>JAZDUA010000039.1:1200000-2503750 GCA_038098605.1 Gryllus longicercus | reverse complement strand
TGTTCTATTCTTTAACCCATCTGACAAATAGCAATATAGTCGACCACAAGGTTCCTCAATTCCATATTTAACCATCTGCATTATTTGTCTTAGTTCCATCGGTTCAGTTCTATCGGTCTCACATCCTACCAATATTATACTAGTACGGATACAATAGCACCTACTGTCTCAAATTATTAGAAACTCTTGAAATTTTAGAAAATTCAACGAAAATCACCTAAGTAAATAAAAAAGATTGCGAGAAAGTAAAAATGAACACATGTATTTTTTTTAAAAAAAGAGTAGTTTTTGCGTAATTTTTGCTTGAAGTTAATGCATTTAAAATTATTTACTCAAAAACGGCTCCAAATTTTTATCTTCAGTTACCCCCAACCTCTAATAGAGTGAAGAACGCTTAAAAAAATTGCGCAAGTTTGGAATTTCTAAAAATTTCAAAAGTTGTAATGCGAGAGAGTATGAGCTGCAGTAGCCCCACCTGTTGTGCAAGTATTCGGATATTGATGAAACAAGTGACGCTGAACTAGGAAAGAATTTGATATTTACTATGAACAGAGACTTACGGGACAATATTACAGGGGATGTTGCACACTCGTATGATCATCACCCATCCATCGAAAACCACTCACCCTAGGTGCGACCCGAAAGGCCAAGAACTGATGGTCATAATACTTATTAAATCATAGCAAGGAACTGCAGATTGTAATCGTTATCTTATTTCTCAGAACGCACCTTGTGGCGCAGGACTGCCTTAGAGCCACCCTTCAATTAACGAATACTGCCTCAACAGGCACTAACCACTTCGCCGCGTAAACCCTTTAGCGAATTACAGTGCTCAAGTGAACTCGAACGATGCACAAGTCAACTTCTCCCTCACCGCCAGTCCTACCAACATTCCGCCGACTCGCCTCGCCTCGCGTCGCGACCTTGGCACTCGCCGGAGCATGACCGTCGTTCTTTTGTTTGGTGCACGTTTTCGCACGGAACCGCCCGTGGCAGCGTCTTCATCTTTTTTTTTTCTTCTTCTTTTCTTTCTTTCTTCTTTCTTCGTCGACTTCTTCGACTTCTCTCCCCTCCCCTCTGCCTGCCTGCCTCCCCGTGCCTTCGGACTCACCTTGACACATTCTTCTTACGTAAAGCCGCCGCCACCGCCTCGCTCCTGGTGTCGGCCGTGTGGCTTCCTTCCAGGCTGCGCTGCTATTAACAAAGGATTAGCGCGCAGGAAGGAAGTCGGCTGCGGGAAGGAGGTGGGACGCTGCGCGACGAGTGGGAACTGCGCTGCTTGGAATTTCGGGGGAGGCGGGCTGGGGGGGAGGGCACAAAGAGGCATTGTCACCTGCGGAAGGGGACGTAGGAAGTGGAGGAAGGGCACCAGACCTTTAAGAAGTCAAGGAAAAGGGTAGAACGGGATGCGTTTACATCCGTTGCTCAACAGCAACACTGGTTGGTTGGTTGGTTGGTTGGTAGGTTTCTTGGTTGCTTGGTTGGTTGCTTGGTTTCTTGGTTGCTTGATTGGTTGCTTGGTTGATCAGTTGATTAGTTGGTTGGTTAATTGGTTGGTTGGTTGGTTATGTGGTTGGTTGATTAGTTGGTTGGTTGATTAGTTGTTTGTTTGTTTGTTTGTTTGGTTGGTTGGTTAATTGGTTGGTTGGTTGGTTACTTGGTTGGTTGATTAGTTGGTTGGTTGATTAGTTGGTTGGTTGATTAGTTGGTTGGTTAATTGGTTGGTTGGTTGGTTGGTTGGTTGGTTGGTTGGTTGGTTGGTTGGTTGGTAGTGATGCCGGGCGCGTCAACTTCTCAAGTCATTAGTCCCCGACATTTTTGTGCATGCTTCCCTCAGGAGGTGGCGGTGGTCTTCCCCCGCTGGATGGTGAGATCCGGCACCGAACTACCGTCGGCTAGTGGCGTGTTTCCCTAACCAGGTATCTCCCTCCGCCTACCCGCGACAAGCTCTGAGCTCCTGACCGGTCTCCAGGCATGTGTGGTACAGTTCTGCATGTCTGAGTGGGAGTGAGGATAGAGCAAGGAAGAGGAAGGAAAGATCGTGCATAATCCGTGACCCTCTTAGAGTTTTGTAGAATTTGTTAGAGTGCTGCTCCGGTAATCGCCCGAAGTTGATCGGAGAAACCACGGAAAACTACCGATCAGAGCAGCCGGCCGCTAGAGTTCTCCAGACAGCGGCTGAATTCGACCTAGCTATGTAGCTAGTGATGATAATCATACCACCAATGGGACTCGAACTCTAGGCCTTCTTGGTTAGAGGCACTGCAGTAACCTCACCCTGATGTCTCGAGCCACATAATCCAGTCCTGAACTGTCAAGGATCAACTAAGGGTAGAACTTCTTACGAAAAGAATAAAAGATATGCAATCTTAGAAATGCATGTTTCAAGTAAATACCTTCTTTTCGATCACAAATTACTGGGCAAATCTGACGTACCTAAAATGTTCCTTCTCTTGGTGTTGTTACTCGATTAATTTTTTTAAAAGAACGTGATGTAATTTAGAAATATAAAGTTGAAGAATAAATTGCAATAAAACTTCTTTGGCTATAATATTGCAGGTGTAGGGCATGTTCGAAATTAACGTTAAACTCTTGGCAATTTTTGATCATGTCGTATATTTCAATGAAAATCGAAAGTATGTCATATACAAATTTCCTTTATTCTATTACAGCAAGAAAAAAATCAGCGATTTTTCAGAAATGTTTGAAAATGTCACGGGGGCTTCATGCAATGTATCTCCAAAAATTAAAATAAAATCTTAATGATCCCTTGAACAGTACAAATAAATGTTACTTCTCTCGTATTTACCGAATTTCAGCTCAAACCCACGTCATTTGACATGTATGTAATGTGTAACACATACGTCCATGCAAACACCCCCATTTTCGGGTACACAGTTGTGTTTAACTTGTCGGATGCACCAACCTCCGTCTTTCGAACGGCGCGAATATACCCCAACCCTGACGTATGTGCAAAGCTCAAAAGAAACCAACACGAATTTTAAGGCCGAAAATTCAAAATCGTATTGTTGAGGCGACTTCAGTTTCTTCCTTGTACTATAGAATAAGAAGGAATAAAAAAAACGCGTTTATACTTTGTGTATTTCTTTCTTTCTTTCATTCGAGTGGAACTATGGTTCCTGACCTCACATCAATGCCATTACAATACTGCAACAACAACAAAGCTTAAAACGAAACATTTGAAAGGCAGAAAGCTTTGTCCTTCGTTATAATAAGGCATTCTTTCTGTTCATTTTTTAAGAGGGGTCAAGCTAGTCTTTCTCAGTCAATATTTCGAGCATAAATGTCGCCTTGTTGGAAATCTTTTCTCCTCTTTAAACGACAATACAGAATATTATGAATGAAGAACAGAATAAATGAACAGACGTAGCTGTAAATCCTATGACATACAGTGACTCCATTTTTACGTCGTGAATAAGCCCCAGTTAGAATGGACACACAATAAGACTCTTGTTACGCTAGGAACGCCAACAACTGTTACATATAACGGGAGCTACATGCCATACACTCTATCCGGTGCAATACAAGGCAGCCACATGAATACGACGTATCAAACACAACCATACATTCAATGTGAGCAGAGTGTTTAAAGAGCTTCATACATACGTCATTGAGTTAATTAATAGTAATTTAGTGTAGTGCAAGGGGCTAAGAGCGATTTTATTTGCAAGTGAAGTTTGACTTACTTGTGAATAAATTATTTAATCAATAAGTCCACAAGACATTTTTTTTACAGCATGAGGTTCGAAAATAATCAAATGAAGCCTTTACACCGAGTTTGATGACGAATCAAGCATTGTCATAAGATATTACGAATCGAATATCGTCCAAAGTTTTAACCACTTTGTAACACATCCGATTAATTATTTTCGTTTAAATTTGCCTAGTATTCAACATGCAAAAAAGGACTGTCTGATGTTGATAGAAAGTTCATAAGGAGTATTATAAGAAATACTTATTACGAAACTGACACCAGTTTCGTGAAGTTTGAAGTTACAAGTAAATCATCAAAACAGATAAAAATATATTTACTGTCCTGTTCCATACATTATTGTGTTCATTACACTATGTAAACAAAGACGAGAGTAAAATGAAATATCTACATGCGTGTTCAAACATTTTCAATTGGTTTAATAATAGTGTTAACAAGGTGTTGTAAACAAATTGACACGTTACCATATAATGCACGAACGCAAATTGTATTAGTAATGATATAATATTCGTTACAATGAATGAATAATGAATTAAGATCCAATAGCTAAAACCAAAACTTTTTTTTACAGAAAATAGTGTAGCAGCAATCACGAAATAAATGATGATCTACATACGTTAGATTTAGATTTAGATTTATTCAGTAAAAAAAGCAGTAAAAACTGTATATGACGTAGGGGGAGAAGATTATCTGCGCAAGTTTTCTTGAGTTTCAGAATCCCTTCCCGTCATTTTAACTTTAAATAGTGGAAAGATGAGTAAGAATTTAACATAAATAAATAAAAATAAATTTTAAAAATCGCAAAATTAGCAATATTTGAAAAATAGTCATTTTTGTTTCCAAGTTATAGAAAACGTATTTGCATCGGTACATGAATTGCAAGTTGTTGAAACTGATATAAATTTATTAAGGCAGGATCAGAAAGTAGACTTTGTAAAACCTCAATATTAGATCATAATCTATAAAACAATATTAATTAGGAACAGTTTGGGTAGAAAATAATAAGTTAATGTTTTCTCAGGACATATATATGATTCGATTTTGTAGGATATCAAATTTCTGAACGTATTTTTAGAGGTCCTTTTCTCCTTTTTATGTATTTCACCATGGTCTTTCATCTTCTCAGTAGTAACACATCATTGCCTACTTTCACTGTTTTAAAACTTCGGTTCCTTTTAAAAAGTTGAAGTTGAACGCTGGTTTGAAAGTTAACTTACCAATCGTTGGAACTGATTTCTAAGCCTTACGGTACTGCAAAACATCTCAGGAACCTCACCTGCAAAAATAGAAGAGAACATACATAAAAAAAATAGTTTGAAAACAATTGCAAAGTATAAATAGGGATAGTACAAGAACTACTGAAAAAAAATATTCCAGTCAATTGCTGAGGTTGTTGATGCCGCTGCCAGAATAAGAAGGATAAGAAGATGAAGATTTTTTTTATTACAATTTAAGCTCATTTCAACAGCTATAGTAACTGAGTTCCATGTGATGATCTAATGAATAAATGATGATGGAAAAATGATGGAGAGACATGAAAAACGGGAGAACCCCGAGAAAATCTCTCGACGGCTCGAATTGCGTGGCTTTACGCTCTTTATAAATCGTACGTAGGTCAACCAGCTTGGAAGGAAATTCAGATTAGACTAGAAAAACCAAATTATTTCGGCCGAAGCGATCACACCCACAAAATTCGAGCAAGGATTGAAATTGTCGATAAATCCCCAACTCGCGAAGTGAGGATGCGATTTATCTCAGAATTTCCATAGCTTGAGTGATATTTAATAGGAGTATTACACGAATAAAATTATGTCTAACAAAGTTCCAAAATACACCAAAAATTGAAAATACGTGCAAGCATGTTTAAATCAAATTATATTATAGTACATACGCTATGTGTATTGGACATCGACTAGCGATCAATGTATACCGCTTCCTATGATAGATGAGTCACAGTTTATGATTGGCGAGTTGGTAGGAGTGGTAAAAAATCGGATAGAAAAAAGCGATAAACTTTTTTAGATACACCGCCCTGACTGGGGCATTCTGTATGTATATTTTAACATTATTGGTTTTAATTTCACGAGTGGAATAGTCATAGTAATATCACGAGTCCATTGGAAATTGTCGATAAATCCACGACTCGCGAAGCGAAGGCGGTATTTATCTGAGAATTTCCAAAGCACGAGTGGTATTTATTAGGACTATTCCCCGAATGATTTGTCTCGTCCAACGAAGTGCAAAAAGGTGCCAAATATTGAAAATAACTGAAAGCATGTTCAAACTGAAAGCAAATCAACAAGTTCATGTTGTATTACATACGCAGTTTGTTGAACGTCAACGCAGCAATCGATAGCGCCTCCTAAGATAGATGAGTCACAGTTTATGATTTTGTTTTTTATTTGGGGTCTTTTAACATGATACCCCATTGCCAGATGGAGGCAAATGAAAACAATGGTTGCTTTATTTATACTAATATAAGTGATTTAACGAAATGTAACTGATATATACCTCAAAAGGAATGTATGAATATATATATATATATATATATATATATATATATATATATATATATATATATATATGAAATTTTACACGATCTCTTTTGAATTGTCGTACATCTTTGCACTTTGCAACGTTTGAAGATTAATACAACACAAATGCGGAAAGTAAGTAATTTAAATAATATATTGCAAGATGCACCACGATCATGATTTTTCGCCAGTACCTACTAGCACATTGGCTGTCAATATAGCCAGAGCCCAGTAGCGGTACAGTAGAACTGGTTCCTAATATATTCGCTATAGACCAGTAGCGGTGCGTGTACAAGTATTTTTAATCTCATAGCAAAGAAATATAAAATCAAATGAAAAAATTGTAATATTTTATTAAAATTTGAACCAATTAAAAGTAATCTTACACTCCGTGGTTTATGTAAAATTGATCTTTTCTTTCTAATAATGATTGGATATAAAGAAATTTCTGAGTATTTTTCTAGCACGTTATAATACAAACTATTACGCCACAAGACGACAGAATGAAGAAGAGTAAGATGACGGAGAAGCAGAAAAAAATTAGCAAAAAAGCAGAAGAACAAAAAGGAGCGATGGAAGTTTGAAAACCGAAATGAGTCACTGCTTTTCGTGACATAACCGATTCCCGTTTACGTCGCAAGGAAGAAAATAGGTTTCGCGTTAAACGAACGTGAATAAGTTACGTATTCACGCGACCTGACAGTGTGTCCCACGCCCTCAACATAAACCCTCATGGAGCAGGACGTTCTCGGGCGACCCCGCCTGTGACTGACAACGACGGTTAATTTCCGTTTAACCAGATCGACGCCTTTCTGCGGCACAATGCCTCCCGAAGCCTGTTTCAGGCCTTGAACCCCGTTTCCTGTGATCACGTACTGTTAGACGTGTGGCCCATATAAAAGGATCGCGTCATGTGATGTGAATGCTCTTTGCGACCCATCCACGAATTTTGTGGTAGACTCGCAGGACGAAAAAAGGGAATAGGGAACTGAATGGAAAAATAAAAGGGGTTCCTAGTAGATACTTGACTTAATATACTATATCAATAGTATATAAATTAGTAATATTATTAATTTATTCATTTAACCCAGATACAAGCACAGATTAGTTCTAAAATCAGTACCAACTCGGCATAAGGTAGGATAGAGAGTGTATCATTCAAGAATGAAGATACAGATTTGGTAATGAACGGACAAACAAATGTTGCTTATGCAATTACGTACAAGTAATTGAAATGATAAATATGTAACTAAAACGAGTTCAATTTTGTAATAGCAATTTTCATATACCATGGGTTTCCACGAGTGGATTTGCGAATGAAATTAGTTGAGGTTTGATGACAAATATTAAGGAATAAGAATGGAAATGAGAGACTCTGATATTTAAAAAAGTTTTAAATTTAGAAGAGCATTTTCAGCAAATAACGAACATTGAATGGTATAAAAGGTTTCTATGACTTGTTAGAGGGCATTTTCGCAAACATGAATAAAATGAATTAATGGTGCGGTTTGAATAAATACAGAACATGGGCCGAAATACATATAGATATTAAAATTGTGACCTTAACGAGAACAATACTTTCGTAACGTAATCCAGAAAATGAAATTAACATGTATAGTAGTATACTTGTCTGAAATGTGATAAAATTATTTTAATCATAATTAATTTATTTAAATAAAATAATTTTGACAATGTCTTTTCGGACATGTTACCTGCCTGCCACACTTAAGTAAGTTCTTCAGTTATAGACATAATTAGCCTCATTCTGTATCATTATTTTTACTTACTTTTTATCATATGTTGGATTTTCTGAAGAAGACTCCAATCCATAGTATCGATACGCCGTGTAGTTCAAGAATTTTAATAAATGTGAACTTTTATGTCTTACTTTTGGCCTTAAAAGTATTTTAAAATTAACATACATGGCTGCTGATTATAAACCCCATAGAATACTATGCACTGACATTTACTATATAACACCCGGCGAAATGAAAACTGCCCATTCCATACGTATACAGCGCAGATGTGGACATGCACATTACTACAATTACAATAATGTGGATGAACACAATTTCGGACAACAATGAGAGCAAGCGTGTTCTGGAATGGATCCTTGCTCAGCGTTGAACATTTAGTCACGAGAGAAAGAATCCACGAAAATAAACAAAGAGTATAAGAGGTGAAGAAAAAGACAAGGAATTCAAAGATAAAGAAAGAGAAAAATATAAAGAATAATAATAAAGCCTTAGGCAAAGTACAAAAAAATTGAACATAGCAGAAGAAGAGGAACGAGAATAAAATAAGGACATCAAAGAGAGAAGTAAACTGGGAAGGTCAAAAGAAGAAGAGCAGGAGGGGTGAAGAATAGGAGGATGAGGCAAATGAAGAAGGGGGACAATATGAGGAAGAGTGGTAGACGAAGGACGCGGTGATTGGGGAGAAAGAGGAGGATTGATAGAAAAGGAAGAGCCAAAAGAGGCAGAGTGGAGGAGGAAAAGGGACGAGGAGAGTGAATGGACAGGAGAAGAGAGAAGGAGAACAGGAAGAGAAGGAAGAGGAGGAGAAGGATGGGATGCGATGAGCAGAAAGGGAGAAGATATGGAGAAATGCGAACAAACTGGAGGGGGACGGGATGATAAAGACAAGACAGACTTAGGTGGCTAAGGGCATTAGCTGATGTCACTGTGGTGCCTCTGACTGGGAGACATAGGGGTTCGAGTCCCGAGTGGCCCGTATCCGGATGCTTGATATTGAAACATTTATGCAGAAAAAAATCTTTACTTGACACTAACTTGTTTATCGAATTTAATCGTTTAATGCCATCCAGCAATGCGTTGTAAAAATGGGGGTCATTGAAAGTTCCTTAACCGGGCACCGAACCGCTGGAGAAGATACCTTGAGGTGGGGGACTTTGAAGCCCACGTGTAGATTTGCGGCGGATCCCACGTCATACAGGGGGAGGAACACCCCCATCTCTCGAGATATGACGTGCCCAAAGGGGCAAATTACCGCAATTATTGTTGACACGCTCGGAAAGTACAGTCACTAGCTTACTCCCCCATGTACATGTCAGGCGCTACAGCTCACTTATTTCTATTGGTGTTCTGGGCAACGCCTTCGGATCGAGTACCGCAAAACACACACACACACACACACACACACACACACACACACACTGTCGATGAGCCGCTTACATGCAACGGTGACTGGGCAGTGACACCTGTTCGCCAGCCGGCAGCCCAGCTGTTGCTCGCATCTCAATCTATAGCCGGTGCCTGGAATGTCTTGACGTAGGAGGACCTGAATCCAGGCCAGATCTGCCGACGGGTTTAACAGCGCTGTTCGTCAAGTTTAGAGGGAGCGAAAATTGCGGATTCTTCCGAGGTGCCAAATGCTGACAGCCAGAAGGCGACAGGTGGCACGAAGATGGTAAAAAATTTACAAAACCGTATCGCTTCACTCAGAAAGAGTATTTTGTAGTTGATTAATCTGGGATAGACTAACCTGTTCAGCACATAGGTTCATTATTTCAACATCATCATCCTAAAGGCAAAAAATGCCTTGTCGCTGCCACCATGACATTCTGTCTTCCGCTGCCCTCTTCATCTCTAAATAGTTCCTGAAGTGTAGTTCGTTTTGAAATAGTTATACAATTTTCGTTCTAGGTGTCCCTCTTCCTGTTTTACCTTCCCCTTCCTGTTTTTGAGTTCGAAATTGTGCTTAAGAATTGGTTATGTCTCAAAATGTGCTAAAATAATTTTGCTTTCAGATTCCAAATTCTTTTTAGTAAGGATCTCTTTCCTTCTGTTTTCTAAAATTACACCATTAGACCATTTTCTGTTCAGAAAACCTTCAATATTTTTCGTCACCGCCACGTCTCACAAGCTTCCAAACGACTCCTGTCTGCTTTGAAGAGTCCATCCTTTACATCCATACAAAAGTACACTCCAGATATAACTTTCCAGAAATTTATTTTTAATATCCAAATTTAGACTAGTATTTATGAGCAAATTTATTTTACTTACGAACGACTTCTTTGCTAGTGTAAGTCACTTTGATACTTCTGTTCGGCTTTTATTGTCTTCGGTGAAAGTGTAGCCTAAATAACAATAATTTTGTACATGTTCCATTTCTGTAGTATCTAACATTATTTTGTTTGATAGTTCATTATTTACAGAACTTATTTTTAAAAACAATTAGTGTTAGCTTTTAAATCACAGTCCTGAGATGATTAAAGTATCGCCAAACTACCAAATTTCAAAAGAATGACTAATCACTGGTGCAGGAGGTGAGAGAAGGAAGAACGTTGCTCCTCCTCTATTTCTTCTTATCAATATGATCACTAAATAAAATATTCGTTTTGATGTGTCAGAGAAAATGTAATTTTTTATTATGATTGGGAAGCTGTGCATGTGTTCATGAATCATAAAGTTACATTATGTTTAAAAAACGTTTTAGAAAATTAAACGTTTTTATCATCCATTTGTAATTTAACAATCAGATAGCCACTTATTTCACAACTTGACACATTGTGGGAAAATAATCTTATTATCTTCACGCTACAATAAAACTTTGTCAACACAATGAAAACTATTAAACTGTTTTCTCTTACTCATCAGGAGATGCAACACACGAAGCTATATTAATATAAACATAAAAACATCCTCACATCAAACTTCTATAATTGATTACATGACAATCAACCAAAAAATACGAAACCACGACGTAAGTAAAAACTGTTGCCAAATAAAGAACTTCACCGACCTTTTTACAAAGTGTTGCAAATTGTGTAATAAGAGACAGCCTGATTATTCAATAATAAAAAAATAAAATTGCTAAGTTGTCTAAAGAAACTGAGGCATAATGTATCCTTATGGAAAATATACAACTGTTCAGGTATTAGCTATGAGCAATTGCGTTTCAGCGATATTTGAGCAACGCGTGCGTTTAAACAAAGAGTAAACAATACACTAAGGGGAATTGTCAGCTTTCTTCTCACGTGTGTTAATGGTACATACATCATAACGCTTCTGTGGCCTGAAGAGGAAACATTTAACGGAGCTACAAAATACAACTCGAGAGAGAACCAACTGAGATGGCTCGGGCCTGCATCTGCACTATCTCTGAGAGGGCGGTTATGGTATTCGAACCCGATGTTGCCGGATATTCGATATTAGCTAGATCGAACTTAACGGCAGTGAGAGGAAGAATTCTTTGGAAGATTGGAGAAGGAAAGGAAAGATAGCGCGCGGTCCGTGGCCCGTTTGTTAGGGTACTGCTCCAGCATTCACGAGGTGCTGATCGGAGAAACCACGGAAAACTACCGATCAGAGCAGCCGGCCGCTAGAATTCTCCTCCAGACAGCGTCTGAATTCGATCCAGCTACGTAGGTAATATTGAAAATGCTGCTACCTCTGGAGTATAAGCGTAGAACCTCCCGGTCAGAAGTACTACAATGACATCAGTCGATGCCCTGAGCCACTTCAGCAGGTGAGAGAGTTCGATGTGATGTATCCCACTGCTGGGTCACGTAGCTGTTTGTTAGTGTAAAAAATGCTGCCACCGTGGGGAGTGTAAGGACCTCCCGGTCAGAGGCGCTGCAGTGATATCAGTCGATGCCCTGAGCCACCTCTCCCAGTAACTTGGCTCGTAACCTAGCTGTGTAGGTAGTGTGGAAAATGCTGCCACCGTGGGGAGTGTAACCCTAGGACCTCCCGGTCAGAGGCACTGCAGTGGCATCAGCTGATGCCCTGAGCCACCCCTCCCGGTCAGCGCGCGTTGGACGTTACAAACGCAGCCGACAGTGAAGGGCCGTCCCTGGATCAAGCCATCACGCGAGGCGTTCGGGGCGAGTGGCCGGGCGGGGACGGCGACGCGCGAGGGACGAGCCTCGGGCGCTGGCCAACAGCCAGCCCCCCTGCCCCCCTCACCAACCCGTCGGGGGGGCCGGCTTAGTTGGCAGCGCCCGCGGCCCCGCGCTCTCGCCGCCCTCCATCCGCGCGCGCACTTTCTCGCAGAACGCCTCTCCGTCCACGCCACGCACGCGCTCAGCTGACTCTCCCCGACCCACACACACACACACACACCTCACTCCGGCACCCGCGGGGGTCCTCCGATAACGCCAGGCGAATGCCGGAGCAGAACACTCGCAAACGGGCCGCAAACACTTCATGCACATTCACAAACATGCACTACACTTCTCAGGACTGTCGGAAACAGCTGTCGGAAATAGAATTGTAGCGGCTGGCTGCCATGATCGGTAGTTTCCCGTGGTATCTCCGATCAACACCAGGCGAATGCCGGAGCAGTACCTTAACAAACGGGCCACGGACCGCGCGCGATCTTTCCTTCCTCTTCCTCGTCCTATCCTCTGCCCTTACACTAGCATGCACCATACTCCACACATGGCGGGAGACCGGTGGGGAGCTTAGAGCTCTTCCCGGCTGTGATGGTTAAGATCAACACCGGGCGAATGCCGGAGCAGTACCCTAACAAACGGGACACACACCGCGCGCGATCTTTCCTTCCTCTTCCTTGTCTTATCCTCTCCCTTTTCTCACAAACACTTACACTTACATGCACTACACTACCACGCATATTTGGAGAACGGTCGAGAACTTAGATCTCGTCCCGTCTGGGGCATTGCCCCGCTGTTGGAAAATTACCACGCATCACTTAATAAAAATAATCTTTGCTTTCAGCCCCTTCCATCAGACTCAGGTGGCTCAGGGCGTCAACTGATGTCACAGCAGTGCCCCTGACAGGTCCTAGTGAGCCGCGCCCTCCGGATTCAGGATTTTCGACTCTAGCTAGATACCTAGGTTGGGGAGACCCCGCTAGGCGATCGGTGCCGTATCATGCCATCCAGCGGGTGAAGATCACCCCTCCCGGAGCAAAAAACATTCACTACGCTTACGGGACCTAATCGTTGCTCCTGATATCACTAACAATCAATCAATCAATCAATCAATCCCACCTTGATCGTCCCCCTTTTGCGGCATGACCTCTTCACATTCAATCATACACACACACACAACTTTTACTCCACACATACCATAGTCCTGCTCCCAAATTTCCCCCTAGCATCTCCATACCTCGCCCATATTCCCATTCTCCCGCCCTGCCACCTTCACATGCCTTTTACTTCACTACTCATATTTTCCACCAGTTCTCTCTCGTCCAGCTCGACCATCCACTCCTCCTGTCCTACCCTCTCCTCACACACACGTCTCTCTAGCATCCATTACACTCCACGTCCTCTCCCTCAATGGCCACGTCTCACCATGTACATACACTATGTGAAAGTATCAGGGCACGTGGCTGCAAATGATTTCCCAGTTTGTGGTGCCCTCCATTGGTAATACTGGATTTCAATCGGGTGTTGTAACCTTAGCCCTCCACTCTCGCATGCATATTGTTTATCAGGTGATGGACGGTTTCTTGGGGAATGGCAGCCCGTTTTTCACGGAGTACTGCACTGAGGAGAGGTATCGATGTAGGTCGGTGACACTTGGCACGAAGTCGTCGTTCGAAAACATCCCAAATGTGTTCGATAGGATTCAAGTCAGGACTCGGTGCAGGCCAGTCCAGTACATGGATGTTATTGTCGTTTAACCACTTTGCCAAAGGCCGTGCATTACGAACCGGTGCTCGATCATGTTGAAACACTCAATCGCCATCCCAGAATTGTTCTTCCACAGTGGGAAGCAAGAAGGTGTTTAAAACGTCAACATAGGCATGTGTCGTGATAGTGCCATACAAAACAACAAGGGGTGCAAGCCGCCACCCACGAAAAACATCAACGTAACACCACTCTGGACGTGTCCGGATACTTTTGATCACATAGTGCACACACTCTCACCCTTTTACTTCACAATTCACATGCTCAACTGGATGTTCCCGGCACATCTTTACCACTGAAACCTGTCATGCTGTTTTAACGCAAACACATTTCTAACTTCCACCTCCTTCCACCACATTCTCCGTCCTCCTCGCCCTCTCTCCGTTCTCTTCACACCCTTTTCACTCACACACACACACACACACATCTCACTCTCGCAACCACGACTACCACTAGTTTTTCCGCCCCATCTGGACCACCCACTCCTCCTGCCATGCCCCATTTACGCGGCATTCTTCTGAATCCATCACCCTTTTCTTAATGCATTCTCTCTCTCCAGCTGGTCCTCTCCTTGTTCCCGCCGTACCCACTTCACACACACATATCACTCCAGCTCCCACTAACAACTCCGTCCCACCTCGATCTTCCCGTGGTTCCCTCATGTTCCCTCCACGAACAAACACACACAGGCACATTTTATTTCACTACTCACATTCCCCACTGAGTCTCCGCAACCACTTCGTTCTTTCTCCTTCACCTGCCACGCCCCCTTCACACACGTCTCTCATTCCAGCATTGACATCTCCGGGTGCCTATTCCCTCAATCCCCTTCTCTTATCTGTCTCGTTTCTTCCCTGCCTGTCCCAATTCCCCCCTTCACACAGCAATACATCACCCTCCAGTGTACTGTTTCGCTACTATTAGTTTTACCTAATCTTCCCTGAAATCGCTACTTTTTGTGTTTTATTTAGTTGATATCAAATAGCCAGTTGACACGCCCACAATTAGGCGTCCACTCTCTAGCGAACTCAATCCAGTTATCATTTCATCAATGGCAAGCGACAATCCATGCCGATTCTTCCCTCAACTATTCTGCTGCAGCTGTTGCAGCTGCGCAATCACCACAATGGGTTGCCACAAAATCAAATATGACACCTAGTAGAACAATTTTGTTGCTAATTAATTAGTAAAACAATAACTTTATTGCCTTCCAACTGTTGAGGAATTAAGTCAGAAGTGGTAATTCACCACTACTAGAAAGAAATTAAAAAACAATTAAGTATTTTTGCGTAATTATTTAGCAATTAAATAATTCTAAGTGGCAGCATATTTGTTTTTGTGGTACCCGATTGTAGTGGTGATAGATTAATCATCAGCGAGCTCACCATTAAGCTCACTCGGAGGCTTAAAAAGCAATTAAATTAGTTTTGGCTTAATTAATTAGCAGTTAATGATTTCTAAATGGCGACATATTTCTTTTATGGTAACCGATAGTAGTAGTAGTGCCATCTCTCTCATCAGCGAGCTCATTACTAATTATTCGGAGGCTTGACGAGCAATTAAATTGGTTTGGCGTAATTAAATAGCAATTAAGTATTTCTAAATGGCGGCATATGATTTTGTAATAACCATGTGGTGGTGCGAGCTCAATCATGAGCAAGCTCACCATTAATTATTCGGAGGCTTGAATAGCAATTAAAATAGTTTTTCCGAAATTAATTAGCAATTATGATTTCTAAATGGCGGCATATTTGTTTTTTTGGTAACCGATTGTGGTGCTGCCAGTTGAATATTAAGCCAGTTCATCATTAATTGCACAAATATTTGAAAAGCAAAAAAATAATACGAAATTAATTAGCAATTAAATATTTCTAAATGGCGTCATATTCGTTATTATGTTAACCGATTGTGTTGGTACCAGTTGAATGTTAAGCAAGTTCATCATTAATTGCGCAAATATTTGAAAAGCAAAAATACAGAATACGTAATTAATTAGCAATTATATAAATCTAAATGGTGTCATATTTATTTTTATGGTAAACAATTGTGATAGTGCCAGCTTAAATTTAAGCCACCTTATCATTAATTGCGCAAAAAAAGGTAATTAATTAGCAATTAATGATTTCTAAATGGCGTCGTATATGTTTTTATGGGGACCGCTTGTGGTGGTGCCAGTGGCTGGGGCAGTCGCATTGTGGGGGGGGGGGGGGGGGCAGAGGCTGGCCGCCGCTGCGGAAGGCCGGTGCGTCGCCGGCGGCGGCGGCGGTGGAGGAGAGGCCGGCCAGGGGGCATCCACCTCCGGGGCTGCTCGCGTGCGCGCCCAGGTGGGGGGGAGGCGAGGGGGGCGGCGTGCCCCGCGGGGGCCCGCCTCCGGAGCGGCGCGGTGCGGCGCCTGGCTCTCTCCGGCCGCCTCAACCTCATTCCGCCGCCGCCGAATTCTAAATGGCAGAAGGACCGGCTGAGGTCGCTCAGGGCATCGAGTGATGACACTGCAGTGCCTCTGGGAAGATTTTCCACACTACCTACACAATTAGGTTACGAGCGAAGTTACTGGGAGAGGTGGCTCAGGGCATCAGCTGATGTCACTGCAGTGCCTCTGACCGCGAGGTCCTAGGGTTACACTCCCCACGGTGGCAGCATTTTCCACACTACCTACACAATTAGGTTACGAGCGAAGTTACTGGGAGAGGTGGCTCAGGGCATCAACTGATGTCACTGCAGTGCCTCTGACCGGGAGGTCCTAGGGTTACACTCCCCACGGTGGCAGCATTTTCCACTCTACCTACACAGCTAAGTTACGAGCGAAGTTGCTGGGAGAGGTGGCTCAGGGCATCAACTGATGTCACTGCAGTGCCTCTGACCGGGAGGTCCTAGGGTTACACTCCCCACGGTGGCAGCATTTTCCACTCTACCTACACAGCTAGGTTACGAGCCAAGTTACTGGGAGAGGTGGCTCGGGGCATCAACTGATGTCACTGCAGTGCCTCTGACTGGTAGGTACTAGGTTCGAGTCCCGACGGAGGCAGGTGTTTCGACACTGGCAAGGTTAGGGGCTTCGCTTAAGTACCACGTATCACTTAATAAAATAACATTTTCTTTCACCCCTTCTAACACATTTAGGCGGCTGAGGGCATCAACTGATGTCACTGCCGTGCCCCTGACAGGTCCTAGTGAGCCACGCCCTCCGAATTCAGGATTCTAGACTCTAGCTAGATACCTAGGAAGCCGGTGGCTCTAATCAGTGGTTTTCAGTGGTTTCTCCCACCAGTTCCAGGCAAATGTCGCTCTTTGCGGCCCCTCTCTCTCCCAATGCCTCTCTCTCCACGTCTCTCCCTGACAGTCACTGTACTCCTCACAACCGAGTTATACGCCAGAAGTGTGTTCAGTACTCTGAGGATGGATCTGGTCACTATCAGTGGGATACCCTAAACGACACTATCAAAAGTCCAGAAGCCCCAGAACTGTAGCGCATTACAAGATAGAACATCTGTGAGTACGAACTCTTTGACCAAAACCTTTCATAACAAAATATGAAACAAAGTAGTAAGCAGTACAAAATTTGTTCAAAATCAATTATGTCAACAACAAAGAACGAGTACATCTTTTTTAACACGTTCCCTGCCCCCATGAAAACAAGAAAATATATCCTTACGTCCAAACGACTTTATAATAACAATTTTATCGTTCTCTTCGTTGACCGTCCGAGTAAGTCCGGAGAGTTCACAGACGTAATAAAACCATTGACTGTTACGTTTTGTGAACCACATATGTATCAGTGGACATTGAACGCATTAAACTCATTTATATAAATCTATCGTATCCGGGTAAATGTTAAGTGCCGTTAATGTTAAGGTGTAAGCAGGGTAAGTAGAGAGATTAACTTTCCGCCGTGATCTCAGAAAAGTTCGTCAAATTGCAGTACACAAGCAGATCCTTATTTGACGAGCTCATTTTAACAATTAAGAAGAACTCAATTCCAAAATCAACATGTCTCCTTCAGCTTCCAGTCTTCACGATTTTTGCCGGGAGCCATTTGCGAGCCCACACGCGAGTTCCCACACGTTCAATTAGCCTCCAGGGACTGTCTGGCTCATCTGGCGTCATCGTTTCCCTCTGCAGCCGCTGGGGGCTCTGGCGGCGTGCCCGCGACCCCTCCCTCTTCCAAAGCATAAGGAAGACGCGCCGTTGCTCTCGCTGAGCGGCTGTGCCCGCGCGTCGTTTTACACGGTCATTTTTTGGTCATGTTTCTGTACAGAAAAATGGAACGTTCATTTCTACGTGCTACTGTTTCGATATCGAAAGTGGATGCACACGATTGATCGATTTACACGGTCATTTCGTCATCTGCACGCAATTGTGCCGAGCGGCTGTGACCGCGCGTCTAAAGCCCCTTTAAAAGGGGTCATTTTTTGGTCATTTTTCTGTACAGAAAAATGTCATTTTCTGTACAGAAAAATGGAACGTTCATTTCTACGTGCTACTGTTTTGATATCGAAACTGGATGAGCACGATTGATCGATTTACACGGTTATTTCGTCATCTGCACGCAATTGTGCCGAACGGCTGTGACCGCGCGTCTAAAGCCCCTTTTACACGGTCATTTTTTGGTCATTTTTTGGTCATTTTTCTGTACAGAAAAATGTCATTTTCTGTACAGAAAAATGGACGTTCATTTCTACGTGCTACTGTTTCGATATCGAAAGTGGATGAACACGATTGATCGATTTACACGGTCATTTCGTCATCTGCACGCAATTGTGATGAAACTATTTTGTCACAGACGCCGCATACAGCGCTGAAGATAAAGCAGTTGAACGTAGCATATATAGAAACAAATTAAGATGGTTGTATTAGGATTGACCAACATCAGAACACAGCGTATGTTTCATTTCTCACTATACTCTAATCACCTTACATTACAATTCAATATATTAAACGCTCACGAAAGAAACTGTACTACAGAAACAAATCGCCCCATATGCATAGTAAACCAAAGAAAAGTCCAAACAGTGACGCCAGGAGCTCGGTAGCCAAACTGTGTGAAAATGTACCGAAACATAAAGCATGCGTAATTTTTTCATAGAAATTACATCCAGCATCATCCGTCATTTTTCTGTACCGACGAAAAATGATTTAAAAAATGATCAAAATGATCAAAATGATCAAAATGATCAGTTCATCAACTGATGTCACTTATGACGGGAGCTTACAGCTTGAGCCGGCTAGGGCAGCGCTCCACTGGTGGGAGATACCTGGTTGGGGAAAATCCCGCTAACCGAGTGTAGGTCGGCGCCGGATCTCGCCATCTAACGGAGTAAGATCACATCTGCCATCACCCCGAAGGGGAAAAACATACACTACGCTTACACGGGAATAATGGTCTCAGCAGATGACGCGCAAAAATCTCTAATCAATCAAATCAAATCAATGAAATCAAGGAAAAGAAGACCGTGTAGAACGGGCTTTAAGCCAGGGGCTGGCGTCGTGCCCACAGCCCACACTCCACCCCCCTTCCAAAGCATAAGGAAGGCAATGGCGTCGTTCCTCTCCGAGCCTCCTGTCCCCGGCTTCTAAGGACACGCGTTTGGACGCCGTTCAACAGGCGAAGAGTTCCACGAGCCGCCCATCCTACTCCGCTCCGAACGACGCCCCGGTTCCGGTGGCAAATTTGGGAACTACCCCACTCGATGGGTGATTCAAATCGCCCGTGATTTACTGGATGTGGGATGAAAGTCGTTGAAAGTGGGTGGTGAATTTGAAGGCCATGCCTTTAAATGAAGCGATGACTTAAAAAGAGGCTTACTTGCCTGTCCTCATTCACTTTTTATTATACTATGTAGTGATTTTTTTCAGACGTATCAGCTACAATGGTATATCCCGTATGTGTAGTGCACGTTTTATAACGGGAGGCGTCGGCCTTCTTCCCTCGCTCCTGGATGATATCCGGCGCCAAACTACACGTCGGCCTGCGGGATTTTTTCCAGTGAGGCACCGTGTTAGTCGGGACAAGCTCTAAGTTCCCCACATGTGTGTATTGCGTGTGCACGTAAGGGGTGAAGATAAGACACGGAAGAAGGAAAGATTGCGCGCGGTTAGTGTGTCAGTTTGTTACGGTTCTGCTCCGACATTCGCCAGGTGTTGATCGGAGAAAGGAAGGAAAACTACCGATAAAAGCAACGGGCCACTGGAATTCTCCTGCAGACAGCGTCTGAATTCGACGTAGCCATATGGGTAGTGGCGAAATACCTGCCATCGTTGGGAGTGAAGTTCTAGAACTTCACGGTGAGAGGCACTGCAATGGCATCGGCTGATGCCGTGAGTCACAGCTAGTCGGTCGGTCCTGCAAAGTATCATTCGATGACCTATTCGTATGTAAACCAAGGGATATTTCTCGATCAATATATGGTATTTCATTGTGTTCGCCTTTCATTGGCAGTGAATTAGTGATTGATCTGTTTTTAGATAACCGTGTGAATGAAATTATTTTTTTGTAGAGCGGATATGCCACACTATAACCGCACAAGTTAAGCTTCATATTTATATTCCTTGTCAATTCAGAACTGGTACAATATGAGCATATCACACAAAGGGCTTCTACATAAACGAAAAAAAGTATTTTGTTTTTAAAATCAGCAATGCTCTACGTTGCCCGGGAAACTACATAATTAATGACGTTTTCACCTTAAATATTTCAAATATCTGTGCAAGGCAAGGAAACTTTGTCCAGCCCAAATGCCCAACCCAGGTAGCTCGGCACAGCAAGTTTTGCTGCTACAGCGTCTCTGGACGGTAGGTTGTAGAATTGAAATCTCCGCGATGGCGGGTTTTCAATTATACTTACCTGGGCCAAATTCAAGTGAGCAGTCAGTGTGCGGGCAAGTTGTAGATTGTCATGTTTTGTGTGGAAGAATGTTTCAGCGTGAACATCACACATTAAAAAACAACTAATTGGCGTAGTTTTCTGACTAGTCAAACCGAGGGAGGGGCAGAGAAACAGGAAAGAGACTTAAAGATAGAGAGTAGATACGAAAAGAGAAGAGAGAAAAAATAGTGCGAAAGAAAACGGCTGAAAAGAGAAAAAAGGCGATCAGAGAAAAAGGGAGACAGAAAAATATAAAGAGAGAGGGAAAAAAAGACAAAAACATAGAGAGAAAAAATCGGGGTCAGAAGGAGTCAGGAAAATGTCACAGAGAGAAGCACGCAAATACCTGAGAGAACACTACTATGCCCCACAGAAAAAAGAAAAAAATGGCTATCAGCGATAAAAGGGAGTCAGAAAAGTACAAGGCGAGATGGAAAAGAAAGACAATAACAGAGAGAGAAAAAGTCGGGGTCAGAAGGAGTCAGAAAAATGTCATAGAGAGAAGCACGTAAATACCTTACAGTACACTACTACGTCCAAAATACCCCACAAGAAAACACACTGTAACTGCGCCAAAGGCAGCGCGTATTGGCGAGTCAGAGTATGACTCAACGATCGCTGGGCCAACACGAATACTCCCGCTGCTCAAACAAGCGATTGCCTTCCCGTACGCAATACGACACACTTTTCTCAGAAGAGCCCGCGCAGGAATGCAGAAAACTGCTTGCACACACGTTGCGGCTCAAACATTCATTTTGCACACTATTCAATAGACGCCGCAGCAGGCAATGATATTTATGTTGTTTCATTGGGGGAAACAATCCAAGCCAAATAATCCGCAGCTACACAGAGTGAAGTGCGACAGTAGGTGGGATGCAAATCTAAATGCTTAAAGAGCTAACTTTAAAAATCCACATTGTGTTTATATTTAAAAAACAAATTGTGTAACTGGTTAATTTTATGTATATGTATATATGTGCCATAGATGTATACAGGTCTGTGTATGTTTTTATATTGAGTGTATATGCTCGAAAGGAGTGTATTGTAAATTGTTTTTATATGGTAAAT
Organism: Gryllus longicercus; assembly: GCA_038098605.1. Lineage (NCBI taxonomy): Eukaryota > Metazoa > Arthropoda > Insecta > Orthoptera > Gryllidae > Gryllus > Gryllus longicercus. The sequence goes on along the minus strand of JAZDUA010000039.1, from coordinate 2,481,932 downwards.
TGTTTTTGAATTATAAATGTTCATATATTGTAAAACTGTAGGGTTATGGCTACCACCTGGCAATCAGCCAATTGTAGCCAAATAAAAATATTATTATACACAGAGTTAGCAGGCTTAAGTGGATAAGGGCATTAACTGATGTCACTGCAGTGATTTGGACCGGCAGGTCCTAGGCTTCTACTCCCGACGGTAGCAGCATTTTTGACACGAGCTAGATAGCCAGGTCGAATTCAATCACTGCCTGGAGGAGAATTCTAGTGGCTGTCTGCTGGAAATGGTAGTTTTCTGTAGTTTCTCCGATCTACACCAGGCGGATGCTGGAGCAGTACCCTAACAAACGGGCCACGAACCACGCGCGATCTTTCCTTCCCCTTCCTTGTCGTATCCTCTCCCCTTACACTAGCATGCACCACACTCCACACATGGCGGGAGACCGGTGGGGAGCTTAGAGCTCTTCCCGGCTGTGATGGTTAAGATCAACACCAGGCGAATGCCGGAGCAGTACCCTCACAAACGGGCCACGGACCACGCGCGATCTTTCCTTCCTGGTCCTTTCCTCGGCCCAAACTTGCACACACTTACACTGACATGTAACTACATTACCACACATGTCGGGAGACCGGTCGGGAGCTTAGAGCTTCACGTGGCTGCGGCAGTGCCACGTTGGTGGGAGATACCTGGTTAGGGAAAATCCCCCCAGGCCGTCGTAGGTCGGCGCAGGATCTTGCCATCCAGTGGGGGAGGACCGCCGCCCTCCTCCCGCTTTAAATTCACCCACTACGCTTACGGGACCGATGTCCTCAGCCGTTGCTGCGCCCGGAATCGCTCATCAATGAATCAAATTCACAGAGTAACCATTGAGAATTCGTTTGAGGTAAATGAATGGATAGTATTTTAATTTTAGATTGAGTCTGGAATATTTTATTTACTTATTCCTAATATTCATATTAGGAATATTTCATTCAGATACAGTCAGGAATATTTTACCTGAAAACTTTGCAAATTTTAGTGATTTAAAATTTCATTATGAAACACACGGAGGAAATTGTTGGGTTAAACAACGAAATACATGAAAACCTAGAAAACATAAACTGCAGAGTGTGGACAAAAGGATGACGGAAACGATCTCTTAGACTCAGTATTAGCGGCAAAACAAGATGTGGTCAGCCGTAATCGTATGACCACAGTAATTTACGACGATCTCTGGCAAAAATATTTCGGCGATGACAAAAAGAGCCTAACTGCAAACAGCCAATCCCTAACAGATAAACCAAACCCTAACCTTCCTGATATTGTATTGGTTTTGAAGACTGAAAGAAAAACTTACATCATCGATATAGCAGTCACTCTACCAGCCAATCTGAAGAGAACACACACGGAAAAAAATGGACAAGTATCTGCCATTGTCAGTCGAAATCAAATTCACGTGGGGTATGACCGAAGTAGTAATACCAATTCTTATTGGCGGTTCAAGAGAAATCCCCAAAACGTTGAACAGCAGTACTGACATCTTAGATTTGAACTGTGAGTTGTATACATCCGTTCAGAAGTCCGTGATTCTGGACACATACAGTATTGTTGGCAGAATTCTGGGAAATACGAGATGTAAAAGATGTAGTACTAAAGGTTGAACTGGCACGGAATAAGATGTTTGCCTCGAATAGACTGAATTAATTAAATGGACAATAATAATAATAATAATAATAATAATAATAATAATAATAATAATAATAATAATAATAATATTAATAATAATATTAATAATAATATTAATATTAATAATAATATCATGTTGATGATGAAGAAGAAGAAGAAGAAAAAGGAGGGGAAGGGGAGGGGTAGGATAATGAGAAGGGGAAGGAGAAGAAGGAAATAGAGAAGCAGCTAATGTAGAAGAAGGAAATGGAGAAGATGGCGGAGGAGAAAGAGACAGAGAAGGGAATGAGGTAAAGAAGAATGAATGGAAATGGTGGTGGAGGAGGAGGAGAAGGAAGAGGAGGAGGAGGAGGAGGAGGAGGAGGAGGAGGAGGAGGAGGAGGAGAAGAAGAAGAAGAAGAAGAAGAAGAAGAAGAAGAAGAAGAAGAAGAAGACGAAGAAGAAGTGAATGAAATGCGGCGTGGAGCGGCGGCGTCACCGCAGCACCGACGCCGGTGCGGCGCAGGGCGTCGCGTCGCATGGCGTCTCGTCGCGTCGCGGCCGCGCCACGAGGCGTCCGTGAGAGAGGAAAGGTTGCGCAGGGGGAAGGGGAGGGGAGGGGAGGGGAGAGGGAGAGGAAGGCGGCGCGGGACCCGCCCTCCACGCCGCGCCGCTCGGTCGGGTCCTTAACATTCCATCCCCTCCCCTCCCCCCCTTCCCCTCCCGCGCGTTCCCCCCACCCCCTCTCTCGCTCTACCCTGGCACCCGCACTGACGAACAGTGGGCCACGACGCAACACGACACTATACCATTTTTTCCAACTCTGCCCCTGGTAGGTATCAGTTGTTGACGGTTTCATCCAATCGGATGCTTGAACGTCCCCATAGGGACGTCTCTATGTTGACGTTCATGTTAGTGATTGGATAATGACATCACTACGGTGACATTCAAGCTCCCGGTCGTATAGTGGTAGTGACGTCACTATGGTGACATTCAAGTTCCCGATCGGACAGTGATTGAATTCTGACGTGCCTATGGTGGCATTCAAGCTTCCGATTGCATAAAACCGTCAATAGCTGATACCTGCCAGGGACAGTGCTAGAAAAATCGCAGCATAAGGCTTAACCATTCACACAATCATTACGTCTGTGTTTGCTGCGCAAAGGGCGCTGTATTAAAAAGGAGCGAAACGAGACTTCTAAAGGAACATATACATGTCAAGTCTATCTGTGGCTATGAAGAGCGAAGTCCCACGCCAATTTTTGCAGTGAGTTATTCGCTTGTGAATTGTAGTTATATGATAAAACATATCTTGAACAATACAAAATGCAAACAAATAATGCCGATACATGATTCATTGTAAAAAGGACAATGTCCAAATATTGCTGAAATACCGGGGTGCTGTCCAATGGCTACAACACACAACACGTGCCAACTTTTGACTGGGATAAATTGAAGAAAAACAAAACAAAACAAAAAAACGAACAATTAAATTCTTTGGACAAATTTAATTATTAAAATGCGTTGTTACTCAGTAACGTGGTCACAATTTGGATTTCTTTACGATTGCGGAATATATTCTCTGAGCGTAATTGAGTCCAACAAGGTGACGGGATGGTGACAATTAGATATATATATATATATATATATATATATATATATATATATATATATATATATATATATATATTGTGGCGTCACCGATTAATTAAATATAATTTTATTATGGCATCGCCAATAATCAATAATTCCTACAGCTTGAAATAGCTCGCGCCGCGGCACAGAAGTAAGTGGGTCAGAGAGGACGCGGCCACCGCCGCGGAGGGTTCCTTTGTCACACCAGCCCTCACCCGACCGCGCGCCGGCCTGTCCTACAAAGGCAGCTGGTTTATTACAGTCATAAAAAGCCATTCTTGTTTTCGGAGCCGTTCGCCGGCCCTCTCCTGGGACAGAGCGCGCCCCCGCATCCCTTCTCCGACCGCGCGACCGGAGGGTGCAAACCCCAAAGAAAGGATTGGCCGGGTGTCAATTAAAGACGACGCATTTACGACACGTCGTAAGCGAGAACCTTTTTTCGGCCTCTTCCGAACAATGCTAACCCCTTACATTCGTTCTGGCACGCGCCTCGGCACACGCCTGGGTAGGCGCCTGAATCCCTGCACGGGCCATTAACAAATTAAATACAGTAAGGCAGTCGATTAGACCGTGCCGGCCTGGAAATCCGGGAATCGGGAACCCGTGAAATGCGCTTTTTTCGCGCGCACGTGTCCAACACAGCTGCGATCAGCTCCCGGAGTAACTAACAAAAGGGAAGCAAGAGAGAGAGCGAAGACAGCGACAGACAGAGAGCATTTACGGAAAATTACAGAAAAATCGACACGAGATTGGTTAATCAGATTTCTGCGACGCAGCCACCCTTGGCCAATGGGAAGCTTCGCCATGAGGGGAGGGAGAAATTTGGTGCCAGGAACAATTTGGGAAGGGGAAAGGAACTTCTTTTATAAACGCGATGCAGAGTAGGAATAGGACACTTGTTAAAATTTCTTCGACAACACTTGTTAAAATTTCTTCGACAACACTTGTTAAAATTTCTTCAGGCTAGACTTGTCAAATTTATTCGAGACACTAACTTGGTAAAATTTCTTCGACAGTCTCGACTTGTAAAATTTCTTCGTGGAACTTCGAAATTTTCGTTACTTGAGAACTTCACTTCTAAAAGTTATCCAGTCATTCACGACCGGGACGCGAGTTTGGGAAAAGACTTTCCCACAGCCGAATTAGTCAGGACGCGACCCGTAGACTTGTTGCGGAGAGAACTCGGGCAGCGACCTGGGATCCCGCGCCGTTTTCGCTCCGGCCCGCCAGCCTTGCCGCCTCTCGTCCTGGGCTGAGTGACAGCCCTTTTCGCAACGTCAGCGCCCGTGGCTACTCGCCTCCTCTGAGTCTGCTGGAGCTGACAACCTGGAGTCGCCGCTACCTGAGCGAGAGTAGACGCGCCGCAGAAGATCAGCAACTCGGAGCCGCCGCCGCCTCTGCTTTGAGGCCGCCGCCTCGGCCCGCCCACGAAGACCAGCAGCCATTGGTGAAACTATGAGACGTTGCCGTCTCACTGAACAATTATCACAGCGAAAAAACTGCAAGTGGCCGCGCTCAGGCCCAGCAGAATTAACCACTTGTAATTAATTCATAGAGTAGTTTTAGTAAAAGAACTTGCGTCGCCCATTGCGACATTGTAAATTCCCCTGGCAGCTTTTGGTGCCAGGAATAAACAGTTGTTTGTCACAAATGACTCAATTGCTCATTCTTGACCTCCCAACTCTTCCACTCAGTTACATTTCAGGAGCTGAACCTGGCGCCCTCCCCCGAGCAGTCTTATGAATATTACAATATATATATATATATATATATATATATATATATATATATATATATATATATATACTATAAAACAACAACAACAAACAAGAATATGTGTAATAGTAAATTTGTCGAAGTCGGTATTCTCAAAAGAGTAATTTTGGATCTAAAGCCCTTTTCGCAGCCATCTCAACCGTAGGGCACGTGCACTCGGCCTACGTCTTGTCGGCACAAACCGCACGCGTGAATTCCAATGAAGTTCGTGTAACTTGAGACGCATGCGCAGCACATGGACTAGTCTCGTTGCCGTTCACTCGATCTGAAGGCTCGTGTGGAATTTAATACTACAGACGACAGAACAATATTAGAAAAAGTATTTGTATAAACGAAAATTTTAAGGAATCTTGATTTTGAGGAAAAAAACAAATTGAACTGTAAGTTATTCACATTTTATGCTAAAGCAACAGCATAATTCAATATTGATTTCTCTTCGAAATACATAATCCCAGTCTCCAGTAATCTTCAGTTAACTACATCTAGTTAATGTTAGCTAAGTACATCACTTAACTAACTAGTTCTTTGGATAGTGACAGCAATTTTCACAAGACTTCAAGAAATATTTCAACGCAGATCTGGTACACAAAATTAGAAACACCAATCAATCAATATAGTTACATTATGTATTTTCCCTGTATTGCAAGTGGTGATACTAGACAAGTACTCGAAATCGGCCGAGTTAAGGGAAATCAAACATTTTGTTCTCTAGATGATATGTATCCTATGTTTTTCGATCAAAACGCAGTTATTCCATTAAAAAAAACTTTAATCCCATGTCACGTAAATACACACATACCATATCTAATCACATACCATACAATTTGCTAATATCATTGGTCACATTTTCAGGTGAAAAACGATCTGGGAACTAGAGCAGTAGGCCTAACAGATGAGACAGCACAAGAGCTGTGTAGAAGTTCAAAATTAAAATTGTATATTTTAAAAAAAACACAAAAACTATAAGACACAAAAAATCTCCATGATGAGACCAATGTGGTCACAAAACCGTCATGCGTTATATGACATGTGAATAAAATGTTCTTTTATTGAATAACTGTGTTTTGATTGTTTTAAAACCATAAGATACTTATCATCAATATTATTACACAGACAATCATTGTTACTGGGAACATTCCTGTGTTATTTGAAGCTTTTTCTTTATTTTCAATTTTCGCCAGCACCTCTCACGTTGGCCCCACTGTGCCCGGAGTCTTCGCTCTGCTCTGCCCGAGCCGATCGGGTCTTTCAACTCGACCCGAGACCCACACGCCAGGTCGGCAGAGGCTGGCGCGCACAATCGATTCTCGAACCCATTCATCGATTTGCAACGAATCGAACATTTCTTTTAAATTTATTACATTACTGCCTAATAAATATTGTGTGAACAATTTCAGACAGTCATTGATTACAATTTTTAACACACTTTTATTCACAAAACGTAGATTTTTAAACCATTGTTACAAGTTATTGCCAACCTCATCACTAAAGCAAGCAAATTATATTTCAGTCCTATTCTTTTTTGCATGTTTCGCCGAATGTTCCATTGTCGTATTCAGATACAAAAATGGGTACAATTGGTTAAAAGTTTATCTTGTATATGACAAATTGCTGTCTTCTTATCGAAATTTATTTATTTGACCGCTTATTCTTAGTTTATCAAATTACGTTATTGCATATGAAAAAACTCCACGCAAGCTACTTTATTTTACCGGCTTCAGTTCTTCAGATTAAAATTGAATTCAAAATCAAAATGTCATTAAATCAAAATGTCAGAGAAGCGGAAGAAATGAATTCTCTCTAGTAGCCCACTTTGAGGAAGGTCTTAGGACAAATGCTGAAATAAATGTCTGATATAGTGCGTCAGCAAAAACTTTTATATAATACAAAGTCTTGCCCAAAACAACAGATGACACGGAAAAGGAGGTTGGTTTACGTTGTTTTTCAAAGTTTAGCAAAGGGAGAACCCACTAGACTGTTGTCGGCGATATCAGGCAGTTTCCAGCCTTTAAAATCAAAATGTCAGAGAAGCAGAAGAAATGAATTCTCTCTAGTAACCCACTTTGAGGAAGGTCTTAGGACAAATGCTGAAATAAATGTCTGATATAATGCGTCAGCAAAAACTTTTATATAATACAAAGTCTTGCCCAAAACAACAGATGACACGGAAAAGGAGGTTGGTTTACGTTGTTTTTCAAAGTTTAGCAAAGGGAGAACCAACTAGACTGTTGTCGGCGATATCAGGCAGTTTCCAGCCTGTGGGCCGAGAGGAGGATAAATTCTGCGGTCGCGCTGTGTGCTATGATGTTTGATCCCCAAGCGCTCAAACACGCGGTGGAAGTAATAAGTGGAATCTGTGGAAAAGACGAAATTTAAGAAAGTGTTAGAGGCGCTGTAAATAAGCTTGAGAGATTGCGGACGTAAACATTAAATGATCAAGTAAATGAGATTGTTATGAACTTCAAGATTTTAAATTTTGGAGATTAAATTGCTTTTGATATTACTCATGTGTTTTAAATGAGACGTATTGAATTGACGAAGAGTATTTTTGTTTTAACTTCTTTCCTAGAGAATGATTTAATAAAACTATTTGTCTGCGATTGACTCTCGAGAGGTTTAACAGTGCCTACTATTTTCTTATTTGGTCACTAAACTCACTACCATATGGTGTGTGATTTCATTGAAAAAGCATTTTAATTTGTCATTGTAGAATTCACAACCACGGTGTAATTAGGAATGTTGTTCAAGGGATTTGGTCGGAGTGAGTAGAAACAATTAAACCATTAGGTCGCCGACGTTTCGGAATATTTTTATTCCATCCTCAGGGCTTACTAAATAATTACGGAAATTTATAAAATTTCAGCGACATTTCGTTCAGGTTACAACCCAACTCCACAAGGAGTTACTGCAGCGTAAGGCTCTACATTCCTAATTGTAAATAATGTATTTTACAAGTATTAGGAATCTTTTGAAGTTAAAATTTAGAAGATAACGAAACTAATCTCTAATGAAGATACAGTTGGAGCTAATCAATCCATTTATTGTAGAAATTTTAAAAAGCGTCCAATAAAAATATAAATTCTCTTTTCTATCTTGTTTCGTGAAAGTAATGCTTTCTTGTGTAGTATGTATGTTAGATTAAAATGATCATATCACAGATTTTCATACAACAATTCTACACCAATGGAGATAGCTGCATGTCCAGCTTTATACTTGTTCATCAGAGTATCACAAACGACCCATCTACGGTTACGAAATAGTATACCGCGACAAAAAGAATATTTCTCAAGTTACACAAAACCTCTTAATGGCGGGCACGTTCTACCTGCACACCAGATTACATAAGAGGCATTTCACACCCCCTCCATGATGCGTGGAAGAACCACGTCCCCCAGCAAGGCCTTGGAGCTTTCTTTCTCGTCTAAGCTTCTTACCAAAGCGGGTCGTAAATTCCAAGAACCTTCGTGTTGATTAAAGCTCGATTCGGTAACTTCCTTTGACCCTTTAATCGTTGACGTAGGTCGGTAACTGCGGCCAGGGGCCCAGAGCCGCTCTTAACGTCGCATTATAGCAGGCACTTAACGGTCAATCAGGAGCCCCCCAGGGATTTAAAACCTGTAATAAATCCGGCCACTTGCTCTGTTGCGTTTGCTGCTCGCCTCTTCAATTACTGCTGCACAGTTTGAGCCTCCAATAAAACACGCATGTTTTTAGCCTGCTGGGCAACGCAAGGATAGGTGATCAAGTCAAGAAAAAAACGTTTATTCTGGATACAGTAGGGTTGGCATTATACTGATTACTGGTGCGAGAAAATAGGGTTCAATGTGTGTTTTTTAAACTGTATTACAGTTTGTATTTGCAGAAAATGTATTTTAATTAATATCTATTATTGTTATTATTATTATAATACTAGTTGACTAATAATGTTCCCAATTCACTATTCTTAGACTGAAATATATTTTTACAATATAAAATTCGGTGGTGCACTAAACATTTTTTAAGATGTGTTCTTGCTAGATCGAAGTTCTACTTTATGATGTTTCGCAGATAATAACAGTACTTTGATTCTACATTGATGATTCTATATTTCTTAACTTTAGATGTTCGAGAAATTATTCGTTTCTTTAACAATTACTGTCTTTTATTAACGTAGCAATTAGCAATAGCAATCAGAAGTATTTAGAAGAAAAACGAAAAGGTTTCTAATTAATTGCAGATAGAACATGCACGAAACTGAAGTATCCATGGTTTTCAGTGTGTATGTACGTATTGTATTCAATTTGGTATCAACAAATTATTAGTTCAACTATAAATGTCTAGCCCATATACCAAAACTGGTGAAAGTACTGTATGATGTGCATTATGTTAATTGAGGGCAAAAATATATGAAAAATTTCACCATGTGTCATCCACGCTTCGAGCCTCTTTTCAGGATTAACAATAAAGTAATAACTATTTAACTCATTGTACAAATATTGAGTCGTTAATGACCTTAGATAAAGATACCTAAATGGAATAAATAAATGAAAAAAATGCAAAAATAAGCACGAACCGTTTGCAAGAAAACTTCCTAAATTCAAATGCGCTCCAGCGTTGCATTTGTGTAGAGTCTTTTCCAGAGAGACTAAAGCCATAATGATACCGTGCATCTCTCCGAGATAGGGAAGACACAAATGTGTAGGAGCTTTTCTCGTAACGCCAAGAATATCTAAAGGAATGCGAAGTGGATTTTCCTTCAAGAAAGTGACATGGTCGAGAAACGAAAAGTTGGCAGACCACTTGGAGCAACGACAATCACAGAGTCATCGGAAATCATTTAATTTTAAATGGGCGCTACGTCGGTTGTTACAAACGTAATGGCATTTTGAAGTAAGGGTTGTAGAGAGATTTGCAAATTAGTGAAATAATACATTAAAGTATAATTTGTAAGTAATTGTAACTTGGCAAAAGGGCTCTTTGCTATTCAGTCACACCATTTTCACACTGAATCGTTTTATTTATTAGGAATATAGGAAAAATAAATGTATTTACTACATTGAAAACTGCTATCCTGAAATAAAATGATTGTCGTTGTAGATGTCATTAAGTTCCCATTTTCATTGTGAATCGTCCTTTAGTTTGCAGAGATTTATCGGAAATTTCGTGGTTCACAGTTGTTTCTGCTAAGAAGTGTTCATTAAATTTCACATGAGACTTACATTTTACGTTAGCATGCACTAATACGTGAATGTGGTGTCATTAAATACCTCTTCCTGCATTAAAATTTTAGATGACTGTTCCTCTAAATTCCTTAAATTACGAAATATCGGAAGAACAAAAAAAATCTTTTCTCTGGATTAAACAATGACACAAAATAATTTTCAAATTTTATTGTATTTTCGAACCAAGACTCTGGGGAAACCAAGTACATGTGCGATGCAATTGTTTTAGATTAGTTGGTGACAAAATAGAATGTGACCAAAAGTAACGGCAAAAAAGGAGACGACTAAATACGAGTGTGAAGGGAAGGTGGAGAATTTGAAGAAGAACGGAAAGATATGAATGTTTCAGTGCTAGCCTTGACTTTAAAGTGAAACGCTAATGTATCTCCGATCACAAAAATGGTGCAATGTCCGTCACCTGAGCTTTGCAGCTCTCTCACCAGTTGCGTTGCTCTTGGATGCATTGGCGATTACTGATTGTTTGTTACAAAATATTGATTGACGAAAATACGACATGTCCTGTCTTATGATTTTTTCAATCTCTGAATTTTAACGCGTGGAAGCTAGATTTTATCAAATTTACATTTTATGAAATGTATTATAAAATTATTATTATTCTATTTTACAGCAAATTTCACCGGATACAACTGATTGATTCGCGAATCCTGGAGCGTCTATTGTTAAAGTCAATAAGTGCCGTACGTGTAGTGTATGTTTCCATTGTGAGATGTGGCGGTAATCTTTCACCGCTGGCGAGATCCAGCACCGATCTACAAAAGCGTGCGGAGATCTTGCCGATCCAGGTATCTTCCACGGCCGCATCCGAGACAAGCTGTAAGCCCCCGACTGGTCTCCGGACATGTGTGATAATGAAGTGCATGTGAGGGCGTGTGTACGTAAAGGACGGGGAAAGGACAAGGAAGATGAAGGAAAGATCGCGCGCGGTCCGTGGCCCGTTTGTTAGAGTACTGCTCCGGCATTCGCCTGGCGTTGATCTTAACCATCACAGCCGGGAAGAGCTCTAAGCTCCCCACCGGTCTCCCGCCATGTGTGGAGTGTGGTGCATTCTAGTGTAAGGGGAGAGGATAGGACAAGGAAGAGGAAGGAAAGATCGCGCGCGGTCCGTGGCCCGTTTGTTAGGGTACTGCTCCGGCATTCGCCTGGTGTTGATCTTAACCATCACAGCCGGGAAGAGCTCTAAGCTCCCCACCGGTCTCCCGCCATGTGTGGAGTGTGGTGCATGCTAGTGTAAGGGGAGAGGATAGGACAAGGAAGAGGAAGGAAAGATCGCGCGCGGTCCGTGGCCCGTTTGTTAGGGTACTGCTCCGGCATTCGCCTGGTGTTGATCTTAACCATCACAGCCGGGAAGAGCTCTAAGCTCCCCACCGGTCTCCCGCCATGTGTGGAGTGTGGTGCATGCTAGTGTAAGGGGTGAGGATAGGGCAAGGAAGAGGAAGGAAAGATCGCGCGCGGTCCGTGGCCCGTTTGTCAGGGCGCAGCTTCAGCAATCGCCTGGTATAGATACGAGACACCACGGAAAACTACCGACGACAGCAGTCGGCTGCTAGAGGTCTCCTCCGGACGGGAGCGGCTGAATTCGACCCAGGTCTCTAGCTGGAGTCGAACCTCCCGCCACCGAACACAACGGCGTTTATTAGAGCGTCATTGCCTATCGCGACAGCGGCAGTCGATACACGCGCGGCCCCGCGCGCCCCGTGCCGAGGGGGGGGGGCGGGGCGGAGAGCGGCAGGCGGGGGTGAGGGGATGACACAGACGTGAGGGGACGGGAAGGGGAGGAGGAGAGGAGGGGAGGGGTTCGTGCCAGGCGGTGGCGAGGAAGAGAGGGAAGGGGAAGGAATTGGGTGGGGTGGGGCGTGGGAACGGGCGGGGGCGAGACTGATGGCGAGGGGAAGGTGGAGACGGGGTGGGAGCGAGGGCAGGGGCGAGGGAGAGGGCGTTCGGAAGGGAAGACAGGAGGGAGGGTGGGACCAAAGCGTGGGGTATGGCGAGGGCAGGGGCGAGGGAGTGGGCGAGGGCATGGGAGAGAGGAGAGGGTGAGTGGGAGAGCGACGGATTGGGGAGACCGAGGAGGTGGGCGAAGACGAGGGTAAGGGCGTGGGCGACGCACTTCGCAAGGGTGAGAGCAGGGGGAGGGAGGGAGTGGGTGAGGGCGAGGGCGATGGTGATGGAGTTGGCGCGGGCGAGGACAAGGGGAGGGAGCGGGCGAGGGCAAGAGTATGGGCGAGATCGTGGTAAGAGGAAAGGCGTGGGCGAGGGAATTGGTGAGGGTGAGGACATGGGTATGGGCGAGGGCAAGGGCAACGGTGAGGGCAAGGGCAAGGGCAAGGGCAAGGGCGAGGGCGAGGGCGAGGGCGAGGGCGAGGGCGAGGGCGGGAGCGGGAGCGAGGGAATGGGCGATGGCGAGGGCAGTGGTGAGGGAGATGGCGCGGGCGAGGTCGTGTGGGAGGGTGAGGGCGAGGGCGAGGGCGAGGGAATGGGCGATGTCGTGGGTGAAAGGGAGGGCGATGGCGAGGGCGATGGTGAGGGCATGGACGCGGTCGCGGGGGAGGGCGAAGGCGATGGAGGGTGGCGGCAAGGCGTTAGCGCAGAGCAAAGCTTTCAAAGGAGTCTCGTCGCCAATCGGGCCACGCCGCTCGCGTCACAGCAGACTATATGGAGAGAAGCAACACATCATCTACGTACTTCTTTGGAAATAATCGTCGCACTATTACACAGGTTGTTTCAAAAATGAAGTGTACAGACTTCAAAAGGAGATTCTCGATTGCAAAATGGAAAAAAAAAATTACAGACATCAATGCTAAAAATCTCGTAATTTCTATTTTAAATAAAAAATAAAAAAAACAAAGGGTTGTGTGTCAATGTAAAAACATCAAAATTCTGAGAAAAACTATCACTTCAAAACAAAACGATGGAAATGTTACCGCATAAACGCAAATTTTACGCAGAGTTTTGATTTACTAAACAATTTAATTGATTTGATTCAATAAATTCTCGATTCTCGAATTGAATCCACGGAATTCTTAATCGGAGAAAGCACGGAAAACTATACAATCAGAGCCGCCGGCCGATAGAATTCTCCTTCAGATCACGACTGAATTAGATCTTCCTGACAAGCCAGTGTCCAAAATCTTCCTGTGTGGCTCAGGCCATGTGAAAGTGTCAACAATGTAAGTGTATGTGGAACTTCGTATGAATGTATGAGTGAATGAAAAAAACAACAACAAAAACCGAGAAGATTGCAGTAAAAAGCCACAAGAGGAAATACCAATCAGCGTCAATGTAAATCGTAGGTTGCCGGCCAAAGCGCCGGCTTCATCCATAGGTAAATTTAGTAATAAGTGAGTTATTAAGCACCGCACTCTTTTCACCCACAAAAGCCAATGGACTTCGGCGCGTGAAATGCCGTCATGGTATTAGACGACCGTCTCGTCAGGGCTACTGGCGCGGGAAGTTAACAAAAATCCAGCGATCTCACGGTCAGAGGCACTGCACACACATCGGCAATACTCCCTGAGAGCTATGGACGCCGTGGTCGCTGGTTGGTAGGTTGCTGGTTGGTGATTCCATGCACGTCAACAAATGGGATAAATAGTCCCGTAAGTGTTGTGCATGTTTTTTTCCTCGAAGGGAGGCGGCGATGTTGTCTCGTTGGTTGGCGAGATCCAACGCCGACCTACCGTCGGCTAGCGAGGTTCTCCCCAACCAGCGGGGCACCGCTGCAGCCAGGCCACTCTCAGCTCCCGACGGGCCTCCCGCATGTGTGGTAGTGTAGTGCATGTGAGTGGAAATACGGAGAGCGGAAAGGCAAACAAGAGGAAGGACAAACACGCGCGGTCCGTAGCCCGTTTGTTAGGGTACTGCTCCGGCATTCGCCTGGTGTTGATCTTAACCATCACTGCCGGGAAGAGCTCTAAGCTCCCCACCGGTCTCCCGCCATGTGTGGAGTGTGGTGCATGCTAGTGTAAGGGGAGAGGGTAGGACAAGGAAGAGGAAGGAAAGATCGCGCGCGGTCCGTGGCCCGTTTGTTAGGGTGCTGCTCCGGCATTCGCCTGGTGTTGATCGAAGAAACCACGGAAAACCACCGCCGAGAGCAGCCGACCGCTAGAAATGTTCCTCCAGACAGCGGCTGAATTCCACCTAGGTATCTAACTAGTGCCGAAAATCTTGTCACCGTTGGGAATCGAACCTAGGACCTCCCATTCAGCGGCACTGCAGCGAGCCGTGGTCGTCCTGAGTCTCCCAGGCACGTCGCTCCGACGCCCCGAGTGGAGGAGGAGGAGGGGGGTGGCGTCGCGACGACTATTTCCGGGGCAGGAAGAGACGTCGGCTCCCGCAGCCTATAAACAGCCGCAGAAGGGCAGGGGGACACACCTCGCTGCGTCTGAGGCGGCGGCCGTGAATACGGCGGCGAGGCGTCATCGCCTGCTAGAGCTAGCAACCGCCTGCTAGAGCTACCAACGGGGTCGGGTCGTCGATGGAGGCTCAGGGCAGCCACTGAGGTCACTGCACTGCCTCCGACCGGGAGGTCCTAGGGTTACACTCCCCACGGTGGCAGCATTTTCCACACTACCCACACAGCTAGGTTACGAGCGAAGGTACTGGGAGAGGTGGCTCAGGGCATCAGCTGATTTCACTGCAGTGCCTCTGACCGGGAGGTCCTAGCGGTACATTCCCAACGATGGCAAGATTTTTGTCACTAGCTAGGTTGAATTCGGCCACTGTCAGGAGTAGAATTCTAGCGGCCGACTGCTTTTGTGGCAGTTTTCCGTGGTTTCTTCGCTCAACACCAGGAAAATTCCGGAGCAATACACTAACAAACGGGCTACGGACCCCGCGCCATCTTTCCTTCCTCTTCCTCCTCCCGTCCTCAAAACTTACCAACACTTACATTGACATGTCGAGAGCTTAGAGCTTGTCCCGGCTGGGACGGTGACGCGCTGGTGGAAGATACACTGCTAGCCGATGTGTAGGTTGGCAACGGTTCTCGGAAACCAGCGGGGCCAGATCACCGCCATGCTATGTAATCAACTTTGGTGAATATCCTCCTGTTTAGCTGTCACGTTATAGACGGACTGACGAATGACGAGGCCAAGGTTTTGGCGGTAACTACTCGTCAGGTACCTAGGACCCACAAACATTGATTCAAAGACAACCAAAACGTGAATTCTGACTGTACAACGCTTTACAAAAAGGAATTTACTACATATAGGAAGCACAATTATAAACTTTTTCAGTACCTAGGACCTACAGTACAAATGTTTCTGTCGAAAAATGGCCGTTTTTTGTGTCACATCTACATAACTCTCTCTCTCTCTATACTATGTATGTATTTCGCACGAAAGTAAATTTCGAAATCGAATTTGAATTCGCTCCTGTATGTTTACCAAGTAACTCGACGTGACTCGCATCGTCAGTGCCAAACAGGTCGCGATCACTACGAAGTTGCGGTGTAGTTGCGGCGGCGCAGTCGCCGCGAGGGTGGTCCTGGGATCGAGTTCCGACGGTGGCGGATTTTCGGCACAAGCTTTATAGATCTCTGTGTGTAAAATCACTACGCAGATCCGTGACAAGGACTGGAACTATCGGTAAGGTGTGCTTTGTTTGTGACTAGTATCGTGAGGTCTTTTAGAAAAAAGAAAAAATAATACTGAATTATTTTGAATACTAATAGAAACCTGAATTATTTAAAAAATGACATCTTTTCCGAGTTCGCCCAATTTGCAACGTACCGAATTTTCATTCAGTTTTCGAAGTAGAGCATGCTATACTACGTTGGAACATAGATCAGTTACCCCTTCCAATGAAAAAGGAATCAGTGGTGCTTTGAAGATTAATAGAAACGCTTGTGCTATAAATTATGCCGAGGGATCCGGTGATGCTGCAGCGTTCGTTACCCATCGCTGCCTATACGTCCGGCGATGCGGATCCAGATAACTAGAATCGGAATCGTTCTTTCTCGATACTGGCAGAGCCGGAACTAGCATACTTACACAAGCTTTCTCGAACTAACATTCTCCGACAAGCATTCACGAACTAGAGTCCCCGAACATTCTTGGACGATCGATTTCGGGCTATCATTCTCGAGCTATCATTTTTCTCAGACTACCATTCTCGGACTACCATTCTAGGACTACCATTCTCGGACTATCATTCTTGGACTGCCATTCTAGACTACCATTCTCGGTCTATCATTCTCGGATTGCCATTCTCGGACTGCCATTCTAGGACTACAATTCTCGGACTACCGTTCTTAGACTACCATTCTAGGACTACCATTCCCGGACTACCATTCTTGGACTGCCATTCTAGACTACCATTCTCGGTCTATCATTCTCGGATTGCCATTCTAGGACTACCTTTCTCGGACTACCGTTCTTAGACTACCATTCTCGGACTACCATTCTCGGACTACCATTCTAGGACTACCATTCTCGGACTACCATTCTTGGACTGCCATTCTAAACTACCATTCTCGGTCTATCATTCTCGGATTGCCATTCTCGGACTGCCATTCTAGGACTACCATTCTCGGACTACCGTTCTTAGACTACCATTCTCGGACTACCGTTCTTAGACTACCATTCTCGGACTACCATTGTAGGACTACCGTTCTAGGACTACCATTCTCATACTGTCATTCTCGGACTGCCAATCTCGGACTACCATTATCGGTCTCCTATTCTCGGACTATCATTTTCTATCATTCTCGAATTACTATTTACGGACTGTTCTTCTCGCCCTAACATTTTCGGACTAGCATTCTCCCTCACATGCACACTGTTGGGCTGAGAACGATGGAAACTAAATGTCTTTGTGGCCGCCTCTAGTGGTAGTGTTGGCGGCGATGGTGTCGGCGACTGGAGTGTGACGAAACGCCGGTGTGTGTGTGTGTGTGTGTGTGTGTGTGTGTGGGGCGCGGCGCAGAGAGCCATAATCGGCGGCGCAGGGAAGAATGAGTCGCAGCCCACGCGCCGCCGTCCGCCGCCCATTGTTCCGCTCCCAAAGGCATTACGATGCACTCGGCCTGCGACGTGCCCCGCTCCTCCGCCCCTCTCTCGGCCGGCAAAGGCGCCTCACGTCGTCAACTGATGCCACTGCAGTGCCTCTCAATGGAAGAACCGGGAGAGGTGGCTCAGTGCAGCAAGTGGTGTCACTGCACTGCGAGAGGTGCTAGGTTCGAGTTCCGACGGTGTCAGGCTTGTCGACATTAGCTTGTCAGCTGGATCTAGTTCAGCCGCTGTCTGGAGGAGAATTCTAGCGGTCGGCTGTTCTGATCGGTAGTTTTATGTGGTTTCTCCGATCAACAACTAGGCGAATGCTGGAGCAGTACCCTAACAAACGGGCTACGGACTGCGCGCGAACTTTCCCTCTTCTTCCCTATCCTATCCTAACCCCTTATAAACCGCCTGACGCTCTGGTCGGTAGTTTTCGGTGGTTTCTTCGATTAACACCAGGCGAATGCCAGAGCTGTACCCGAACAAACGGGTCACGTGCCACCTTCCCTTCCACTTCTTCGTCCAATCCTCGCCCCTTACTCACACTAACACGCACAACACTACCACACATGCCGGAAGATCCGGTCTGAAGCTTCGAGCTTGTCTGGCTGGGGCGGTGCCCCGCTGGTGGGAGATACCTGGTTAGGGGAAACCCTGCTAGCTGACAGCAGGTCGGCGTCGGATCGTCACCGTCGGATCGTCGCCAAAATACGCACTACACTTACGGGACTAATGCTTCAGTAGTTGACGCACTCGGATTCACTAACAACCATCCAACCAACCAATGTGAATCAAAAGTCTCTTGCGTCAGTCCTGTCGGTGGTGGACCGAGGATTTTCGACACTAGCTAGATAGCTAGGACGACTTCAGCTGCTGTCTGGAGGATAGCTGACAGCAACCCTCGTTTGGTAGTTTTCCGTGGTTCCTCCGATCAACACCTGGCGTATTCCGGGGCAGTACCTAACAAACGGGACACGGAAGCTACGAAATTAGACGTCAAACAGGCCTTCCCTTATCCACGGGGAGGGAAATAAAGGAAATTTCTCCTCCCCAAATTTTCCAGTAACTATTAATTTTAACTTGTCACGAGAATTTCAAGCAAAAAAATATTTTCGTATAAACATTAAAACCAATAAAATCGTATCGCAACATGAACTGAGTTTAGCCTGCGTCTTTTTACATAATCTATAATACGACACATTCGACCAAACCATTTTGAATAAAACAATTTCCCCTCCCAAAATTCGCCTGCGGATCCGCCGCTGCGTCCAATATCGCACAATGTCAGTTCTCGTTTGCGTTCGCTAGTTGGCCCTTCGTCTGAGACATCGCTGCATCGTAACGGGGCGTGGAAGCCAAAGCAGCCGCCTGCAAAGGGCGGAGGGTGGGGCGAAGGTCCCACCGCCCTCGTCCACTCACCCCGTAAAGTGTAAATTTGAGGCGTGAGGTGGCAAGGGTGGGGGCGGAGTGGTGGTAGGGGTGACGGGGGTTGTGTCTTGTGTTGTGTGGGTGGTGGTGGTGGGAGGCAGCGTGGTCTTCTGTTGTGTAGGTGGCGAGGAGGTTTGTGTTGTGTGGGTGGCGAGGGAGGCGGGCGCGGCGTGGTTGTGCGGGCGGCGGTAGGGGAGGGGTGGTGGAGTGGCGGGGGCGGCAGGGGAGGTGGGGAGCCTGGAGCGGCGTGGGCGGCGGTGGGGGTGGCGGTGTTGAGGGCGGCGGCGGCGGCGGGAGCGGCGGTGGGGGCGGCGGTAGGGGTGGCGGAGGGGGCGGCGGTGGGGGCGGTGTTGGGGGCGGCGGTGGGGGCGGCGGAGAGGGGGTGGTGAGAGCGGCGGTGGGGGCTGCGTGGGGAGTGTTGGTGGCGGGGGGTGGGCGGGGGCGGAGGAGGGGCCGCGCTGTCAGGGAAACGGTCACGGGAGATTTGGCTGCGGCTGACGAGCTCGTTTCGGGGAGCAGCCGCGAGGCGGGGCGGTTTAATAGCACAACCCTCCAGGAACACGTCTCGCCCATTTTCTTTGGGAGCTTGTTTCCGACGGAATGCCACAGAGCGACTCCTGGCCACTTCCACTTCTGACTTCTCTGAGTATATATATATATATATATATATATATATATATATATATATATATATATATATATATATATTTATTGAATTGAATTGAATTAATGCCTTATTTTACGTGGCGAGACTCGGGCCATCAGGTCCGCTCTCCCGTCTGACCACGCAAATTTCGCTACGCTCCTTTCACCAACTAGCGGAGAAAGGAGGTATTTCTTGGGCGAGAAACAGGCGATTTGAATATAGCTCAGAGGCGTCATTTAGGCTTGATGATCTTTTACATGCAAGTAAATCTACTAACATGGGACAGCCGGCTTTACTTCCCCTCCGAAGGAAGGCGTATGAAGGATTTTTCGCCCTTAAAAATCCACGACTTCGATCAGGTTATTCACTTTTATCAATTATTATTTATATTATTATATACAAACTATTTACAATACTTTGTTCTTACCTGTAAACAGAGAAACGACAATTCAAACTTACTACTACCACTATTTACATCACTTAATTACGATATATCTTTCTCTAAACTTTCTATGTGTACTCGTGCCTATCTATATTTCTTCTAATCATCGTTCTTCTCATTCCATCTAACGGTCCTTAGTCAAAAAATATGCTAAGCATGGGAAGCGCGCCTATTCAAATTGAAGAAAATATATTTTCTTTACGTATATCAGTAGTTTATCGGCAGCTTTGAAAAAGTACAATAACGAAATATTCTTCATTAAACGCTTTTGTCGTCTGTCTTGTAAGAAATGCCAGACTTGTCTAAGGAAACGTTAAATATAGACGAAAACTGTCGTGTTTTATGAGGTGAATAGAGCAGTATTGCCACCTGCGATTGTGACAAACTCCGTAAACACTTTAAACATTATTTCTTAAGTTAAACTTGACTGGATTTAAATGTACGAAATGAACGAAATCAAGAGCGGAAATCGACTACAAATGACTCTTATTACACATTCCATGATGAAACAGATGCACAGGTAAACGTGTTTGTAATGTTGATCGTGATTAGTTAAACTCGCCCAGAGACTTCAACGCGTATTCGAAAACCGGCGCCAGAGCTGTCATTTCGAAGTGAACGATCATCTCGTTCAGCAAGCTGGAGTGAGCCGGCCGCAGCGGTTGCGACAGGGCGGGGAGGGGCAGGGCGGGGGGTGGCGGGGAAAGGTGGGGCTAACAGGGGAGGGGCGGAGTAGGGTGGGCACGGGACGGGGAGGGGAAGGTCGGGGCGCGAGAGGGGCTGGAGGGGGGAGGGGCGGGGAGGGGCGGGGAGGGGCGGTGACGGGGAGTGGGCGGGGAGGATCCGGGGGCGGGGAGGGGTGGGTCGGGCGCGAGCCGGGGAGGGGAAGGTCGGGGGCGGGAAAGGGCAGGGTGGTAAGGCGGGAAGGGGGCGGGGCCGGGGCGGGGGGCGGGGTGGGGCGGGCGCGGGCAGGGCTGGGGAAACGTGGGGCGGTGGAGAGGCGGGGCGGGGGGAGGGCGGGAGAGGGGCGGGGCGGGTGAGCGGCGAGGCGGGGGGTGGGGGCGGGGCGACCTGATCCAGGACGGCGACGGGCGAGCGTCTCGACGCAGTAAATCACGCGGCAGCTGCTTCGGCGGCGCGACGCGACGCGGCGCTGTGGGGGCGGGGCGGGGGGCGGGAGCCGGGACAGATGAGGCACGTGGGCGCGACGGACGGAGGTGGGGACCTCGCGTTCAAAGACTCCGTTGCCGCATTCCAGAGCTACCTCCCTCCCCTCCCTCGTCGCCCGAAACGTTTCATTGCTTCCGCCCGCCGCCGCCGCCGCCGCCGCCCACGAACTTGTTAGCTGTGGCGCGGTTTGGGAAACAGCGGATGGGCGGCGGGCGCTGCAGGAAACTGCCTTGTCGACTGTTGTTGGGTCAATCGCATGAGCTAGACGGTTGGCTCAAGGACAGCAGCCGTTGACGAAATAGCGTCACTGACCGGGGTTCGAAGCCCGATTGATTGATTGATTACCCGTTCCAGGCGCGACAACTGCTACTGTCATTATTCCCGTAAGCGTGGTACATGTTTTCATCGTGGGAGGTGGCGGTGATGTTCCCCCGCTGAATGGAGAGATCCGGCGCCAACCTACGTCGGCTAGGAGTGTTTTCCCTCACCAGGTATCTCCCATCCGCGGCGCAAGTATCCCAGGCAGGATAAGTTCAAAGCTCCCGACCGGTCTCCCGGCATGTGTGGTAAACGTATGTGAGTGTGAATATAAGCACGGGATGTGTATACAAGAACTAGGAAAGGAACTAGGGCGCGTTCCGTGCACTGTTTGTTACGGCACTGCTCCGGCATTCGCTTGGTGTTGTTTCGAGAAACCACGGCAAACTTCCAAGTTCCCAAATCCTACATCTTTTTTTAAGATTTGAGTTATTTGACTGAATCCAAGATGGGAATACTCCATTCCAAATACGTAAAAGTGTGCTTTTCTATTAGTTGTTTTTTGCTATTTAGGTCGCATGAACATCTAGGTAGAGAACAACCACGACTGCATTTAACCGTATGGGAACTGTGAACATGACACGATATGGTGATGATAGAGGGTGAAAGGAAGACTAGAAATACAACCATACTCAACGCGGGACTCGAATCCACGATCGTTTGCTCCGAGATCACGGCACTACTGCCTTAATGATCTCGACCATTCGGACTAGCACTATTAGGGTTTCAGACAGACAATCAGCTCATTTTTGTTCGTTAAAGAGTCGCCAGGATTTTTGTAAGTGAAATTCTGTATTGTGGTGCGGGATATCGTGAAAGTTCAGACGGCGAAATCCAACACTTCTGACGCTGTCATGCGCCGATGGTTAGAGCCCCCTGAGAACCAGGGTCACTGGGGCGGAGCACGGATACAGTAGGCACCACGGAAAACTGGCCAGTCGCGAAATCAACAATTCATTTTATAAACTACTAGCTGTAGTAACCCGGCTTTGCCTTGGTACTTACTTATCACAACTATCTAATAAAACGCCACGCCCGCCCGGCAACCAAGCTGTTAAAATGTACGGCAGATTATGGGGATATTAAATTAAAGTTGTTGTAAAAATAATAAGAATCTACGTACGGTTTTTTTTGGACGTTTTCAAACAGCGCGAGTAAATTACGGAGCAATCGGGTAAGTGATTCAAAAGTTTATGCGGAACATACATAATTGTATACTACGTATACAGGCTCCCTTCTATATAACATATTCGCCCGGAGAAAATTCTTCACGAAATGCTTTTGATGAATACCTAACATTAAAATCAACCTACTACGGGAATATGAAATGTTTCGAGTTTCTCAACGACAGCTCTGTCAATGTACCGATTTTGGCTTTCGGTCGTTTCACCTTGCTGAGATCGCGGCACAAGACCGGCCCCCTCCCCTCCGCAAGCAGCGACATGTGCGGGGCCGTGGTTCCGGTCCCGGGGCCCTGATGTCGCCCGGTCCCTTTTCAGGTCGTCTTTCGCAGTGGGGGCCGGCCATTCATAAACAGGGTCACATGGACACGGGGGAAAGAGATCGACAAAATTAATTCATGTACGCATTTATTACCTAACTTTTTTCAGGAGAAAGTATTCCTTTAGATAAAATTGATTAATTTTTTTTGCCGTCTCAATAAGTTAGCGTCAAAGATGTACATCTTAAATGAACTTGGCTGTTCGAGTAACGCCGCGACGACGGCTGTGGTGCCAACGTTTTGACCGTCTAGTCGTGGACTTCCTCGGGGCTGATCAGACCAGCTCTGGACGTCTAGTCGGGAGGAAGACCAGGACAAGATGGTCGAAACGTCAACACCACAGCTTTTGTCACGGCGTCACCCGGACAGCCAAGATCATTTACATGACTCCGGACGCGGAAGCCTACGACTTCACTGAAGTACATCTTGTTTTAGGAAAATATGTCTACATGATTAAATGCATCTATAAATCTGTAAACTCTTAGATCCCACATGCTTCCTTTTGACGAACGGTTTCGGGAGTTTTCTGCAAACGTGTACTTGTACCGAGTAACTTATTGAACCCTAGAGGCGACATGGAGCACGCGCGCATTATCAAACAGTCCCGAAATAATTCCCGAAAAGTCAGCATGTAAATCAGGTTTTAAATTCCAATTTCCGATGCAGGTAAAACGAGGACGAAGCGCGAGTTAGGTTCGTTTCGTGGCTGATTTTTGCGTCGCGTGCGGCGCGTGCAATGGATGCACGCGCGTGGCGTGACGTGACGTGGCGTGGCTTCCCGTCGGGGTCCCCTCCCTCGATGGGAAGACACAGGGGCGCATCGCACCACCCGCCGCCGCCACCCCCCTTTTTTTCCCGCGCGCAGCGGCGCGACGCGGGGGAAAAGGGGGCGGTGTTGCCACTCGCTTGGGGAGAAATTCTCAACACAACTCAACACTCTCGATGGACTTCGATCATTTCAGCTTAATTCAATTTTCTTTAACTCATCATTCTCAACGCAACTCAACTTTTTCAACGCAATTCAACTTTTTCAACGCAATTCAACTTTCTCAACGCAATTCAACTTTCTCAACGCAATTCAACTTTCTCAACGCAATTCAACTCTCTCAACAAAATCAGCCTTTCTCAACAAAATCAGACTTTCTCAACAAAAACTCAACCTTCTCAACAAAAACTCAACTTTCTCAACAAAAACTCAACTTTCTCAACAAAACGCAACTTTCTCAACAAAACGCAACTTTCTCAACAAAATCAGACTTTCTCAACAAAACTCAATATTCTCTACAAAATACAACTTTCTCAACATAAGTGAAAATACACGACTTCACTCGACGTTCTGAAGTTAAGATCTCGAGGGTATCTCTACCCACGTGGATAGAGATTTTTTATTCTAGTGCTCAGTGCTAGAAGGTGAATATTCTTTGCTCTGCCCTTAATCTTTCCGCTAATACTAGATATAAAACGTTTTCATGGATCCTGAACTAGTAATGATATGATTTGAATGACGCAGCGATGATGGAATAAAAAGCACTGGAAACGAGAGAACCCAGAGAAAACTTACAGAAAACCAACTGTGCCCACCAAACTTTCACGTGGATAAGAAGAAGTAGACGAGAATTTGAACCCTAGTTCTCACACGTACAAGGTGAATATACTTTATTCCGCTTCTCTGTGCTTGTTTATTCGCTAATACTTTTTGACGCATAGTTTTTGAATCGATCTAAGATTGGCATTAATATTATACGAATGATAATAGAGAAACAGGGGAGGCAGGAGAAAATGCATGTCAATGAAGCTAGCTGACACACTACAGTGGAACACAAAGAAACTGTCAGATAATTCTGGGCTAATTAAATGCTGTATCCCCAAATTTTAGGCACTTGCAGTTTCCTCGAAAATCAATGTTCAATTATGTTTAGAATATAACAATACAACAAATAATCAAAAGTAAAAGTTACAAAAAAAAAACAAAAAAAAAAAAACTACTATGAAGTCCTGCTACGAACCCGAGTTCTCTCCAACAAATTCTACTGAATTTGAACCCAAACATACGAAACCATAGAAAAGAGCGATCTCATCAATACACCTCGGGTCGCGTACTGGATTGATTGATTGATTGTTAGTGATTTCGGGCGCGTCACGAACTAGGGTCAATAATGCATGAGTGTAGTGCATGTTTCTTTTTGTTTATTTTGGGAGGTGGCGGTGATCTTCCCCCGCGGGATGGTGAGATCCGGCACGGAACTACTGACGGCTAGCGGGGTTATCCCCAACCAGGTATCTCCCACCAGCCCCGTCCCAGCAGGGACAAGCTCTATGTTCCCAACCGCTTTCCTCTCATATGTAGTGCATGTGTGTGTGTGTGTGTGTAAGGAGTGAGTATATGGCAAAAAAGAGGTAGGAATGATCGCGCGCGGTCCGTGGCCCGTTTGTTAGGGAACTGCTCCGACATTCGCTTGGTGTAGATTGGAGAAAGCACGGAAAACTAGCGATCAGAGCATCCGGCCTCTAGAATTCTCCTCAAGACAGCGACAGAACTCGACCTAGCTATCTGGCTATTGTCGAAAATCCTGCTACTGTGTAGGCTCGAACTCCAGGACCTCCCGGTCAGAGGGAAAACAGTGACATCAGTTGATGCCCTGAGCCACCTCTCCGAGTAACTCCCTCGAAACCCAGCTGTGTAGGTAGTGTGGAAAATGCTGCCACCGTGGGGAGTACAACCCTAAGACCACCCGGTCAGAGGCACTGCCGTGACATCAGCTGATGCCCTGAGCCACCTCTCCCAGTAACGTCGCTCGTAACCTAGCTGTGTAGGTAGTGTGGAAAATGCTGCCACCGTGGGGAGTGTAACCCTAGGACCTCCCGGTCAGAGGCACTGCAGTGACATCAGTTGATGCCCTGAGCCACCTCTCCCAGTAACTTCGCTCGTAACCTAGCTGTGTAGGTAGTGTGGAAAATGCTGCCACCGTGGGGAGTGGAGCCCTAGGACCTCCGGGTCAGAGGCACTGCTGTGACATCAGTTGATGCCCTGAGCCACCTCTCCCAGTAACTTCGATCGTAACCTAGCTGTGTAGGTAGTGTGGAAAATGCTGCCACCGTGGGGAGTGTAACTCTAGGACCTCCCGGTCAGAGGCACTGCAGTGGCATCAGTTGATGCCCTGAGCCACCTCTCCCAGTAACTTCGCTCGTAACCTAGCTGTGTGGAAAATGCTGCCACCGTGGGGAGTGTAACCCTAGGACCTCCCGGTCGGAGGCACTGCAGTGACATGTGTTGATGCCCTGAGCGACCTCTCCCGGTTCGCGCACTGGAAACCCACTCGAG
Organism: Gryllus longicercus; assembly: GCA_038098605.1. NCBI lineage: Eukaryota > Metazoa > Arthropoda > Insecta > Orthoptera > Gryllidae > Gryllus > Gryllus longicercus. The sequence goes on along the minus strand of JAZDUA010000039.1, from coordinate 2,455,842 downwards.
GCTGCGCCTTTGACGCCCACGCGCCCAAGGGCTGCAGAGCACGACTCCCCTCGCCCTGTCGCCGCTTAGTTCTATTTCCGGCCGCGAGGGGACGCGGATGTCGCGGCTAAATCCGTCTGCTCCGAGCGATGGAGTCGCCGACGCGAAGGCAGAAGGGGGAGGGGAAGGGACATCAGCCATATCGAACTCATCGCTCTGCAGCTCGACGACGCCTTCACAGAAACAGGCAAATATTCAAAAGAGAACACTTGGCGAAAAAGGGGATCCGCTTTTTGTCTAGAATTTCATTCCAGGAAATGACAAAAATGTGAGGCATCTTACGTTATGTTCAGTTAAGTAATCTATTTAGGTGAAGAAAGCATCGTAAAGTTCAAAACTCAAAAGAAGAGAAAGTATTGTAATTGCGTTCCCAAACAGCGATGTTTTTTTAGGAAAACGCGTCTTGCCCGGACCTGGTAACGAGAAAATGGATATTATTCTTACAAGTACTACAAAAGATTGCTTCTTGCGGTTCTTTAATCAAAATTCTTATTTTGTGGGTTCTTGGTAGCGAAAAATGGACACAACTACCACTAAAGTCTCCCCAACGAGGGGTAGAACACGTCCCAGCAACGTAGCTAGTATCCAGAACTCAGCATCGTCGCGTCCCGACCAAAGCAATACAGAGCGAAAGAGCGATACTGAGAGAGAAAGCGAGAGAGGGAGTGCGAGAGGGAGAGCGAGAGAGACAGAGGGAGAACAGGAGGGAGGGAGAGCGAGAGGGGGAGAGCGAGATACGGAGAGCGAAGAGGGAGAGCTAGAGAGAGAGCGAGAGGAAGAGAAAGCGAGAGAGCGAGCGACAGAGAGAGAGAGAGCAAGAGAGAGGGGAAGAGAGAGAGAAGGGGGGAGAGAGAGAAGGAGAGAGAGAAGGGGAGAGAGAAGGGGAGAGAAAGAAAGGGAGAGAGAGGAAGAGAGAAGGGAGAGAGAGAAGGGGAGAGAAAGAAAGGGAGAGAGAGGAAGAGAGAGAAGGGAGAAAGAGAAGGGGAGAGAGAGAAGGGGAGAGAGAGAAGGGGAGAGAGAGAAGGGGAGAGAGAGAAGGGGAGAGAGAGAAGGGGAGAGAGAAAAGGGGAGAGAGAGAAGGGAAAGAGAAGGGGAGAGAAAGAAGGGGAGAGAGAGGAAGAGAGAGAAGGGAAGAGAGAGATAAAGGAAGAGAGAAGGAGCGAGAGAGAAGGGGAGAGAGAGAAGGGGAGAGAGAGAAGGGGAGAGAGAGAAGGGGAGAGAGAGAAAGGGAGAGAGAGAAGGAGCAAGAGAGAAGGAGCGAGAGAGAGAAGGAGCGAAAGAGAGAAGGAGCGAGGTAGAGAAGGAGTGAGTAAGAGAGAACGTGAGTGAGAGAGAGGAGGGAGAGAGAGAGAGGGAAAGAAAGAGAGAGAAGAGCAGAGACTGCTGACAGTAACGCTGCCACGGAGCCAGCCCAGGCGGCGGTGCGGTGCAAGGTGTCCAGATGCAAGGCCACCTGCGCCGCCGAGGGCTGAGTGCGTGCCGGGCGCCGCGCCGCGTCTGAAGCGCCCGTCCCTGCGTCGCGTCGTCCGCCCCCGCGCGGCAGGTGTGCCGCCCCCGCTCGCCACGCATGGGTGACACGCACCCTTCGCCCTCCCCCCTCCCCCGCGCAGGGGGACACGGCCGCGTCCCCGGCCACCCAGCCAACGACTTGGCGCTAGTAACGCGACATCCACAACAAAACGTCTATATTAGGAAACATCAATGCTCAAAGTTAAAACATCGATGTTCAAAATACATCGACTAAAAAACATCGATGCTTTTAGACTGGATTACTAACCTCTAACATTAAATTCGGCTGCATTAAAATTTAATTCGACACTGTTCGTGTTTATCAATTCGCCGAATAAGGGTACGAGAAGAAGGGGCAGACCCTACGTCCACAGCGTATTTGTTGACCAAATCTCAAAATGCGAAATGTATATAAAGAAAGTGGAAATACAAGGGCATGGAGGTCATCTCGGGAGAAAGATTAGCGTTTCATTGGTTCCAGCACATGAATAACAGTTAGTTTAGTTATATTAGTTATTATTTCAAATTTTAACTTTTACAGCATTGTGATCATGGAGGTTTTCAAAAACTAAACATCGGAAAGGAAAAAAAATCATCGATCACGAAACATCGATGTTAAAAACATTGGTGCTAATACATCGATGTTTAAACATCGATGTTTCTAAAAAAACATCGAAGTTTTAAAAACATCGACATTGATGTTGCATCCCTACTTGGCGCATTCGACATTTCGCGCAACCTTTTCCTTGTACCAAAATAAAACGCATAGGTCCCAAACGCGGTTGACTTGGCTCAGGCCAATAGCTATTGTTTTGATGGTTTAGTGTTTTGGGGTGAATCATCCACTACAGTCATTTGTCCCGACAGTGTAGTGCACGCTTCTTTCTTCGCTGGATGGTGAGATCTGTCACCGACCGACAGTTCGGCCTCCGATGTATTTCATCTTCCAAGAACATCCCCTATCGGGACACCGCCCCAGCCGGGACAAGCTCTAAGCTCCAGACGGGTCTCCCGACGTGTGTGGTAGTGTAGTGCATGTAAGTGTGTGTGGGTAAGTAAGGGGTAAGGATAAGACAAGGAAGAACAACGAAAGAAAGTGTCATGCATGGTGCATCCCTGGCGGTGGCGGTGGCAAGGAATGGGAAGGAAATATCGCCCTCGGTTCGTGGCCCGTTTGCTAGAGTACTGCTCCAGCATTCGCGCGCTGAAGATCGGAGAAACCACGGAAAACTACCGATCACAGCAGCCGGCCGCTGGAGTTCTCCTTCCGGTAGTACCTGAATCCGGCCTAGGCAGCTGTTAGAACTTCGCTGACCGGGCGGTTCTACGGTTCCAAATGCTGACGTGGCGGGTAACTCCAACGTTCGACTGCTCTGATCGGTAGTTTTCCGTGATTTTTATGATCAATATTAGACGAATGCCGGAGCAGTACCCTAACAAAGGGGCCACGGACTGCGCGCGATATTCCTTCCCCATCCTTGTCACCGCCACCGCCAGGGATGTACCATGCATGTCACTTTCGGGACTAATTACCTTAAGTACTAAACGCGTTCGGTAAAAATATTATAGCCAAAATATTAGAAAATGAGGCACTGCACGTGACAGGAATGGCTCGCTTAACTACCAAGCATACTTAATTAAATATATTAAATCATATGTCGTCGCTCTAGGGGACTACATACGCTACTATCACATCATATTTGATATTTCCTGTCAGACTGTTAATATTGTTTCGAGGCTTAATGCATCTAATCGCTGGAGTTTCCCGTAGCATTTAAGATTGAATCGCGTTCGATTAATGATTTTGCAGTAATGAAATTATAGGAAAGCTGAAGCTAGGCGCAGATTTCCACGCGAATTTGGACTAAAAATACGACAAGACATTCTATCTTTAATTAATTTTCAGAGTGAAATACTTTGTGGTTCAAAACGATTAAAATAGTCACTTTAATAACCAACCTTCATTGAATTAGGAAACACAAAAACAAATACATATATATAAGATAACTAGACACATGTATGGATTTACGAATATCCATGCTTATATAAATGTAATATCTGTGTGGTGATTTTGGTCAATTCATCCTGAAAATGTAAGTTTCCAACGTAGTGAAGATGGTGTACTGCACCATCATTTACATTTCAAAACAAGAAACGATTAAGTTGAAAGGTTGGCCTCTTCTGTTTCATCACGGACTGTGTAAGAACCACAACATATTGCGAGAAGCTTCTTGAATATATGAAGACAATAGAGAGAACCTATAGTATAAACCTGTCTCCTCAGTTTTTTTATCGTCTATAGAATGATATGAAAATGTGCATTTAATTTCTCATTTACATCGGCGCCAAATGATATGAATGTCGACTAGCTCTTCGGGCGACTACGGAATGCTTCAGAGTGGAAACATAGCACAGATTTTCTAGTGTTTATCGACATGAAAGGTTGCGTCCGCCGTATTGGTTGGGAGTGCACTGTCTTAAGTCCTCATACACAATGGATACTTATACGCAAACGTATCATTGTCAGAAAGCCGAAAACTGAGTTTTTAAGCGAAATCTGTTACAACGCCTTGACGTAACCGTAGACGTAAATCCATACAAATAAAAGAGTTCACAAGCACCACGATTTTACGTTCCAGTTTATGTCGGAATTATACCTAAGACCAATCAGACATCATGAAAGAAACAAGTGCACAACAAGGACTTCAAGAAGCAAATGAAAATCGAAAGAAAATCGAAAGATGTGGTAATATACATATAATTTTAATATAAATTAAACGATATTATGTATGCCATTAAATGTCACTATTTTATCTATGGTTATTTCATTTCATCACGGTTATGTAGTGGACTAGGTACGAATGGCTTTACTGCGAGTTGTGAATTCGAAGTAAGAATCTTTGCCTTTTTTTTTTGTGACTTTAACTAGACGTGGCGAATAAAATAATTGTGCCCTTACTCGAGAATCCTTACTTATATCATAACGGAAATGTCAGTACTAATTCAACAGCTACTCGCACGTGCGAAAGGCTAGAATTAATAGGAAAGTCGTAGAGAAAACAAGAAACGAACCGACGAAAAAACAAGGTTCAGACGAAACTTCGTCGTTGTGAATGCTCGTTTTCACGTGTAAATTTTACTGCTAAGTTTCCAGCGTTAACGTTAAGTTCGCATTGTGACTGTCAGTTGCCGTGTCTACACGATGCATATTTTTATTCAATTTTTTGCATGCGTCTAACGCATTCAGTTGCATCGCGCATATGTTTGGAGCATGCGTCTTTTTTTGGAAAGCAAGAATGCATGCAATAGCGCACGGCTTTCTGCAGGAGAAAGGAATTTAGTGTGTCTTGGCCGTGCATTTTTTCCAAAAAGCAAATATTGTGCATCCTTGAAAATAATTAGCGTGCAATTCTAGCCATATTTAACTTCTAACTCATTTAGTTGTTCGAGCACCAGATTTGCGATTCGGTTTGTATGCTGTAGTCTCGTAAAAAGTAAAGCCACAATCATTGCTACAATAGTTTCCAGAAATTAATTGTGTATTGAGGTCTGCTAGAGTCTGAAGTTAAGTGTTTCGAAGAGAATCGTATTGAATTTTGTTGCTGCTAACCATATTTTAACACAAATATAATACATTTATTACAATCCAAGGTAAAATATTATTCCCTCATGATTACTTTCCAAAAATTAGTAGTTTATTGAGGCATGTTAGAGTCTGAGGTTATGTATTTCGAAGAGAGTCGTATTGGGTAGTTTTCTTGCTAACCATATTATAACACATATGTAATACATTTATTATAATCCTAAGTAAAATATTCTTCCCTCGTGACTAGATTTCTTTCAATTTTCCATATCGCAAATATTTCTCTCCTACTGTTCTGTCGTCTGGTTGTGAGAATACAAATCCTAAGCATGCAGTCAGATCCATTGAGCGACAAGGAGACACCGAGAGGACAGTGTAGCGCCTGTGCATTTAGTTGCACGCGCGTCTTCGAACTCGGTGCACGCAATTTTGTGCCGAAAAGACGCGTCGTGAGAACGCTGTCTTAGGTAGGGCAACGACACAGGAACCAGCCTCGTGTACATCGGTCCGGAAGGACGCGTTTTGTGAAGAGTCGTGAGAACTTTAGTCCTCAAATTTTTTTTTTCACCGACAGCGGAGAAAGACAAGAGATAATTCGCGCAAGCTTTGTCATATACTTCGGAGAAAGAAAAAGAACGTTTTCGCCATTAATGGCAGATGTTTTATCATCGTTTTTTTTCAAGGAATGGGTTGGCCCATGAAGTGTTTCTGTATTATTATACAGTATACGTATTGCGTTGATTAAATTTCTAAGATATTTCTTACATTTATTTGTCATATTTGTAATATTTTAAAGAATGTAAATAATAACGGGGTACAGGCGAAGTTGGTTCACTGCAGTGCCTCTGAATGCGAGGTCCTAGGGTTCGAGAACCGACGATGACAGAATTTTCAACATCATCTAGATAGCTACGTTGAATTCTATCGCTCTGTGGAGACTGCTAGCGGCTAGCTGGTCTGAGCGGTAGTTTTCCGTGGGTTCTCCGCTCAACACCAGGCAAATATCGGAGCAGCACTTTACAACGGTCCGTGCGCAATCTTCCCTTCCTCTTCCATGTCCTATCGTCACTGCCAACACACACGTACACTAACATGCACTACACTAGCACACATGCTAGTGTCGGGAGCTGAGAGCTTGTCACGGCTGGGGCGGTACCCCGCTGGTGGGAGACACTTGGATGGGGAAAACCGCGCATGCCGACCAGCGGTGGAAGAAACAGCCACTTCCCGATCAAAAAATGCACCCCACTTACGGGACCAATACGTTGATGGGTCCGGGTGCACGAAATAGTAAATGTATCAACCAATCAAAAACGTGGCACTTGGAACTCTCTCGCGCACAATAGTCACACGATTACGCTCATCAAATCCGAAGTGATATCTCACCTCTCTGAAGCTGCCTCTCCCGCGTACCCTCTCGTTGACATTGTTTTAATCGAGGTCCTCGAACGGCATTCGAACCCCGGCACCTCCCGATCAGAGCAATGTTAAACCTATGCAGTGCGCTTGCAGAGAAGCTGCCGACCTATGCTAAGTACGAAAGGTGGTGTGGCTATCTCACATGCGTAATAAGAACAATTTCTTTAGAAATTAATAAAACCTCATCTTAGTCTATGTTAGGAATGCCAACGGGTAAGTAATTTAACTTTAGGACTAGAATATTTATATTAGCCATAAGACAAAGCTTCTCCTCTAGCCGTTTGAGTCGCAAGGCAGCAGCTCAATGTACAAATCAAAAGCAAATAAATTCCCTTTTTCCAGAGGGTTACTGTAGAGGGGACAAACAAAAAGCTGGTCACCGGCAGGACTCTAACCCTTGGACGTCCCTTTCAGCGACGCTGCAGAGCCAGCGGCGATGCTGGCTCCGAGCCACCGCGGCCGACGCGCGCGGGGGAGCCGCGGGCCTCCCACGCGGTGGCTTTGACTCCGCCTCATTACGCAAGAATGCGCCACCGGCGGGAGGTCGGTGTGGGAGCCGCGCAGACCGCCAGCCGCGGCGGCGACGGAGGCTTTCGGCAACCGGCCTCACAGCACAGGACACCGCTTCGCGCTACTGTTAGGGCCCCTTCCCACGGCGCGGCCGCAGCGCGCTTCCTTCAAGCAGCAGAGCTCTTCCGACGCCGCCACCGCCGGAGCCACGGCCGCACCGCCGCCCGCCGTGGAAGGGGGTGGGGTCTGGAGGGGTAGGTTTCGCCGACCCTCCGGCGACGACGAACAAAGGGACCGGAGCAGGTAGAACGCTGCGGCCGCGGCGCAGTGGGAAGGCTCCCATTCCCTAAAGCTGTGTTCTGCTAGCGGTGGCGCGTGGCCCCTCCTCCGCTTCGCGTAGCTGGAGTTCGGCGTCGGCTGCCGCAGCGGCCGCCACCCGCTGCACGTGGGAAGGCCTCCATTCAAACCAATGCTCTGCTACGCGCCGCGCTGCTGCGAAGCGCGCTGCGGCCGCGCAGTGGGAAGGGGCCCTTAGTTTCGGGTGAGGTGGCTCAGACCGACATATGTTGGCACTGCAGCGTCACTGATGATGCGGAACGGGGATTAGAGTTCCAGTGGCGGTTGATTGATTGATTGTTTAGTGAAGCCGCAAGGCAGCAGCTTAATGTACAAATCAAAAGTAAAGAAATTCCCCTTCTCCACAGGGTTACTGTAGAGGGGACAAACAAAAAGCTGGTCACCGGCTACACTCTAACCGTAGCGCGTCACCGGACGCTACCCGGACCTACACCAGACGCTATCCGGAGCACGTCAACTACAAGGGTCATTAATCCCGTAAGTGTAATGCATGCCTTTTTGCTCGGGAGGTGGCGATGAACTTTCCCCCAGGTGTCTCCCACCAGCGGAGCATCGCCCCAGTCGGCACAAGCTCTAAATATCCGACCGGTCCCCCGGCATGTGTGGTGGTGTAGGGCATGTTAGTGTGTGTGTGTGGCAGTGGTGATGATAGGAGAAGGAAGAGGACGAAGAGATCGCGCGCGATCCGTGACCCGTTTGTTAGGGAACTGCCCCGACATTCTTCCAGTGTTGATCGGAGAAACCACGGAAAACTCCCGATCAGAGCAGAAGGCCGCTAGAATTCTCCTGGAGACACGACAGAATTCGCCCTAGCTGATAAGCACCGTGAAGAGCGGAGGCCTAGGACCTGCCGGTCAGAGGGACTGCAGTGATCCGCCTGCACCTGATCCGGCCTGCACCTGATCCGCCAATGGTTCGGGGTGCGGCGGGCAGCGGCGCTGACCTTCCCACGCCCCTGAGTTGGGCGGAAGGTCGCCGGCAGCGCAGACTCATTGAAGCGGCGCCGCCCCCTCGCACCCACGCCCACCCGCTGTTGTAGTCAGGGCGCCAATACTCTCAGAGATAAACAGAGTGGCACTTCAAGGTCACGAGCTGGACGGAGAGGGGGGACTTTGTCGTCCAAGCGAGAACGTCGTTACGACTTAAATCTTTGGTATCGGCGGATGAATGAATGATTGATTGATGATTGATTGATGATTGATTGATGATTGATTGATGATTGATTGATGATTGATTGATGATTGATTGATGATTTATTGATGATTGATTGATGATTGATTGATTGATGATTGATTGATTGATGATTGATTGATTGATGATTGATTGATGATTGATGTTTGATGATTGATGTTTGATAATTGATGATTAATTAATGATTGATTGATGATTGATTGATGATTGATTGATTGATGATTGATTGATGACTGATTGATTGATGATTGATTGATGATGATTGATGATTGATTGATGATTGATTGATGATTGATTGATGATTGATTGATGATTGATTGATTGATGATTGATTGATTGATGATTGCTGATTGATTAATGATTCCGCGTGCGTCAACGCATAAGGTCGTTAGTCACTAGTGTGACTAGGGAGGTGGCTGCGGTCTTCCCCAGCTGGATGGCGAGATCTTGCCTCGACCTATAGTCAGCTGGTGGGGTTTTCCCAACTAGGTATCTACCACCGTCCCAGCCGGGACAAGCTCACCTTTCCCGACCGGTCTCCGAGCACATGTGGTAGTGTAGTGCACGTTAGTGTGTGTGTGTGTAAGGGGTGAGGATAGAACAAGGTGAGATCGCGCGCGGTCCGTGGCCCGTTTGTTAGAGTACTGCTCCGGCATTCGCCAGATGTTGATCTGAGAAACCACGGACAACTGCCGACCAGAGCAGCCGGCCGCTAGAATTCCCCTCCAGACAGCGGCTGAGCTAGAGTCGAAATCCCGCCCCCGTCCATCAATGGCACCTGCCGGCGTGGAGCCCGCGACTGCCGAGTGCCGCGCGCCCACTGTGCGGAGGCGAGAGTCGTTAGGAGGCTCTTGGGCTCCGAAGCAGAACAGAGGCGCAGCGCAGACGCCGCGAAGCTCCCACGCCCGGGGCAGGCGCCCCGCCCCGCCCAGCCCCGCCCCGCCCCGCGCCCCGCGCCACACGCCACACGCCGTCGAGCGGAAAGGCGCAGGTGAGAACGGAAGGGGCGGGGCGACAGGTAGAGGAGGAAGAGGAACAGGTGGAGGACAAAGAAAGAGGAGGAATAATAGGAGGAGCGGAAGGAAGAGGAGGAGGAGAAGAAAGAGGAGGAAGAGAAGAAATAGGAGGAGAAGAAGAAAGAGGAGGAGGAGGAGGAGGAGAAGAAAGAGGAGAAGAAAGAGGAGGAGAAGAAGAAAGAGGAGAAGAAGAAAGAGGAGGAGAAGAAGAAAGAGGAGGATGAATATAAGTGGGAATAGGAAGACTAGGAGGGAGACTAGCAGGGGAAGGAGAATGTGGAGAAATAAGATGGGGAGGAACAAGAAGAGGAGAAGAAAGAGAAAGAAGAGTAAGCAGAGGAGGAGCAAGAATAAAAGACGGCAGCAGGAGGAAAAGGAGAAAGACAAGAGGAATATGATGAGGAGGGGGAACAAAATGAGGAGGTAATATGATGAGGACGACGAATAGTAGGGGGAGGAACAGGAGGAATAGCAAGAGGAGGAAGAAAAGATGAGACGGTATAACAAAAGGATTAAGGGGATGAGGAGGAATAGGAGAAAGGTACAGTAGGTATAGGAGAAAAGGAACAGGAGGAAGAGTAGAATGATGAGGAGGAATTCTAGAAGGAATATGATGAAGAGAACAGAAGGAAGAGGAGGAAACATTGATACGATGAGGAGGAGGAACAGGAGGGAGATATATCATAAGAGGAGGAATGGGAGGAGGAGAAATAGAAATTGGGGGACGAATAGGACGAAAACAGGAGGAAAAAGGAAGAGGAGCAGGAGGAATGAAAGAAAGAGGACTAGAAAACGGAGGAACAGGAGGAGACCAATGAAGACGAGCAGAGGAGGAAGACGAGGAAAATGAGAAGACGACAGCAGACGAGGAGAGGACGAGGGAGGTTGAGATGGCACAGACTGCTGGGACGGAGGAGGCGGGAACAGCGGCGAAGGCGGGGGTGTGAGCGGAGGGGGCGGGGCGACGAGAGAGGAGGGGGACGAGACACAATAGGAGGCAGGGCCGATGAAGGTGAGAACGGCGGGTGTGGGCGAGTAGGAGGCGGAGGTGTTGGCTGTCGATGTGGCACAAGGAGACTTCGAGGCGAAACCGTTGGGGCGGTGATGCCAAAGGAGGTGGCAACAGGGGAAGAGATTTTATCGGTAGAAAAGGAAGCAGTTTACTTGTAAGTGTAGGATTCAATAATCCTTTCCGATGCTCTTGCCTCTACTTTTCTCCCAAGGGTCTGAAATATTCTCCTCTTGGAATGATAAGAATGGTTTATTATTCCCAAGGGCAGAGAGCGACTGTGTTATTTAATTTCTTTGATTTTTTAAAAATATAATTAAAACTCCTGTGGATTTATGTATATCCTAGAATAAATCACACTACCATCAACATTAAAATATCCCAATTGTCATATTTCTGTAATATTTTTTTCATCATGTACTCTAGATCTTCATCATATTATGAAAAGATGACTTGATTATCCGCTAACAAAATAGAATGCGAATAACAAGAATTAAAGTTAATGTCCACATTCTGCATGTGTTTTTCCATGTTCCAAGAAGAAATATCAACTGTATATTTTGAATAAAACACGTGATAATATACATAACACCCTCAGCGAAGTCATTTCTTCAAAAAATGTTACAAAATATGAGGTAGAATGACCAATGGCGCTTCAAAATAAGGGTACGGGGACAATTCGAGTATTTATACCTTACATTGCAAATTCTACAATAGTTTATTGTTTCCTAAAGAGAGTTTTTCATCCTTCCTAACTTAAATTTTCCTCCTTTCAATTCACCCAAGTTTTATATATTGGATCAACCATGTTTAACATCAGTTTTCTTTTAATGAAAGGGCACTATAATTTACCTGTTGATTAAATGATGGCGTTTTGCCTGTAAATTACTGTAAATATAAATTCAACACTCGGATATCTGGTATATCCAATGAACAGGTAGTGAAAATATTTTATGTTTTTAAGATGTAGAGAAGATATATTAATAAACTTTTAAGATTTTCTATTCTTGCGGCCCTTTCCGCATACGGAACTTACATAGTCACGAACGTCTTTTGAAAAACTTCAAATTCGCAATGCTGCTCCGATTGCACAACGGTTATCTACATCGAGGGACTCGAAACAGGGATTGCAGCGTATTTATGGGCAGGCCTGCCAGTAAGACAACGCAGGGTTTATAAGAAACTGTTACGTGTTACCATTTTGTTTAAACATCGAATAAGCGTTGAAAGTCGAAACTAACCCTTAATCAGGCTTTACACTTGCAAGAAAATGGTGAGCAATATTATTTCGCAAGAAAAGTTGCCAATGTAAACATTGCGGCAATAAATATTTCTGATGTTGACAATATTTCTGGCTAGATATTACGGTCGTAATGTAAACTCATGTGTTTCCAACCTCGGAAAGATATTGCCGGCTGTTGCTGGAACTAGAATTGAAATGACGTATGAGCAAGATATTGCTGGAAGAAGACGATGACCACGGTCACATGCGCAGGAAGTACGTACGGTAGTACATAGATGTAATACTTCCATTTTAATACGCATTTTTTCGTAAAATGTGTGCGTGAAAAAGGTTTGCGACAATAAAAGAAATAGTAATAAATATTCCCTCTCCCTATATGGTTGATTATCAAAGGTTCAAATTTTGATTCAGCTATAGATGCCCCCTGATTATTAATTTTCTCGTTAAACTTTATTGAGATATTAATCTAATCTAAATCAATTTTAAGGTTACTCTATAATACATCAGTAGTAGGAAATGTATATTTTAAAACTTTTTTCCGAATTAGTAATTGCACTTTTTATTACAAGAAAATTACTTTGCTCCCACGGGAATCGAAATCCACGAAATCATGTTGTTCAATGAAAATTATTCAGACACTTCTACTTAATTTGCACAAGTCCCATTTAACTTTCTTCTTAAAATTCAGTCACATGTCCTCACAAATCGTCGGCGTTACTTCATCTCCTCATTTAGAACAAAAGTGCGACCGCAACTTGCATCTTTTGCCTTCCACTAGTTATGCCGGGAAGTAAGGTATAACCTCAATTTCATGCGCTATTTTCCTCGCGCCGTCACCAAACACGGCAACAAATAGTCCTAATGTAAAACGATCGGCAATATCTTGCAGGAAAGATCTTGCTCAGATCTTTCTGACAATACATTGCCCCTCCTTGCTCTTGCTAGTGTAAAGATGAGTGCAAAAAGCAGAAACAAATTGCTGAAAGATATTGCGAATGTAAGACCAGTCTTAGAGTTTCAAAACAAATGTACTGATAATGAAAATACTAAATAATGAAAAAGAAACTCCTTACCAAAACAAAGATAAAAGAAACAACTAGTTGGGATCCACTGTTGAAACCCGATTTAATCATTGAACAATTCATAATATAATCAATGGATGGAAATCGCTCTTTGCCTCTTCGTCCACGTTTCTTGCGTGCGTGGCCCACTGCGGAGGGAGCTGGGGTGGGGTGGGGGAGGGGGAGGGGGGGTGCGTGGGCGCATGTCCGCTTCCGGTGCGAGGGCAGGTAGCGGAGCGGTCTAAGGGGAGGGGGAGGGAGGAGGGGGGGGGCGGGGCGTGCATACCTGGGCGAACGTCGACTTGGAAGACGCTGCCAGCCACTGAGCCCCCTTCCCCTCACAGGGGTTTCGGACGTTGGGATACTTCAAGCGTAGAGGAAACGCTGCTTAATATCTTTCCTTTACACTTCACGCACCAGAAATATCGCTTCCGGTGCCACGAGTGTCTTAGTTGTGAATTAATGTAATGGTGTACAATGTACCAAAAAACAGAAGTGTAATATTTTTTTCTATAAATAGGTAATGGGCGTTGAGCGCTTAGTTAAACTCCTACTTTGCTAACTTCACTGTTCCCTCCTCAGCGCTGTGGAAATATAATATCACTGTCACTACATAGGTTAGTTATAGAACTGAATAGAATTTATACAAACAAAAAACAACTGCTGAGTTATTGTACATGAAAAAGAAGCAACAGAAATAAATTCGTATATTACTTTTATATTCGAATATTTATTTTCGTAATATTATTTTTCGTGTACAAGAACTTAGTATTCCATTTTTTGTTTGTTTTTATACTATATTCTATCCAACGTTTAACAACTCCTATGTCGTAACAGTGTAATTGTGTATCATATTCCTGGGGAGTTCCGAAAGGTTGGCAAACTCAGAGTGTTTACTTAAGTGACAAATTTTCCACTGGCCAGGGTTTTGGCTATATATTACGCCTTCATCACAGCCACAGAACACATTTTGCCTAACAACTCTCGCACATTTATTTACTGTGATATACACATCCACGATTTATTTCTTCCATCTATATTTAACAATAATACAGTGTATTTAGAAGTCAGTTTTCTCCATCCCTGTAACTTTAAATCCCTTTCCTGCCCTCACCTTTTTAAGGTATGTACAGTAGCAAATAACTGAAAAGAATGTTTATATGAGAGTTGTTTTAGATAGACCTAATGTTGTGGTCCGACAAAGCCCCAAACATTGGCCATTAGATTACACCATAGATAAAGCAGTTTAAAGAATTTAAACTGGCCTATTCTCCAAGATCCATAACCCAATAGAAATATTTTTCAGGGTATTTTTGTTTATTGAACATGACGTTATGCAATGTAGATGGCGAGGTTAAAAGCTCCATGGTTCATTCTTAATAAGCAAATACCCAAAGTGTTAAATGTAGTGCAACTGAAACATGCCTTCTCGACGTTTGTCTTCGTTAATACTCTCACGAGCTGTTCGAAATTCTGCCTTGGTCTTTCATTATCTCTCCCCCCCCCACCCCCACCGAATATGTTCCCGCATTCTCGAGGATAAACTGAAACCTTCGTGAATTTCCTATTCATATCACGAATTTAAATTCAATAGTAATGCCTTCTCTCATATTTTGTAATTAAAATTCAAGAAAACGAACGTTCTTGTTATATTATTTGCATATTTTTTATATCTGCAATAAAACTCATGTCAATAGAATGCATCCTAGTGATGCTTGCGCCAAGTATGTTAGAAATAAATGGTAATTTGTAATCGTCTCTGAAAACAATATAGGAATGACAGGCAGAAAGAAAGAAGTTTTTAACAGTATCTAAAGGAAAGACCGAATATCACTAGGTATTCGCAGTGTTGATTTATTTCACGTATCTTACACAAATGAACACATTTCCCAATTTATTTGAGATTGCATTTTGAATCCTTGTATTAATAATAACAGCCAAGCTTTAAAAAAGCCAACACTTTGTCAAGTTCGCCCCATTGTGTGTGTAAATCAACATTATTTGTTTCAATGGTGTAAATATATTTGTTTTTCGGAATAAAAAAATCTGATCCATACACAGTGGTTGCAGTGAACGAAATCCATACCCAGTGAACGAAAATGCATAAACATTGATATTAAATACATATTGTATATATAGACTGTGTTCAGCCTTCTCTTTTAAGCGGTTAATTTGTTTTTAAGATCTTCCGAAGCAAGTTTTTCACGTACCCAACGCAAGCCTACAACGTACTGCTAAGGGTAAGGTACCGCCTTTTCGATGAGGTTTTCGTCCACTTTCTCTGTCCCATTGAGCAAATGTTGAGAGGTCCCTGGACGTAAATGTATCTCCACTATGCGCACGTTTTGGGGAGATATTCTTTTGCCAGTTATGGTAGGAGTAAAGCCGGACGTATGGATTACTGTTCTTATAAGTACTAACAACTCCATTTTATAGTTCGTTTACCGAGGCCATCAATTTTGTACAACTCTGGAGCGAAAATGTCTCTTTTCAATTGTTACTAACCTCCCTTTGTTGGTACTTTCATTCATCATTCTGCTATTGAATGTTAAAAAGTGGGGCAAGCATTCCAGAGCTAATCAAATCGTGCGACGATCATACTTCCCCTCATACGTCACATAGAGTTTTTTAAATTATTTTTTATTATTTTAGGTCGTATCAATTACTAAGTCATTAGCGACCACTATTGCGTGTAAAGATATGGTAATTGTGAGGATGACACGATATGATGATAGGGGTGTGAAAGGACGAACACAATACGACCATGCCCGAGGCGGGACTCGAACCCGCGATCCTTGGGTCCGAGATCGCCACGGCACTACTGCCTTTGCGATCTCGGCCATCCGCACCGGCAGAGTTATTATTGTTGAAAGAGAAAAATTTTTAAAAATCGCCGCTTGAAATTTATTGCTGCAGGTAGATATCGCACATCAGTAGGCATGTGTGGTCTGAGGGGCAAGTACCTGGGGCCTTAGCGTGTGAGCGCTGCTGCAAGTGGGTGCAGCCATTTAGTGTGTGAATGCGTTGAAGAAAACCAAGGGGAGGCCCCAGCCACACGTCCTGCGGCCGTTAGAAGGAACGCCAGCCTCCCGCCGGAACAATGGCACCTGGCGGTCGGAGGGGCGGGGGCGGGGGCGGCAGCGCGGGGGTCGTCGGTGGGGGCGGCCACGGGGGCGACCACGGTGGCGGCGGCGGGGCGGGGGCGGGGGCGGCGGCGGGGGCGGGGGCGGCGACGGGGGCGGCGACGGGGCGGTGGCGGTGGCGGGGGCGGCAACGGGGGCTGCGGCGGGGGCGGCGGGGGGGCGGCCGGGACGGCGGCGGCGGGGGGCGGGGGGCGGCGGGGGGGCGGGGGGCGGCGGGGGCGGCGGCGGAGGTAGAGGAGGAAGTGGAGGAAGTGGAGGAGGTGGAGGAGGAGGAGGCGGCGGCGGCGATGCAGGAGGCAACGCCACACGAGAGGGGGACAGCGTTGCTTGAGGACATTGCCACACTGACGACACACGAAGTAGCCCTTGATCCTCACGGGAACCGCGTTTGGTTGATTGGTTGATTGATTCATTGATGGCTTAGGTCAGTGGTACCCGGAGGAGAAGGAGAAGGGCTTTGGGACGGAAAGAAAAGGCGATGGGTGCCGTATTGCGAACGACGGTGCAGGGCGTGGCGGCCAGATGAATGAAAGAGGAAAAAAGACAACGAGACCGCGCAAGAGAGAGCGAGAGCGGGACAAAGCACGAGAACGAGTAGAGAGCGAGTTAGAAATAACAGAAAGAGAGAGAGAGAGAGAGAGAGAGAGAGAGAGAGAGAGAGAGAGAGAGAGAGAAGAGAGAACAAGCGAGGAGGGGAGCGAGAGAAGGGACAGTGCGACAGAGCAATAGAGAGAGCGATCGTGAGAGAAAAAGTGCAAAAAGGAAAGCGAACGAATGAGAGCGAAATAGGGCAAACGAACAAGAATATGAGAGAGGGGGTGAGAGGGGTGAGAGGGGGGAGTGAGGGAGAGAGTGAAGGAGAGAAAGAGAAAGAGAGAGAGGGAAAAAAGGGAGAGGGAAAGAGGAGCTGAATCTGAAGGACAGATTAGAGAGTAGGGGCCAAAATCATCAGAACTGAAAGCGGAGGGAAAATATGGCGGGAAGGGCAAGGACGGCGGGACGGCAAGTTAAAAATTAACTAATAGAAAACATTTGCATATTGTAGTCACCCCTACCATACATAACATTTGCATACACGCACCCCTAACACACATAACATTTACTGTTTTTTGAGAATAACATAATGAGAAACAAACTTGTATAATTTAATGCGAGTTTGTGAGACGCTCAGAGCTCGTTAGATAAGTAGATTTTTCTCTCCGTCATCCGAAAAAACACTTGATTACTGCGGCTCGCGCGCACGTCTAAACGTCTCACTCCGTAAGAAAATAAACTACCGCCTCGCAAAGGAGACTGGCAGAAAAATTGATGAAAAAACTTGAAACGGACGTTTAGGGGTAACTTCATTTCTTATTACGAATCTGAGTTCGCAAGCTGTTTCAGCTATACCTGAGGGAGGCCTGAGGTGACATGAGGGGCAGGCAACAGAGAAAACCTGTCTACGACCCACTTTGGCCATGGCACAAACTCTTCGCAAATCGAATGGGAACTGAACCTGGTATTCACCAGTGCACGGAAAGAGGTCTCACCAGAGCACGGAGGGTCGTCATAACCGTAATTATTTGTTATGATGCCAGTGTCCAAACCTTCGGTTAAATCTGAACTTGATGAATGATTTTCAAGGTTATATGATTAATTTCGAAAAAAACAATTTGAATTTACTTCAATTTAAATTTAATTGTCCTTTATTTTACTTGGCGAGCGTCTTGTCATCAGCCCTGGTCTTTAGCCTGACGCGGCTTTTGGCTACGCTCCTCTCGCAATCTATCGGAGAAAGAAGGAATCACTCGATTCAGGACGAAACAGTCGATTTGAATTTAGCTCAGAGACTTGATTTAGGCGTGATGTGTACCACACGAGACAGCCGACATTACTTCGCCTCCGAAAAAAGGCGTAAAAACGATTTTTCGACTGAGAAAACCCACGGCTTCGAACGGTTTGGCTATGACAGTCTCGCGATCACGTGTATGAAGCCGAGGGCGAGGGCAAGGGCGAGGGCGAGGGCGAGGGCGAGGGCGAGGGCGAGGGCGAGGGCGAGGGCGAGGGCGAGGGCGAGGGCAAAGGCGAGGGCGAGGGCGAGGGCGAGGGCGAGATCGAGGGCGAGGGCGAGTGCGAGGTCGTGGGCGAGGTCGAGGGCGTGGGCGAGGGCGTGGGCGAGGGCGTGGACGAGGGCGAGATCGAGGGCGAGGGCAAAGGCGAGGGCGAGGGCGAGATCGAGGGCGAGGGCGAGAGCGAGGGCGAGGGCGAGGGCGAGAGCGAGGGCGAGGGCGAGGGCGAGGTCGTGGGCGAGGTCGTGGGAGAGGGCGAGGGCGTGGGCAAGGGCGTGGGCGAGGGCGAGGGCGAGGGCGTGGGCGAGGGCAAGGGCTAGGGCGAGGGCGAGGGCGAGGGCGTGGGCGAGGGCGAGGGCGAGAGCAAGGACGAGTGAAGAGCGAGGACGAAGGCGAGGGATGCGGCGAGAGCGCGGCCTGGAGCAAAGGCGCGGGCGATGGCGTGAGCGTGGGCGAGGGCGAGGGCGAGGGCGAGGGAAGAGCGAGGACGAAGGCGGGGGGGCGACGAGAGCGCGGACTGGAGCTAAGGCGCGGGCGATGGCGTGGGCGTGGGCGGGGGCGAGATCGAGGGCGAGGGCGAGATCGAGGGCGAGGGCGAGGGCGAGGGCGAGATCGAGGGCGAGGGCGAGTGCGAGGTCGTGGGCGAGGTCGTGGGCGAGGGCGAGGGCGTGGGCGAGGGCGTGGGCGTGGGCGAGGGCTAGGGCGTGGGCGAAGGCAAGGGCTAGGGCTAGGGCTAGGGCGAGGGCGAGGGCGAGGGCGTGGGCGAGGGCGTGGGCGTGGGCGAGGGCGAGGGCGAGAGCAAGGACGAGTGAAAAGCGAGGACGAAGGCGAGGGATGCGGCGAGAGCGCGGCCTGGAACAAAGGCGCGGGCGATGGCGTGGGCGTGGGCGGGGGCGAGGGCGAGGGCGAGGGCGAGGGCAAGGGCGAGGGAAGAGCGAGGACGAAGGTGGGGGAGGCGACAAGAGCGCGGACTGGAGCTAAGGCGGGGGCGATGGCGCGGGCGTGGGCGTGGGCGGGGGCGTCGCGCGCCAGGTGGAAGGGCAGGTGCGCGGCGGCGGAGGCCCTTTGGGCTCCATTCACAGGCCGGGGTGGGGGGCGGTGGCTGGGCGGGCCCTTGCGGCGTGGGAGCCGCCTGCAGGCAGCGCTACCTCCTCTCCGGGAAGAACGGCGCGAGGGGCAGACAGGGCACTGGCGACGCCGCTCGCACACCTGTGTTTGGACCCGCCCCGCCGGCGCAGGTGCGCACACAGGGCCGTGGGTTCGAAGCCCGCGTACGACGTGAATTTGCTCAGATGCGTTAGTGGCTTGGGGGCATTGTTAGCCTCCTGTGTATCACCTAAACCGCTCTCATGCCTCATAAATTAGGCTGTATTTGACCCTTAATTTAAAGACAGAACATTATTATAATACCTTTATATCTATTTTACATGTTATATATAATAACAGCAACTTTTCGGAAATTAATTATTTCCATCTTCAGGCAATGTTAAAAACAAATAATTAACATAGTATTTGAAACAATGGTGAGATGGGACCCATGACCTTCTTCTAATACTTTATCCCCACCGGCAAACAGCGTTGTATCGATAATATTGTTTCATACATCTGTCAGGATCTGCTAACTCAATGATAACGTCGCTGTTTCGGAAACATCTTTGATTGCAAGATTCCAGGTTTCGAGTCCCGTGGAATATTATAGAGGACGGATGTTCCGACCAGCATTTTTGCGTGTTTTCTCATATAAATTCCAGGCGAATGCCGAGCAGCACCCTAACAATCGATTAACGGCCCGCGCGCAATTTTCCCTCTCTTACTTACCCTGTCCTTTGCCCCTCTAGTCACCCTTACATGCACTACACTACCACACATGCCGGGAGACCGGTCGGGAGCTTAGAGCTTGTCCCGGCTGAGGAGGTGCCCCGCTGGTGGGAGATATATAGCGATTTTTATACGAATGAGACGTTTTGACAGCTAGTGCTGGCAACACAAATGAAGGTTCTGTGGCCCTTATGAGCCTTATTGTGAGCCCCTGTGAGCCTATTAGACTCTCCTTCCTCCATTCGTTTGTTTGCAGTTGGCTAACTTGTAAATGGTTTCGACCCTTCATTTTGTGATGCCCTCGTCCGACGAAAATATAGTGCGCCACGAGGAATAATTGAAATTAGAAGGTGCAGAACATTGTGCTCTTCTGTATAAACATTACATTGAATTTAGTTTTTATGTGATGAGTATTATGTTTGGTTTAAAATCGAGTCTTGAATGTGAGATGCGTACTTGTGGCGGTGCACGAGTCTCCTGCGTTGCAAGGTGACGAGCTGTGTTCGTTAGCGTTTCGTGGATCCGTGCTTTGCTTTATATATACTAAGTAAAATATAGCCTTCACTGTTTAAATGTTTTAATTGGTGAAAGTGAATGAATGTGCTTATTATTCACATAAGAAATAAGAGATGAAAATAGACTTACTAGATATGTTAACATGCAGAACCTGAGGGACTATTATGGGGACCTGAGGGACAAAGCAATTCAGTAAGACAAGCCACATTTGAGTTATGAGAGCATAGTACTAAGTTTTGGTAGTCGGGTGTAATAATTATAAATAAACCACTCTCTTCACTACACATATGCTTTAGCCATTCGCTGTTAAACGCCCAGAAAAGGTATTTGAACGTCCCCCCAAAAAAACATTTTTCTTTCTATTTACATTCGATGAAGTTTTCTTTCACTAAATATGAGAGCATGTTAAGACATTTCTCCACCTACGTAATTAAATTTCAATATTTCCCGGACTCGCATATGTGCATATACCTGAGAGAAACTCTTAGACTTCTATATATCTTCACGGCAGCCACAAACTAACACTTAACGAAGCGGCGCGGCTGAACAGCTGCCGCGGCGGAGGGATACTTCTCTGGAACACGTGGTGTTCGCTTGTTAAGCGAACTGTCACTTTGTCTCGTTCTTATAAAAATCGCTCTATATCTGGTGGGGGACGCAGGTCGGCGCAGGATCCTGCAATTTAGCGGTCGAAGATCACCGCCATCTCCTGTAATAAAACATGCACTACACTTAAAGATCTTGCCGAGCACGGCGTCTCTCATCAATCAATCAATCATTAAAAATCGAGGAATTTTCGTTCCCTATAGAAAACGTATGTGCACTGACAAACGAGCCACAAAATTTGACTGTGTAGTATTGGTGACAAAACATACAACCCTCTCTCGATCTATTCATTGCTCGAGCAGAAAAAATGAGAACTGAACAAACGACGTTTTGCGGCAACGTGTATCGGGGGCGTTTCTTTTGCTTCGCACCGCCCTTTATGTCGTATCATTAGCTCAGGTACGCGCATCAAAGTCGCCTGCTCGTTCGAAACGGTCTTTGAATGGGCAGGGGCCTTTGGGCGTCTGCGGCGGCGGGCTGCCTTAGAGAATAACAATGACAACTGAGCGGCGGTAACGATGGAGGAGGAGCCATTGCATCGTCTTACAGAGTCACAGGCGGAAGCGGTGGTGGTGGTGGTGGTTTTGGTGGTGGTGGTGGCGGTGGTGGCGGCGGTGGTGGTGGTGGTGGTTTTGGTGGTGGTGGTGGTGGCGGTGGTGGCGGCGGTGGTGGTGGTAGTGGTTTTGGTGGTGGTGGTGGTGGCGGTGGTGGCGGTGGTGGCAGTGGGGGTGCGCCTGAGATGGCGGCAGGTGGTGGTGGTGGTGGTGGTGGTGGCGGTGGCTGTCGTGGTGGCGGTGGCGGTGTTGGTGACGGTGACGGCGGCGGTGGTAGTGGCGGTGTTTAGTGTCCGTGTTAGTGGCGGTGTTAGTGTCCGTGTTAGTGGCGGTGTTAGTGGCGGAGTTAGTGGCGGAGTCAGTGGCGGAGTCAGTGGCGGAGTCAGTGGCGGAGTCAGTGGCGGAGTTAGTGGCGGAGTTAGTGGCGGAGTTAGTGGCGGAGTTAGTGGCGGAGTTAGTGGCGGAGTTAGTGGCGGAGTTAGTGGCGGAGTTAGTGGCGGAGTTAGTGGCGGAGTTAGTGGCGGAGTTAGTGGCGGAGTTAGTGGCGGAGTTAGTGGCGGAGTTAGTGGCGGAGTTAGTGGCGGAGTTAGTGGCGGAGTTAGTGGCGGAGTTAGTGGCGGAGTTAGTGGCGGAGTTAGTGGCGGAGTTAGTGGCGGAGTTAGTGGCGGAGTTAGTGGCGGAGTTAGTGGCGGAGTTAGTGGCGGAGTTAGTGGCGGAGTTAGTGGCGGAGTTAGTGGCGGAGTTAGTGGCGGAGTTAGTGGCGGAGTTAGTGGCGGAGTTAGTGGCGGAGTTAGTGGCGGAGTTAGTGGCGGAGTTAGTGGCGGAGTTAGTGGCGGAGTTAGTGGCGGAGTTAGTGGCGGTGGTAGTGGCGGTGGTAGTGGCGGTGGTAGTGACGGTGGTAGTGGCGGAGTTAGTGGCGGAGTTAATGGCGGAGTTAGTGGCGGAGTTAGTGGCGGAGTTAGTGGCGGAGTTAGTGGCGGAGTTAGTGGCGGAGTTAGTGGCGGTGGTAGTGGCGGTGGTAGTGGCGGAGTTAGTGGTGGTGTTAGTGGCGGTGGTAGTGGCGGTGGTAGTGACGGTGGTAGTGGCGGTGGTAGTGGCAGTGTTGCAGGCGATGCCAGTGGTGGTGTTAATGGTGACGGTAATGGTATTATTGGTGATGGCTATAGTTTCAGCGGTGGTGGTGTTTGCAAAGACGGAGGCGATGTTGGTGGTGTAAATAGCTGCGGTGGAGGTGGAGGCGATGTCGGTGGCGTAGTCTGTGGTGGTGATGGCGGTGGCCGTGGTGGTCGTGGCGGTGGCGTTAGCAGAGTCGGAAATGGAGGTGGAAGTGAAGGTGGAGGCAGAGGCGAGACGGTGGCGGTGGCGGTGGTAGTGGCGGCGGCGGTTCTGGTGGCAGTGATGGTGATGGCGGTTGCGGTGGCGGCGGCGGCGGTGGCAGTCTGGGAGGCTGTGGTGGTGACGGCGGTGGCGGCGGTGGTGGTGGCAGCGGTGATGGTAACGGCTGAAGGCGGTCGCTTGGGTCGTGAGGAGAATGCCAAGCGCCTAGGCCCAACGAATTCCACTTCCGACGTGCTCTGCGGGCCAGGCCCCTCAAACTCACCACCACATCCACATCTCTGCTTAGAAACCGCACAATCCTTGTCTTCTTCGAGATTTAAGTTACCCAAAGAATCTTAGTGAAAAAATCTGAGGACTTTCTATTTAAATTCTCATTCTTTGGTTAATTTAGGAAATTCAAATTCTTGAAAAGTTTATAAACTTTTGATATCAGAAAACAGGAATGTTTAATTTTTAGTAAATAATATATTGTTTATTACATCATCACACTATAATAAAACAGGAATAATTATCATAGAAATAATAGTAAATTCTCGTTAAGACGTGTTGTTATTTTGACATTCTGACAGCAGTTATAGCTACGTAATGTACTGTTTTACCAAACACGTGACCACTGATTCATTTATTGATTCAATGAATGAATCAATAAATGAATCTATCAATATATCAACGAATCAACGAAGGAATGAATCAATGATTCAATGTATAATTGAATCAATCGATGAAAGAATCATTCAATAAATTAATTATTGAAATAATCAGTTAATAGCTCAATGGATTAATCAATAATTCAGAAACGAATAAAAATGAATCAATAAAAAAATCAAAATGAATTAATAAAAAAATAAAAATTAATCAATCAATCAAAAAAACGAAATGAATCAATCAATGAAAACATCAAAATGAATGAATCAAACAATAACTGAATGCGTCAACTGAAGCTGCAGAGTCGGCAGAGGCCGCGGGTCCGTTCAGGGGGGGGGCGAGGGGGGCGGTGCTTCCAGAGCCCCTCTGCCCTTTGTTTCTCCGCGGGCGACGAGATCCGAGGGCCTGAGAAAAGGTCCTGAGGGGGCGGCCGGGCCACCTGCGCTGTGCGGAGGATGTGAATGGGGGAGCCGCCGCTGGCCGCTGCCATCCATTGCTGAGGGGCGCCTGCCAACGACATGCGAGGATGTGGGTGGCCGTTTATACCTCGCACGACGCACGCACTAATAGTAGTTTATGCAATTAGTTTATTAATTAAGCTTCACTGCACGAGTACGTTTTGAAATCGAGTGACTTTAGGAGCGAGTTTTCAAATTTGTACGAATGTAATAAAGCAACATTATAAACGAGTTGCATACAATATTTATTTGTACAACAGCATTATACATTTATAAGAGAATCAAACTTAATTTTGTGAAACAACTTCCCTGTGACGACGTAAGAGTACACGGTGGTCAGCTGTTCCTTTTAGCTCTACCTCCCCCCGAATCTCTACGATTGGCTGAATGTGTGATGACGCAATCATTCGTGACATAAAATCTAATACGTCATCATTTGTGCCGTAAAATGCCCGATTATGAACGATTTCTCGCAAGAGAAAAGGTTCTTTTATAATGCTGGAATACAAAAAAATAACGGACGTTAACCAGTGACATATCAATAACCTTTCGTTTCGTAAGCTAAATATTTGTTAGTGTTACTGGGTAAGTGTTACTAGCTAAGTGTTACTAGCTAAGTGCTACTGGCTACGTAGATTTGGGATCCACTATTTGTTTTCCATGAAACGTGACGGATATGACGTACTGTTGTTAACGGAGGATTACTCCGGAAGCGCAAAAGGCTCAACGCCCCCCGGGAATTGGAGACGCGTTGCGACAATTGAAGACGCAACAAATTTTAAAAAAGAGTATTAAAAACCGATGTTTCAAAATGTTTCTTATCATGAGATTATAATTATATTGCTTTAGGATGTAGTTGTTTGGAATATTTGCAATTTAACTCAACATTTTCAATAAAATTCAATTTTCTCGATACAGTATCCAAATATCCATATACCATATATAACATTAACCAAACACGTGCGAACTTTGGTCCGTCCAGAAAATTTTGAAAGGGGCGATGTAGCTTTACGTAATTTTATTTCCTGATTCAATACAGCATGTTTCCTTTTTTGAACCTGACAATTTGGAGAAAGTGTTAATCGATTTTTGGAAAGAAATCCAACCCATACGACAACTTCGTACATAGTTGAACATACGAATAATCAACCTTATAATTCAAGAGACACATGGCCTGACTTTCAAATGACCGCTGGTTTTTCGGAAACTGTCTTCCGTTGCAGAATTCTTATCAATGTTGTCAAAAACAAGAGTCATACTGTCTTTTTGCCCATTTACTCTAAAACAAGTAGACTCTAAAACATAACTTTTGCTACAGAAATTATTTGAGTTTCTTCCTAATTTTGTTGTTTCTATTAATTTGGAATTGAAAGTATCGCTTTCGATATCACGACAAATAATTTATTTATTTTTTCTATTCATTCATTTTGTAATTATGACGTAAGTTAAAGAGAATAAGTTTTGCCAAGACATTCAGCCCGTTCCACCGGCAATCGAGGATCAGAGTTTGCAGTGCCTCTGATCGGGAGGTTCTTGGGTTTGAGTCCCGACGTTGACAAGATTTTCGAAACTAGCTGGACAGCTAGGTCGAATTCAGTCACTGTATGAAGGAAAATTCTAGTGGCCGGCTGCTCTGATCGGTAGTTTTCTGTGGTTTCTCCGTTCAACATCAGGCGAATGACTTAACAAACGAGCCACGGACAGCACGCGATTTTTCCTTCCTCATTTCTTGCCCTTTCCTCACCCCTTACCTCATATCTATCAAGTATTGAAATTTCGACAACGTGCGAGTCGTTTTTTTAAATTTAAACAACAAAAACAAGGTTTTGACCGCAATCCGTTTTGTCAAGAGGTCATACATAACGTGGAAAGTGGAACCTATTTTGACTTTTAATACAATGATTTAGCATGTGCGGAATATTCGCACTTTACTATTCTGAAATGTTATGCGTTTTAAAAGTATTGGAATTTCGACAACGTGCGAGTCGTTTTTTTAAAATTTAAACAAAAATACAAGGTTTTGACCGCAATCCGTTCTGTCAAGAGGTCATACATAACGTGGAAAGTGGGAGCCGGCGCGGAGGCGGGAAAGCAGAGGAAAGAGAGCGTGGAAATTGCAACTCGATAATAAACCCCCTCGAGAACGGCGAATCGACTTTCGCGCATCGAAAGTGCGCTTGTGTCGAGGTTCGGAAATATGGTTATTTGCGAGCCAGCGGCCGTAGCGGGACGATTGTTGCAAATGTGGTGTGCTACGAGTGAATTACCACGTTAAGTCGGCTCGCACTGTTCACTCAAGAGTGACCGTATCCTGGATGTTACAAGGCGGTTAAATTGTACAATTTTGGGTCATTATCACGATGCTTTATCATAACTTGGTCATCGGTATATAAATAATTACAAAATATCAAGAAGTAATCGAAGGCTCAAATTATTTTAAATATTCTACCAGCAACACGTATAACGACTGGAAGGAAAAATAATATAAACGGGGATTAGTAAAACTGGGAGCAGCAGGAGAGAAATAACATGTACACATGCGGGGCGCATTATAATGGAAGAATTATAACGTGCGCCACGAAAAACTCTCGCCAGATCTGGGGATCACATTATAAACTACATTTATGTTGATAGCAACCAGATCACTGGGAAACAAGTGAAGGGGACAACACTTTCAGCGTCTGTTATATATTGGGGTGAGGACGCAATTTATGTTTTCATTTGTTACAAGCTGCCGTTTGTGCTGCCAACATAATTTGTTGCTGCTATTGCGGAGTCTTTCCAGAGGCACTGCAGGATCCGATAGAGGCAATCTAGCAATTAGTAACCCAACAATATACTTTTAGACGAATAACGGTTCCCTTTTAACTTTTTAGACAATCAATTTAGTGTTTCCTTCTTGAATGTCCTGTCTCGATGTGCACATTTATGGAGGGAGGCATTTAGGAGTTTTGATGTGTTCATTCCTCATAGAGTTTTTCTTAATACAGGTTCATATTTCCTTCTCTTTTGAAGGGTCCTGTTGAGGCTGCGAAATATTGCTTAGATGAATTAAGAGAGCATTAGCAGAAACTGAAACGAGAAGTTTTGTGTATCGACTACTGTGTTCTCATCAGACGAGAGTTCTGGAAAAAAGCGATACGTAATTCACAAAGATTATTAATTTGCCGTAAGAATCAATGAGTATTGAAGAGATTGTCATGGTTACCTCTGTTTGTACGAAAATAAACGATCTCCTTACGAATTTCACGTCATTAATGCTTTCTGCTTTTTCGCTCCGCCTCTTAGAGCGCAATTTAAAGAAACTACATTATAATTGCTTGCTGCCAACGTACCACAAACTTTCAATGCGCCTCATATGCGTCTTGCTTAGCTTCTCGGCACGATCGCTACAAAAATGGTCGCGGCTCCTCTGGTTTTCAAACAATGCGAGCTCGTCGTGTCTCATGAGGAAAAAAATGGGTTCCAGGAAATATGACAATGGGCAACTCTTTCGTCACGGCCGCCCAGTAGGTGGTGCTTCCTATTAGTGATATTCCGAAGCAGTTGAAAATCCATTTCCAAGAGCTTTGTACAAAAATGAGTATTTGACCAATTGGGAAAGAATTCTCGCGCTTTTTGAGTGAGATTAGATCTCCGAGGCAGGAAATTTGAAATGTATGATCTTTTCTTAAATGCCTTTAAAGAGCAGCGAAACAGCTGTTCGAAGCGTGGCGCCAAATTGCGAATTAATTTAGCGGCCCATGTACCAACAGGTCCTGTACGTAAGGTCCTTCGTAAAATATTCGCTTTGGTTCCGGTAGCGTTGCTAGTTTGAAAGTCATTACAATCATTTTGAGTTTTAATTTTTCAGGGCGCTATTTTGGGGTTTCTCGGGATTTTGGGATTTCCTTTTGTTTATGATGTCATTTTCTCAATTTTCTTTTTGTATGCTAGTTTTGAAAGACTCTTTTTGAGCTGATTAACACTGTACGAATATTGTGTTGTGAAATGTTTCTACGCACTTATTTTAAAATATATACGTGATATATTATGTATTACTTCAATGTTCTAATGCAAGTAAATTTTGCAATTAATATTTTCATAAGTGAAGTAAGAAAGGGAGCTGCATTAATTGGAAATGACTTCAAACAGATGGCTTTTTCATACACCGGCATTCATTTACCGACATTTCTTCACAGCTTGATACGTTATTCCTGGAAGGTGGATAAGAAGGACACGAACATGTTGATCAGAATAAGACAGAGACAGTGCTATATAAAAATCCGATCAATTCATCAAGATCGTTCCCTAAGAGAAAGCTACCTGCTAAACATAGCTGCTAGTCATTTACACTTTGGAAAGTGAAATGTTAAATTTTGAATGTCAGACTCTAAATTTTTTACCCCATTTTCCTTCTAGAAGATCGATAGCAGTATGAAATACAAAACGACGTCGACAACTCCTGTAATACGAAATCATATGCTTCTAAAGTGATGGGGGGAACCTACCTGATGGCAAAGTCATCATCGGCTAAGGGAAACGAACTCACTACGTTGCTCTCTCTGAAAGTTACTTTACTTAACCATTGGTGGAACCTAAATTTCTTAATTCAAATATTCATAAGCTGCTTAACTCGTACTGAACTCTACTATTACGGTACTGAAAGAAACATTGAACTTAACAGTCATAAAACACAAAATACATCGAATGCAGTCAATTTACGGTTACGGATAATATATCGATATAAACAACTTTTATGACACGGGAAAGTCATCGAACTCATTCGTTTCATTAAACGGAAAAGTCATCAAACTCAGAAGTTCCGTGAAATGGAAAAGATATCGTACTCAATAGTTTTATTCAAAGGAAAAAAATCGAACTGATCAGTTCCATGAAACAGGAAAGACATCGAAATCAACAGTTTTATGAAACGAGAAAAATCGAACTCCACAGTTTCAGGAAAGGGGGGAAATCAAATTGAACCGTTCGATGAAACGGGAAAAAAATATCAAATTCAACAGCTTAATGACACTGGAAAAATCTACGAACTCAACAGTACCACGAAAAGGAAAATAACTCAAAATCAACAGTTTCATGAAACGGAACGACTCATAGGTATCAACAGATTCCTGAAACGGGAACAAACATTGAAACCAACAGTCCCCTGAAACGGAAAAGGCATTCAACTCAACAGTTTCATGAAAAGGGGAAAACATCAAACTCAACAGTTTCATGAAACGGGGAAAACATCAAACTCAACAGTTTCATGAAACGGGGAAAACATCAAACTCAACAGTTTCATGAAGCGGAGAAAACATCAAACTCAACAGTTTCATGAAGCGGGGAAAACATCAAACTCAACGGTTTAATGAAACTGGAAAAACCATCGACCTCAACAGTACCAAGGAGAGGAAAATACCTCAAAATCATCAACATGATATCAACAGATTCCTGAAACGGGAACAAACATCGAACCCGACAGTCCCGTGAAACGGAAAGGGCATTGAACTCACAACCCTTCCCGGAAACGGGCCAGTGAAGGCACCTACCTGAAGGCAAGGAAACTCAGGAGTTTCATGAAACTGGGAAAACATCAAACTCAACAGTTTCATGAAACGGGGAAAACATCAAACTCAACAATTTCATGAAACGGGAAAAACATCAAATTCAACAGTTTAATGAAACTGGATAAATCATCGACCTCAACAGTACCACGAAGAGGAAAATACCTCAAAATCATCAACATGATATCAACAGATTCCTGAAACGGGAACAGACATAGAACCCGACAGTCCCGTGAACCGGAAAGGGCATTGAACTCGACCCTTCCGGGAAACGGGCCAGTGCAGGCACCTACCTGAAGGCGGGGTCCTCCCCGGCGAGCAGGCGGGCGGGCGCGGGCAGCGAGGCGGGGGCGGCGGCCGCCTCCACTATGGCGGTGGTGCGCACGCGCGCGGCGGCGGCGGCGGCGGGGCCGGCGGAGGTGGCGGCGGCGGCGGCGGCCGCGTCCTCGTCATCGAGGGCGCCCCCGCCGATCAGCACCTCGGTGCGGCCGTTGCCGAAGGGCGACTGCGGCGCCGAGGGCAGCAGGAAGGGCGCGGGCGACGCGGCGCGCGACGTCGCCAGCAGCGACGGCAGGGCCGGCGGCGGCGCGCGCTCGGGCGGCAGCTCCTGCTTCAGCTCGAGCTCCGCCGAGTCGGGCTCCTCCACGCTGCTCGCGTGGCCGTTGCTGGCCTGCGCGCCTGCGCAACACCACAACCGTCAGCGGCCGGTTAACAACTCGGCGTTCTCAATACAACCCAACACTGTTCCATCATAATCCAACTTATCCAACCGCATTTCTAATCTAACTCAACATTTCCATTCTAACTCAACATTTCCATTCTAACTCAACATTTCCATTCTAACTCAACATTTCCATTCTAACTCAACATTTCCATTCTAACTCAACATTTCCATTCTAACTCAACATTTCCATTCTAACTCAACATTTCCATTCTAACTCAACATTTCCATTCTAACTCAACATTTCCATTCTAACTCAACATTTCCATTCTAACTCAACATTTCCATTCTAACTCAACATTTCCATTCTAACTCAACATTTCCATTCTAACTCAACATTTCCATTCTAACTCAACATTTCCATTCTAACTCAACATTTCCATTCTAACTCAACATTTTCATTCTAACTCAACATTTCCATTCTAACTCAACATTTCCATTGTAACTCAACATTTCCATTCTAAATCAACATTTCCATTCTAACTCAACATTTCTATTCTAACTCAACGTTTCCATTCTAACTGAACGTTTCCATTCCAACTCAACGTTTCCATTCCAACTCAACGTTTCTATTCCAACTCAACGTTTCTATTCCAACTCAACGTTTCTATTCCAACTCAACGTTTCTATTCCAACTCAACGTTTCTATTCCAACTCAACGTTTCTATTCCAACTCAACGTTTCTATTCCAACTCAACGTTTCTAATCTAACTCAACGTTTCTAATCTAACTCAACGTTTCTAATCTAACTCAACGTTTCTAATCTAACTCAACGTTTCTAATCTAACTCAACGTTTCTAATCTAACTCAACGTTTCTAATCTAACTCAACGTTTCTAATCTAACTCAACGTTTCTAAACTAACTCAACGTTTCTAAACTAACTCAACGTTTCTAATCTAACTCAATATTTCTAACCAACTCAACATTTCTAGCTTAACTTGACTTCTTTAGCCTAACTCAAATTTTCTTATCTAACTCAACATTTCTAACATAACTCAACATTTCTTTCATCTCAACATTTTTAACAACTCAACTTTTCCAATCTAATTGCAATTTTTCAAGCTAACTCAACTTTACCATCTTAAATGAAGTTTTTCAATGTAACTCAACTTTCTAATCGAGCTCGACTCTTCCAACTTCAATCAACGATTCCAATCTAACTCATCTTTTCTAACCTAACTCAACTTTTTCATCTTAACTCGTCTTTTTCAAACTAATTAGACTCAACGTTTTCAACGAAACTAATTCTTCTCAACACCACTCATCTTTTTCAACATAACGCAATTCTCTTGATATACCCAACCTTCTTCACTCAACTTTCTTTACTTATCACATCTTTCAAAACATGAGTCATCATTTCCAACCTAACCATATAACCTGCACATAAGTATTTTCGCGATATAACGAGAATTTTCTTATCATGAGTGAAAATTCACGATTGCAGTCCTCCAACCCTGGCTTTTTATTTCAATATTATAAAAGGAGCTCTTCCTTCTCAGAAACTAAACATTTTGAACGTTATTCAGCATTTCCCCCATCTTTTTTTACTGACACTGGCGATATAATTCAAAATTCACAATATTTATGGGGACATGATTGACTAAACGCCTAAATGCCTGAGTGACTACATGCATAATGACAGACTAAATTAGTAAATACCTAAATGACTATATGCCTATATAAAAAGTGTCTGACTGACAAAATGACTAAATTAGTAAATGCCTAAATGACTGACTAAATGCGTGATTAATGAAATGACTAAATTAGTAAATACTGAATGTCTAAACGTCTAATGTCTAAATGCATTTATGGTAAAATGGCTACACAACTAAATGCCCCCAATGACTGACTAAATGCCTCCATGCCTAAATGGCTAACTAAACGCGCGAGGCTCACCTGCGGGCAGTTTGGCGGCGGGTGCGGGTGCGGGGGCGGCGCCCGCGAGGCCGGGTCTGGCGGCGGCGGCGGCGCGCAGGGCGGCGGGGGTGGCGGGCGGGCCGGCGGGGGCGGGGGCGGAGGAGGCGGCGGTGGGCGCGGCGGCGGTGGCGGCCGTGGGGATGGACGTCACGTAGATGGGCGCGCCCTCGATGAAGCCGTTGAGCTCCTGCTGCTGCTGCTCCGTCGCCGGCAGCTGCTGGTTCAGCTGCAACACCCGCACGCAACGCACACGCACGTCAGCACGCCCCGCGCAACGCCGCACGAGCGCTGGCAACACTGCAATTCAAGAGCTCCACGATTCTAACTCAACACACATTGTTATTCAAGAGTATCATCCGTGTAAATCAACAGTATAAACAATGCATGTCAACAGTGTAATTAAACTGTGCACTAATAGTATTACGTGTGCAATTCAAATGTATCACCAGTGTAATTAAGCAGCGTCAACAATGGAACTCACCAATGTTACTCAAGAGCTTCAAGATTGTGACTCAACATTGTAGTAATTCAACAGTATCCTCCATGCAAGTCAACAGTTTCAATAATGTATTCCAACAGTGTAATTAAACTGTGTATTAATAGTATGAAGTGTGCAAGTCAACAGTGCAATTCAATAGTATCATCAGTGCAATTCAATAGGACCATCAATGTAATTAAATATTATCAATAATAACTTAATAATGTTACTCAACAGCTTTAAGATTGTGATTCAACATTGTAATTCAACAGCATCATCCGTGTAAGTCAACAATATCAACAATGCATTTCCACAGTGTAATTAAACTGTGAACTAACAGTATCAACAATTCAATATTATTATTTTTATTTTATTTAATAGGTAATTATTACAAACAAATTAGATTACTTGATCCTATGTGGCTAGGCCGAAGGCCTTTAAGCCATTACAATACCTACATCATTTCGCGTTCTAATCTTTCGAATTCTGGTATTCACCTCAAATGGTCTCTCCATCGCATCAAAGCCGCGGAAAAGAGACAATAAAGTACGGCTCAGGAAAAAACCCCTGAAGGGGGAAAAACCTGCCGTCAGAAGCCGAGTACATTCTAATCTATCCGACGTTTATTTTAACTATTTATTTTCTGGCGCGGGCGTCCCGCCGTCTCCTTCCAGTGCTTGGCCTCCTCAGCACCTGAAATCAAACGGCGCCACAGAAGATCGTCCGCACCAACGCCTCTGCCCTTACAATTTCGATCCCCCCTTCCCTTCACCCCCTAATGAGCTTATTACTATGCCAGTTTTATTTTATTTATTATATTGACCTGTTATTTACCAATTGACTACGGCTTATGACATTTCTTAACTGTTTACTAACTTAACATAAAATTACTGATTAACTTACTTATTGTTAGCTTATTGACTTATTAATTTCTCTCCAGTCTAGGCTCCGCTCAAGCAATTAAATATTATCATCAGTGCAATTCAATAGGATAATCAATATAATCAAACCGTATCAATTATAACTCAACGATGTTACTCAAAACCTTTTAAGATTGTGACTCAACCTTGTAATTCAACAGTATCATCCGTGCTAACTGAACAGTATACGAGTAAACAATGCATTCCAACAGTGTAATTAAACTGCATTAACAGTAGCAATAGTGCAAAATCAATATTATCATCAGTGTAATTCAATAGGATCATCAGTATAATCAAATAGTATCAATAATAACTCAACGATGTTACTTAAAAGCTTTACAATTGTGATTCAACATTGTAATTCAACAGTGCAAACTGAACAGTTTAAACAATGCATCCCAACATTGTATTTAAACTGTATTACCAGTATCAACTGTGCAATTAAATTGTATAACCAATGTAATTAAACAGTATCAACCATGGAACTCAACCATTGATCAAGAGTTTCAAGATTGTAACTCAACATTGTGGTAGTTCAACAGTATCATCCATGAGAGTGAACACTTTAAATAATGTATTCCAACATTGTATTTAAACTGTGTATTAACAGTATCAACTGTGCAATTCAATAGTATCACCAGTGTAATTAAGCAGTGTCAACAATGAAACTTAACTATTTTACTCAAGTGCTTCAAGATTGCGTCTTATCATTGTAATTCAACACTATTATCCGTATAAGTCAACACCGTCAACAATACATTTGAACAGTATCAGTGTATTGATAGATTGAATAATAATATGCTCTCGGGCGCGTCAACTGCTACGGTCATTATTCCCGAAAGTGTTATGCATGTTTCTTTATCACGAGAGGTGGCGGTGTTCTTCGCCTGCTGGCTGGTGAGATCAGACGCCGACAAACAGTTCGACTTGCCCGATTTCCTCATCCACGTATCTCTCACCAACGGGCCACCGCCCCATCCGGGACCAGTTCTACGTTCCCGACTGTTCTTCCGAGAATTGAGTTAGTGTAGCACATGTAGGTGTAACTATAAGCGTGTAAGTTAGTGTGAGAATAGGAAGGAAAGATTACTCGCAATTCATGGCCCGTTTGTTAAGGTTCTGTTCCGGCATTCTTTAGGCTCACGGATTTCAGTGACAGTGTAGCTCAAGAGAACCATCTGTGAAATTAATCAGTATCAATAATGTAACTCAACGGTCGCAAACAATGGTACTCAACAGCTTCATATTGTGACTCAACATTATCAACATTGTAATTCAACGATATCATCCGTGTAAGTTAACAGCATCAACAATGCATTTCAACAGTAACACTGTAGCTCAACAGTATAAACAGTGCAATTTTACCGTATTATCAGCGTAAGTTCAATATAATTCAACAGTACCAATAGTCTAATTGCATTTTAATTCAACATTAGAAACAGTGTAACTCAACAGGATCAGATGAAATTCAACTGTAACGCCAATGTAATCACAGTGTAATTTAGAAATCTCAACAGAGTAATTGAACAGTAACAACACTGTAAATCACTAATTTATCTGCATTACTAAATTGTATGAACTGGCAAATCAACAGTGTCGACAGAGAAAGTCAAAAGCATCAATGTAATTCCTGCTGAATCAATGCGACTTAACCGACGCGATATAATTGACTACGGTATCAATGTAACTCAACAGTGCTGATTAACTCAACAGATTGTATGAAACACAAGAGTGTGCAAGTAAGTCAAAAAGTACTAACGAACTCTTTCACTCTTAAAAATCAATATTTTAGACCAGCTCTGATTCCCTCAATCCCATACGATAATCTGTACAAATATCATATCAATTATATCATTTACATTACATAACACTTGTAATATTTGGCAAATAAATTAAAATGATTTACAGGTATCAATACTTCTCATCCCAATTAACTGTAGTAAATTCGCAAGGATATGTGAAAAACAATTACATTGCACTAACAAATTGTATAATTGGGAATGTATCTTTGTCCTACTTGTATCTTAATCCTAGTAGTTACAGAATCCTAGTTGTAGTAAGTAATATCCGATTTGAATAATAAACACATTCATCAGATATTTAGTTTTAAAAAAATACTTATCCAGTGAGGAGCAAAATAGGCCAAGAACAAAAAGTCCATTCGCGTAATGCTCCCGGCAGCGCTTACTTTCTGCCATCTTCCACAACAGTCGCTGACAACACCTTCTCGTCAACGGGCGAAATCGAAACATCAACAGGCGTTCACGTTTCATCAGAGCGAGATCACCCACGCTCTTTTCCCGACAAAAGAGGGCTGTCACAAGCGCGAGAAACAAAACAGCAGCGGGGACATCCATCGATCTCACTTCACACACCTCGTCCATCACCATAAAGACGACGCACCAGGGCACCAGCGCACCGTCTTGTCGGTGCTCAAGCCCATTGACACACCTCAAAGAGTTCTCGTTTTGCATGAGAATGGTTTTTAACCGATCTATGTCTTTTATTTAACGAACTAGTGTTAAAACAGCACGTAATTTCTCCCATCCCCCATTTTTCCACGTAAAATTACACGAAAAGTACTCAAATTTTCGAAAAATTGTACATGACCTAATTTAAAAAAAATATTTTTAAAGAACATCTTTCATACAATCTGTTGAGTTAATAAAAAGAAAAAAAATCTCTATTTTTAATATTTTAGTTGTAGGAAGACTAAAAAAATTGATCTTGAACTTTTGCAATTTTCGAAAACTCAGGGGTTTTACGAACTTGAGGCCTGCGCCATTCTCTTAAACGTCCTTCACACTATCCAAAAACAAAATTTAATTTAAAGCAATGGAGACTTTTTTTGAAAATTTGGAAAATGTCCCAGGGACTATATATAAAATACGCCTCCAAATTAAATTATCGGTTTCAAATTCAACGGACATTAGTCAGATTTATTAGGGAATATCAATTGTGGAGAAAATGACAACAGTTTAGCTGCTAGCGTTATTCACAGACAGACAGACGTACAGACGGACGAACAGATGGACAAACGGATATACGCACAGACGTTTTGCCGTCATTCAATTTTTCCGTATCAAGGATCCACAAAACATGCATTCTAGCTACATCAAGTGAAAGAGGAGTTTCTCTCCTAAATTTAGCAACTGAATTTATTCGAGTTTTCATTATCAGGAGCCTGAAATATGAGCTTTTCGCTGTTCCAAAAATTCGCGTTCTTTTTCGCGCGGGATTACAGAAATTTATCTCCACTCCATAGGGAGAAAGTCAAAAGGACTATGTTTTTAATCTTGATATACTACAGTGCCCCAGGAAAGTCTCTCCGCACTGACATCTTGAAGGTGAGAGGGAAATTATGTTGGAAGCACGAACTGCAGCTTGTAAATTACGTACTCCCCAGAATCATATTAGATGCTGGAAGTGTTGTCCCCTCCACTTGTCTCTCAGTGATATGGGCCACCAACATAAACGCTGTTTTTAACAGGAGGCTCTGACTCGGCTCGGAGAAGAGAGAGAGTTCCCTGGTGCACTGTATATGCAGCCAAGATAACTTTCTTTACATTTTTTACTAACAAAAATAATATATTTTCTAAACGGTTATCTTCTATTAACTAAATGATGATGAAATCTCCGGGCTCAGACACTTTTTGTCAACGACCTATGGGGCGATCATCTTTGCCAAGGTGCAGCTTAAATGAAGCAGTAGTTATCCCACAAGGCCCGGAGGCATATCCCAGAACGATGAATTTTCAAACAGTGCTAGCAAACGTGTAATTTGACCGGCTAATTGCATTATAAAATTAAACAACCAACAAAATCGCTAAATCACTAACTAGAAATTCTTCCCTAGTCGGATAATACAGACGATCTAAGATAAATCCCTGCAATCAGAACTTGTATTCGTTTAAATACGTTGCACAGGTTTCACTCACAACGATTGGGAATAGAATTTCGATATAAATTATAGACTTCAAATAAATCTCCTTCTTAAAATTTTACGAATCATTACGAACGAAGCAAATTTTATTTCAAAATATGTGAGTGTTAGAAGAAGCAGCTTGGAATCACGGAGGTTCGTCTTTAAATTGTAATTGGATGGGTGTGCATCGAATTCTGATGGCAAAGACGGGGGAAAAAATTCCATTTCAACAAAGAAAACCAAAATTGTTCTCTAAAAAAACATACTAGCTCACTTCGGGAGTACGCGAACGAAACAAAATAAACAAATAACGAATGAACGAAAAAAAAAGATGGATAAATGACAAACGAAACAAATAATGACCTAACAGAAAACGAACGGTACAAAAACGAATGGGACAAAAATGAAACAAAAAGGAACGAACGATACAAAGAACAAGCGAGACAGAGAAGAACGAGACAAAGGGTGAAGGAGACAAAGAATAAACGTGACACACCACTGATAAATCAACTAAAGGAACTACGAACCATCGAAACAAAAAACAAACGAAAAGCTGCAATCCAAAACCACCAAACAAAACCCAAAAATTAACGAAAAAAAACCAAACCGCAGTAGGCCGAACGACGGACGAAACGAACAAACTACAAAGAATAAACGTGACACACCTGTGATAAATCAAATAAAGGAACTACGAACCATCGAAACAAAAAACAAACGAAAAGCTGCAATCCAAAACCACCAAACAAAACCCAAAAATTAACGAAAAGAAAAAAAGAACCAAACCGCGGTAGGCCGAAGGACGGACAAAACGAACAAACTAAGACACTACTCACTCGCTTGTTGTAGAGGCACCACAGCCCGAACACGTTGCACATCATGTCGGCGGCGGCGGCGGCGGGCGCGCGCGACTGCTTCGGGAATCGAACGCGAGAGCGCGCGCGCGCGGGGGCGGGGGCGGGGCGACACCGGGGCTGCATCAGCGTGGGCGGAGGTGTCGAGTCGAAGGGGCGGGGGTGGAGTGACACCGTGCGACAGTGGCGCCGCCTGACAAGCGAGCGGGAACCCTTCCCATGGATTCGACCGCCGCCTCCCCCCCCCCATGGAAGTAGTCCATGCACATTCGAAAAGAAGGTATTAAATGAAAGAGCAAACAGCTTTGAACGAGATGATTGATCGTTTGATTAGTGATTCCGGATACTCAACTTCTAAGGTCGTTAGTCCTGTAAGTGTAGTGCAAGCTATATTCGCTAGAAGGCGGTCACCTTCTCTCAGTGGATGGCGCTCAACTTCTACGGTCATCTACCCTGTAAGTGTAGTGCAAGTTATATTGCGGAAAGTGGCGGTCAACTCACTGGATTGCGAGATCCGGCGCCAACCTACTGTCAGCTAGTGAGGTTTACCCCAACCAGGTATCTCCCACCAGCGGGACGCCGCCCAAGACTGTACAAGCTCTAAGCTCCCGATCGCTCTCCGACATGTGGACTTGTGTAGTGCATGTAAGCGTAAGTGTGTGTAAGTAAGGGGTGAGGATATGACCAGGAAGAAGAAAGACATATGTGTCCCATTATTAGGGTACTGCTCCGGCATTCGCCTCGTGCTAATCGGAGAAACGACGCAAAACTGCCGGCCACTAGAATTCCCCTCCAGACACATCGACTTCGCTCAGTAGCAATGTGGAAAATCCTGCCACCGTCGGGACTCGAACCCTCGAGCTAGCGTCGAAATCCACCCCCGACGCAGCACGAATCCTAGGCCGTCTCGCAGAGCGACGTTGCAGAGGAGAAGGCCCGCTTCCACTGAGCCATCGCCCGCCGTCGAGGGAGACGGGCAGAGGAGCTTGGGCGAAGCAGGAGAGGCAATCACCGGTGGCCGGCGTGTGTGTGCGTGTGTGTGTGTTAGGGGTGGGACGTGGCGGAGAGCAGCACTGTTAACGAAGAGCGACAGCAGAGAGAGCCACGCGCAGGCCCGGGACATCGGTGCCACACGGCGACTGATCTCTGCAGGTGCATCCATTGGAGAACAACAGCCAAAGCCTTCGGTGCCTTCAAGATTAGGTTGTATAGGGCTGTGTTTTGTCCACAGTAATTACGTGATCACTTCTATGCGCGATGTAAAATCTAGTGAAGCTAAAAACAGCACATACATTCTCGCCTGTTATTTCACGCAAAATTACGTGAAAATTACTCATCATTCGAAAAACTGTACTTGACCTTATTTCAAAATCTATATTTAAGGAACAGAATTCATTAAAGGAAAACATCTCTGTCTTTAATATTTTAGTTGTAGGAAGACCTCCAAACAACTTTGAATTTTTTCTTTAAATTTACCAACTGGATTATTGATATATTGTTCGGTTTTTATTGTTTGATTGATTAATTGGTGATTCAGGAGAGGTCAACAGCGAAATGTAGGGTAGAGCATGCTTTTTCCACCAGAGGGAGCGGTGGTCTTCTCCCGCTGTATGGAGATATCCGTTGCCGACCTACCGTCGGCTAGCGGCGTTTCCGCATCCAGGTGTCTCCCACCAGCGAGGCACTTCTTCATGCGGAACAAGCACTAAGCTCCCGAGCCGCCTCCTGGCATTTGTAGTGCATAAGTGTGTGTAAGACACACGAAGGGACACGATATGGAAGAGGAAGGAAAGATCGCGCGCAATTCGTGGCCCGTTTGTTGGGGTACTGCTCCGGCATTCGCCTGGTGTTGATCTTAACCATCACAGCCGGGAAGAGCTCTAAGCTCCCCACCGGTCTCCCGCCATGTGTGGAGTGTGGTGCATGCTAGTGTAAGGGGAGAGGATAGGGCAAGGGAGAGGAAGGAAAGATCGCGCGCGTTCTGTGACTCGTTTGTTGGGGTACTGCTCCGGCATTCGCCTGGTGTTGATCTTAACCATCACAGCCGGGAAGAGCTCTAAGCGCCCCACCGGTCTCCCGCCATGTGTGGAGTGTGGTGCATGCTAGTGTAAGGGGAGAGGATAGGGCAAGGGAGAGGAAGGAAAGATCGCGCGCGGTCCGCGGCCCGTTTGTTAGGGTACTGCTCCGGCATTCGCCTGGTATTGATCTTAACCATCACAGCCGGGAAGAGCTCTAAGCTCCCCACCGGTCTCCCGCCATGTGTGGAGTGTGGTGCATGCTAGTGTAAGGGGTGAGGATGGGGCAAGGAAGAGGAAGGAAAGATCGCGCGCGGTCCGTGGCCCGTTTGTTAGGGTACTGCTCCGGCATTCGCCTGGTGTTGATCTTAACCATCACAGCCGGGGAGAGCTCTAAGCTCCCCACCGGTCTCCCGCCATGTGTGGAGTGTGGTGCATGCTAGTGTAAGGGGAGAGGATATGGCAAGGGAGAGGAAGGAAAGATCGCGCGCGTTCTGTGACTCGTTTGTTGGGGTACTGCTCCGGCATTCGCCTGGTGTTGATCTTAACCATCACAGCCGGGAAGAGCTCTAAGCGCCCCACCGGTCTCCCGCCATGTGTGGAGTGTGGTGCATGCTAGTGTAAGGGGTGAGGATGGGGCAAGGAAGAGGAAGGAAAGATCGCGCGCGGTCCGTGGCCCGTTTGTTAGGGTACTGCTCCGGCGTTCGCCTAGTGCTGGTCGGAGGAACCACGGAAAACTACCGGACAGAGCAGCTCCCGGCAGATGACCTCCCGGTGAGAGGCCCTGCGGTGGCGTAGGTTGAGCCACCCCTCCCGCTGCGCCCGGCCCGGCCGTGTCGCTGCCCCGTCCCGCGGGCCCAGGCTGAGTGCGCGGTCGTGTGGGGGCGCCGAATCCTCAGCGGCGTCCTCGCCGGCTCTCCCCCGCCCCCGCGCCCTCGGCCCTCCCGCCCCTCCCGAGGGAAAGCTCGCCAGCGGCCGCCGGCCAGGGCGCGGAGGAACGTAGCAACCGAATATTCTCAAGCACATCCGCGGGTTTTATTCTTATTTCTTTTCTTTTACGTAACAAACATTGCATTTATTGTAACGAACAAGTTAATCATTTTTCACTCTCACTCACTCACTCTCTCCCCTATCTGTCTCTCTCCCCCCTCTCTGTCCCTATCTATCTCACTCCCCCTATCTATCTATCTATCTCCAAATCTATCTCTCTCCCCTACCTCTCCCCCTATCTCTCTCACCTATCTCTCTCACCTATTTCTCC
The DNA here is from genome assembly GCA_038098605.1 of Gryllus longicercus. Lineage (NCBI taxonomy): Eukaryota > Metazoa > Arthropoda > Insecta > Orthoptera > Gryllidae > Gryllus > Gryllus longicercus. Next base: position 2,414,144 of record JAZDUA010000039.1, on the reverse strand, counting down.
CCCTATCTCTCTCCGCTATCTCTCTCTCTCTCTCTCTCTTTCTCGTCATAACTACTTGATCGATTTTGCTGAAATTTCTACACTTTGTTTTTATTAGGTATCAGCCTCCGTAAAGAGTGGTTTGAATGAAATCGGACATGTGGGGGTGGTGATAATTTATTTGTTTATGATAACCCAAGCGCTCCTAAATTCTCGCTCTTCGCAACCCGCCGCACAGTCAATGATTAAGCGCGTCTTCACTGTTTACAAGTATTCCTCCCCTATGTTAGCCCCTGTGAAATATCGGCTGGAATTGTTACTTGAATCACGTAAAAATAATTCAAATTTCTTCAAGATAGTGTCGTGAGGAACGCATGTCCAAAAATGAGAGAGAACGTTTTAACGTCCAAACGAGGACAGAGAACAAATCCATACTTGCGAGAAATCTATTCGAATTTTTGCATAGCGCGTAGATCAACAATCACTTGGCCAGGAGTGTGTGATGTGTGATAGCAACTGCACTATAACTACAATAGAGAAGTATTGCCAGATCAACTAATGGTAAATAAAACAGACCTGTGGTTCTTCATATTATAAATAAATAATCTTATTTTTACCTAAGAAGCATAGATCTATTTGTTTTCGTAACATTATTTATTGTTTGGTAATTTTTCCATTTCGCCGCAGCTATGCAATACATCATATTTATGCATTTTTCAAGACTCGAAGCGCTGTTGTAGTCTTGGAAAGTAATTAGTGTTATAATAGTGTTATATTAGTGTTAATAATGTGGTTATATTATTGTAAAGGAAATAATCTCCACAAAAGTTTTAATAATTTTATTAATAATTTTAATAAGTTAACTTTCGGGAAACACTTTTCCTATCCTCAGTGGATCTCTAGCAAAATGGGGAAATGAAACATTAACATAAGTTGAACACAAAACGGGGGGGTTGTACAGTGAATTTAGTGGAAAAACAAATAATATCATATAAATACAAATAGAAAGTACTTACTGCTCAAGCAACGTGGATCTCCCATGAATGTTCACAAATGGTCAAAAAATTTAAAGTGGCAAAACATGCTGGTTACAGCTAGGTGGCAGCCATCTTTTGGTATGGGAGATGAGAACTTTTGTGGAGATTATTTCCTTTACAATACCATGGATTACCACAAGATATCTGCTACCACCACGGAATTTAATGTGGTTATAGCGTTATTTGTGAAGAGCGAGTGCACTGCAATTCTGACGGCCGTGCGAGAATTGGGAGTATAAATTATATAATTAAAAAAATTAAATTAAATTATGAAATAAATTTGAGTAAAAATAAGAAAAAAATATTCAAATTAAAAAGCGTCATTTACAAGTATAACATTCTTTCTAGACCTAAGGAAACGGCCAAGTCACCATTCTATAAATAGGTTAGTTACGACGTGCTAGTTGTAAGTTAGATTGACTTTAGCTAGATTTAAGATCTTCCCCCACCCTTCAGCCGCAAAAGTCAAGTAGGGCTGCGGCGCGCGCCCAGATTGCACTGCCCCCAAAACGTGAATAAACTACCGCCGCAGGGATAGTGGTGGCGGGAACTTGAAACAAATGCCGCCGACCGCTGGGCCAGCGCGCGAGCGACGGCGCGGGGGGGGGGGGGAGTCTGGCCGGGGGCGTGGCTGAGGGGCGGGGTGGGACCGGGAGAGCGCCGCCCTTGACACCGGACACGCCGCCGACGCCTCCGCCCCCACCGCCCACGGCGTCATCGAGGCGGCGGCTGCGGCGGCGGCGGCGGCGGGCGGCCCTTGAGCGCGGGCGGCGCCGGCCCTGAAAGGCCCCCGGGCGGGGGAGGCGCCGTTGGAGGCGGTGGCGGAGGTAGTAGCAGTGGTGATGGTGGCGGAAGTACTGGCGACAGCAAAGGCGGAGGCGCCGGAGGCGGCGGTCGTCCCGGGGGCGGCAGCGAGGGCGGTTGCGGTGACGGCGGCGGAGGCAGAGGAGGCGGAGGCGGCGGTGGTGGCGGTGGCAGCGGTGGCAAAGGCGGCGGCGGTGGAGGTGGCAGCGGAGGCGGAGGCGGTGGCAGTGGCAGTGGCGGTGGCGGTGGCAGCGGTGGTGACGATGGCGATGGCGGTGGCAACGGTAGTGGCGGTGACGGCCGTAATGCCGATAGCAAAGGCGGTGGTGGAGGCGCCGGCGTCGACGATAGTGACGGCGATAGTCGCGGGGGGGGGCGGCGACGGCCGGTGGCGGAGGCAGTGGCGGTGGCGGTGGTGGAGTCGGCAGCGGCGGCGGGGGCGGCGGCGGGGGCGGCGGCGGGGGCGGCGGCGGGGGCGGCGGCGGGGGCGGCGGCGGGGGCGGCGGCGGGGGCGGCGGCGGGGGCGGCGGCGGGGGCGGCGGCGGGGGCGGCGGCGGGGGCGGAGGCGGGGGCGGAGGCGGTGCCGGCTGGGGGTGGGCAGTGGCGCCGGCGGTGTCTGTGAAGGCCAGGGCGTTCGCTAACGAAGGGGCAGCGGCTTGGAGCCAGACGGGCCCTTCCGCAGCTGCAAATGCCCGGATGCTCTTACTTAGGCCCACAGCACTAACCGTCCTTAACAGCCTGGTGGAAACGACCAGATTTCCACACGTGGGACCTGTGCGAACAAGACACGCTTTCAAATAATTGATTTTAGAAGTGAAAATGGCATCTTCAAAGTGGAACCCAACAACGAACGAGCAGTTCCTGAACTATGCGTTACGGCATCAGAGGCCTTGGACTATTCCCAAATAACACATAATTTTCACACGCGTTTGTTACGAAACAGAAAGTCTTAAACGTAGCTATTAACGATCATGAAGTGACGTGCACAGAGAGGGAGGATCGGGCCTTGACCCCTTGAACAGTTTTAAATGAGCCCAATAACGGTTGGTGGTAAAAAATTTGATTACTGAAAATATTTTCAATCTCTGATTACAAGGTTAAAAAAGACAGATTAAAAAAATAGGTCGCTTTTTAGAAAAAGATGTGGTGAATAGGGACCACATTTTTATGACGAAGTGAAAACATTAAAAAATATAACATTATTAATTATAACAATTTTAGCCATAATTTAATTTGTCAAACCCAGTAAATTAGTAACTTTCTTATTTATTTGGAGGATATCATACAGAGAGAACAAGAACACTGCCGCCTCCCGAAATGAAATCAGGCCCTACAATTACGAGACTAGACTATAGCAGTTGATGTACCCGAAGTCTCAATCAAATTATGCATGATACAACGCTAGTTAATGGATGCAATTTTTTTCGTTAGTTTGTTACACCCTTGAGGAATAATTCTTTATTTCGTAGTTGCAAAACTTGAGTCGATAGCGCCTTAAAAATCGTATAAAATTATTACTATTAGCTTATTTTATTAAGATCCGGCTTTTGATATTTCTATGCCACATTTTCGACAAAAATTATATACTACTGACATACACCCCATATGGATTACTTCATTTTGGACGAGCGTAGTCATTGTACCGATAAAACAAATATTTAAGTCTCATGGGATAATTTCTTCTCCTCCCTTTGACGAGGAATGAGAGACAAACTTTTACTTGTTATATCTCATAATAAAGTCAATGTGGTATAGGTTTATCTAAACCCACGTCCTTCATTACCAGAGAAATACGATAACACTTAATGAAACCATCATCTTCCTTTTTTGGTAACATAAACACATTATTGTTCTCTGAAGTGGATTAAACACATTTAATTTACAGACACTGGTTATATTTTAATTCTAATGCAATCTGGTATATCGCAATGGCTGACTTTGTTTACATTATTTTAGAACAATCTCACTACATCGAGACAAAATATGTTCCAAACAAAAACACATACAATATTTAAATAGTTCATTTACTTGAACACTTTACAACACCTAATTATTCAGTGATGCAGTTCAGATGCGAAACAAATAATTACGCACCCACTTGTCTTTTGATGCACAACTTTCACTTTAAGTATGTAACGTTTCATGTTTTCTACGAACTTTAACATTATCATTTTACATAAAGTGAATTGTTGATAACGTGTTATGATAAATCGAATGTAATACTTAAATGGGTAATAAATATGAATTTTATATACGAACCATACATATTTGTATGATTAAAAGTAACGTGAGATATCAAAAACAAAACTTAAATACTGGTTCATTTTTATCAATTATTCGTTTCTTTGTACTTGTTTTTGTTGACACCGAACACAACTTCCGATGAAATACAGCAACTAGTGAAGTCAGAGATAGATTTATTGATAAATAGATAGCTATGTGCATAGATAAGTGAGCTGGTTGTTAAGTAGGTAGGTAGGTAGGTAGGTAGATGGATAGATATAGATCGGTAGGTGAGAAAGTATACTGTAAGTAGATGGGTATGGAGATAGATTGGTATGTGGTTAGGTATAAAGGTAGATATATGATTGAGTAGGTAGATAGGATGTGTACGCAGACCAGAAGGCAGATTCATTTCAGTTAGATGGCAACGTACACAGGTCAATGGAGTCGTGTGGAGATCTTCCGATCAAATACAGCAACTAGTGAAAAGTCAGAGATAGATTTATTGATAAATAGATAGCTATATACATAGATAAGTGAGCTGGTTGTTAAGTAGGTAGGTAGGTAGGTAGGTAGGTAGGCAGGTAGGTGGGTAGATGGATAGATATAGATCGATAGGTGAGAAAGTATACTGTACGTAGATGGGTAAGGAGATAAATTGGTAGGTGGTTAAGTATAAAGGTAGATATATGATTGCGTAGGCACACAGATCAGAAGGCAGATTCATTTCATTTAGTTGGCAACGTACACAGGACCGTGGAGTCGTGTGGAGATCTTCCGATCAAATACAGCAAGTAGTGAAAAGTCAGAGATAGATTTATTGATAAATAGATAGCTATGTACATAGATAAGTGAGCTGGTTGTTAAGAAGGTAAGTAAGTAGGTAGGTGGGTAGATGGATAAATATAGATCGGTAGGTGAGAAAGTATACTGTACGTAGATGGGTAAGGAGATAGATTGGTAGGTGGTTAAGTATAAAGGTAGATATATGATTGCGTAGGCACACAGATCAGAAGGCAGATTCATTTCATTTAGTTGGCAATGTACACAGGACCGTGGAGTCGTGTGGAGATCTTCCGATCAAATACAGCAAGTAGTGAAAAGTCAGAGATAGATTTATTGATAAATAGATAGCTATGTGCATAGATAAGTGAGCTGGTTGTTAAGTAGGTAAGTAGGTAGGTAGGTGGGTAGATGGATAGATATAGATCGGTAGGTGAGAAAGTATACTGTACGTAGATGGGTAAGGAGATAGATTGGTAGGTGGTTAAGTATAAAGGTATATATATATATATATATATATATATATATATATATATATATATATATATATGATTGAGTAGGCACACAGATCAGAAGGCAGATTCATTTCATTTAGTTGGCAACGTACACAGGACCGTGGAGTCGTGTGGTGATCTTCCGATCAAATACAGCAACTAGTGAAAAGTCAGAGATAGATTTATTGATAAATAGATAGCTATGTGCATAGATAAGTGAGCTGGTTGTTAAGTAGGTAGGTAGGTGGGTAGATGGATAGATATAGATCGGTAGGTGAGAAAGTATACTGTACGTAGATGGGTAAGGAGATAGATTGGTAGGTGGTTAAGTATAAAGGTATATATATATATATATATATATATATATATATATATATATATATATATATATATATATATATATATATATATATATATATGATTGAGTAGGCACACAGACCAGAAGGCAGATTCATTTCATTTAGTTGGCAACGTACACAGGATCGCTGAGTCGTGCGGAGATCTTTCCCCGAGGAGGAAGGGGCTGACCCCAAGGTCACCGTGGCGGGGGCGCCATGTGGCCGGCGGGTGGCGCGCGGGGTGGGGGAGGGTCTGACCACCTGCTGGCGGCGCGGAGGGCGTGTGGGAATCTGGGCTGGGGGTCACCCGGCTTCCGAGCACCCAGCGCTGCTCCGGCCGTTCAAGGAACCTCCGGCCAACAGCTCGCCCCTCCTTCAAACGCAAAGTTACGTAAACAAATCAAAGTTTCCTACAGTCAGCGGCATAACTAGGGCGCGGACTTTATTGTAATACATTATTATGTTTATTGTAGTGGTGCTAACACGCAAAATTCACGCAAAATTACGCGAAAAGTACTCAAATTTTCGAAACCTTTCACATGCCTTTATTCCAAAAATTTATCTTTAAGGAACAGATATCAATAACCGAAAAAAAATTATCTTTAGTATTTTAATTGAAGGAAGACTCAAAAAAATCGAACTATTGCAGTTTTTCGAAAAAATAGTGTTTTAACGAACAAGACACCTGGACCTATTCTCTTCTGCACGTCCTTCATACTATCCAACAAACAACATTTAATCAAAAACGTTGGAGGCATTTCTTTCGTACATTTGAAATATGTACCAGGATCTTTATGTAATAACCCCCCCCCCAAATTAAAATATCGTTTTCAAATTCATGGAGTCGCGACATCAACCAGATCGATTGGGGAATATCAATTTTCGAGAAAATCAGCTGAACGGCTTCGCGTTGTTTACAGACAGATGGACGGACAGACATTGCCGTCAATAGATTTTTCGGTATCAAGGACCCACTAAACATCGATTCTAGCTACACGACGTGTTAAAGGATTCTTTTTAATTTAGCAACTAGATTTATTCACTTTTTCGTTACCAGAACCCTGTAATGAAGATTTTTCGGCCGAAAATTCCCCGTTTTATCGCGCGGCATTACCTAACATCCTCTCTACTACGTAAGCGGTACCGAGAATGTAAAAAGCTAGTGGTGCTACAGAAGAGCACAGATATTCCCGTCTTAGTTTTCTATTCCCTTTGGTCTCGGCTAGATATTCTAAGTTGCCACATACTCTTGCCAGCTATCTACGCACATCTATCGCCGCCCAAAATACTTTTTTAAAAATATAAAAACATACCCTGAAATAAACTTTACGTTACATTAAAGCGTGCAATTAGCACTATCCCTTCGAAAAAAAATTGGAGTCGTTTTTGAGAAAATAGCGTTTGAGCGTTTCTGAAAATGCAGAATTTTGAGATTTCACACAAAACGTCTGAGTTTTGGAGAAACTTCATTTGACATTATGTATACATGTCATATGTACTGATAAATGTAATAATGTGAACAAATTGCCGCTAGTATAAATATTAACAACGTAAGAGACTAGTAAAAAACAAATTTTTGTAATTTCTGAAAAAACAGAAGAACAGAGCAAAATGGTGTTTAAGTCATCATCTAGAGTACATTTTGCACTATCCCTACAAAAAGTTTAAAGAAAATAAATTGGAGTCGTTTTTGAGAAAATTTTGAAAATGTCCCGAGAGCTTCATGTAAAGTAACCCCAAAAGTTTCAAGAAAGTTTTTCAAAATATAAAGGCTTCGACTCGGGCCAGATGGACAGTGGTTTCTTGATTTTGGAAAAAATCCTGCGCATGGTGTAGGCGTTAGTAGTGTTACAGGCGGACAGACAGAATGACGGACGGTTTGTATTCAATTGGTTTGTTGGTATCAATAACCCCAAAACATAGATTGTGGCTACACCACAAATTAGAAGATTTTTTTTAAAATTTAGAAGCTGGATTTATTCATTTTTTACTGATCATGGCACCGCAATTAACTTTTGTCTGACGAAAATCGGCCGTTTTTTCGCACAGCATTACATAACTTTCCCTATACTACGTATATTACTCCGTATATACGTATGTATACGAGAAAGTAAAAACTCTTGGAGTCGCGTGGGAATCTAGGTCAGGGGACGCCAGAATTTTAACTTCCCCCCTGGGAGGGAGGCGTTTTGAGGAGGCTGTGCCGCTCAAAGAAACCTCCGTCTCCCACTTGGCTCGTCTGGGAAAAGCTTTTAGCTTTGTTTACAAGGAGCACCCCCATTACATCGCCCTAATCACCGGGCGACTCTTAGCCGCAGTTGCAGCACGTGTCAAGCCCTGCCGCTGGCGGGACGAGCAGCATGCCATTCGAGTTCCACGATTTTACGTTCTCTCTACCGCTTACACAGTAGAGAGAAAGTTATGGAATGCTGCGCGAAAAAAAAATTGAATTATCGGCAGAAAAACCCTTATTACACGGTCCTGGTAACGAAAATGTGGCTAAATTCAGTTTCTAAATTTACAAAAAAAAAAATCCTTTAACACGGGGTGTAACCAGAATTCATGATTTGTGGGTTCTGGATACCGAAAAATCGAATGACGGCAAAACGTTTGTCCGTTCGACTGTCTGCGAACAACGCTAGCGGCTAAATTCGGCCAATTTTCTCCAAAATTGATATTTCCCATTCGATCTGGGTGCTTGTGTGGCTTTTTAATTTGAACACTATATTTTTTTGAGCGGGGGCGTACTTTACATAAAGAACCTGTAATATTTTCAAACTTTTCAAGAAAATGTCTCCATTGTTTTTGGTTAAATTTTGCTGTTAGTGTGAAGGACATTTAAGAGAATTGGGCGCGACTAATGTTTGTTGAAAACTCAGATTTTTCGAAAAGCACAAAAATTCATATTATTTTCGGCGTCTTACTGCAACTAAAATATTAAAGATAAAAGTTTTTTCCCTTAATGAAGCCTGTTCCTAAACGATAATTTTGAAATAAGATCAGGTAAAAGTTTTCGAAAATTTGAGTAAATTTCGTGTAATTTTGCGTGAAATAATGGGCAAGATAGTACTTGCTGTTTTAGCACCACTAGTTAATAGCTACAATTAGCAAGTGGCAGGCATTTTGGAGGTATATTGCAGACGTTTTGGAGTACAGAATTCAAACGTTTGTAACTCATCATCAGCAACTGCATACGTATAAGGCTTATCGCAAACAATATAATCTTGTACTGAATGAACTAGGTAAATAAACACTAAAATTCGGTAAATGACAGCTGTATTGTCGAACAAAAAATATTTTACGCCATTGCACCACTAAGGAAATAATCTTAAAAATGTTAATGTGTCTGTTAACAGCAACAGCACACTAAGAGGGGCCCTTCAAATGGATTATCCATAATTATGGTTGTGCACGACCTTAATGCTGAAATCATCTCTATTCGTCTTGTTACAGCAACACACTATGTGCGACACTTAATGAAGATTAAGCATCATTGTAGATAAACACGCCAATAATGCTCATCCTTAATAGGAATAAGATTACCCCATACCAGCTTTAAGTTCAGTTCACGTATTTACTCACAAAGATGCCAAGCAAAGTAAATGACATGAAAGGAAAGTTTGGAGGCATTTCATCAAGTTCATCTTGAAAGAATAATACTTTCTCAATGCCAAACATTTCTTTACATGCTTAAGTAATAGTTTTTATAGAAATTTCTGATATGCATTGACTTATAATGCTTTGTAACAAAACAATCGTTTAATTACAGATGAATTAATGAATACTGAAGACACATTCACCTCCTCACATGCTCTTTATTAGTGTACATGTCGTATAATCATTCTATGTAATTTACAAGTTGCATTTATAATGCTTTTACAAACTGAATAATGCAACAATGAAATTATTTCGCGTGGGGACCTTATGTATGCATCACGCGAGTGATGTGCATTCATCACGTGATTGCAGACCATACATATGATTACACGGCCATTTCTGCGAATCTATTCCGATCTTTTCGTGCGGGAAAGGATAATTCAGAATAACCTATGCGAAGAGAACAATGATGAACGGAGAATCGAAAGATGAACAATGAATAAAAGAACATCAGAGGGAACTAACAGGAAAGGTAGAATGTTGCTCGAAAATCTGCGATCCCGTTTGATCTGTCGCGCACTCAACTGGAGTGATCAGTGATATGGTAGAGCCCACACCGGGAAATGCCCGACTGCATCCCACAGTCAGGTTTCCACCATCTTGGGATGAATGGGAAGAATGAATGGTTATGTATATAATGAAACAAATATGAATGACGTGTGACTGTAGAGAAAAAAATCTTACCTGTAAAATAATAACACTTTCTGTACTGATTAACAAAACTCATCTTAGTGTAAGTTAGTAATGCCAAAGTGCAAGTAAGTTAACTTTCCGACTAGAATGTTAAATTTAGCTGTAAAACAAAGTCCCTCCTCTAGCTGCTTAAGCCGCAAGGCAGCAGTTTAATGTAAAAATTTAAAGTAAATAAATTCCCCTTGTCCACGGGGTTACTGTGGAGGGGACAAAAGAAAAAAAGTTTCCATCATCTCCGCTTTCCAGCTAATTCCTGTTCACGATTTACAACCTGAAAAAGCATAGCCTGGTTTCATTCCGTTCTGTGCATCCGGTGTTTTGGAAGGAATATATTTTGGTTAAGTTTCCATCCATGATAGCAGCACAAATAGATGTTCTCGCACCAGACCAGAAAAAAAGAACTCGAACACAGGTAGCAAGGCAGAATCGTCGGAATCATTTATGCGAAGTCAGTGTGTTAAGAAGGTGCTCGTAATAGGGAGTTTCAAGAGCACACGTAAGCTTCCGCGGTTCGAATCCGTTTTTTCTTGGCTATCCGGGAGACGCCGCGTCGTTGGCTGGGAGGCCGACGTTTCGCCTGACATGTCGCAGGCTTCTTCAGGGCAGTGTCGTGAGGAAGCCTGCGACATGTCACTGCCCTGAGGAAGCCTGCGACATGTCAGGCGAAACGTCGGCCTCTCAGCCAACGACGCGGCGTCTCCCGGATATCCAAGAATTGAGGAAGTTTCAAGTTTCGTTTCCGCAAACTTTTAATACAATTATCAACGTAGACAGTGTTCTAAAAAGACGAGACAATGTTTCTTGAAAATAGTGGATCAATTATAATCGATTGTAATATAATCCAGACAACGGTAAATGCAGAAATCAATCCTTGCACTAAGAAGGAAAACGGAGCGGGATGCAGTCGGGAAATTCCATTTTAGGGAGGGAGGAAAATGGCTTAGGAAATGATGACTGAGGATGCACTCGGTATACCGTCTTCACATCTTCCTCATCTGAGGATCCGTGTTCTACTCCCAATCGATGCATGCGGTATTCCTTGATTTGACCTTCCATTCTTTAATCTAATTATAATTTCCTTTCGGATTCTTATAGACCCACTGGAGACGGGAAAAGTGTTCCTGAAAGTAGACTTTGAGTACTAAATGTTTAAATAAATAGTAAAACTGAATTGTTGTGGTTTGATTATTTCTTAATTCTATCCACGAGATACCTTTTACCACTATTGAATCTTCATCCCATGTATGAGAGAAAAGTCTAAGGACAGAGGATCATAATAAAAAAAATTAATCCCCTTCTGCCTCTGAGCAGAGGGGTTAAAATCCCTAGGATCCGTTCGGTGCACTAAAGCGAGTTCGCAGCTGATTTTTTACGGTTCTCCCGTTCTCGTTCACTTTAATTCCCGACTCACCCCGTTGTCGTTTATACAACATGATTTACCATCTATTTATCAAATCAATCATCCAGCTCGTGTATGACCAGTACAATCACATTAAAGTTAATATAGTGACACCATCTATATTGAATGATTTCTAGTCGTATTTGAATTCTTTCAACAGAATCAGTCCGTGTACTAGACATTTATTTCATTGCTGCATGTTCTGTAGATACTCAGCGCGTATTCAAGAAACAGCGCAAATACTGAACATGAAAGGGGCTATTGATTATAAGCTCTTTTAAAAAGGGCTGAATTCACTACATGATTAGAAATTAAGAAACTTGCGCATGAAATCTGTGGTGAACTGATAACATCTTTTCTGATGGAGACATCGGTTTCACATTGTGCGATACCTTGATATGATATGAATAGTTTTGATGTGAATGCTGCTACATTTTGTGGTCAAGTAATACATTTACTATTGTAATGCAATTTATTGAAATTGCATCTCGGAATCACGAGACTGTGAATGAATGAATGACTATATAAATGTACGCATGAACCTAATTATAACTTTCTTTTATAAAAGATCTGCAGATCATTTATCGCATGTTTTTAATCATTGACATGAACGAATGCATTATTCTCCTTAAATAAAATAATATCTGAAAATACTCTACAAATCAATATACAATCAATAGACACATGTGAAAGTTGCGTGATATACTGGAAGATTTACGTTCGACAAAAGTAAGACAAGTATTAAGACTGTTTCTGCACTAACATAAAATAACACTGCATTTTACGACACAAAAACTATCGAAAAGTGGCGTCAAAAATATAAAATTAATATTTTATGCGTTTTGAAAGTGACTAAAATGATCCAACGTTGAAAACATTTCCAAGAGAATTTAATATAATTCTCTACATAAAACTCACTTTATTTCTAAGAACCTCGTAAAACATCTATGTACCTGAATTAACTGGTATAAAATTTGAGAATGAGAGCAAACTTTGGTTATGTTAAAAAAAGCTCTGGATTTCGATAATGTTTAAATGTATACAAAAGACTTCAATGTATTGTTCGAATTCAGAGTTTACAAATAAAAGCATTTCAACTCTGTCTGACTGTGCGTGTCTGTTTCTACTGTGTTTTACTCAAACAATGGAACGGAAAACAAATCACTCTGACATTTAACCAAGTACTCGGACATTTGCATGATTTTTCCAACTAATATTGTGATCTGTCAGTCGCTAGTTCATTGAAGTTTGTGATTCTCTAAAACACACACACACAATGTGTGGAAATCATTCGGTAGAAACGAAATTGCACATAATTAATGGAAGAGTACGTGAATTCTACAACACGAGGAACCTGCCAAATCACAAGGCACTCTTACTCCTCGCACGACGTAGTTTAGACATTTCTTCTTTTACGGTTAAAATTCACAATTCAACGCACACGGAATACATTCAAAATGGGTTCTTCACTCACGAATAAGATAGGCATTTGCGTTCATATATTTTTTTCAAGGAATCTAAGAGATTACACAATTCACTGCAGGATATTGAAAAACCAAACAGCATTGTCTACAGTAAACACCATTTTTATCAAAATTTGATCTGCAATGCTGAGTAAATGACACTGAGACAGTTTTGCGGAGAAAGGGGTAGGTTTAATTCTGCCAGAAGCACACAACTTTCACAATGAATAAGATTAAGAAATAAAAAAGTTCCCGATCCAGGAACGGTTCTTAGAAGCGAAACGTTGTTAGTCAACAAACTCAGATCCATTAAATCATTAAACAGAACGTCTTCAGAATTAGTATAAATGCTTCTGTCTGCGTAAAATGCAGACTGCAGAAGCAACTCAATTTACTTAATTCCTTCCCTCGTGTTGGGAAAACATTTCGAGACAGTTATATTGTGCACTTTCCCTTCAAGATCCTACAATAGAATTAATCAGCCAAACACGACGACTGGAAATACTATAAGACACTTTGTAACTAAACTCAAAAGATATTTTATTGACGATTCGAGCTACGAATGGCAACCATACCCATGTATAACAGTAACAGTTCAAATGTTTAAATTCTGTGGAGGCGAGTAAAATATTTTTTAAAATTCGAATTGTAAGAGATTCTATTTATTGATTAATAATATGTAGGGACAGAATCGTGCAAATGCATGTTTTACTTGAGCTTGTATAATGTGATAGTTCGTTGCATTTGCGGCCTTGCTGGCATAACGGTTAAAGTATTGGTCCCTTATTCCCAAGTTTGCGGTTTCAAACCCGATCAAAGCCGCGAATTTTACAGGTCGAAAATATCCTTCGTATGAGAAGCAAAGCCGTCTATTCTATGTTGCAGATCTTTACGTTGCAGGTCCTTAAGTGTATATATATATATATATATATATATATATATATATATATATATATATATATATATATATATATATATATATATATATACAGGGTGAGGCACCTAAGTTGGCCACAGCAAATATCTCCGAAACGGTTTGAGGTATCGGAATACAGTTTGCGCCAATTTGTAGCAGATGATGGGGGAAATAACACATATCGTTTTCGTGTATGTACCATTTTTAATTGCGAAGATATTGACGCAACTTTATTTTTTTAAATGGAAGTATATATTTTTTTCAGCAGCATTATAAAGGTCTCAAAGAAAGGAATACAATGATATAAATATTGTTAATATTTGAAGAGAAAGTGTAGAAAAAATGTGTTTTGCATTTTCTCAGAAACCACGTCATTCGTGTCTTTCCGAAACAGTTTTTCGGCAGGCGGAAACTTTCTGCCACAGCGCTCTGCTCTAGAGAGAAATTGGTCGCTAAACTGTTCACGAGCGGGAGTTCACAGTTGTAGCAACTATCCGATTAGGAAGCGTTTGTCAAGAAAAACCTTGGTAAGAATATGCCGACGTCTGTTATCAAGCGGTGACTGAAATTCAAAAACACGTGAGAGAACGAAACCTGCTACCGGTGAGGACAAGGCAGTAGATGTTATGGCATGTGTGGCTGCAAACTGCCAAGTGGGTTCGCGAGAGATTGCTAGAGACTCAGGTATAAGTCAGAGAAGTGTTCTTCGTATACTTCACCGGTACAAATTCCATCCGTACCACGTTAGCCTTCACCAGCAGTTGCATGAAGGTGATTATGAACAACGTGTTCAATTTTGTAGATTTATCCTTATGTCACTGAGAGACGACAAAAGATTCGTAAACAGAATACTTTTCACCGATGAAGCGACTTTCACAAACCATGCACAAGTAAACCTAACAAAGATGCACTATTGGGCGACGGAGAACCCAAAGTGGATCCGTCAAGTGGAAAATCAGCGGCAGTGGAGTGTGAACGTCTGGTGAGGGATCATTGATAATTTTATCATCGGGCCGTACTTCATTGAAGGAAAAATGACAGGTCAAGTATATTCTAAATTCCTCAAAGAGACCTTGCCAACGTTGCTACATGAAGTTTCTTTGGAGTTGCGTCTTGGCATGTGGTATCAGCACGACGGTTGCCCTGCACATTCTGCTGAAGTGTCAAGGGCAGTTCTAAATGAAACATTTGCAGGTCGCTGGATAGGAAGAGGTGGTGCGGTGAAATGGCCGCCTCGGTCACCCGATCTCACACCACTTGATTTCTTTCTGTGGGGAAATTTGAAAAATACTGTATACGCAAACATTCCTTCGACTCCAGAAGATATGAAGAGGCGCATTACAGAAGCTTGCGGCAAGATAACGCAAGAAACGTTCCAATCCGTGCGTCGGTCGCTGGAAAGGAGACTGCAAATGTGTATTGCCGTGGACGGTAAACATATTGGGCACATGACGTGAAGACTATCCCGCGTTCTATTTTATGGAATGTAAATTTCTTTTATGCGTGCTAAAGGTCTTATTTTTATCAATACTGTGTTTCATTGTTTTGCTCTCTTGTATTTAAGTTCTTATGTTACTGCACTGGCTTGAAGCATACCAAACTTATTCTGTGTAAATAACTTGCTGTCAAAGGAATAAAATTTGTATTCCACAATGCAGAATGTCCCGTATTGTTCAATCAATTAAGATAATCAGAAAACGACCGAATTTACACTTGGACGCACTCATAAAATGTAAATTTGGTATTTGATTGTCTTAAATTATTACGTTGTTGCATTCCTATGTTCCTCTTCCTAACATATAATTCATAATGTATTTTTTACTGCAATAGATGTAGTATGCAGGTAGTTTTAGAAAGTACTACCATTCAATACATTTTTAGTATGCCATTCTAATTACAAAAGAACAATATGTTTTACTTTCTGCCTCATTTATAGTATATCTACAGTACAATAAAGAAAATATTCAATTCTCGTGATAAATTTGTGACAAACTAAATTAATTTTTGATTTTTTATTAAATTTAATTAATAAAAATTGTCACTTGCAGGTTTTCGGACGGTTACACGTCGGTATCACTTCACGACCCTCAGCCGTGGGCAGTGTTGAATCGCGAACGCGAGGTCGGATGTTGAAAGTTAGAAAGATAGAATCTGGCTACAAGCAATGTCAAACGCACTTTCCGTAAACAAGGAAAAAGTCTAAGGAACGTGTGCATCCGCGTCTATTACGTGCTATTTGACATAATGTATTTTTGCAAAAGTCTCTCTTCAAATATTAACAATATTTATATCATTGTATTCCTCTCTTTGAGACCTTTATAATGCTGCTGAAAAAAATATATACTTCCATTTAAAAAAATAAAGTTGCGTCAATATCTTCGCAATTAAAAATGGTACATACACGAAAACGATATGTGTTGTTTCCCCCGTCATCTGCTACAAATTGGCGCAAACTGGATTCCGATATCTCAAACCGTTTCGGAGATATTTGCTATGGCCAACTTAGGTGCCTCACCCTGTATATACACACACAAAAAGAGAAATTATTTATCAAACGTATAGTCTGCTGATATGCAGATATCACCAGTGCCTTTAAAATAAAAACCAAGAAATATCAAAGTACAAAACAATAATCTACTACAATATTTTACATCTCACGTATCATTAAACACGACATAATATTTACACTAATCACCAAAAGTATGAGATTGACGCAAGTTACATTACAACTGAGTAACATAACAAGAATTATTGCAATAATGATTACTAAGTTATGTGAACAATCATGAAGTTACAGTACAACTATTATAAATATAATTAATTAAATTAGTTTACATTCACTTTTAGCTGTATATCAACATCACATGAACTCGAGAAAGAACTTAAGACTCGCCCGAACTGTAGTGGACTCACAGTCGTTCTAGTTCAAACAACTTTCCATATCGCCTTGTTGCTAGGTGTCGTGTTATATAAATGACCTTCGGCAAATGACCGCGTTCTACTACGCGGAGCTGAACGTGTCAAAGATTGTCACAGCCACATATTAAGCCTCTTCTTGCTTTAATCTAGTTACTATACTTGATCTTATCATCAGACACAAAATACAAAAGTTTGCATCATAATAATTTGTTTAATAAATGGAGCACTCGCCTTCTGCTTAATATTTTAATTGTAAACGAGTAATATTCTTTATTAGATAAAAGTTGTAAACGTTGTTACAAAATAATAAAAACAACTAAAAATTAATTTTAGGTCTGATTTCATACAAGTTGCTACAATTGTGCATGATCAGATTCGATCAATGTAATGAAATTATAATTATAAAAAAATCTTTATTGTGACAAATACAATTGAAGGAAAAAGTCCCTTTTTTGTGTTTTAAAAATCATAATTTTTCACCGCACATTTTTCTTGATGGAATGAAATTTTGGCAATTAAATAAAACTACACATTATGCAAACATTTTTCATTAGCAGAAATACAAAAATCCGACTTTTCAATTAGAAAAAAACACAATTTTCACCATACATTTTTCATGATGTTCATGTAGTACATTTTCAAACATTGTTGGTTACAATCGCAAAAATATATTTGGGAGTTTTAGCGCCACGCGTAAGGTAGCGACGTTATTCACTAATAGTCACGTGGCGGTCCTTGAAGTCATCACGTCTTACCTTAGGCGTAAGGTACGGCCTTATACCTTCATAAATAGTGGACGTCTGTGGGTGTCTCTACAGTAACCTTACAAGCGGCAAAATGGCCGCCTAGAACAGGAAAAGTTGAATTTTTGCAACTCTGGTAAACCCATTCTTGTATGTGAGGCAGTTACAATTATTCCTTAACAACTCCAAAACGCTGGCCAGAATTAACGGGATATGTTGGATAGGTGACAGAAAATAAATTCCCGAAAAAGGAGCTCAAATCATATCTTCTGAATAGGTTATGTCTTATGCTCATCACGAATGCTGTTGTAAGGTGTTTCCTATATTTTCAGGAAAAGCAGATCCAGACTTCATACTCATCACGGAGGGTCACAAAATCTAAAACTCCATGCACAATGTACATTTGTTATTCTGTTGACTCGTAACGTGTTTTAAATGTCTCCCTACTAGTCTTCACTCTTTGATGTACTATGCAATTTCTCTGTTCAACGCTTGAAATGCTTCCTTTGTTATCATGCATAACGCAATGTCGCAATTGCTAAAATTCTTCTGAACGTTGTTCATTACGACCGTATAAAGGAGTTCGTCACGTGATCAATAGAGTTTAAGGATATGTCCGTACGCCTGTCGCTAAAACTCCCTATTGGCAGCCCTGTAGGCGCTAACACTGTTGGCGCATAACATTACGGAAGTGGAACGTCCTCGCGATAAGAGCTCGCTCCCCCAATCGATTCCTCGATTACGGTCGCGCAGCGAGAGATCGCAATTGACCTTGCTCGGCGGGCGATTCGTTCGAAACCGCAAACGGTCGGATCTGATTGGTCATCTCCCAATCGCACGCAATACTCATGGTAATATGGACTGCGGGGCCCTATCACTTGTGTGATGAAGCCTTAATACCCGACCGACACGGGGGGAGGACGAATTGGGTTATGACGGGTGCAGGGGAGGTACGTTTATGTCCGTAGTCGAGGATTTGTACAACGGTAGGTTCTGGCTTCGAATCTGGGCGGAACCGAATTTTCGACCCAAGTGAAGAACACCGAGGAATAATGTCACTATATATGAGGGGTTCCTCAAAAGAAACAAACTAGCCCGAAATTCCCTGTTTTGAGGTATTTCGCCATGTTATTCCCTACAACACTCGCTATCTCCTGAAACATTTGAGATGCTTGCGATAACAACGGCAGATCCCAACCCACTTAGCATTTTCAGTTTGAAATATAACGGTAAACTCCTACCTATCATATGCTGAAGTATCAAATGAATGGGATATGGGAAAACCCTCAAATTCCACCTTCAAAAATTTGTCCGGCATGAAAGTGAACGTGAAAAAAAATAATAGAAGTGAGTTTTCTCGGAACGAACTTCTGTTGAAATCTGCTATTATTATTATTATTATTATTATTATTATTATTATTATTATTATTATTATTATTATTATTATTATTATTATTATTATTATTATTGGCGTATATGCCATTACTGACCACGCTACACGATTAACGTGTGTAATTCTTCCAGGATCAGCTTTTCAGCTGTATCCTTGGATTACAACAAGGTTGTTACGTCTTGAAGTGTGAATTATGAGATGAAGGGCTGATGATAGGTGAAGGGACAATCACAAATACACAACCATGACCGAGGCGGGACTCGAACCCTCGATCCTTCGGTCCGAGATCGCTACGGCACTACTGCCTTAGCGATCTCGGCCACCGAATCGGCAATCTGCTTTTATTATTATTATGAGCGCCTCATTTCCTTTCGGCAAGGGACTAACACATTGAAAGATGTAAGGTGGGGGATCATACATTCATTACTACGCACGTCTACCCTACGAAGTTTTTGGTGCTTCCTAAAAAATCTTCTATTTAGATTAGTTAGGTTCTTGTAAGAAACCACTCATATGCATTCTTCCACCTGCGATAGCTCTGTGTAATCACTGTTTCCTCTGCAGCATTGTGAATCTTAAAGTTCTAGAGTTCGAGTCCCGATGATGACGGATTTTCTACATTTACTATAGAAGTGGATCGAATTCAGCCCCTGCTTGGAAGAGAATGTTGAGGCTGCTCACATCAGTCGTTTTCGTGCCTTCTTTCGATCAGTTCACAACCGATGCTGGAGTAGTACCTAAACAACGGGCTTCGGGCGCTGCGAGATTCTTCCTTCCCTATCCTGTCTCGACTCATTCTTACCGTCTGACGATGGGATTTGGTTCAAAGATCGGTAAATTTTCGAGGATAAAGAACACCTACATATACTACACACCTCATTTATTTTTTCGATTTGTTAAACAATATGTGTATTATGAGTAATGGTTTTGCCACTTAATTTTTACGATATATGGCGAAGTCTTAAAATATTTAATGCATTCTCAAGCCCCCAAGATTTAGAATTGATTTAGTATTACAATTTTTTAAACATATTTTTTGACCTTGTTTGTATACATTTTCCTTTTGTGACATTTTTTGTTATGCTATTAATGACATCTCAATCACGTTTATAATAGCCAGTTATTTTACAATTAGTCATTGTGTTGCTCTTTTCCAAACATTGACGTTTCAAACAGCAACCTGGTTACTAGCAAAATTTTCAAAGAGTAAAGAATAACTACATATCACACACGTCGTGACACGCTCTTCAACAGGCAAACATATTACATATGACAGCTCTCTCGAGCCACATCTGTCAATCTTCGAAGCCGTCAGAGTTAATTTCCATGCCTTCGCTTTCAGCCTTCCAGCCTGTCCGCAAGGATATTCATCTCACTTCAATCATTCTTGGCGGACGTTGAAGTGAAGAAGGCAAAGCCAGACAGTAAATGACAGGTTTACTCTAGTAGTTATTCGAGCGAGGAAAATAATTATAGGAGGTCGTTATGCCGAGCAGTTGAGTAATAAGCTGTTGCTATACGAATATCGTACATGGTTTTAGCCATTTTGAAAACAATTTCAGAGTACCATAATTATCGTTTATATTTTACTATTAACTTTAGGAAAGGTGACAGTCAATCCAATAATTTTTATTACGACACAGACCTCAGTTTGGTGAAGTTTGGCTTGATATAACCAACGTGTAATACTTAACGTGCTTCGAAAATATTTTCTCTTAATCAATAGAGCAACGTGTGAAATGAGAAGGACGATACAACCTGATCGCACTTGCAAAGTAGCTGAAACTTTTGAAATACGAAAAACTACCGTCAAGAACATGAGACTTCAGCCTCGCAATAAAAAAATTGCCCCAAACAAACAAATGCACTCAATATAAGTGTTACGAGCTAGTTGCTTCAGTGTTGTGTAGCACATGAGGTTCTGCACGACCTCATCATTGGAAAAGCAACCTCATCTTCAATATCTTCTTCCTTGGCAAGCGTTGAGAGCCAATTACTCGTTCCGAGACTCAGAACTGCTCTGACCACATCATTCTTAGTCTACCTACATCTCTGTAGACTTAGAGAGCTAATTTTGATAGTCTAATTGGTTCCATCTTGTTTACATGTTGCAACAATTTCTGTTGGTATTTTTTTGCCATTTACTTCCCAATCAATATTTATCCTTGACCTTATGTCTTCGTTTGGAACTCTGTCCCTCAACGTTAGACACAGTACAGCTCTTAAGAAATTTATTTGGGAACCTCCAATCTTTTTCGTGATTTTTTCTTGGTCTCCACGTTTCACTTGTCAAGCAGAGTGTACAGATTAACTTCAATATACAAATTAAATGGTACAAACATCAGGGGTACACTTACACAGATCAAAAATGATCATATTTCTTGATTGTGTCAAGTAAAAAAGAGGGATATGTTTTTCATGATGGTGTTTTTGGGTTACTTGATTATTGACAATCGTTTGACTGATTCGACTAATATTCTTAGGTCACGTACAATTATTGTGACTGTCTTGGGGTGTATAAAATACGTAAAATCCAATACGGCGGCCACAAGGCACTATTTTCGTAATTTTTTAGTCTGAAAGGCATGAAATATTTCCTTCTGTGATGTATGCATACGTTTGTTTTGATATCCTGCTTTATAATATGCACATGCTATATAATACTCCTAAAACCAATATGGCGGACAGAAGGGTTAATGTGGTTGATTTACTGTTCGTGAACGTACCCAATATTAAATTTTTAATCCCAGAGGGATGGGGCTTCTCGAGGCAGTGAAAGCATTGCAGGGGAGAGTTCATAAAACTACAACTCATCGTCAAATATAAACATCTTTTTTTATGGAAGTCGATATTGTTTCTTTACGAAAAATAAACTTGGAGTGAAGTACATGATATAAAGGTGAGTAAACATGGGGTGAGGTGCCTCATATAACGAGGAATTTTGCGTGACATTTCAGACCAGACACCCTATTTGATGAAATACATCTTTCCCCGGCATTTGACAGGAAAACGAACTGTCTGCATGAAAACGTGTACCACCGTTACCAAGGATTTATAAAACGTTGTGACCATCACTTCGCAAAATGTTTGTAGATTTGCCGAAAAGTAATCAGACACACACACAAATCAATAGGTCAACCCCAGTATAGAAGTAGTCTTGTAAGGGCAAAATGTACCTAGTCAGCTGTGTCTAACTCAGTCGCTGTCTGGAGGAGAATTCTAGCTGCTGGCTATTCTGATTGGTAGGTCTCCGTGGTTTTCTACTACCAGGTGAAAGCCGGAGCAGCACCCTAACAAACGGACCATAGACCGCGCGCGATCTTTCGTTCCTATTTTTTGCCCTAACCTCACCCCTCACTTGCCCCTTACAAGCACTACACTACCAAGCATGTCAGGAGACCAGTCTCCCGCTTAGAGCTAGGGCCGGCTAGAGCTGTGGTCAACTGGTGGAAGGCAGCAGGATGAGGAACCTCCGCAAGTTGTGGGTCGGAATCTCAAAATCCAAAGAAGAGGAAGAACACCGCCTCCGCTCGGTACAAAGACATGCACTACACTTACGGGAATAAAGATACCGGCTGTTGACGTACACAGAAACATAAATAATCAAGAAAACAGGCGAGCGCGAACGACCGATAATAGAAAGCTTTAATAATTGATTGATTACTAGTGATTTCGGGTGCGCCAACTGCTAAGGTCATTAGACACATAAGTGTACTGCACCTGGTATTGATGGGAAACCACGGAAAACTACCGATCAGAGTAGCTGGCATCGAAAATTCTTCTCCAGTCAACGACAGAACTCAACATAGATATCTAGCTAGTGTCGCAAATCCTGCCACCGTGGGGAGTGTAACCCTAGGACCTCCCGGTCAGAGGCACTGCAATGACATTAGTTGATGTCCTGAGCCACCTCTCCCAGTAACGTCGCTCGTAACCTAGCTGTGTAGGTAGTGTGGAAAATGCTGCCACCGTGGGGAGTGTAACCCTAGGACCTCCCAGTCAGAGGCACTGCAGTGGCATCAGTTGATGCCCTGAGCCACCTCTCCCAGTAACTTCGCTCGTAACCTAGCTGTGTAGGTAGTGTGGAAAATGCTGCCACCGTGGGGAGTGTAACCCTAGGACCTCCCGGTCAGAGGCACTGCAGCGACATCAGTTGATGCCCTGAGCCACCTCTCCCAGTCACTTCGCTCGTAACCTAGCTGTGTAGGTAGTGTGGAAAATGCTGCCACCGTGGGGAGTGTAACCCTAGAACATCCAGGTCACAGGCACTGCAGTGACATCAGTTGATGCCCTGAGCCACCTCTCTCAGTAACTTCGCTCGTAACCTAGCTGTGTACGTAGTGTGGAAAATGCTGCCACCGTGGGGAGTGTAACCCTAGGACCTCCCGATCAGAAGCACTGCAGAGACATCAGTTGACGCCCTGAGCCTCCTCTCCCAGTAACTTCGCTCGTAACCTAGCTGTGTAGGTAGTGTGTAAAATGCTGCCACCGTGGGGAGTGTAACCCTAGGACCTCCCGGTCAGAGGCACTGCAGCGACATCAGCTGATGCCCTGAGCCACCTCTCCCAGTCACTTCGCTCGTAACCTAGCTGTGTAGGTAGTGTGGAAATGCTGCCACCGTGGGGAGTGTAACCCTAGAACATCCAGGTCACAGGCACTGCAGTGACATCAGTTGATGCCCTGAGCCACCTCTCCCAGTAACTTCGCTCGTAACCTAGCTGTGTACGTAGTGTGGAAAATGCTGCCACCGTGGGGAGTGTAACCCTGGGACCTCCCGGTCAGAGGCACTGCAGTGACATCAGCTGATGCCCTCAGCCACCTCTCCCGGTAGAATGCGTTGAGTCCCGCTGTGTCCCCTTCCAACAGGCCGGCCATTTCGCGTTCTGTCGCTCGCGGATTATCCCCCGCCCGCTTCACTCGCGTGCTGTTCCGGGAGGGCTGGCGGCCGGGCGCTTTCAAAAATGGAAATTAACGCGTCGGGGCGCCGAAATTGCCCGCGTTGTTGTTTTGTTTCCCGCAAGCCGCGACGTAGGCGGCACCTGGCGGCCGGGAGGAAAATGAATTCGTAATGGCGGCGGTAAACGAGAAACGTTTTCAACCGGCAGAATGCGCTGTTCGCAGTCCTGAGAGAAAAGAAGGGACGCGCGTACGGGTCGTATGTTGAAATGCGTTGTTCCGCTGACGGGAACCGATTCGTGTTGATGTGAATATTTAATGAGGATGTGATTGTGTGATGTGCCGTTAAATGGGTTATTCACTTCCAACTGCGGGTTGATTTGCTCCAAATTTACTGATGATTATTGTAACTTTAATCTTGATAATTGTAACGGGTTGGTTCATAATATTGATTCGTTATTTCCTGTTTCCGGGCGCGGTAACTGCTATGGTTGTTAAGTGTAGTACATGCTTATTTGCGGGTGGAGGCGGTGATTTTCCCCCGCTGGATGGCAAGATTCGGCGCCGACCTACAAGTCAGATCGCTGGGTTTTCTCCAACCAGGTCCAGATATCTGCGTTGTAGCGCCCCCGGTTGGGTTCATGTCCTAAGATCCCGCATTTTCCGACATGTGTGGTAGTGTGCACGTAAGTGTAAGCGTGTGTGTGTGTGTGTGTGTGTGTGTGTACGTAAGGGGAGAGGATGGCACAAGGAAGGGGAAGAAAAATCTCGTGCGGTCCGTGACCCCGTGTGCAATTTTTCCTTTCTCTTCCTTGCCCCATCCTCACCCCTTACTTACATACCTACGCGCACTACACTACACTCACGGTAGGAGACCAGTCGGGTGCTTAGATTTTGTCATGGATGGGGCGGGGCCCCGCTGGTGGGATAGAGCTGGTTGAGGAAACCTCCGCTAGCCAATGGTAGGTCGGCGCCAGATGTCGCCATCCAGCGAAGGAAGAACACAGCCACCGCCAGGGGGAAACATGCACTACACGTACGGGACTAATGAACATAGCAAATGACGCGCCCGGAATCACCAACAATCAACAACAGCAATAACAATAATAATAATAATAATAATAATAATAATAATAATGATAATGATAATAGTAATAATTTAAATAGTAACTCCATGCAGAAAAATTAGAAGTAAGAGTTCAATTGTATTAATTTCGAAACAAATTACATAATCCATTTTGAAGTAGCCATGATACAACAATATTCATTATTTTATGACGTGATAATCATATTTCACCTTCATTTAAATGAATTAAATATTAATTACACATATTACAATGTATATTCAGAAAGTTCAAAATGTTAATAATTTGTTTCGAAATAAATTGAAATGAATTAATACACTGTCATCCAGATATCATACACACTGAACTCCAAGTCCGGAGTGCAAAATCGAACGCGTACTTTCGTGAACATCGCAATGGGATGTTGGAAGCACTTTGACGGCCGGAGTCCGTGCCAAAGAACGGGCAGAGCCTCCGTCGTTTCAGAGACGACGTCTGCGCGACGGAAGGGAATTTCCCTGGCAGCGTCCGGGCCGCCTGATTGGTCGATCGGGACAATTTCCGAAACCCGCCTCGCGCCCCGCCCCGCCCCGCACCCCGCCCCGCACCCCGCCCCGCGCCCCGCCCCGCGCCCCGCCCCGCGTCGCGCCCCGCCTCGCGCCCCGCCTCGCGCCCCGCCTCGCGAACTTTAAAATCTCGCCCTCTTCGCTTCGCTAACCTCACAGTCACACATGCTTCTTGCGGTCGACCAAGGCAAAGAGCAATACTATTGTTCATTCAGAAGATCTTAAAACGATGTCGTAGATAAAACTATCGGCGTATAAGCATTTTTGATACTAATTTTAATTTGTTATTAAAATTTAGATTTTATACCTTAAAACCAGTTTATAAAATATTTGATACATTTTCTGGGGACAAATACCTTTCATTTAGAGCAAAAATCAAGAAATTCGGTTGAGTAGAAAGCTCATACTTCTTTCTAAGCAAAATTCTTAATGTTTTCTATACAAAGTATGTAAATGTTAATTTAATGATCATAGCACGTATTCCACTTTATTCTGTGGAAAATGAACATGAAAATGAAAAAAAAAAAACATGTGTTGAATGAGTTTGAAGCATCTTCACTAGAAGGACACCTTCCCTAGCAGTGACAAATTCTCAGCTCCCGTCTAATTCCACGGCGTGTGGGAAGGAAGCCAAAATGTGCGTGAGTAAGGAGAGAGGGCGAAATAGGTGCGTGGCTCGTGGTCCGTTTGTTAGGGTACTGCTTCGGCACTCGCCCGGTGCAGATCAGAGAAACCACGGACAGCAACAGTTGAGCGCAGCCGTTCACTAGGCCTCTTCTCCAGACAGCGGCTGAGTTCGACATAATTGTCTATCTAGTGCCAAAAACCCTGCCGCTGTCGGGAAGCAATCCAGACCAGCGGCATTGCACTGCGAATGAATGGGAAGAATGAATGGTTATGTAAATAATAAAACTAGTATGAATGATGTGTGAATGTAGAAAAAAATAATAATAATTTACCAACATATATAATAACAATTTACGTAGAATATATAACATAGTATTACAAAACTGATTTTTGTGTAAGTTAGTAATGCCAAAGTGCAAGTAAGTTAACTTTAGGTTTAGAATGTAAATTAGATGTAAGAAAAAGCCCCGCCTCTAGCTGCTTGAGCCGCAAGGCAGCAGCAAAACTGTATAAACATTTAAAGATAATAAATTCCCCTTCTTCTCCGGGTTACTGTGCAGGGGACAAAAGGAACAAAAAAAAAAAAAAGTATTGCACTGACATCAGTTGATGCCCTGAGCGACGTACGGCGGCCGGACTTGAGGTGTGGGGTGGGGAGGTCACCTGATAGGCTGCCCCGCGCGTTCCGAGAGGGCCCTGCCAGTTCCTTGGGCCTTGGGCGCGTGGGAGGGGGCGCTGGCGGTCTGGCAA
The DNA here is from genome assembly GCA_038098605.1 of Gryllus longicercus. Lineage (NCBI taxonomy): Eukaryota > Metazoa > Arthropoda > Insecta > Orthoptera > Gryllidae > Gryllus > Gryllus longicercus. The sequence goes on along the minus strand of JAZDUA010000039.1, from coordinate 2,387,400 downwards.
TCGTCCGCAAAGCGGGGAGGGGGGCGGTGCATTCCTGCGCCGAGAGGCCCAGAGGTCCCCGGGGAGGGCAGGTGGCGCGCGCGCCTGGTCTTCGTCATGCGGCTGCGACAGGGCGCGCGGGCTGGCCGGGCCTGCCGCACTGGCCGGCGGCGAGACACGGTTGCACTGTTCCTCTTCCCTCTCCCTATCGTCTCCTTCTCTTCTCTCTCCCACTCCTCTTCTCACCCTCGTCTCCTTCTCTCTCCCTCTCCTCTCCTCTTCTCTTTCCCTCTCCTCTCCTTCTCTTCTCACTCTCTCGCGTCTCCTCTACCTCTCCCTCTCGCCTCTTTCTCTTCTCTCTCCCTCTCGTCTCCTCTTCTCTCTCTCTCTCTCACACACACACACGTCTTCTCTTCTCTCCCTCTGTCTCTCTCGTCTCCTTCTCTTCTCTAATGCCTTCTTCTTTTCTTTCTTTCTCTTTTTTCTCTTCCCGTTCCTTTTCTCTCCCCTTTTCTCTCTAATCTGTTTTCTGTCCCGTCTCCTTTCTTTCTCTCATCTTCTCTTTCCACCTTATTCTCTTTTCTTACTTCCTTCTCTTTCTCTTTTCTTTTTCTCTCTCTCAGCTCCTTCTCACAAGAAGGATGAAGCCCATCTAATTGCAATAGCTTTCCCATGACATCGACGACTGCTATAATAATGAGGTTAGTAAATTAAAGACCAAGCAGATAAAGTATAAAAACATATTAGGAAAGTATGAACTAAGAGCGTTATAAAGGTTGTAACATTCGAGCTGCGACAAAAACCCCAAGGACCTTTGGCCCGAGGGCTTATTGTCTCCCGAAATCATTAGAACCCATGTACGCCCGTGGTATATACAAAATTTTATTTTTCACCCGACTTCATATTTACTAATTTACAAATTAAGTGGATGTGAACTTGACTTTGTATTTTTATATTCTCCTCCCATAATTCCCTTCCATAATTTCTTCTCATAATTTGTTCCATAAGAGAAAATGTAGCATCATTCATCTGTTTTCGTATTTCCTTCGCAATCACGATCGTCTCGATTTAGATAAGTTCTACAGTGTATATTGAGCTTCGTATCGAAGGTAATAACAAAACAATAACGTGTCATAAAAAAAAAACTTTTATTAAGCCTATAACAGTCCAGCCACTGGTTTTATTCCTATATTCACAAATAACCTTGGCAAATTCTAGAAAACAGGTACTGAAATTCAACAGGTATTAACTAAAATTGTGTTACAATTTCACGAAATGAAACACAATTGCAGAAAATTTGTTGTGAAATTTTCGAATCATGACCATAGTGCACATTCTATTTTTAGAAATTTCTGAATTACTGTGGATGCAAATGGCAAGTTGTTTTATCGACATGCAAACATATATGGCATGTTTCATGCTCCATTGTGATATTTTAATCACACGGCAGAAGAGAATTGTGAAAAAAATACATTCTGTCAAGATAGGTGTCTTTCCAAAAAGAATACGAACAGAGAGTTTGCTAAAAAAAATGAGTCGCGAATCGATTTCCTAATGAAACAGTTGAAATTCAATTATTTCGGAAATTAAACCGATTGCAAAAGGGAGATAAGAACATACATTTTTTTTTTCCAAATTACAAGAGAGAAATTCGACAACCGAAACTTGACGCCTCCCTTTGCCAAGAATACGAAAGGAGGATTGTAATTAAACGGAAATAGATATGTCGTGTGTTCCCAAACGGAGAACGACGTCCACATTTTACAGTTTATTAAATTGTGTCGATCAATAATCATGAAATTCTCCACCTTCCACTTTAGAATGAAGCCTAGCGAAATGATAGCCAAAACACAAGTTTGTAGGTTCAGTATCAACTGAAGAGGGTTAGATTTAGGAAGGATAGCAAATCCTGACTACTCCCCCTCCGATAAAACTGGCAAAGAGATGTTCTGATTGCAACTGGGGAAACTTTAATGTTATCAGTTTCTTTTATTTTACGTATAATTACAAAGTTATTTTGATCCCGATCTCATGATAAGTTAGATCGTAATGTTAAAACTATTCTGTTTGTTAATATAACTGATAAATTAAAAAAAATGGCTACTGAAATATTTTGTTATTAATTAGTAATATTATTGTTTCATAAGCAAGTGAATCTGCATAGTATTTATTTTTTTATTTTTTATACTGATTAACTAGTTTATATGTGAGGTTGTAAGGATTGTGAATACTAATTGTTTTTCTTTCAGGAAAGAAGACATTTCGTGTTTGCCAGTCGATTACATTTTCAACGCAATATCTAAAGAATTGCTTCACAAAAGCATGGATTGTGTAAGTGGATAGAAGAGACAGAGGATGGAAGAGACAAAGGATGGAAGAGAAAGAGGATGGAAAGACAAAGAATGGAAGAGAAAGAGGATGGAAAGACAAAGGATGGAAGAGAAAGAGGATGGAAGAGCAAGAGAAAAGAAGAGAAAAAATTAGAAGGGAGTGTAGGAAATGAAAGGGATATAAGATGGATAGAAGGAAGAGACAGAGAAAGTAAGTAAAAAATGAAGAAAGTAAGGTAGAAGACGATCAAAGAAAGGGAAAGAGAACGAAACATAAGCAAGAATATAAGGAGTTATGAAATATAATGAGCACTTAAAGAGCAATAAAATGTGATGATAGATTATCGACCAATGAACACTGTAATGAATAATGCAGATGCAAGAGCCTTTACACTCAATGCCCATAATTCTTTAAAAAGGCAATAAAACACGTGAAATATCAGGTCTCATTTTTTCGCTGTTACGATGTTTAGCGTTTGGTTTCCACCCTTCATCGCCAGAGGGAAGGAAGGACCCTTTTTTTTTTTCTTTTGTCCCCTCCACAGTAACCCTGTGAAGGAGGGGAATTTATTATCTATAAATTTTTCATTATGCTGCTGCCTTGCGGCTTAAGTAGCTACAGGCGGGGCTTTTTCTTACAACTAACTTACAATCTAGACTTAAAGTTATCTTAATTGCACTTTGGCATTACTAACTTACACTAAAATCATTTTTTGTAATTCTATTTTATACGTAAATTGTTTTTGTATAATGGTATTATTAGTATTATTTTTTTTTCTACATTCACACATCATTCATACTATTTTCATTATATACATAACCATTCATTCTTCCCATTCATTCGCACTTGACTGCTACTACAACGCACTGACTACTTGACACTGCACTCACTGTTCGCCACGGCACTGACTTGACTCAAAGTGTCCGTGGCGCTCGGGCCCATTGGGAGGCGTGGCAGGTGGGGCGCGGCGTCGCGTTCCCCGCGCGTCCCTCGGCCGATGGCGAGTCTTCCCCCTCACGCTCGGTTGCCTCCGCTTGCTCGCACAGGGCAGCAAGCGTGTCATGAGGCAGCGCGCGGAAGGAGAAGGCGACGCGCTTCGGACCTTTCCGGAGGTGGGACCGATGCGCGTCACTGTTCGCCTCACGGCCGGTGTCGCGCAGGATGCGCGGCGCCTTCGGACCCAGAGCCCTTCTAAGCGCCGTCACTGACCGCCTTTGGAGCTCCGGCAAGAATTGGTTTTTTATACCCAGAACTCCGAACACGTCGGTGTTTCTAGGGTATCTATTGGGAATGGGAGGAGGGAGGTGGGGGTACGCCGCGAGACGCGCAGCGCGGTTTTCCGCCGTGCGAATCGGGCGGAGGGTGGAGGGAGGTGCCGCCGCGAATACCTCGCAGGCATACGTCCAAATGGACCGCACGCAGGCGGTGAATAGGCGGCGTTTGAGGGCAGGATAAAGTTCGGGGGCTCGAAGGAGTGGGCGTAGGAGAGTGGTTCGGGCAGTTATTTTTTGGCTAACGTACTTGGCGTGGGCGTGCCAGCGTAGGCCGCTGTCAAGCTTCACACCAAGATACTTCGCCGTCTTTTGCCACGGTAGATGCGTGCCTAACAAGCTCACGACTTCATCGGGGTCGGCCCTCTGTCGAGTGAAGTTGACGGCTACGCACTTGTCAGGGTTGAGGGCAAGCTTTTTATGGCTTAGCCATTTGGGAAGCTCGGCGAGACAATCATTCAGATATCTCACCGATTTCCTTTTGTCCGCCGATTTCGCATAGTAAGCGAAATCATCCGCGAACATTAGGAGCCCGCAATGTTGAATGCCTGTATTTTTTTCAACCGGAAGCGGCGCGTCGTTGACGTACAGGCCGAATAGTGTTGGTGAGAGCACACTTCCCTGAGGCACGCCGGCTGCGGCTCGCCTTGGGGACGAATGTACGCCATTGACGCGAACCTTGAATCGTCTATCTGTCAAGAAGCTGGCGATTAGTCTGACGTAGCAGTCGCTGATTCCAATGTCCGCAAGACACGCGAGCGCCCCCTCGTGCCATACAGAATCGAATGCCGACCGCATGTCTAGAAAAACCACTGGCAAGTTCTGCCGTCTTTCGAGAGAGAGACCGATCTCGGTACTTAGCCGCGTCAGTTGTTGCGCGGAACTTAGACCAATTCGAAATCCGAATTGCTCATCTCTAAGAAGCTTAAGACGCCGTATTTCCTGTTGCAAGCGCTCCAGGATCAGGCGCTCGAAAGCTTTCGCAAGAAGCGAGAGGAGACTAATTGGTCTGTAACCGCTCGCCAGGAGTTGGACCCAAGGAAGGACCCTTGTACGCCTCTGTGTGTGAGTGTGTGTATGTGAGTGTGTGTGGGGGGGAGAGGGGATGACGCGCCTAAATTATTGCGTGCGAGTCGTCTCCCCGGGGCAGCCCGAACACGCACCGCCTCTCACGCGCATTTGGAGCCGACGCACCCCCGAGACACGCACTGACAGATGACGTCAGCATGTCCAGCTGCAGGTGGCTGCTCGGGAATCTTTCACTACATATTCATCAGGTGACAGTATCAACAGCCCACTACAAATAATTCACTCGCAATACATGTACTACATTATTTTACAACACCTTGCCAGAAGACATTAAACGATTAAATTTGGTACAAAAGTTTAAGTCCCTTAACTCAGATTTTGTGAAATTTGAGACAAAATGAATTGCTGGTTGTGGTTTCTCATGAACCGAGCTAGAAAAATCTTCCAGTACTGTTAAGATGGCTACGATTTTTGTGGTACGATTACTTCATTAAACATTGATACGTACTAACGACTGGTGACGAAAGAACAGATTTTCCATACTAATACTAAATGGCTTTGAGAAATGACAGGAATTTAACATTTTTTTCGTTGCGTTTACGGTTCTTTTATCAACAGATTTAGGAGTGTTGGTCTTTCAAAATAATTAAGACTATTTCACGTTAAATACACAACGAGAAAGCCCGAGCTATGATGTAGGACCACTTGTTAAAAGGAGTTCGCCCCATATCTGAAGATGGCTTTTAACATTCCAAGAGAATACAACGCCGTTAGTCCGCTGGGTTGAGCACTTTCCCGATAACTAATTGTCCCAAGAGCGTGAGTCACCTCCGAGGCAAGAAATGCAATCGGGGTATTCAACAACTTACAATAACAATTATGACGTTTCAAAAACTTCCTGCAGTCTTTCCTGTTTTTCTACAGGCGCATTAAATTTGAATTATTCCACAACCATTCAATGTATTTGTATGGATAAGCAATGCTATTTATATTGCATGCAATTGCTGAAACGAAAAAATAATTTGTAATAATAATAAATGTTATAAATGATGTTTTGACTTATACCCATTTTTGTCAGGCTAAGTAGCTATGGGGTCGCAGGATGGTTCATAGATTTGGGAAATGTATTATCACGTAATTGTTGAACTTACAACTGTATGACATGATCAAATGTATAATAATAATAATAATAATAATAATAATAATAATAATAATAATAATCTATTTTCGTTCATGTGGAGTTCTGTTTTCTTTTGAGAGCAAATTCAAGAATTAAGATAATTATGATCATAACATATTTATGAGCTCGTGTAGTATGAAGGGAAATTGTGGAAAATAGCTCGTGGTTCTTCTCTTCAGAAGTAATAACTAGAGAAAGTGAATAGAGAGGGAAAGAGGTGGTTAAATGGAGAGGCGGAAGGACTAACCGCGGGAAGAACGAGGAAAGAAGAGAAGAAAAAGAGGGAAAGGAGAGTTAGATGAAAGGTAGAAAACGTAAATAGAAGCGATAACGTAAAAAAAACTAACCGCTAGGAAAATAAAGCAATGAAACCAAAGACAAGACACAAGCATCAAGAAAAAGGGAAGGGACTGAAGAGAGAGGTAAGGGGAAATGGGCGACGGAAGTAGGGAGGTACTAAAGAAAGAGAAAGTCTAAAGAAGAGAATGTATTGTAGATGAGATGGTAGATAAGACGAGGAAAGAGATACAAGGATGAGGATGGGGGCCAAAGACAACTGAGAAGGGAGGGTAGGGAAGTGAGATAAAAGGGAGGAAGAGAGAGGGGATTCAGAGAGGAGAATGCGAAGATTGGGAGGAGAGAGAAGGGAGAGAAAAGAGAGAGGAGGGAGAGGAGAGAGGAGGGAGAGAAGAGAGAGGGGAGGAATAGAGACGAAAGAGAGATGAGAAGAGAGCGTGAAGGAACTGAGAGAGGAGAGCGATGAAAGGGAGGAGAGAGAGAGATTGAGAGCGAGAGAGAGAGGAGGCCGGAAGGCAATGAAAGAGAGAGGAGTGGTTGTGCACGCTGTCCTCTGGGCCGCAGCGGCCGGCGCGGCCGGCCAGACAGACAGACCGCAGGCGCGCTGTCGAATTATTTATGAGGGCGGCGGCGGAGGGCGGCGGAAGCAAGACGGCGGCGCGGGCGGCAGACGGATGGGCGGGGGCGGGGCGGGGCGGGGCGGGGAGGGGCGGGGCGGGGCGGGGAGGGGCGGGGCGGGGCGGGGCGGGGCGGGGCATGGCGGAGCACTGCGCGTCAGTCGTCTGCGGAGCGGGCCCGCCGGGACTGAAGCGAGTGGGGGCGGGCGGGGGAGGTGGGGCACAAGAGACGGTAGAGCGAGGTGCGGAGCGGCGATAGAGGCAGTGACGGTGGTATTGTGGGTAAGATTGATTGTTTGGTTAGTGATTCTGGGCGCGTCATCTACTAGTCTCGTTTGGGTAGTTATGTTTTCTCTCGGGATGTAGCGGTGGTCTTCTCCCGCTGAATGGCCAGATCCGACCGTCCGCTAGCGGGGTTTTTCCCAACCAGCATCTCCCACTAGCGGAGCACCGCCCCACTTGCGACAAGCTCTAAGCTCCCGACCGGTATCCCGGCATGCCTGGTAGTGTAGTGCATGGTAGTGTAAGTTGTATAAGTAAGAGGTATGAGTAATAGGACAAGTAAGAGGAAGGAAAAGACGCGCGCGTTCTGTGACTCGTTTGTTAGGGTACTGCTTCGGCATCCGCCTGGTGTTGATCGGAGAAACCACGGAAAACTACCGATCAGAGCAGCCGGTCGCTGGAATTCTCCTCCAGACTGCGGCTGAATTCTACCTTGCAATCTAGCTACTGTGGGATATCCTGCCACCGTCGGGACTCGAACACAGGACCTCCCGGACAGAGGGACTACAGCGACATCAGTTGATGCCCTGAGCCACCTCTCCAGGTCGTGTGGAGGTTGCCGGTGACAAGAGTGGGGAAGGAAGTGAGGATGGAGACGGTGCCGTGGCGAGAGCAGGGACGGGGTCGGGGTGTGGGGCGAGAGCAGGGACGGGGGTCGGGGTGTGGTAGCGGAGATGGCGCATGTCAGTCAGAGGGAAAGTTATGACGATCGGGGTGTGTGTGGGGGGGCGGTATAGGCGTCTGTTGCAGCGATTGTGACCAAGACGCTTACAGTCGTGCGATAGCTGTGGAGGTGGTGACGCCGGGTGGGGGTAGAGGCGGTGGGTGAGGGGGTGGTTGTAGCGGTGAAGCGGGGATGGTGGTTGTGGCAGTGGCGGTGACATTGACGGCAACGGGGATTCGGAGGCGGTTGTGGGGTGGTGGGGCGGGGGAGGGCAGTCCAGCCGCGCTCTCGACGGCGCCTGTAAACAGGTCCGTCGCCCCTCCGCCGCCCTCGAGGCGTCACGTGTCGGGTCCCGCGGACAGAACGCACGCCGGCGCGGCCTCCCAACTGAGCGCCGACGGGCCTCGACAGGTCGCGACATCGCCACGTTTCTAGCGGGAGGGGTGGTTCAGGACATCAATTGATTTCACTGCAGCCCCTCTGAGGGGAAGATACACGATCGCGGACAGTGACAGAATTTGCGGCACTAGCTACACAGCTAGGTCGAATCCAATCGCTGTCTGGGGGAGAATTCTATCTGCCGGCTGATCGATAGCTTTCCTTGGTTTCTCCCATCAACACCAGGCGAATGCCGGGGCAGTACCCTAACAAACGGACCGCGCAATCTTTACTTACTCTTCCCTGTCGTATCCTCACTCTTACTTAATCACACATGTACTACACTACCACACATGTGAAGAGACCGGTCGGGAGCTCGGAGCTATTCCGGGCTGTGACGGCGCCCTGCTGGTGGGATATACCTGTTTGTGGGAATGGCTGGCAGTCGTCGGTAGGTCGGCACCAGATCTCACCATCCAGCGGGGGAAGACAACCGCCTCCTCCCGAGAAAAACATACACTACACTTACAGAATTAATAAAACTAACAGTTGTCGCACCAGGAATCACTAACCAATCAATCAATCAAAAAATCAAATGCGTTTGTCGCCATCATTTCTGATTGACAGGTGAAAAATAAACCACAATACATATTCTCTCAATTTAATGCATTTGCTTCATAGTAACAATCAAATTAACCTTCACTCTAGTCAGCCATTTCATGACATTAAAATCTAATAATTTAACTAGATAATATATAAAAACATTTTGAAGTTTTAGCTAATCTTTTGAGAAGACATTTACAAACAATTCTTTTTCAAATACTCAAAATATAGTACAGGCATTATGAAATCCTTTCTTCGCAGTACAAGTATGTATAAACGTAACTTTTCTCTTACAATTTGCTTACTTATTTTCTAAATGTAAAAAATATTAAGGTATATATCAAATTTCCAACTTATTAATTTAAAATACACCTACAAAATCTAGGGCCAACTTTCCAACAGCCTTACACAATGCCTGTTTACACATATTTTCCTACAATCTGTAAAATTTCTATTACCTACACCAAAACTCGACCACTCTAAACAGCAAAATTTTAGACCAACTTTTTTATTACCAGCATTCTCAAACATATTTGAAAAAAGAAATTTTATCTACGATAAGTAAATAGTTGCTAATAATATTATTTCTGAACATTCGCCATTGTGGGAACTCGAAAACTAGATCTTCGCGGTGAAAGTAATCAGTTCTTGTCTTGACATATTACTGCCGGTTTAAATTCTGCTTTATCAACACATTCACGATATCCTTAAAGAAGCGGAACAATACCTTATTATCAGTGTAAGTAGTGCGAATCAGTGCGAGAACTGGAGTGTGAATAATAATAATAATAATAATAATAATAAAAATAACCATAATATAAAATACAACTCTGGGATGTTAAATACCAACCTCTTTCATATCCTTTCACTTCCATATCAAAAGGGAAAGTTGTTAAAGAAATGTGTTTATTTGTTTAAAAAATGTATTAAGGTAACTTCCAATATTCTTACAGAATATCAAATAAAAATAACAAACAATGAAATAGATGTTTCAAAGAAAATTTAAATAAAGGACTATTCAGTGTTATAGACAGATGTTTTAGGAACAATTTACAATTCTTCCCTAAAAATAGCATTTGTAGTAATTTTTTCATTTTTCTTGGACATTTAGACTTTCTTTTTCTTTGATAGACCCAAAAATATTAATAACTTTTTTCTCTTGAGAAAGCTACGTAAAGCTTTCCAAACCGAAATACATGATCGGGCACGTACAACCCTACACGTTGTAATATTGTTGAACTTTATTACCGAACAGAGATGTACACCCGTGCAATTCAATCGCCTAGAATATCAAGTAATTAGTTTCGTTTCATTTCATACACAGTTGCAGATTCTACACGTCTCGGGTCGGTTACTATCGAGAAGCCCTGGGTAAGCAAACACGTAACCGAAGATATCACCCTATATATTATGAGAATCGCTTCTTTGAGGCCCTGGACCTTACAATGCCAAGTTTTAATACCCTAAAACGCCTGGTTACTTTACCATATAGATTTCACCAACGCTGCCCGAGTGATGCGGGTTGCATTTGATATGAATATTTCATTTCTTTTCAACAAATCCTTCGTATTTTTAATGTCAAAGTACACATTCGCCTCGTCTCCTTTCTTTACAGACCTCTTTTATAACGATTGGTTGCTTGTGAGAGCCTCAAAATGCGTTTATAGTACAGAAATAATAAAAGAGACGAGTCTGCGCTATTGGCAGAACGTTGCATTCCAAACACCACGGCACGACGTTTTCGAAGACGTGCGTTTCTTTTTCCGGAGCGCAACACGTTCGTGTTAATGGCTAACCGACGCCAGGCTCACGTTTCCATCCCCTCCCCCAAAATTTTTTTTTGCGCCCGTCGCGTCGTCTCGCCCCCCCCCCCCACCCGTCCGTCCGTCTGTCGGCTCATTTCGAGAGGCTGTTTCCGAGGAAACGAATTGCTCCCAATCGCTCAGACGTCACCCGGCTAATTACGCCAGAGCGCGCCAAAACCCCCTCTCTCGGCTCTCGCCCCCCCCCCCTCGAAGACCCTAGCGGCTCGTCACGTCACCCCATCGATTGATCAGCGTTCGCGCCAACTGCTATGGTCCATAGCCCCGGCGGTGTAGCGCGAATTTTGGTTTCAGTGCCAGAAATCAGGTTTTTTTTAAACCCACACCACAAACTAAATGACCATTATTCACTTGCGATGTAAACTGATGTGGACTGATATTCAACGCAGAAAAAAAAATTTCGGATCCGAAGTCAACCTATGGCCAACTTATGAAAATGAAAAATCAAAGGAGAGACAAAATTTAATGTTAACAATGTTTTTCTAAGGTAAGTATTAAATACTTCACGTTTAACTATTTACAAATATTATTTTAAATGCCCCTTTCACGTTTACAAGCAAATATTGTTAATCTATGGATGTAGTGTGTAATAAATGTAGTGTCTGACTAGCGACTGAGCGCGTCAAACCCTCCTCTCGGCTCTCGCACCCCCGACTCGTCACGCTGCCCCATCAGCGTTCACGTCAACTTCTATGATCATTAGCCCCGGCAGTGTAGCGCGAATTTTGCTTCCAGTGCCAGAAATCAAGTTTAAAAAAAAGTGTTTTATTACAATAAGTCGTACAGCATTGCAGTAAGTAGTGTTGTATTACAATAAGTCGAATTGTTGTTGAAATATGAACTAACGTTGCCACTACCATCCAGGAACGTGAGCGGCGTTTGAAGGAACAATGCTAAGGAGAGCTACTAGGCTCCCGTTTATATAAAATTTACATGGTATTCATGAGAATATCACAAACAAGATTTCTCCTCGTACCGTTTCTAGTAAACCTCTTGGTGTGCGTTGGTTACCATTAGGCAACGGGATGTAACTCGCGTGTTTTATCACTGGAGGGGTGGTTCCAGTCACGCTGGATGGCGAGTTCCGCCAGCGACCAACACGTCGGTGTGGTTGATTGATTGGTTATTATTTCGTTCGCGTAAACTGCTATGACCAAGTGTTGTGGTTCAGTGCGTAGCGAGCTGACTTCGCAATCGGGAGGTCCGTGTTCAATCCCCGGGCCGGGATTTTCGTGGTTTCTCTCGGTCAGAAGGCAAATGCTGGAATATTTCAAAAAATCACCTCCCATCACCCCGCCTGCCACCTTGCACCATCATCCTAGTCCTTTCTCCCCTCATCATCACCCTATCACTTCATTCAGCATTCCTTGCAAAATGCAGGAAGCCCTTGTCCTTAATGGGAAATTAGTTGGATAATAATAATAATAATAATAATAATAATAATAATAACAACAACAACCTGCTATGGTCATTAGACCCGTAAGTGTAGTGCAAGTTTTATCACGGAGGGTGGTGTGTTCCCCGCACACTGGAGATTACCACTGGCAACCAACACGTTGTGTTTGATTGATTCACTGATTAGTGATTTTGGATGCGTGGACTGCTATGCTCACTAGTCCCGTAAGTGAAGTACATGCTTTTATCGCGTGAGGTGGCGGTGATCGTCTGGATGGATAACGAGGTCCGCTGCCGAACTACGTCGATACGCTGGAATTTTCCCCAACTAGGTATCTCCCACCAGCGTGGCACCACGCCAGCCAGAACAGGCTCTAATCTTCCAACTGACCTCCCGACACACGTAAGCCTTTATTGACCTCATTTTTTAATAAAATAAGTTTAAATTTGGAGAAGCTTTCATGGAAAACCGTGCGCGGGCATAGTTGTTTTTAAGTTATTGAAGAAATTATATGGTCAAAGCTATTACATTTATTTAATTCATAATACATTTTGAGGAATCAAATGATTATTAAATGTTAAATACCTCACTAAGCACTCTCGAGAATAATGTATAAAAAGTTGGCAACTTAAACTTTTTTATCATCCACACCACAAACTAAATGACCATTATTCACTTGCGATGTGGACTGATATTCAACGCAGAAAAAAAATTTCGGATCCAAAGTCAACCTATGGCCAACTTATGAAAATGAAAAATCAAAGGAGAGACAAAATTTAATGTTAACAATGTTTTTCTAAGGCAAGTATTAAATACTTCACTTTTAACTATTTACAAATATTATTTTAAATGCCCCTTTCACGTGCAGCTATTGTTAATCTATGGATGTAATAAATTGAGTGTCTGACTAGCGACAGGTACGAAAGTACTATTTATACGCGCACATTTTCTTGAGCCTCAAAATAGCACACCATCATTCCTTTACCAATATTTATTAAATTAATAATAAATTTATAGATGAAACTTGTGGCCAAAATCTAATTGCCAAAAGTGTTAGCTTCTGTATAATACAAGCCATTTTACCTATAATAACGCGTTATAGGTTTAATATATCAATCCTGTCGTCTCATGGATCGAATCGAGTCCTCAAGACAACATGTGCGGGTAATACTTTAAAGCGAACCGCAAAAAGGCACCGTATGGTTCTAAATTTACCACGCCCACACCGCACCCACCGCCTTCCCAAAACGTCCGCCGATTTTGTCGCCCCTCCCGCCCCCGCCCCCGCCTCACTTGAAAGTGCCGCGAGTGCAAAGGGCCAGGGGGCGTGGTCAGAGGGACGGAAGGCAGAAGGTCGCCTTTCAGAGCATCCTTCTCACACATGGACACACTGCCGGCCGCAGTGGACGGCTCAGCAGATCTTGTTTCCCCTCAGCAGTACCCCTGACGAGGCGGGAATTTAGTTTCTTAATTGGTATACAGCACGCTGCTGCCTGACGGCTTCAGCAACTGGAGAGGTGTTCTTAATAATTAACTTAATTTTACGTTAATGTAATTGTATAGTTAATAAGTAAGCGGTTTGTCATACCAAACTTGAAACAATTTTTTTTCTGAACAAATTTTTTTCTTTCTTCCTTCTTTCTTGGCAACGTTTTATACGGAATTTTTTTCTTATGTGAGATACCCATTTTGAAGTTTGAACCTGGGATACTGCTGCTCCCGTTTTCTGTATTCTGTCCATATTTGATTTCACGCAACTCGAGTAGAGAGAAAGTTATGCGCGAAAAGACCGCGAAATTCCGGCAGAAAAAAGTATTATTACATGACCCTAATAACAAAACAGTGAATAAATCTAGTTGCTAAATTTAAAAAACAAAATCGTCTAATACGTGGTGTAGCCAGAATTCATGTCTTGTGGGTTCTTGACACCGAAACATCAAATGACGTCAAAACGGCTGTCTGTCCGTCCGTCTGGCTAGCCGGCTGATGATAAAATTTGTATATGCAGTCGTTTTTTATTATAGAATGTTGTTGGATAGTGCGAAGAACGTTTAAGAGAATGGTTTAGGTTCAGGTGTCTAGGGATAGTGGTGGCAGGAACTTAAAAAAAAATGTCTTCCTGGTGGTGTCTTTGCATAGGGACCGACCGCGGCGGCGGCGTGTCGCGGCGGGGCGAAGCGTGGTGGGGCGGGGTGGAGCGGGGCGGGGCGAAGCGGGGCGGGGCGGGGCAAGGCCGGGCGGGGCGAGGCGGGTTGGGGCGGGTATGAGCGGGTCGGGTCGGGGCGGAGCTGGGAGGGGGCGGGGCGGAGCGGTGTGGGGCGGTGCTGGGGGGGCGGGGCGGAGCGGGGGGGGCGGGGCGAGGCGGGGCGAGGAGGAGCGGGGCGGGACGGGGCGGAGCTGGGAGGGGGCGGGGCGGCGCTGGGAGGGGGCGGGGTGGAGCTGGGGGCGAGGCGGAGCGAGGGGCGGGGAGATGCGGGGCGGGGGTGACGGGGCGAGGCGGGGCGAGGAGAGGGGCGGGGAGATGCGGGGCGGGGGTGGTGGGGCGAGGAGGAGCGGGGCGAGGCTGGGCGAGGCCGGGCGGGGCGGAGCTGGGAGGGGGCGGGTCGGAGCTGGGAGGGGGCGGGACGGAGCGGGGTGGGGCGAGGCGGGGCTAGGAGGAGCGGGGCGGGGCGGGGCGAGGCCGGGCGGGGCGGAGCTGGGATGGGGCGGGGCGGGGCGGGGAGGAGCGGGGCGGGGCGAGGCGGGGCTAGGAGGAGCGGGGCGGGACGGGGCGAGGCCGGGCGGGGCGGAGCTGGGAGGGGGCGGGGCGGAGCTGGGAGGGGCGGGGGGCGGGGAGATGCGGGGCGGGGGTGGCGGGGCGAGGCGGGGTGAGGAGGAGCGGGGCGGGGCGGGGCGGGGGGCGTGGCCACGACGGCGACGGCAGACAAAAGTCGCTCCCGAGAACGCCACTCTCGAGATGAGAGCTCTCCGCGCAGAGCCCGCTTACCTCCCTCCCCCTCCTCCCTCCTACCCCTCTCCTCGCACCCTCTTGCGCTGCACGCCGCCGCGAGAGAGAAGAAACGGCGACAGGGGCGCGGCCACGCGGCTGTCGATACGACTAGATTGGCAGCGCGGTCCATAGCCTTGCAACTCTCTGTCACAACCGGGGACGAAGCTGGATGCAGTGCAATAGGAGGCGCTAGTGTCGCCGGGTGCAGCTGCAGGTTAGGCTCGCGAACTTTCCCACATACAAATTGTGAGAAACACGAAAAGTATCTTCTAAATATTCAATTATTCATAAAAAGAAATACATATAAGAAGCCCCTGAAGAAAGCGCGAACATTGACTCTTATCTTTTACCCTTTAACGTTACATAACGCGCCTTTTGGGTCTCGCGAACGTGGATAGCAAATAGTTGGTAATGGTAAAGGGCCGCCACTCCCTTTGTGCCTTGTATGAGGACGACGAATTGTATCGCAAGCAGTAACGCACTGAGTATGGGATTTTAGTCGGAACTTGCAAATATGTGCAATTTGTAGTACAAACATTTTCAATTGTTTTCGGATTTTCCTCGTGTTTATAGCTATCTAACGTATTCGTAAACATGTATCACATCGCAGTCTCACATAGAGCTTCTACTAATTTTTATACTAACGAATGTTATTCAATATATCAATTTTTAACGTAATATCTTGATAAATAGCGTACCCGTGCCAGAATTTTCCATGTTAAACCCCGCCCCTAATCATTCATTTCCGTATTAAGCCTATAATATAAATTTTTCTTCAGGGCCCTCTTATCCTCCAACACTTTTCTATAGAGATACGAGAATGTAGTAGAACTACATAGATTTCAACACAGCTGCCTGCGCGTTGCGGGTTGCATTTGACACGAATATTTAGATGCGATTTTTTAAAACAAATGCTTCACATTCTTCACGCAAACATGGAATTCGTCCTTGACATTTTCTTTTTTCAGAGATTTTATTTATAAAAATTGGTTGCGTGTGAGAGCCGGAAAACTCAACTACACTACTGAAATAATATAGCAAATAATACGTCAACAAATCAAAATACATTTTATATTCAGCATAGATGATTTTTTTTATAAAGCTTGACACTACACTGCTATACCTGTTGCCCCCTTCAACCCTCACCCGGGAGAAATCGAGAAAAAAGATTCCCACACAACATACAGTAGAACCCCGCTACTCCGAAGCCTGAAAATCCTAAATTTCGGATAATGGAGAATTTCGGAATGGAGGAAAATAAAAAAAATAATAATATACAAAATTAATAAAATGCTTATTTGTAGTGTAAAGAAAGGATATTATAATTACTGTAGAATTGAACAACTAAATATTGAAATAAGTTGTCGAAATGAAAGGTTTATTGCATTGGCAACTACGGTGTATATCACATGTTTATGTAGCAGTAATTTTCACTTACAGGAACTTGCAAAATTGGTAATCTTCTTTTGAAAGGAAGCAACTGAACCTGATGCTTGATGACGCGATGTGGTGATAGGATCGCTATGCCACGTTTCCATTTTCTCGCATCACCCGCTACATTGCATTGTGACAGGTAATCCTATTGATGTAGTTGTAGATGTACAGTACACGTTTTTCAGATAATCCGAACATTTCCGAATCCAAAAAAACCACACGCTTAATTAGTGCAGAATACTGGGAGTTCTACATTAACATATAATACATTAATCGCTTGTGCCTACTCCCCATTCCAGATTAAAAAGCCACTTCATACAATACCAATGTGTTAGTTTTAGTCATTTTCATCTTGTGTAGTCTAGATTGTACATATTCTCCTTGAAAATAAAACTTATTATTTGTAGTTCAGGGATCATTACGTGTTTATATTAGGGTTCAATTTGTGTTTATTATTAAGGTCATTTTTGTACAGTGTCTAAGATTTTTCTCATGTGTTCAATTTAAAGGTTTATTGTGTTAGCATTAGGAAATGTCTAGGGTTCATGTCCACATTAGCGTTAAGGTTTTTTCTTGCCAATACCTTCAATCATTTAATTCGGATTTAGCATTAATAGCGTAATAACATAGCATTAGGATTTGGTCATTAATTAAACCATCACCTTTTACGGCGATAAATGACACTTCACAGCAATTAATGCTACTTCATGCATTTATGCTCGTACTTCTCTTAAGCAGAAGGCACCTTACGATCTCTTCCACATGTCTTCACAGCAATAGTGCCATCTGACAGCATCATGCACGCTGTCAGCCTTTCTGTTTAACAGAAGGCACACACTACAACCTTTCAGATCAAATTACACGTCTTTGAGGCAACCATTTACTCAATTATCACACCACGCCTTGTCATACTTAGACACGTTATTAGCTTAGCACGTTATTAGCACGTATTTAGCTTCATTCCCTCCCGTCTTATCACGCCCTTTCAGACATCAAGACGTGTTATGTTATGCGAACACATCGCAATAAACTTAACTTCAAGCAATTTAATGGACTTATTGCTCATTTTTATCGCCATGTTCTTAGTCAATGATGTATACCAGTGCATTCCTTTAACAGTTTACATTTATCATACACTACCGTACCCTAGCTTTCCCCTCATCCTTTTTTTTGTCGAAAACCATTCGTTTTCTGCCGGGGAGCAATGTTCGAGCATATTATATTGAATGAATAAAATGTAATTCATTTTCTAACAAGAGAGCGTCGGGCACCTCCTACGTTGGCAGGCAGAGGGGGACGCAGTAAGAGTCCTTCAGCAGACCTTCGGCGGCCCTTGAAGGGGAGTGCGGGGCGAGGGGCGGGAAGGGCTGCCTTTGTGACGGGCGCTGCCTCAGCCTCTTGCTATCTGCGGCCCCGAGAACCCCCGCCCCGCCCTCATGGCGCCTGGCACAATGGCAGGGCGGGGCGCCAGGGATGGGAAGGGTGGGGAGGGGAGGGGTGATGAGGGGAGGGGAGGGGAGGGGACCCCGCCAAAGCCTCGCCCGGCGCACGACCAGCGCAGCACCGCCGGCAGGTCCCAGGGTACGCGTCGCGACGGCAGGACATCCAACTCTACCTGGACAAATAGGCCGCTGTCTGGAGGAGAGTTCTCTCGATCTGTTGTACTGGTCGATACTTTTCAGTGGTTTCTCCGAAAAATCCTTGGCTAATATATAGCTAATAAATAGGCTTCAGACAGCTAGTAAGCTTTCCTTCCTCTTCATTGTCCTATCTTCACCCCTTACTTGCATACACTTTCGTATTTACGCTACCATACTTGTTGGGGGAAGTCTCTGGAGCTTAGAGCTTGTCTCGGCTGGGGCGGTGACGCGCTGGTGGAAGATATCTGGTTGGGGAAAACTTCGCAAGACGACGTATAGCTGGGGGTCGGATCTCACCAACCAGCGGACGAAGACCACCACTCCTTCACTACCACTCCTACCACCACCACCACTCCTACCACCACCACTTCTACCACCACCACCACCATTCCTACCACCACCACCAGAGACAAAACATGCTGTCCGAGATTCGTCGCATCCTAGGCACAGGGCCCAACGTTTCTACCGTCGTTCCCCGACCTTCCTCAGAGAGAAACGTTTTGGCACCTACGCCTAAGACGCTGCGACTCCTGGAGAGCCACGAAGCTACGACGACAGTCGATGTTCGATGTCCCGGAGCCTTCTCGTTCGATGTTCCTCGTGTGTTCGCTGTTCAGAGTAGGCCTTTCCTTTGTCGCCAGCCGAGTGCACGTGTCCCTCACGCGAAATCTTCTCGCAGAGCCAGCCACGCGTTGGCCATCGCTTTCTTCGTTGTTCCAGCGCGTCCAAGGACCCGCCCCGCCCGCCCCGCCCGCCCCGCCCGCCCCGCCCGCCCCGCCCGCCCCGCCCGCCCCGCCCGCCCCGCCTTGCGTGGCTGCGGGCGCCGGAGCTGTCCCCGCGGGCGGGCGACGGGGCGATGGGGCGATGGGCGATGAGGGCGCGCCGTCTCAAAGGGCCGCCGCTCGGGGCGACCGCCCGATGAAACTCCGCTCGCTTTGAGCCACGCCCACCCGCCCAAACAATGGGGCGACGCGAGGCGGGGGAGGGCGGGCGGCGGGAGCCTGGCGGAGGGTGGGGAAATGGTGGCGGTGACCGGCGGGTAGTCGGTGATCGGGAGCGGTGGTTGGTGACCGGTGGTTGGAGAGCGGAGTTCGGTGACTGGCGGGCAGTGGTTGGTGAGCGCCGGTCGGAGATCGACGGGCAGTGCTTGGTGAGCGGTGGGTGGTGAGCGGTGGGTGGTGAGCGGTGGGTGGTGAGCGGTGGTCGGTGACCGGCGGGCAGTGGTTAGTGAGCGGTGGGTGATGAGCAGAGTTCGGTACCTGGCGGGCAGTGGTTGGTGAGCGGCGGTCGGAGATCGACGGGCAGTGCTTGGTGAGCGGTGGGTGGTGAGCGGTGGGTGGTGAGCGGTGGGTGGTGAGCGGTGGTCGGTGACCGGCGGGCAGTGGTTAGTGAGCGGTGGGTGATGAGCAGAGTTCGGTACCTGGCGGGCAGTGGTTGGTGAGCGGTGGTCGGAGATCGACGGGCAGTGCTTGGTGAGCGGTAGGTGGTGAGCGGTGGGTGGTGAGCGGTGGGTGGTGAGCGGTGGGTGGTGAGCGGTGGGTGGTGAGCGGTGGGTGGTGAGCGGTGGGTGGTGAGCGGTGGGTGGTGAGCGGTGGGTGGTGAGCGGTGGTCGGTGACCAGCGGGCAGTGGTTAGTGAGCGGTGGGTGATGAGCAGAGTTCGGTACCTGGCGGGCAGTGGTTGGTGAGCGGCGGTCGGAGATCGACGGGCAGTGCTTGGTGAGCGGTGGGTGGTGAGCGGTGGGTGGTGAGCGGTGGGTGGTGAGCGGTGGTCGGTGACCAGCGGGCAGTGGTTAGTGAGCGGTGGGTGATGAGCAGAGTTCGGTACCTGGCGGGCAGTGGTTGGTGAGCGGCGGTCGGAGATCGACGGGCAGTGCTTGGTGAGCGGTGGGTGGTGAGCGGTGGGTGGTGAGCGGTGGGTGGTGAGCGGTGGTCGGTGACCGGCGGGCAGTGGTTAGTGAGCGGTGGGTGATGAGCAGAGTTCGGTACCTGGCGGGCAGTGGTTGGTGAGCGGCAGTCGGAGATCGACGGGCAGTGCTTGGTGAGTGGTGGGTGGTGAGCGGTGGTCGGTGACCGGCGGGCGGTGGTTGGTGAACGGTGGGTAGCGAGCGGTGGGTAGCGAGCGGTGGGCGGGGACCGGCGGGCAGTGGTTAGTGAGCGGTGGGTGATGAGCTGAGTTCGGTACCTGGCGGGCAGTGGTTGGTGAGCGGTGGTCGGAGATCGACGGGCAGTGCTTGGTGAGCGATGGGTGGTGAGCGGGGATATATGCTTAGTGAGCGGAGTGGGTGGTGAGCGGAGGTGAGGGGATTGACAGTGGGTGATGAGCAATGAGCTGTGAGCGGAAACGAGAAGACGGTGAGCAGTGATCAGTGAGCTCCAGTCAGTGAACGGTGAGTGTCAACCTAGCTGTATTTCAACCGGCTGGTCCGGAGGCTGTACCGGTTGGTCCTAGGGTTCGAGTCCCTACAGTGGCAGAAGTTTCCACTCCGGCTACGTCGATGAGTGCGTAGGATACTTAGCTGTTCGGGAGATGTCGCGTTCTAGGGATACACAGGGGGGGGCAACGTTCCGGCCGCCAATCTCGTTCTTTTTCCCTGAAGAAGTTCGCAGAATATTGACCAAAACGTTGGTACCTGAACCTAGGACCCGGCGTTTCCCGGACAGCTAAATATCCTACGCTGTCGCCGACGTAGCTACCAAGCTCGAGTGGAAAATACTGCCACTGTAGGGACCCCAACCCTAGGACCATTCGGTAAGAAGTACTGCAATAAAATCAGTGGAGTTCCTGAGCTTCCTCAGCGAGTAACATTTTATGGTCTAATGCAACAAAACACGTCTGGCGGTGTTCTGATCAGTCGACACAGCTAGTAGAAGAGCAATATCCAATATGCGAGCGATTTTAAATGTACTTTGTGCCTTTTCCCCTGCGTTTTGTACTTTTTTGTGAAAGTTTCAGGCTATATTTTGCCTCGTTGGTGGTATTTTCTGTTAGGCTGCGTTGCAGGAACGGCTGAACATAATCACTACCTCGCAATACGTAAACGAGTACCAAAAATTGAAAGGTTCAGTAGAACAAGGAGCTAACACACATTTTTTTGTGAAATTGAGTTATTGGTATTAAATATAACTTCAAACACTATTATTATTTTATTGTAATATGGTAGTTAAATATAATTTCAACGTATACACAAGGGAAATGTGTCTAAAAGTATAAAAGTGTACCGAACTATTTTATGAAAATTCTAGTAAAACTCTTAATATCTTAGAACTAGGTCAATGTGGGCTAGCCCATTGTTCTACTGAGCCTTCCAATTCTATCTGCAAGTAATGCTCCTGCCATACAAACTCACGATATTGGACGAAGTAGCCAACAACACGAACGAACGTGTAATGTTTTCTTTTTCGCCCTAAAAACTTCCAACATGTTACAGTTGCAAAGTTTAACGTGACAAGAGTTAACATGTAAAGCTGTGAAGTCTCGTCTCTTCACAACCTCTCTGTGACGTGGAACGTGCCTAAACACATTCAGAGCTACAAACGAACTCCGAAACAATGTGTCATTAACGAAAGAGAGAAAAGTATTCGTCTGCGTACCTCCCTCCGTGAGCCCGTTAAGTGAGAATGCATCTGATGCAAATGGAAATACTCTATTGTCCTCGTGTCACTAATATTTCAAAGAAAATGGTTTCACATGTGAGGTATCCTGGAGCACGAACCGCATTCGAAGAGATGAACAACGAAGATGACAAGAAAAGGTATGTATATGCAATTCAGCTTATAGTGTTATTCATAATTATAGATGAAAATGTTATATTTATTGCATGAGTACTTGTTTTGAAAACATGTGACGTTAGGAATGATATAAACGAGTTGCGTACTCTATTATTTTGTATAACCGCATTATAAATTTATAAGAGAATAAACTGAATTTTGCGAAACAACTTCCCTGTGACGACTCGGGTATTTGACATCTGTTCGAGAAAACCGTAGTCGGCTGGTCCATTTACCTCTACCTCCCCATGATTCTCTCGCTGCGATTGGCTGATTGTGTGATGACGCAAATCATTCGTGACATAAAATCTAATACGTCATCATTTGTGCCGTAAAATGCCCGGTTACGAATCATTTTTTGCAACGGAAAAGGTCGTTTGCAATACAGGTACCTACACAAAGAAGATATTATATGTAAATTGATTACAGGCTTTATTTGGGTGTCGTTGGGACGTAAGTTTGCTGCCTTGCCTCTTATACGTTTTCCCTGTAGTAATACCTTTTTCTTACAAGAATATAGTGATATTTGACTTGTATACGTTTACTTTTTCACTTACAGAATGTGCAAGGAGGTTGAGATGAACCTTCGAAAATGATACCTTAAGCCATTATGAAGTATATGTTGGCTAATACACTCCTACCGTATTTCTAATGATTGAAGGGGTGCAAGTACCCCCAAGTTGGCTTGAAAGATACTTTCTAAGCAACATTAACATAACAAATAACTTCTTCAGCAGCTCTTTGCTTATTGGTTGCAAAAGAAATACACAGATTTGATTAAAGAGAAACATTATCCCTCCCAAAAAACAATTGATTATGTAAATTGGGTTGTCCGAACCATTTCACAGGAATAAGCTTAGTATATTCTCTTAGTCACTACTTTCAATTGTCGTGGCGTTCGCTAAAGCTGTTCAAAATGTCCTCCTTTCCTGGTACACAATTCGATCCGTTGACGTACGAAAACAGCTACTGACTGCAATATTTACACAAATTCCTAATTTATCAAAAACTTCTGAAAGTCACGTTTCAAGTGCGGCTCTGTAATGAACCTATTGTTTGTTCACTGGACTATTTAAAATACACAAAATATTACAAATCGAAAGAGTTAGCGTCTCGTTGCCCACCGCGACCTGTTCTTTCCCTTGGATATTTTAAATGAACATTTTGCACATTTCGTTTAAAATGTAGCGGCACGCCTTTGTGATGCAAGAACGAGAAAAGGCATCGAGGAAAGGCAGTGAAAGACGCACTTCCTAGAGAACTTCGATGTTCATTGTCTCCGGTAAATCTTCCTTCATAGAGGGGAGAACCTATATTTGGATTTTCGGCAATATTACACTCCAAACATTTAGAAAAAGTTTTCTTGGAATAGTCTTTCACGTGTTGCATTTGGTTTAGAAAAATCACTTAAATGACTGTTTCTAGAATGAATTATTCTATTTCTCGTGAAACGTGCTTTGTCTGTGAATAGTATCCTATTGTAAACATAAGGTCTTCAAAGATCCCAGTACAAAATTGCATACGCGAATTTCTGTCTTGTAGTTGAAAAAAAAAAATGCAAGAGTACAGGAATTCGTTGTGAAGAAACGAATCCTCACGCCGTCACTTGATCCTTCCAAATCTGGAGAAAAGGCTACGATTAGAGGTCAGAGATAATTAACCAGTCTCTCGCAACCTTCTGAATATATTAATAACTCTGCTTTTATGTGGCACAAAACGATTAGAAAATCGTCCATGATATTCATGTACTGCTTTTTCTCAACTGCCATCGCAAAAATCGTGAATTATTAACGCAACTACGTTCACGATACGCAAATTACTACTGATAATAGCTTTTACATTTATACTTATGAAACTGCTCTAGAGAAGAATTTACACATTTTCTTCAGAATTGTGATAATTGAAATAATTTAAATCTCTATTTGAAACTATTTTCTTAAAATTTTTCAGAACAGATTTAATCGCAAATGGTTTTGTAGGTTATTTTTCACCTATTTTGATCGATTTTGTTTATGTTTTTGTTCCAAAGAAACGTGCAAATTAACATACGATGTTACAATTATTTTCCTCACAAAACCTCACTTCCCAATCGGTTACACAATTCATCGCAAAGGACGTAGAATAACACAACTGTTTCCCAGCAATAATTGCATAATAATGAGAACAATTTTTCAAATCACAATCACTCTAAATTACCGCCCATAATCCCAATCCAAATAACCATGAATGAAGATTTCCCAAACCGCATTCCGCTACTTCACAAAGCCGAATATAACCGCAGCGGCGTCAAGAAAGAAAAAAAATGGAAAAATGCGCGATGCCGGAAAGCAAAACTGAGAGCAGACACGCAACAATGCGCTAATGGTCGGAGGGTAACAGCACAAACGGGAAGGCCCTCGCGTGCTTCAAATGGCGGCCGGCCGCATAATCACCGGGGGAAGCATCCGAGGCAGAGGCGGAAGGATAAATTCCGTGAGATGGATGTGCACGATAACAGTAACTTGTGCTTCTCACACACAAGACGCGATTCTGATACAGCGGGCACGACGATTTGTACGTCTTTGTTTGGCGCACGAGAGGTCGGCAACTCGACAAAGAAATGTATCTACCTTACACGCATAGTCCGGCTTCAGTGGTAGACCAAATAACGATTAGCGTGTAGTTGTTTTGTATCCAACAAGCTAGAATGTACTACATAGAGTGGCTGAAGCGCTTCCATCTTTGAAGCAAATTGAAGCCATGTTTTTTGCGGTCAAAGCCCTGCCATCTGGGAAACAAAGAATTCTAGCATTACGTTCGGCGCTGGTTATGGACAGGTGGGCGCGGGCCAGGCGTAATATAAATCCTCTTGTGTGGTTTCACGACCAAAACCAATCATTTAAAAACGAAATCACAATATATAAGGAGAATTGAGACACTTTAAAATCACGTTGCTTCCTGCATCGATTGTTGTCATAAGAATGGAAGCTATTGAAATGTTATTGTAGTTAGCACTAAGTCTGAAAGTGAATGTTATTCCAAATACCGTTATTTAAATTCCATTAAACGACAAACAATAAAGGAATAAGTTGTGATACGATCAACACTACAACGTTGATTCAATATAGCAGTTGAATACACCGCCACTCGAATGTTTTGACTTCAAGAAACATGGCGGCCACTAGTTCGGTGAGCCTCCACAAAGAGCGCTAAAACTCATTGGTTGTACCCAAGTTCGCGGGTTCAAACCCGAACGAAGGTGTGAATGTTAAAGAGCGAAAAAATATTACGTCCGCCTTCCATTGGAGGGGACGTACAGACGGCTGTCCCATGTTGTAGATTTACTGCATGTAAAAGACTTTCACCCTAAAAGAAGCCTCTGAGTTTAATTCAAAATAGCCTCGTTCGTGCGTGAGTAATTTCTTCCTTCTCCACTAGATGGTAAAAGGGACGTAGCGAAATTTGCATAAAACAAAGCATTAAGTAACTAATTTCTAGCATTCCACGAACCAGATCAGGTATGTCATTCTTATTGAGAACTTAATGTAGCGAAACGTTTCAACTTTAGTACGACGAAGGCAATCATTTTGTCAATTTTGCGTTTGCAGTGCCTCTTTGTGTCTTTATTTTTTATTGGCTTATTTTGTTGATATCCCCGAACTCATAATATTTTTTTTGTTTTCTTTATAAAACTAAAATATAACTTCTTTATTTGTTTTTTATTTGCGATAATGCTTGATCCCTTCCGTTTACTTTAAACAAGTGGGTGGCATTGAAATGGCTACCTGTTCCAATCTATACTTCTACGTTTCA
The DNA here is from genome assembly GCA_038098605.1 of Gryllus longicercus. NCBI lineage: Eukaryota > Metazoa > Arthropoda > Insecta > Orthoptera > Gryllidae > Gryllus > Gryllus longicercus. The sequence continues at coordinate 2,361,926 of JAZDUA010000039.1, read as the reverse complement.
GCTTATAGACTCCTGATTGACGTATCGGTGAATTAATTGGAGTCACATTTTAATTACATATGTATATATTAATATATTTGTTGATGCGTAATTGACACTAATAACAATTGATGTGATAAAACAACGAAGTAAAAGCCAATTCAAACACAAAAAGTTAATGTGCTTAAAATTTCATTCCAAATGAAAACAGAGGTACATAATGAGTAAAAATAGTTTATAAGCTCAAAATGTAACTCAAAACACTAATGTTTACCAAAAATAAATAAATATTGTAACTATTCTGAATAATTTTGACAGATCTCCGTCTTTTAAATACAACAGCAGTGCCGACTTAGTATTAAACAATGGCGCTTAGTAGCCTATTCGGCTCCTAGATTTCTACTGATTGATAACTTCAATTATTAACCATCTATTTGCCATCTTTGTTTGTAAACAATGAGTCTTTTGATTTATTTCCCTTTTCTGTTTAAATAGAATATTTTATTTGAAATAGTTTGATTTAATTATTTCTGGTTTATTTAAGACGGTTGAACTATGGTGAAATTAATCATTATGAGTGGTTCAGTCGGAATACGTAGATTTTAGATTTAAACCATTCATCAACTATGCGAAAACACCGATTCGTACATGACTCGATACTTGCACATAATCTACAGCTGCTATAGCTCCACAGCATTATTATATCGATAAGTAAAAAAGATTATATCTTTTTAATTGGCTTGTTCGAGTGATTTTCAAATACTTGATGTAACGATGCGTTTATACTTTAATAATTCTTGATAAATCACAATAACGAGTCTTTTATTCATTCGGAGAAGTTATTAATAGAAGCCTATTTCACCATGCTCCAATGGGAATAACTCTGAAATGCCTTTCTCTCAAGATCGCAATCTCTACATATTCACAATCAAAAAAGTCTAAGATTCCTTCTCTTTTATTATGATACCGCACAACTGAAAATCACCGACAGCTCGTTGAAAGTGAAATTATTTTTCATACTAACGAGAAACTGGCTCTTAGCGCTCTCTGCCGGTGTCCAAAGGAACTATCAGCAGTGCACAATCGCGCGCCCCTGGCAAGTAGGCATTTCTTCACACACAAGTGTGTTGCACGATGAAACAGCTCTCGCGGTAGGCGTTAGACGGAAACGTGTAATATTGAGGTAGTGATGGATTATTTTATATCAATGTATCTGTGTGACTATGTATCTATTAATGGAAAATTTAGGGAGTCTCATTTAGGGGAACAAACAGGAAAAAAACTACATTAAAAATAACCGTGATAACTTTTGAAACTAGAATAGGCGATGTTCGACTGTTCTTCCAAACTACATGAAGTTTGTCCAAATATTTCCTAAAACTCTTCTCTTGTATCTTGGACAAAATTAGAGTTCAAGTCACGAATATATGTCACTTTATTTTATCTAATTCAAATTAGAAAAGGATGATATCAAGTTTTCATGCAGAATATTCATCTGAAATGGCGATCAATTTGTGTAGGGCTTAACAACCCACATTTCTGCTTCAGAACTCGTGAAGTTTAACGATACTCAAAGTTGATATAATATCTGTTAGAAGTAGATGAATATTGAGAGAAAAATAAAGTTAAAAAATAGAAGCTTTTTTAAACAGATCTTCAAAAGTTCGCTAATAAATAAAGCTGTTCTTTGAAATAAGCCTCGATAGAAATCACCTGATTACTCTAAAAGCGCTGTACAATACACATTTAAGAAAGGCCTTATAACTATACAACACATATTCATTTGCACTGCACAATACTGAACTGGCACTGAGAAACGTTTTTAAAAAGACTTTTATGCAATATACTAGTTTACGTTATTGAAACCATAATTATCGTGAAATATAAAATATAATGGACACAGAACCTATTGGTTTCCGGGACAAAGACCGGCTATGACTTGCATTTGTTAAAGATACGAACATGTATCCATATTCTTGATCAGAATTTATTATTATTTTACCTGACGATGTGAGGAATCTGTTGAAGAAACGACATGAGTTGCATATGTTTCTAAACTTCAATAAAAACCAATACTAGTTACCGCCAATCTTTATTCATTTTTAACCTGTGAACTTGTAGGTGTATTTATATGAGTATGTGTTAACATCGAGTGCGTGCTCGAATGTGCACTACTAAACAACTATACTAATGTACTTACAGAAGTGCGAAAAATTACGGTGAATGAGAAGCACTGTATAAAGCTGTAAAAAACAGGCAAAGAAGCTCGGATTTCTCCGAGAAAGTGAACAGACAGAGTGGCAAAGTAAGGAGGCTAAAGAGAGAATGAAGAGAGATGGGAAAGGAAAGAGGACTGAAAATGTAACGAGACAAAGGAAAACCGTAAACATCCACAAAGTTATAAGTAGAAAGTGGAAGTAGTGAGAAAAGGAACATAGGAAAGAGAAAGACAGAGTATAGAAATTGAAAAACAAGAAGAATAAAAACTTCGGGGATTGGAACGAGGACGGCACAGTGGGAAACATGTGTGGGTGACGGAGGTGACAGAGAGAAAGAAAGGCAGGGGGAACTAGAAAGAGGAAAAGGAAAGGAAAGAAAGAGGAAACAGGGAGAGAAACCGAAAGAAAATGTGTGAAAAAACGTAAGAAGATAAACAAAACAAATTGTTGGAAGCTCAAAATAATGATATGTTGACATATGAGAGAGGCGAATGAACAACAGCTGAAGAGCAACACTAACAAAGGACATAGCGTTAGTATGTGTGAGAGAGTGAGTGAGTGAGTGAGTGAGTGAGTGAGTGAGTGAGTGAGAGAGAGAGAGAGAGAGAGAGAGAGAGAGAGAGAAAGAAAGAAAGAAAGAAAGAAAGAGAGAGAGAAATGATGAGTATGTATATGACGGTATATATCTATGCGTTTGTGTGGGTTCATATTTATGTGTGTTTGTTATCGTATGCCTATGTTGTGCATGTGTATGTCTATTTGTGTGTGTGGGGGGCGTCCGTGTATCTGTGTGTATGTCAAAGAGTGTGTGTGTGTGTGCATGCCTCTGTACCTTGGCCGTGTGCGCCTGTGTGTGTGTGTGTGTGTGTGTGTGTGTGTGTGTGTGTGTGTGTGTCCGGGGCGGGGCAGGGACCTACCTGCTGGGAGAGCTTGGACATGTCCACCGGTTTGATCTTCTTGAGCGCTGTGAGGCGCTCCAGGCGCTCCCTGGCCTGCTGCTCCACCGCGATGACAAACGCATCCTGCACGTTGCTGTTCTGCGCCAGGTCCAGCGCTGCCAACACACATCGCAAAATCAGAACGCAAACTCCGACCAGCCACTACATAAATAGTAGGCACACGTGAATTCATCACACAGTAGAAATAATCACTACTTCATGCTGTGAAGAGAAACGACACAAAAGTCAGAGAGTATTAAAAGAGATCATATGAAAACAATTGAGAAATGAATAAATGAATTACTTTTTAAAAACATCAGATTCAATCATTATAAAAACATACAATTAAAAGTAATACGAAACTGTCGGATTGTACATGATTTGAGAAAGGCGTAATGATTAATATCACATAGATATAGGGCTCTACAAATTGTAGAGACGTTCAAACTAAAAAAAGTTAAATTGTATTATATTCTAAATGACATACTACACACAAACATACTAAATTATATTACTACACTAAATTACATTACTATGAAAACATACTAAACGACATCTGCAGATTAAAAAAAGTTAAATTGTATGGTATACTAATGGCATACTAGACTCAAACACACAAAACTTAGCCACACGTTTTACGTTTCAAGACATATTAGTAAGTTAACAATACATCACACTTATATAGTTGGATGAAGAATATGGTGACTGAACAAAGTGATTGGGTATCATTTATATATTATGATCCTCTCTCTGCAAGCCCTGAAGGTTTACTTACAATTCATCTTGCCCATGAATTCAACTTTCACACGATTCCCCAAAGATGAAATAAAAACTTCATTATGTGATTGAACTACTTACACACGTACTATGTTTTGAAAGTGTATTTAAGCAAAGACATCAAACATTTAAATATACCTTACGATAGAGCAATAAAACACATTAAAAAAAGTTATTCCACCAATTAAAATTATTTAACGGGTAGAGTCTGAACGCAATTAATTTTTTTCTTTGGATGTGAAAAACGCGATCTGTGGGAGTGGAAGACGAACTACAGCAGGCGGCAGGCGATCGGCGTCTGAAACAAAAGGCGGTCGAGTGGATTGCGTCTGGGCGTGCGGCAGACGGCCCCGCACGGTCCATCGACCGCGTAGACACAACAGGAAACGGGAGAGGCAGCAGGGCAACACAACAGCCTCGACTCGTTCAACAGACTCTACAAGTTACACCGAAGATATCTGTTATTCAGAAAAAAATATTGGCCACATAGTATTTATTGACAGCCGTATTGCACTACGCCCGGTTGGATTTAATTCATGTCGTTATTCTTGGATTGATTGGCTGATTATTTTGTGTTTCCGGACTTTCGTCAACTGCTAGGGTCACTAGCCCCACAAGCCTAGTGAAAGTTTCATTACAGGAGTTGGCTACTAGCTGGTGAGATCCTGTGCCGACGTACACGTTGCCTTGTGGGATTTTCCCACATACCACCCCTGCAGCGGCGCACCGCCCCAGCTAGGACAAGCTCTAAGCTCCCGATTGGTCTTCCGACATGTGTGTTCTGTAGCGCATGTCCATGTGTGTGTGTGTGTAAATAAGGTGTGATGATAGGCCAAGGAAGAGAAAGGAAAGGTCGGGCGCGGGATCTGTTTGTAGGAGAACTACTCCGGCATTCGCCTGGTGTTGATCGGAGACGCCACAGAAGACTACCGGTCTGAGCAACGGAATGTTAGAATTCGGACAGCGATTAAATTCGACCCAGCTGTCTCGTGTCGAAAATCCCGCCGCACCGTCGAGAGAGAAACCCTATCATCTCCGGGTCAGAGGCACTGCAGTAACTTTAGTTGATGCTCTGAGCAACCTCACATGGTCCGCGTCATGGATGCGTCACTCGAGATATCAGTGGGTCTCCATTGCGTTGCCGAGTTATTCTACTCCATGCGCACAAAAAAACGTAGCGGCAGACGCGGCGGCGGCGGAGGCGGCGGTGGTGGCGGCGGCGGAGGCGGAGGCGGCGGCCACGGCGCCGCCGCCCTGACCTCGAGTCGGCAAGCAGTGGGGCCAACACACGAACATATTGTGCGAATTATTATCCCGGGCATACGAAAGACAATGATGAAGCAACCGGATTTTTAAATAATCGATGATTTTAGGAACAGATGTTTCGAAATTGATTATCAGCGTCAGACATTTCCAATGCAATTTCTACATCCTGAAGAAATTAGATGTCAATGACTTACATTTATTGCTCGTATCCACAACCCGAATTCACAATTAATTATAAATAGCTTGAAGCAATGTAGTACTTGTACATCAGTAACAGAATTTTCATTTGTAGCAAAATAAGTAACAGTGAATTTACACTACTTACTAATTAAAGATGTAGGCTCATATTCACTCATTAATTTACACGACAGTATATAATAACTTATATTGCAAATTTGTATGTTATGTACTCGTAGCATGTATTTTATGTAAAACACTATCCAAAGCAAACTTCCACATTATTACACTGTTTTCATTGAAAAAAGAGCCCTGTTCCACTTCGCTCCCTGGTAGATCGAGCACAGGCAGGGGTTACAGGCGTGCACAGGCCTAAAACAACGAGAGGGGAGGAAAACAACATTTCTGGACACCTGTATCCATTCGACTTTTTCATATTTACAGATGACATATTTAACTAGTAAATAATTCAATTCAATTTTATTCAACTCAATTCAAATTCTATTCAATTGAATGGTAAATAAATAGAATGGATTACAAAGATTATTAAATTATAACCTAAATGGTTCTTATTAAATGTTATTTTGATGAACAATTTACATACCTGAAGAGTAACCTCCAGAAATGTCATGAAACGAATTTACTGATTCAATGCATTCAACAAATCAAATTAAATTACGTAATTAATTATTGATTTTATATTATAAATGTCTTGGGTTAAGGTTATTACTTATTTATAACATAATAATAGTCGCTAATAATCTCATCACTCTCTGAAGCAATCCAGATTAAATAATTTTCTTAAAAAAATCGGTATTGTCAGATTAAAAAGGCGGAATAAGGAATGGCCAACATTTACAGAAATTCCTTATCTTTTCAAGTACGGCTATGGAACCTCTTTCAAATTATTGAGGGGGCGGCCCCTTTTGCTCCCGCACCCCTTGGTCGAAGTAAAAACTAGCTGAGGTGGCTCAGGGCATCAATTGATGTCACTGCAATGCCTCTGACTGGGAGATCCTGGGGTTGGAGTCTCGATTTGGGGTGGATTTTTGAATGAACACTAGCTTCATAGGGTCATTCAGTTTAGCCGCTGTCTGGAGGAGAACTGTAGCGGGCGGCTGCTCTAATCGATAGCTTTCAATGGTCTCTCGGACCAACATAAGGGGAATGCTGGAGTACTACCCTAACAAACGGGCCACGGACCGCGCGCGACCCAGTCCTACCCTCATCCCTTACGTAAGCATACGCACACACAACCAACCCAACAATCGAGTCAAAAGCGAGGGAAACGTTTTCTAGTCTTCTCCGTCGCGCCGTCTGCTTTCGCGCCACTGTGCCGCACGCTACGGCGGCGGCGGTGGCGCATTTCAGCGGCCGGCGGCGAAGTAACGGTCGCAGGTAACCAGGGGGCGGGGGGAGCGGGGTGGGGAGGAGCGGTGCGGGGCGGAGCGTGGCGGGACGTGGCGGGGCAGCCGAGCCGCGCGCTCGGGCGCCAGCTGGCGGCCAGCCTCTCTCGCGTCCGCCTCGGCCCCGTGGACCAACGCGGCGCCCCTCTCCCCCTCCCCCGCGCTTCCCCCTCCACCGCTCCCCATCGCTGCGCGGCCGCCGCGCCAGGAGGGCCGGGCGGCGCTGGGCCGACCGCAGGTACGACACGGGTAGTTGACTGATTGGTTGTAGTGCGATGTATCTAACCGTGCCCGGTATCAGCTATTGACATTTTCATCCAACCGGGAGCTTGAACTATGGTGGATGAAACCATGAACAGCTGATACTTGCCAGGGGCTCGGTTAGAAAAACCGCTCTCGAGTGATTCGGTGTGCGACAACTGCTAAGGTCATTAGTTATGCTAGAGCAAGGCATGTTTTTTTTCCTCAGGAGGTGAGAGCGATCTTCCCTCGTTGGATGGTGAAATCCGGCGTCGAACTACTCGTCAGCTTGTGGGAATTTTCCCCAACCAGGTATCTCCCATCAGCGGGGCACAGCCCCAGTCGGACAAGCTCTAAGTTCCCGACCGGTCTCCCGATATGTGTGGTGGTTTAATGCATGTAACTGTGTAAGTGAGGGAAGAGGATAGAACGAGGAAGGGGAAGGAAAGATCGCGCGCGGTCTGTGGCCCGTTTGTAAGGGATCTGTACCGGCGCTCGTCTGGTGTTGTTCGGATAAACCACTTGTGTATTATGGACCAAGAAAAACTGGTTTCATCATACGTGGAGCTGCTCTGACCGTCATTTCTCTCTTGAAATTCCGGACGATTATCCACATTAAATATTTTAATAATAATAATAATAATAATAATAATAATAATAATAATAATAATAATAATAATAATAATAATAATAATAATAGCCGATCAGATGGCCGAGATCGCTAAGGCAGTAGTGCCGGAGTGGTCTCGGACCAGAAGATCGCGGGTTCGAATCCCGCCTCGGGCATGGGTGTATTTGTGTGTTTGTGTATGTCTATATGTGTTGTCCTTTCACCCCCATTATCATCATATCATAATTTCATCTCCCATACCCCCAGGGCTAACAACCTTGGGGTTAAAAACCGGATCCAGCTTAAATGCTGGTCCCCCCAAAGAATTGTCGCAAGCACCTGCCTCCGTGAGAATGAATAAAAACTGGGCCACGGTAATGGCAGAGTGCTTGCCTGCGTGGTCCTAGTTGGCCGATCAACGAAAAAAAAAAAATAATAATAATAATATTAACAATAATAATAATAGCAACAACAATAACCGAGCGAAGTGGCTTAGTGCACTGCGCGCTGACTTGGCTGTTGGGAGGCCTGCGTTCGATCCTCGGGCCAGTCATCCTGACCGGGATTTTCTGGTTTCCCCTCGGTCATACAGGCGAATGCTGGGATGGTTCCGAAAGACCACAATCATGTCTCATCATTAACATATCACCTCATAATTCCAGGCTTAACAGCCTTGTCTTATTCAGGGATAGAGCCTAAAAGCTGATCCCCATAATGACACACGGTAATCTCTCTCCGGGGTCGATTATGACTGGTCCACGGAAGAGAACGTGTTGCATGGTCAGAAATGACCGATTCGCCAATAATAATAATAATAATAATAATAATAATAATAATAATAATAATAATAATGTAAGGCAACTTGTGAAGATTCAACCTACTAGCCAAGATGTTTCTTCGACAACTGGCTATCAAGCATTAAATGTGGATGTTGAATAGTGGGGTCCCACCATATTATAAACACAGCCGAAACACCCATATTGGAAAGAGGAAATGTTCTTATTTATTGGGAGAGACCCATAATAACAGGTAAAAATGTGACATTCAATAGATATATTTTTTAATGGATTAAAATCCGAAAGAATCTATGTTTGTTGATATTGCCGTGCCCGAGATCGAGAAAATTACTAAATATGAAGACATTTCTTTAGAAATTAAACTTTAAAAACACCTGAATATGACAACGAACACATTTGTTATTTTGGGTGATGGTGATGTGACACAAAAATTTCAGGTAAAATTACGCGTCGTCCGTGGGCCTTCGTTAGAGTACTGTCTCGGAGTTCAGCTGGTACGACGACGGCGACAGGACAAGACATCCCGAGATCAGAGCAGCCTTTATGTAGAATTCTCCTCCAGACAGCCGCTCAAATTCGACCTAGCTATCCAGCCAGTGTCGAAAATCCTACGGCGTCGGGAGTGGAACCACAGGCCCTGCCGGTCAGAGGCACTGCAGTGACGTCAGTTGGTATTGTAGTACGTGTAAGTGCAAGTGTGTGTACGTAAGGGGAGAGGGTAGGGCAAGGAAGAGGAAGGAAAGATCGCGCGCGGTCCGTGGCCCGTTTGTGAGGGTACTGCTCCGGCAATCGCCTGGTGTTGATCTTAACCATCACAGCCGGTAAGAGCTCTAAGCTCCCCACCGCTCTCCCGCCATGTGTGGAGTGTGGTGCATGCTAGTGTAAGGGGTGAGGATAGGACAAGGAAGAGGAAGGAAAGGTAGCACGCGGTCAGTTTCCCGTTTGTTAGGGTACTGCTCCGGCATTCGCCTGGTGTTGATAGGTACAAAACACAGGAAACTATTGATCAGAGCAACTAGCCGCTAGAATTCTGCTCCAAAAATCGGCTGAATTCGATCTACCTCATATGAAAAACCGTGCCACCTTCGGGATTTGAACCCTAGGACCTGCAGGTCAGAAATATTGCTGTGACATTCGTTGTTTCCCTGAGCCACCGAAGCTGGACGTATCCCTTTGAAATGTTGAAAACTCATCTCTTGCCGTCACTGCCTCAACGATTACCCCGGCGTAGTAAATCTGCTTGCTTATGCCTCTCGGCCATAACTTTGGCATTCAAGTGCCTTAGTCGTTGCCACTTGCCTTATGAATTATTCATTACGCCATCACCGTCGTCATCATCATTAACCTTGAAGAGCTGTGTGAGATCGCAAGTCTGCACGCCCGTCAGGGTTTAAACGCGTTCTTGCGTATTACTGCTCATTAGATGCGAACATTTTTACCAAACTCCACCCACAAGCCTCAATCTCATATGAAAATATCAGGACCCAAAATCTCTGTTTTAACACTAGAACACCTGGATATCTGTACGTACCTATTCCGCCTGAAAGTGGCGTTTCTATACCTTCGTGTTTTGATCTGTTTGCAGTCACAAAAACTTAAAATTTTTAAGTTTCGCTTTTCTTGATAATAGCATATTTTCATAAAAATAATATTTCCCATAAAATAATTAATTTTGTTTGTATTATAATACTAAAACCTAATAATAGAAATAACAACTTTTCTTGGGACCCAAAAGAAGTCGGGTGATAAATCAAACCAAAAAAACCGTATTAGAACACACAAAAAATTGCAAAAATTGCATGGACGAATAGCATAACTTGCAAAAATATGTATTGTAGTGACTCAGGCCCCGAACTACAGTGTCAAAATGACATCCTTGGAAGGAGTAGGTAACATGTTCAATAAACCTTTAAACTGTATAACAAAAAAATGTTCATACCAATTAAAACACCTGTAAAGTTGATAAAGACATAAAGGATTGCAATTCTTAATACACAAACTGAAAGTGTATTACAAAATGAGATGCCTTCGGAGTGAAAACCAGTCTTCGGGTTTCTAGTGTTGAGGTAAGGGTACAAAGTCTGAGGGGTAAGGAAGAATAGGGTATCGTAGCCGGAATAAGCTCCGAGCTTCCGAAGAGAATTCGTGAAGGCTGTTTTTTTAAAAAATAGAACTTATTGTAGTATTTTTCGTGACCATTTTAGGCGCTGTTCTTGTAGAGAATTAGTGGTTCTTTTTGGAAAGAACATTTTCTTCGGCAATAATACAATTATAGAACAAGTTAGCCATTATAGATATCTAGACTGTGTATTACTTTTGAATACAATAAAGATATCTCAACAACAACCTAAGGACTCCAAAACATCTGTGGTGCAATAATAAAATACCCGAGAGAGAAGAACGGAAACACAACATAAATTTTATAAAACAGTGTCTATCCCCCTAGTTCTTTACGGATGCGAGACATGGATCATGAAAAAGAAATATTTTACCAGAATTCAGATGAAGTTGAGGTTCTTGAGACAAGTCAAAGGCTACATTGTCTTAGACAAAATGAAAGTTGAGATAATCAGAGAAGATTTAGAAGTACTCCCATTAATAAATAAAACACAAGAACACAGGATACGATGGTACCAACATCTACATAGAAGAATGAAAAGTAACCGCATCCCCAAACAAATGCATATCACTACCGACCTCATAGCAAAAGAAATGTTGGCCGCCCAAGATTAAGATGGCACGGCAAAGACTCTCCAAACCCCTGACGAGATGATGATGTTTTGCGGGATTATTCAGCAACATTTTGGTGGCGCAGGCCAGTCGCTCTTCAAGTTCGTAGCCGCTCAGATGTAGGTCGCACTGCCCTATATCTGGCAATGGTGTACAACGAACATATGCATTTGACGCCTTCCTCTGCAGTCGGCCAATATGTGCCTCCATTCACATCAATTTCACGCCGTGATTGCGTCGCACACACCATGCATTAGCAATAAAGGCAGTTGGTAATATGCGTTGAATTATAGTTGAAGCTTGAGAACTAATCATTATTTAGATTAACCAGAACGACGTGTAGACAGTGTCAGCCTAACCGGATGTCAATGGAAAACTAGGGCTGTTATAACACATACCTACTCACATTATTTGTAAGTGTTGCAATTTTCAAAAATTCTAAGGATTCAACGAAAATTAGTTGCAACGTATTTATAAGCATACTCTGAACTATGGGAGAGAAAAAAGAGAAGAAAAAATTTGGAGCCGTTTTGAGAAAAGCTTGAATTTAGAATTGCTTTTCTTGTACGTAAAATTACGCGAAAACTACTCACATTTTGAAAACTCTGCACACGATCTTATTCAAGAGTATATTTTTGAAAAACAAATTTCCTAAGAAGTATATTTCTACCTTATTGTAGAAAGCACCGCAAAATCGAACATTTGCAATTTTCGAAAAATCAGATATTTTAATTGAAATGGAATAATTTTACAGGCGAACTTGTTCTATTCTAGAGGGGGAATTTGGAGTCAATTCTGAAAACAATTGAAAGTGTTGAGGCTTTTCGTAAATACTCCCATGGCTCCCAAAAATAAAAATATCTATTTCAAATTTAAGAGACCACAACATTTGTAAGATCTATTCAAAAATAGCTTATCGATTTTCATAAAATCCTACGTACAGTTTAACTGCCAGCGTTGTTTGGCACACTCACACAAATGGACAGAGTACGAGTATTGCCGTAAATTATTTTTTTGGTATCAAGGAAACAACAAAATGAGATTATAACTACAAAGTGTTAGAAGGAGTAATTTACTACATGTAGGAGTAAGAATTATCCATTTTTTCTGCTTAAGGGATACACATTAGAAATACTTCTATTTTATGCTGCAGCATTACAATACTTTCTCTATATTTTGTCAATAGTTTGCAAGATAGTAAAAATGTAGTACAAGTGTGAAATTTCTTGACTTCTTCGTTGAGTATATGATTTTTTAAGAATTAATGTGTGTGTATGTGTGTTCTATTACCGAATTGTAACAGCTTTTAGTTATTTGAAAATTTATTTAAACTCAAGAATCTTCCCGCAGTCAGACATCATTAACATTGTTCATCAACGTAACAAACATTTCGATTACTCCAAGATGAATGGATTTACAATGTAGTAAATGATTACCGACGCAACACCTCGATCTTTTAATGTTTAAGCAGTTGTGTTTTAACAACATCCTGTTATAAACAAAAATTGATTCAAGAATACAACATTTTGAATTTTACTTATTTCATTATATTAATATCTGACAGTTTTAGTCATTTTGCAAACTACAAAAATACAGATTTTGATAAACCCATCACTTTCATCACTCTTTGTAATTTAAGGATTATTTCTAGTAACATTGCCTCTTTGCAATTAAGTCTGGACCCTAGAATATTTTATGTACAAGGCGATCTTCTTATTTATTTATTGGCTGTTTAAACTCTCTGAAACAAGACACAGTAACAGATAAAGGTATTTCTAAAAAATCATTTTAAGAAATGTAATTTTCTAAATACAAATTACTCTTTTAACATATGTAAACATTTGTTATTTTAACGACTGTGATAAAAATGTTAAGATATTGTTTGCATGTAGAGAAATGATTATACTACAAGGTAGAGCGAATAGTAAATAGAGTAATTTACTATTTGAAGCGGGTAATTAGACACAAGACGCACTGAAGAAAACGGTAAGTGTAGCAAAAAAGGCAGCGTTAGTCAGTTTTTAGACCTCACAAAAACAATGTGCATTGTTTAATGTACAATGTACGTCGACATTGTTGGCATCGCTTCAAAACAATCAATAGCAATCAAACATAATAACATTACATTACTGAATAAGAATTCATTAGAACACAGAGAACTAGTACAAAGCACTACATATAAAATTCTCTCAGAAAATATGTTAGTTCATTTACAACAAACGACGATAAAATGAAAGAGAGCAAACCTTTACTTAAAATATCTTCAGTTCGATGAGTTGTTGACAAGGTATCGGCTGGAATGTTCTTGAATACGTTTATGTCAAATTCGAAGAGTAACTTACTAGTACAATACTTTTGGGGAAAACATGGATACTCTTTAAAAGATATGAGTAATGTACAATATGTTGAAAAACAATTTTCTATTCTTCACAATAAACAAATAAATATATTATAAAGAAATTTAATTATCATTCTGATACAGATTTTCTCTAAAGTTTTTATTAAACAAAACATGTACATGCAGTGTATCTACACGTTTTGGAATTATTTAATATACAGACAATAAATAAATGATTTTATACTGTAAAGGTAAATATTTACAAAATGTACACATATTTTCCTACACATTATTTAGATCTTTCATTAAACGTACGCCGCGTGAGGCAAAACAAAAGATCATTAAATACATACTCGTATGCTAAGAAGACAAGATGTAATGCCAGTACTTATATTTGAAACATTCCTTTCACACAGGTGGTTTATCACAGCTAAGAACATGTTGGTTCTCTGTTCTAATTGTTAATAATTGTTTTTAAACTGCACACAAATCGGCGCACTATTACTCGTGGAGGAAAAAGTGTCTTATTGATGATTATTGATACGAAATTGAGCCTTAGAAGTCATCTTCTGACGATGTCAACGTATACAGAAGACAACTCTAGGTTTTATTGAGATAAAAAAAATGTAAAGCAATGTCACAAATATATACCAATTCTTTCTACTGCTTCAACTTTAGAACAAAACTAGTCATGTCCAGTACAGAAGAAATTTTAAGCTCAGCAAATGCCTGTAACTATACATACGTTTGGTGCATGTAAGAGACACTTCAAAATGTCCTATCCTAGCCAAACATTCTTCGTTATTTTTTACTGTAAATTCTGTTTTGAAATTATTGAGAATGCATTTCATTTATCAGTCAGCAATATTATGACAGTTGTTTATTGAAAATGGAATATTACTCACTTTAGAACGTGTATGTCGTTGCGCATATGATTTTATTATACCCAATGGCTGTAACTCAGGTCTTCAATACACTCGGCAATAAGGCTTAAATAATGTTCGAGTATACCTAGAAATGTGGTTTAAACATGATAGAATGTATCACCTTCTCACATTATTCTGAGTTATTAACAATACCGGTCAAAGTTTCATGGCAGAAACAAATCAGAATAACATTCGCCAGAGTTTGTTCGCAAGGACTCAGGATTTGGTATACAAAATGTTTAGTACTTATATTTTTCAAATATTTTCTTAGTTCAAACTCGCTGTGAAATTCTGAACAACTTCAAGCTACAGCAATGGCTTCGAAACTGTTGTCTGGGGTCCCACAGGGGCTAATGAAGTCCAACAGCATTTCCTGCGGATACACTCTCACAATGGGTCAGGCTTCTATGCTTCACTGGAGAAATAACTTTAGTCGCAAAAGTCAACTTCGAAACTTTTGCACATGACAAGGGGCCTCACACCGACAACTTCCTTATTACCAAAGCGTCGTGTCGAAAACTAGTCCTACAAACTTGAAACTCACAACTGGAGCATTTTCGTTTCAGAGTGGTGCAAATCGTAAGCCAAAGTAACAATTGGGGGTTTTACAAAACGTCTATTCTCCACAATGCCAGTATAAAGTAAATTCTACTCAAGAAGGTACTGGAGCTGGAATGCTATAGAGAAAATACTTTTTAAATTCTGTTGTTGTTTTTTTTTGGTACTTTTGTGCGTTGTATGACTGTTAAAATTCAGAATAAAACATTCCATACTCCAAAATTTCATTTGTTTGTTAAGAAAAAATAGTATACAAATGCAACTGATACTACACGACGGATTTGCTACAAGCTGGTTTACCAAGCTCATTGGAGTCCGTGAAGAATTTTCATTTGATTAATTTTGATTTTGTAAAGTAATTAATTTACTGTAATGAAACCATCATTAAACTATTCCTGTCAGGATCCATGTGCATAAGACTTTGGCCACTGAACGCTGTCAATGCGCAAGATAGAATTCATTTAACACACTTTTCAGACTAAAAACTCTTTGTGTGCAATCGAATGTTCTTCAAAACTTTTATGCGGGTTAAAAAAATCTATAAGACAGTGCTTCTTCCGATCCTAGGGGTTCTACTGCGGTTTCGGATTGGTTTATGTTCTAGTACGGTTTCCAGAACCCTGTTCAGCCCATGTCAAGAGCATTTTCAATGAGTTGTTTGACAGAATTTAGTTTTCCAAACCAATCTTTAATACAGTATTATCCATTAACTCAACTCTAAACTTTATATAACGATCAAATTCTGGCGAATGCAAAATTTTTTGTTATGACCCGATTGTATGCGTTTCTTTATATTCGACTTACTCAAACCCCTCTCACTTCAAACCAACATTATAAATATTTACAGAAAAGTACCATTCATATACCTAGGGTTGGGCAAGTTCTCTTCGAGAAGTATGAACCACCTGCTGGATCACTTAGAAAACCAACAAATTTTTCAGCAACGAACAAATCGTTCAAGCAAACGAAAAACGAAGCAATTTTTCATCTTTCGAAGTGCTGTCATAAAACGTTTGTATACAAAATTATTTCTAAACTCAGTACTGGGCAACTTTCAGAAACGAACTTGTTCGTACGAACAAATGTATTCGTATTGGTACGCACAAATGTGTTCATAAGTTAAAGCTCGTACAAACAAAAGTGTTGGTGATGTATTCGAACGAACAATCATGTTCGTAAAGTGTGTTCGTACGAACAATATTTGTTAAGTGTGTTCGTACGAACAATTTTGTTATTAAAATGTGTTCTTTCGAACAATAATGTTCGTAACGTGTATTCGTACAAACAATCATGTTTGTCAAAAGTGTTCGTACGAACAAATATGTTCGTAACGAACAAAAGCGCTCGTAAAATGCGTTCGTACGAACAAACACGTCCGTAAAGCGCATTCCTATGAGAAGCAGTCCGCAACTGAATCTTGTCAGCGATGGTGTGTGTGTGTGTGTGTGGGGGGGGGTTCGTCTTCGTTCGACAACGTTCGTGTGGTGGCGTAGCAGCCGCGTTGCGTTCAGCGCGCGTCGCCGCCGCCGGCGAAGTAGAAGACGTGCGCGCCGCCGCCGCCGCCGCCTCCTGCCTCGGAGCTGCCGCTGGAGAGGCGCAGCGCGCGCGCGGGGTCCTGGAAGCGGAAGCCCTCGCCGCCGCCGCCGCCGTCCGCCGAGCGCGACTTCCGGTCGCGGCGCAGGCGGCGGAGCTGGCGGCGCGTCCGCACCACGCTCCAGGGCGTGGGGTCGTCGTCCGGCGTGGCGGAGGCACGGTCCGGGCTGCGCGCCGACACCGGCCGCGACCCTCCTGCAACGCGCGCTTTTTAGAACTCGCACACACACACACACACACACACACACACACACACACTCACAAATGCTCATATCCGACCCCCCTTCCCCCTTCATTCAGTCTCGTTCTTTTTGATTGACCGATGACACAGCCAAAATAAATAAATAAATAAATAAATAAATAAATAAATAAATAGAAAAAATGTGGTCGTGTCTGGGGATCAGACCATGTTTTCTATGTTTTGGGGGTCACTAAATCTGAAGCCACTGTCCATTTTATACTCGAACACATCAGGTTTTTGACATAACCTCAAAACCTTTTTTTTAAATGCAAGATATTTCTAACCGAGAGGTTCGACCATATTATCTAAAGTTTTTGAAGCCGAATCTGAAATCCATTTAACTTCATCACATAATATTTTTTAATTCACATCAATTATAATTGATCGAGAAGGTGGCACTAGTCCCTCTCAGGACAACACTCATCACGTTGTTGTATATACATATTCCCTATATCGTTGGCGACCGATCCAAGCATAGGTTTTTTAGATTTTTCGAGGTTATGTAAAAAATCTAATGTAATAACGTTAAGCGGATTTCAGATTCGGTTTCTGCGATACCAAAATCATATATGGTCTGATGTTCGGAAAGAATAATCTTTAAATTTTTATATTTTTTGAGGTTATGTCTAAAACCTGATTTGACATTTATGTTCGTGAGTGTTCTTGTGGGTTTTAGACTGTCTGTTCGAGCATGTAGTTCATATGTATATCTTTGTTCGAAAACATTAATGTTTGTCTGTGTTGGTGGGGATGTTAGAGTGTCTTAATGTGCATGTTGTTCATACGAGAACATTTATGGCCGTGCGTGATTTAGCCTTCCTGATTGTAAGTGCATGTTTGTTCAAGTACGTTTATGTTTGTTAGTGTTCGTGTGGGTTGCGAATGTTTTAACCATACGTGAATGTTGCTCGTATAAGAACATTTATGGCCGCGCTTGATTAGGTCTTTCTGCTCGTACGTGCATGTTTGTTCAAGTACGTTTCTGTTCATCAATGTTCGTGTGGGTTTTACAGTGGCTGTATGTGCATGTTGCTCGTACGAGCATCTTTGATCGAAAACATTCATGTTCGTCACTATTCGTATGGGTTTTAGACAGTCGATACGTGCATGTTGTTCGTAGGAGAACATTTATGTCCGTGCCATTCTGTTCGTTCATGCATGTTTATTCAAGTACGTTTGTCTTCGTCAATGTTCGTGTGGGTTTTACAGTGTATGTGCATGTTGCTCGTACGAGCATCTTTGTTCGAAAACATTTATGTTCGTCGGTGTTTGTATGAGTTTTATACGAGTATGTTGTTCGCACGAGAACATTGATGGCCGCACCATTCTGTTCGTGCGTGCATGTTTGTTCAAGTATGTTTATGTTCGTCATAGTTCGTGTGGGTTCGTACATGTTCCTCGTACGAGAACAGTCCCGGCCGAATGAGTTTGAGTCTGTCTGTTTGTTCGTTCGTTGTGTTCGAACGCCAATGTTCGACCCATCTGCTGGTACGTACCCGTCGCGTCGCCCGAGTCCTCCTCGCACGACTTGAGCCTCTTGACGGGCGCGGGCGGCGCCGCCGGGGCAGCGGTGGCGGTGGCGGTGGCAGGGGAGGCGGCGGCCGCAGGCGGCGCGGGGGCGGCGGGGGCGGCGGCGGGGGCGGGGCCCCGCTTCCGGCGGTGGCGCTGGCGCTTGCGGCGGGCGCCGGGGGTGGGCGGGGCGGCGGCCTCGTCCTCGTCGCCGTCCTCGTCCAACGGCAGCTCCGCCTCCACCTCCGCCGCCCAGTCCAGAGGGGCGGCGGGGGCGGCGCTGGCGGCGGTAGGCGCTGGGAAGCAAGCAGGGCGCTCGGCATCGGAGCTCGGCCACGCATTGGCGACGGCTGGGAGGCGGCGCTTACCCAATTTTTTTAACGAAAAGCGAAAACTTTTTTTCTTTGCATTCCAGCATTATAAAAGAACCTTTTCTGTTGCAAGAAATCGTTCATAATCGGGCATTTTACGGCACAAATGATGGCGTATTAGATTTTGTCACGAATGATTGCGTCATCACACATTCAGCCAATCGTAGCGAGAGAATCGGGGGGAGGTAGAGCTAAACGGAACAGCCGACCACCGTTTACTCACACGATGTCAAATGCCCGAGTCGTCACAGGGAAGTTGTTTCGCAAAATTAAGTTTGATTCTCTTATAAATGTATAATGCTGTTATACAAAAAAAATATAGTATGCAACTCGTTTATAATGTTGCTTTATTACATTCGTACAAATTTGAAAACTCGCTCCTAAAGTAGCTCGTTTACAAAACATGTACGCATGCAATAAAGCTTAACATTATAAACGAATAGCATAAACTACTATTATGCCTTTATGACGTGCTTATTGATAATTTTCCAATTCACGATTACGTGGCGCGTCCGGCCCTTTGTAGGTTTTGCGTCTTGAAGTTCCTGCTTAGTAGCGAACTCACAGGTCGTAGGGAAAAAGACTCTGGCGTCTTCAACGCATGCGCAGTGCGTATTCTCACGAGACGTAATGTGCTGAGTTACTATAGGCAGCTTGAATTCATGAAGGCTGGCCTTTCGCGTATCCTCGTGTACCTTTGTGGCCTATGGCGGACTTACACTACAGGCTCACACACACACACACACACACACACACACACACACACACACACATCAACTTACGGAATGACTATACTGCGATTAATACAGTGTCCCTTCAAGGTGAAGAGTTGGAAGAAGAGGGAGACACCAAGGGTTGGGAGCTTCGTTACGATGCAAAGTTTTGGTACTGTAGCTCTCTATTGGATGACAATGTCTCGTTCTCCTTCCAGCTCGTGACCTTGAAGACACACTGCGTTTTAATTGGAGTATAACCTCATGCTGCAACCTAAGACCCGTACACGGAGTAATACGAATCAGTATCAAGATTTAAGAGCAATAAAATGACAGTGCTTAGAAAAAATCGTTACTTCACACTCAGTGTTATTTCGATAAATGCCAAATAATATAGTAATAATAATAATAATAATAATAATAATAATAATAATAATAATACGTAAATAAGCGCTGAAGCCTCCCCAGAGAAAAGATCACTCTTGTTTTTATAAAAATGTTATCCTTAACAATATTTTGAAGACAATGCATTAAGTTGAATGAAACAAATAAATCAAACGTTTTTGTTAAAAATTTCCCTCCTCTCTCTCTCTCTCTCTCTCTCTCTCTCTCTCTCTCTCTCTCTCTCCCTCTCTTTCTCTCTCCCGCTCCCTTTTTCTCTTGCTCTCTAAACTTATAAATTTTACGTCAGAAGAATATAAAAATTAAGCTGTACGTGAGGAATACTTATTTTCTTAACGAAATCGGATCCATGCATTTTAAAACTATATTTCAGAGTTTCAATGCTTTATAGGACATAACTTCCGTATACTACTTGGCAGTAGTAAAGTAAAGCAGTAGCAAAAGTAAAAATGGCAAAGGGTTAAAGCTTTATTTCAGAGTTTCAGCGCATTACGGTCTAACTAAGTACTAAGTAAGTTTCTTGCACTAAGTGAAGTAAGTACTAGTTCCTTGTACCAAGTGAAACAAAGAGTAACTAGTGGGGCTACAACAACACTTATTTCTTCGCATGATTTGTAACTATCACGTAATAATTTAATACTACTTTGACCCGCAAAATTATTTGCAATTCGCACAATGTTTGCCAACGCAGAGGTTCTAACTCATGTTCTTATGTTTAACAAAATAAGAGCGTGTCCTCTACACAAAATGTCCCACGCCAAATAACAACGCCGACGCTTTAAGAACGGTTGAACAGGAGTTATTCATATTGTTTAAAAATAAAATTATATCTTTGAATATTTTAATGTAAGAACAAACTTCAATTATGAAAATCTGTACCTTCTATATTATAGTTGCAGAAAGACGCACACCAATTTAAACTTTTTGCAACTTTTGAAAATTCAGAAGTGTCAACGAAAATTGGACCTGCGCTATTTGTATAAGCATACTTTGCTCCATCTGAGAAAAAAATGAGACAAAATTTGGAGCCATTTTGAAGAAATATTGTTTTCAAAATTTCCTTTATTTCACGTAAAATTCCCCGAAAATTTCACATATTTTGAAAAATAGTAGTCAATTGGTGAATATCTTAATTCAACTTTCGAGGGCATTATAGTTTCCTTACTTTCCCTGTGCGTCGTAGTAGTATAAGAGGAAGTAAAAATATCAGTCTAAGGGGTGAAGTCTTATTTCAGCATTTCAGTGCAAAATGGTGCCAACAGACTGCATCATGTTCCACACGTTACGCTTTCGGTCACTGCCAAGTTCTCAACATCACTCAGTTTTGAACATCAGTGCTTTGAGGATTATATTTTAACGTTTTCGATTTGTTGCTCGTGGGTCAAACATTTTGACGACCCCTATTCAATTTTATTGAGCACGAATTTAATGTTGGAGATCACTAAAGCTGTTTAACGTTGATTTTATATACATCGACGGTTTTTGAACAGTGTTTAACACAATATTTTAATTTTGAACATCGATGTTTGGCAACATCGCTGTTTTGTGGTCGATGTCGCAGCACTTACTCCTATGATGGGAAGACTTGGATGAGCTATTGTGCACCGTATCGGAATTCAGAGAATGAGCTTCACGCATCAGTTTGCATTACAATCTTAGCGGGAATTTTAAATGCCAAAATTATCACCTCGTTACAAGTCTTTCAAAAATGAACCATTTCGTAAAGTTTTGCAACTTTGTTTCAACTACTCCTTCATCGAAATGTTTTTGATTGGTCACCGTTTAAACGTTTCACTTTATGCAACTTTTAAAATGTTTCTCCACACTTCTTTTATGGTCACGTGGTTCATGACGTTCATGACGTAAACATAACGAACAAAAACCGGTGCACCGGACTAGCTCATCTTTTTCCACCATGTTTTTTTACGTGTGCAATTCAAAGTCCTATTCTTAGGCAGTTCATGACCCAAACAAATGAGTGCAATAAACCGCGTATGTACTATAAACTTAACCTCTCTGATTTCCTCATGCTTATTTTCAATATTTGGCGCACTTTGGAATTTTGGCATTTTGGAATATTTGGCGAATTCTGTTAGACGTAGTTGCATCTGAGGAATATTCCTATTCAATATCACTCACGCTTTGGAAATTCTTAGATAAATTTCCTCATCGCTTTGTGAGTCGTGGATTTAACGACAATTTCAAAAGCACTCGCGGTATTACCTATGTTGAGAACCAGCAAAACACCATAAACCAATATTAATAACTTGAACAGTCTCTACAATGCCTTCAATTTTTACTTTCTCATATATACGGAGTAAAAAACGTGGTATATACGAGAAAATATACGTAGAATAGAGAAAGTTACGTAATGCTGCTGAAAATCGATTTCGAGATTTCAACGGAAATACACGTTTTGGGGTCCCGTGATACTGAAAAAGTGTTTTTTTAAACAACCGTTCGTCCGTCTGTCTGTCCGTCTGTAAACTCTTCCAGCGACTAAACAAGACGTAGGAGTTTTTCCAAATTGAAGAAATCCCTGACCATCTGTCTCTAGTGGACGCTTTGAAATTTTGAAAAACATTTTGTTTAATTTGGAGGGTACTTTACATGAAACCCCCCCGGACGTTTTCAAATTTTTCTCAAAAAAGGCTCAAAATGTTTTCTTTAAATTTCTTTTTGATAATTCCTCTTCAACTCGCGACCGCTTAACGGCGCTGCCGGGAGTTAGGATATTAAACGGCGGCGAATTTGAGCTACTCTCCATGTGCAGACCCCTCCTACCTCCAGTGGCGGTGGCGGCAGCGCGGCGGCGGGCCCTGGCGCGCCGCCTCCTGGCGGCGGCGGGGGACGGGGCCGGGGACGGGGGCTGGGTGCCCCGCGCGGGGGAACGCGACCCCTCCCTGCGTGGGGTGGGCGTGTCCACGCCCAGAAACTGCTTGGCCGCGTCCAGCACAGAGCGAACTGCCGACCGCACCGCCTTGCCCGTCGCGCCGTCAACGGGCTTTGGAGCCGGAGATGACTTTGCAGCTATTGGTCCACCCTCTGCGACGCTCGTCTCGAGTTTGGGTTGGGGTTGGGATTTTCTCTGAGGGGCGGGTGATGACTTTGCAGCTGTTAGTCTGACCTCCGCATTTGTCGTCTCGAGTTTTGGTTGGTGTTTCCTCTGAGGGGCAGGTGATGACTTTGCAGCTGTTGGTCGAGCCTCTGCGTTGCTCGTCTCGGGTTTCGGTTGGGTTTTTCTCTGTGGGGCGGGTGATGACTTTGTAGCTGTTAGTCTACCATCTGCATCTGTCTTTTCCGATTTTGGCTGAGATTTCTTTTGTAGGATAGGTGATGACTTTGCATCTGTCTTCTCCGATTTTGGTTGAGATTTCTTCTGTGGAACAGGAGAAGGCTTCGCAGCTGTTGGTCTAGACTCCTGACTGGACTCCGACCTCGATTCGGATGAAGTGGTCTTTTTCTGGGGGGCAGGAGAGGACCTGGCAGATGGGATTTTGGTATCCTGGAGAGTGGATTTTGACTCGGTTGTCGGTGACTTTTTCTGGGGGGCAGGCGAAGACCTTGCAGATGGTATTCTGGTCTGCTGGACTGTGGTTTTAATAGTCGACTCCGAAGCTGGGGCTACATTTGGTAGGGATTCGGTCTTCTTTCGTGGGGCTGGGGAAGATTTAGGAGTTGCACTGACCTCCTGAGTGTTGGATTTTGCTTTTTTCTCTGGGTATCGCTCTTCACTCGCTTTTGCTTCAGAATCATTAACATTAGTTTCCTTCTGAACACCGATGTGTGGAACATCCGTTTTGTCACCACTGTTGTCTGAAGAGGTACTTTTTCCTCGTGAAGCCGGGGGTTGTTCCTGGGGAGCAACTGACGGTTCAAATATATTTTCCTCCTCCTCTGCTCGCTGTTTCACCTGTTCTGCGGTGGGATCTTGAGTCAAGTCGATGTTTTCAGGTAAGGCTGCACTCCATCGCAGTGGAGCACATACAGCGATAGGAACACCCGATTCAGATGCGATGTTTTTAGTTTGGGAAGTAGTTTCTGTAGTGGTATCTTCGGACTTTGATGGTCTAGCTTCATCAAAAGAGAAAGCAGGTTTGGAAATTGATTTTTCGGACGTTGTACTACTACTTCTGCTTGGCGGCTTGTTGCGAAGTATTACTGGTGATGATGGCTGGTTTTCGGAGACCTCGACGTCAGATGTGCTCGTCTGTCTGAAAACATTGTCAAACGAGTCTTTTGCCTTAACTACACCTTTTTCGGAGGCCATACTGATGCTTCTACTTATGGGTTTACTCCGAGTTATCATTGAAGTTGAATCTGCTTCGAAACTGGCAACATCCCAGGAGGTTGTTTGTTCTATATCTTTTTGAACAGGCTCCAAAGACTTAGAAACAGACTTGTCTGAAGCATTACTACTCGCTCTACTTTGTGGTTTGCTGAGTGATGGTTTGGAAGTAACGTTTTCTTTTCCCCTTACATGAGTTTCTACCGATGCAATAGCCTCACTGGCACTACTGCTTCTACTTATGGGTTTGCTACCCGATACAACCGACGGCGATTGCTCTAAATCTAAATGTTCAACGTCCCAAGAAACAGGTTGTTCAATACTTATTTCAAACGATTGCGTCTTAGCGACGGATTTTTCGGAAGTAGTGCTATTAACCCTACTGGTAGGTTTGCTGTGGGAAGCAGCGACCGCTGAAGTGCTCTCTTTATCAAATATCTCCATAGACCCTGGAATTTCGAAACTCTTTTCGAAAGAACGCGACGTTTTAGTTATAACCTTATCTGTGGAAGCACTGAAAGTTCTACTGATAGATGGTTTTGTTAGTACCGCAATGCCCTGTTCCTGTTCTGTGGATGAAGAAACTGTTGTATGTGTGTCCTCGATAGATTGCGATTTCGCAAATTCCGAACTACCTCCAGAAATTGCCGAAGTTCCTTCTAGCACGAGGGACTTAGACCTACCCTCCGGTATCGATGCATTTTCCGATTTTTTATTTTTCTCGCGATACGCTTTCAAAGCATCCTCGAACGACAAAGATTTAGTGGATGTGACGTCACAAGACAGAGGATTCGAACCCGGAACTAAATTTGAACTATCGCTAGGCCTTATCCCGTCAACAGGCTCCCCTGTAGATGGATCAGTAAAAAAACCTCCGGTTTCGTCGTCCGCTTTCGACGGTGATGTAACATTGCCCACAAACATCGTGCGCACGTCCACTTTAGGTGGGAAGTTCCACGAAACATTACTTGCTAAACTTTCTGTACTCTTCTGAGCCAACAGCTCGAGGGATGTGCGAGAAGGTGGTAGGGACAAGGGAAACTGGCCTTCTATGCTTTCGGGGCGACTGGAGGTAATGGTTGTGAAAAAGTCGATAGCCTTGGGATACATGAGAGAGCCAGAGGAAAGGCGGACGTTTTCTGTACTGTCCTGTGTGACGATTATGCGATCGAGCGAAGCTGCGCCACCGGGTTGAATATTTTCCACTCGGGTAGTACCACCGGCGGAGGAGATGTTTTCAGTACGGATAGTAGCGGCGTTTTCAAAGATAAGTGCGGCTTCGCCTTTTTCCGCAAGACTGGTGTCGCTACGTGTCTCCTTAGCGTCATTGTGACTTCCATGACCGGTCATAGACTTCTCACCTGGTTCGTCTCGACTTCTCGAATTCCCTTTCAAATTCGACTTGTCTCGTCGTTCCTCTTTAATGGATGAATCAGTTATTTCCGCTTCTGACTGACTGTGCGTGGACGAACGTTTTTCAATCGTACGATTAGATTCCAGATCACTAGATTTTGACCTCGATTTTGATTTCGTTTTAAATGGTTTATCTTCACTCATAGGATCTCTGGCTATTTCGTCCTCTGTTTGAGAAATGGAAGTTATTAAGCCTAAATCAGACAACTGTGTCCCCTCGGTTGAAGTCAGTGGTGGTTTTTTAGACGTTCCTAAAACGCCTTCTGACTTGTCTATCTGAAACGCCGGTACTGTTGGCAGGAAGAAGTCACCTCCAGAAGGAGATGGTTTAGGAATGTCTGATTCCTGAGTGCTGGATTTCGACTTGGACTTCTTCCTGGGAGACTTTCGCCTCTCTACCTTCGGTTGTTGCAGCCAGTTTTCTCCCAAAGGTTCACCAAAAATATCGCTACCTTCCTGCGCCTGACTGGAGTCAACTAACCGTTCGTCTTTTGCAATATCTGAAGTGTTTTCGAACACAGTCGCATCTTCACTAAAAGAAATTTGTTCATTTTCTGCACTTTTGAATTTGGATTTGTTTTTGGGAGATTTTCTTCTTTCCAGTGAAGTGAATTGCTTTTCATCATCTGGTAGATCCCCTTCAGATCCTTTACAATCAGTTCCGGAAATAGAGGAAAAATATTCGTCTACCCGCGCAATTAACATTTCTGAGCTTGTAATATCCTCCTCATCTGTACTTGGAATTTTAGGTTTTGACTTTTTTTTAGGAGATTTACGTCGTTCTATTCTACCTTTGCTCGACCTTTCTTTAATGAAAGAATCAAAGTCGCTGCCAGATTCAGCCGCATCGGTTGCAGATGGAATGCTCTCTTTTTGTACTGATTCCACGTTACGAACTGTAGGTCCAAGTTCTCTATCTGGAGTAACTACGTAACGAAGGGATCTTTCTTCAATAAGATGCCGCGGAATACTTGAGGAAGATACATCATCATGGTCGTAAGACTTTGATTTGGATTTTTTCTTCGGAGATTTTCGACGCTCTATTTTACACTTTTCCTCTTCAATTGCAATGGAATTTTCACCATCATGAGTATCTAACGGTTCAATCTGTATTAGAGGTGTGTTGTCTGTTTTGGAAGGTATAGTTTTATCGGGAGTAACACTTTTCGATTTTGATTTCGACCTTTCTGCCCTATCTCTCGAATCCGACAACTCTTTTACGTATGATTCAACGTTACCTACCTCTTCATTGGCAGTATTCTCTGTAAAGATTGGGGAGTCCTCTGGAATGGCTTCAAAAGAACTATCAAAAACCAGCTCCTGATCACTGGGTCTCGATTTTGATTTCTTTTTTGGAGATTTGCGCCGTTCTAGTTTACTTTTTCTAGATTTATCAGTGGACTCAAAGTCCTCTTTACCTTCTGTACTTTCTGATTGAGCTGCTTCCGCGAGTTCGTCTTCCACCGATTCGAGTATGACGTCATCTTCAAAACTCACTGACTTGGACGAAGATCGCCGTCGTAAACTTCTGGGAGATCTGGGTTCGCTGAAAGCAAAATCTGTGAATTCTTTACTCGCTTCTCGAGGTTTTGATTCTGTGATTGACGTCACAAATTTTTCGTCGAAAGAAGAATCAGGCAGAGGATATTCATCTTCTCGACTGCTTGATCTCGATTTTATTTTCCTGATGCTTCTCCTATCCCCTACAACGTCATCAATGGATTGGTCTCGCGATTTCTCGAAAGTTGTTGACGTCACGAGGTGGTCCAATGTTTCGGATAATGTGGTAGAAACACCATCATTAGCTGGTTTTGGATCCGATCGTTTGAAAACGTCAGTTGCAGAATCTGCTTTCTGGATTGAGAATGGATCACCAAAGGACAGCGAAGCATCCTCTTGAAACAGCTTAATTTCTCCACTGGACGGTGGAGATTCAACAGGCACTTTTTCTTTACTAGAAGATTTCAAAATTGATTTTGGTTTTTCCGAAGAGGATTCTTCACGTGAACTCTCTGGAGACGATGGAAGATCTTTTAGCGGAGTCTCAAACGTTTTGTCTTCACGACTTTTTGACTTCGACTTGAAACGTCTCAACACGGGCATTTGGGGCGTATCATCCGGTGAACCAGTCTCCACGCCAGTCAGAGATTTCGCAGTTGGTTCAACATGAGTGAGAGGAGACTCTGGCAACACAATAGACGAGTCGCTGAGAGCGTCCTTTTCCTCTGTGCTGATGGACCTTGACTTCGATGCCTTCACGCTTTTCCTAGACTTTTTCTCTCTGCGAATAGGGCCTGTCCATTCTGGCTGGGAGTCGTCGACCTGGCCTCCTGCAATTGACAGCTGCTTCTGAATTAAATCCGCAAGTTCCTCCGAGTTAATGTCTTCACGACTTCGCGACTTTGGTTTTTTACTAGATTGTTTCTTTTCCTGCGTTGGTACGTCAGATTCCGAATGATCTTGAGTAGTATCGTCTTCGACTCCCGAATCGTCTCCTTTCTCCTTAGAAATTTCTGTTTTACTACATGGCTTGGAGATGGCGGTTTTATTTTCAATGTGCGGTGGAATATGTTCAGAATCTGGGACTTCTTTATTCTGAGAATGGTCTTCTTTTACCTCGGTTGAATCCTTTTCTTTCGCTTCGTGCGATTCAGATCCTGATTTATAACTCCTTTCGTTGATCTGCGAGATATCTTCCTCTGCTTGATTGATAATTGACTCTGCGAGCGTTAGAAGAGGTTTTGCTTCTAATGATATAGGCTCTTTATTTTCTGATTCCGTCAAAACTACTGATCCCTCCTCACTGTTTCTCGAGAAGGATTTCGATACAAGTTTACCTTTCGTGTTTTTGTGCGTCTTCTTTTCCAATGCAGATTCACTGGATATTGTACGTTTTACATCAGGTCTAGCCGTCGTCAGTAATTTTTCCTTTACATCTCCAAATGTATGCTCACTTCCGTCACTTTCTAGACTAAAAGACTTAGACCAATCTCCCGCTCGTCTTTTTTCCGTTTCCTTTTCATCTTCTTTCTCTTTCAAATCTACTTCAGATGGCATTACGTTCTGCAGATTTTCATTCAAGTTATCTAATTTTGGTTGTTGCAAAATTGTACCTATGCCAGTTGTGTTTAATTCTTCTCTTTCTTTATCCGGTAAGTTTCTTTCATGCTCCGTTTCAAGTGGTTCTGAATCGGGTGGTAAAGGAATATTCTTTTCAACTGCAACGGAAAATGCATCATACGAATCAGTTTTCTCTCTAGACAACGATTTGGATTTTGTTTTGGTCTGTTTCTTCGCGTCCGGTTGCACAGTTTTTTGTTTTTCCGATGGTTCTGTAGATGATTCTGACGATTTTTCATTAATACTCGTCGATTCTTCTCTCTCCGATGCGACATTTAATTTATCTCCACCCGTTTGGGAATCAATAGAACTTAGAACTTCAGCTTTATTATCAGTGGTTTTAACCATTTCAGACTTTTCCGATTCTGATTCACTCTGACCAACTGAAATATTAGAATCTCTCTCACCTTTGGGAATCTGTGACGAATCTTTAAGTTGCGTTTTTCTCTCTTGTGATAAAATCTCTTCCGGCAATGCAGCAACACCTCGTTCAGGAATGGCAGTGGTTGAATCTGTGGCCTCTGGTGGTTGGACTGGTGAACCACGTTTTTCTGCAGAAAAATCAGATTTATCGGGATCTTTAACAGTTGCTGTATCTTTCTGAAGCACTATTTCACCCGACGGCCTTAACTCTTGTACTGCTGAACTAATTTTCTCCAGATGCTGGCCTTTTAAAGAATCTGAAGGTTTAATTACTTCGTTCGGATCTTTATTCGCGTATTGTAACGATCCTTCTCCAGACGTGTTGCTCTTGCTATCAGGCGACATAAGATTCTCACTAGTGCTTGGTTCAAGTTCTTCCGAATCTTGCAATTGCTGACAATGCTTATCAACTGCAACTTCTGGCCGCTGATAGTCAACAATACGTTTTTCCAAGTATTCACTACTTGTACTCACGTGGACCGGATCTGTCACTTCTACAGAAGAAGTTTTTGAAAGAGGTTTTGTCGTGCTAATTTTAGAGCATTCTTCTGTTTGACTATCAGTGCTCGGTGTCCTTCTCAATATTTCTTGTACTTTCTTTGCCAGGCCGAAGGTGGATTCTCGAATGCCCGTTTCGCCCTTATGGGCATGAGGTACTTTATCCTCCGGGTCTTTGAAAACGCCCTCTCTCTTCGGATCTGTGTCTTTCGGAGATGTTTTTTCATTCTTATCACCTGCTTCTTTACACTGTATTGCACTGGGAACTGGAGAATCTTTAACTATCGGTTTGTTTTTTTCTGAAATTGAGAATTCGCGATCTTTTTTAGTTTCCGGTTTTACTGTATCCCGCTTCGGATCAATGCCGACGTTTTGTTTTGACTTTTTTTTATCAGACGTTTCTGTAACAGGGGATACGTTCGAGGAAGCAGCATCTTTCGCTTCTTCTTTTGTCCCTTCATCGATTATACCGGAAGACCGTGGCGTCAAAATGGAGTTCACCATTGCTTCAAAACTGGCCTCGACATCGAAACCGATGTCCATCGAACTCTCAGCTATTTTTCGGAACACGTCGTGATCTTTTTCTAATTGTTTTTCCATGTCTTCCTTTGTTGCTTCTGTGCTTCCACGTATATGTTTGTCGGGCACTTTCTCTTTGGAGCTATCGCCGTGTGCTGGGACAGGCGTGTCGCTGTTTTTATTGCTTGCGGAGCTGGTGTCAGCTTCGAAGGCTTTTTCGGCGTTTTCCAAAACACTTGCCAACTCCTCCATCACTTTCGCAACCTCCCGGGTGGGCGAAGATTCCGATTCAGAAGTCACCTTCGGGGTTTTGTCATCGTCGAAGCTACTCGTGTCAATGTACATTATATCGAAGCCTCCCGATAACACGGATTGGGTTCGATCTTGGCGAGGCGTCACGGAAGTGGAATTTGATTTCGGGGTTGGCAGACCTGGTTCCGACGTACTATGCTCCTCCGGAAGGTCGGTGAGAACAACGAGATCCGGCTCCGTGAAGTCGATTATGTCGAATTCGGAATCGGAAGCCGCCGATCTTCTGCTGTCTCCGGATCCGGAGCTCATTTTCGAGTCCCGTAATCCCGCGAGTTTTGGGTCCAGAGACGAAAAATACTTGTGGAACGATTCTGTTATATCTTTCTGCGAAATGCGAGGACTGGAACTTTTTTCAGAATCGAACGAATCGCGGCCCGTACGCGATGCTGCGGTTCCGGCGGAGTGAACCGAATCAATTAACGACTCGCGGTGTGGGGTATTGGGAATCGATTCAGCGGGTTTCGTCTGCAACTCAATGTCAAGCGAATCACGTGGAGTTGACTGAAGACTAAAGCTGGTACCGGTGTCCTTTCTAAGCTCCTGTGAGAGTTTTGGTGACTCCAAAACCCTCCTTCCTGGGGTCTCCTCAAACGAATCTCTGGGAGAAATGGCCGAACTTGAACTCAGGACCTCCTCAACAGCTAACGACGCCCGCAGCGAGGTACGTTGTGGGGAGCCGGGAGCCGATTCGGACCACTCCTTCGGCAAAGCAATGGAACCCACGCCCAGTATATCGTCTATGACACTTGTGTCTGTCGTGGACAACCGCGAGTCGGAAATGGTCGTGCTGGATTCTCTTTTAGACGATAACGAATCCCTTGGGGAGGTCACGGAACTGATGCTAGACACATCATCCCTCTGAGTGCTCTCTGAACTAGCTGTTCGGTCCAGTTGTTTGGATGTCAGTTTATATCCCTCCTCCAAAGAGGCTTGTTGCGAAGCTATAGGTGACATGTTAGGGCTAGTTGATGCAAGGAGTGGATGTGATTGTACGTTGCTAACAGGAGGCTCTGACATGACATCTTCAAAAGAATCACGAGGTGGGGAACGAATAGGAACCGAGTCACCCGGTTCAGGAACTGCGTCTGAAATCCACGGAGGAGTTTGATTCTCTGCGGAGAACAAAGGAGCTAAAAAGGGCCTCGCGTCAACAATTTTAGCAGACTGGCTAACAACCGTTTCAGAAACTGGACTAGTCACACGTTCTGAAGCCTGTTGCATGGAAATTCTGGGAGACCAAATAGAACTGAAACTCAAAATCTGATCCTCGTCTATGCTTTTGACAGTAGAGGCACGTTTAATTTTACCTACCTCTTGCAAAGATTTTGTTGGACTACTCTCTAAAGAATCTCTAGGCGATGACAAGGGAGTTACAACACCCATTACATTATGATCCGGTTGTACCGATTCAGAGACAACCTTCGAGATGTTTTCGTCTAGTGAATCGCACGGGCTTTGCGATTTAGCTTTAACAATGTCCGAGAGTGAGTCGCGATGAAGAGAATCGATAGTCAATTCCGAATCTCTCCTAGACTGCGCGTCTAACGAATCTTTTGGTGACGGAAGAGGCGACACCAGATTACCATCTGTTATTTCTTGGGGAATTTCTTTCTCAAGGGAATACCTAGGAGTTCTTTGGGCGGATTTGGAAGAAGTTTCGTCTAACGAGTCACGATCAGGAGAAATGTTTGACATCGTTTTCACCGGTTCCTTGGCATCCGCGCCACTGACTCTACTTTCAGCTTTATCTTTAGAAATATCCGTATCCACATTTGACTTAATTTCAATAATGTCTTTGACTAGTGCTGTGACACTGTCTCTCACGTCATCTACCTTTTCTGTTGATTTAAAAGTTTCTCCGGTTTGAACAAGAACTGGAGATGAATCAATGGGAGAGTCGGTAGGAATCGAGTCAGTTGAGAACCGTTCATTCGCACCGCTACGCGTTTGTTCCGTGGCACTGCCTGCTTCCTTCGCTTTGTCAAGTTTGTCGTCTCGTTCTTTCAGATCTACGGCGATAGGGGCAGACGCGACTTCTTTACTAATAGAGCCTTCCGTCGCAATCGATTCTCGGTCAGAGCTCGTTTCGACTGCATCCGAGGAATCGGATTTCCGCGTCGCAGTCGAAGAAGCACTTGACACCTTCGAAAGTGCGCGGATTCTCTCACTCGGTCGAACGGCTATTCTGATTGGTCTGTCAGGGGGAGGAAACGGGGGCAACTCAACTTTCGCACTGGCTTTTGTTTTACTCTTTTTCTCGCCCTTCTCACTCTTTTTATCGGATTTTCCGTCTTTTTTAACACCCTTTTTTAATTTTGCACCAGTTTTGCCTGATTTTTCTGACGATTCAGGGGATTTTTCTTTTGATTCTTCACTTTCGGTTTTATTTTTCTCGGTTTTAACCTCTTCATCTGGTTTTACTGCCTCGTCATTCGCATCTGATACTACCAAGACATCTAAATTTGCCTCGGATGGTGTCCACCTTTTCGTGTCACGTTCAGACGGAAGGAAGCTATCTCGTTTTTCAGCCAAGGTATCTACGGCGTCTTCAGTTGGAGAGATTTGTGACGTTGCTACAACTGGAACAGATTCATTTCTTACTGGTGCCCCACCAATATCAAGAACTCCTAAAATTTTATCTGTTGATGAACCTGTTTCCACTAGGCCGGTGTTGGAAGTGGAAACAGAAGGATCAGGAATAGCAGGTGGAGAACTGGAGGTCTCAAGAGGTTGGCTGGTGCTCGAAACAGGTCCGATAGGTTTAGGAAATACATCACTTGTCGGTCGAGATCTTTGAGCTGTCTCATCGTCCTGTTTGGGGGAAACAGCCTGGTCAAATGCAGGGCTAATGGAGGTGCTTTGCCTGTCTGCCGATACATCAGTTAAGAAAATGTCGTTTACAGGAGACGTGGAGAGAGCAAGTAATTTCTCCTCTCCCGAACCCGTGATAACAATATCCGACAACCGAACTCGTGGTGTTTTTGTGGTTGTAGTAATGGTAGTCGCTGTGGTAGTTTCCGGTGGTCTACTCCCTAAAGGTGTTTGATCTACGGTTGTTTCGACTTTGGGTAAGGGATGGACTGAATCGGAGATCGATGAAATTCTTTTGGGGGAAGTACAACCGCTACCCGGTAACGACGTTTCAGTTTTGACTTCTGAGGGACTTCTGGGTGAGGTTTCGGGAGGTGAAGACGAAACTGGGGACAGAAGAGGCATTAGGTCTTCAGGAAAACTCCCGCTAGACGCGTCCGACAACGCGGCTGGAGACTCGGGTGACGTTATTCTACTTTGCGAATCACCACTTGGGGCGAACACTTCGCTTTCAGACCTTCGCGCTTCCGTGACAGGAATCTGAGATTTTTCTTTTTCCGCACTCTCTGATCTTACTGTAGTTTCCAAGGAAGGTTCAGAGCTCAGGGATATCAAAATGGGGTCCACGTCGTTTTTCACAGGAGTAATGTTTTCGTTTCCGGTTAGCGAACCTGAAGGAATTATTTCTACCCCACGAACAATTGGATCTGCTAACTTTTTCCTTTCAACACTGTCGGGAGTTTTCGGGGATATATTATTTGATGATTTTAAAGAAAGTTTTTCTCTTATTGTAGACGCAACATTTACTAAACTATCTTTACTGACGTCAGCAAGTGTTTGAGTGAAATCCGTTCGACCCTCCTTACAAGCTTCTTCTATAGAGCCCTTCCCATCTTTAAAGTCATTGTCAGTTTCGAGTTCCGTTTTCTCTTCAACATCGTCTATATCCATACTTCCCAAACCATCATCCTCTAGCAAATCACTTCCACCAGACTTCAAGGCGGAAATGACAGTTTCGACCGAGGTACTGGCAGCGCTGAATAATGTCGCAGACTTTTCAAATGTGTTGTCACGTGTTTTAAAATCATCACAGCTCCTACTTTCCGGAGGTACTTCAAACTGGTTTTTGTCTTCACTTGCAGCAGATACCTCACCGAAACACTGCACGATTACATCCGGACTACCTTTCGACACGGACTCGTCCAGGGAGTTGCCAAATTTCAAAAGCTGGGCGTCCACGCTCCCGTGTGGACTTCCGTGGCCGATCACTAAATCTGGTTCAGTTGTGCTGCTCTCCGACTCTTGTTTCTTAATCTCCCGTTCCGAATCGGCCAGGTCGTCCTGTTGTTGTGGAATGTCTGCGGTTTTGAGCTCTTTGAGTCCCCCTCGCGGCAAAAATCTTCCAACGTTCCTCGTCTTCTTCGCACGACGCGCTTTTGTTTCTTCGCTTTCTTCCTCGTCCGTGGGGGGGTCTATCAGTTCTATTTTGCCCGACCGCTTCACTTCGCTGGGTTTCGACACGAAGCGAGATTCGGCGTCTATTGTCGGAAAAAGAGATGGCTGCTGGTGTTTCATCGGTTTTTCCTTTGGCTTTGCCGCGATGGGAATTTTACTGACGCATTTTTGAGTTGTTTGAGACACTGTTGTTTGAGGTTCACTCTTCACGTGCGTAGCAGGTTCATCGTCCGGAGAATTTGATTTCTTCCGATTCGGATCAATGTCCTGGGAGCCCTTAATTCTCTCTGACGGCTGTTTGGTTTCAACTTTGAACCTCCCGGTTGTGACACTTCTTACCATACTGGGGCTTTTAAGTTCAGATGGAGATTCAAGAATGCCTGTAGGTGCTAGACTGGAATCTGATTTCTCAGGAGTTGAACTCTTCGTGTCTTTTGGGATTTCTCTATCAGACGCAACCGCTGGTTCCGTCAAGACAGGTTCAAAATCAGGTGTTTCGTCAGCTGTTTCATCGGTGCCCGCGTCGTCTAAGCTTGAAGACGGGTGATCGATTCGATCTTCGTGCTTTAGTTTCAACTTGTGTTTCGAGTGGTCTTTGGCAGGAGGTAGACTCACCCGTGTAGACGAGTACGGTTGCACCACAATCGGTCGCCCGGGCCTCTTTCTCACCACTTTGGGCGACCGCTTTTCATAGTCCAAAGAAAATGACCGCAACTGTGAAGTCTCTTTCCGTCGGGTGACGCGCTTCGGGTGATGTCGGTTATTTTCGTGCAGTTCCGGCGACACTGGTTCCACTTCCATGGATTCCATTTCCGCATCTCCGAGGTCGAAGTCTTTGCCTTCGAAGGCCACCCCTTGCCTCCAGAGCTCCTTTTGGGTTTTCAAATCGTGAGCCACCGGTGTTCCTTCTCGTACGACACGAGAAGACGACTCTGACAAACTTCTATCGAAAGGCTTCGATGTGATTTTCTGCCTCATTTTGACTTCCGGAGCGGCTTCAACAACCGGCTCGTTCGTTACAGTTTCCACTTCAGTCGCCGATTGTGCTGGAACATCTCGCTCCTCTAACCTCACTTCGACTTTGGGCACTTCCGCAACAGGAACATTTTGAGTCATTTCCGGAGATTGTTCGGTTCCTGGATGTCCCTCTTCTGAAGCAGTCGTCTCTTCTTTCTTGTCGGGCAGATCGGTTTCCGTGCGTGGGACCGTCAGTTCCACTGCACTTCCGCCGATCTTTTCATCCCGCGTGGGGGCGGGCCAAATAGCGGACATGCTCGACCTGAGCGCTTCTGAGGTGGTGCCTCCTTGGAAAGACCGCAACGTGATCTGAGAGTCGGACTTCATCAGGGGGATGTCCAGATCGGACGTGGTACCGCGGCCGAAGTAAAACTCGGTGATCTTGGCGTCGGGGGCGAGTTGCGGCTGGGAGGTTTGGAGCGGGACGTCCGGTTCGGAGGACGTCCTCCGACCGAAGTAGTACTCGGTGACTTCGTCGTCTGGGGTGAACAGTTTATCATCGTACTCGGAAGTTGGAGTGAGGTCCTCGTACTCCATCCCGTCCCCCTCGTCCCGAACCTTCCTCCTCACCCCTCGTTCCGCTCCGTCCTCATCCCTCAACGCGATGAGGTTGAGTTTACTGCGGCTGCCGGGCACCTTGTCGGCGGGCACGCCCCCGAAGCTGTGCCGCGCCTTTTTTTTGTCCTCCCTAGCCTTATGCGTGACCGTGCCGTCCAGCTTGCGGAACACGGTGCAGTAGGTGAGGTCGGGCGGCTTCATGGACTCGTGCAGCTCGTGGAAGGCCGGCGAGTCCTTGTCGCTGATGAGGTCCATCAGGGTGGACTTGATGTCCATCCAGATGCGGTCGTGCTGGAGGAAGCCGGGGTCCCACACCTCCTGGCCCGACGCCCCGGGCGACGCGTCGCGCAGCTCCGACACGGTGCTCTCGTACTCCCCCTCCTCCCGGCCCAGGCTCAACAGCGACGACTCGTCGTCGCTGAAGTCGGAGAAGGCGCACTGGGTCTGCGCGTCGCGCGGCGAGCCCGACGCCGCGTCGCTGGACGACACCGACGCCTCGTAGCCGCGGGTGGGCGTGTCGCTGCCGGACGAGCCGCACACGTCGTCCGCGAGCGGCGGCGCGATGACGAGGGGGCCCGGGCGACGCATGGAGCGCAGCGTCACCTCCATCTTGGCGGCGACCGCCGGCGGCGAGCGCCCGCGCGCGCGGGGCACGATGGTCTGCTCGTAGCCCGTCACTTCCCCGGCGCCCGGGGCCGTCATCGTGCCCATGGTCCTCGTCTCCGCCGGCTTCCGCTTCTCGTCCTTGCTCGCGTCCTTTGTTTTGGACACGTCCATTATATTGGACGCGGCCTTTATTTTGGACGTGTCCTTTACATTGGACGCGTCCTTTATATTGGACGTGTCCTTTAGTTTGACGTCGGTGACCTTCGGCGCGGTTTTGAGCTTGGGGTCGGCGACCTTGACGGGGAGTTTGGCGGCGGGGTCTCTGACCTTGGCGGCCGCCTTGGCGTTCTTGCCGTTCTTCTTGGCGGCGGCGACGGCTGCCGCGGAGTTGTCCTCGAGGTCGGAGGGCACGGACGGGGTGGGGGCGATGCCCGAGGGGAACTTGCGCTTGACCTTGGGGGTGGCGGCGGGGGCGGCGGACGCCAGGGGCGGCGTGCGGCTGGCGCTGCGGCTGCGGCGGCGGTAGTACTCCTGGCGGTCGTCCGACCCGTCGCGCTTGCGCCGGCGCCCGGCGCACGAGCACAGGAAGCTCATGGTGAGGGCGGCGGAGGCAGGGCGGGAGCAGCTGCAAGAGCACGCGCTCAGCGATCGGAGCTCAGGGCTCGCTGCTTGGGGCTCAGCACTCAAGGGTTAAGCGCTCAGGGTTAAGCTCTTAGGGCTAAGCGCTCAGAGCTCAGAATTCAGGGCTCAGGGTTAAGCGCTCAAGGATAAGCCCTCAGGGATAAGCGCTCAGGGCTCAGCGCTCAGGACCAAGCATGCAGGGTTAAGCGCTCAGCGCTTAGAGCTCAGCGCTCAGGGCTCAGCGTTCATCGCTTAGAGCTCAACCCTCAGGGCGGATCACTAAGCACTCAAGGCTCAGCACTCAGCACTTAAGGCTCAACGACCTGCTATGAGCACTCATCGCATAGGAGTCAGAGCTCAAGGTTAAAGTAGTAAGCACTCAGAACGTAGAGCTCAGCCCTAAACACTCAGGGCCCAATACTTTTCACTTAGTTTTTAGAGCTCAGAGCTTAAGGATCAGTCTAAGCACTCAAGGCTCAGCATTAAGAGCTCAGCACTCAGGACTCAGTATTAGGGCTTAGGGATCAGAGCGCAGGATATAGCACTCAGGGCTCATCTCTTTCTGAAGAGCTCTGGGTTGCGTACTTAGAGCTCATGGAGCAGTTCTCCCTGTTCAGCGCTCAGAAATTTCAGCTTAGGACTGAGCGCTCAGCCCTCAAGTCACAGATCTCAGTGCTCAAAGCTCAACAAGCAGGGCTCAATACTCATAGTCCGGAACTCAGCGCTCTGGGTTCTTAGCCTAAGGTTAGAGCTTATAGCTCAGCTCTCGAGTCTGAGTTCAGCAGTGTTGTCTCAGCGTTCAGCAAGCATGGTTAGATTCACTCACATGCTCATCACACGGTTAAACCACAACAAGACGTTTGAGAACAGGCGGGTAGAAGGAGAGACATCTCTCTCTAGAAGTCACCTGACTACACGACTGACCCTACGAGCATAGCTTCAGCATTATATAGTTCCGTATATACAGTGCCATGTCGTTTCGGACAACGTAGCTTCAGCAGCGCCCATGCTGAGACGAAATTGGCAGTTGAAAGCGAAGTTTGTAGATATCCCGACGGAGATATCTCTATTTGCTGGTAACATAAAAATGATCTTATGGCATCAGCTTTTGTGAACGATTCAGTGCAAACATCATTTACAGTTGAAAGTTAGACATCCTTGAGAGGCGCAGGTCACAGAAGGAAATTGAGCGAATAGAACTTCTGTTTTTGTTTCTACCCGCCAGTTACAATTCTTCCTTGGAGGAGAAATGTATCAGTTCACATACACATACTGCAGCTTTAGTTCTTGATGTGTTCTGTTAGTAGAAAACGCTGCAATTTCCATATTAGTTGTATACTAACACAACGATCTATTAGTTCATTCTGTTAGTACCAAATACAAATGCTGCAATGTTTATCACACGGAAATTCTGCGTTAGATGATTGGCACTAAATGCTTGTGCCGTTAGTTTTAAGAAATCCATGAAGATAATACATACAGTGAGAGATGCCAAATACTATCCTTAATACTCTAAACGCGAAGTAACAACAGTGTGTACATTCAGTGTCACTTTAATTCATCATGATTCCATAAATTCGTGCTCTAATGTTGAACTTAAATGAATGATGATAAACATTCAGCACGTCGCAAATTCAAGGTGCAGGATGTTCACTAAACTATATACTCGAGCCCCTGGATGAAAGACATGAACGACTGAGTACGTCACTACGAAAAAACGACAAATAATTTTAAATTGTGAAAATCAACACAAAATTGCGAATTTTTAAAAACACCCAAAAGACATTTCCCCAAGAATGGCTCCAGATTTTCTCAATGAAAATTTTCATATAGAAACATTTTTACTCTTCTTTAATATTTATGAAGTCATTTTAACTCTACTATTAGGGGACCAAAAAAGTGATAAAATGTGAAAAAAATGTATTTTAGAAATCGATAGGTATCTGCTGGGAAGATGATCGGGCAATACCGAAATCTGGCCTAGACTAAAGAGTGCGAAGGAGTTGGTGTTATTCAGTAGCCTTAAGGAAGGTCCTAGGGGTATGTCCAAGCTATCCCAGTTTAATAATTAAGTCCTGTTTAATAATTAAAACACGCAATAGAATTAATTTCATAAACCAACATTTGTTTCTTGACGTTCTCCCCTATTCTACCCTAGCACTGTTCTACCCTATTGTATGTGAGCAAATTAAAAAAACTTTTACGGAATAATTGATAACGTCGATACTTTGTAGATTTTTATTAATACATTGATAAAATCTTAACATTTTAATAACGCCTAACAAACCCGAATTTCAAGCTTATCAAAGATTAATCAAGTGTCGAATTAGAGAACAAGAAATTAAACAGAAGAATTGTTTGAAAACCATTAATACGTTTATTATTTGCAATTAATAGATATGAGGGGTAAACTCATTTTAATTAAAAAATAACACTTCTTCTAGTTGATTTTAATTCGCCAATAATTAAACCGTCTTAAAAAAATATTTAAGTCTTGTTGAACATTTTTTTGTTTGTTTTAAGATCGCATAAACTTCTAGCACTTCGACCACTACTGCCTGTAACGGTATAATAACAGTGAAGATGACATGATGTGATGATGATAGGGCGAGAAAGAACGAACACAACACAACCACGCCCGAGGCGGGACACGAACCCGCGATCCTTCGGTCCGATCTCGCTACGACATTACTGCCTTAGCGATCTCAGCCATCCGGACTGGCTTGTTGAACATTTCTTCTACTGATTAAAGTAAAATGTCGAAAGAGTTTCTATCTAGGAGAAAGAGCCTGTGTTAGGGAACAGTAACACCAACTCAGATTTCGCTGGAGTGGCTAGAGAAAGCAAGTGAAGAGACGCGCTAATGGTTTTCCACCGTTCTGTGGTTACTCGCGACGCCGGTTGCCAAAGCGACCTCGAACACGACGTGCCTGAAAAGAAACTAATTGCCTAATCCACGACGTTGAAACTTCGCTGCGTGTTATGAAGGAGGCTAAGAAGTACAAATCATCAGGTACCCACAAACTCTCGTAAGTGACAAAGCATAAATTTCACATGAGGCACGAAAAAACAGTTTGATTACAATAACTCTACATTTATTATGTTCAATGTATTAAATATATTTTGTTTTATGAAATTACATCCTCACTTCTATAAATACACTTTATGTAGCTGGCACGTTTTCTACAGTTCAGTGGGAGATATAATTATTCAAATTATCGTTATACATATTCTCATGTCAGGAAATCGATTCCTTCACAAAGATCACAATGAAGTATAATATCCCTAATAAATTGATCTGTTTTTGCACATAGGTTTTATTACAGAGAAGGGAATATTTTACCAATTCTTGTTAGGAACGCTTATTTTCATCTGTATTCAGAATTCATCTCGCACGTGTGTTAGATTAGCGGTTCTAGAATTTAAGAAAACATGCACAGAATACACATTGTCCCGTAGTACGTCAAAAAGTTTGAAACTAGTTTTGACGTCACACAAATAAATTAATAATAACTTCTCAGAACGAATTCTCTGAAAATTACTAACGATAATGGCATATTTACGCACTATTTAGTACTTGAGAGGATCTTTTCAAGAACTGTAACCTTACGACGTTACAAGTGCTACTATCGCTTAGGTCAATATTACCTGATGGGCACTAGTAGAACCTCGAAGCTGCAGGGGTCAGATATTTCAGAAGCTTCAAATTTGTATTTTCGTAAAAAAATATAACATTCAAGATTGTGCCCCAGCAATGAAAGTCATATTTTTTCCGGAAAATTTTCATTTTCGTAAAGAACATCTTAAGACTAACAAGTTAGTGTTCTAACAAGTTAGAAAATATTTACAACTGTTTAAAAGTACAAACGAAAAATGTTTTTGCTACACAAATAGTAAGTGTTAACGTTAACGTGAAGATAAAAGTATTTTGCGTAAACGACGTTGAGAAACAAGTTAGAATTCAACAGTTTCAATAAACAGGCGTTGATAGGGGAGCTGATGTCTCTCAAAATATTTCATGAACGTTTCAGTCTACATGAGAGTGAAACACACTTCAGACAAACAAACTGAGCTTAATGGTTTCGTATCTCTACCATACACTTATAAATTGATTTCACTGTAATTCTACTTCGCCCAATGTCATTACATCCCTATTCAATTTTCAGCCCCATATACTCGTACTCGCAAATCGGCCTTGGTGTTTCTAGATCAGTAAGTACGGCCTGTCGGTTGGGCCTATAAGAATGGGACCTGGAGAAATGGCTATGTCTCAGGGCACGAACTGATGTCAATGCACTCTCTCTGACCGGGAGGTCCTAGGTTCGAGTCCCGACGGTGACAGAATTTTCGACAGCTTGGCAGCTAGGTCGAATTCAGTCGCTGTCTGGAAAAGAAGTCTAGCTGCCGGCTGCTCTGATTGGTAGATTTTTCAACCACTGGGTCTTCAGTCAATCCAACAATCTCTAAGTTCCCGACTGGTCTCCCGGCATGTGTGGTAGTGTAGTGCATATAGTAAGTGTAAGTAAAGGTTGAGGATAGGGCAAGGAAGAGGAAGGAAAGATCGCGCGCGGTCCGTGTGTTAGGGTACTGCTCCGGCATTTCCCTGGTGTCGGAGAAACCACGAAAAACTATCGCTTGAATTCTCCTCTAGACAGAGGCTAGTGTCGGGACTCGAAACCTAGAACATTCCGGTAAGAGGCACTACAGTGACATCAATTGATACCCTGAGCCTGGTCAGGCAGTTTAACGTGTCGGATATTCGGAGGTCGCGAATTCTCGCAAGTAAGTCGAAAGTTTGATGTGTCGATCTCTCGTGAGTTCGCGACCTATGAAGGAGGCGAATCCATAGTTCTACTGCTCTGATGAATGCTTTCTCTGAGCACTCCAAGCCGTGTGCCGGAGCACCACACTAAAAAACGGGCCACGGCTGGCGCGAGACTCTTCTGTATGTTCATTAGAGAAAAGTAATTATTTCTACCCTCCTACAAGCCGTAGAACTCTATAACATTTATTTTTCAGCTACCTGTATCTCTACTTGTATTTCATATATGTGCGGTGCGTCTATTGGAGATCAATTTCCTACAATCATGGATACATACACTCCCATTAAAACAAGTGCCCCTTCAAGTCCACGAGCCGGCAGGAGAGGGGGGCACTCTCTTTCAATCTCTAGCTTCGTTTCCACACATTTTTGGTACTGAAGCTCCCTATTGGATGACAGAGCCCCCCTCTCTTTTCAGCTCATGACCTTGAAGAGACATTGTTTACTCGAAGTGTAATACTAATGCATCATAAGAGAGGTTTTCACTGGCATTTGTATCTTATTTCAGGTTATTTTTTTCTTATTTTGGCAGTACTTTTTATGAGAACGTATAGTTATGCGTGAAAACATGCCTTTTGAATTCACAATTCTACAATAGGATCAACGTCTTAATTCCATAATCATGATAAAATATCTTTCTGAAATACTCCACCCCAAATATATACTAGATTTGACAAAGTTCGTTAATTAGTGGAAGAAGAAAAAAACAGACCCGAACTGGATGGCCGTGGAGGCTAGAGCTTCTGCCGACACAACGCCTAGGTCTGAAGGGTCGCGGGTTCGAGTCTCGCCCTGGGCATGATTGTTTGTTCCTTGTCTCCCATGTATGTGTTGGTGCGGAGGGCCTCGCGTTATGCTGATCCCAGAGCAGAGGAGCCTGCAAAGTGTGTTAATATCTAGTATAATGGTCAAATATTCGTCCCATGGGAACGCAAATGGTAATTGGCTATCGGCTGGGAAAAAACTGAAGACGAATAAGAAAAACCGGAAGCATCAAAATATTTCATTAATTTCATTTATTTGATTCCTCTTTATTTTCATATTTCGTTTGCGTTTAGTGAACCGAAGGATTATTACAACTGAAGAGTGAAAGTTCTCCTCTGATGTGTTACGTTTAAACAGCATTCACTAGGATAACTTTCAATGCAGAAGAGAAACTAGGAATGGAATGTGGAAATTGCAGGAGGCTCCGACGTAGAATCGGAGAAAACTAGTTCAATCTGCAATTCCGACGGCCATCAGAGTTCTCAGCCCTAACAAGCTACTTTTGCGTCTGCGAAGAAGTAATGAAGACTCGTTTGCTCTGAAAGGGAAGACGAGGCAGGACAGATTACATCAGATGTACTAATTGTTATGCAATTGAATACGTTAGGGATTGACAGTATAGTAATCAGTCAATGACGTACTTATATGATAACATGAGAACACACTTCTAGCCGTGATTTTTTGTCTAAAAATTGGGCAAACGCAGTAATTGGAAGAAGCAACATGAACAAACTAAAAACTGAATTTATCGTTCATACCAATTTGAAGAAAGAAGAAAACTTTTTAATACGGTTTTCAATAAAGAAAGGATTGGCAACACACTACGGATAGATTCAAAGACAAAGTTGCTTTTCAAGAATATTGCGTTGCCTCTCTTGCACGTCACATACTTTTCGTCTTTTGACGATATTCAAATATTTGAAAGGAAATAAGAATGCATTCATGTTGGTGAGAATGTCATGTGGTGAAAATGGTGAACACGCACAGCAGTAAGTTGTGATTAAAAATAAATTAAATTAAGCTTTAAAAAGAGAGGTTTACAAATGAAACAGATTCTACAATACAACCATCTGAAGTTTCTATACTAAGGAAAAAAGAGATAACATCACACAAACTAATATTTTTTCTACAAAATAATATTTTTTCTGTCTAATTTTAATGCCAACATTTGGCGTAAATATTTTACAATAAAAATTACTGTTTTCCGATAAGCGAAGTATATCTGAAGGTAAACATTATTAATTGGGGAAAAAATTAACTGATGTAACTCATATAACACACTTCTAAATGTGTCTCGCAGACAATGTATATGACATACAATGCCTTAAGTAATCCTAAACCGCTTATCATTTAAAATAAATTTTATATTTATTTGTAGTTTTTTTTCTTTCAAATTTTTAAAAAATATCATAAATAATAAAGGTTAAGAGGTAGCTAAAAAGATTTATTCTTTAACCACTAGAGTTATTTTAAAACAACACTTACAGAGTATTGTGAATACATTATTATTGAAAAAACACTAATATTTACATTTTCAAATGGACGTTCGCCCGAAAAAGAGCTTCGAAATGGAGTTCCTTTTGTTTCAAAAGGCGAGTTCTTTTTCGCACCCTGCTCGCACGTGTTAGTAGGGAAAACAAGGAAGACTGTTTGCATTGGCTCACGTTGACTCGTCTAGAACCAGTGCTCTCTCTCTCAGAGAGAAAAAACAAAGATTAACAT
Organism: Gryllus longicercus; assembly: GCA_038098605.1. Lineage (NCBI taxonomy): Eukaryota > Metazoa > Arthropoda > Insecta > Orthoptera > Gryllidae > Gryllus > Gryllus longicercus. The sequence goes on along the minus strand of JAZDUA010000039.1, from coordinate 2,317,186 downwards.
TCGAAGAGGGATAGATGGCAAACAACGACGCAATCATGTTGCCTTGGGAATCCGCCAGGAAGTTGCGCGTTCTGCCGCGAGCGAATTCTAGCGCTTCGACTCGTGATGCTAACGATGTGAACTGCGAGACACCCACGGAACCCCGGGTCCGTGCCAAAAAATCTTACGAGAACGCGACAATGAGCTCCTGACAAGACGGGAACTCGAAGTGCATCTGCGAGATGCTTCGCGAACATTGTGGAAGAAATACGCGTACAAGTAGGGACTGAATATTTTCCAAGCGTTTAACGTAGATTCACTGAATTTATTCTGGAAAACCCCGCACTGAAATGTGGAATTTCCAAAAACCGAGAGATCAAGAGCAGGACGAAACAGCCAAATGTAATTCACAAAGAAACGGAAAGGTAATGTTTCCTCGTCGATCTATCTGTGTCTGAAGTCGCCAAGAAAAGGTTAAATAGAAAGAAATGTAGCAAATGCTAAGATATATAAAAACACATGGGAGTGTTGAAAAGACAAGGGAAAAAGTTCTGCTTGTAGAATAGGCAACTCTCATGGAACCACAGTTTCATCAAGATTGTAAGGGCCACTGAGGCGCTGAACAGAATTTACAGTACGTAATCACACCAACACGCGGAGTTTTCAGGATTATACATTCGGGGGTTGGAGAGGTTTCAATATTATGCTTTAGCTTTGGCTTGTTTAGCATGCGAGAGCCACGTGTTAAGCATCAGAGAAAAACACTGAGAAATGGCTGTCCCATCTGATAAGAATGGGTGACAGCAGATTTATAAAAATGTTCGTATACAGGAACACAGGAAAAACAAACAGATGACAGTACCCAATCAAGAGGGTCATCCTATGACGCCTGCCACCTTTCCTTCCCATCTTCATCCCTTATTTACTCGCACTCACGCGCCCTAGAGCTTAGAGCTTGTCTCATCTGGGACAGTACTCTGCTATTTGGAGGACACCTTGACGGGGAAACCCCGCTAGCCAACGAGTAGATCGGCACCATATCTCACCATCATCCGTGAGAAGAACACCACCACTTCCCGGAATAAAGCACACACTACACTCACGAATCTAATGACCGTAGCAGTTGACGCGCCGGGAAACATCATTAAACAGATTATCAAAAAGAAAAATATTATTTCTTTAACAAAACAGCGATATATAAAGAACGAGTTTACATTTCTATTGTATATTGTTAAAAAATACTTAATATGTTTGTAACAAATAATGTACTTCAGCTTCCGGGTCAATGACCCTCATCTCGATCAGGTTTTTGTACAGATTCCCTGATTCATTGAGCAAATGCTGAGATAGCCCCTTGTTTTGCCCCTTTGTTGAACTCACCTTTTGCTTGTAATTGTAAGAGTAGAGGTAAGGGCAAGTTGCTATTTTGATAGCAATGCAGAAAAATCATACTTGCAATTCGTGTACCGATGTAAATATATTTTCTCTAACTGAGAAACGGAAATGACTATTTTTCAAATATTGCTAATCTTGCGATTATTAAAATTTATTTTTAAAATATAATTATTTTATTTATTTATTTATGTTAAACTTTTACTCATCTTTCAACCATTTATAATTAAAATGACGGGAAGGGATTCTGGAACTCAAGAAAACGTGCGCAGATAATCTTTTCTCCCCTACGTCACATATAGTTTTTACTGTTTTTTGACCGAATACATCTAAATCTAAATCTAAACACGAAATAATCAATCAATGAACCGCCCGTTGTAAAGCGAGCGGGCTGTGCTCGTCTGCGGGCGGGGCTGCAACGTCCTTGAGCGAGGGACGCCGACTGTGAGCGGCGGGGGCGGGGGCGGGGCGCTAGCCCGGCGATGCCGTCGCCTCCCCCACCCGCCGCCAGGAGCGCTGACTCATCCAGTCTGCCTCCGCCCCGCACTCGGCCGGTAGATGGCGCTGGTGAACGCCTCGCGGAGGAAAAAGTATTGTCATCGTGCGCCACAAATCGGGGGTTGTACGCGTCTTACGTGACATGTAGGTCGGGAGGAAATATCACGACGCAGTTAGGGAGCATTGCCGCCACCTCATAGGATACGAGATGCGCTACACTTAAGGGACAAATTACTTCAGAAGTGAAGAGACGGGAATCAATTCACCCACTCGGTTTGATTCATTGATTGATTAATGTCGCTCCGTGGCCCGTTTGTTAGGGTACTGCTCCGGTGTTCGCCAGGTATTGATCGGAGAGACCACGGAAAACTATTCATCAGAGCAGCCAGCCGCTAGAATTCTCCTCCTGACAGCGACTGAATTCGACCTCTGCATCTAGCTAGTCTCGAAAATTCTGCCACTGTTGGGGCACTGCAGTGACATCATTTGATGCCCTGAACCACCTCCAAAGCATTGTCAACCCCCCCCCCCCCCCATCCGCCGTCGACCTGTGAGCGGTGGTAGACCCAGGGAAAACGGAAACCGAGTGGCGCGATCAGGGTTCGAAGCCCGTTGCGGGGCAGTAGGTCACAGCCGTCTACCGAGGAACCGTTTTCTCCGACCAACCACGCGGTGGTGGCGGGCTGAGAACGTGCCGCCAGCTCAAATACATATTGCACTGGAGGCACACGTGAAAACTGAATTGTTCAAGGAAGTAACATTAATCGTACCATTCTGTGATCACATATACTACTCATTTAGAATGTGCGCAGAAATTAAAAAAAAAACAATTATGCAGCTCCGACCAGGTGAGTGGTATTTACGGATTCGTTAGATACTCTGGATTTGGGAAATTAAAAAAAGTACTTCTCCCAAATTACTTCACTACATGAATTCGATTAGTGCTCTCTTCCGACGATCACCTCTCACTTCTCTCTCTGTCTCTCTCTCTCTGTCCCTCTCTGTCTGTCCCTCTCTCTCTGTCGCTCTCTCTGTCGCTCTCTCTGTCCCTCTCTCTCTGTTCCTCTCTCTCTGTTCCTCTCTCTCTGTCCCTCTCTCTATCTGTCCCTGCCTACCTGCGTCTTTCTGTCTCTCTCTATCTGTCTGTCTCTCGCTCTCTCTCTCTCTCTCTCTCTCTCTGTGTCTCTCAACGAACGTTCCAAACCGTGACTTGACGTCATCGCTTAAAATTTTCCACCCGCATACTCAACCCTCCTACATCATCATCCCCGCCTCCATTTCCTCCCTCGGGCCCTGACTATTTCCACGGCGCGGAGTCTAAATACCCGCGAGGCTGCGTCTTAGTCACTCCGCGGCCGATCGACGCGCCCCGGTTGCTTCCCGCCGAGAAAAGCGAACACCTTGTTTACCTCCGTTCCACACAGGCCGACCAGAGACACACGGGCCGGCGCGAGTCAAAATTCTCAAAATACACCACGACGCCTCCGAGACTCACACCGCTGACGAAGCAGAGACGAAACCAAGGGAGAGACTTTGCAACTTTTTTTCAAAACGTTCATTTCGTTTAAATCCATACATAAATATTTCCTGCACAAAATATTGTAGATGGGCGTTTTAAATTTCCTCTTTCATCCTTTAATGTCTCGTGTAGCATTTCTCTTGTGAATATTTATTGTTTCTCTCTTGAAACGAAGGAATCTCTAAAAATAACGAGGAATAAATAACGACTATTACATATTATGAAACATCATTAATAGAATCTATTAATCGTGAATACTCGCAAACTCTTTCGAAAGAAATAGATTTTATTTGGAAGTATCTGATAATGAAATAATTTTGACTTAATAAAATATGTTTAAATGTGATCGTGTTTTTATAATAAATGCGCATTAATATAAATTATGATGGAAAAAGATAGAACTATGCTGAAGATGATTGCGAGAAAGAAACCAATATAAGTAATCCTCATTCCAGTGTACACTTGTTTGATGAGGCAAACCCCTAGAAGGCAAAATAGATAGTAATTTGGATAGGAAATACGCTTTAGTATGGTAAGATATTTGAGGAGGAACAGAAAATCATGAGATATGCTCAGAAGGGAGGAACATGTGAAACATAAGAAAACCCCAGAATTCTACATTCACTGAAGAAATGCTGTTATACTGTATTCTTTATTATTATCCGTACTACACACTTCCAATGCGCGCAGGTATAAAGAGAAAATTATGCTGCCTTCAAGCTTTTCAGATGATTCTATGGTTTTGTTAGATACCCAGAAACGTGGGAAAATACATAAATTATTTACTTGTGCTAAAACAGCACGTACCTTTACGCCCGTAGTTTGACGCAAGATTACGCAAAAAGTACTCAAATTTTCGAAAAATTGTACGTGTCTTTATTTAAAAATCAATCTATAAGAAACATATTTCATTTTAAAAAAATATCTCTATCTTCATAATTGTAGTTGGGTTGATGGCCGAAATTGTTCGGGCAGTGGTGTCTTAGCGGTCTCGAACCAGAAGACCGCGGGTTCGAGTCCCGCCTCGGGCATGGGTGTATTTGTGTATGTCTAGTATACATGTGTGCCGTTCTTTCATCTCTCATTGTCATCATCTCATTGACCACACTCCCAGGGCTAACAACATTGGGAGATAAAAATCGGGATTCAGCTAAAATGCTGATCCATCATTCAGCTAAAATGCTGATCAGAAAGGTACTTGCATCTGCTGAAGCAGGGTGCTCGTGTGGTCCAAGTGGGTCTATACGTCAAAGAAATGTAGTTGTAGGAAGACGCTGAAAAAATTTTGAAGACTTGCGATTTTCGAAAAGTTAGAGGTTTCAACAAAAATTACACCTGCATTCTCTTAAACGTTCTTCACACTATTCAACAACAAAAAAAATTACATAAAGGTCGGTCGGAAGCCTAGAGCTTGTCTCGGTTGATGCGGTGCCCAGCTGGTGGGAGATACCTGGTGGTGGAATATCCCGGCAAGACAACGTAGGTCGGTCCGGATCTCGCCAACCAGCGGGGGAATGTCACCAAAACATGCACTACAATGACGGGACTATCGACCTTGGCAGTTGATGCACCGGGAATAAAAAACCAATCAAACAAAATCGTGCGTGGAAAACCCTTAATAATGTCGCAGTTGTTCCCATCGTCTCCCTTCACCTTCGCAAGTGCGCAGGGTCGCTTGGCGGCGCCGAGCCACGGCAGGTGGGAGGACTCATGCGCTGGAAATACCCCGGCGCCGCGTCCCTCCCACTCGCTCACGGCGGCGGTGGTGAATGGGGAAAGGAGATGGGGGAGAGGAGAGGTGGAGAGGGGAGGTGGAGAGGGGAGGTGGAGAGGGGAGGAGGAGAGGGGAGGTGGAGAGGGGAGGAGGAGAGGGGAGGTGGAGAGGGGAGGTGGAGAGGGGAGGTGGAGAGGGGAGGTGGAGAGGGGAGGTGGAGAGGGGAGGTGGAGAGGGGAGGTGGAGAGGGGAGGTGGAGAGGGGAGGTGGAGAGGGGAGGTGGAGAGAGGAGGGGGAGAGAGGAGGGGGAGAGGGGAGGGGGAAAGGGGAGGGGGAGAGGGGAGGGGAGATGGGAGGGGAGGGGGATAGAGGAGGGGAGAGGGGAGGGGGAGGGGAAGGAGGGGGAGGGGAGGGGGGAAGGAGAAGGTGGGGGAGAGAGGGAAGGATGAGAGGGAGGGCGAGGAAAGGGGGTGATATGAGGGTGAAAGGGGAGGGGGAGATAGGAGGGTGAAAGGGGAGGGGGATATGAGAGGGTGAGAAGGAAGGGGAATGAGGATGGGAGAGGGGGGGAGAAGGTGGAGTTGGGAGAGAGGAGGATGACAGGGATGCGAGAGGGGAGGGGAGAGGCGGAGGAGAGACGAGAGGCCACACCGATGGGTTTACGCCCACCCACGAAGTGGCCGGGGCTGTGGGGGCGTGTTTATTGTTGTAGCCCGAGACGGGGCTTCCCCGACGCGGCGCACAATCACTTCTCACAAATTTCCTTCGACAGGCGAGAACCCGGGGAGCGAACTTACCATACATCTTGAATCCCGATGAATAAACTGATAATTGAATGAGAACAAGAACGTTATAAGTGACATTTTATAAATTCAGAAAAATCTGTTTAAGTCAATATTACTGTAAAGTCGTGGTGCTTTGTTCCATCATTAAAACCACGACATTTCAATTGTTCTTTAAAACCACGAAAACACATTGCCATTGAAATACTGCCAAAATAAACATGTTATTCTCAGACTTTATAAAATGTCTCTTATACCGTTCTGGTTTTCACTTATTCAATTCAACTCTTTTGTTCTGAAATTGAGATAAGTACACTAATAAATTCCTACACATTTGTGTATCATTAGATAATATAAATTTGTGGTTGCTGCATAGTATGCGAGTAGTATGTTATTTACGAACACTTGGGGCTTGGATGTCAGCTACCAAGCGGGTCCGCAGGTGGTGGATAGCGGAAAACCCTGAGCGACCTGCTCGCTATCAGGGCAACCCCGAATAGCCAATAAGGGGTCCCGAACCAGACATTCCCCCTCAAAGGCTCGCACCTAGCGACGGGCATGGCAAACCCGAGGGTACTCAGCTACGTGGGGTATTGCTTCCACTTACTTGTACCTCACGTCTTTCTTTTAGCTATCCTATAGACCTCTCTTGGTCAACTCTTGATATTTTCCGATCCCGACGCTATTAGGTTTCGAGGGCTAGGGAGTCATTTCACTCTTCTTTCACTCTTTCCTATTCCTCTTTCATAACCGCTACCCAAGGATAGGCACCCGTAGTCGATCGTCGCAGCTAGCTGTGCCACCGACTCTAGGATGTCTATCTGTAGCAGCAGGCGGGGTATACAGTACAAGCCCCCCTGTACTTCCTTCATGTGCAGTCACCAGTTACTATTGATGCCAGGTCTGACAGGAATAAATGTTTCCGGAGTATATTCCCCCACTCGGATCTCCGGGGGGGAAACCCTGCCCAGGCCAATGCAGCACCAATCACGAATGAAGCAAATACGAAGACGTAGACCTATACTCAGAGTCGCAGCATGGAATGTACGAACGATGTTAGACGGTGATAACCGCCCAGAACGAAGAACTGCAGTTATCGACCGAGAACTACTGAGGTATAGAGTGGACATCGCAGCTTTAAGTGAGACTCGGATAGCAGAAGTAGGTTCACTTATTGAGAAGAACTACACCTTCTTCTGGAAAGGTCGTGATAAAACTCACCCTAGGCAACACGGCGTGGGATTTGCGATAAGAAACACGATCCTAAAAGGAACTACAACAGCCCCTATGGGAGTTAATGAGCGTATTATGACTCTGCGCTTGGGCCTGTTCAAAGGCACACCTATTAACTTCATAAGCTGCTATGCCCCTACACTCAATGCCGAGGCCAATATTAAAGAAGATTTTTACAAGAATCTAGACACAGTGCTCAATTCCATCCCTAAATCTGAGAGCATATTCCTACTGGGCGACTTCAACGCTCGTGTAGGTCAGAATTTTGAAGCCTGGAATGGGGTAATTGGGCGGCACAGTATTGGTAAACAGAACGAAAATGGAGAAATGTTGCTCAGCACTTGTGCCTCACACAATTTAACTATTACAAACACCTTATTCCAATTGAAAGAGATATACAAAGGCACATGGAAACACCCTAGATCAGGCCACTGGCATGCTCTGGATCATATCATCGTAAGGCAAAGAGACCGAAGAACAGTGAGAGTAACCAGAGCCTATAGGGGAGCTGAGTGTGATACCGATCATAGACTATTGATATGTAAGGTGCATATTGAACCCAAGAAGATTGGAACGCAAACAACCAAGAACAAGCAAATTAGATACGACGTCACACCTCTGATGAACTCCACAACCAGGGCAGATTTAGTAAATGAGTTACAAAATCATATACAGAAACGTCATTCTGGAAAAAACAATACTATTGAAGAGGAATGGAACTCTTTCGTACAGGGTATTCAGACAGCAACCAAAAAAGTACTCAAGCCCACTACCAAAAAGACATCCCCGGACTGGTTCAACGAGAACTCCCAGGCAATTGAAGCAGTAATCAAGAAGAAGAATAATTTATTTAAGCTTACCATTATTAAACCACAGGATATGCAACTAAGAGCAGACTATCGAAAGGCAAAAGCCCTTGTACAGCAAACTACACGTAAACTCAAAAATAAATGGTTCCAGGATAAGGCACAGGAGATACAAGTCCTTGCCGATCAGAACAATTCCAGTGCCTTCTATAAAGCCGTAAATACAATATATGGACCTACATGGAACGGCTGTTGCCCAATTAAAAATAAAGAAGGTTCCCTACTTACCCACAGCAAAGAAATAAGTCATCGTTGGAGAGAGTACTACCAAGATCTATTGAATACAAACTCGATAGTGATTCAGCAAGTTATCGATCAGATTCCGCAATATCCTGTATGCGAACACCTTGCTATACACCCAACAACAGAAGAGATTACCAAAGCTCTCGCAAAAATTAAGAATAATAAAGCACCTGGACCTGATGGAATTCCGATTGAGATTTATAAATATGGCGGCGCCTCACTGCTCAGCTGTCTTACCGAGATATTCCAAAGGATCTGGCAGCAGGGTAAATCGCCCTCTGATTTCAAAAATGCTTTAATTGTAAACATATACAAAAAGAAAGGTGACAGAGCTGATTGTACTAATTACCGCGGAATTTCACTTCTCTGTACGGCGGGGAAAATCTTAACAAGAGTGATATCAGACCGCCTGCAGCCACTACTGGAAAGAATCTTCCCTGAAAGCCAAGCTGGGTTTCGTCCAAACAGAGGTACAATTGACATGATCTTTACCTTAAGACAGATTCAGGAAAAGGTCAAAGAGCAACATTCCAGCTTATATGCAACCTTCGTGGACTTAAGAAAAGCCTTCGACATGGTTAATAGGCACGCTCTATGGAAAATCCTATTAAAGTTCGGATGTCCTCAAAAATTAGTCAACATTATCGCTGACCTACATGAAGGAAATGAAGCCAGAGTCATCACAAGTGGAGGAGTAACAGATGGCTTTATTATATCAAACGGAGTGCGACAAGGATGTGTGTTGGCACCTCTTCTATTTAATATATTTATGACTGCATTCATTATCAGCCTGGACCGTACACTTCAAGATCGCGGAATGAATATCAGATATAGATTTGACAAGGGACTATACAACTTGGCCCGTCTAAAAGCTCAACGCAACGTCCGCAATCGCTACTTAACCGAACTGCAATATGCTGACGATCTGGTCATACTAGCCAAATCAGAACCAGAAGCTCAAAGAATGATGGACACCTTTGCAAGTGTATATAAATCACTAGGTATGGAGATTAACTCATCTAAGACGAAATCGCTCTTTATGTACTGTAGTGGGCCTACACTCCCACAAAGGAATGGTTTAATCATTGACGGCACTTCCATAGAGTTGGTTGAACAGTTCAACTATTTAGGAAGCTTAGTAACCACCGGAGGAGACCTGGATGCAGAAATTAGCCATCGAATTCGGAATGCCTCTTATGCCTTCTATAAGCTTAAAGATCGTATCTTTAATTGCAATGATCTTACAATCAGAACTAAAATTATGGTATTTAAAGCCGTCGTCCTGTCTATACTATTATACGGCAGTGAGTGCTGGACCATCTACAAGAAGCATGTCAAAACCCTAGAAAAATTCCAAATGAGGCAGTTACGTAATATTCTAGGGATAAAATGGCAAGATTTTATATCCAACCAGAGAATTCGAGACCAAACGGGCTGTATCACCATAGAAAATATTCTAGCTCGCAACCAATTACGATGGATTGGACATGTGACCCGGATGTCAGTGGAGAGAACCCCTAAACAGATATTGTATGGTGAGCTAGCGGAAGGTAATCGGCGTCAGGGTGGCCAGCTAAAGAGATATAAAGATGGTATCCATGCAATGATAAAGAACATTGGAATAAAGGACACGTGGGAAACACTATGCCAAGACAGATCTAAATGGAGAAATGTCTGCTATAAAAACAAAGGCATCTTTAAAGCTCGCCAAGACGCTGGTTCAACAGCTAATAATGCAAGTTTCACCTGCTCAGAGTGTCAAAGAGCGATAGCGTCCAAGATCGGCCTAGTGAGTCATTTACGAGCACATGAAAGACGGAGGCAGCAATAGTAAACTGAGGGATCCTCGGCCACGAGGTTGACCCCGACGACGACGATTTACGAACAAAACGTAAATTGCGTAAGTTTATAAATCTTTACAAGATAAGTCGAGTTGTCAGATAACCAGGTTACACAATTATATCCAATGAATGATAAGATATAATTTTTGTGTGTGAAATTTTGTATGAAGATATATTAGCTTACTTATAAGACTCAAAGCCGTGTTCAATGCGTTAAAAAGTAGATGGTGGGAGTTTCAATGTAACAGAGGGCAATTGCCCATTACGGGGTATATAACAGTTAAATACAAAGGGCAATTGGCATCAGCGCGGTTAGATCTCGGGATTCCCAGTCGGTCACCCAACCAGGAACCCGCGACATCTCGGATTCGCCTAATCTTCGAGACTTCACTTAGTAAACGAATTCGTCTAGCGACGCCGGTTTGGTGTTTGTGGTCTTTCTGTGGAACCAGTGCAGCATTCTCCTGGATGACCGAGGGAAATCACGAAAACGGCGGTCAGAATGGCCGGCACGGGGATTAAACTCGGGCTTCCCGAAAGCCAAGCCAGCGCTTTGAGCCTAGAGATGGCAAAGACACATGTTTTAAAAATATCAACATTTACGACCACAAACATCGATATACTAATACAAATGTTTTGTGTGCAATGTTTTATTCACATCGATATATTTTTCTAGAAACATCGATGTATGTTTCGCGTTTTTTAAGTAATTATGTTTATGTTATTATGATTTCGTACATGGTACACGTAGTATCGTTACAGTTTAGACTACAGTTTACAGTTAAACTACAGTTTAAACCTTGTCAACATAGAATACTAATTAAAAATTAAGATGACAGAGTGATGTATTTCAGAATATACATAAAATTAATATTTATATTTATGTATCACATTAAACCCAGAACGTATTACTTTATTTATGACCAAAAGTGATTAAATGGAAGAATAGCAGTATCCAATGTCTTTTAGTTTTTATTTCATACTTTATATTCGATAAAGATTACTTTTAACATTTTATTTATACAGCCCAACAATAAAATATTACTTTTAACATTTAAGTATTATAATTAAAATGGCAACAGGGTAGGCAAGTACCACCTGTTTTATCATATTCAAACCTCGATATTTTAAACATCAATGTTTTTGTTGATGTTTCATTTTCGACATCGAAAATGTTTTGATGATGCATCGATATAACGATGTATCGATGTTTCGGTAAAACTTGCTAAGCCACTTCTCTCGGTCCTCAGAGAGTACACACACACGCACACACATACATCTTTTTCGAGCGACATCATTCTATGCGGTTGGTCTGGCAAGAGAGAAATCGGCGGCGGTAACCCGCTTGCTTCCCTGACGGCTTTAGCGCCCGCCACTTCCTCCGTGGAAATCGCTTGAGTCGCAGGGGGTGGGGGTGGGGGGGCTATCTTTGGGCGGTGGCGCAACGCCGTGGGGGCGGAGCGGGCGCTTCCGCTTGGCGTCGCGCCCACCCCCACCCCCGCCCCGGAACGCTCACACGGCGCGCCCCGTGCCGCCCCCGCAGCCGCAGAGGTGGCGCCCCCTGTCGACCACTTGGCACGTCGAGGGCGCACGGCGGGTTGGCAATGCTGGCGAGGTGGCTCGGGGCGTCAACTGATGTCGCTGCAGTGCCTCGGATCGGAAGGTTCTAGGGTTCGATTTCCGAGGGTAGCAGGATTTTCGACACAAGCTCCGTAGCTAGGTCGAATTCAGACGCTGTCTGGGGGAGAATTGTTGCGGCCGACTGCTCTGATCGGTAGTTTTGCGTGGTTTCTCCGATCAACACCAGGCGAATGTCGGAGCACTACCCTAACAAACCGGCCACTGACGGCACGCGATCTTTCCTTCAACTTCCTTGTCCTATCCTCACCCTTTACACACACACACACGCACTGACATGGAATACACTACCACACATAGGAGGGTCAGAAACTGGTCGGGAGCTTAGAGTTTGTCCTGGCAGAGGCGGTGCCTCGTTAGTGGGAGATAACTGGTTGGGGAAACCCGCACAAACCGACGTAAGTCGGCACAGGATCTCGCCATCCAGCGGGGGAAAATCACCAACACGCACACACTTTCGGGACTAATGTCCTTCGCAGTTGACGTACCCGCAACCACTAACCAATCAATCAACAATCCGCCTCTGCTTACGTCCTCCCAACCTATCTACCCTCCTCCTCCTCCTACTGTATCTTCCCTCCCAATCCCTACTCTTGCACACGCCCAACAGGGACGGCGATTGGTGTTATGTTCCAGTGGGTAGTCCCCCATCCTCCCTTCATCCCCTCGCGAAATTGTTCATGAAGGAAAAAATACAAAACAGAATTTTTCACGTTCTCATGTTTATCATTAAATTGACATCATATTATTATCACATTCATTTTCTGCAACTTCAGCAGAGTTCATTTTTGCTATTAACAATCAGTGCAGCGCTTCGCATTTTTTAAATATACTCTCATTTAATAAATGCTTGAAAATCGATTTTGTCGGACATGTCGCTGTAAACATGTAAAATGACAATACTGTCGAGTCTTTGCAACATAGCTGACCACACAAACGATTTACCCCAAAACCTCGTTCATTTCTGAAATTTAACGTTTACAAAACATTTCCCCCATCCGAAATTACGAGTGGATATTTTACCCACTCAGACTTTTTCGTGTGGGTCTAGCCACCCACCTTACCCACACATTATCCGCCGGGCCTGGCTCCCACAATAGATCACCGTAAACACCGACAGCCCACGTGCGCTCCACGTGCTCTGTCGTCTCGGCTTCACAATCGCATGTAAACATGTAAAATGACAATACTGCCGAGTCGATTTGGCAACATAGCTGACCACACAAACGATTTAAGTCGACGAGATACCCCAAAACCTCTTTCATTTCTGAAATTTAACGTTTACAAAACATTTCTCCCATCTGAAATAACGAGTGGGTATTTTACCCACTCGGACTTTTTCGTGTGAGTCTAGCCACCCACCATACCCACACATTATCCGTCGGGCCTGGCTCCCACAATAGATCATCGTAAACACCGACAGCCCACGTGCGCTCCACGTGCTCTGTCGTCTCGGCTTCACAATCGCACGTCGTTGTCGTCCAGAGGGCGCTTTGAGACGACATCCGCGCACGTGCGAACGGAGGGAAGAATTTAGAAATTGGAAGGCACACAAACAGCGACGCCTCCGGCGGCAGGGTAAGGGGACAGGGCTGACCAAATCGTTGATGGAAACACGCGTGTATAATGATAGTCTACTGAGGCAGGGAACTGAAGCCGGTGTGCTACGTCGAGACGGGAGGAGCGGCATACTAGCGTGTATGCTCACGTAGGCTACTGGTGCATCACACCGAATATAATATCTAATTATCAGGCCAGCGGTGGTGGTGACCAGGAATATTCCTTCTAGTAACGGGTCAATATTGTTTATTGTAATTATTGTACGTAGTATTCAGGTGTTGGAGCATATTTCGAATAAATACTCGATAAATTACAAACCGTTCACGTCTGTGATTTATTGCCCCGGCAAAGACGCCACAGACGTAGGAGGGATAAAATGGTTGGTTCTTAGTGATTCCGGGCGCGTCAACTACTGAGGACATTAGTCCCGTAAGTGTATTGCTTGTTTTTGCTCGGGAGGCGGCGGAGGTGTACGCCGCTGGATGGCGAGATCCAGCGACAACCTATCATCAGCTAGAGGGGTTTTCCCCAACCAGGTATCTTCCACTAGCAGGGCACCGCCTCAAGGTTTGATCCCACATGTTTTACACAATGGTTTACAAGTATTTCAGTGCAAGAATACAGGTAGATTGGTTGGTTGCTTCTTAGTGATTCCGGGCGTGTCAACTACCGAGGCCATTAGTCCCGTAAGGGCAGTGCATGTTTATTTTCTTTGGTAAGTGGTGTTGATCTTCCTCCAGTAGATGGCGAGATCCGGCGCCGACCTACCGTCGGCTAGCGGGGTTTATCTCACCCAGGTATCTCCCACCGGCACGGCACTGCCCCAGCCGGGACAAGCTCCAAGCTACCCGGCACGTGTTCTTGTGAAGTGCATTCTGGTGTAAGTGTGTGTGTGTAAGGTGTAAGGCGACGACAAGGAAGAGGAAGGAATGATCACGCGCGGTCTGTGGTCCCATTTTTAAAGTACTTTTCCGGCATTCGCCTGCTGTTGATCGGAGAAACCACGGAAAACTATCGAATAGAGCAACCGGCCGCTAGAATTCTCCTCCAGACACTGTCGGGACCCTATCCAAAGACTCCCCGGTCAGAGGGACTGCAGTGACATCAGTTGATCCTGAGGTTTGAGTGTTGGAGATTTACTTCCTCGGCTTACTACGAAAGAAGAGAAATCATTCTAATTGTGCGCCTGAATTGCTGTGCGCCATGCTATTTTTTGACAGGAAAACACTTAGTGATGGGTCCTGGTAACGAAAAATGAATAATTTATTGTTCCTACACGTTCCAAAATATGTTCCTTTTAAACACTGTGTAGTAAGAATATCAAAATGTCCGTCTGTCTGTGACCATCGCTAGCGCCTAAACCGTATAGACGATTTTTTCTAAAACTGATACTCCTCGATCGATGTGAACAAACTCAAGGTTTTGCGAGTTTGACTCGCAAAACAATTGAAACGTTGAATAAACATCTTTAATTCGGATTCACAAGTGGGAATCAACAGTCACAATGCCTTCCACCAAGGTAAACAAATTCCGCATTGGCACACATCCTCCCATAAAATAAACGCCAAGTGGTGCGCACAAGACGGTGATACGGCATTCACAATTTTTATTATTTTAGTTTCAACACGACCATTGTGAAAACAACCTTAACGCATGAAAAAGAAATTATTTCAAATTGCCTTACAAACGTCATTAACAGCATTCAAACCCAATTTCGAACAAATATCATTAAGTCAGATTCACAAAGTCTTGTTCACTAACATCACAATGCCTTCCAGGAAGTTGAATACATTTTGGATTGGCACACATTATTTCATGATGCTAAAAAGATAACGGTATACCATTCATAATTTTAATTTACCTTAGATTCATCACAACCATTAATTAAACTATATAATGCAGGGCTCTTAGTTATTTAAACAACTGTAATGAAACCATAATGCAGAGCACTTACTGAAAACTACATTTCATACGTCATTAACAAAACCCAAATCCAGCTTCCAACAAATATATTTAAGTCACATTCACAAACTGGTATTCGCCAACGTCAAACTGCCATCCAGCAAGTTAAACAAATTCCCTATTGGCACACATCCTTCAATAAAATATACGCCAAGTGGTGCTGAGAAGACGGCGATATAGGATTCATCATTTAAACTTGGTTTTAACACGATCATTATTAAATCAGCTAGTATAACGCAGAGCAAAATCTTGTTGAAAACGACTTTTAACAGTTATTAACAAACCCCAAATCCAATTTCCAACAAACATCTTCTAGTCGGATTCACAACCCCACAATTCCATCGAGCAAGTTAAACAAATCCGGGATTGGCACACACCCTCCCGTAAAATAAACGCCAAGAGGTGCTCGGGAGACGGTGATTCAGGCAAAGTCGGGCGGGCGGGTGGGTGGGTGGGTGGGCACGTGCGCGGCAGATGGACGGCCGCCGAAAGAAAACAAATGACTGCGATTGTTTCCAAGAAGGTGAGTGCCACGCGAGGAACTCCTCGTAAACAGGCCTGAGCACTCGGCCGTCGCGCCACCCGCGATGGAGAACGGCTGACGAAACGCGCCTCGGCAACCCACAAGGATTGATTGATTGGATTGTTTTGTGATTCCGGGTCCGTCAACTACCAGGGTCGTTAGTCCCGTAAGTGTAGTGCATGTTTTGGTCTCGGGAGGGGACTGCGATCTTTCTCTCGCTGTATGACGAGATCCGGCGACGACCTGCCGTCGGCTTGTATGGTTTTTCCCCAACCAGGTATCTCCCACCAGCGGGGCACCGCCCCAGCCGGGACAAGCTCTGAGTTCTCGACCGGTCTCCCGGCATGTGTGATAGTGTAGTGTATGTTAGTGTGTGTGTGTGTGTGTGTGTAAGGGGTGGGGATAGAACAAGGAACAGGAAGGTGAGATTGCACGCGGTCCGTGGCCCGTTTGTTAGGATACTGCTCCGGCATTCGCCTGGTATTGATCGGTTAAACCACGAAAAAAAACTGATCGGCCGCTAGAATTCTCTTCGACCTACCTAACAAGCTAGTGTCAATAATCCTGCCATCGTCGGGAGTCGAACCTACGACCTCCCGGACAGACGGACTGCAGTGACATTAGTTCTGAACCATCTCTCCCGCTACCTACGCGGAAAGTAGGCGCATTTGGCTAGTACGGCACTGATTGATTGATATTTCCAGGTACGACGCTAATGTCATTTGTCCTATAAGTTGAGTGCATGATTTTATCGCGTGATGTGGCGGTAATGCGTCCTCAGATGGCTGGCGAGCTCCAGTGCCAACCTACGTTGGTTTGCGGGGGTTTCCCCAACCAAGTATCTCCCACCATCGAGGTACAAGCCCAGCTGGGAGAAGCTCTAACCTCCCGACCGGTCTCCTGGCATGTATGGTAGTGTGATGCTTGTACGTGTACGTGTGTAAGTGAGGGGGAAGGATATGTTAAGGAAGGGGAAGGAAAGATCGTGCGCTGACATGGACCTGTTTGTAAGAGAACTGCTCCGGCACAGATTTTTACCAATCAACAACGGAGGAACAACCCTCCCCCACACTTTGGGATAAATCATTCACTACGTAAACGGGACTAATGAGAGATGCAATTGTGTCCGAAAATATGAAACAAGGAATCACAATCGTCTTTTCGCTGTGGATGTCACTTTGGTACGGGGAGAATTCTTTCTTTTTTCTTAAATTTATTAGTCTGAATGTGATACATAGGTCAGTTTAATAATGCAAACTTGTTCATATGTTTTTTATGCTTTCTATTCTATTTAATAAAGTAAACTATTATTTCCTTACAACTACTTTTAGGGATACGAAACTCACAGAGCAACCCCCCCCAAATAAAAATTGTAGTAAAATAATTTGGAAATATATTTTTTTTAATTCTGGGATTGTTCTTGGGTGGTTCGCCTAGATTGTAGAGTGTTAGTTATGTAACTTATGGCAAATTATAGGATAACTTAGTGATGTGGAAAATGATCCTTCCCCCTGACACCCGAGCTGGCACGTCTGAGTGGATGTATCGGAATTTTTGTCACCACGGAACGCATCGTTATATTTCATTGGCGGGAATATGCTTACGATTTCGCAAAAAAGCAATTCACACACGACCCAACATATCATCGTGTCTCAAGCGCGTCGTGTCTGCGCGTGGTTCCGAAGGCGCAGTCGGCGTCGCAGTCGCAGTCGCCCTTCGCACGCAAGGCAAACCCAGACAGGTACTTCTCTCTGCTGAAGAAGGATGCACGCGTGGTCCGAGTTGGCTTATATGCGAGAAAAAAACAAGAAAAAAAAACAACGTGAAAATCCGAAGGCCGTATCAAACACTGCGACATATACCGGCAAGACCGAGAAACACGCGAATATATTCCATCGTGACGTATTCCATCGTGAGGACAGGCCCTGACGCGCCCCGTTTTAAAAACCGATGTGTAGGAAGAAAAGAAAAAGAATTGAGAAGCAGCTTGCACGCCCTCGTGCCGCAAATGTCTGTAGTGCTGAAGCGCGCGTTTCTGAAGGCGCAGTCGCAGCCGGAGTTGCCCTTCGCGCGCAGTCAGTGCCGGTGAGCGTCGCCGCCGGGCGGTGGCGCAGTGGCGCGTCCTTCGGGGCTGTCCTGCCCCGGCCTGGCGGTTATTTCGGCGCGGCGCGAAACGAGGCCGACTGGCCAGGGGGCGGGGAGGGCTTGGCTGGGCGGGTGGGCTAGAGGGTGGAGAGGGGAAAGGCAAGAGGAGCTGGGAGAGAGCAGGGCGGAGAGCTGAGGAGGGGGGCGAGTAGGGCGCTGGGTGGGAAGGGGGAGGGAAGGTAAAGGAGATGATGGGCTGGGCAAGGGAAGCTGAGGAGGGAGGGAAGGGTAGGAGCGGGATGGGAGATCGTGGAACGAGGCAGGGAGGAGGAGAAGGTGCAATGGAGAGGGCAGAGAGACCGGGAAAGTGGAAGGGAAAAGTGACGTGCGGAGCGAAGAGTGGATGTGTGGGGCTAGGCGGGGCGGGGCGGGGCTAGGCGGGGCGGGGGGGGTGGATCGGAGGGGTGGTAGGGCTAGGCCGGGATGGACGGGGCGGGTAGGGGCAGAGGGGAGGAGAGGGGAGGGGAGGGGGGCGTGGAGTGTAGCCCTCCGTGCGCCGGTCGCGCAGTGAGCGAGTCGGCCAGGCCGCTTGCCAAGACGTGCGTGGAAACAGGAGGTCACCGAGGCCAGACACAGTCACAGAGAGAGAGAGAGAGAGAGAGAGAGAGAGAGAGAGACGGAAAGTGAGAGAATCGGAGAGTAAGCGCGAGAGAGAGCGAGAGATGAAGAGCGAGCGAGAGAGAGAGGGAATCGGAGAAAGAAAGAGAATAGAAGGAAGAGAGATGGATGAAGAGAGTGAGAAAGAGGGGGAGAGAGTGTGAGGAGGAGGGATAGAAAGAGGAAAACAGGGAGACAGAGGGTGAGTAAGGAAGAGGAGGAGGAAAAAAGATAGTGCAGAGAGAAGAAGAGGAATGTAAAGTGCGAGAACTGTGAGAGGGTGAGAAGGGGAGGAAAGGAGGGAAGAAAGTAGAAGACAAGAAATGGGAAGAGAATGAGAGAGAACAAGCGAAAGAGAAAAACAGAGGAAAGAAGTTGGAAGAAATGAGGCAAACTCGACCCTAGCGTATATTTACGGCGTCTGCCAACTCGTATTTGCATGAAACTCGAAAAACTTTCTAAATGCATTCCCCATTATAATTCAATGATAAATAAATAAATAAATAAATAAATAAATAAATAAATAAATAAATAAATAAAAAATAAATACAAAAATAAATAAATAAATAAACAAATAAATAAATGAAGTAATAAGAAGAAAAAGAAGAAATTAAATAATAATGAATTGGCCCCATGCAAAACAAAGATAAGATACTTATTTGCAGACGTTGTCAGATTTCACTTCGTAGTAGGTCATTAGTCCTGAAATGCGCTCTATTCAGGTTTTAAAAGGCAAACATTTGAATGGTCATGCCAACGGGTGACAAATCGGGAGTTCCAACGCACCTCAATTCAAAAAGTTGTAGTTTCGAAATCCAATGGTGTGCGATTTGTGTTCTCAAATTTGCAATCTCCGTTTAATCTGAGGCATTGGTCAAATATGCACCCTTCTTTTGAAATTTAACAGAAGTTCATGACAAATGATACGAACCTGTGTTAACAACAAATCTGGATTAGTAAAAAAAATGTAGTTTTGAAAGTTTCTGCCGCAGGTGATGCAGTGTACTTAGTAGATGCTGAAACAGGATTATAAGGGTTACTGTATACCAGCAGATAACGTCACAAGAACAATTGGAGGCCAGTAAGAAGTTCAGAAGAACGTAGCCAACCCAATGAACGTACTACACTAGACTTCAATTTCTCACTAACTTGATAAGTACCAATGAAGAAAATAGTAAGATGTGTTAGTTAATTAGATTTAAGTAGTGAAATAAAAGTAAACAATGTAAAATTTGCCAGTGACAAAGTGAACAGTGTTAATTTTTCTGTGTGTAAAAAGCGTTTATATTTTTTACTTTTGTGTGGAAATAGCTTCTGTATAAGGAAGTTCCCGAATTGGGTGCTCGGTTATTCTACCATAGTTTAACCCACCCAAAAACCGGAGGCCCTTACCCTCTATGGGATTGTAACGAGCTACAATAATACTAATAATATTACTATAATACTAAAACAAGATAAAGATGCCACGCTATGGTTAACCATCATCAAGGTAAGTGGAAAAATGCAGGCGTTTTCGAACAGGTAATCCTTTTTAGATATGTTTTAAAACATATGTGGAAACAAGTAAACACGTCGCGGCTAGTGAAGAGAAAGAATGTGTAAATAAAGAAGCAAGAAATAATTGTAAACGTTGTCATTGCCTAGTCGTTTTGTGGCTTCCATCCAGCAGACAACTGATGATGATGGCTAAGCCATCGAAAGCTGCTCTTATATTAAATACTATTGTTGGCAATGACAACGTTTACAATTATTTCATGAAAAATGTCAACGATAACGCACCACAACACCTATATAAAGAATCAAGACTGGCTCTGTGTACGGAGAATATTATCTAGCTAGAAGTTCGGATTTACAACAAAAAGGATGCCATCACTTTCATAGTTAAAGTAGCAGAGAAAAATACTCCAATCAGTAAACTGATGCAGGTAGGAGAGATGAAAGTACATACACATGGCATTTGCGTGTGCAAAGACAATGCGTGTGCATACACAAAATTTGCGTGTGCATAAAAGAAGAAAAACAAGAAAAAGAACAACGAAACCTACTGCGCAGATGAGTGATAAATTGACATTGCAATGAACGCAGGAAGAATAAATGACATCTCCCTGCAAAAAGGTGAAGAGGTGATGTATTACTTATTGTTTCCCTAAAACGTTGATGTAGCACGTGCTAGCCACGTGGCAATTTGGGTTTGAAATCACGAACACGAGAGACAATCCTCAGGTCACCCTAAGCAACACGCGATAGGATGTGTAATAGAAAGGGCAAGGAGAAAGAAACATTGCTGATAAGAAAGAATGAGAAAGCTTAACAGCAAGAAATGGTGTTAAGGAGGGAATATTCATGAAGTGTCAGACACGTGAGAGCCAATTTTCAGAAAAATGTTTGTTTCTTTCGTATTCTTAGTTTTTTTATAATGCAAACAAGTTTCTAGTATTTAGCCTATTTGATCTCTAATACTAGATTCAAGTAATGAGAAAAGATCTTAACCAAAGTAAGATGTGACAGTGACAAAAGAGCAAATGAAAAGGGAAATAAAAATGAATTGTGAAACGTAAGAGGGAATCAGGACTATGAAAGAAAACGTGGGACAATAAACGATAAGAAAGTATGCATTTCGATAAGAAAATATTCCAGCAAAATATAATCCTCATGAAAGAAGTTTGAACAAAGACATTTTTAACACGAGACATTTCTTATGCAAACTCAATAAATCGAGCTAGGTATGCGGTATATTAGTGCAGTTGGAAAAAGTGAAAAGAAACTGCAATATACTGAACAAAAGAGAATACCGAAAAGAGAAATGGTTGGTTCCAGATTGATCCACATAATCATAACTCGTTTAGTACACGTGAATTTCAATTCGCCAACCTAATTATTGTGTAAAATATACATTAATTTTTCGATATTCAACATGTCAGCATTTTAATAAGGTGCTTCATGCCTTGTCTTACGCAGAGTGATCAGTGCATCAGAAGAGACAGTCGAAGTTAGTGTCAGTCATGCAAGCAAAGCCTACAAGCTACTTACCACACACAGACCATGCAATAACTTACATAATATATGATCCACGCTCAGTCACAATCAAAAAGTGTTCATTAATGGATGGAAGCTTATAGGATTCAATTGAATAATTTTCTTGGAATGACAGAAAAGTATTTAAAAAAATAATAAAGGAAGTTTGGTCAGTTTTTTTCTTCCCAGTATTCAACACTGAATTCCAACCCAGTATCTCTTCGTTACTGGAGTTAATAAAAACGACTGAAGTCGATCACACGAGGTTGTTGTTGAACTGCGCAGATGGCTCTAATCCAAAATGGTAATACCCTTCACACAATTCGAGTTATTTTCACGCACTATTTACAATATTCCTGAGGTTGTTCAAAATCACAAGAGATATATTATAGAATGACTAGATGATCCCAGCTAAAAAAAACCTACTATTTGTACATCGAAACTCCACACATTTCAACAATCTCATGTAGTTTTGAGGACACACGTCACACCCAATCCAAAGTAACCACAACGAAACCACCAGCAACAAGAAGATGATGTCACAACCAACACGTCACAGATCA
The DNA here is from genome assembly GCA_038098605.1 of Gryllus longicercus. Classification (NCBI taxonomy): domain Eukaryota; kingdom Metazoa; phylum Arthropoda; class Insecta; order Orthoptera; family Gryllidae; genus Gryllus; species Gryllus longicercus. The sequence goes on along the minus strand of JAZDUA010000039.1, from coordinate 2,295,116 downwards.
CAGACACAGCACAAGTAGCTTATCTTCAGCGGCGGCTGCATCAAGGAGGCATTTAGAAGATGATGCAACTATTAACCGAGAATCACTGTCACGAATATCAGATGTCCCGAATTACAACGACCTCGTAGGTACTGACGCAATCCGTATATCCACTGAATTTACGGAGACGTAAAAATAAGCCAAGGCGAGACGCAGTCACGAGTTCCAGATATATCATGAACGAACCGGCGCCTACACACAGTGCCACGACGGCCGATGTATTCCAAGCAGACTGTGAAACGAATGTACGATACAATACACAACCCGAGATCCTGCCAAAAACAGCGGATTACAGCACCACGTCCAGAATCCACCAGACTCCTTATCCTGCCCCGAAGTCTTCACGTAATGTTACTTGGGGCGATGCATCTCTCGCAGATTTGGAGACGAATCTACGATGCAACACACTTCCCGAGATCCTACCCCAATTCACGTCATATTACGTCCCACCGCACCTCATCCAGATTCAGGAATCTTCACACAGTGTGACGACGGAAGATGTATCCCATACAGGCTCGAAGACGAATCCACAGTCCAACACACAACCCGAGAGTCTGCCCCGAATCACGTTGTACCGTGATGCACACGACGTCCCACCGCACCTCGTCCAGAATCCACCCGATTCCGGTATCTCCACACAGTGTCACGACGATCGACGACTTGGAGACGAATTCGCGGTTCGCCACACAACCCGAGATATCGCGAATCACGTCATCCTACCCACCACCGCATCCACTCGACTCCGGCGTCTGCACACAGTGGCACAGCGGACGATAGACCTTGACGACCAATCCACAAGCGGAGATCCTGCCCCCGATTCACTCATTCGGGCGGACAATCCGCGTGTCCCCCGGGGTGTGGTTGCTCCGTGGCTCGTGGGCGTGCGGGGGCGGGGGCGGGCGAGCGCGTGGCCCGAGGCGCGGCGAGAGCGAGGGCGAAGCGAAGCGGCGAGACGAGCGCGGCGGCGCCGCGGCTGCTACTGGCGCGCGCCGGGGAGGCTGCCGACGCGGGAGGCGGCGGCGGCGGAGGCGGCGGTGAAGTGGTGGTGGCGGGGTTGATAGTGGCAGAAGAGGCGATGTGGTGGTGGTGGGAGTGACGATGGCTATTGTGGAGATGTCTGTAGTGACGATAGCTAAAGCGACGATGATTGTGGTGGAGATGACTGGTGACGATGACTGGAGACGATGACTGTGGAGACGATGATTGTGGAGACGATGACTGTGGAGACGATGACTGTGGAGACGATGACTGTGGAGACGATGACTGTGGAGACGATGACTGTGGAGACGATAACAGTGGAGACGATGACTGTGGAGACGATAACAGTGGAGACGATGACTGTGGAGACGATGACTGTGGAGACGATGACTGTGGAGACGATGACTGTGGAGACGATGAATATGGTACGGTGACTAAGGGCGATGACTGTGGTGACGACAGCTGCGGTGACGATGACTGAGGTGATGGTAACTGTGGTGATGATGACCGTGGTGACGACTGTGATTGACGACGGCTGTGGTGATGATGACTTTAGTGACAATGACTAGTTACGATGGCTGTGGTGACGATGACTTTGGTGACTGACTGTGGTGACGATGACAGTGGAGACGATGATTGTTGTGACGACGAGTGTAGTCACGACGATGGTAGTGACAATGGTGACGGTAGAGAGATGACGATAATGACGGTGGCGGTCGAGTAGTGGAGGTCACGGTGGCGACGGTGGACGCTTCGGCGGAAGGGGGGACGGGCTTGATTGAGCCGCAGTGACGCAAGAGGCGGTGTGGCGATAGCGGTGTCGGAGATGGTGACGAGATTAGTACTGTTGGAAGCATGAGGGGGATGACGGTGGCGGCAACCAGACGCGTCGATGGTGTAACGGCGGTAAAGATGACGGTGGCAGTGAGGCTGATAGAGGGCACGGCGGCGACGTTGACGGTGGCAGAAACGATGGTTCGGGATGGCGGCACTCTAGATGGAGGAAGGGTTGCTGGTGGCGAGGCGAGGGTCTGCACAATCCACCCTCTTTCTTACCCATTACGCTATTGCGGCGATTCAACATGACAACGGATTCCACGTAACAAAAAATTACATTTAAAAAAATTCAGAAGCTTTAAGGAAAATTTATAGATTCAATGGTGACGGTGTACGATAAGTTTGAAAGAAAGTTAAACATATTACGCTTTTGCACTACTAGAACAAGACATTTTAAGAAAAAAATGTAGCCATTTCCGAGAAAGTTTTGAAATTGTTTTTGTAAATAATCCTCAATTAAAAGATGCGTTTCAAGTTCGCAGGGCCTGCAGTTCCGCTAAATGTATCGCGGAAAATCTATTTTGGAGGAAATTGAGTCTATGGTTTATGTGTCAGTGTTGTTCACACAGACGGGCAGACACTGTGACTGACTAACTTGAGAGAGATGCGTATTTAAAAAAAATACTTGTTCAATATGAGCCCCCTCCCCCCCAAAAAAAACAATAACAACAACGCGTATTTCGGTCAGAACCTCAGCATTGATTTTTTCCAGCAATATATACCTCACTTTGTTACAAAGTCTAACTTCATCTTCACTTCAATGATTCGACATGCCACTGCGTGTTCCAGCCTTACAGAGCATGTATGTGTTTCTTGGCGTTCCTACACCTCTCCTTGCTCTTGGCTTATATTTTATAGCAGGCTTCGGTAAAAGAGACCTATACATTCTTTAAACATGTTGTAACCACCATTAATCTTTCCATTAATCTTTCATTGAGACATAGAGCCTTGCAATTTTTGTTCTGTTCATTTCTAAATCTCTCGTCTGTTGTGTAACCTTCCGTTCCGTTATGAAGTAACCCGAAATATAGGAGAAACTAAAAGCAAAAACAGAATGAGGAAGAGGAAAAGACGCCATCGGCAGAGTAGAAGCAGCGGAAAGAGAGGCGAAGTAAGACGAAGACAGGGATAAGGCGTGCGCGTGACTGTGCCAGAAACAGCAGCAGCAGCGGAGGCGGCGCGGTGCCAGCAGTCGAGAATAGCCCGGAGGCTGCCTGCCTCTCCCCTGGCCCCACTCCGCCCCGCGCAGCTCAGCCCCGCTCCGCCCCACCACTCCCCGCCACTCCCCGCTCCGCCCACTCGCATCGCTCTGCTTTGACCCGCCCCACCCCTTCCCACCAGTCCCGCCCCGCTCAACCCCGCCAAGCCCCACCGCTCGCTCCTCCTCTAAACTACTCCATGCCCACACCTTGCCCCGCCTCTCCACTTCTCGCTCCACCTTGTCCCAGCTCGCCTCGTTCCTACCCGTTCCCCGCCCCTTCCCGCCCCGCCCGCTCTGATCTGCTTCGCCCCGCCCCGCTCCGCTCCGCTCCACCCCGCCCGCCCCGCTCCACCACTCCCCGCCACTCCCCGCTCCGCCCGCTCGCATCGCTCTGCTTCGCCCCGCACCACCCCTTCCCCCCAGTCCCGCTCCGCCAAGCCACACCGCTCGCTCCTCCCCGCCACTACTCCATGCCCACACCTTGCCCCGCCTCGCCCCAGCTCGCCTCGTTCCCACCCGTTCCCCGCCCCGCCCGCTCTGACCTGCTTCGCCCTGCCCCGCACCGCCCGCTTCACCAACCTCTCCTCCCCCCTCGTCCGCCGTACCGTCCTTCCCCCTCCCCTCCCCGCCGGCGGCCACTGAATGGGGTCCCGCGGCGCGCAGAGGGCTCGGCCTGGAGCGTAGAGATAGGCTGCGAGGGCCTCCCGAACCGAAGCTATAAGCAGCACGCGAGGGCCTTCCAGCAGCGACGGGGCGGGGCGGGCGGGGGGCGATGAACCTGGCGCGATGGAGCTCCATTCATTCACTGTTTCGCGTCTCCCACTATAATCTTCAGTCCCGAAGTGTAGTGCATGTTTCTCGAGAGGTAGCGGAGATCTTTTCGCGCTGTATAGCGAGACCCGGCGCCGACCAACTCACGGCTAGAGGTGTTTTCCCCAACCAGGTATCTCCCAACAGCGGCGCATCGCCCCAGCGGGGACAAGCTCTAAGCTCCCGACCAAGTGAGTGAAAGAGGTGAGGAAAGGATACGGAAGAGGAAGGAAAGATCGCGCGAATTCCTTGGCCCGTTTATTAAAGTTCTTCTCCGGCATTCGGCTGGTATTGATAGGAGAACCACGGAAAACTACCGACCAGAGAAGCCGGCCTAAAGAATTCTTCTCTAGGCAATCCTTCTGAAACCTACCTAGCTGTCTAGTTAGGGTCGAAAATCCTACTGCCGTGGGGACCAGAACCTTAAAACCTTCCGGTCAGAGGTACTGCAGTGACATCAGGTGATGCCCTGAGCCACATCTTACACGTCGTCTTGCGGGTGTTTAGGCCTCAAGGGATCTGCCCCAGCGGGACACAGATCCAGCAAGGACAAGCAATAATAAACAAAGAAAACAATTGAAAATACGCCATAAAAACAAATAAAAAAATTGAAAATAATTACGTTTTTAAGGTCAAGTAAAGATATTGAAATTTTCAGTTGGTGCTGTTAAAGTATTTTTGCTACACCTTAATATTAATAAAGTTAATCATTGTGAAAAAGTATATTTAATTTTGATATCATCGAGAATAGTGAACCTCGTATATAGTGAACCAAAAAAATTAGTCTCCAGAAGTTCACTACAACCGGTGTCGACTCTACATCAGTCATTTTAAGTGTCCCCAGCGCTAAGCTCTAAGCTTCCCACCAGTCTCCCGGCATGTGTAGTAGAGTAGTGCGTGTAAGTGTATAGAAAAGAGATGAGGATAGGAAAAAAGAGGAAGGAAAGATCGCGCACGGTCCGTGGTCCATTTGTTAGGGTACTGCTCCGGCATTCGCCTGATGTTGATCTTAACCATCACAGCAGGGAAGAGCTCTAAGCTCCCCACCGGTCTCCCGCCATGTGTGGAGTGTGGTGCATGCTAGTGTAAGGGGAGAGGATAGGACAAAGAAGAGGAAGGAAAGATCGCGCGCGGTCCGTGGCCCATTTGTTAGGGTACTGCTCCGGCATTCGCCTGATGTTGATCTTAACCATCACAGCAGGGAAGAGCTCTAAGCTCCCCACCGGTCTCCCGCCATGTGTGGAGTGTGGTGCATGCTAGTATAAGGGGAGAGGATAGGACAAAGAAGAGGAAGGAAAGATCGCGCGCGGTCCGTGGCCCATTTGTTAGGGTACTGCTCCGGCATTCGCCTGGGAAGAGCTCTAAGCTCCCCACCGGTCTCCCGCCATGTGTGGAGTGTGGTGCATGCTAGTATAAGGGGAGAGGATAGGACAAGGAAGAGGAAGGAAAGATCGCGCGCGGTCCGTGATTCGTTTGTAAGGCACTACTCCGGCATTCGCCTGGTGTTGATCGGAGAAACAACGAAAAAGCGCCGATCAGAGCAGCGGCCGCTGCAATTCTTCCCCAGATATTCGTAGAGGCTCAAGTCGACCTTAGCTATGTAGTTAGTACAGAAAATACATCACCCGTGGGGGATCGAACGCTGGGATTTTTTGGTCAGAGTCGCTACAATGGAGCAATGCTGGGTCTGATATAATTGACAGCCACCAACCACCAACCAATAGATACTTTGCGTTGTAAAAAGCATTGAATTTGCGAAACGTGGAAGTTGTTTTGCGTGGCTCACGGGTAACTTCCCCTACCGCTTTTTTTGACTTCTCTTTACCCGAGTTGGCGTAATAGTGGAACGGTATTCAAATGTCATGCCACTACTGCCCGACTCCGTTATTAAATGCCACTCTCTTGCGATAGGTAACAACAATCAACCTCTCTCCTTTACTTTCAGCCTGCAGCAGAGACGGAGGGCGTGACCGCATATGCAGCTATGGAACGACAAAGGAATGAACAACTTGTGGCAGGACAGCGAGAGCGATCCAGCGGTTCACTTGAAGACTAAATGTGCCGATATCGTCAGCACAATACCGGGAATGCACGTCTTATTTTAGTCTCGAAGTGTGTGTCAAGAAAAGACGGCTGAGCAAGCATTTGTTTAGTTTAGTTTCATTTCCAGTTCGTTGGAAGGTTGCGAGTAAACACATTCCTTAGAAGGGGATTGTTGGCACTAAACTTTTATTTCAAAAATGTCTCTACGAGAAATTGAACGAAACATTTTTCATCAATGTTTAGCTGCCATTTTTATTTTTAGTGAATATCATCAATAATAAGTAGTGTGAAATAATTATGTGAGTCGTCATTGCCAAAATATTGTTTATTACAATAGCTGCTTTCGATGGCTTAGCCATCATCATCAGTTTTCTGTTGTATGGAAGCCACAAAAACGACTGCTGTTGAATATACTACCAAAGAATATTGTTGGCAATGACGACTCATATTATTATTTCATTGTAACTGCCAACGAAAACTCACCACAATACGTAAGTAGTGTATCAACTAAACCATCACTAAATTTCGAATTATAAATATTTCTGGCCAAAGAAACTGACAAATGCATCAATCAAATACATGTTATCGGTTGCAATCTGGTTACGATGAAATTAAGTCAAAGCATTGGTGTGTCTCGATCGCAAATCGAACTACTCGGCGGATTGTCAGAACAAACTTGGACCTATCTAGAAGTATTAACTTTGCTGTGTGCAGGGGCATTGTAATCCGTCACTACTGTAATAGATACTTTCCCTATTTCTCCAAATACTTGTAGGAGGGTGCCGTAGCTTTAGTACACTCGCCATCGGGCAACGGCTCGGCTGCAATTCTTCATTTCTGTATAGTTCCACCCCTGTTTTGGATGTGCACTAAACACCTACACAAACATACTGCACAGCCCTCCACACACACACACACACACACACACACACACACACACACACATACATGCGCAATACATCGTAGTAGTCGGTAACTATTCGAGAAGCTTAGAATACCGATTCAAGGGCAGCGCTTTCCATTTCAGGTTCGCTTATTGTCGTTTTTGAGGGAGGTTAATCCTGAAATTTGAGGCCTGGATAGCCCAGGTCACTAAAGCTGAAGATCCGTAGCAGCCTCGTGGATGAAGGGTGGCAGGTTCGAATCCCGCCCGGGGCACGGATGTTTGTGTGTTCATAAACTGTTATCGTTACCCACATTATTACGTACAGTGTTCGCTATATGGCCGTAGTAGTTTGAAAAGCGACCTCAAGTAAGTATTAAAAAAAATCCTGAAATTGTGCTTACAAAACATTCGAAACCATTGCCATTGCTTCGAGGGGAACTCCAGCGATCTCTTACAGCCAGGTCTGCCCACAAATACTTACTAAACTAAATTAAATTATTATTAAAAACTTATTTTATTATCTGCAGATGTAGAGAGTACTTCTGCATCATAGTGAATGTTAAACTAGTTATTTATGAAACCGAACGTGCTATCTGTTCCCTATGAAAAAAAGAAAGCACACATATTCATTCTATGCAATTCGTCCTTGTTACACCTAAAAAACAAAGATAGAGAAAAATAGTTTGACGCTAAATAGCAAAATGTGTATTAATAGACTGCTTAAAAATGTAGAATTTGTTATTAAACGTAAGTATATTTTATCTTCAATTACTTTGAAATTTATTCTAGGCCCCCACGTTGACCCCATGTCATTGGAGTTATCCGGATAAAGGAACAGTTTTGGAAGGTGACTGTTAAAATCTTATTCTTTTCTCCATCTCTCCAAAAGCCTACTTCACACCTCCCTTCCTTTTCCCCATAGGGCTATTATCCCACCAATCAACCAACCAATCAAAATTGTATAAGTTATGCTTATTAAAATAGTTATTATTTTAGTTATAATTTTATTATAATTGTTATTTTTATTATTAGTAGTATTGTGATAATCACTATTAAATGCATTGGTTTGTTAAATATACAATTATATTTAAAGTAGTAGTTGAATTGGAGAGTCGTGACGTGTTGTGAAGTGTAGTGCAATAGAGAAGTCAAGTGCAAGTGTAGTGTAGCGAAGTGAAATGCAAGTGTAGTGAAATGAAGTGAAGTGAAGTGGAGTGAAGTGGAGGGAAGTGGAGTGAAGTGCAGTGTATTTATTACTTAACAAATCCGTGCAGGACAGTTATAAAGTGTTTAGGTAATGCAGCTATTGTTATTATTGTTATATTATTGTTATTATTGCCTTAAAATGCTTTAAAATTACAGTGTATTAGTATTCTTAGTTGTAATATGTAAATTGTAGGGTTCTGCCACCAGGTTCTATACCTACCTGCAGAAATAATAAATCTATCTATCTATCTATCTAACAGGCCACACCCGTTACGTCCCGATGGATCGCACATCATGCTAATTAGCAAACCTCGAAACTCCATATTCCCTTCTTCTATTTTCTGTTTACTACAAAATGAAATATACTTCTGAAAGAAGAGTAATACATAAAAGTAAATAAGTCGAGCATCTTAAATAATTGAGTTTGCCAGTATTTAGAAGTTCAACAAGAAAGGAAACTAAAGTTCTGCTTCCCGGCTATGTTTATTCTTTACATTGCGCAACTGTTCAATCTGGAGTTACGAGCTATGCTAATTAGTATGACGATATTCGACCACACACTAGACACCAACATACTTGCGGTCTCCTCCAAACTGGGGTCAGCAGAACGCGAGGCTCTTCGCGACAAGACATACTACATGAGAGAAATGGGACAATCATGCCGACGGCGGGAGTCGAACCCGCGACTCTTCCGATAGAAATGCTGGAATATATAGTATTATTTACTTTTTTTATTGATGTTTTGATTAGGAGGACTTCAATATGAATTATAATTTTCTATAATTTATCTGGTATTTGCGGTTTGTGAAGGTTCTTTGGGATTATGGATTTTAATTTCTATAGTTCGTTCTCATGGAAATGATTTTTTTTCAGTCTTTTATGGTGTTACGATGTTAAAATTTATTGTTATATTTTTATTTACGATTCCTCTTTCTTTGTTATATGGAATGTTTTGATGAGTGGTTCAGTTTGATGAGTGCAGACACGCCCTTAGCCACCTCACACATCCAGGACGACACCTGCTTCCTTTGCCTTCCATAATTTTCTTTCGTGACATCATCGTTCAGGAAAAGCGTTTCAGCAGCCACTAAGCTAACACAAACAGTGACCCCGACACTGAAATGTCTCAGTTGTTCCAAGCAGCAAGTGCAGCGTCTGTCCTTGTACCCTTGCGAACGATAGTTTCAAGGCACTGACCGAACGACAAACAAACGGATGGTGCAAAATAACAAAACCCTAATAATTCGGGGCAAGTACGAGAAATCCTGTGAGAATTCTGAAGCGATGAGCTTAATGGTAGAAAGAGATATGTCATGAGGCAGTGAAACTGCCAAAATATGCATATTTAGGCAGTTTCACTGCCTAAATGAAGTTTGCCTAAATGCAGTTTCACTGCATAAATAGTTTCTAATAATATGACATCCACTACTCATTCCAACTACAACCATCATAAATGTTAGGTTTTCATTTTGAAATTATGCAGAACAGATTTAAACACAAATCATAAACATTATACTACACATAATGCATAAAAATGTAAGGTTACAATTTTTTGTTAGTAAAATAAATAATCGTAGCAATTAGCGGATTCTAAAACAGTCGGTGATTTTCAGCTTTAAAATTTCCACACTTTTCTTCAAACAAAAATTATGACTTATTACTTCTTTTAACATAAAAGCACATTATTACTACAAACTAACAGTTTCTCTGGTTGGAGTAATTATCCTCTTGAAAAATTAATTCTCTCGCATTTCTTGTAATATTGATTGCAATGAACAATGGGAACGACTGTTCGGAATAAATCTTGCACGTTTTCTCCTTCAGAAAATATTAATCCCTACCAGTAACAGGCATGGTAAAAATAATTTGTATTCTTTGGAGACACGTTTCGAGCCTGAAAGAAGAGCTGTCTGGTTGTATCAATATAATACACCCATTCAACTTTTCAAACTATAAATCTGTGCTTAATTACACTCTTTTCTTCACCAAAAATATTTATTGCAGGAATAATCATAAATGGATATGATCTTGCTTCAATAATTAATTAACGATAACTGGAAAAAAAATGTACTATGAGATTGTTTGCATGGCAAGTGAATCTACCTGCATTAGAATCTTTAAGTGTCTCACAAAAGTAATTATGATGTACAGAAAAAGTATTTGAAGAATAATTGGGATGTAAATACCAGATTCTATAATAGAATAAGAACTTTGTTCCTTCTGACATAGTTTGCTTCATTTCTTCTAACATGTCCCAGCATTTTCTCCCTTTTTTCTTTTTTTGTTGTCTCACCAATACAATCCTTTTTATCATCTACTTTGCCTTCGTTGCTCCATGTACCAATCTTCATAACACGAGATATTCTTAAGCGATAAACGTTTGTACCACCATATAACAAGTAGTACATAAAACCAAACAGTATTTTGCTTCCCTTTCGCACACGCCTAGCTTTTACGCCCGTTTTAAGGTGGCGATATCCTCTGCAGTCATCCGGGGCGAGGAAAACTGCCGAAAGGCTTTGCGAAGACCTTTCGGTGCCCCTGGGCTGCGTTATCTCGGCGACAGCGCGTTATTGTCGTGAGTCAGCGTATCGCGGTGGCAGGTGCAGACCCGCTGCCACCCTCGAGCACAGTGGAGCAGGAACTGAATTTGGGCGGCCACCGATTCATTACATTTGATGCAAGATCGTTATGAGGTGGATTTTAATGCAAATGTCATTTTTTTCTTTGCATTTTAGAACAATGTCTTTTAGCATAGACATTAATTTTTAATTTGAGAAAAAATAAATGATTATTTTTATGTGGCATTTTTCTGCATTTTTTCGTCGGAATCGACTAATAAGTCATTTTTTTCCGTCGCTTTTTAAACATTTTTTTGCGAACCTCGTAGATTTTAATATTCGCCAGGGTTCAGCATTGCCGCTCATCTGACTCGCACGAAATCGTGGAGGCGAGAAGGTTCAGCTTTGGCGGAAGTTATGAACATGATATCCAGACGTGTCACAGTCTGAGGTGTTGTTTTGAGATTTAACTTATCTGTGGTGTAGGAGGTGCCGTGTACGTAAAAATGTGAGGCAACACCGCATTGAACTCTCAGACGCCTTAACGCTGTCGGTACTGTATTGAATTGAATTGAATTAATGCCTTATTTTACGTGGCGAGACTCAGGCCATTAGGCCTGCTCTTCCGTCTGACCACGCAAATTTCGCTACGCTCCTTTCACCAACTAGCAGAGGAAGGAGGTATTTCTTGGGCGAGAAACAGGCGATTTGAATTTAGCTCAGAGGCGTCATTTAGGCTTGAGGATCTTTTACATGCAAGTAAATCTACTAACATGGGACAGCCGGCTTTACTTCCCCTCCGAAGGAAGGCGTACGAAGGATTTTTTCGACCTGAAAAATCCACGGCTTTGATCGGGTTTGAACCCGCCAACTTGGGTACAACAGTCAGGTAACCGTTGCACCATCGCCGCCGCCTGTATGTACGGTGATGGAAATACGTCATGCTCGCGATATGCCTGCCTTTGTCTCAGGCGAGGGTAATGAATAAAAAACAGCCCCCAGGCCTCGGAAAACCTCTACCTGGCAAAAATCGGATTAATCCGACCCTAAAATGACAAATACATAAATACATTGTTTTATACCATCTGCAGGAGACATTTTATTTTTATTGAGGTGAAAGAAATTTTGCTTTCAACATTTTTTTTTAATTTCGGAATTAACAATTTATTTACAGTGTACATTGTTTATAGTCCGATTTATTTAGTCGTGCACTTGACGTAAATCAGCTGTTGCGGTTTCATCCAATTGGGAATATGTTGCTATTATATGTCGCTACAGTGACGTCACTATTGTAACACCCCCCGGTCGTCTCGTGAGAGAACGCCTGGTTAGCGGCCCTTTGTAGCTCAGTCGGTGATGGAAGGAATCGTTGAACAGATACTGGTAACATGAAAGAAACACTTGGATCACTGGTAAAAATTACTTTTATTCCTGGGCAATCAAATCTAATGCCCCAGGGAAGTTACATTAGCAAATTGAATAAAGAAATGTGAAAATTAGGTGGAAAGAAAAGAAGATGAAAAGTTAGTATTCAGAGTAAAGCTTAAAAACTAGGAAGAATTATAATTAACATTACAATGGTAAAATACAAAAGTTACAAATCAATGCACCATAGCGCGGCGCCGCATTACAAAACTTTACACGGGACGAATGCCCATTGAATAATACTGCCTGGAAGAAAGTTTTTGCTGTGGACCCGAGACGGGCGCGTCGCGGCCGAGGGGGCGGCGGCAACCTTCACAGAGGGCGCGGCCGGGGCGATGCCCTTGCACCCTCTCAGACACGCACGTCAGCTGGTCGGCCGTCTGGTGACGTCACCAAGGGGTGGTGGCGCGTGGCGGCGTTGTAACGGCGTCTGGTAGTCTGGTTGAACGCGAGGTCGGCCAGGAGTCACTCTCGATTTCAAGAGCGTAGTAACCAATCACGGATTCTTCTGATACTCGTGATGATTCACAATTACAACTTTGGAAAGTCTAGAAATCCTGCAGAGACACATTCGCCTCTCTCTGCAACTGATTCCCGCTTCAGAGAATTTTCTCTGCCCACTCTACTCAGCCCTTTTACAATAGCCCACACCGAAGTTTTTTTCTAAGTCCATCAGAGGCGCACTTGCCTCTGGTCGGTGAATAGCTCCCCCTCCAGAGAAGTTTCTCTCCCGACTGCCCTGCCTTGAATGCTCTGGCCCCGTCTGATGCTCTGGCCCTTCTGGTATTCTATCAGTCGAAATCGCATCAAGTTAACTTTTGCCCCCACCCAATTTTCTCGTATGTTCCAGCTCCTTATAATAATCGCGTCGCTATTGGCCAAAGGTGATGGCGCATTACGCTATTTCAACCAATCGTGACGGGAGTAGTGAAGGAAGTTTCAACTCTTTGCGTCACTGTGAGCGTACAGAATTTTCTTATTCCTTCTAGAACATCAGCCATGCTTACACAAGGTAGGCGTTGTCCGTGAAAGAATTTATCGCTCTGGGATTCCCTGGATGTAAGCGAGCGTTCTAGAAATCCTGCAGCTGGTCATGCGAACACGTGCCTCTCAGTGAATCTTTCGACGACTGACCCTTGTAACGACTTTCTTAATGGGCCGGGGGCGCGAATGGCCGTCCGATAAGCGAGGTTGCACGTGCAACGCCGTATGTTTATTCTCCCAGTAGAACTCAGGGTGGCCGAGTCTGTTTGTTTAATTTAATTTTCCTGGCATGAGGAAATCGGTATCGCTACACTATGGTGCCGTTTACGTTTACGATTGGATGGCAGCTGATTTAAGTTATATAAGTCAATAAATCCTAGTATAATGAGTGATATTAAATCTATTGCGGGACATTTGTGACATGCAACGTAACTACTTGCATCTGGATAGAACTGACACTTTCATGACTTACCAGCAATCACGAATTTTGCAACAATCGGCTCCGCAACTACTTTCACGAGGTCATCAAAAAGAAAAAAATTATGTTTATTTTATAAAAAAAGTGATATATAATGAATTTCTTTACATTTGTATTGAATCTTTTTTTAAAAGACTTATTATGCTTGTAACAAATAATGTACTTCAGCTGCCGGATCAATGACCCCCATCCAATGAGAGGTTTTTGTCCAGTTTCCCAGATACATTGAGCAAAAGCTGAGATGGCCCTTTTTTTACATCTGAATGTAGCTTCACTATGCGTACGATTTGTTGAACTCTTCTTTTGCTTGTATGGGTAGGAGTAGAAGTAAGGGCGAGTTACTATATTATTAGTAATGCAGAAAAATCAAAAAGGCTTCCGATGCCGACAAAAACATCCACAAAAAACAACGAAATCGATACAATATCGATGTTTTAGACCTAAAAAAACATGATCTTTTCCCATTCCGTGTCCATTTTTAGTCCACTTAAAAACATAAGTTACTGATATATTTCACTGTTTGATGATGTATAAGTAACAATAATAATAATAATAATAATAATAATAATAATAATAATAATAATAATAATAATAATAACAATATTAATAATAATGTTTATCGAATACAAACTAAGAAATAAAAAAATTAGGAGATTGTGTTTTGTGATGATTCCAATAACTCTTCTATTCATAAATCATTGAAGTAAAACGTCCTGGGTCTAATATACATAATACGTAAATATTGCTTTACGAATAAATTATATTCTACTTTAACGCGCTCTGTCACCTTCATTTTCTAATCAATGTTCTATAGAGACAAGTTTGAAAATACAGTTTAATGATATTACCACGTACAAAATCAACGAAAAAGAGAACATATTTTCTTTTAAATATAGATGTTTCTAGAAAATGATATCGATCTGAAAACAAAACAACATCGAAAACAAAACATCGATATTAATATATCGATGTTTCTGATGGAAAAAATCGATGTTTTAACAACATCGATATTTCTTTGCCATCCTTAACAGTGCGTGTATGTGTGTGTGTGTGTGCCCACTGCTGTGGTGGGGAGAGGGGGGCGGCGCCAAAAGCTTTACGAGCGTCGCGCCGCGGCGAGTGCCGAGCAGAGGGGGGGGGGGCACGTGGAAAAAAGCGCATCGAGCAGAAGCAGGCGAAGCGTCGTCGTGTGGAGTCGAGTCGCGTCGCGTCCGCTTTCGTCAGCGCCTCGAGGGGGCTTCCGGCCGCGCACGCGACTCACAGGAGGGGAGGGGAGAGGAGGAGAGGGGCGGGCAAGGAGACGAGGAGGGAAGGGATGAGGAAAGGATGTGGGAGAGGAGGAGGCGTGAGGAGAGGGAAGGAATAATGAGAGGGTTTGGGGGAGAGGAGGAGAGAACGGGGAAGGAGAGTCGGAATGAGGATAGGATGTGAGAGAGGTGGAGGTGTGGGAAGGAGAGGAAAGGAATAAGGAGAGGGTGTGGGGGAGAGGCGGAGAGGGAGAAGAGTGGAGTTGGGGAGAGGAGGAAAGGAATAATAAAAGGGTTAGTACTGGTGAAGAGAGATGGAGAGGGCCGGGGTGGGGGGAGGCTCTAGTAGTACCAGAGAGATGAGGAGGGAAGGAATAGAGAATAGATTGAGGAGAGGAAAGGGGTGAGGGAGGAATGAAGAGTTAATGAGGAAGGATTGGGAGAGAAGAAGAGAAGTGGAGAGTAGGCGGGAAGGAATGAAAGTGGCGGTTGCGAGGGGGAGGGAGGGGAAGAGACGTGGGGGAAGGAATGAGCTGAGGCAGGAAGGAGGGGATGGGGCATGAGAGATGGAAGAGGGCTGGTGCAAGAGGAAGGAGAAGAATGCAAATGGAAGAATGGCGATGGAGGGAAAAGAGAAATGGAACGGAAGAATTGTGGAAGGGGTGTGGGAGATGAGGGAATGCGATTAGAGTAGGAAGAGAAAAGGGAAAATGGAGGGAAGAAATAAGAAAAAATATATGAAGGACAGAGTGGGCAGGGAAAGGAATGAAAGAGAGGAGGGCAGAGAAGGTAGTGGAGAAAACAGGGACGAGGAGGCCTCAACACTGCTGTCGCCTACAGTGGTGTTTGTGATGAGTTGACGGTGATTTCGAAGCAAGTGTCGGTGCTTAACGATCTGCTTCAGCAGAACCTGCAAGTGACGCATGGTGTGAACGGCCGATCGAGCAGGTGGCCTCGAGAACCTCCTTTCAAGACGGTTGGAGTCCTATTCTGACCGCGATGTCATCGACACCTGTGTTTCGCTGGTGACGAAGACGTCTTAAAGCTACAACCTCTCCGACTACGAAGCTTTGTTCACTTTACCTGCCAACTGGCAAGCACAGGGCTCATGCTCAAGAACAGTACTATTCTATCAAAACCGGACGCAAATTTTATCCAACGATCTGATTTCATTGATATTGAACATAGCAACTAGTTTTCATCTTAAACAACTAAGACGACGGTTTTTCTAGTTAAATGTCAGTCTTTATAAAGTGTTTTTTCATGCCGTTTTACCTAAATTTCTAACAATTAGAAGTAATAACTTCAAATTAACTGAAATAATAAGCACATAAACCGCATGTACTGAGGTGACGCATGGCAGCAACTGATGTCACTGCAGTGCCTGTGACTGATCTTATGGTTCGAATCCCGATATTGGCAGGAGTTTCGGCCTTAGCTTCACAGCTCGATCCCTTTTAGTCGCTGTCTGAAGATAAATTCTAGCGTCTGGCAGATAGAAATGGTAGTTTTCCGTGGTTTCGGCGATCAACACTAGACGAATGCCGGAGAAGTTCCCTAACAAACGGGCCACGGACCGCGCGACACGATTCCTTCCTTGTCCTATACTCGCCCTTTACTTACACACTCATTTACATGCCCTACATTCCCACACATTGACGTGAGATCATGTGCCGAGTGTTTAGAGTTTGTGCCGGGTTAAGCGGTGTTCCACTGGTAGGAGATACCTGGTGGGGAAAAACGCCGCTTGCCGACGAAAGGTCGGAGCCGGGTCTCACCGTCCAACGGGAGAACGATCACCGCCACCTTCCCCTATACAAGCATGCACTACATTTACGAGACTAATGACGAGCCTGGAATCACTAACCAATTAGTCAACAGGAACTGAAGACAAATGAATAAACATTTCGAATTTAGTACTTCCTAGTTCTATTGTAATGTTTTATATCCTTCATTTTCTGTTTTATAGTGTTTTATGAACTAATTTTAGGTACATACGATTCACAATGATTTTGTAAACACAATTTGAAAAATGGGCAATTGACTTTCCATTTTCTGGGCGTAAATTCAATACAAATATAAGCACAAGAACATATCCAGAATTTTTATGTACTTAAAAAAATGCAAATTACGGACGTTTTTGCGTCAAGATTAAATTTTGGAAATTTTCTTGTCTTTCAAACATTTTTTTCTCAATAACTGCGCTGAATTATTCTGGTTAAGCGAGTATTCTACTGCTGTCGCCGTCTCTTGCTGCCTCATCTCCATTTCTTTAGATCTCCCCGATCTTCTAAATCTCGCGCTGCCATCATAAATCTTATGTCTTCCTCCCACTTCCTTCTTGGTCTCCCTCTATATCTTCCAGGATGGAATCGTCTTTGGCAGTCGCTCACTGTCCAACCTGCGGCGGCGATGGTGTAGGAGCCGTGGATTTTTCAGGGCGAAAAAATCTTTCGTACGCCTTCCTTCGGAGGGGAAGTAAAGCCGGCTGTCCCATGTTAGTAGATTTACTTGCATGTAAAAGATTCTCAAGCCTAAATGACGTAGCCTCTGAGCTAAATTCAAATCGCCTGTTTCTCGCCCAAAAATACCTCCTTTCTCTGCTAGTTGGTGAAAGAAGCGTAGCGAAATTTACGTGGTCAGATGGAAGAGCAGGCCTAATGGCCTGAGTCTCGCCACGTAAAATAAGGCATCAATTCAATTCAATTCAATTCAACCTCCTTAAATGTCCATATCATAATAGAGCCTAATTAGAATATTTAGTGCTAATACAAGAAAGGAAAGAAAGAAAGAAAGAAAGAAGAAAAGAAAGGAAAAGGAAAAGAAGGAAAAAAGAAGAAGAAAAAAAGAGAAGGAAAGAAGAGAAAAAGGAAGAGAAGGAAAAGAAAGAAAGGAAGAAAGAAAGAAAGAACGGGAAGTGGGGAGGGAGAGATTTATCGGAGGGCGTCCGCCGGTCTCCGCGCTTCGCGGGGAGCGCTGTGCGGCGATCGTAAACCGCCGCTCTCCCCGCCAGGGGCGCTGGAATCGCCCCCGCGCCGCGCGTCGTAAACAGCTGCTTGCGCGCGGGGCGTGATGGAGCGAGGACGTCCTCGGGCGGGCCCCCTCACCCACGCACGCACGCACGCACGCACCTGCACGGCACGCGTGATTACGCGCGACCCGGATGGCCCGGCACCCCCGGGACTGCCTGCACTAGGGATGGCCAAAAATCGATGGTTTCAAAACATCGATATTTTCGAGCAGAAACACCGATATAACAACATTGATATTTTGCTTTCGATGTTTTCTTCAGATCGATATATTTGTGCAGAAAAATAAAAAAATCTCGTGATATAAAAAAAAAATTTCTAGTAGCCGATCAGATGGCCGAGAGTCATAACGATTTCGGACGAGACGATCGGGGGCTCGAGTCCTGCCTCGGGCATTCGTGTGTTTGCGTATGTCTGTATGTGTGTGTTGTCCTATCACCCCCCGTCATCATCATTTCGTCTTCCATACCCCCTGGGCTAACAACCCTGGGGGATAAAAATCGAATTCAGCTAAACGCTGATCCCCTGATAAACTTACATGCACCTGCCACCGAAATAATTCTATTCAGCCCTGCTAAAGGCTCACGCACGCGTAATCCAAGTCGGCGTATTCGGGAGAGAAAAAATTCCAGTATCTATTTTATTTGTGAATTGCTCGCAATCAACCGGCATTGTGACTGTTGTCGATCCCCAGGCGGCACGAAACATCTCTCTATTCACAACCTTTGCCCAGTGATACATTTCTTGTATTGTTTTGTACGGGATAATCAATTTAAACTGCATTTTGAACCTTGACTGCATAAAACATTGATTAGAAAATTAATATGACCGTCAAATTTAAAGCAGAATATACTTTAAATTACTACTGACGTGTTACGTATCACATTAGAACCCGGTCATTTTACTTCGAAATATTTTATATTTAAAACATGGATATTTGGCGATGATTTCCGGTGGAAACCGACCCACCGATCCATGATGTTTTCGTCGACATCCAACATTTTGGTCATGTATCGAAGTATTGATGTTTTTTCTTCACATACGGTCTCCTCGTAAAAAGATCTTGAGGCTAAATGGAGGCTTATTCCTACACATGCTCACGGGTGTTCCCGCCGGCGGTGCGGTAAATAGGAAGATGGATTAAATGATGATAATTCATCTAAGTGAACTTAATAGATTTATTCAGAGAGCGAGCTTTGACATTTTCATCATACTACAAATAGTATAAATACAATATAAAAGAAAAAAATTATAAATAATACAATTAACTTACGTTAATTCTAATACGTTTATTAATTGTATTAAGTTCTTATTTTGTAATTATTTCGGCAAGAAGCAAACTGATATTTGTACGTGAATTATGAGCAAAAAAAAGCTTGTTTGTAAATGTCACTCAGTACTTATTCTACGTGTAGTTTTGTAAGCGAGAATGCACTCTTATATACTTAAGAATATCTATTCCTAGACAAAGATTATCGCAACATCTATTACCTGCTTAAACGTATGCCTGTAAGAAGCATGAAAAAGCTTTTATTTAGCAACCAATCTGGAGGGCACAGTTCTCACAAAAACAACAAATAAATCGTTCGCGTATTTAGAGCTGTAGGTCATTTTGTAATACTAGAGCGATAATTAATGGCCGCAACCACATACTTTCAGCTACAAATCGCATTATAGAAGGAAGTATGCAAATCAAACCCCTGGAAGGTTGTAAAACCGGTCTTGAGAGCTTCAGGTGCCGATAGTTAAAAATCTAGACACCCATATCAAAGGAGATCGTGATTTTGCATAATTACGTAAAATAAGTAGTTTTAAACAACCTTTCGTGGTGCATGCGTTTATTTTAAGAATGTCTCATCAGTACCCGTTTAACACGTTTGGTCGAATGCAAAGCAAGTTGAGACTTATTTTTCGTGGTGGGGTAGGAATTGGAAAAGACTGGTCAAGACTGCGGTTCTGCACGTCTGAAGATTAATGTAATTCATGTCGGATTTAAGATAAACCCATTAAAATTGTATTTCAACGTGATTTTGGATCACTATATCCAAAATATTCTTGCGTTTGTACTCCATTATTTATATATACCAAACGACGTGTCTGCCTAACCGGAATTTAATTTTGCAAATAGTGACGAAAAAATTGTTTCGACGTTTTTAATATATCAGAACTATTCTGGAGATGAATAATTATACATTTATAACCATTTCTATTACCCCTATAAAATTTACTTCTTAATGAAATAATGAGCCATATTGGACTAAACACCTATATCCAGATCGGTAATTTGTCCATAAGTGAAACAGCTCAAAGAACCTTGTTTCACAGATGATTCGTTTAAGAAACAGTGGTGCAACTGTCCTTCTCGTTGATAAACTTTCAAATCATGTTTAAGTCATTTATTAGGAGAAAGTAAAAAGTTATATTTTCCTCATTTAACCCTAATTACTGTCAGATGTTGAGTTACGCCACTCTTGGAGAAAATTAATGTTATAACATCCTACAGACTACCAACTCGTTGATCAGACTTGTAAATATTTGTTTGACTCTGCATCATCTCAAACGTTTCTTTTGGCCCAGAAAGGGCATCCACTTTTCTTTTTTGTGTGTTTTTTCCTCCAAATAACGTTGCTGCTTCCACGTTTTTAGGCAGCACGTGTTGAGTGTAGAAAGAGGCCCTACATTCTACACATATCCCCAAGGATGTGTCTACAGATGCGCGAGTAGGAGATACGGTCGATTTCTGTAGATCGACAAAGTCGACTATGTAAAAGTTAAAAAAAATTAATCATCTAAGACGAGAAATAGAAATAATAATTAACGAAACAAGTGGATAAAGAAAAGTGTAATTGCACTGGTGTCAAGAAAACGAGATGGTGGAATGAAACGACTATAGGAACAGGTTTTCATATTTTCCACAAGTGCAATTACACCCCTTTATTCACAAGTTACCTTCATTGGTTTTAGCTTTTATTTAAGAAGAGATTTAATTTTAAGAAATACAAGCATATCGTGGTCACTAGAGGCATACATTCTGTGACGTCATTTTTCTCTCAACGTAAGTCAGATTTTTACGGACCTTGCTTACTAGCTTGCGAGATTTCGGGCACGTCTACTTCTAAGGGCACTAGTCTCGTAAGTGTACTGCAGGTTTTGTGTGGGCAGGTGGCGAATATCTTCCCCCGCTGGATGACGAGATCCGGCGCCGACCTAACCGTCGGCTTGCGGGGATTTCCCCACCTAGGTATCTCCCTCCAGCGGGGCACCGCCCCAGCCGGGACAAGCTCTAAGCTCCCGACCGGTCACCCGGCATGTGTGGTGGTGTAGTACATGTAAGTGTAAGTGTATGTGTGGAAGGGGTGAGGGTAAAACAAGGAAGAGAAAGGAAAGATCGCTCACGGACAGTGGCCCGTTTGTTAGGATACTACTCCGGCATTCCCCAGGCGTCCTTCGGATAAACCACTGAAAACTACCGATTACGAGTACAGCAGCTGGCCACTAGGATTCCCCTCCACATACGAATTCGACGGTAATGAAATAATACGATGAATAATGAAATAGTACGTAGGTAATGAAATAATTATCGATGTTCTCTTTGCCAGCAATATTGTTTATTAAAAGGGCAGCTTCAATACTCCTTTCATGAATAATGTTGTTGGCAATGGCGTCGATTATTATTTCATTTCAAATGCCAACGAAAACTCACCATTAAAGCCATATGTAGCTAGTGTCGAAAAGCCAGCCACAGGAATGTATCCCTAGGGCCCCGGCTAGAGGCACGACAGTGACATAATCCATTTGAGCCCGTAGCTCAATTAGGCTAGGGTTCTTCTGGAGGGGATGGAGATCAAGAGTCTTTGCCTTCTCCACGGGACCTGCCTTAGTAGCAAGGGGGCCGGATTTAATGATGTCAAATTTTAGCAGAACATGTATACTTCGATACATCAACAAAAGGTTTTGTATGTCGACGAAAACATTGACAGAAACATCGATGTTAAAAATATTGATGTTTTAAGTATGATGAAACATATCAAAGTGAAATGTCCCGATTCTGATGTGATACTAACACGTCAATATTAATTTAACAGTGCCGTCTGTTGATCGACGGCGGTGACAGTTAGGAATGGCTGTTGATTGCAAGCAATCCACAAAAAATAAAAAAAATAAAAAAATAGGTACTGGACATTTTTATATCATGAAATGTTTTTAAACATAAATGATGGTGAAGAAATTTGTCGATCTCTAGAAAACATCTAAAACCAAACATTGATGTTATAATATCGATGTTTCTGCTCGAAAAATACTGAATTTGAAAACATCGATATTTTAAAAACATCGATATTTTAAAAACATCGATATTTTAAATACATCGATATTTTAAATACATCGATATTTTAAATACATCGATATTTTAAATACATCGATATTTTAAATACATCGATATTTTAAATACATCGATATTTTAAATACATCGATATTTTAAATATATCGATATTTTAAATATATCGATATTTTAAATACATCGATATTTTAAATACATCGACATTTTAAAAACATCGATGGTTTAAAAACATCGATACTTTAAAAACATCGATATTTTAAAAACATCGATATTCTAAAAACATCGTTATCTAAAAACATCGATACTCTAACCCATCAATTTTTTAAAAACATCGATATTTTAAAAACATTGATATTCTAAAAATATCCATTTTTTTAAAAACATCGATATTTTAAAAACATTGATGATTTTTTGTAACTCCCAGTCGGAGTTGATGCGGCGTGGACAGGTGTTCCATGGCGGCGGGGGGGGGGGGGTCTCCGCGGCCACAGGCTGGAAATAGCTGGCGCGTTGATTCACTGCAGCCGACGCGCCGCGGTGCGGTGCAGCTTCCAGCACGGAACAGAGTAAATATAAATATTCCTCGGCTACCTACGGGTTCGACTCTGATTCGCGCCGCCACAAAGCACGAGCCGTGTTGGAGGATTGGGAATTCTTAGACGAACGCCGGGTTTGATTGACTCATTGTTTTAGTGATTCCGGGCAAGTCAACTACCCGGGTAATTAGTCACGTAAGTGTAGTGCATGTTTTTGGTCGGGAAGTGGCGGTGATCTTTCCCTCGCTGTATGGCGCCGACCTACAGTCGGCTAGCGGGGTTTTCCCTAACCATGTATCTCCCACCTGCGGGGACGACCCCAGCCGCGACAAGCTCTAAGCTCCCGACCGGTCTCCCGGCAAGTGTGGTTGTGTAGTGCATGTTAGCGTAAGTGTGTGTGTGTAAGGTGATAGGGCAAGAAAGAGGTAAGACAGACCGCGTGCGGTCCATGACCCGTTTGGTAGGGTACTGCTCCGGCATTCGCCTGGCGTTGATCGGAGAAACCATGGAAAAGTCCCGATCAGAGCAGCCTAGAATTCTCTAGAATTGCTAGAATTCTCCTCCAGACAGCGACTGAATTCGACCTAGCTGACAAGCTAGTGCGGATAAAAACTGCCAACGTCGGAACCAAGTTTCTTGGCGGATTTTGTACGTTTCTTGTTTATACAATTGCGTAGGGAGGAAAAATATTGAGATCCAACTTATACAATTGCATAGGGAAGAAATTGATTGGGTCACCTCAATAATCTTCTTCTAAGGCACCACGATCTTCAAATGAATGTCTTGGCCTGCTCATTTATCCTTTTTCCACCACAACGTTTACTGCACAACTATCACCTCAATAATGCAACCTGGAATTTTCGTGTTCATGGGCTGATTGTGAATGATTTTTTCGTGTTCCGTTCGTAATACCGGTTTCCAAATTAGCGCGGTAGAAGATAGAGGAAATGAATTAAAATATTGATACTATTGTAAGCACTTTTGAAAATAATTGAATTAATTGAATTGAATTAATGCCTTATTTTACGTGGCGAGACTGGGGCTATCAGGCCCGCTCTTTCGTCTGACCACGCAAATTTCGCTACGCTCCTGTCACCCACTAGTGAAGAAAGGAGGTATTTCTGGGGCGAAGAACAGGCGTTTTGAATTTAGCTCAGAGGCGTCATTTAGGTTTGAGGATCTTTTACATGCAAGTAAATCTACTAACATGGGACAACCGGCTTTACTTCCCCTCCGAGGGAAGGCGTACGAAGGATTTTTTCGCCCTTAAAAATCTCACGTATTTTCTTGAACAAATAAAAAAAAATTAAAAAAAGCACCACCAAGAAAATATTATTTCTCGAGATAAAAAATGCATTACTTTCCCAGGGAAATACGTAGTGCCTACCGCGTTGTTGCTACACCGGAGTGCAGGCTCGCCTCCATTAGCGTGCGTGGGCCGCGGTGCCTCACTGAGCTCCGGAGACGAACAGCCGCAGCCCAAAACGACCGCCCACAGCTGCGCCCCCTATTAATAGCGCCTCCCCGCTGCACTCATCCAGAGCGCTGGATCTAGAGGCGGGAGTCAGGTGGGGGGAGCAAGACGGGGGAACATATCATCATATATATATATATATATATATATACATATATACATATATATATATATATATATATACATATATACATATACATACATATATATACATATATACATATACATACATATATATACATATATACATATACATACATATATATATATATATATATATATATATATATATATACATACAGATTGCTACGGCACTACTGCCTTAACGATCTCGACCATCTGGATCGGAAATATAAATTTGAAGATCCGAAATATATATTTCGGATCTTCAAATTTATATATCCGATCCAAATGGTCGAGATCGTTAAGGCAGTGGTGCCGTAGCGATTTGGAATCGAAGGATCGAGTCTTGCCGCTGGCATGGCTGTATTTTTGTTCGTTCTTTCACTCCATATCATCACCATATCATATCGTCTTCACAGTTACCATATGGTTAAAATGCAATAGTGGTCGCTAATGATCTAGATATTGATGCGACATTAAATAACAAAAAACAAAATTATATAATAAAAAGTTATCTCTTTCTGTATTTTGAGAAGAAATTTAAAAACAATTTTGCGAACAATAATGTTATTAAGCTTAGTTCACTAATAAAATAATGAACGATAGATTGGCATTATAAAACACGCGTGATACTGTATAGCCTTACTGTAAATATCCCTTATTAATAAATCCTATTTCAATTGTATTTTGCTTTCACACGTGATTTATGTAGAAATTAAACAGTTTTATGTCTAAAAATCATGAGTCATAACCCTAAAATTAACACCAGAAAAGAAACAGTTTTTTGCGCTTATTATACTATAGATATAAATAAAACTATAAATATTTTCGATTTTTCCAAAAACATAAGATTGTATTTTAATTAAAAGAATTTATTAATTTGTTGATTTGTGAAAACACTTATTCTACAATTATGTATAATCATTTGAGACTATAATAAAAGAATAAACACTTTCGATATTTCGATGTATGACACTGCAAAAAATGCATCATTCAAATGCAGGAACAGTTTAAATAACAATGAGAATCGTCAACTCTGTGTTCAACTAATCTTAAGAATAACATTAAGTAATAATCAATTAAATAATTAACAAAATTGAAAACAATGTATCTAATTGCAGCACAACTAAATTAAAGTATTAATATACACTAATATTTTCATGTTTATTACAGGCCCCAAATTTGCCCCTTAAATAAAAGATCCGAAATCTCGCCTCTGGCTTGATCCGTATCCTGCAATCCGCTGCCTCATCACCAACGCAAACTTGGGCGTCCTTGAGTTCGAGTCCTGACAGTGGCGGATTTTGCACGCTAGCTACAGAGCAAGGTTCGCTCCACAGAGCAAGGCTACAGAGCAAGGCTACAGAGCAAGCTACAGAGCAAGGCTACAGCTGCTACTTGGCGGAGAATTCTAGCGACTGACTGCTCTGATAGGTTGTTTTCCATCGTTTCTACGACCAATACCAGGCAAATGCCGGAGTGGTGCCCTAACAAACGGGCAACGCCGCGATCTTTCCTTCTTTGTCCTATTCTCGCCCCTTACATGTACACACACTTACACACCACATGCACCACACTACCACATGCCGGTAGACCGGTTGGTAGCTTAGAGCGGGTCCCGGCTGAAGCGCTGCCCCGCTGGGAGGAGATACCTGGCCGGGGAAAACTCCATTATGCGAAAGTCGACGTCAGGTCTCGCCACCCAGTGGAGGAACACTGCCACATCCCGCGATAGAAACATTCACTACATTTACGGGACTAACGATTGTAGAGGTCGACGCAGGTGGAAACACGATATAAACAATCAGTCTCGAATTTGATATTACTTTCCTAACAAAGTCATCCTATCGTAATTTTTATATCAACTTAAAGCCATCTTACATAATGTCAATTAGCATTCATTATGTACAGTTCGATGTTTGACTGAACAGCAACCCGCATTAGAATTTTTTCCTTGGTGCACACCTGTAGATGGAGGTATTTTTGTTGTTGTTTCACAATATTTCTATCCTTTACCTATGGTGTTATCGTGCGGTTTCTTTATACTCCTTTAAGTAAATGGTAAGAAAGGCCATGCAAAACAAAAAAATATTAATTTTTAACATTTTCATTTAACATTAACATTTTCATGTAGGATTTCATAAGTGAACGTGTCAGGAATGGATCGCATGTTTAACACAAAGTACTAAAAGTTGAATCCATTCGTAATGTTCAAATTTGCAGACGTGCAGCGTAAGATTCATCACAGAAGTGGTAGCATGGTAGATGCTCGTGCTTATTTAGGAAAAGTCCACACAATTTCGTTTACGTTGAATTTCGGGAATAAGTAAAAATTATCCGTTTCAGTTTTAAACGTTGAATTGAAACAAATTCAAAATTATCATCTGTGTATATTGAAATAGTACAAGTTCTTTGTCATTTAATTTCATTCACTTCAAAGCAGAATGAATAATATATTACGATGAGAGTTTTGAAAAGACATCCGTTAAAACTTGTCTTCTTACATTGTTTTCTTTACATCTCAATGTCCATTTACAATTGACGAGATAAATTAAATTTAATAAGCAATGCTAGTTTAAATAACATATAATAGAGCATGCGATATGTAACTTTATCTACAATGAAATCTGTTAACGAATGAGTTTCCATTTAATCACATCCAATGATTTTGCTGTCACATCAACGTCACATTATTTATTTACCAATCATGTTATCTACTGATGGGATGATTATGTAGATATTTCACTTATTTTGTTTCATGGAATAATCTAGTCATTTTTCTCTTTAAATCGGTGTTTTATAGGGCGTATACTTTTTTAGTTTTCATTTTATTTTTGATGTTATTTACATAGTTCAGTTACATTTCACTCTACATATGTGTGTTAGGTTATTAATAAAACTAGAATTAAACTTAGCTAGAATTTTGGTTGAGAAAAACGAATGGTCACCTCTAATTTGCAGCCACTTGGGAAAATTGCTTTAGGTATACGTGGAAAAGGTACTAATTTTTGATTCTTTTGGAATATACTGGGTTCTGGCTAGGTTGAATCCGTATAAATTTGGTATCTGCATTAGCTTAGAGTAGAATTGGGTGGATAGGTATATGCTGTACTGGGTTATGGATTGTAGATTTAATTCTTTTTGGAGCTCGTCATTAGTTATTAACCATGCTGCTCATGTGATTATCCTCAGGAATTGATTGTGGATAACTTGGATTTTGTTAAGATTGTTCTTAGCTGCATTTAGGTATATTGGACCTACATAGAGTAGGAGGGGTCTAATTTTTGTTTTATATATTGCGAGTGCTGTGTGATAAGGTAGATTACTGTTTCTCTTGATTATTGGTTTTATTTGTAATAGTTTGTTTTTAGCCTGTATTACTTTATCGTCAAAGTCCAGTTTCGTTTTGTGTCGATATTTAGGAATAAGTATTTCGACATATACTATTCGTGTGTCTGTAGTGAATGTGTTTCATCGTATGTTTCTTTCTTTTCCGACACATTATTGAAAAAAAATTTGCTTGCGAAGGACGTTCTATCGAACTTTGTTTTCTTAGCTGTAGGATGAAAAAATTGGAGTAAGGTCGCAGGTCTATTGACTGCCTTTTTCCGTTATCAGTGCCCAGAAGAGTAGCTATGTGCTTTTATCTCCCCGACTCCCGTTTGGAGCACTTAGAAGGCGAAATATTGACACCTGAAGACGCCAAAAGAAGAGACTCCTAAGAGGCTTGTCCCATAACCTCGATGGAGCCACCGGAAGATATGGCTTAGTGTATCAACTGGTCACTGCAGTCCCTTGACTAGGAGGTCCTAGATTCGGGTCCCGACGGTGGCAAGATTTTTGACACTAGCTTGTCAGGTAGGTCGAATTCAGTCGCTGTCTGGAGGAGAATTGTAGCGGCCGACTGCTCTGATCGGTAGTTCTCCGCGGTTCCTCCGATCAACACCAGGCGAATGCCGGAGCAGTACCCTATCAAACGGACAGCGCGCGATCTTTCCTTCCTCTTCCTTGTCCTATCCTCACTCCTTACACACTTACACTAACATGCATCACACTACCACAGATGCTGGGAGGCCGGTCGGGAGCTTAGAGCTTGCCCCGGCTGGGGTGGTCGGAGAAAACTGATTAAGGAAATTCACGCTAGCCGACTTGTAGGTCGGCGCGGGATCTCATCATACAGCAGCGAAAAATCACCGCCACCTCCTACGATAAAACCAGCAGTACACTTACGGGACTAATGATCTTGGTAGTTGACGTGCTTGTAATCACTAAAAAATCAATCAATTGAAACTTGTTTTCTTAGCCGTAGGATGAAGAAATGTGTGAAAGGTCCCAGATCTACTGACTGCTTTTTTTGGTCATCAGTGCCCAGAAGAGCAGCTACATGCTTTAATCTCGCCGTCACAGTTTTGGAGCACTTAGAAGACGAAGCACTGATACCTGAATACGCCAAAAGAGGGGACTTCTGAGAGCCTTTTCCCATAACCTCACGGAGTCACTCAGAGCAAAAGTTATCGCTCTACCGAGCGAGGGTGGAAGTATTGATTCCAGACGCGACAACTACTGCGTCCCGTATGTATAGTGCCAGTTATATCCCGGGAGGTGGCGAAGTTCGTGCCCGGTTGTTGGGTGCGATCCGGCACCGCACTGCACGTCGGCTAGCGGAGGTTTTAGCGGACGAGACACCGGATCGTCTAGGACCAACTCGAAGCCCCTGGCTGCTCTCCCGACTTGTGCCAAAACCCGTTTTGCACAGTCAGTTTTTCATCATTTTTCGTCGATGCAGAAAGTGACACACCTGTCACGACTAGGCTATTGCACTACCTTCACGTAGGAATGAAAATATTAAAAAGTTTAACGTATTTTCAATATTACTTGGGTCCTCAAGAGTTTTTTATGTTAATCACTTTTAGAACAGCAAGCGGAACTCTTCCATTTTGTCATTTTCTTAACAAGCATTACTCGAACAATATTTTGAACTAGTCAATCTAGAAAGATCCCTCTGGTGGCTCACGGATAGACTGTGTCTACAATCGTCTCAGTTTCTATAGCTGTGAGACGAAGAAATGTTTAGGCAGGTAGAGTTTGCTAGATACGGTAAAAAAATAATGTTCGCCACACGAACCCCTCAACCGTGGAAATTGCCATGGAAGACACTTTGAGCTAGCCGACAAAGTCAACTAGCTCACCGACAGCTAGTTAAACGACGGTCCCATAACAACTAGATAAGTGTTGGGTAGCCAACAATCGGCACAAATGCCAAACACATCTAGAAATAAAATTGTAAATAATTCACTGATGCATTATTTTACGTGATAAGACTGAGGTCATCAGGCCTACTGTTCCGTCTGACAACTCAAATTTCGGTTCGCTCCTTTCACCGACCAGAGATAGAGTGACTCGAGCGACGAAATAAGAGTAAATCTACAACGTGGGACAGACGACTTTGCTTTCACTCTGAAGGAAGGCGGACGAAGGATTTTTCCGCCATTAACGTACAACACGCTAACCGTTCTACTTCTGAAGCCACTGACCGCAGTAACACTTTGTTGGGTACATCTGCCTATAAGAAAGACAAAGTTTCTATTGTTGTCACTGGGGACGCTATACGTACGCCCGCCAAGCGTCTTCATGTGATTCAAAATGCTTATAATCTTCAAGGCCAGAGGGTAATTTAAGCTGTGGAGAGCGACCTTTCCATGCAGACTATTATTTTTTGAAACACGCAATGCCTCACAGGCAGATATTCCCACAGCTGACACATGATTTTTATGCAATGTTCCTATAGATGCACGATTTAATATCTGCTTTTCAAGCAGATTACTATTCTCTCACGATGTCATGCACACGATTGCATTCGCTTCTCTGTGCACAATTTAATAACTTTCTCTCTTTAAGAGGTACCTTCGTAAGGGCTGGA
Source organism: Gryllus longicercus (assembly GCA_038098605.1). NCBI lineage: Eukaryota > Metazoa > Arthropoda > Insecta > Orthoptera > Gryllidae > Gryllus > Gryllus longicercus. The sequence continues at coordinate 2,265,000 of JAZDUA010000039.1, read as the reverse complement.
AAGCAAAAAGTGCTTGGTAATGGAACAACACTATCTGCCGTTCCCTGGCTGTGAGTCTTTCCCCTGGAGTTGTCCACAGTGGCGCAGAGCAGCAAAATTTATTAACATTAAGATTCTATACATCTCCCATCCCCTAACAATAAATAACAATACAATAAATTGGTGCCCTTTAACAAACCTATTAAATACCTCGCATTAAACTTAGACTCTAAACCGAATTGGAAACAGCGCATAGACGACAATATCAAACAAACTAAAATAAAACTATTACCATTTCACTCTTCAATACAGTGTATAAAACCATTCTAACACCGTTACTGCTGTATGCCTGCCCATCCGTATAAATGCTGCAAAAATCAACTTTAAAAAAATCACAAATCATTCAGAACCAATTTCTCAGAACAATATCCAATGCACCATAGTTTGCCACCAATCATCAGCTTCACAAAAAAATCAACTTAGAACACATTAAACATCACATATCTAGCCACCAACTTTTACAATTATTTACTCCATATCCCTTCCCTCGCAATCGCAAAAAATCTTAACCACACCAGATTAAAAAAAGAACAAAAAAACAGATATCCTTAGAATATATTCCTAAAAACCCTCTACAATTTCGAACCTGAATAGAGGTCCCAATAGGGCATCCTCAACCTATGCTAGATTTACGTTCCAGAAGTGAGTTTTAAATATAAGTTAGTACGTAATCCTATGAGTCATTTGAAAAGTTGATACTTAAACCAACCTATGTACAACCAACAAAAATCAATTTAAAAATAAATGAATAAATAAATAAACAAATAAACGAATAAACAAATAAATAAATAAATAAATAAATAAACAAAGAAAGAAAGAACGAAAGAAAGAAAGAAAGACCGAAAGACCGAAAGAACGAAAGAAAGAACGAAAGAAAGAACGAACGAAAGAACGAACGAAAGAAAGAAAGAACGAAAGAAAGAAAGAACGAAAGAAAGAAAGAACGAAAGAAAGAAAGAACGAAAGAAAGAAAGAACGAAAGAAAGAAAGAACGAAAGAAAGAAAGAACGAAAGAAAGAAAGAACGAAAGAACGAAAGAAAGAAAAAAAAGAAAGAAAGAAAGAAAGAAAAAGAAAGAAAGAAAAAGAAAGAAAGAAAAAGAAAGAAAGAAAAAGAAAGAAAGAAAAAGAAAGAAAGAAAAAGAAAGAAAGAAAGAAAAAGAAAGAAAGAAAAAGAAAGAAAGAAAAAGAAAGAAAGAAAAAGAAAGAAAGAAAAAGAAAGAAAGAAAAAGAAAGAAAGAAAAAGAAAGAAAGAAAAAGAAAGAAAGAAAGAAAGAAAAAGAAAGAAAGAAAGAAAAAGAAAGAAAGAAAGAAAAAGAAAGAAAGAAAAAGAAAGAAAGAAAAAGAAAGAAAGAAAAAGAAAGAAAGAAAAAGAAAGAAAGAAAAAGAAAGAAAGAGAAAGAAAGAAAGAGAAAGAAAGAAAGAGAAAGAAAGAAAGAGAAAGAAAGAAAGAGAAAGAAAGAAAGAAAGAGAAAGAAAGAAAAAGAAAGAAAGAAAAAGAAAGAAAGAAAAAGAAAGAAAGAAAAAGAAAGAAAGAAAAAGAAAGAAAGAAAAAGAAAGAAAGAAAAAGAAAGAAAGAAAAAGAAAGAAAGAAAAAGAAAGAAAGAAAAAGAAAGAAAGAAAAAGAAAGAAAGAAAGAAAGAAAGAAAGAAGGAAAGAAAGAAAGAAAGAAAGGAAGAAAAGAAAAGCGTCGCAGAGCGGCTGGCAAGTTCAATCCGCCGTTTCCTGGCTGCGGATCTGCCCTTTACCCTGAAGTCGTCCACAGCGTCGGCGTAGAGCGGCTGGCACGCGGCCCCTCCCCCCCTGCGGGGAAGCCACGGGGCGGCGCGCTGGTCCTTTACGAGAGGCGCGAATGGGCTCCCGGATACTGCTCCCCCCCCCACCCGCTGACGCTTCCCCTCGCCCTTGCCAGCTTTAACCCCCATCCCCATCGCTGGGCTTCCCGCAACCTCCCGCCTCGCCATCTCCTCCGCTTCTCCCTCTGCCGGCGTAAGGTTCTCACGATTCTCGCAGCTCTTCCACTGCCCGCCTCTTCTGTGCTACGCATTCCGCTCTGCGCCTTCCTCTCTATCCTCTTCCACTCTACCCCTTCCTCTCTGTCCTCTTCCGTTCTACTCATTCCGCTCTGTGCCTTCCTCTCAAGCTGTTACGCTCAACTCGTTCTGCTCTCTCTTCTGCTCTGCCCCTTCCTCTCTACCCTCTTCCATTCTTCCTCTCAATCCTCTTCCGTTCTATTCATTCCGCTCTGCTCCTTCCTCTCAGCCTCTTGCTCTCTACTCATGCCGCTCTCTCTTCCGATCCGTCCCTTCCTCTCTATCCTCTGCTGTTCTACTCATTCCGCTCTGCCCCTTCCTCTCAGCCTCTTGCCTCTACTCATGCCGCTCTCTTCCGATCCGTCCCTTCCTCTCTATCCTCTGCTGTTCTACTCATTCCGCTCTGCCCCTTCCTCTCAGCCTCTTGCTCTCTACTCATGCCGCTCTCTCTTCCGATCCGTCCCTTCCTCTCTATCCTCTTCCGTTCTATTCATTCCGCTCTGCGCCTTCCTCTCAGCCTCTTGCTCTCTACTCATGCCGCTCTCTCTTCCCATCCGTCTCTTCCTCTCTATCCTCTGCTGTTCCACTCATTCCGCTCTGCCCTTCCGGTCTACCCCTTCTTTTCAGCCTCTTACGTTCCACTCCTTCCTCTCTGCCCCATCCAGTCTGGTAACCTTTCAGCTTAATCTTCCGTTCTACCTTTCCTCTATAACCTTTTCATCTCTACCGTTTCCTCTCAGCGTCTAGTAGTGAACTAGTAGTACCTTCATGTCGACTGCTTAGTTTTTAGTTCGAATGTAAGCGCACAACATTTGCTAATAGAAATATTTCTTGTCTAAAGCATAAATTTCCCAATTTATATAAAAGTTTGAAAATACAATATGATATTTAGAAATAATTATACGGTTGCAAAATTCTTAGTTCAGTTATTGGGAATCTCAGATACAGCCCTTCACAAATATTGCAAGTACTGACACAACTTCAACTGTGCGTTTAGCCTCGTAGCTATCGCAAGGTAAGTTGAACTATCCCTTATCTCGAACTGTGCAGAAAATGAGGACGGGCTGCGAATAATCTATTTAGAAAATAAAAGTACAATACTCGTCAGACATAGGTGCAACAAAGTGGCACATGCAATACAGAACAGGCGCTCGAAATAGCCTTCCTATTCTATGTACAAATAAACCGTTTTTTTCTCTCAATACCATTGGATAGTCTTTTACCATATCCAAATAAGAGTATATAGTTAAAAAACACTTCCTCCATTCATACTTGCATTAAAAGTAAGCATGTGCATAAAAATTAAACAGCTTATAATATTTGCGCAATCGTAGTTGTAAGATATATCAATGTAAAATATAACAATACTAGATAGAATATTATTGACCTAACAATAAAATTTAGCAATAGAAGTAAAATATTCGAACAAGCTGAACACAAAAATTTAATCCCACATAAGAGGCCAAAGTTTGAATATGTCTCCTCAATGTTCACAGAAGGGTTTTGAAATTTTATGTTGTTTATTTCAGCAGTCGTACTACGCACCTATTAATTAAATACTAAATAAAACGATCAAACATTTCAAGAAGAGAAATTAACGAGAGAAATAAAAGGAATAATATTTATCTCGTTAAAGCATTGCTACATGCTTTAAAACGTTTTAATATTTCCACTTTAAAAAGTGTAGACACGCTTTGATGAAATTTTGTCAGTGTATTTTTAAAAAACATCTTCACAGGTTAAAAATGAAATCGATCTGTGAAGGCTAGCAAACAGACTTACGTTCAATTCAATCACCACTTTCCTATGTCAGTTTATAAATGTCTTATACTGCTGATGTAAGATGCCAGGTGGAGTCATGGATAATAGTGACATGTCACAGAATGTTATGTTATTTTGAAAGTATATGTTGTAAGTTATTTTGAAATATTTAAATATCAGATTCAAGTAATTAACATTATGCTAAATATAAACCGTTTACTTAATATTATAATAAATTAAACAGCACATAAAATCTATCACTTATTGGGATATGTTGCACGTTTAATAAAATGAATAATAAAGTATGGGAACTAAATTTTAATGTTACTTTCAGAACAAAGAGAAACTTGTTCAGTTATTTACAATAACTTATAATTATTAAGAGGAATAGCCATATATTTTATTATTTTGCATTTCATATTAATACATTTTTACATGTAATGTTCATGCATCTTATTTTTGTATGTAATAATGCTGGATCTCTCTCACAATTCTTCCATTATTTTTCATAATCTATAACAAATTACATAATAGCACGTATTTTAAAATAACAATACTGTTACCATTTTCCTTAATTTTTTTCATTGTCTCATACGTAGTTCTTGTATTTTATTCATGTATTTGTATTGTCTAATGTAATTGGGTCTTTGGCCTCTTATAGACTAATAAATCAATATTGAACGCCTTCCTGGTTTGTGGCTAAACACACACCATACGAAATTCCCTTATGAAAGTCATTTAAATTACACAAAAATCGAGAAGAGGAAAAAGTACAATCCAAATACTGCGAGTACAAATTGAGTGTAATATATTTTCACGAGTGTTACCAAGTCGCGTCTTACAAAAAACAACGAACAAAACAACCTGCATGCAAACTCGTTCTGTGTCAAGGTAGTGGTCTTTAGATGCGGCGTTGCTAGCTCATCTCACCTTAACGATTATGTGAATCATCGTTTTACGAAAGCTACGAAAGAAGCACTCGCCACAGACTCGAGGCCTTTATTTACGACCGGCTGCCATTGCAAAGAGTTGAAAGACTTGTCGCCTCTGAAAGACACGTACTTCAGTTCCATTCATTCGAGAGAAAGTTTGTACATTAAGCGTCAAGGGTTCTGGCGAGGTGCGATGGAAATCTTTCAGCATTTCCAGCGCCAATACCTTCTTTTGACGTGGAATGTTTTTCCAAATCCCTTTAATTCGTATGATAGACGTTTCTTAGAAAATAAATCATGCAAATCTTCGCAATTTCTAGACACGCGCATATGTAATTAATTATTCATAGTGTAAACACATTTTGATAACAGTAAAAGAAAGACTGCAAATACAATATTATATTGCAATAAGCATTGAAGTTTGGAATGAGTTCCACTGTAATAACACCTAATTACACTGAGAGTTATTAAATGTAAAAAAAAAATTGTTTAAGAGTATAAATATGTAGAACACAATAGCCCTCCCTATTACATGAGAATTGTTGGCAACCCTAGTTACGGGGGCGAGGGAGCGTGCCGGGGTAAAGTGGTCGGAATGGATACGGCGCGAATCTGCTGCCTTGCGCACATTCCTAGTGTGACGTCACACTCTCGACAAGTGACGACCGCCACCTCGACTCTCCGGGTGCTGTCACGTCAGCAAAGACACCGCACCAAGAATCGAAAATCTACGCGCGTCTTTCTAACACCACTTAGTCAGACACACCAGACCACGTGCACAGTAAATTGAATGAGTCAGTTTTACATAATAGAAATACTTCTTCACTAATTAAGGAATACACTAGAATGAAATCTAAGTGCAAATGAGATTTGCCTCTACGACGCAATCTCTCTGACCGGGAAGACCTAGGTTCGTGTCCCGACAGCCCCGCAGGATTTTCGACGCTAGCTTGTCAGCTAGATCGAATTCAGTCGCAGTCCGGAGAAGAAAACTAACGACTCGCTGCTCTGATCGGTAGTTTTCCGTGATGTTTACGGTCCACCCCAGGCGAATGCCGGAGCAGTGCCCTACCAAATGGGGCCACGGATCTAGCACGATCTTTCTTACCTCTTCCTTGCCCTATTCTCACCACTTACTTACACACACTTACGCTATCTCTCACGCCGAGAGACCGGTGGGGACCGTAAACCTTGTCCCTATGGGCTGTAGGAGGGCACCAGATCTCACCATCCAGTGGGGGAAGACCACCGCCACTCCCAGAGGAAAAAACATGGACTTCACATAACGCACTTAATGACCTTAGCAGTTGACGCTCCCAGAACCACAATCAACCAACGAAGCGATTAGCATACATGTGCTACCGACCCGAAAATGATTCTAGTGTTCTGAAGCGAGTGTTTCTTGTTCACAATTCTCACCTCATTTTCAGTCTTGTTCACATGTTGCCACAACGATCATTTATTCCTAATTCAACTAGAAAAAGTTGGTTTGCTTCGAAAGCAAAGCTGGTTCGAAGCTTCCAATTGCCTGGAATAGACTTCTTCAGAGAGGCAGATCTGATACGTTGCAGTGGTTTCCTTTGGTCAGTTTCATGCAGATGCTGGCGTAGTTCTTTCAACAACGGGATGCGGATCGCGCACGATTGTCCCTTCCTAATCCTGACCCTCCCATCCCCCATGTCGTAAAGACCGCTTGAGGGGCTGATCCATCACCCGCAATCTCAAATTATTCCATGATATGCCGTTTTGCAAATGTTAGATTAAGATTTCCAGAGCGTGGTAACGGCATAAAAAAGATAAAGAAATCAATTATCACAGTTTCTGTTAAATGAAATGAAATGAAGGAAGATATTATAATTTATGAGCGCAATATCAAATAATACTACGTCACCCGCTGTATCTGTTAACGGCCCCGTCACAAAACAAGTTCAAATCATTTGTAACTTGCCGCTATGTTTGCTTTCCTCGAATGCAACACAAACAAAAACTGCTTCTTATCTTTAGTTGAAACCATATGATTGCATAATATGATTCACTGGAGTTACTTATTGATTTTCTCTTATTAGATATGAAATTTTTATTTTTTTTTAATATTATGAGATTGAATAAAAATAGTTATCGCAAGTCTACGCACGACTAGATGCGTGTTTTCCTTTTCTTTTCTTTTTTCAGAGATTAAGTATTAGTGCCAGATCACTGTGCACTCCAACATTATGTCTTTAAGAGTCTGAAATTCTTTCTTCGTGGCGTCACTTTTGAGCATTTGCACACGCGCAGATGATCGAGATGGCTCTCGACTGCTGTGCGCTATACGCTGGTCCTAAAGTGCCTAAAGCTAACATTAAACCCTCTGCCACCCGCTCAAGGCTACCTATCACATTGGTTGATTGATCTTAGCTCCTTCTCCAATGCCATAATTCTGTATGAAGTATCAGAATTGTGTGCATACGTTGCCTAAACAACATCGCTTGGTTTTTAAACCGTTAGACGTGTATATTGAAACTTTCATATAAACATGGAAATTCATTATATATATAATAAACATTCAACATTACAATATACATTCACTTTTTGGGCGATTTATTAAGAACCGACCAATATTTTCTTGTAGGAGGTTTATTGTGTTCATTAATGAAATAGGATTATGTTAATTTGAGCTAATTAAACAATCAGGTCTTGCAACAGTTTAGAGGAAACACTTTCCTCGTCTAAAAGCAGGCTAAAAAACAAGAAAGCCGATCCGGTGGCCGAGATCCCTAATGCAGTGGTGCCGTACCGATCTCGGACTGAAGAATCGCGGGTTCGAGTCCCACCTTGGGCATGGTTGTATTGTGTTCGTCCTATCACGCCCCTATCATCATATCGTGTCATCCTCACAGTTACCATATCGTTACAAGCAATAGTGATCGCTAATGACCTAGAAGTTGATGGGACCTAAAGTAACAAAAAACAACAACAAAAAACAAACAAACAAGAAGTCACAAAAATTCAATGAGCAAAAAGACATTTTGCTGTTATTCGATTTTTCGGTATCAAGAACTCACAAAACATGGATTGTGGCTACACCACGTGTTAAAGGATTTTTTTAAATTTAGCAACTGGATTTATCCACTTTTTCGTTAACAGGGTCTTGTAATAAGAGTTTTCTACCGAAAATTCCCCATTTTCTCGCGCAGCATTACATAAATTTCTCTCTACTCCGTAGAGAGAAAGTAAATATAATTTTTCTTTTGAAAAAAAAGTAGTGGGACTACAATGTACCCTCAGTAAAACTTGAAAAAATATTTAGCTTAGGAAACGAAGGGCTTATTCTCTTTTCACAAATTTAAAATAACGATTTACAAAGTGTGGAATGTTCGTAAGGATACACTGGTATTGAAATATTAGACAGCATTTAAGCATTTCACTGGAGGGTCCGGCAGCCACATGTAGCAAGCCAACGTTCGCGTCTCTCGGTTGAAATATCACTAGAACGCGCGTTCTATATTAGTGTCACTGCCTGCATCAGCGGTGACGTCGGCGGTTATGTAAACGAGCCAAACAGTTGCACGTCGCCAAGAGCCGCGCTAAAACAGTTCTGCCAACAACAACACACTCACTCCCTGTGGGGCGCAGATTTTTAGCGACAAGGAGCTGAGAGGTATCTTTCGGTAATGATGATGGTTGTGTGATTTCTTATGTGCTCATATGCAAATTGCAGTACAAATAACGTCAAAATGTGGTTTGTAAAGCAACTCGGTGAACCGAGAAACACTGAACGGTCCAAAAATTAAAAAAAAATTATAAGAATGGTTGTTCTACAGATTACTTCGCCGCAATGGCTCAGATATTAATATTTTTAAGGAAATAATGTGCACTATTTATAATAATAAATTATGAAGCACCTTGATCCCGAAATATGAGACTCTTGATCACTTTTAACCAATCATGAAACTATGCTCTTGAGTTAAAAACGCAGTATGTTGCATTTACATCGCTGAACAATGACTACGTAGTAAATTATGACAGTGGACAGAGTTGCACTTGGAATCTGGCAGTCACCTCGTTTCTTTTGAACTTCTTCTCTATCGTAACCCATCACCCACAACACTAAAAAAAAAGTTTAACAACAACGTTTGGGAGAGATTCACGAAAGAAAGACAGAAAAGGCAGTAATTGTAAACGTTACTTAGATAAAACAAATACTAAGTAAATTAAAGCAAACTGATGTAATTGAAAACATTACAAAGGTCATTCATTCATGCACTTTTATTATATGCACTTCATTAATGCACTATTATTATAGAACACGATCTATTTGTAAATATAATCAATTGTAAGAGAAAGAAATTGAAACACGTTTTTCTCAGATGTAGAGAGTCAGGAAAAACATTTTTAGGCGTGCTATGACATTTGGATGAACAAACTGCATAGGAAAATGCTGCGAATATTAAACAGGAAACGTCCACGTATCCAAACCCAATGTCGACAAAATATGAATTGAAGGGTATTAACCGCTGATACGAGAATTGTTGAGTTGACAGAATTCTGTGAACAAATAGAATTCTCGCACACGGGCAGAAATGTGTTTGACTGCTTCGTGAATCACTTGGAAACTTTGTAGAGTCGTTTAAATAACTCAAAATATTCAAAACTTGCAACCTTTTCCAAACTAAAAATGCATTCTGCTTTTGGTAAGACCATTGAACCTGAACGAATTGAAGACAATATCAAGACTTGTATATTCAAAGGAATTTTTATGCATCTGGTTTCTGGTTATGAAACTAGACATGATTTTTTATCGAAAAAAGAGAAGAAAAAAACAGTAAAAACTGCTTTGGCATATGGGGGAGAAGTACAACCCGCGCCCGTTTTTTTTCAACTTTAAAAACCTCCAAAAAAATCCTTGAAAACCGAATGTTTGTCCTCGAACATTATAACGTTGTAAGGAATTAAAGGTGGTTGCATTTCAGTAATTAAACAACTAGAAACTTGCTGAATAAAATAAAATAAGTTCCACCCTATAATTCACGATTGCTCTCTATAAGACTTCAGGGACCGAAATCAAAGTTCCTTCCTTCCAAAAAATTGTTTCTTTTTATTTCAAATGTAAGCCAGTACACTACAAAATGTACCAAGGTAAAAACTGCTGTCTGAAGGAGAATTCTAGACGTCGTCTGCTCTGACCGGTCAACTCCAGGCGAATGCCGAAGCAGTACCCTAGAAAACGGGCCCCGGACCGCGCGCGATCTTTCCTTCCCATTCCTTGTCCTTTCCTCACCCCTTACTTACACACTACACTACCACACATGGTGGGAGACCAGTTGTGAGCTGAGAGGACGTCCCGAATGGGACGGAGCCCCGCTGGGGGAGATACATGGAGGGGGAACCCCCACAAGCCGACGTGTAGGCCTCGCCGTATCTCACCATTGAGCAGGTAGGAAGACCGCCATCTCCAAGGAAATAACCTGCACAACAGGTACGGGAATAATGACCATAATAGAGAACGCGCCTGGAAACTAGATAAATTATTCGGTTCATTGATATATGTTTTCGGGAACGTCAACGGATACTGCTATTAGTACCGTAAATGTATTTCGATGTGTTATATCCCGGGAGGCGGCGGTGTTCCGGTGCTTTCATTCTGAATGGTGAGGTACAGCGCCGTCTTACACGTCGGGTGGCGTGATTTTTCTCGCTAGGTATCTCTCCCCAGCGAGGCACTGCGTTTTAGATGATAAACCTGAAATAGCTTGATGCAACAATATACTTACAAAGCAATTTTATTTAGATCGATTTCTCATTGTGAATCGTTTCAATGGAAAACTGAAGAAAAGGTTTGTTGTATGTAATACTAACAAACAAACATTACAGATGAGTGATTGTGTGTCATTTTAAAAGTAATAAAAGTTTTTGTAATAATGCAAACGAGAGAAATATTGGTCCGGGAATTAAATAAAACCGATTCCGAGGTTGAAATTTGCTATAAATGTTCTGTCATCTCCAATCAAGAATCATAATCGCCGGAATGACGATAAGAATTTGCAATCAAGTCATGATTATTAAATTAACGGCGGCTATCTTTCCTGAAAATTCATAACTTACTCTCACCATGAGGAAGCAGATATTTTTTTCAAGCTCTCACAAAGTTAGCAATAACAAGCCTCAAAACCATTACTGAGTTGAAGTGTCATTAAAAATCGCCGCTATCGCATATCTGCTGCAGCTACACGCTTGCAGCTCATGTAATTAGTGACCTTGAGATAGTGTTACGCAAAAGGGAACAAATGGAAAGATGGAAGCATTATGTAGTTTTCAAACCTCGTCTTTTCGTGCAAACGACCTTCAGAGATCTGACTTTACTCTTTGCAATTGTAGGAAAAGGACGAGCAGGTTGCAAAAAGAGAACTTCTTTTCTTGAATCGGCAATGACGGTGTTGTCAATTAATTTTTATTTTAATTTATTTCCTCTTGTTCGACAATACAGTCTTTCAAGAGGTGTGGTAGTAGTACATAAGATTTGTCAGTAACTTTATTTGTAAGATTAGTCAATAACATATTTGAACTGGTCATCCATAAGGAATGATAGGTTTGCACTGAGACTTAATTGTTTAAAGAGCTGATGGTTTTATGGTTTACGAGGGTTTGAATCTATCTTTGGGAAATCTGGATTTTATGCGTGGATAGTCAATTAACATTCGAACAATTTTGAATGTACATCATACGTTTTATTCAGGTGCTGTTATTTTATATGAATCGACGTCATCGAATGATTTACGTGAAATGAAATAATGTGGGTTCCTTTCTTTTTGTTGTTGCAGAAGGCCTTGAGTCTGCCGACCACAGGCCGAGAAGCTCGCATGTGTGTCTAACGTAAAAGGTTAATGTGTGTCCCCCATGAGAGACATAGTGGGTACCCACAGCGGATAGCCGAAATCGGCATCCACTGAAGCTGGAACACGCCGCCAGAAGACAAAAATATTAGTGCACTAGTAAGTTGGTAAATTGGACGATAATACCATGGTGCCAGAGAAATTTGGACATAGGTCTACTCGGAGCTCTAAGCAATTAGCATGGTCTAGGGACACAGAACACGTGTTGTGTGTCTGGTAATCGTTTGCATCGCATTCGAAGGGCAAAATTCAATCCAGAGCAAAGGAGTATTCGAGTGTTTTGGCGGCGACTTGTTTTGAAAACAGTCTTATCGGAATGCAATAGAAGTTCAACATTGCATCTAATCTACTTCACTAACATTTCTTACTCTGAAGGCCAAATGATTCCTGGCGAAGCTACGATAATATAGTTTTCTTTAATTTTCCGAGTGTACAAATAAATACTTAACTAAAACCTCCAATGAATTCAAATCAACCTTTTAATTTAATAACTTGTAAACTCATCTTCTTTTACCTTTTTCTCTCAGTTACACTTTTACGATTATATCATAAATTAGTCCGTTTTAACGCCGTGTTTGATTCCTACTCATCTATCCCAACAAGAACAGGACCTTCCTTTAATAAGGTTGTCCAACGTAATGGTCCTTAACTCTACAGTTGTATGACTTTATACTGCCAGTTTACTTAATTGCCTTCTTAAGTGCGAGGTGTTTTGGAGTCTTACGAATTTGCTAATTGCCTGTAATCATTGTTACCTGGGTTTTCATGTTTGTTAAAGTTTTATGCTATTGAAAATTGCGTGGTTGTTGAGAGTTTTCTGGTATTATTGTGATGAGATAAAACTGTAGGAATATGTGTACCTCATTCTCTTACTTCAGATTGTTCATAAAATAGCATCAGGTCGACAAGTGAAATTCTCCTAAATGCCCTCACAAAACAGGATTTAAAAAAGTGGTGAAGATGATACATGACAATATTAAAGTTATAATTAGTAAAATAATATTTCAGTAAGGTTTATTACGCTCTATGAAACAAATACTATTAAGGTATTAAATGGAAAGTAACTATTTCAAAGCAATGTTTCGTGTTGGTAATATAAAAAATGGAAAAAGGTGAAGCGAGTTTTGGTGAAATAAAAGAAAAAAATACTATTCAAACTATTCTCGTGAGTTTTAAGAATACCGAATTCTAGTTTTCGTAGTTGAGTTTATACAGCGATTTCCGCAACTTTTCCCCTGGCAGGTATCAACCGTTGACAGTTTCATCCAATCGGGAGCATAACGTCACGTGACGTCATTATAGAGACGTTCAAGCTTCCGATTGGATGAATCCGTCAACAGCTGATACCTGCCAGGGGCAGAGTTGCATAAATCGCAGTACGAGTATAAGATTGGTTCATTGATTGAATAAAGCGTAAGTATTGGCTTGGGTAAATGTTCTATTCACGGATCATTTATGATTTGTGCATTTGTTTTGGTAAATAATAATAATAATAATAATAATAATAATAATAATAATAATAATAATAATAATAATAATAATAATACAAATAGAGGTCCCATACTACAAGTCCAGTTTTGGAATCGAAACGGGGGAAACTATTGGAATGTAGCAGTCACCACTGATCGCAGGGTGGAAGCCAACAGACCTGACATAATATGGATTGACAAGGTTTCATGGAAAGGGATTATAGTCGACATAGCTATCGCTTTAGACCGAAATATAGTTGCCTCTGTTGCCGAGAAGAAGCGAAAATATCAGGCCTTGGCTATTGAACTGAGCGACATGTGGCGCGTAGTATCTGTTGAAGTAGTCCCTGTGGTCATCTCTGCAAATGGACTGATCTCCGAAGAACTAATTTCATCGTCTGCAAGTCTTGGCCTTAAGAACTGGCACATTCAAACAATGCAAAAGGCTGCTCTCCTGAGTACTGCACGCATTGTGAGAAAGTTTTTATTCACATAACTGACCGCCCGAGTTTGTAAGCGAAGAAGGCAGCTTGGTTCTACAAAGGTCCCGGTGTCTGCTATAGGCACTTTGCTAAGCGAGAGACTTGAAAAATTAATAATAATAATAATAATAATAATAATAATAATAACAATAGTAAAGGTGAGGGGGAAAGGGAGGAAGGGAAAAGAGAGGAGAGGGAGGAAAGAGAGGAATATGGAGGCGCAGACGGAGGAGGGGTGATCGATTGATTTCTTACTGAACCTGGCTGCTACGGTCATTATTCGCGTAAGCGTAGTGCACATTCTTTTTATCGCGGGACGTGGCGGTGATCGGTGTGTTGAGGAGAGGGCGGTGGTGGCGTTGTTGGCGATTGGGAGGGGCGGGGGCGGAGGGGTACGGAGGAGGAGGAGGAGGGGGGGCGTGGGCGAGCGGTTGGCCTTGACGGAGGCGGCGCCGGGCGCGACGGCGCTGCGGCGCACGCGCGGGCGGAGGCGGGCGGCGCGGCCAACTCCAGTCAGAGAACAGTCGGGGTGGAATGTCAACATTATTATAAGCAAGATTTTTTTTTAAATTTTATTTTCATAAAATTTAAATAGAGAATGATTAGAGCAATCGAATAGTTAAATTATCTCATTTTTACGATCAAAGTTAGTTTACTTATCAGTCATTCCATCAGGGACAAGATATATGACTTCAACACTTCTTTCCATTCTCGCGTGTAGTTACGCGAATTCAGTTTCTTGTAGCGTTGTGGACGAATACATACATACTGTAACGAATATTGCATCACCTGCCGAAGTCGCTGCGCGTCGATTGCGTCATCTGCCGCCGCCCCTTCCCTTCCCCCCGAACTAGACGGTTCCGGACAATCCGCGAGCCGCGGAGAAAGGCCCAGAATATGCCGGGTGCCTGGAGACAAGCGCCGGGCAGGTATAAATGCGCCATTGCCGGCGGCCGCGAGTTAGTTAGTTTAGCAGAAGTCAGTAGTGAGCAGTAAGACGTCAGTCCGTCAGTGTGTCCGAAGTGGAAGCTGTGCTGGGAAGTGTGCATTGCGGTGAAGAGTGGTGCAGTGGTTGAACAGCAGTCAGCAGTCTGAAGTCTGCAGTGGAAGCTGAGCTGTGAAGGGTGCATCGCGGTAAGCCTTGGTGCAGTGGGGAAACAGCGGTCAGCAGTTTGAAGTCTGCAGTGGAAGCTGAGCTGTGAAGTGGGCATCGCGGTAAACAGCAGTGCAGTGGACCCTGGTGTGCGCAGTGAAGTGTGGTCTGCGCAAGGAATTGTAGTCTGCGCAGGGGAATTGTGGTCTGTGCAGGGAATTGGGGTCAAGTGCAGTGGACCGTGGACAGTGCATGGACTGACTGATACTGTAGAAGAAGAGAACTGTTTAAATAAATAGTGTGTAAGAAGTGAACTGTGTAAATAAATCAAGAGAACGGAGTCGTGTGTAACAGTGTAAATAATTAAGTGTAATATATCTGTAAATAGACCAAGTAGTTTTTAGACCAAGTAGATTTTAGAGTGTATAATTGTTCCCGAATAAAACGTAATTGTTGTAAATATTGAGTTGGTTTTAATTCACCACGAGAAACGTTACAATACATTCCATACATAGCATTACACAATACAATCAGGCTTCATTTCAATCAAATATTTTCCTTTTTTCGTACAGACATTTTCATTAACTCACTCAACGTGGATTTGTCCAAATTTGCTATGTAAGCAAAATGGTGTAAGGAAATTGAAGAAGAAAACAGTGAATTGTGTTACCGACAGTTTTTTTTCAAACACCTTACAAATATAATAGCAATGTGAAGTTTTTATACGTGTCATCAAACTTAGTATCTTATCTCTGAGTAAGAAGCTTAAGTGTGTTAGATTGAGTAGCTTATACTTAACGATTTAAAGACGAATGTCTGGTACAACAGAATGCACCTTCGTTCTGCAGAATCAGCTGCAGGCCGTTGGCGACCCAACATTTTTTTCGGCTCAACGCACAACAATTCCTGTAGTACCTTAAGCCAGAGCTGCGAGAATGCAATAATTGGACCAGACTGCCCGCCTGCCACTAGCCTTTCACTCAACTACATCCGATCGCGCCTCTGTCGGTACATTTTCCTGAGAAAAATTGATCTAGTGGTGAACATATGTAAGTAAGCCGGAATTTGAGTTACGTGTTTGAGTAACGTAAAACGTTGCATTAATGGGTGACAATGCAATACACACATAAGGTACTTGTCATAAAAATTTCAACAACCAACAAATATTTATCAAATGTATAAAAAAATAAAAATACTACGTAGGCCTCATGCTTTACTCTAAACAAAAGTAATTCAGTCAGAACAAGTTGAAAGTTTAAACTGACATCAGTCAATATTGGTAGGTTGACAATTATTCAGCAACATTTACAGTTTCGCAATACCACATTTATTGCGCGAACATTTTGATGGTATGTACTTCACAGTAATCTAATCCAATACTAAAAATAACACTTAACAATTCAAGTATCCGGTGTCAGAACAGGATGTTGCATTGGCAGATAAAAGACATAAATAAAACTCAAAGATACCTGTAAGAATAAAAAAGCTTTATCGAAGATGTCAAAGTAAATCTGAAAATTCTTGATTCAAATAGATTCCATCAAGAAGAAAATAATAATTATCAACAACACACTTTCACAATCCGACAGTTTCGTTTTATTTACCTTATTTTACTGAAGATTGGCAAAAGAATATTCTTCTTTTGCTCCTGTGAATGACTTACCTGAAACAAAGAGAGAATAAGGAGTTAAATATTGTTTTTAACATAACATTCACAAATAAAATAACATACATAAATTACATTTACATTAACACAAAAAAATACTTTCTGGCACGAGAAGTAAAGTAATTGATTCATTCATAGGTCCGTGAATTTCATATCACGAAAGGCAGAAAATAAAGCACTGGTTAGAACGTTACTGATTATACGTGATCGTTAATAGACCAGGCAATTGAGAGCAGATTTGTTATGAAAATGACTCACTTGACCGAATTTTAGAAATACAGTTTTCATGTGAGTCAGAATGAGAATGAGTAAGAATTTATTTACGCGCAAGATGTATGTTTTGACGCATATTATTTATAGATCTTCTTGGGTGGGATAATATTGAGCGGAGATAAAATGTTCCAAACAAAATACTTGACTAATCGGAACAATCAGATGCATTTGAATCAGGATAATACGAATGCAGTTTCGAAATATGTGGACATTTCCTTTTGTTTTATTTATATTGCCATTGTGAAAAGACATCTTTTTGGCAGTTTCTTCAAACTTTTCTAGCACCAATAACCCCGTGGCTTCATGGATCCTCTGCTATACTTTTACTGTGAAAATAAAATAAACTAAAAACTACTTGACAATCATTTGGGCAATCATCATCATTTGACAAATTCTTATCATTCGTATTCTGCCTTTTGGAAGCAGAGATGATGATGATGATGATGATGACGGTTAAGTCGTCGGACGCGGTTAAACGTTTAAATAATTAAAATATTTCTAAAATGGTTCTCATTACCACAACTACAAATCGTTGTTTGTGAAGAATGTGGAGACGTTTGAGAACTTCTTAGCTATGTTGTTCGTGGTTTAAACACCGCAAAGAATCAACTTCATGTTACTAGAACACGATATGCAAGGTAATCAAAACTGTACATTCTTATAATGTATAATTGTAAATCGGATTATGATCGCTTATGACGACAAAGTTGCACAGCGATCTAAAATAAAATAAAATAAAATAAAACAAAACAACGAATCAAATATTTACACATTTTAATTCATGCATTCGTATGCATTTGTGTTGCGAAATGAAGTATACAGGGCGTATAAGCTAAGGAAAATAACCGCCCAAGATAAAAACTGATAAAACATTTGGATAAGATTGTACTACACATGTCAAAGATAAGAAGGCAATGACCGTGTAAATCGAGCTAATGGGGAGATCATCTGATAAACAATTTTAAAGCAAAAAGAAACAACACTTTAATGGAGTACAACCCCTATGAAGGATTGCTCCATGAATGGAATTACGTAATAAAAACACTCTCTCAAGTGAAAACCCACTCATGCAGATTTTTAGACATGAGCGTTCTTTATAGAGGACGAATAATATATCGTCCGATTTAACTGTAGTTACTCAAGGTCATGGACTGGAAGGAGAGGGGGACACTGTCGTGCAATCGGGAGCTCCGTTACGACTTAATTTTTTTAATTGAAGCTTCCCATTTGATGACAATGTTGCTCCCCTCTGACCTTCAAGAGCGACACATTTAAATCGAACTATGCAATTCTAGTTAGCAGTAAGACAAGTAAAATCTGTGGATGGATTGATTGATTGATTGTTAGTGATTCCGGGCGCGTCAACTGCTATTGTCATTAGTCCCGTAAGTGAAGTACATGTTTTGTTCAGGGGTGGCTGTGGTGTTCCTCTGCTAGATGGCGAGATCCGGCGCGGACCTACCGTCGGCTAACAGGGTTTTCCACAACCACGTATCTCCCACCAGCTTGGCACCTCCCCAGCCGGGGAAGCTCTAAGCTCCCCATCGGTCTCCCGCCATGTGTGGAGTGTGGTGCATGCTAGTGTAAGGGGAAAGGATAGGACAAGGAAGAGGAAGGAAACATCGCGCGCGGTCCGTGGCCCGTTTGTTAGGGTACTGCTCCGGCATTCGCCTGGTGTTGATCTTAACCATCACAGCCAGAAAGAGCTCTATGCTCCCCACCGGTCTCCCGCCATGTGTGGAGTGTGGTGCATGCTAGTGTAAGGGGAGAGGATAGGGCAAGGAAGAGGAAGGAAAGATCGCGCGTGGTCCGTGGCCCGTTTGTTAGGTACTGCTCCGGCATTCGCCTGGTGTTGATCTTCACCATCACAGCCAGAAAGAGCTCTATGCTCCCCACCGGTCTCCCGCCATGTGTGGAGTGTGGTGCATGCTAGTGTAAGGGGAGAGGATCGGGCAAGGAAGAGGAAGGAAACATCGCGCGCGGTCCGTGGCCCATTTGTTAGGGTACTGCTCCGGCATTCGCCTGGTATTGATAGGAGAAACCATGGACAATTAGCAATCAGAGTAGCCGACCGCTAGAATTCTCCTCCAGACCGACTGAACTCGGCGTAGCTATGTAACTAGTGTGGAAAATCCTGCCACCGTCGGGAGTCGAACCTAGGACCTCCTGGTGAGAGGACTGCAGGGTCATCTGTTGATGCCCTGAGCCACCTCTACCGGTCAGAGCAGTGGAGCGTAGGCGGGCTGCCCCGGGCAGGAGGGGGGGAGGGAGGGAGTGGGGAAGGGGGCAGCTGAGCATAAAGGGCGGTCTGCCTGTGGGGGGGGGGGGTTACAGCGGGCTGAGGGTGGCGGGCCAAGTGCCAAAGATTAGCTGGACGGGATGGGAACAGCGATGCGACAACGAGGACTGTTTTTTTCGAACACGGATGATTCTATAAAACAGATTGCAATATTTAAGTATGAAGTACAGAAGAACATCGCTAATCCGAACCCCGCAAATCCGAACGAAAATTCGGGATAAGGGAAAATAAACAAAATAAATAAAATGTTTATTTGTAGTTTAAAGAAAGGATATTATAATTGCTCGAGAACTGAACTACTAATTATCGAAGTTGTTGAAAAGAAACGTTTATTGCATCTGTAACTACGATGTATATCACATGTTTATGTAACAGTAATTTTCACTTAGTGCAACTCGCAAAATCTCTAATCCTCTTTGCCGTAAGGAGCTGAATCACCTTGATGGTACGATCGCTACGCTACGTTGCCATTTTCTCACATCGCACGATATTCCGATATTTTCGGAATATTTTCGGAATATTTTCGGATATTCCGATCATTTCCGAATCCGAACAGACCACACCCCCAATTAGTTCGAATTACTGCGGTTCTACTGTAATAACTAATGATCCCACTGTCAGTTTATGTGTTGGAGCGAGGCGTACGCTGTTTATATTACTACCTTTATCAATCAGGGTATCTCTCGGTCGAGAGCTCACCCCGATGCTCTGGTCTTTTCTCTGATTTCGTCGTTCCCCATGCGGAGAGGCGGCCAACGCAAGTGCAGTAGGCATAGGTTCTTCCCCTTCTTCCCGCATGCTTCGACTGCCAAGCGCGACGGCTCTAACCGCTTGGAATAAAGCTGAGCGCTCAGGCGTTCAGGCTGAGTACTGATCGACGTTCTCAGTTCCTTTTGTCGTTTAAATCGTAATTATAAATGAAGAAAATAATTTCTTCCCCGTAAGAAGTTTACTGAACAACTTTAAGATATTGAAGTTTAATAAACAACTTTTAAAAATGTCGAGTTTAAACACGCCGATGGTTCTGGAATGTATGGAACACACATGGATGTTTTCTTGTCAATGACACATTCCAGCTGTGACCGGGCGGGGCGCGGGGTCGGGCAGGAAGAATCGTCGAGAAGAGGGCGGGGCGGGGCGGGGCGGGGCGGGGAGGAGTGCGGCGGCAAACAAGAGCACAGGGTTAGAAGGACGTGGGTGGCGAGGGGGGGGGGGAGCGTGTGCGGTCAGGAAGGTGCGGTGAGGTTGGACGGGGAGAGAGAGATGTATTCAGGGAGGTGTGGCGAGGCGTGGCGTGGCGTGGTGATCAGGGCCGGAGCCGAGCGAGGCGGGACGGGATAGGGTGGAGTCTGGCGGGATGAATGAGGTGATGCAGAGAGAGAGGGAGAGAAAAGTGAGAAAGGGAGAGAGAAAGAAAAATTGAGAAAGAGAGAGTAAAGGAGAGAAAAATAAAAAGAGGGAGAAAAGTGAAAGAGAGTGAAAAAGAAAAAGAGAAGAGATATGAGAAAAAGAGATGACAGAAAAATAGAAGAGAGAAAAAAGAGATGAGAGACAAAGAGAATAGACAAAAAAGAGATGAGATAAAAAAAGAGAAGAGATAAAAAAGAGAAGAGACAAAAAAGAGATGAGAGAAAAAAAGAGATGAGAGCAAAAGAGATGAGAGAAAAAAAGAGATGAGAGCAAAAGAGATGAGAGCAAAAGAGATGAGAGCAAAAGAGATGAGAGCAAAAGATATAAGAGAAGAAGAAAAGTGAGAGAAAAAGAGAGGGAGAGGTCGGGTCGTACCGGAGCGGCAGCCAGGCGGGGCGGGAGTTGCGAGAGGGATCAGAGCGGCGTGGGTGCGTGGGGCGGGCGGGTGTGAGTGAGGGGGGGGGGCGTTGCATTGTGCCCAAATGAGCGGCGCGCTGACTCAACCGCCGCGAGTGCACGGCCGTGGGACGCAGACGCCGCTGCCTCCGCCCACTCGCACCTCCCCCTCCCCTCCCCCTCCCCTTCACCCCTCCTCCCTCCCCGCACGCGCCGCGGACCCAGCCCCCTCCGCTCGGACTGAGACGGCGCAGTCACACGCGTTGAAGTTAGCGATGCCACATCGATAAGAAAACATCCATGTTCAAAATAAAAACATCGATGCTAATAATACATCAACCAAAAACCATCGATGTTTTTGAACATCGATGATTTTAATGCTGGTTTAGTAACCTCTGACATTCAATTCGTGTGCAACGAAATATAAATTGACAATGGCCATGCTTATTACTTTATAATTAAAATTTAACTGTAAACAATGTCAGACAACGTTTCTCCATCTGCGAAATAAGGAAAGACCAGACCATCAGGATAATCTCGAGCAATAGATTGTAGCCTTCTCGTTGAAGATAGAACAAACCGCGTTCGTTTCGATCGAATACAAACAGATATTAGTACCATCAGAAATTGTTTCTTATTTTAACTTACACAAAATTGTGATTATGGGCATACATCATCCACGAACAAAACATTGAAAACGTAAAAACACCGGACCCAAAACATCCATGTTCAATTATCGGCTTAAATATATCGATGTTTAAAATTTCGATATTTTCATAGATTATCGATATTTTGAATACATCGACATCGATGTCGCATCTCTAGTTGAAGCTACACCCATCCTCACCGGGAAGGCTTACAGTTCGAGTTCCGACGGTGGCGGTTTTTAAATTACAGCGGATAAAAAAAATTCTCAGAATCACAATTTTCTATACGTACTTGAAATATTTTTTTTAAATTTGTATTATGTATAATGAAATAATCAAAGAAGTTGAGTTTGGTTGTGTAACATGACGTTTAGATACTTTCTTTTCTATTCATTTCAATATTTTTTTCTCTGGTTACATTCAAAATCATTGTTACAGTTAGCTGGGTCGAGTTCAGTCGCTGTCTGGAGGTGAATTCTAGCGGCCGGCTGCTCTGATCGGTTGCTCTCCGTGGTTTCTCCGATCGACACCAGGTGGAAGCCCGATCAGCACTCCAACAAACGGGCCACGAACCACGCGTGATTTTTCCTCCCTCTTCCTTGTCCAACCCGGACTTCTTATTTATACAAACACTTATATGCACTACACCAACATACACAGCGGGAGACTGGTCGGGGGCTTAAAGCTTGTCCCTGCCGCGGCGGTGTCCTGCCGGTGGGAGATACCTCGTAGGGGAAAATCACCGCAAGCCGTGGTGCCGGAACTCATGCCTCATAGCGGAAGGTAAAACACTCTGATAACGTCGTATTATTATAGTAACACGGATACAACGATCACAAGAAAATGTAGTTTAACGATCTGAGTATAGCGCGTATTCTTGTTATTTATCATCAATCTTATATTTGAATCACTACTTTTTTAAAATTCAAATTACGCATACGATTCTTTCTGTTTTATCTTATATGTGTAGAATCAAAACTATGCATTCTGTGATGAAATAATGATTATTCACATTTGAACGAACTTTCCATAGACTTTTAACACGGGAACTTTTAATTTAACAAAATTCAGTGTTAATGCACAAATACTGACATTGTATTTTATATACCGTTAATATTTCGTCTATGATAATATTCAACACTACCAATTACGATCGTTCATGAATCGTTCATTACCACTACGATCGCTCATGAATCTTTCGTATCGAATCAGACCAACTGCTGTTTCAGCGCGTTTAACAGCCGCTTATTTGAATGTCACGCGTTGTTGACATTTCAATAAGTGCCGACTCATCACCACCATAGATTCAACACGAAATTGACCACGCCATGGGAAATGTTTTATACGTTTAGTATTACACAATCAATAAGTGAATTTACGTAAACTGTGAATGTATATAATACTCTAAAATTTGTTTCAGGATTGTTCCGTACTGAAATAAAATTTGCAATTCTTATCTGAAGTATGTAGACTCCAAATATTAATTGTTAAAATTCAAACAGTACATATAGTAACATCCTTTCCACTCTAATAAATTTCTTAATAACGTCTGTTCTCTTAATAATACATTTGGCTTCATTTTTTAAATTAACAATTTTCAGCGAAAACATTAAACATTATTCCTTTTTTAATAAAAAATAGTAATTAATAAGACCTACATGTTGCCATCTTTGTTACATTATAAAAATTGTCATAATATTAGCGTATTTAATATGAATGGCTACGTTCAAAAGTTATAGAAATGCTACGTTTTCATAAAAATGTTCTGAAGTAAAAACATATTAATTACTTTTCTATCCAATAATGTTACCAACTTTCCTAACAAACACAATTAGAAAGTAAAAATCACATTAACATAAAATGAAAATTACGTACCTTTCATCATTAGTCTCATAGAAACGCAATTCATTCAAACACTTCAATAATAATGCGCATATTTTAACGTTGCATCCACTGCACTTGAAAACGCGTAATATTCACTTTCCTCCACGCAGCTGCTCACAGCAAAACACTAAGCACACACTCAGCACAACGACTGATCACAAACTGCCCAATGTCTCGGCGTGCGAGTAAGTGGAGTAAGCTGCTACCCCTGTCAGCAAACGCTGACGTTACAGGAATGTTTGAGCGACGCTCTTTTTTTTATGTAACGAAACGCCAGCTGGGCGTGTCTGAATAGGGACTGCTTCCACGGACGAAACGCTGCACTCTAACAATGGATCCGAGTGTAACCTGAGAAAAATATTGAAATGAATAGAAATGAAATATCTAAATGGCATGTTACACCACCAAGTTCAACGCATTTGATTACTTCTTCATACATAATAAAACAAATAAATATATCAAATATACATAGAAAATTGTAATTCTGCAACATTTATAGAATTTTTTTTAAATTGTATTTCAAATCTTGATTGCTGTTTAGATATACCAATCCGTATTGATCTCCTTATTCCGAAAAACTGTATGGTTGAAACAAACTACAGCTACAACTAATACGAATATTGTAGCATCGAAATGAACTTCAATATGCTCATAAAAATATTTTGGTCGTGTCCATTTATAAAACTGATACGCTTCATATGAGTAAGTTCCTTAAAGTAAGTGCCTATAAAGGATTTGCATAACAAATACCAAGTTTCATTGAAATTAGAGAACGTAAACCTGACCAGTTTTTAGTAGGCTGTCCGGGTGACGCCGCGTCCCTGGCGAAGGTGCCGACATTTCGGTCGCCATTCTGCGACCTTCTTCAGGGCGTAATCGCATTACACCCGCACAGCCTAGTAAATACTGAGTCCGGCCGCGGAAGCCTACGCTCTCACTAAACCTGACCATTTTAAAAAGTGTCGAAACTTTTTCCAACAAAAAATGATGATGTATGTTTAAATGTCACGACACCGTTTGGAGAGGACTCCAGTTGCACAAGACGTGCCAGCAATAACAGCAGTTAAGGTCGGGAGTACGAAATTTGATCAAGAATCAACTAACAAGCAAAATTCAATCACTGCAGTCCTTCCATTTGAAGCAAAGTGCATCATCATTCACACATTAATTTATTTTCGTAATAATGTACTGTTGTAATGTTGTCTTAACAGAAGTAAACAGCGGAACAAAAAGCCACTCTTAATGGTCTGTATACGTTCATGATTTAACAGCCTGCCTTGCGTTAAAAATTGAAACGGACGTTTCAAGTTTTGTATCTAAAGATGGCGGATGTGTACATTTATTCCAAGTAAGGTAATTTTTATATGATTTTTTTCTTGTAAGAAAATGGTATTACAAACAATATTAAATGATACAGAGACGAGTTTTCTGTCAAGAATATTTCCCTACATTTTTACAACACTTACTTTTAAAAAGATGTAGTAAACAAGAAATTAAATTGCTTGGTGGCAGCATGGATATTGTGGTAATCCATAATGATTAGTGGTCGAGGAGGTATCAGTCAGAAA
Source organism: Gryllus longicercus (assembly GCA_038098605.1). Classification (NCBI taxonomy): domain Eukaryota; kingdom Metazoa; phylum Arthropoda; class Insecta; order Orthoptera; family Gryllidae; genus Gryllus; species Gryllus longicercus. The sequence continues at coordinate 2,240,177 of JAZDUA010000039.1, read as the reverse complement.
GTATACATCCTTGTAGATATCTCCTCAACAACAAATTTTTTTGAGGCTAAAAACAGCACGTACACGCCCAAAAATTAACGGAAAATTACGCAAAAAGTACTCAAATTTTCGAATAATTGTACACGACCTTATTTCAAAATCTACCTTTAGGAACCAAAATCTCTATCTTAATAATTGTGGTTGCAGGAAAACTCCGAACAAATTTTGAATTCTTGCAATTTTGGAAAAATCATGGTTTTTTAACGAACATAAGACCTGCACCACTCTCTTAAACGTCCTTCACACTATCCAACAAAAAACATTTTATCGAAAACGATGGATACAATTTTTTTTGAAAATTTGGAAAATGTCTCAGGGTCTTCGTGTAAAGTATCCTCCAAAGTTAAAATAACGGTTTCAAATTCAAGGGGTTGAATCACCAGCCTGATCGAATGAGAAATGTAAATTTTGAAGAAAATCGACTGAGCGGCTTAGACACCACCGTTGTTCACAGGCAGTCGCACGCATGGACGGACGGATATATTGCTACCATTCAATTTTTCGATAAAAGAACCTACAAAACGTGGATTCCGACTACACCACATGTTACACGATTTTTTTCGAAATTTAGCGAACTGGATTTATCCACTTCTTTTTTACTAGGTCCCTGTCATAAAGACTTTCTACCGAAAATTCGCAGTTTTATCGCGCAACATTACATAACTCCCTCTCTCTCTCCACTCCGTAGCGAGAAATTAAAAATGAACATAACATCCCGAATTCGTTATGTGGCCTCTGACTATTAATTCCCCCTCCCCTTTTCGGACGCCCTCTCCGAGAGGAAACAGTCCGCTCGCACTAAGAGGCCGTTCGTTCCGTAAAGAACCGCGACTCCGTTGTCCGCAGCCAATCCGCCAGAGTACCGCGCGCCGCCGCCGCCGCCGCCGCCTGTGTGTCGCTTGTTTTTCCGGGCTGCTGCTCCGCTGAGCGCCTATAAATTACGCGGACAGACGACGGCGCGGCCCGACACAGCGCGTCCGCGGACGTGGCGGCAAACCCGCATTCGCTTGGTCCAGGCGCAACCGAGTGCATGGTAACCGCACTTTGGCACATCTTTATTACAGAGTAAAGAAATAAACCCCCGTTCGCTTAGTCCAGGCGCAACCGAGCGCAGGATAACTGCACTTTGGCGCATCTTTATTACACAGTAAAGAAATAAACCCCCGTTCGCTTAGTCCAGGCGCAACCGAGTGCAGATATCTGCACTTCGGCGCATCTTTATTACACAGTAAAGTAATAAACCCCCGTTCGCTTAGTCCAGGCGCAACTGAGTGCATGGTAACCGCACTTTGGCACATCTTTATTACAGAGTAAAGAAATAAACCCCCGTTCGCTTAGTCCAGGCGCAACCGAGCGCAGGATAACTGCACTTTGGCGCATCTTTATTACACAGTAAAGAAATAAACCCCCGTTCGCTTAGTCCAGGCGCAACCGAGTGCAGATATCTGCACTTCGGCTCATCTTTATTACACAGTAAAGTAATAAACCCCCGTTCGCTTAGTCCAGGCGCAACTGAGTGCATGGTAACCGCACTTTGGCACATCTTTATTACAGAGTAAAGAAATAAACCCCCGTTCGCTTAGTCCAGGCGCAACCGAGTGCAGGATATCTGCACTTCGGCGCATCTTTATTACAGAGTAAAGAAATAAACCCCCGTTCGCTTAGCCCAGGAGCAACTGAGTGCATGGTGACCGCACTTTGACACATCCTTATTGCAGGAAAAACAAACAAACCGAGTGTAGGATAACCGCACTTTGGCGCATCTTTATTACAGAGAAAAGAAACAAACCCGAATTCGCTTAGTTCAGGCGCAACCGATTGCAGGGTAACCACACTTTGGCGCATCTTTATTCTTTCTGGTTGGAGGAGGCTTTAAGCGGTCGGATGTTCTGATAGGTAGTTTTCCTTGGTTTCTCCTATCAACACCACGCAAATGCCGGAGCAGTACCCTAACAAACGGGCCACGGACAGCGCGACACCTTTCTTTTCTCTTCCTTTCCTTATCCTCACCCCTTACTTACACACACTTACAATTACATGCCCTACGACTGATGCAAGGAGCCCAGTCGTTAGAGCTTGCCCTGATTGTGGCGGTTCCCCGCTAGTGGGAGATAACTGAAAGGGGGAATCTTACAAGAGAAAGTGTAGGTCAGTTTAACCTCGATGACAATTTTCTCGGCTGCCTTCCCTGATGGTTTTTGTTGTTTGTCCTATTACTAGCTGGCGAATACCGAAGCAACTTTACCAACCGTATCACGGATCGTGCGCCATCTTCCTTCCTCTTCCTTGTCCTTCCCTCTCCCGTTACATACAATTACATTTACACGCACAACACGTCCACACACGTCAACATACCAGTCGCCAGAGATTGTACAGAGTGGGGAGGTGGTCCGGGGGGGAGATACCTGGTGTGGGAGATAGCCCAAAGCCAGCGCCGAATCTTACCATTCTGCGACAAAAGAACTTCTGAGGCCCCGTGATGAATACATGCATTACACTTATGGGAGAAATGATCAGAGCATTTGACGTGTTCCGAAATATCAATCAATAAACTTGCCATTATAGAGAGGCTTAATGCATACATACTAATCTAAGCATGTACTGTAGACCCTCGCCATTAGATTTTCCCAATATTTTTTAACGTTTTATAATAGTTTATAATAATGAACATATTTATAATAGTAATTTTTACTTTCTCGTATACATAGTACGTATAAAAGGAGTAATATATCTAGCTCTAAGAAAGTTTTGTAATGCTGCGGAATATCAATTTCGATATTTTAATGGTTAAACATATTTTTGGGGTTACTTTATATCGGAAAGAACTGTTTTTCAAACGTTCGTCTATCTGTTCATTCGTAGAATTATAGGAAAAATGAATATTCCATGATCGATATGTCCCGACTCAAAGTTCTGCGATTTTAAGATGTATTATTTCCACTTTAAAGGTACTTCGTATTTGATATTTTCAACATTTTTGCAGAAATTGCTCCAATTTTTTCACATTTCTTGTAAGAATAGAGGGTTTGAAGGCCTTCTCTGAAGGGTAATTTCCTAACTTCTGGAAACAAATTCACTGGGTATATGTCTTATACACTTGTGTGTTCTACCAAACTCAGAATTTCTTAGCGAATTATAAATTATATACAGAAAAGCATTCATTTCTGTCATTCCAATAATTGTAACACTTGTTTTTAGAATTTCTTCTTCTTTCTAGGAGTTTTATGCAGCTGACAGCCTGTTACCCGTTTTCGACCCGATGGGGCCTATATTTGACCATGCACTTGCGGACTCCTCTGATCTGAGGTCAGCAGAACGCGAGGCAACACACACACAAGGGAGAAACAGCCAACGTAGGACTCGAACCCGCGATCCTTCTGACCAAAACGCTGAGTCGGTACACGCCCTTAGCCGACGCGACCATTCTGGTAGGCTTTTCTTTGAATTGAATTGAATTGAAGTTGCCTTATTTTACGTGGCGAGACTCGGGCCATCAGGCCCGCTCTTCCGTCTGACCACGCAAATTTCGCTGCGCTCCTTTCACCAACTAGCAGAGAAAGGAGGTATTTCTTGGGCGAGAAACAGGCGATTTTGAATTTAGCTCAGAGGCGTCATTTAGGCTTGAGGATCTTTTTACATGCAAGTAAATCTACTAACATGGGACAGCCGGCTTTACTTCCCCTCCGAAGGAAGGCGTACGAAGGATTTTGTCGCTCCTAAAAATCCACGGCTTCGATCGGGTTTGAACCCGCGAGCTTGGGTATAACAGTCCGATACGCTAACCGTCACACCGCCGCTTCTTAGAATTAAAAGAATGGATGGAACAGCAATACTGTGTGCTAACTGTATTAGCAGGGACTCTCAAAAGCTCCTGCCGTACTTAGGAGGATTAGTGGAGATGTAACGGATTGGGGGTTCGCTCCACTCCATCGCACTTTAATTCCACGAAAAGCCGTTGATTATCATTAGAGGGCGGATTTTAATGAAATTCTATATTTTCTTTTCACTTTGGAACAATGCTGTTTAGATTAAAAATTAATTTTATGTTATGAGAAAAGGAAATGATCTACTTTTATACGTCATTTTGTTTTGAATTTTTCGTCTATTTCTACTAATAAGTCATTTTTTTTATTTTTTTCAACATTTCAATGCATTTTTAGCTGACAATCTATTTTAATATCATTTTAATGGTACTTGCTTCAAATAATAGTTACGAGATGCAACAAGTGTTCTCCACAGAACTACTCAGTTGCTAAATTCGATATCTTGGCCCAGAAGTTGTAATATCAGCCATTGTGAGTATGCAATCTAAGGTTTTTGAGACACCTATCAGCGCCCTTGTCGGCTCAGGTAATTTCGTGATAACCAGAAAAAAAAGTCCCTCGTAAAGAACAGTCCAAACGAAAAGTTTGAAAGCTGAGTTCACTTGAGCGAATAGAAAAAGCCTGGATTACGTGAGTAACGTATCCAACACCTTGAGTTGTTCATACGAACCGAGTTTGATAACATTTTTTACATTCTTGTCAGTACATTCTTGGCTATCCGGGATGAACCGCGTCTCGGTCAATTGTGCTGACGTTTCGGCCATCTTGCTGTGGCCTTCAGAGCTATACTGCTGAATAGCTCTGATATACGGATTGGCAGCAATATAGCTCTGAAGAAGGCCACAGCAAGATGGCCGAAACGTCAGCACAATTGACCGAGACGCTGCTGATTCCGGATCGCCAAGAATGTATTGACTCTGGCCGAAGAAGCCTACGAATGCATTTTTGCGCCATTTTTCTTTGCTTTTATGGATTTTTAAAAACATTTTACGAGCATTTTACTTATCATTTTTTGGCGATGTTTTAAGTCATCAAACTTCCCCTCCCCCTTGTTATCACCGAGTCCGGCTTTTAATTTCCATTTCGTTCCGTTTGCTCCATGGAAGAGGAAACCTTTCTGGCGCCGCTTCTCTCTTTTCAGCCAGCAGTAGTTCTGCCTCGCGCCGCAGCCGACTGCGACATCGCGTTGATCCCTCTTTATGCCTGAGCGCCGCTGGCCAAACAACTTCCCCTAAAGCCAGCTCCCGAAGGATGCGTATTTTGGGACCACTAGGCGATCTCCGGTATCCGCCTACTAACGCCTTTTTTTATTAGAAATGAAGATGAATCGTTGGAAAATAAACCGAAACTCATTTGTCAGTCGGAATTTTGGTGTAATTAACATTAAGGCGTAGCTTTTTCGTTGATTGGTTGACTGATTCATGTTTTCGAGCGAGTCAACTGTTAAAGTAATTGGTCACGTAAGTGTAGTGCATGTTTTGTGTATATTTTTTTTGTAGTGCATTTTCCTCCGCTGGATGGCGAGATGCGGCGCGGAACTTCCTGTCAGCGAGATTTTTCCCAACCAGGTATCTCCCACCAGAGGGGTGCTGCCCCAGTCGGGACAAGCTCTAAGCCCCCGACCGGTGTGGTGGTGTAGATGAGAGTACGTCAGGAGGTAGGATAAGACAAGGAAGAGGAAGAAAACATCGTGTGTGGTCCGTGGCCCATGTGTTAGGGTGCTGATCCGGCATTCACCTGATGTTGTTCGGAGTGAACGCGGCGAGACGTAGCGAGGACCAGGAAGCGATGGGTTGTTCTTTAGGGACGAAACAACCTGGTGTCTATGAGAAAGAAGTTTTATTACTAATTTCGCAACAGCGTGCAGTAATTGTACGAAAGTTATGCACTCTCTGTTCATGTGAATGATTACTTGAGTTTCGTAAGATATCTAGGAGCTAGGGGGAGTGTTTTGAAACGGTTTTGAATTTGATTGAGAATAATTTGAATAATACTATTAAACGTCTTTCGTGTTTTGAGAATTTCTAATTCACTAGTTTGTGTGTGGTAAGTATGTTTAAGCTTTCCAACATCATAAAAAATTAATAATTGTTCCAAATAATTCCCAGTTTGAGAATTGATGTGTCCTTCTCTAGCTAGTGCCATCCAGACAATCCACCTAGTAAAAAATCTGTATTACTCATTTTCAATGCGTATAGAGAACTACGTAGTCTTCTTCCAATGTGAAATGTCTGTAGTTTTGTTACATACCCAGGAACTAGGGAAAATATCCAAAACAATGAAGCAATTTCGATTTTGACAGAAAAATGCAAATAATTGATTGATTTTCCACTTATTCTCACATTGCGCTTTCTGACTGAGTTCTATTACTCAATGAGTTACTGCTTATGAGACACTGATGTTATGCGACAGCAAGGCTTCAAGGAAGGGGCTGTGTGTCATTAAGCGCTTTTCACGTGTTGCACTACAGACAGCAATTTCTTGACATCCATGGCATGTATAGAACTCTGTGTTGCATAAATATACTGTACTATGTTATTGCAGAATTGGTGAAGGCTGTTTTTCTTAATATAGTTAATTTATTGCAGTATTATACGAGAGTATATTATTCGCAGTACTTGAGCAGTGTACGTGCTATTTTATGTGCGTTCTTGAATAGTGTGCGTTCTAGATCATTTTGTGCTACTTCTTCCAACAGACATTTTTGCATCTAACACTAATTAACTAATTATAGTAATTGTTATAGTAATAGTTATCAACCTCAACAGATAATAAATAAATCGTGAATATTTTACTGTATTTACTATCTCTGTGTTCAAAAAATAGTTCAAATCAAGCATTTTCTTAACAGGAGACCTAAAAGTGTAAAATTACTCCAATATTGAGGAATGGAAGGAACTCCATGTAATATTTACAAATGTGATGTACAATATTCAAATTTTCTCTCACGACAAATATTTACCGATTCCTACTTTAAGTTACGGATCTCATGTCCTTCTTAAACCAATAATTAACCAAGGAATTATGGTACATGAGATGCAAGTAGTGAAAAGAGATGAGACAAAACGCTGGAAGATAAAGAAGGCGGAGAAGAAAGATTTTTGAGAGTGTCCTAATGAGAATAGAAATGTTGTGATGAAATGTGAAATAGTGTGAGGAGAATAAAAAAAAGCAAGATGTATGGGAGAGAAAGAATAAAAAAACAAAAATAAATGATGCTGAAGGAGTAGAAACAGAGATAATAACGATAAAAGTGATAAAAAAATATGGTGAGGTGAGAAAAAAATAGAACCAAAGGATATATGAAGACGGAAATAATCATGAGTTAGAAGAACAATAAAAAATAAGCGTAGGAGAAAACCTAGCGGAGAGAAGGAGAGAAGTAATGTTACAAAGAATAGGATAAATGCGAAGAGAAAAGGAAAGAAAAGCAAAGTGAGAAAGAAAATAAAAAAAGAAGATAACGAGTGAGAGAAACAATAAAAATGTCAAGAAGAGAAATATTGAGAAAAATAGAAATACTTGAAAAAACAAAAGAAGAGAAAAAAAGACAAGCAGAAAGCAACGAAAGAGATAAATCATCAAGAGAATCCAAAAGAAAGAAAGAGACAGAAGAAAGAAAGGGAAAGGCTAGAGTGGTGTCTGGCGGGATGAATGAGGTGATGCAGGGGAAGAGAGACAGAGGTAGGGAGAGAGAGAGGTAGGGAGAGAGAGAGGTAGGGAGAGAGAGAGGTAGGGAGAGAGAGAGGTAGGGAGAGAGAGAGAGAGGTAGGGAGAGAGAGGTAGGGAGAGAGAGAGAGGTACGGAGAGAGAGAGAGGTACGGAGAGAGAGAGGTAGGGAGAGAGAGAGGTACGGAGAGAGAGAGGTAGGGAGAGAGAGAGGTAGGGAGAGAGAGGTAGGGAGAGAGAGAGGCAGGGAGAGAGAGAGGTAGGGAGAGAGAGGTAGGGAGGGAGAGAGGTAGGGAGAGAGAGGTAGGGAGAGAGAGAGGGAGAGGGAGAGAGTGGGAGGGAGAGGGAGGGAGAGGGAGAGGGAGGGAGAGGAAGGGAGAGGAAGGGAGAGGGAGGGAGAGGGAGGGAGAGGGAGGGAGAGGGAGGGAGAGGGAGGGAGAGGGAGGGAGAGGGAGGGAGAGGGATGGAGAGGGAGGGAGAGGGAGGGAGAGGGATGGAGAGGGAGGGAGAGGGGGAAAGAGAGAGTGACATTAAAGAAAAATATTAAGGGGGTGAGGGAAAGAGAGAAGTAATTGTAGAAATAATATAATGAATGCCAAGAGAAAAAAGGAAGAACAGTGAAATGATGGATCTGAGAGAGAGCAGGAGAAAAACGGGAGTGATGGAAACAACGAGACGAAGCAGCGGAGATCCTAAAACGCCCGAAGCGAAAAAAGACCGCGAGAAACGAGAAGGGCTGCGAGAGGCGCGGCGGCGGAGGGAATGAGGCTGGGGGCGCCGAATGGCAGCGAGTGGCAGAGCGGGCGAAGGAGGGGGAGGGAGGGGGAGGGGGTGCGCCGCCATCGACCGCTCCCCCGGAAGCACCGCGCGCCTCCACCGGAAATAGACTGGCGGCGGCGGCGGAGGCAGGAGCGCGACTTGGGCGCTGGCGGCGGCGGCCGCCCCAATCAGAAGCAGCGGCGAGGGGGCGGATGCAAACCAGGCCACCGCCTCGCCTCGCCTCAGCTGCCCTCCGCTCTCAATGGAGCCCCCCCTCGCGCCTACACGCTTTTGCCACCTCCCCCTCTCTTTCTCTCACTCGACTTGTGGCTCTTTCCCATTTGACCGCTCTCGTCTGTCCGTTTGCCACTCTCTTCCATTTCTTGGCCTCTCCTCCAACCCGTCTTCCTCTCCTTCAGCCTCTCTTCCTCTCCTTCAGCCTCTCTTCCTCTCCTTCACCCTCTTTTACTCTCCTCCTACCACTCTTTCTCATTCATAGCTGACAGAATGTTGCAAGTTGTATTCGACTTGAATATTTACATGCGCCTTTTTTTAAAACAAATCCTTCATATTTTAAAGTTCAAGTGCAATTCATCACGTCTTCGTGAAATTCTCCTTCTTTAGAGACCTCATTTATCACGATTGGTTGCATGTGACAGCAGCAAAAGGTATGTATACAACTGAAATAATATAGGAGACTATTTAATCTATATCAAAGGATTGTGAATGTTAACAGGGAAGCCAATTTATTAACTTCGCCTGGTTTTAGCTGACAAGGCAAGCTATTTTTGTGAGCTATTCTACCAGAGAGTGGGAGACTTTTGTTCTCGACAGGGATGTTATAGCTTTCATAATAATAATAATAATAATAATAATAATAATAATAATAATAATAATAATAATAATAATAATAATACGAAGAAGAAAAATAACAATAGTAACAATAACAACAGCACTACCACCACCAACAACGACAAAAACAACAACGATAATAATAATAATAATAATAACAATAATAATAAATAATAATAATAAATAATAATAATAATGCAGAAGCATTTTAATTACAATTCTATCTTGTAAAAAGTTCCATTAACCGACCGTACCATCGAACACGAAACAGAAGACGTGCTGGAATTGAAACGTCGTGTTTTATCACCTCCTCCTGTGTCACCGCCTTGCGTGCCGGGAACCACGTGTGTGTGTGTGTGTGTGTATGTGTGTGTGTGTGTGTTCGCGTCGCCAAATCGACGTTCTTCACAAGCGGTCTACCGGCTGTGTCGCTGTCACAAAGCACTTCCGTTCCGGAAGCGGGGGCGGTCGCCGCCGCTGGAACAACGTCACTTCCGGTTGGTTATCAGCGCCGGACCGCCTGCTCGCAGCCGCCGCCACGCGAAATATTCCAGGTGGCTTTGTTCGTGGGGTGTGACGAGCACGTCACACATACGGGACGGTTCGTCTGCAGGCGATGCGCTTTTATTCTCGAAGAAGATAGAGGACGTAACTCGCTACGGAGGAGAGAGAAAGTTATGTAACGCTGTATGAAAAAACGGTGAATTTTCGGCAGAAAAAACTCTTTTATTTCAGAGCCTTGGTAACGAAAAAGAGAATGCATACAGTTTGTAAATTAAAAAAAAAAAAAAAAAATCCTCTACCACGCGGTGTAACCAGAATCCATATTTTGTGAGTCCTTCTGACCGAAAAATCGAATGACACTCTGTCCGTCTCGTGCACCACCGTGCTGTTTGCTCCCTCCCAGCCACGAACCCGGGCTTCCCATTTCTAGCGGTCCTGTCAGGCTCTTTTCCATCCCTTACCCTTCCAAGTACCCTCTCTTCCCCTTTCCGGCCTCTGTGTTCCACTTCATTTCGGAATTTTCTGCTCACCGCACCTTCCCTCGTCCTCTCGTGCCATCTACTTAGTCTGGCCTCGCAGCGTAAATTTGCTAACGAAACCATTTAAACATTTTAAAGAAATTACTCCTGCCACTAGGTGCAATGCAATCTCAGGTTTAGGGACACAATTGCTAATCTGGTACGACCTTCACGAGGGAACGGACATCTAAAAACTGAGACACGCAAGTAACTTCTCACAATATATGCTCGCAGTGTCGAAAAGTGTTTATTTAGCGTGACAAGCAAACATCCGAGTTCTAATTACATACAGTGCGGGAAACTAGGAAAAAGAGTCTCAGAAGCTCTTCTTGCAATAGTTAATTAAGAATTTGATATCCTTGAAACAAGCAAAAAGAGTTGTATGTCGTGTTCTCGTATTCTGATTTTTTGTAACGGTACCCTCTATTATACAATATTCCAAGACAAAATGGCCCCAAAAAATCAAAAATATGGTTGACATTTAAATTATAACTTGCATATTTTACTTTCAAAATGGACATGCTTATTTCCTTATCGTTGAAAGACGAAGTGTCTGTGTAACTGTTAACATGAAAATTCTATTTGTATACTCAGAACCTATTTGCCGTCACAAGCATTAAATACATTTTTTAATATTATATTGTGAATTTCAAAGCCTTTGAAGGATTTTATATCACTAAAATTTGATAAATTTTTTCATGTGCATAGCAAGTATGGAGAGGTACTTTCAAAAAATGAAGGGAAATACAATAAAACAATTGGATTACTTTTCAGAATGTGATATCATTTTAAAGTGAATTGTCTATGTAATTTGCAATAATTTTCCTTTCATTTCACAACATTGTCTCCTCGATACGTTCTGACTGTTGGAGGCTACATAATTTGTTGCAGAATCAAGCCAGCATAGATGGCTCAGGACTCAACTGTCACTGCAGTGCCCTAGACTAGGAGGTCCTACGTCTTGAGGCCCTACATTAGAAGGATTTCCGCCACTAGCTAGTAGCTGGGTGGAATTCCGTCGCTGTCTGGAGGAAAATTGTAGCGGCCAGCTGTTTTAATCGGGTTATTAGTTTCCGCCAGCTGTTTTAATCGGGTTTCTATGGTTATTGCCAACAATACCGTAACAAACGGGCAGTACCCTTAGAAACCCAAGCCACCCATTACGGCCTAGCCACCACCTACCAGCTCCCAACAAGAATAAAAAATAGATATCCATTAGATTCATTCCTCAGCATATTTTCAGAACTCAATTAATCACATAGGTGCTCTGTGAGTTTCCTATTCATGTGTATTTAGAATTAGTTGTAAGATTAGCATTTAAGTTAAATATAAGTCATAAAAAACATATGATATAGTATACATAATACTGAACTATGTACATTCGTTCACTAATAAAGATACACTAAAAAAAACCTTAGAAACGGGCCATGGATCTTCCTAGTCTAATTCTCACTCTTTACTTAGACACATTTACACATATACCCACTGCACTACCACACATGTCGCGAGATCAGAAGGGAGCATAGACGTTGTCCCGGCTGAGGCGGTGCCGGGAGATACCTGGTTGGGGAAAACCTCGTAAGCCAACGTATGGGGTGGCGCCGATCTGATCAACCAGCAGGGGAAGGACACCTCCTAAACATTATCTACACTTACGGGATTAATGACCTTAGCAGTTGCCGCACCCGCACCCGCGAAATAATTAATCAATCGACGAATCACATACCATTTCTTTTACTACCAAATATAATGCAAGTTACTGATTGGAATGCGGCGGTAACACCCCTCGGTACATATATTCTCGTAGGAAAAAAAAACAGCAATCTGCAACTCAGCGTGATAAGATAGTGTAATAACCGCAGTCATCCACGATATCGTTGCTGTATGTCACGATGATGCACAAGATTCCTATCACGTTCAGAATGTGCTTGCTACTGTATCGCGTTGAGATACTTTACTGACTTGCGCTATGTTTGGGCGTGGGCTTCTATCAAATCTGATCATGAAGATTTGATTTTCAAATAGCCGAGCCGCAGATTTGAATCTGCAACGTATAATTGACAACACAATTTCTATCTGAGTGTCGTCCGCCATAGTCCACAGCATAAGCTTGTACATAGCAATTAAAGCCAAACGAGCAATACGCTAGTGTATACAGACATACGACAATGAAGCACAAGTCTTTATCTCTTTTAATTTATTTGTTTACTTCTTTGTTTATTTATTAACTTGTTTGTTTATTTCCTTTTTTTCATGTGACGACTCCACTGGATATTTTCATACTAATTGTTATTTATGCATCAAAGGCGTTATAAGGGTTGTAATGACCGAGCTACATAATGTCCTGGAGTCAAAGACCGAAGGCATGTTGTCGCCACTCGATTATTAGAACCTGTTAAAGGCCGTGGTACATATATGATTTTATTTTTGTACCTAATTTTATTGAATTAGATTTACTAATATACTAATAACTTGATGTCAAATTGTCCTCTATTAAAATGTTGCATAACACATGTTTTCTGAAATTCTTCTAAAATATCCAACAAGAATTCGGTGAAAATACTGCCTATAGATTTATCTTGTGGAGAGCAATCGAATAAGCTAGTGATCTTTTATGTAAAGATCTTAAGTTTCTGAAAAACGTCCTGGCCGCAACCACACAAATCGTTTTTCAAGTATTCTATCAGAATGTTCTGGAAAAATTGTCAGTTCCTCACCCAGAAATCGAGATTCCCCATTTGCCCCGATTGGTGAATGGGACTGACCTGACTGTGAGCATCTAACACTTTCTGTTAAGTTCTATTGTCTAATATGAAGGATCCCACAATTAATTTGCTACAAAATATTATAGTAAACTATAAGTTATATAATTTTATAATAAACTAATAAAGGATATGTAATCACTGTCTTTGTCATTACGCTGAGATTATTCTGAGGAAATTATGCAACCCAACTTTTAGATGCATGCTTATTTTGTTATTTATTTTTAGATGTCAACAACGAAAAGATACCTCGCTTTATCGCATTCTCAGTTTAAGTTCATTATTGTGTAATTTTTAACATCTCAAAAGTTCATGCAACAATGTCATTTTTGGTACTCGGCAAACTAGCACATTGACAGGAACACTCCCCGACGCTAAATTTCAACGAACTAAAAAATTAAATATGGCTTCTGATCTCCTGTTCCCTTAATTAAGGCACGACATGATTTGTCCACTGAATCTCATTTTCTCGAAAAAGAAATGTCTCGGGTCGAAGCAAACTCACCGAAAATAACAGAGCCACAAAGAAAAAAGGCCATTAGCGATATCTTATAGAATTTATTTTTTTACCAAATTTAGAAAATGCGTCTTTTAATTGTTTAGCCAGTTCCCATTTTTTCGATTTACTACAGCACAACGTTTAAAATAATATAATGTTACAAGAATTTCAACTTATTTCCAGAAATGTCAGTGCCCCTTAAAGTTCACTGTAAGTTTTTTTAACAATTACACTATAGTCACGACGCTGATTTCAGTAAAAAAACATTTTAATATTATAGCATAGTTAAATAAAAACATTGAGATTATTTCAAAAATATGGAAATTAAATGTGTAACCATAAATAATTGAAAATGAAGTTGAAAATAAAACAAAAGAAATTTAGTATCAATTTACAACATGTCCAAGTATGGGGGAAAATGGTGAAACATTTTTCAGCAAATGAATTGGAAAAGGATTTTTTTGTGATTTGCTGTAGAAACACTACCTTTTATAAATATTTTCGTTATTTCTTATCCCTTGTGTATAAATTCTCGGCTATCCGGGAGACGCCGCGTCGTTGGCTGGGGTGCCGACGTTTCGCCTGACATATCGCAGGCTTCCTCAGGGCAGTGAGGTTCAGCGAGCTCAGGGCAGTGAGTTCGTCACTGCCCTGAGGAAGCCTGCGATATGTCAGGCGAAACGTCGGCACCCCAGCCAACGACGCGGCGTCTCCCGGATAGCCGAGAATTCATGGATTCAAGCCGCGGAAGCTTACGTATACTTGTGTATAAATGTCGAAAGTATAGAAAAATATTTGATAAGCTTTAAGTAAGATGTTTTTTCTTACAAAAGTGACAATTTTGTAAAAGAAAAAATATTACGACAGAAATAATTTCTACCTGCGGTAATAGTGATAAACAAGTGTCTGACTGTCACTGTCTGTATGTCCCACACTTTTTCAGGCGCGCGCAGTGTGTGTGTGTGTTGCGTGAGTGTGTGTGTTGCGTGTGTGTGTTTGTGTGTTGCGTGTGTGTGTGTGTGTGTGTGTGTGTGTTGCGTGCGTGCTTGTGATAGCGTGTATGTACGTGTGTGTGTGTGTGTGTGTGAGTAATTGCGTGAGTTAAAATTAGCTTTTAAAGATAAATTAAAATCAAATAATGATAACGAAACATCACTTGTCTTGTGCTTCGCAGTCCAATGAAAATGGCAATGATATTTTGAATTTTTCACAGTCTTTTTTTTTCTTCACATTTCACTTTTTTTTTCACTTTTTTCACATAGTCAATTTTTCACAAGTCACAACTTCACATAGTCTGTATCATTTCATAAACGTGGAGGCCTTTGGCGAACTCCCTCTTCTCAAATTATCTTCGACGCAGCAAGCAACTCGCGATTGGGGCAGATTTTCCCAGAGTTAGCTCTAAGTTACATGGAAGTAGAATATCTGGATTCAGGTATTCTGTTTCCCAGTCCCCAAACTGTAATAAGAATAATAATGAAACAAAATGCATGCAAGTGTCTCGTATGAAAATTTTTCTCGATGTAAGTGCAGCGTTCTTTTTATCTTCCAATTAACTGGAAATTTTTCCTATTCCCTGCAGGAACTTTGCCTGCACAAGCGTTGTGCATAGATTATACGGACCGAAACTTAAAAACACGTCTTTCTGAACATAAGTATAATAATGGAAGACCAAACTATTCCCACACAGCATTAACTTAACACATGATAAATTAATTACACACCTTTGGTTTTAATAACCACACAAAAGGCTTTATTCCGATAATAATAATAATAATAATAATAATAATAATAATAAGAAGAAGAAGAAGAAGAAGAAGAAGAAGAAGAAGAAACGCCTCATTAAATATGTGATGTGTAGTCCAATAAAATAATGCAGCCAACGAAAGCAAATATGTGGAAAATAGTTTTACAAGTGTCTTATTATGTAACCATGTTTTTCGTAGTAGGTATTTACGTTCCATTGCTAAGTTACCATAACAGTTTGCCCCTTCATTACATTACTTGCAAAATCCCAAGTCCTCACTATTCCCCCTCTTCATTTGGGAATCGTCTGTCTGGTTTGATTCCTGACTCTAAACTGTTAACATGTGTATCACAGTATTGTTTTTAATGAATTTTGTGTGTTTTCAACACTTTATCATTATTTTGGGATACTTTAATTTCACGACTAATGTCTCTGGAACAAAATGTTAATAATTATTTTCTATATCATTTATTTTCATTATTCGCTGTTTATGTACAATGTATCTCGCGTACTATTGTCATCTTTTTACAATATTAACGGATTACGCGACTCACAAAAACTGTCGTGTCCTAAGAAAACTAAAAAAAACAATATCGACTTAACATTAAATTGCAAACCTCTTGAGGCTTGCAATTACTTCTTCAAAAATAAAATTATTGAGGTTCACCCTTGACCTACTGTATTTTTTTACTTTAATTCTTTCCTTCTATTCCTACCTTCCTTTCTTTCTTTTATCTGTCATTTCCTCTTCTTCTTGAGTTTTTTTCTTTCTACTCATGTTTTTGTCTCCCGCTTCTCATCCATCATTATTTTTTCTCCTTTTTATTGTCTCTTCTACTTGTCCTTTAATGTCCTTATTTCCCTGAATTTATCGTTCTCCACCCCCCCTCTCCTTCCTCTTGATGCTCCCCCCCCCCCCTCAGGGCTCTAGGCTTCATCTGGCAGCGGCGTTCTGCTCGTCATCGTCTGATTAGCAGGTGTTTGTGCTCTGCCCAATCGCTGAGTGCTATAAAACGACCCCAGTCCCTCGTGGAAAGTCAGTCCTCTGCAGAACCTCACCGCTTGTCTGGTCTCCAGCACAGTAAGAGCCGCTTGGACAATACAAGGTAAGTTGCCTTAAGTTCTATTATTTTTATTACATTATTATTATTATTATTATTATTATTATTATTATTATTATTATTATTATTATTATTATTATTATTACATTATTACATTAATATTATTACATTATTACATTATTATTATTATTATTACATTATTATTATCCTTTATCAAGTTTCTCAATATTACATAGTACATTAGCACAGTAGGACATTACATAGTTCTTCGGAATTCAGATTCAAGACAAATTACTAACTATTGATGCATTGTTTTGTTATATAATACACAAGTACACTCAACTTACATATAACATGCATTATACTATTTACAGATACTATTTACTACTATATTATTATTAAAATTAATATTATTATTATTATTAAGTGTTTTACAATGTTATTTTATTTATTCATTTTTTTAAATATTTATTTGTATTAATACATTATTATTCTAGTATTTTTTTAGTAAGTTTTTATTATAAGGGACAGAATATTTTCTGACAAAATCATGCGAAAAAAGCTCGCTGGTAACTGATTTTCATAACTGAAATGAATATCACACATGCAGTAATTTATAGATCCCATATGTGAAAGTAATGTGTACAAATTGCACGTGTCCCGTAATATTAGTCAGTATTTAATTGCCTTTGATGTTTAACAAATAAATAATTTTAATATAATAATCAGCAGTCCTTAGTTTTGCTGCTAAATCCTTGATCGGGCCGAACAGAATATATAGGAAAAATAGTTTGTATTAGAAACACACAAGTATACATTGTTAACTTTGACTATGAATAGTAACAAGTAAAATAGTAATGTAAAATTATACTAGGCTTATTAAAAAGGTAGTGTAGAGATTCTACACGTCCAGAAAACAAGGAGAGTTTATACTTCTAGACATACAGACTTTACTGGTTTCTGAAGAAAAAATATTTTAAAAAGTAGAATAATTTAGACGAGTGTATTATAGAGTACTAGCAAAAAAAAAAAAAAAATTCAATCACACCTGAAATATTTCAATTATAAACAAAAATAAACAGTAATAGATCACAAACCTTGTTTTATTTTTAAAATGTTTCTCAATAACTCTAGGCTAATTATATAAATTGCAAAGTTGTTCTTAAAAATAGTTCCGTTTTGTACATTTTCAGCTACAAATCTTAATTTTTCCAAAATACCTTTATAATTTTATACCAATTCATTCCAGACCTCAACACCATATCTACTAATAACAAATATTATATAGTAAACTTACGTAAATAATTAAAAACTTATAATTTTACTCAGCAAATACAAAGCTAACAAATTGGGCTAATTTATTAGGGATGACAAAAAGTATCTTATTTCTTCACTAAAAATTGGAGTTTAAAAAATTCAGAAATATATTGACTAACTCCATTTTTTAAAAATATTTTATTCAATGTGGTAACTGTTATATTTCCAATGTGCGCAGAAGTATCAGTTAGTTCTCATTATAAGGTTATTTCATTTCGGAAAACAGTGACACTAAGTGCAAATTGAAATATAACTTTTCACTGGTGAGATAAAGTTTCAAATTTTTCTTTTAAATATTTAAAAAACAAAAACTTTTGCAACATTTCTAATATACATTTTCGCCTTATTATTGCTGATAAACATGAAACTCTCGAATGAAACGACGAAAACCATCTAATTTTTTCAATACAAATTGGAATTAGAAAAACGTAAATATATTAAATGATTTCATAATTTGTTTTAAAAATATTTTAAACAGGTTTAGTATTTATTATATATCCAATAAGCAATCCAAAAATTAAAACATACTCAACATCATTAATAAAAAATTTTGCCTTACTGTTACTGATGAATATAAAAATCTCAGTGCTAAATTTTCAAATTACTATTGTTATTGCATAAATACGTTATATGTAATAACTTATGTACTACTAATTATTTCCTGTCTCAAGAAAAGGAGTATGCTGGGCCTCCTGTCTTCGCCACTCACAGTGGCCTTGACTTTCGTCACCGCAATCGTCGGCCTCCTGTACTGGTGGAGCATCAGCACCTACGACTACTGGAAGAAGAAGGGCGTGCCCTACGAGCCTCCCACCGCCTTCTTCGGCAACATCAAGGATGTCATTCTCATGAGGCGAAACTTCAATTTGGTCCACCAAGACCTGTACAACAAGTACGAAGGACACAAATTTATCGGGATTTACCAAGCCCGACAGCCGAGTTTGTTACTCAGAGACCCGGATCTCATCAAGAACGTTCTCGTTCGAGACTTCAATCACTTCCATGATCGAGGAATTCTCATTCACGGCGACAAAAATCCTCTTCGGCAGCATCTTTTCAATCTGCCAGGCTACAAATGGAGAGTCCTTCGAAACAAACTGTCCCCCACGTTTACCTCTGGGAAAATGAAGAGCATGTTCTCAATAATCGAAGATTCCTCTCTAAAACTGAACGACTACTTGAAGAAATCTGCAGACAAAGAGGAAATCGTCGAAATGAAGGACGTGCTGGCCAAATTTTCGACAGATGTGATTGGCAACTGTGCCTTTGGGTTGCAGATGAACGCACTATCCGATTCCGAGTCAGAATTTCGAAAAATGGGACGAAAAGTTTTCGAACCTTCAGCCGCCTCAAAGTTCGCTTTGCTGACCAACACTCTCATTCCCGAATTTGGAAGAATTCTCAAACTTGACGACATAGGACGTGGAGTAACAGATTTCTTTATGAGTGTGGTGAAGGAGACTGCCGATTACAGAATAAAAAATAAAGTGACCCGAAATGACTTTTTCCAATTGCTACTCAATCTCAAGTACAAGGGGAAAATTGATGATTCTGAAGACACCAAACCGGAGCAATACGTGAATGGAAAATCAAAAGACACACTCGATTTTGGTAAGTTTTGTCAGAACCGTATAGAACACTTGTTTGCAACGTTTTTCTATAGGTTGTTTTCTCGGGAAAATAACGTTTTACCATCCGATCGATTTCATCTTATTCGTTCACAATCAAACCAGATAATAATTTTCTATTAATAGAAAATTCCATGTTTAAGGGAATTGTTATTTTAGCTCTCAAGTATGAAATTGTCTCCAGTATGCAAACTTCAACAATGAAACATTTTCTTGTCACAATTAGCGTAAGCATTGTCTAGCTTACGTTATTAAAATCCCCTATTATGATAAGGCTTATAAATTGACAGAACACTTTATTTATTAATTTTATTTATTTCTATTAGTCCAACAACGATACATTTGAAGTTTTTGAACTAGAATTGGTTATGACTAGGCCAAAATAGGATTCTGAAGCTCATGTTCCCCAAATTTTTATCATCATAATTATTATCATATTATTATTATTATTATTATTATTATTATTATTATTATTATTATTATTGTTGTTGTTTTTGTCGTTTATAACAATTTTATAAATGACGTCGTCTGTAAAGGAGCTAAATAGCGTTCGTTGGCAATCGCGAAATGGGTAATGTTTTCTACCTAATTGTTAGAAGTTGTAACCGTTCGGGTGGGGAGTGGGAAAATAATATTAAATATGATATCCATTGATATATACAATTTTTGTCATTCCATATCTATTGCAGAGCTGGATGATGGCCTCATGGCTGCTCAGGCCTTCGTGTTTTTCCTCGCTGGCTTCGAAACGTCCTCCACCACTATGAGCTTCGCTCTGCAAGAACTCGCTATGCGGCCCGACATCCAGAGCAAACTGCGAGAGGAGATCGACGCCACTCTGAAGGAGAATGGCGGGAAGTTCACGTACGATTCTGTCATGAACATGAAGTACCTGGACAAAGTAATCTCAGGTAAATTACTTGGAAATTTTATGTTTCTATCGTATGGAGATATTTAACATTTACTGCAGTCCTGCAGACCTGTACCAAAGCAAATGATGGTCTCAATTTTGATTATTGCTTGAAGGGAAATTATGAAAAATCTAATCAAAATAAGGGTGTGAGACACAAACAAAAACTTTACAATAGAATTTTCATTGTTTTATAATAATTCAATATAAATACGTAGTAAAGCAATTATGTCTCTACTAAAAATAATATTTTTGTTCTCGTATCTCAGTATTTACGAGTTTCTATTCAAAATTTATTAAATAGGTTAGTGTTTTCAAACTGTTCGTGATGCACCCATGCAGTCTTCTACTGAAATCGCCTATTTGGCACGGAAAAAATATTGTATTATGAAACTGTTAAAGTTATTAGCTTATAATAAAAATAATATTGTGGTTTCTATGTTCCACAGAGTCGTTGCGAATGTACACGCCGGTTCAGTTTCTGGTGCGAGAGGTGACATCGCCCTACATGATTCCAGACACCAACGTCCTTCTCGAGAAGGGCACCATCGTCACTATCCCTGTGTTTGCTATCCAAAGGGATCCCAAGTACTTCCCCGATCCAGAGCGCTTCGATCCAGAGAGGTTCAGCGAGGAGGAGAAGGCGAAGAGGCACCACTACACCTACCTGCCCTTCGGGGAAGGGCCAAGGAACTGCATTGGTAAGGTTCCTTCCTTTACACAATTCGATGATGCCTTGCTTTAAGGGGCGAACTCAGGCCATCAGGCATCTTCTTCAGCCTGACCACGCAAATTTCCCTGCGCTCCTTCCACCATCTAGCGGAGAAAGAAGGTACCACTCGTAATCAATTTAGCTCAAAGGCTTCTTTCAGGCTGGATTTAGGATCTTTTCCATTACAAAATCGGCAACATATGACAGACAACTTTACTTCCCCTCCGCAGGGAGGCGTATGAAGGATTTTTGTCGCTCTTGAAAATCTCCCAATTCATCGTGTATGAATCCACAATTGTTGTACATAGCCCTCAAAGCTAATAGATTTACCGCTTCTCTTAGGCTCTCTTGGTTTATTGAGAATAAAAATTTATATTCGGTCACGTGTTTTGGGACCCGCATGAAATGTTTGATTTGATTCATTTTCGGAAACAAACAGTAGAAACTGCATGTGATGTACCCGGTGATTAAAAATCTTCCCAAGTGGTCTTAAGCTCCAGAATATCTTCGCTATTCTCTTACTACACATCGTTGAATGATAAATAAACGTACCAACAAAGCGAGGTAACTAGCGTTAGTAACTTTTAAAGAAAATATGGTTTGCTCCCAAGTTATATAAAACTTACCTCCTTCGTTAAAAGAATGGTGTATTAGATTTTATAGTAGGGATTGCTAACTAAATAGAAACGCACATCATCTGATGTGTTTTTACCGCAATGTCTAAAATGAGAGTTTAGCAAGACATGAACATAGTAAAGCTACATTTATGCTGCTTTATTATGACGTAAAACATGAGACCATCTCAGTATATTTTAAAATTGAATAAAGTACATTACTAAACTTTTCTTCTTGTTTTTGTTATTTAAGATCGCAACTACTTCTAGGTCATTTGCAACCGCTATTGCGTTTAACGGTATCGTAACTATGAGAATGACCCGATATGATGATGATAGAGGTGAAAGGAGGAATCCAATACAACTATGCCCATGGCGGGACTCGAACCCGCGAACCTTCGATCCGAGATCGCGACGGCACTGCTGCCTTACCGATCTCGGCCATCCGCACTGGCTTTTCTTCTTAGAAACTCAGAATTGGTTAAAAATCAGCAAAAGAGAGTACATCGTGGTACTTGAAATCATTCATGGAAGAAATAAATTCAAAAAAGTTCAGTGGGATTTAAAATTTATTTTTATTAAGAAAATGTTCAAAATACCATAAGAGTCAATTTAGAATTAGACAAAGAACCTAGAGATTTTTAATTTAAAAAAATCATGCCTAAACTACCCACAAAATACTGTATTAGTATAAAAACTATAACTCCTCAGTCAATGGAATTGAAAAGGGTGACTAAAAAGCAACTATCAGTAATGAAAACATTCTTATTTGTTTCAGAAATAAAGTAATAATAAAAACATTTTTAATTATTCGTATTCACCATCACGGTTTGTTACGTCGTGGCTGTTAAAATCTTGTAGCGGTTGATTTTGTAATTATAATATTATGTAGCAAATACCTTTCTGCAAATAATTGTGTAGTATGAAAGGCATAAAAAGGACGCTCTATTACTGTTCAACTTAAACAAATTTATTTAAACAATGGTATTGTCTTGGGCATACAAATTTATACGTTCTCTCATAAATCCATCCCTAAGGGGAGATAAGTTTTTAGTAATAGATATCATTTTTTGGTGAAGGTTATGGTACACTACAATGCTTTGCAAATACGTCTTCAAAATATGAAATTATTCTTTTTGCAGGAATGCGGTTTGGCCTGCTGCAGAGCAAGTTGGGAATAGCTGCTATTCTGTCCAAATACGAGTTCCATGTGTGTGATAGGACTGAGATTCCGATTCGGTTGGACCCTACGTCATTTGTCACTTCATCCACCACTGGAACAATCGTTCGCATAACCCACAGGAAGTGAAGTTACTATTACAATTTAGAAGATACGAAGCAGACGCCAAATGAAGATTATCTAAATATCTGAGATAAAGTCTTGCTATAACAGTCGTATTACTGAAAGATAAATATAAAATAAAGATAAAAGTTGCAAACAGATACGACCATATAATTTGTACAATAACCCTACGTGCATGGACTTGATAATTTAAGCGCGGAACAGGCAATGAAATGTAGTAGAGAAATAATGTAAATAATTAGAATACATAAAGCATTTGAAAATTAACAAACATTCCTTAGGTTGACTTGCTTACAAATCGCCAATTAAAACTGTTTGTGTTCGAATCGGTGAAATTATACTATAATGCAAAGTCAATTTTTGTTGACTGCCTTTGTATTTTTGGAATATTTCAAAATTATTTTGAATTTTTTTTCCACGAAAATCTTTCCCAACAACTAATATGAATAATATTTGAGGGAATAACTATCACAATTCTGTCAACATTTATTCTCAAATAGATTTTCTTGTGAATATTTCTTGAAATAAGTGCAAATCATTATACTACCTTTAAAAAGCCATTACATATTTATACTTTTTCAAGGTAATGTGTATTTGTGTATGCATTTAAATTGAAATCTAAATGTTTGTGACGAATGTATTTTTGAGCTTTACAAAATAATATATATGTTAATTAACATATTAAATAAAATTACATTAGTCGGAAATACCTAGTGCTGTAATATTTATTTAATTTTGGAATAAAAGAAAATTATTTAAATGCTTTAAATTATTTCAACCTATTTTGCCTGTTCACGAAGAATTACATGACATTTAGGAATACTAGCATTACCTCGGCTAGTTATTTATGAAGTTGTTTTTGTCAAAAGTAACATATTGAAGAGTTAAAAGTGAAAACTGAGTGGTTTATGACACATTTTCATACAACACAAATATATTGAATTCCAACAATTATTATAATGATCGTAATTATTAGCTGTCACTATCTACAGCTCACTACAAGTATTACTCGTTTAAGTTGCAACACCTAGACTGTTAACATTAAACAAGAGTGAATGCGAAGTATTTTTTCTGCTCCATAGCCGTTTTTATTAAGCGCCCTCTACAAGTCGATTTCTCTCGAGCTTTACGCCAGGGAACTCAAATCCGATAATGTCAACGCAGTATGTCAGGTTTTCCCTTGAAATAAAGAGAGCAAAGTGCATGATACATTTGACTCCAACAGGTGAGTCATCATTTTAAATATATAATCCAAAATTGAAGCTGCCGGAAATTGATTCATCGAAACAAGAAATGCAAATTATGAAAACAATGGAGACAAAAAATACAGTTTACCTTAGAGTTGCGGAATGAGCAAGCGTGCATTTTGTATTCCTACTGTAAATCAGGAAGTGAAAAAAAAAGTTTACTGCAGCTGTTCAAGCTTTAGCGGCACATCCAGAAAGTAATGTTCGTTAGGTCATTAATACAAAAAAAAAAGTAAAACATGGCAACCACCAATTCGACACTATTTAATTCATACGATGTGGTATGACACATCCGTCCTTGTTAATCTAAAAAAAAACACGAAAAAACGAAAAAAAAAATAAAAAAAATCGAAAAAAAACGAACGAAACGATCATTTGACACTGAGCTTTATCACATTCATGCAACACATATCTAAAAACGTGATTTCATAAGGAATCCACTTTATACTCGATGGTTAATGATGAGATTTTTAGCTTTGACAAGCAGCGGGATAGTTTGAACATTAAAATACTTTTCAACTAATATGGGATATCAATTTAATTTAATATAGTGATTAGTCTCGTTTTTACACTAATGATGCGGAAACGGGTTTATTCTTTGCGACTTAACTTTTTTCTTTATTCAAGCTTTTGTTTGGAAAAATCCAAAACATTTGACTACCAGTGAATTGTCTACTAACAAAACTTGGAGAGTTGTAGATATATTCCTGACCTCTGTTGTTCGTCGCATATTTTCTTGATCAAATGGAAAAATCACTCGGGAGCATAGAGGTTGTCCCGGCTGAGCCGGTGCCGGGAGATACTTAGTTGGGGAAAACCTCGCAAGCCAACGTCTTCTTTGGGGCCGGTTCTGATAATCCAGCAAGGGAAGGACACCTCCCGTGATAGAAAGCATTATCTCCACTTACGTGACCATAGCAACCGGACACACAAACAATTAACCAACCGACGTATCAGATGCCATTTCTCTTAGCACCAATTGCAAAGCAAGTTGCTGAGTGGAATGCCGGGATAACACCCTTCGGTTCACATGCTTTTGCAAGAAACAAAATGCAACAATTTGAAACTCAGCGTGATAAGAAAGTGTAATACCCGCAGTCATCCACGACATCGTTGCTGAATGTCACGATGATGCACACGTTTTATATCGGGTTCAGAATGTTATTGTTACTGCATGGGGTTGAGGACTTCACTGATTTGCGCTGTGTATGGGCGTGGGTGTATATCAGATCTGATAATGACAACTTCATTTTCAGACAGCCGAGACGCAGATTCCAATCTGCAATGCGTAAGTGACACAACAATTCGTATCTGAGTGTCCTGCACCACAGACCACTGCATGAGTTTGTACAGAACAATGAAAGCCAAACGACAAATTACGCTAGTATATGCAGACATTTTATGACAATAAGGTATACGTCTTTATCTCTCTTAATTTATTTGTTTACTTTTTTGTTTATATATTAACTCGTTCGTTTATTTCCTTTCTTAATGTGAGGACTCTGACTTGTTATTTATGCATCAAGGGCGTTATAAGGATTGTAATGACCGAGCTACATAATGTCCTGGAGTCAAAGACCGAAGGCATGTTGTCGCCACTCGATTATTAGAACCTGTTAAAGGCCGTGGTACATACATGATTTTATTTTTTAACCTAATTTTATTGAATTAGATTTAGTAATAAAATAATAAACTAGATGTTAAATTGACTCTGATTTTCTTTGGATATTTCCCTCCATAATTCCCATTCATAATTCCCTCTATAAGGAACTGCTTAACAGAACGGAATATCAAATTCAACTGTTTCAACAAACTGAACGTTATTCAACTGTTTTCATATTTTCCTCGTAAACACGATCCTCTCATTACAGGTAAGTTATGAAGTTAACTTCAAGCTCCATATCGAAAGCAATAACAAGTTACAACGTGTAAGTAAAATATAAGAGCTTTTTTGTGTGCTACGCTAGTTCAGAATCAAAAGAAATGAAACTTGCGTTGCCGGGCTATGCCATCAGCGGACTCAAAATGTTCCACAAAAATATTGATCGAAGTACTTACTAAAAATGTATTAATGTTTACTTACAAAATACGTTTCATTAGAATCAATCTGATGAATCATTTCTTAACTATTCACGTCAGGTAGTAAAGGCGTAGCCCACCGTAAAACCATCCATAGCTCACGATTTCTGAAATTCTTCGAAAATATGCTACACAATTTCAGCAACAAATAGTGCCAATAAGTTGAACTTGTTGCGAGCATTCAAATGAGTTAGAGCTCGTTTCAGTAAAGAACTTCAGTTCCTGAAATTCGCCCAAGCCTAAACCATACAATAAGATTTTTCGAGTATTTTATCAAAATGTTCTGAAAAGATAAACATTTTCAATTTCCTTCCCGGAAACCAGATACCGCTTTTGTTCAGAATGGTGAATCTGAAGTGACCTGACTGCGCGCAACTGGCTAATACTGTTAAATATGAAGCCTCCTTCAATTACCTTACTAAAAAATTTCATAATAAACTGCAATATAATTTGAAATCCCCGGCTTCTCTTAATTTTGATATTATTTTGAGGAAATTCTGCAACTTAACTTGTAGTTGCTTGCTTATTTTGCTATTTATTTTTAGATGTCAACAACGAAATGATACCTCGGTTTATCGCATTCTCAGTTTAAGTTCATTATTGTGTAATTTTTAACATCTCAAAAGTTCATGCAAGAATGTCATTTTTGGTACTCGGCAAACTAGCACATTGACAGGAATACTTCCCTAAATTTGAACGAACTAAATCATTAAATATGGCTTTTGATCTACTGTCCCCTTAATTAAGGAACGACCTGATTCGTCGACTCGCACTCATTCTCTCGAATAAAGAAATGTCGCGTGTCACAGCGAACTCACCGATGATAACAGGGCTACGATGAAAAACAAAGTTTATCAAACTTGTCATTTTAAAATGAAGAGTGGTTACGTAGAGCTATATCACATGAGGCATATTCTTGGGATTGTCTTAAAACCAATATATTCAGCCACAGCACTTTTGCAACTCTGTTTTTTCTAATTTATTTATTTATTGCCACATCAACGACATGGCACCTAGCCAAATCATAAATAGTATAATTTTTTTATAAAAAAAATTACAAAATGGTTTTTGGTTGTTTCTTCAGTCCCCATTTTTTAGATTTACTGCAGCTCAACGTTTAAAATAATCGTATAATGTTATTATAATCGCAACTTATTTCTAGAAGTATCATAGCCACTTAGAGCTCACAGTAAGTGTTTTTACAAATACACTAGACGCGACGCTGATTTAAGTAAGATTGTTTTAATATAACAGCATAGTTAAGTTAAAACATAGAGATTATTACAAAAATACGAATTAAATGAGTAAACAGAAATAATACAAATTGAAGTTGAAATAAAACAAAACAAATTTAAAATCGATTTACTACGTGTCCAAGGGTAGGGGAAATGGTAAAACAATTTACAGCAAATGAATTGAAAAAGGTTTTGTTGTGAGTAGCTGTAGAAACTACTTTGGTGGTATATAAATACTTTTGTTATCTCTTATCCATTGTGTATGAATAAGGAAAGTAGAGAAAAATATTTAGTAACCTTGAAGTAAGATGTTTTTTCTTACAAAATCTACAATTTTGCACAAAAAAAATATTACGACAGGAAGAACCTCACCTCCGATAATAGTGATAACCAAGTATCTCACTCTGTCACAGTACGTCTGACTCCCCACTTTTCAGGTGCGCGCAGTATCTGTGTGTGTGTGTGTGTGTGTGTGTGTGTGTGTGTGTGTGTGTGTGTGTGTGTGTTGGGTTTGTGTGTGCCTGTGTAAGTTAGTGACAGCGCATGTTATCACTAGCTTGCAAAGATAAATGAAAATCAAATAAAGATAACGAAATATCATTTGTCTTCTGCTTAGCAGTCTACCGAAAGTGGCAACGATCACTTTGTTCAACATCGTCGAAGATCATATTTTGATTTTTAATTACCTGTAGAGTCTGTATCACTTCATAAACGTGTGAGACCGTTGGTGAAATCCCCCTTCTCATTTTATCTTTTTCACAGGAAGTTACTCGCGGTAGGAGCAGATTTTCGCAGAATTATCTCTAAGTTACATGGAAGTAGAATCTCTGGATTCCATTATTGTGTTTCCCAGTCCAGGAACTACAATAAGAATGATAGTATTATATCATAAATACAAAGGGCATGCCCATGTCTACTATGAAAAATGTATCCAATGTAAGCGCTGTGTTATCCTTTCCTTCCAATTGTCAGGAAGATATTTCTATTATCTGCAGGAACTTCCAAGCGTCGTGCATAGATTAAATTGATCGAAACTTAAAAACACGTCTTTCTGAACATAAGTATAGATATAGAAGACCAAACAAAGCACTAACTAAACACATAATAAATAAATTACACATCTTTAATTTAAATAACAAAAAAGGTTTTATGTCAAAAATAATTATAAATAACGCCCCAGTAAAGATGTGATCAGCGAAGTCCAATAAAATAATGCAGTCAATGAAAGTAAATATGTGGAGAATAGTTTTACAAGTGTCTTTTTATGTAACCATGATTTTCGTTTTCTCGTATTAGGTATTTACGTTCCATTGCAAAATTACCACAACAGTGTGTCGCTTCATTGCATAACTTTCAATATCCAAATCCTCAGCATTACCCCGGTCTTCATTTCTGAATCGCCTGTCTGGTTTGATTCCACTCTAAACTGGTAACATGTGTATCACAGTATTGTTTTTAATGTATTTTGGTGTTTTCAACACTTTATCATTATTTTGGGATATTTTAATTTCACGACTAATGTTTCTGGAACAAAATGTTAATAATTTTCTATATCATTTATTTTAATTGTTCGCTGTTTTGTTTCATCGTAACTTGCGTATAGTTGTTCTATAGTCTTTTTACAATCTTGGCGAGTTACGTGTCTCACACAAACTATCGCGTCATAAAAAGAACTAACAAACAATATCGACTAAACATTATATTTTATTCAATCTCTAGAGGCATTGTAAATACTTCTTCAAAAATCAAACTATGCGGGGTTTGGATCATAACGAAAATTATTGGAAGTTTATCAGTTCGAATTCGGAAGGATATTACATTACTTTTACCATTAGAGAGTTCTATTCATCCTTCCCTACCTTATCTTTCACTTTAATTCTTCCCTTTTATTCCTTCCTTTTATTATTCATCTCCTCTTCGTGACCTATTCTTTTCACTAATTTTTTTGTCCCCCCCTCCGTCTCATCCACCACCAACATTCCCTTTTTATGTCTTTTCTCTCAGTCCATTAACCTTCTCCTTCTCCTCCTCTCTCTTTCCTTCTATTTGTTGTTCTCCCCCCCCTCCTCACCTTGCGCTGGGTGCCCCCCCTCGGGCGCTAGGTTTCATCTGGCAGCGGCGTTCTGCGCGTCATCGTCTGATTAGCAGGTTTTTGTGCTCCGCCCAATCGCAGAGTGCTATAAAACGACCCCAGTCACTCGTGGAAATTCAGTCCTCTGCAGAACCTCACCGCTTGTCTGGTCTCCAGCAGAGTAAGTAGCCGATGTGCGATATAAGTTAAGGCACATTGAGACATTCTATTGTTTTCATTGTTATTTATTATTATTATTATTATTATTATTATTATTATTATTATTATTATTATTATTATTATTATTATTATTATTATTATATCCTTTATTAATTTTTTCAACAATGTTCGACTTTACATAATACATCGAAATTCAGATTCAAGACAAATTACAAATAATTGATGCAGTTTTTTGTTTTGTTTTATTAGAACACAACATTAATTTACATATTTACATAATTTTCATAACACACACCAGATATTATTTACTGAAGTATTATTACTATTGTTATTGTTTTATATAATCTTTTCGATTATTATATTAATACATTGTAATTCTTGTATTTTTTATTAAGTTTTTATTACACGGGAGCGAATATTTTCTGACCAATACTTGCTAAAAAAGCTCGCAGCTAAATTCATAACTGAACTTAATATGATACACGCAGTAGGTTAGCGATCCAATAGGTGAAGATAAAGTGCTCAAAGAGTACATGTCTTAAAAATTAGTCAGTATTTAATTCTTTTTGACGTATAATAAATAAATGATTTCTGTAATAAATTGGAGCCCTTAGTTTATATGCTAAACCCTTCATTGTGCTGAACAGAATATAAAGGAAAAGTAATTTGTATTAAAAACATGACAAATACGTATTGTAAACATCAACTATGAATAGTGGAAGTAAAACAATCAAGTAAAATTCAACTACGCATATTAACAGTGTGGGGTAGGGATTCTACAGCTGAAGAAAACAATCCCAGATTATACTCATATTGAGATTTTACTGGTTTCTGAAGAAAATAAACTTTAAAGAATAGAAAGATATAATCGAGTGAATTATGGAGTACTAGTTAAAATTTAGTTTTTTACATCACGCCACAAATTTCTGGTATAAAAACAAAAAAACAATAGATCACGAACCATGATTTATTATAAAGGATTCTCAATAACTCTAGGTTCATGACATAAATTATGAAGTTGTTTTTAAAAATAGTTCGGATTTTGTACAATTAAATCAATTAAATTAATCTTAATTTTTCCCATATTTATTATTAATTATATATCTATTTAACACAGATCTGCTTACCATATTTACTCAGAAAAAGATAAATATTATAATGTAATCATAAATAAATAAATAATTAAAATCTCACAATTTTTCTCTGCAATTACAAAGCTAACAATTTAGGCAATTATGCAATACGTAATATTAAAAGAAGAATTAAAATAATATATTTTGTTTCAATTTTGTCACCCTGACGAAAACCATCTAATTTTTTCAATACAAATTAGAATTAGAAAAACGCAAATTTATTAACTGATTTCATTATTTGTTTTAAAAATATTTTACACAGGTTTAGTATTTATTATATATCCAATACGCAATCCAAAAATTAAAACATACTCAACATCATTAATAAAAAATATAAAAATCTCAGTGCTAAATTTTCAAATTACTATTGATCTTGCATAAATACGTTTTAACTGCTGTACTACTAATTATTTTGTCTCAAGCTAAGGAGTATGCTGGGCCTCCTGTCTTCGCCACTCACAGTGGCCTTGACTTTCGTCACCGCAATCGTCGGCCTCCTGTACTGGTGGAGCATCAGCACCTACGACTACTGGAAGAAGAAGGGCGTGCCCTACGAGCCTCCCACCGCCTTCTTCGGCAACATCAAGGATGTCATTCTCATGAGGCGAAACTTCAATTTGGTCCACCAAGACCTGTACAACAAGTACGAAGGACACAAATTTATCGGGATTTACCAAGCCCGACAGCCGAGTTTGTTACTCAGAGACCCGGATCTCATCAAGAACGTTCTCGTTCGAGACTTCAATCACTTCCATGATCGAGGAATTCTCATTCACAGCGACAAAAATCCTCTCCAGCAGCATCTTTTCAATCTGCCAGGCTACAAATGGAGAGTCCTTCGAAACAAACTCTCCCCCACGTTCACCTCTGGAAAAATGAAGAGCATGTTCTCAATAATCGAAGATTCCTCTCTAAAACTGAACGACTACTTGAAGAAATCTGCAGACAAAGAGGAAATCGTCGAAATGAAGGACGTGCTGGCCAAATTTTCGACAGATGTGATTGGTAACTGTGCCTTTGGGTTGCAGATGAACGCACTATCCGATTCCGAGTCAGAATTTCGAAAAATGGGACGAAAAGTTTTCGAACCTTCAGCCGCCTCAAAGTTCGCTTTGCTGACCAACACTCTCATTCCCGAATTTGGAAGAATTCTCAAACTTGACGACTTTGGACGTGGGGTTTCAGATTTCTTCATGCGTGTGGTGAAGGAGACTGCCGATTACAGAATAAAGAACAACGTAACCCGAAATGACTTTTTCCAGTTGCTTCTCAACCTCAAGTACAAAGGGAAAATTGATGATTCCGAAGAGGCCAAACCAGAAAAGATCACGAACGGAAAATCAAAAGACACACTCGATTTCGGTAAGTTTCGTCAGTTCGGAATAGAACATGTTTTCATAATTTTTCTGTGGAAATTGATTTCGTAAAAAATAACCTTTTTAAACTAGATCGATTTCTTATTCCTGTTAGTCAAACCAGGCAATGTATTTAAAAAAATAGAAAATCCCATGTTCAAAACAGTTTTGCTTTCTGCGAAATATGTAATTGTCTCTAAAATCTGAAGTACAACTCTGTAATATTTTCTTCTTAAAATTAGAATAAACATTGTCAGGTTTTTTTATTAGAACCATCTATTATGAGGAGCCCTATAAATTGGCAGAACTCTTTGTTTATTTATTTTATTTCGTTGATGTTACATACGCAGGTTATGAACAAATATTGAATATTACGAGCCAAAATAAGATTATGAAGCTCCTTTTTTCCATTTAAATTCTTCATAATTATTATTATTATCATTGCCTTTATTATTATTATTATTATTATTATTATTATTATTATTATTATTATTCATATTGAAACCTTACAAACGTCGACTTGTATTAAGTAGATAAATAGAGGTAGTTGGCAATCGCAAAATGGGTAAATATTTTCCTCTTAATAGTTAGAAATTGTAACTGTGACTGGGTGGGGAAATAATATTAAATTATCATTATAAATTTAATATTAAATGTGATATCCATGAATATACAAATCTTGTCATTCCTTATCTATTGCAGAGCTGGACGATGGCCTCATGGCTGCTCAGGCCTTCGTGTTTTTCCTCGCTGGCTTCGAAACGTCCTCCACCACTATGAGCTTCGCTCTGCAAGAACTCGCGATGCGGCCCGACATCCAGAGCAAACTGCGAGAGGAGATCGACGCCACTCTGAAGGAGAATGGCGGGAAGTTCACGTACGATTCTGTTATGAACATGAAGTACCTGGACAAAGTAATCTCAGGTAAATTACTTGAAAATTTTATGTTTGTATCGTATGGAGATATTTAACATTTGCTGCAGTCCTGCAGACCTGTACCAAAGCAAATGATGGTCTTAACTTTCGATCATTGCTTAAAGGGAAATTATGAAAAATCTAATCGAGATAAGGGGGTGAGACACAAACAAAAAACTTTACAATAGAATATTCAGTCTTTTATAGTAATTCAATATAAATACGTAGTAAAGCAATTATGTCTCTACTAAAAATAATATTTTTGTTCTCGTATCTCAGTATTCACGAGTTTCTATTCAAAATTTATTAAATAGGTTAGTGTTTTCAAACACAGTTCGTGATGCACCCATGCAGTCTTCTACTGAAATTGCCAGTTTGGCACGGAAAATTATTGTTTTATGAAACTGTTAAAAGTTATTAGCTCATAATAAAAATAATATTGTTGTTTCTATGTTCCACAGAGTCGTTGCGATTGTACACGCCGGTTCAGTTTCTGGTGCGAGAGGTGACATCGCCCTACACGATTCCAGACACCAACGTCCTTCTCGAGAAGGGCACCATCGTCACTATCCCTGTGTTTGCTATCCAAAGGGACCCCAAGTACTTCCCCGATCCAGAGCGCTTCGATCCAGAGAGGTTCAGCGAGGAGGAGAAGGCGAAGAGACACCACTACACCTACCTGCCCTTCGGGGAAGGGCCAAGGAACTGCATAGGTAAGGTTCCTTCCGTCATACAATTCGATGATGCCTTATTTTTAGCGGCTAACTCAGTCCATCAGGCCTGCTCTTCAGCCTGAACACGCAAATTTTGCTTCGCTCCTTTCACCAACTAGCGTAAAAATGAGATATCATTCAATTTAGCTCAGAGGTTTAATTCAGGCTGCATTTAGCATGTTTTGCATGCAGTAAATTGACAACATGTGAAAGACGACTTTACTTTCCCTACAAATGAAGGCGAATGAAATAAATTTTCGCTCTCAAAAATCTACCAATTCATCGGGTTTGAATCCGTAAAGGGTGTAAATAGCTCTACTTAAGCTAAACGCGTTGTCACTAAAGCCGCAACTCTTTCCTATATTCGCTTTCTCTTGATTAATTGAGAATAAAAGCTTTGTTCCGGTTGTATGGGAATATGCATAAAATGATTTATATGTTTTATTTTCGTAATCCATAAGTAAAACTGTATGTGATGTATTGGAAAATTAGTTTAATATAAGCAAATTTTATTAAGCTTCAGAATTTCCTCTCTAGCCTTTTAGTACACATCGTTGAATGATATGTGAAAGTACCAAGAAAGCCAGGTTAGTAACATATAAAACTAAATGTTTTTGCACCAAACTTATATAAAACTTACTTCCATCGTTAAACGAATAGTGTATTAGATTTTTTATGGTAGGTATTTCTAACTAAATAGCAGCCCACATCCTCGTTTCTATTTCTACTATAATGTACAAAATGAGGGCTTAACATTTCATGAACATAGTAGAGTTACATATATGTCCTGAAGTAAAACATTGGACCATCTCAGTAGTTTCTAAATGAATTAAGTAGGTTACTGGACTTTTATACTTTAACACTTGGAATTGGTTAAAATAAGCAAAAGATATTACAACCTGTTACATGAAATCATTCATAAAAGAAATAAATTAAAAAATGTTTAGTAATATTTAAAATTAATTTTTATTGTATTCAAAAAACCATAAGACTGAATTCAGAATTAGACAAAAGATCATGAAGATATTAAATTTTAAATGATCATTCCTAAACTATCCTAAGAAAATACTTATTACAAAAAAAACTACTGTAACTCCTCAGTCAACGCAATTGAAAAGGGTAACTAAAAAGCAACTATCAGTAAAGATAACATTCTTATTAGTATTTTTAAGACTTCAGGTAAGAATTAAAACATTCTTCAATCATTTGTATTCACCAGCACTGGTTAATAAGACGTAGCTACAAAAATCTTCTAGCGTTTGATATTGTAATTATAATATTGTGTTGTAATATCTTTATCGCAAATAATTCTATAACCTGAAAGGCACAAAAATGTCGTATTATTCCTGTCCCACCTAAACAAATTAACTTAAAAAAATGTTATTACCTTCGGGATAAATGTGCATACGTTCTCTCATAAATCCACCCCTAGGGACAGATAGGTTTTTTAGTAATAGATATCAATTTTGTTTTGTGAAGGTAATGGTACACCCCACAGCTTTGCGAATACGTCTTCAAAATATCAAATTATTCTTTTTGCAGGAATGCGGTTTGGCCTACTCCAGAGCAAGTTGGGAATAGCTGCTATTCTGTCCAAATACGAGTTCCATGTGTGCGATAGAACTGAGATTCCCATTCGGTTGGACCCTAAATCAGTTGTCACTTCATCTACTA
Source organism: Gryllus longicercus (assembly GCA_038098605.1). Lineage (NCBI taxonomy): Eukaryota > Metazoa > Arthropoda > Insecta > Orthoptera > Gryllidae > Gryllus > Gryllus longicercus. The sequence goes on along the minus strand of JAZDUA010000039.1, from coordinate 2,204,857 downwards.
CTGGAACAATCGTTCGCATAACCCACAGGAAGTGAAATTACTATTTCAGTTTAGAAGATACGAAGCAGACGCCAAATGAAGACCATTTAAGTGACTGAGACGAAGTGTTGCTATAACAGTCGTATTACTGAAAGATAAAAATAAAATAAAGATAAAAGTTGCAAACAGATAAGACCACATAGTTTGTACAACAACCCTGCGTGCATGGACTTGATAATTTAAGCGCGCAACAGGCAAAGAAAGGAAGTAGAGAAATAATTTTGATAATCAGAATACCTAGAACATTTGAAAATCAACGAACGTTTCTTTGGTTGAATTGCTTACAAATTCCCAATTAAAGGTGTTTGGAATCTAATCAGTGAAATCATATTTTAATACAAATTTATTTTTGATGACTGCCTTTGTAATTTTGGAATACTTGAAAATTAATTTTAAATGTTTTTTCAATGCATATTTTGCACACAAAATATTAGGAAAAGTATTTCAGAAAATCATTTCCACAATTCTAACTAATTTTTATCTCTAATAGTTTCTCATAAAAATTTTTAGAAATAAGTATAAATCATTCTGCGACTACAAAAAACAACAAAAATCATAATTGATTAAGATAATGCTTTTTTAATGCTCTTAAATCACGTTCTGAATGTATGTAACGATTTTTTGTGCTTTACAAAAAAAAATATTTAGAAAATAATGTAAATAATAAAATTACATTAAATATTTAGTGCTGTAATTTAGAAATAATTTTGTAATTATTTTTTTTAATGCTGTAAATTATTTCATCATCATCTGCTTTTTCGCGACGAATTACATGACATTTGGAAATATTACCATTGCCTCAACTATTTATTTATGAACCAGTGTTGTTTTTTTTCAAAACTAACATACATAAGTGTCGAGAGTCGAAACTGACTTACTTATGACATATTTTCATACAATACAGATATCTACAATTACAACTCGTGACATAAACATTACATATAATGTTTACAGTCACTACAAGAATTCCCCATTTACTTTACAACACCTTGCCTGTTAACATTAAACAATTAAAATCACGAGTTTGAATGCCAAGTATTTGTTCCGCTCCATAGCTGTTTCTATTAAGCGTCCTCTACGAGTCGATTTCTCTGGATTTTTACGTCAGGTAAGACAAAATTCGAGAATGGCAGAGCAGTATGTCAGGTATTCACTTGACATAGAGCGAAGGTGGCTGTAACAGGTTTCCTTAGGCCATTAATACAAAGAAAACATGTAAAAAATGGCAAGACCTAATTTTAAACTATTTCTTATAGTATTTAATACATCACATTGGTAACATCTATGACGCATTCTTCCTTGTAGAGTCAAAAAATGTCCCAATAAGAGAATTTAAAAGTGTTTTATCATACGTATCTAAAAACTTTGTCATAAGGAATCCATTTTCTACCTGATATTTAATGATGAGATCTTCGGAAGACTCTGTTTTGACGATCCTAAAATGATAAACGATTGGGATATCAATTTAGTTTACAATAGTGCTTCTACTTCTTTTTAGGCTAATGATTTGGAAACTTAAAAATAAAATACCCCTTCTTTGCGAGTTCAATGTTTTTTCTTTATTCGAGATTTTGTGTTGAAAATTCCGAAACATTCAATTACTAGTAACAAAAACGGGAGAGTTGTATATACATCCCGGAGAGCTGTAGACACATTTCGGAACTCAGATGTTTGTCGCTCGTTTTTTTGGTCAATTGGCTCCCAAACGGTCTAACACTTCACCGTATAATTAGGTATAGAATGGGTATAATTAGGGATAGAACCGGTATAATTAGGGATAGAATGGGAGCAGAGTGCGAAACACGATGGAGACAGAATGGTAACGAGGTGAGGTCTTATTTCAATGGTAACAAGGTAAGGAGGGGGAGGATGGGATGAGGACGGGGTGACGATGGGGTGAGGATGTGGTGATGATGGGGTGAGGACGGGGTGAGGACGGGTGAGGATTGGTGAGGACGGGTGAGGACTGGAGAGGACGGGTGAGGACGGGCTCGTGAAGTGGTCAGGTCGGGATGAAGATGGTGACAGGACGGGGTCAGTTTTATGAAAAAGCAGCATTCTTCCCCCTGAAAAAGCGCCGAAATGTAATACAAATTATTGGCTAGCCAGCTAGAAAAAAGCTCAAACATTTCCATTCCTAGTTGGTTTTTTTCATTGGTGAATCAAAGTTTAGAAAAATTAGTGGTGCTAAAACAACACGTACTTTCTAGCCCATATTTTTTGGCACAATTACGCGAAAATTTCTCAAATTTTCTAAAAATTTTATTGACCTCATTTTAAAAATAATTTTTAAGGAAAATATTTAATTAACAGAAAATTCTCTGAAATTAACATTTTAGTTGCAGGAAGACTCGGAAAAAATTTTGAACTTTTGCATTTTTCGAAAAAAGTGTTTTCAACGACTTGACAAAGACCTGTGCCCTTCTATTAAACGTTCTTCACATTATGCAACAACAAAATTTAATAAAAAACGATGGATCCAGGTTTTTGAAAATTTGAAAATGTCCCAGGGGCGTTACGTAAATTATCCCCCTCCCCTAAATTAAAATATCGGATTCAAATTCAAGGGGCGGCATCCGCCAGATCGATTGGAGAATATTAATTTTGGAGAAAATCGGCTGAACGGTTTAGCCACTAGCGTTGTTCACAGACCGACAGACAGTCGTTTGCTGGCATTTGATTTTTCGGTATCAATAACTCACAAAACGTGATTTGTGGCTACACCACATGTAAGATGATTTTTTTCTTAATTCTGCAACTGGATTTATCCAGTTTTTCCTTATCAGTGCCCTGTAATAAGGGAATTTTTGGTCGAAAATTTGCCTTTTTTTCGCGCACTATTACATAAATGTCTCTCTACCCCGTAGCGAGAAAGTAAAAATATACAATTGCGAAAAATATACAATGTTTTTTTTCTTTTCGAATCCGGTTCTTTTTTTAGGCAAGACAGAAAGTTGCAACGTTCTACTGACGCAAAAGCATGAGGCAGGTTTTCTCAAGTGTGAAGTCACCGTGAGTTGAGAGTTTGATAGAATGAAAACGCAAAATCCGAATGAAGCATCAAGGAAACAGCCGCCACTGAAAGTGTTCATTGTTTTCGAATGGCGATTGAGCGCTTCAGCAGAAGCAAAAGAAAGTAAGATGCGTAATTGGCAAGGTCATATTATGATCGTTTCATTTTGTTTTTAGCGATTATGTGACAGGCAGATAGGGAAACGTGAAGAAATAATAGAATAATTCAACAAGCGATATTTCATTACTTATATTCCAAGAAGGAAATTCACAGAGGATTTATTACAAAACCAATAAACACTTTCGAAATATTTTTGAAACATTTTGTGTCTTTATAATCTCTAGTCGACATTTGAGTCATCGATAATGCACAGCATGCGTTTACGACGACTTACGACAATAAGAAAGACGCTAACTTTAGCTTCGGTATTTCTCAACGTCTGTGTTTGTTTTCCTATTTTATGCATTTGTACCTTTCGGTACAACGTATCTGTTAATATGGCTAAGGGCGTCAATCGATGTCAATTGAGTTCGAGAACAGACGGTGGCGCGATTTCCGGCACTACCTTGACAGCAAGTGCCGTCGTGTTCAGCCGCTGTCTAGAGGAGAGTTCTAGCTGTAGGACTGTAATTTTCAGTGGTTTCCCCGATCAATATCAGAAGAATGCAGGGGCAGTATCCTAAAAACGGGCCACGGACCGTGCGCGCGTATATACCTGCAGAGCTAACTTCGAAAATCCTCCCCATTCGGGACTCGAACACCCGGTCCTCGCGGTCAGAGATGCTGCAGGTAGTAGTAAGGCTGGCTCTGACGCAAATTCAGTCGTGTTTTTTTTGGTACTGACAGCTAGCGAGCACGTGATGCAGTACTGCGAAACGCAATAGCTTTCGCTTGTCTCCTGCCCAATAGGATACCTTCAACGGAATCCTTAATAATCGTTTGTCTATTCCCATTGAATAATTCTGTCATTTGATGGCTGCAACCCGTTGAACAATGATACTCATTACGAAAGGGTTTCTTTTGTAATACAGGTTCCTGACCAATCACAGACAAGTTTCCCCAACTAAGTATTGACAATTAATCATTGAAAATCGTTGAAGTAAATGTGTCGTTGGATTGGGTTCATTAAAATTACAATTAGTATTATTTTATTCTTGTTTGTTTTTATATCTTTTATTATTAGTAATTTGTTACGTGAAATATTATACAAAATAAATTTGATCGTAATTTCACTTTGGTTCTGACTAGCGCAGTAAACCAAAGCCACCTGCTGCAGGGTAGGGAGCTGTCCCCTAGGTGGCTCTGCATGTCAACTGCCACGAAACGATTCAATGTAAAAGTTTAACGTATTGAAATTACAAGTTGTAGAAAAAGTGCTGTATGAAACACTATGTAATGGGTACGCTCTAGTGTGAAGTTTACAATACTCGCTCGTATCGTAATATCACTCGCGTGTATTAATATCTCATCTTTACATCATCGTTTCATAATGTACTATTTCCGTGTAGGAGGCGCTTATGTTTCTTTCAAAACCACGACTTTGCATCTCAAACTGATTATTTTTGCTCATTTTGAAACTATCAAATTCAAGTGGCTTGCATGCGGCAGCCGGGCGGAGTAAAGGTTAGAGGCACCTGGACACTGTTCATATCTTCCGCCTTCACCTTTAATATCGCTATGGTGGGTAACCTGAAGTTGACAATTCTATAAACTAAAAGTTACGGTCTGTTGTTTTTCGTCTCCGTGTTGGACGGGGGATCGCTAGTGGGGATCTAATATAATTTGCAAAATAGAAAATAATGAATGATTGAAAATGAAAATAAACCAATATACTACTATATATAGAAATTTAAGATGCTAAATTTTACCATTTTTCCTCGTGGCTGGCTGTTGCTCAGCGTGCCCACTTTCCACTAGGCGGCCGCGGGTTTGATTCCCGGTTGAGCCAAAACTGTAGTGTGCGTTTTCCTTGCAATGTCCCAGTTTATGTTGCTGTGTGACGATGAGAAAATTCACTTCTCAGGTTGAGAAGACCGGAATACGGCGTGGGGATGTCTACGTGTTAACCACACGTACCCGCTTAATCCATGGCCGCGAGGCAAGGACGTCGCCGGTAGGCCTGAGCCCGTTCACGGGCTGTTGCGCCAAGAACATACATACATACATACATACATACATATATACGTACATACATACATACATACAAGTTATACCATTTTCATAGTCAGTCTATCGAAATACAGAATCAAATATGAATCAAGAAAATAGTGAGGGGCTAACGTTTATAATTTTAACTAATACGCCACACATTAACTTATTTTACTAAGTGTAGCGCTTACTATGGAAATGATATTACAGTACGCAAGGAGGATTGTTTACGTTTGAATACCATTTAAAGTTTGCTCTTCAGTTTGCTATCTAAAAACGTATTCTGCGTCTCACGCACAGTCGTGTTTACGTTGCACCCGCTGGTCGGCGGGGGCTGCGATAACTCGTATCTGATTGGCCCCTCGCCTGCCGTCGCCATGGAAACACACGTATGCCTCTCAACTGTCAAATTTCCATCTCCTACTGATCCAAAGTTTGATTGGTTAGAGATTCCAAGAGTAATTTTTGTTAAGATCATTAGTGCCGTAAGTGTAGTGCAGGTTTTGTGTTGCAAAGAGGTGGCACTGGCTGGCGAGATCCGGCGTTGACCGCGCCGAACTAGACCTCGGTTTGTAGGGATTTTCCCCAATCAGGTATCTCCCACCAGCGTGACAGAGCCCCAGCCGGAACAAGCTGTAAGCTCCCGACTGGTCTCCTGGTATGAGTGGTAGTGTAGTGCATGTGAGTTGAAGTGTGTGTGTGTGTGTGTGTGTGTGTGTGTGTATCTGTGTAAGGGAGAGGATAGGACAAGGAAGAGGAAGAAAGATCGCGCGCGATCCGTGGAATTGAATTGAATTGAATTCCTTATTTTACGTGGCGAGACTCGGGCCATCAGGCCCGCTCTTCCGTCTGACCACGCAAATTTCGCTACGCTCCTTTCATCTAGCAGAGACAGGAGGTATTTCTTGGGCGAGAAACAGGCGATTTGAATTTAGCTCAGAGGCGTCATTTAGGCTTGATGATATTTTACATGCAAGTAAATCTACTAACATGGGACAGCCGGCTTTACTTCTCCTCCGAAGGAAGGCGTACGAAGGATTTTTTTCCCTTAAAAATCCACGGCTTCGATCGGTTTTGACAACATGGGTATAACAGTCCGATACGCTAACCGCTACACCATCGCCGCGGCGTGGCTCGTTTGTTAGGGTACTGCTCCGGCATTCGCCTGGTGTTGATTGGAAAAAATACCGATCAGAGCAGCCGGCCGCTAGAATTCTCAAGACAGCGGCTGAATTCGATTTAGCTTCGTAGGTAATGTCGAAAACGCTGCTAGCTCTCGAGTGTAACCCTAGGGCCTCCCTGCCAGAGGCACTGCAGTGACATCAGTTGATGCCCTGAGCCACCTCTCCCAGTAACTTCGCTCGTAACCTAGCTGTGTAGGTAGTGTGGGAAATGCTGCCACCGTGGGGAGTGTATCCCTAAGACCTCTCGGTCAGAGGCACTGCAGTGACATCAGCTGATGCCCTGAGCCACCTCTCCCAGTAACTTCGCTCGTAACCTAGCTGTGTAGGTAGTGTGGAAAATGCTGCCACCGTGGGGAGTGTAACCCTAGGACCTCCCGGTCAGAGGCACTGCAGTGACATCAGTTGATGCCCTGAGCCACCTCTCCCAGTCACTTCGCTCGTAACCTAGCTGTGTAGGTAGTGTGGAAAATGCTGCCACCGTGGGGAGTGTAACCCTAGGACCTCCCGGTCAGAGGCACCGCAGTGACATCAGTTGATGCCCTGAGCCACCTCTCCCAGTAACTTCGCTCGTAACCTAGCTGTGTAGTTAGTGTGGAAAATGCTGCCACCGTGGGGAGTGTAACCCTAGGGCCTCCCTGGAAGAGGCACTGCAGCGACATCAGTTGATGCCCTGCGCCACCCTAGCCGATGCGTCCATTTGGTTTTGAGAGCACGCGCGCATGTGGCCTTTGAAATCCCAAAAGCAACACTGCGCATGCGCACATTCGAAAAACAAAACAAAAAAAGAATCTCCCAAACTGTGGGCCAGAAGGAGCGCCTTAGAATGCATTCGTACGAAACGACGTAAGCAACTTTGGATTTTTCGTGTTGCTCGAGGCCTCGTGTCACCCTGGGATTTTGAATGTCCCGCCCCCTGGGGGAAATTGTCGGGAAGAGGGTAGGGGCTACAGTTGTAGTGTCTAGCCGCTTGATGTTTTCCTACAAAGAAACTAAGCTGACTGTATAGGAATTTTAATTTAGGCTGAATATAAAATGTAGTTTTATTAGTTGATTTACAGTAAACAGTTATAACGTAAACATTTGGTAATTTAATGTCTTTCGCTGGTACAGAAAACCATGAAAAGCTTTATTTTTTAAATACGTAACATTGACTTCTGGAGTGGGTTGAAGGTCCTGTTTAACATTATTTGTACATAATATTATTTGGAAAAAAAATCAGTAATTTTTTAATATGATTTTAAACAAATATTTCCATAAAAATACAAACAATGTTTCTTTGATCAAATTATTAATTAGAATTATCCAGTGGAGAATCAATAACATTTCCGCGCTGTACTCACATTGTTTTGCAACTACGTTTCAACCAACTACGTACCAACATTAGACCGCTGCACCCGTGACTCGACAAATCTCGGGAGTTCACTCCCGACCTTGAACGGCGCAGTCAAAAAAGAGCCTTGGCAACAGGCAGCGACGTGCGAAGAAAGGTGCCATCGGAGAACCAAGTGATAACGCGGCGAATACACAAAGTGCGCGTGTTAAGTCGCGGTGCAGTTGCTACTCAACAGCGGACGCTGCACGCTCCTGCATCAGGTCGCCGCTCGTTGATAACGCGGTGCGGCGATTGGCGAGGGCAACCGAGGGTATATTAGGAGCCGAGAGCGGCCGTCTCACCAGCATTCGTTCTCCCGAGTTCTCCGACGCCGCACAGACAACTCCGTTTCGTCGGCGCGTCCTCAAGTAAGTGCCGCTTGTTTGCGATTCGTCGTCGTCGTCGTCGTCGTCGTGTTTGCTTTGTGCCACACGTTCGCAAACTTTATAACTAGAGTTCGGAATTTTATGTAATTACATTTTTTTTCTCGCCAGCTCCGATCAGTTGCCAAAATATTGATCTTGGTGAATCAGGACAATCTAAACAAACGCGACAACCATTTTTTTCGTTACATATTTTTACGGATTTTGAAGTATATATTCCACATATATTGTACTCTATATGTAATATATTGCACTATATATGTAATATATTGTACTATATATGAAATATATTGTACTGTATATGGAATATATTGTACTGTATATGGAATATATTGTACTGTATATGGAATATATTGTACTGTATATGGAATATATTGTACTGTATATGGAATATATTGTACTGTATATGGAATATATTGTACTATATATGGAATATATTGAGCTATATATTACGTATTTTGTACTTTATTACATAAATTGAAAAAATGTAATTATTATACCACTTTATTGACAATTATTTTACAAAACAAAATTAATAAACTTCCAAAAATACTTTTTGCTTTAAAAAAATCGGCATATTTTTTTTTATTTTGCATATTGAGAATTGCATGCAAAAGATGCGAGTCCCACGCGAAAACGCAGTCACATGTCTGCACTGCTGACAAATTGCGACAAAATCGCGTGAGCACTGCAAATATTATCTCTAGGTGTAAAAAGAATCAGTGAGGTCGTGTTCCTTCTCGATCTTTAAACCCAATATACTAGAGATATTGGTTGCCGCGGTCGTGTAACACCGCTAAGACAATGGCTACACTGATTGCCGGTGATTAAGTTCCAACATTTGTACGATGTCGATCATTGCTCTCCAAGATAAAAATGGACTCAAAAAAATCTAGAAGGACAAGCAATATTTATTTTTAAGATTTGTTTAATAAATATTTTATTAATGCAATTTCAAGTTGTGCATTGTTTTTAAATGTATACATTCGAGTGTATTTGTATCTTACACACATAGCCCTTTTTAACACATTTGTTACATATTCTTATCATTTTTATTACTTATGTACATATTTTGCTCTGTCATACAACATTTTTCTGGATTCTATTTATAACAATTGTACCTCTCACACATGAGAAAGTTTGATTTAAAATAAAAACACGTCCTTTAGGGGAATTTTGCTGACTGAATTATTAAGAAATGTTTTAATTTATTGGTAATGTTATTCAGTGAATAATTAGACAAACGTGGAAAAATTAACATTAAAAGACATACGAACAGCGTTTACCTCCGTACATTGATATTTAATAACATAAATTACATTCTGTGCTATGTACCCGCATCCTTCAATAGATTATTCTCAGGATAGTAAATACCATAACTCATTATTGATTTAAACTTTGTTTCAGGTTTCGTAGTTCCAATTATACACCTATCTTTAAATTTTAATGTGTTGATGAACATCTGCAAGCCATATGATAGACGTTTTAAATTGTCTTATCTCTATTTTGTTAGCATGATAACGATAACACGTTGTTGAGTTTTGTGACGAACTTTTGGAATAGATCAATTAACACTCCATTTAAAAACTTCGAGTAATGGGATTATTACTAATTTATTATTTTTATTGTTGTTGTTACTATTTTTACTATTACTATTTTTGTTGTAATTATTTTTATAATTGCCATTATTATTGTTATTATTGTTATTGTTATTATTATTATTATTATTATTATTATTATTATTATTGAAGATATTCCAGTACCTAGTCAGTCATAGTTGTAAGTTTTAACAATTACGTGGGACAATGCTTCTTGCGTTGTAATTGCCAACTATCCTTGCACCATTGCAAACTTTGCAGAAGCAATGTTACAAAGTATGTTCGAGTGTTCAAAGAGTTGAAAAATGAAACTGTCTCGTTGTTTTTTAACTCCATAAAGCTGTTCAAAGAGATGACTGTTTCGTGAACTCAAGTGGTAGAGCAACTGAATGTACATCGGAAGATACATGTTCGGTTCCCGGATCACACTGTCTATTCTTTGAAACACTTCATTAAACAGTCAAGCAATACTTGTATGACTAATTATTATTATTATTATTATTATTATTATGATTATTATTATTATTATTATTATTATTATTATTATAACATTATATATTTTCTGTATCAAAACCGATTATAATTTTTAATATTCATTGCTTTAAAAATGTTTAAATGATGACAGTTTTCTGGGTGTTGTTAAAATCTTATTCAGGTACGTTGAAAAAGTTTCATTAATAATAGTATTTGAAAAAGAGTAGATATTGTTAAATATTTTATATTTTAAGATATGTTCTTAAGTATTGTTAAAACCTATCTTCTAATATACATTCTATATTTTACTTTCAATTTCATTTTTAAATGAAAAATACATAAACCTTTATTCCTTTTTAACTAACTGCGGAAAAAGTTAAACGATTCCGATATTTGTTTACTACTCACAACACATTTTTAAAAATACTCTTAATTATAAAAAACTCAATATTATGCCAAATCAAATCATATGAATTTCATCGTATGAAATAATGCAATGATTTTCAGATTTCAATTTTTTTAACATATCACAACTTTCACTTTTTTCAACATCCACTTAAACGTTTTTTAGAGTATAACATATCACATTTAAATAAAATTTCATATTCAAGTCAATATTTTTTCCTGACATACGAATAGTTTTCAATGTATTTCAATATATTTTCAATATTTTTCAATGTTTAACGCAGAACCAAAACCGTAGCTGGGTCCATTATTGCGTAAATAGTAACTGTCAAATTAAGCCTACTAGAAATCTGTCCTCCTTTCGTTTTAGATACGTTATGATGTAAGCCGCAGAGTGAGTCAAGGTCCTCTCTGAAAAGCCGGTGAACATATCACGAAAGCGTCACTCTATTAGTTCATGGGCCTCTGCTCACAACAAAAACAAACCTCGTTTTGTGTTTAGCCGCTTAATCTCACGTGGTGCAGCTAAGAATTTTCTTGCCTTTCCCCGTGGGAAAAGAAGAGCCACTGAGGTCATGCTAAATGAGTTCTAGAAAATGAGGGAAGTAGGAGCAAAAATGACCAGCGTAGTTATATAAAATTACGACTGTTGTGTAGCTTTACGTAAGTGTCTCATTGCGTAATATTCGACTGCAGCGCCTCTCATCTTAGTTAACCCTGCACTGACCAACTGAGGGTCATTTTGTGTGCATACATTTATTTAAACCATCATAAAACTTGGATTAATGCGAGTCTAACCGTTAGATTCTGATGTGTCAGAAATAGTGTGAATTTTATGGTCCCATAATCACTATCAAGTTAGTAAATGTCACAACAACATTTCAGTCATAAACATGTGGTGGACACTAAATGACCCTCCCCTTGTCTAACATATAACCAACGTTTTCATACGAAACACACTATTATTACTTAACAATTAGGCCTATTTTTCATTTTTTTTTAAATTTTCGAATATTTGCAGCCGTAAGATATTTCGAACTGTACTTTTAGTAACTTGTATTGTTTCCTCATTGCAGAGTTCAGTAATCAGTAACAAAATGAGTAAATACAAGTAACTATCAAAATCAGATTTTATTACATTCATTAGATGATTATTTTGAAAAGAATAAAGAGGGAAATGATATCTGTAATTAGAGTACAAGTTAAAATTAAGATAAATATTAAAATGTTTATGTAAATAAAATCTGTAACGTCATATTGATAGTGGACATTTTTAACCCGCCCGCCAGCGTGTTATCAAAGAAAAGTCGTTCAAATGCAGGGTTAATACTGAATATTTTTCGCAGGTTTGGTTATTATAGAAATTAAAAGAACAAGACGCCCAAACGTTATGATCTTTTTATTACGTAATTATTTGGTCTATTTCAGTCACCTTCTGGAACATCGAAATCCTTCGGGCTCACACATAATTCCAGCGCTTTCTCCCACCAGCGCGTTGTTGACTTCGATAGATGACAGACTTAAATGTCTGATATTCAGACCTATCCTTTGTGTATTCAGCACTCCGTGTGAAAATTCCCCCTCCCCCCGCTCCCTACCGAACAAATTAACTTCGCAAATTTAATGAAATGTTTTAATACTACAAATAATTACAATTTTTTATTATGTATCTACATACGCATAGTTAAAAACTAGTAGTGCCACATTCTTTCTCGTATGTGGGGCATGGAAGCCCCACAAGCATAACCCCTTCCTTTCGCATGTCGGCCACGAAGCAAAGAAGCTTTCTCTTTCTAGGGAGTGAACATTTATAGTTTCTAAATATTGCCAACCAAGATTGTTGTTAACTTTATTCATAATTCGACTGTGTTCATATAGTAAAATCGTAGAAGCAGTGACTCGATGTCAGAAAACTCTTCGCACATTGAACTAGTTTGTCACATTATGTCAAAAACAGAGATTTTTTTATTTATAACCAAAGAAAAGTATAATCTAAGCTGAAAGTACGTTAAAATAAATGAATCTGATCAGTCGAAAATGTCTGTTCACAGGTAACGGCCATGCTGGGCCTCCTATATTCGCCACTCACAGTGGCCTTGACTTTCGTCACCGGAATCGTCGGCCTCCTGTACTGGTGGAGCATCAGCACCTACGACTACTGGAAGAAGAAGGGCGTGCCCTACGAGCCTCCCACCCCCTTCTTCGGCAACATCAAGGATGTCATTCTCATGAGGCGAAACTTCAATTTGGTCCACCAAGACCTGTACAACAAATTCGAAGGCCATCGGTTCGCCGGAATATACCAAGCCCGTCAGCCGACTTTGTTCCTCCGAGACCCGGAACTCATCAAAGCGGTTCTGGTACGAGACTTCAACCACTTCCACGACCGCGGACTTCTAATCCACGCCGAAAAGAACCCGCTGCAGCAGCACCTCTTCAACCTGCCGGGCTACAGATGGCGCGTTCTTCGGAACAAACTGTCGCCCACCTTCACCTCCGGCAGAATGAAGAACATGTTCCCCCTCGTGGAAGAATCGTCCAAGAAGTTGAACAGCTTCTTGAACGCAGCCGCGTCCAAGGAGGAGATTGTAGAAATGAAGGACATCCTGGCGAAATTCTCCACCGACGTCATCGGCACGTGCGCGTTCGGCCTGCAAATGAACGCGTTGGACGACCCGGATTCCGAATTCCGTCGGATGGGACGAAAGGTTTTCGAGCCTTCCTTCCTGAGCAAGTTCGCGTCCTTGACCAATTCCCTGCTCCCCGAAATCGGTCGCGTTCTCAAAATGGACGACTTGGGCCGCGGGGTCTCGGATTTCTTCATGAAGGTCGTTAAGGAGACAACGGATTATCGGGTGAAGAACAACGTCAGCCGAAACGACTTCCTGCAACTGCTCATCAACCTCAAGTACAAGGGGCGGATAGATGATGCCGAGGAAGTGGAAGAAAAGGCAAATGGAGTGAATGGGAAGAACAAAAATGTGTTAGACTTTGGTGAGTACCGCAATGGATCGCGTTGTCCGGTTTGTTTAATTGAGGTTATGGATGTAACGCTCAACTATTACAATAGCTATTAATGATCACCATGGTCATTGAAAGGGTTCTAATGATCAAGTGGCAAAAAAATACCCTCGGGACAAAGGTCCTCAGCCATTTTGTCGCTGCTCGATCATTAGTACCAGTTAACGCCAGTAGTGCATATATAATAGTTTTAACTAATTTTATTGATTCATATTTACTTATTTGCTAATTAACTAGATGATAACTTGACCGTGTAGTTTCATATTTCTCTCCCAAAATTCCCGTTCATAAGTCCCTGTCATAATTCCATCACATAATTCCTTTTATAAGAGAAGATGTAGCATCATTTAAATATTTTCATATATCCCTCGTAACCAGGATCCTCTCGATCCAGGTAAGCAACCCTGAGCAGTGTATTTCGAATTCCGTATCAAAGGCAATAACAAGCAATAACGGATCAGTAACTTTTTTCTCACAACGTTAATTTGATAAATGTTTTAATAGATTTCAACAGAACCTCTCGTGGGCAATAATATATTCTGCGTATACACTGTATTTGTATCACGATGAACAATATTCCAATTTCTCTGCCAAAATAAAATAGAAGACACATACATACAACCACTAATAGCAGTTTTGCTTTCTTACGACTATCTCCTTAAAGTTTTTCCAAAGATAATAGTAAAATATTATAGAAAAATAAAAATAAAATTGACTAATACATACAATCAGTAATAGCAGTGTTGCTTCGTTGCAGTTATCGCCTTATAATTTCTCCAGAGGTAATAGTAAAACATTCGTTTACAGTTTGATTTACAGTCCTTTTCTTTCGCAGACCTGGACGATGGCCTGATGGCTGCCCAGGCCTTCGTGTTTTTCCTCGCCGGTTTCGAGACCTCATCCACCACCATGAGCTTCGCCCTGCAGGAGCTGGCGGTGCACCCCGAAATCCAGACCAAGCTGCGAGAGGAGATTGATGACGAACTCGAGAAAAATGGCGGAAAGTTTACTTACGATTCTATTATGAACATGAAGTACTTGGATAAGGTGGTCTCTGGTAAGAATTCCAAAGTTCTAAAATTACTCTTTTACAAACATACCCTACTTTAATTTAAATATATCATCCTAAATAAATAAATAAATAAGTAAATAAATAAGTAAATAAATAAGTAAATGAATAAGTAAATGAATAAATAAATAAATAAATAAATAAATAAATAAATAAAATAAATAAAATATTTCCATGTTCGTTCCCCAGAAACGCTGAGGATGTACCCGCCAGTGCAGTTTCTGGTGAGAGAAGTGACCGCCCCTTACACAATCCCGGACACCAAAGTGTCTCTGGAAAAGGGCTCCATCGTCATCATTCCGTGTTTCGCCATCCAGCGGGACCCCAAACACTACCCAGACCCAGAGCGATTCGATCCAGAGAGGTTCAGCGAGGAGGAGAAGGCGAAGAGACACCACTACACCTACCTGCCCTTCGGGGAAGGGCCAAGGAACTGCATTGGTAAGGTTCCTTCCTTTACACAATTCGATGATGCCTTATTTTAAGGGGCGAACTCAGGCCATCAAGTCTGCTCTTCAGCCTGAACACGCAAATTTCGCTTAGCTCCCTTCAACAATTATCGTTTAAATGAGGTGTCATTCAATTTAGCATAGAAATGCATAGGTAAGTCCGAACCGTCACTCACATAATTAATTAGGATAAAAAAATATATCAACAGAGATATTTTTTAATTATATCTGTGGCTTGGTGCAAAACCGGCCAATGTCAATTCATAGTGATTTTCTGTTTATATGGGCGATGTTTGCTTTAAATCCATTTTTTTTCGGACAAGGAAGACCAAAGTCCACAGTCGATCCTATCTCTTAACTCCGCATTGGTTTACATTGGCCTACGATTGTGTTATCATTTTGATGATGAAAGAAAAACTCCAATTCTGTGAAACTTTGAATATTGACATCACCCCTTCTTGCACCAAGCCACAAATATAATGTAATATTTATTTTAGTATTTCATATCAGATATTATTATTAATATTAAGTAATAAACCACAGTTTCTGATCGTTATGCTCACAAATAATAAAATAGAAATAGTATTCTCCCTGTAATGCTTATCCGATGTGACATTGGGAATTCATAACATTTTCGTTTCATCTGCATTGTGTGGCGTGATTTCTTTGCGAATATGTAATCATTGGATTAAAATGTGTCAAAAGATTATACCCTAAAAATCTAAATTTACCTTTTTAAAATCAATTTTTGTGTTTTTCTCGTTTTCATCCATTGGTAAATGAAAATAAAATAAAGTAAAGCAAGACACTTGCTAATCTTAGATCATTTTCTAAATCTTTCATAAAACTAAGAATCTTTGGGATCAGTAAAACACCAGTGTGCAGTTTATAAAACAAAACATGATTGTGTAGTTGCAGGGATAAAATTAATTATTGAAAATATTATGACAGTCTGCATCTGAAATATGGAACCACAACTCATACTAATTATCTAGATATTTCATGCGTACAGAGCATATAGAGCCAGGTTTGCATACAGGCTTCATTGCCTCACGAGGTATTTATACACACTAAAATTCTGATATACGATTTGAATATTGATTATTAGGGTCGAATTTTAATGACTTAAAACATCGCCAAAATGATCAATATAATGCTCTTAAAATGTTTAGAGAAATTGTTAAAGAAAAATGAGGTAAAAATGTGCTGAAAACCAGTTCGGATGAACAACTCAAGCTGTCGGAGATGTTGATGTAATCAAGGCTGCTTCTATTCGTTCAAGTGAACTCAGAACTCTTTCAAACTTTCGGTTTGAGCCGTTATTTACCAGGAAGTTTCTGTTTTTAACCATCTCGAGATCAACTCAAACGACAATGGCTCTAAAAGGTGTCACAGGAATCCTACATTACATACTCACAATGGCTGGCATTACAATTTCTGAGCAACGAAATCAAATGGGCCACTCAGGAATTCTGTGAAGAACATTTGTTGCATCTCGTAAATATTATTTGAAGCAAATACCACTAAAATGATATTAAAATAAATGAAATCAGCGAATAAATCATTAAAAATAACGGGACAAGTGTAAAACATTACTTACAAAATCGACGAAAAAAATGCAAAAGTGACATATAAAAAATGGATTGATAATTGATTTCTTTACTACACGGCATTGTTCTAAAGTGAAAAGAAAAAAAAAATTAATAAAATCCGCCCTCTGTTGATTATTGTTTATATGTGTTCGTAGACTTCCGCGTCGGAGTTAATACATTCTTGGCTATCCGGGATGAGCCGCTTCTCGGTCAACTGAGCTGACGTTGCAGCGGTATAGCTCTGAAGAAGGCCACGGCAACATGGCCGAAACGTCAGTACAATTGACCGAGACGCGGCTCATCCCGGATAGACAAGAATGGATTATTGTTTATGCATGTATATACTTTATTGTACCAATAATGTAAACCACTTGGATAACAAAACTGTAAACTGCAAACTTGTTGGCAGGCATGCGATTTGGGCTTCTCCAGAGCAAACTGGGCCTCGCTGCTCTGCTGTCGAAGTACGAGTTCCACGTCTGCGAACGCACAGAGCTGCCCATCCGCATGGACCCCAAGACCCTCGTCACTTCGTCCACCACAGGAACCATCGTTCGCATCACCCACAGGAAGTGAAGTCACAAAAGTTACGAAACAAACACTACAAAATAGTAGTTTATGCAATTAGTTTACAATGTTAAGCTTTATTGCATGAGGACATGTTTTGAAAACAAGCGACTTTCGGAGCGAGTTTTCAAATTTGTACGAATGTAATAACGCAACACTATAAACGAGTTGCATACTATATTTTTTTTGTATAACAGCATTATACATTTACAAGAGAATCAAACTTAATTTTGCGGAACAACTTCCCTGTGACGACTCGGGTATTTGACATCGTGCGAGTAAACGGTGGTGGGCTGTTCCGTTTAGCTCTACCTCCCCCCGATTCTCTCGCTACGATTGGCTAAAAGTGTGATGACGCAATCATTCGTGACATAAAATCTAATACGCCATCATTTGTGCCGTAAAATGCCCGATTATGAACGATTTCTTGCAACAGAAAAGGTTCTTTTATAATGCTGGAATACAAAAAATTAACGTGCAAGGCATTAGAAAATAATCTGAGGCACATATACATTTTAAGATTAAACGATTAAGTGATTTCTAACCAGAAATACTACTGTAAAAAATACAAAAAAACACCTTTTTGCAAAAAAAGTACAAAAATTAACGTCCAAGGCGTTAGAAAATAAGATGAGCCCCAACTAAGACATTTTGAGTTAATAAGTTTGAAAAATGGTATTATTATTATAAAATGGGCCTATCTTCTAACCCTTCAACCCCTTTTGTGTTAAAGAAGAATCAAGATTGGCATATTTTGCTCACCAAATCTTTGAACAAAATCACCACTTTATGAATAAAGCAGGTGGAACCATTATGGAAATTACAATTATTTACACATTTTTGAACAGATATAAATAAATCCAACAAGACCATGAAGTTATAGTTAAATAATTACGAATATTTACCAAATTTTGGAAAGTTATTCATCGTCCCCGCGTTGTACTTTAATTTTAGCGTGATTTCGGCACAAAATGACAATGAAACACTTGTTTGTGTTAAAAACTCATAACAATTCTTTATAATTTGTGTTGCCTGCAGTACCCTGGTGATCAAAAATTGCCACAAGAAAAGAGACCAAGTAAAAATAAAACAGAGAGATAGCTTTTCCTATAAACCAGTTTGGAGGAAATTTACTTGTAGCATTAATATCATTGATCTCTGACGTCTTTTGAGTAACTAATATCAAGAATTGAAATACGATGGAAATAATTCCGTCCTTGGTATTACAAGAATTAATTAAATTAAGAGATTGTAAGAATCTAGACTTATTGAATATTTGATTGGTTGCAGCGCATGTTTACAAGTGATAAGAAGTTAATGACGTTTCCAGTCTGACATTGTTCACATCTAAATACAAATCTTCTTATCATTTGTTGTCTTCGTAGATATTACAAAGGTTTGAAATGAAATTTTTTTATTACATTAGTCGTAATGAGAGTTGAGTATTTTGAAGAGGTCAGAAAATAAGAGAATGAGACCAATAAAGACTAAATTTTAATATAGTTGACATTTTTGGTTTCAAGTTTCTAAGTGATTTTCCCTAAATTATATTTTTTAAGTAAACGCTCAAAATTACTGAAAATGTATCGTAGTTGATGTAAATAATTACTGAACGACGCAACAATATAAATAGACAATTAAAACATCTCCAAAAAACATAATATGAAAGAAAAATACGTTTATTTTTGACGACAATGTCAATTACAGTTTTTAAAAACTAATTGTAGGATGAGCAAATATATTCAATAATAAGTTTTATATACTATATATTTTGCAAATACTTCTTAATTTGTACATTTTTAATATTTTATGTTATTACTCTTTGCATGTAGTCTGATGTTAAGGCGCTTTAAAATCGCATTAATAAAACACGTTTTTTTCTCTTCAATAGCTCTCATCTTTCGCCTTACAATACTAAAATGAGTGAGTATTAAAATATTAATTAAAATACGAGAGAACTGTTCTTCAAAAAACTGAACTAACATTCTATAATTAACTTTCTAAAAGTAACCTAATTATGCAATTATTGTCCTCCATTTTGTAATAAATACTTAGGGAAGTAATAAAAATGCAAAAAACGCATTTTGAAAAAAAAATACTATATTAATTCATCAACATTATTGAACAAATATTGCTGATTGCTACTTTGTGAAAGTGAAAAATATGTATTATGTAATAAAAATTATTTTATAAAAACTTTTCTCTTTAATGTGTGTGTGATCACCTTCAAGCAACTAAATTTTGATTTTGAAATAGTACGTGAAACTTCTAATTAGTTTATATACCAAACAATTGTTATTTTTAAACACATATTTATAAAATGAAAATATGGACTTCATTGATCTGGGAAGGTGTTAATTTTTGGAGCAAATGACAATGTCATATAGCTGCATTGTATTTATAAAAAGTCTTCGTGATAATATATGTAAATTATAAGTTCTATTTTTATTACATTGGCATAGATAACATATTCCTTTTTTGCTATCTTGATTCATATAGCTTTTTGGTTTGCTTCGTTGAATTAGACCCATCACATTCTTCTAAAATAACACAGAATTTACTATTTTCTTACTACAAAGAAAATTGCATCAACAGCAAAGAGAACTATTCTTCTGTTTGGAATCAACGAAGAAATATCGTTTAGAAAAATAGGAAGAGAACAGAGCCTAAAATCGAACCCTGCGGGACCCCATGTGCAATTGATAACAAACAAGAAAGGTGAGTGAATAATGTCCCATCATTCCAGTTTGGTACTGACTATGATGTACGTGTCATCTAAGATACAATTTGCATATCTACTGAAAACTGTAAAACGGTTATCAATCGATATAAGGATACATTCTGGGCTGGACAAATGCCGAGCAGTCAGTGTGGTTCAATGAAAACTGAAAAATACTTCCTATGCGGAATGCAAGCTGAAGAAACGAACCTACATCTGGAATTGGAATCAGTTGGTCATGCGAGCTATTGATCATAATTAGAGAGCGGATTTTAATGAAATGCCTTTTTTCTTTTCACTTTAAAACAATGTCACTAAGTATGGAAATTCATTTTATAATATGACTAATAGAAATGAGCGATTTTTATGTCTTCCAAGCATAGATCCAATTTTCAGGGTTAGCTCTAAATTTTCGAAAATTGCAAAAGTTTGAATTTTTCGGCGTCTTCCCACAACTGAAAAATTAAAGATATAGACTTTTTCTTCAAATGTAATTTGTTGCCCATAATTCGTTCTTCCATTTAGATCATGTAGAGTTTTTGAAACATTTGGTAATTTTCGTGCAATATGAGCAATATTAATATAGCA
The DNA here is from genome assembly GCA_038098605.1 of Gryllus longicercus. Classification (NCBI taxonomy): domain Eukaryota; kingdom Metazoa; phylum Arthropoda; class Insecta; order Orthoptera; family Gryllidae; genus Gryllus; species Gryllus longicercus. The sequence continues at coordinate 2,184,236 of JAZDUA010000039.1, read as the reverse complement.
AAAAAATATCTTGAAAGGGTTCCAATTTTTTTCTTTAAACATTTGGTAGGGATAGTGCTACGTGCACTCCTTGAGATGAAATAAACACCAATATGCTCTATTCCTTTATTTTTTTCAAAAATTACAATGTAATTTTTTTTACTATCCTCTCGTGTCGTTAATATTTACATTAGCGGCGATTTGTTCACATTATTGCATTTACGAGTACATGTGCTTTAAATAATGTTTTATAAGTTCTTTTGAACACTCAATAGCTCTGTGTGAAAACGAACTCAAAATTCCGCATTTTTAGAAACGCTCAAACAACATTTTTCCAAAAACGGCTTCAATTTTTTTACTTGACACTTTTCTTACGGATAGCGTTTATTGCACTGTTTAAGATAACATAAAATTCAATTTGTTTTTTTCTTTTTTTAATTACACCAATCTATTTTTTTAAATAGCTCACGTCATTAATACGGTAATTTTTAGCGATTTGTATACATTATTGCATTTGAGAGTGAAAGTTCAAGTGGCCTTAAAAGAAGTGTTTTGAATACACAGAATATTCCTGTGAAAAACAACTTCAAATTTCGCATTTACAGTAGAGCTTAAATTTGTTACTTAAAAACTGCCCCAAATTTTTCAACGAAAATTTCCATTTACGACCAGGTTTTACTCTATTTTCATATTTTGAAAGTAATATTTTGCATCTACCATTAGGAAGTCTAAAAATTGTGAAAATTTGAAAAAAAATGTATTTAGGGGGCGAGGGATAATAATAATAATAATAATAATAATAATAATAATAATAATAATGATGATCCTCGCCAAGAGGATAATAATAATAATAATAATAATAATAATAAAGAAAGAAAGAAAAAATATACATAAATAAAAAACTTTTTATTTCTGTGTTAATGTTTCTTTATGAACTTTCTTTATATATTTATTTCTATTGTAAATAATAAACAATTTACATGTTTCTGGAGTGAACATATTCTTCAGGAATGCAAATTTGTGCATAGGAATTATTTTTTCAAAGCAACTTTTAAGTTATTATTGCGGCTCAGCCATTCTGAATATCTAAGGAGTTCATTGGACAAAATGGGCTTAATGTTGTCTTAAGAGGTTCTTTTCGAAGGTCGGACGTTTCCTTCCTGCACACCACACAAACAAAATGACATATGATGCTTAATAGGTCGGCCACCCTTGTGCTAAACGGTGTTTGAATCCAGATGACAAAAACAAACTTTTTGAAGGTACGCTAGCGTTAAGTTTTAAAATCCCTAAGTTACATAAAAAATGCGTTGATAAGAGAAGCAATGTAGATTAACCGTACAACCAAATTTAAATTGAGGGCATGTGTTCTGAGAAGGAAAGTAACGCCATTTGAAAAGTCAAGTTTGATAAATTGATTTACAATGAGTTCGTGCTATCGTCAGGTGATATATAGTTTTTTTTAATTATTTAAAGTCAAAAATAGATAAAGGTTGTTGCACGAGCAAGAATCCGGCCTCATTATTTTTGCCTCACTTTCTACAGGCTAAAATTGAGAGATGAGTGAATTGAATTCCATTGAAAAGGTCCGAAGCAACTTGTGAGTAGTAAAGAGTAGTAAACCTCGTTTTGGCAAAGTTATAAAAATCAAAATAGCACCATGTAAATAAAGCTTATGAAATGGAATGTTGGCGACATGGCGAGTAAAAGGTTCTTCTGAGAGTGAAATGGCATTGAGAGCAAGAGGCATTGAACGGTGTCAAGACTGAAGTGGGATACTTAGAGGCAGTGGACAATGCAAAATCAAGTATGGAGAGAGGACGAACCCTCGAGAAGCATCTACAGAATTTTCTAATGAAAAATAAACAAAGAAAACAATTGGAAATAATTGATTTTTTAAGGTCAAGTAAAGATATTGACATTTTCAGGTGGTGTTGTTAATGCATTCTGCTACTCCTTAATATTAATAAAGTTAATCATTGTGAAAAATTATATTTAATTTTGACATCATCCAGTGTAGTGAACCTCGCATATAGTGAACCAAAGACCTTAGTCACCAAAAGTTCACTATAACCGATGTCAACTCTACATCACTATTTTTAAGTGTCCCCAGCGCTAAGCTCTAAGCTTCCCACCAGTCTTCCGGCATGTCTAGTAGTGTAGTGCGTGTAAGTGTGTAAAAAAGAGATGACGATAGGATAAAGAGGAAGGAAAGATCGCGTGCGGTCTGTGGCCCATTTGTTAGGGTACTGCTCCGGCATTCGCCTGGCGTTGGTCGGTGAAACCAGGAAAAACTACCAATCAGAGCAGCCGATCGCTAGAATTGTCCTCCAGACAGTGACTGAATTAGATCTAGCTTACAAGCTAGTGTCGAAAATCCGGCTACCGTCGGGACTCGAACTTAAAATCTCCCGATCAGTGACACTACAGACGCACTGTGTTTCTTCAAAGATATCACAAGCTGTGTAACAATCTCTTTGAAAGTACCTCGACATTCTCCATAAGTTTTAAAAAACCCTACTTGACGACACGGTGTATAATAGATAAGAGGACATAAAAGCATTTCTGTCAACAGATTCATGAACTTTACATGAAAGCAGCTTGGCATTCAGAGCACATGCTCTACTGCTGAGGCCTCACTTCCACGCAGTTTTATAGCGTCTGCTAACTGCGCACCAACGCGAAGGGGTACCTAGAGAAAACAAGATAGCAATAGATATACTATGTGATCAAAAATATCTGGACACGGGACTGAAAATGACTTTACAAGTTCGTGGTGCCCTCCATCAGTAATGCTGGAATTCAATAGGGTGTTTGCCCACACTTAGCCTTGATGACCGCTTCCACTCTCGTGAGCATACTTTGGCGTCATGCAGGGGGCAATGATACACAGACGAGAGTGGGTTTTTAACTTATTGCTAGTTTATTAATAATGAATCCACCACCAAAAATAAACCTTATCTACAATAGTTACATACACGAAATAAATCGACCCCACTACTAGAAATAATTTTCATTCTACGGCTACCACACCCTCTACTTAAACATCGAATAGATCCGATCGTGTGAAGGACCGCAGAATTCCTACCCGACTCGTCGCTTGAGTCTAACTACTTCACGGCAAAGTACATTGCCGGCCCTAGGCTACGCGCATGCGGTCCGCACCCTACCCGGCGCGCTGCCTCTGATCTGAACAGCTCGGCTCCTCGAAGAGAAAAGCGCCCGGGTTTGCGTCGCAGCAGCCTAGCTAGTATTGTTTAACCCTAGGTTAAATAGGGCGACTAGTTGTACGACACTTTACAGGTGTTACATAACCATTGAATTAGCGGAATGAATGATTGTTGACAAAACTGGCGATTGACGCTTGCCGAAGAAATCTTAATTTTCTCTGACGTGTTTCAAATAAATATTTAATATTGTATTTCCGTGTTATGTTTATCGAAAGATAAGAAGTTCTTTTATGTTGTTGTAGAGTTTGAATTGACTTCATCATCTAGTTTCAAATAAGAAGACCATAAATTTAACACGGGCTCTTACGGTGACCTGACAGAGCCGACCTGAAAGTTTAAAATTGTAGTTTGAGTTGAGTTATTAACAATAGTTTGGTCATGTAGTGCTCCTGGCCAGCGAGCAACAGTATCCCGAATTTTCAAATCAGCACTACACATAGTTTGTACATTTGACGAGAATGTGCCATATCTCCCCCTTGTATAATATGTTAATGTGTAATCTTCTGAACATTTGATTTTTATGTGAGTGCAGTCAATAGCCCCATTTACTCTTGGGAGAGCTGCTTTCTCGTAAAACCCTAGTCGTGCACGATTGCTGTCCAGTGCAGTTTTGGGGAAGTATATAAACGTTGGGGCTAATTTGACTATAGCCTGTCTAATGTTTCAATTATGCTACTTGCAGAACATTTATCCAGCCCACAAAAATCTCCAATGTAAGTTACAAATAATCCAGTAGCATAATCTCAATGTAAGTCAGGGCTGTATTATAGATGGTACAGACTGATTCCTGCAAGAAAAACATAACTTTTACAAATTACTTTTATACTGCACCAAGCCAAAAATTTGCCAATTAGTAGGTTCCAAATATAATAAACAACAGAACATATTTGATACAAAAACAAATATTTCGTGGACTTTCCTGTTTGTATTGTGTTCAATGTCATTTATAAGCATCAAGTTTGCTTAATTAATCTGAATCTTGCAAAAAATAATAATCGTTATATTCATTCAGCAAGTCTGACTTGCTCACTCTCCTCAACTTTTTTGAATTTTTATATCTCGGGTATTTCTTCTTCTTCACTCTTGTCGGAAAACAAATACTCCAGAATTTTGCACACTTCAGTCAAGATGTACTACAAATTTTCCTATTACTCAGATGACAATTTGCAGTGCAAAGGTTAACACGCTGTTAACCACCCGTTAACTATGTGTGAGATCAGAGGTTAACTTAACACCTTGTTATCCCTCAGTTAACCCGTATCTCGAGTTCATACAACAGATTTAAACGCCAACGGTGAGATACAATTTATCCCGACTTTATTCTGCGTTCGTACAACTGGCTCTTAGTTGAATAAGTTGTAAGTCAAATGAAATTGAAAACTGATCTTTGAACATATAAGAAAGGTATTCTCTAATCTTACTTAGTTTTTGTTTTTTTCGTACTTACTTGATGTTCTCCAAATTTAAAAGGAGGTACATTGAAAATTTTTATAAAAAATACGCATAAATTACGAATATCACTAATTCAAAACAAATTGTGCCGCACAACTTTCATTTGAAATTTGTTTGTCAACAGTGTTGGCATCCTCATGGGAGAAAATTACTATGTCGTGGACTGAAAATAACCACGGATTACTGGGGTTTAAACAATGCCACCTACATAGATCAATTTGTCGGGAGTATATTTAACTCCTGGCATTATCACTAAAGATCAGCTATCAGCAACTATCAGCAACGCCCAGACACGAAAAATCACGTTTTGGAAATTTCTATAAATCTTCTCGTCGGATTTGAAAACAAATTTTAAGTTCGCTATCTGGTGACCGAGTCGCGTCCAATGACACCTCATACGTCTCGAACGGGAAGTAGTCTAGCCGTGAGTGACGTAACCGCACATCCGCACATCCGCACACTTGTAGTTTTAATCAAACACTGTATAGGGACTATAGAACATTTCTTTTTTTAACCTATCCATTACTTGAAAAAATATATGAAGGAATAATTTTGTTTAAAAAAAAGACCCCTTTGATTGATTGGAGAATTCCGGGTACGTCAACTGCGAGGGACATTAGCCTCGTAAATGTAGTGCAAGTTCTTATTACGAAATCTGCCGGTGATCTTCCTTCTGTGGATAGTGAGATTTGGTGACGAACTACACGTTGGCACGCAGGTTTTCCCCCAAACATGTACCTCCCACCAACGAAAATAAATCAATATCAAATCAAATCAGATATGAAATAGATACGTTTCTTCTCCTAAAATTGAAAGTTGTTGACTATCACCACCATCAGACTCTCCGAGATACGTTACATGATTCATTCATTGTCGATTTTTTTGTAGTTGCGAGTGCGTTATCGAGCAGTTCCAGTGTTGCAAACACATACATGTAAAATATATATTCTGACTTATAGTAATTATCAGTATATTGTATCAAGAATGCAGATAATAAAAATGAAATTAACAAATGAAATACTCGTACATGTTACATATTCAAATCAAGATGTGTGTTGCTTGCCGTGTAAGAAGGTAGTAAGAGCTGGACGTCTGCATTCAGACGATTTAGACGGATTTTAGACACTTTTCTGAAGTTGTCGGCTATGTAACATCCAAGAAAAAGCTCGGCCAAGAAAAAGCAACCCCGTCTACTATGTGGGAATTTCGTTCCCGAGCAGGAATAAATCTAATTTTCTATTACAGAATTTGACTATGGAATAATGGCAGTCCAACCATTCATCTTTTTATTGGCTGGATGTATCAACACAAGCAATTGGCCTGGGAATAGATTAGAGCAATAGATAGAATAGATCAATATCTCCGAATTGTTGAGCGATTTAATGAACCATATATGTTATATTCCGTGATAAAATAATGTTTTTAAAAACATTATTCAACTGGTCACACTTCAAAATATGAAATTATTTTATCAGACATAAATATCAATAAAAAACAAGTTAACAACGAATATCTCACTTCATCATGATATTTCAAATCGAGATGCTTTAGGTGAGTCACGCTGATGGTCTAATGTGTTTACAATTACTAGTCATTCCTTATCATTATCTTTCATCTACATGAGAAATGAAGCTTCTCATGTTAATGAGTCACTGAAGCCAAACATTCCAGACCGATGGATTTCCCGGCCCGGCAAATTTCGATCACCGCGTGCACGTATTCTGGGCGTCGAGAGGCCGAACTCTTTCTAAACGCAGGTGATAAGGGGGTTGTGACGTAACTCCGATCGCTTTTGCTTGAAAATAAAAGATACTGCGGTGTGGCGTTCACACTAGTCACGACCTTCGAGCTCCTGCTACAACACGCACCTGCGCAGGGAGACAAGTGAGTAACGTGTGGTACTGTCTACAACGCACGTCGTATCTCTGTATTAGCCGTTTATGTAAACCATCGTTCGTTTATTTTGTAAACCACCATTTCGCTCATGAGCTGCAATAGTGGCACAACTAAAAAATACGAATATTGAGTTAATGCACTCTCCAGAATTGCAGATTGGCCTACCTTCTAGCAACAACAACAGCATATATTACAGTACAGTATTATACTAACAAATGGCAGCAATGTGAATGCAAGAATGATGCATTTCAATCCGAGGTGAAACTTAAACCTCGTCTTCAAATCAATCAACACATAATTTTTTTGAGTTGTGCCACTATTGCAAATATGTCTTGATCCCATGCTCTGCGCTTCTTGAACGTAAATATAGCAAATAAGCACTTGTTTTCTTGAGTTTTGGCTTTGCTAGTTGCAGAAAGAGTGGGCGTTGTTTCGTTAGCAGAACAAAAACAGAAAAATAGTAGCTCGTTTGCCAAAGTAAATCCTTTTTTTTCCCACTGGAGCCAATTTCTGTTACGAAGTGTTACCAACAATGCTCTTTGCGAACTTATTTTCATAATTCTACTAAGTATGGAAGGTGTTGTAAAACAAAAGAAGGTAGAAGAAAGTCAATAAATCGTACGCAGATCTCTATCAAAGAGAATATTTTTAACAAAGATATTTTTTACTGGTTTTGATGTCACATACAACTAAATAAATAAAATCGTTATCTAAAATCAGAACATATTAGCTTGAATATTTTTGTGCACGTGGATGATTTTTAACATTATTTGTCCCTGTTTTTTTAGGTCTTTAAGTTCATACTACGTCTTCAGGTCCATTTTAGATCTTTACTAATTAAATTGGGAATGGCCTCGATTGCACTAAATGACATTATAGTGATATTATTATGTCAGTTTACAGGTGACTGAATTATTTTATAAATAATATGAATAAGTAGATAGAACTGAAATTTATGGTGATAGAAAAATTGAAGTCGTAATCATCTTTATCTATTACAGAATTCTACCGAGTTTGATACCGGTGTGACAGTAGCAAGAAATATTAGGCAGGTTTTGTAATACATGCATTTAACTAATTTATTTCATGTGTAGTAAAAACCGTGAAACCATTTGGTGACGTATGAGGGAAAAGTACAATGGGAAAACGCACAGTGTTTGCGGGACCTCCAGAATTCCTACTCCTCTCTTCTTCTGTACAGAGTTGAATGATGAATAAAAGTACCAATATGAGGTTTAGAAACATTAAAAATGTTCGTTCTTGAGTAATAGAATAGTTATTTATGATTCGAGTAGTAAAAGTGATGTTTAATTGAGAAGTAAGTAATGTTGCGATAAGAGATCGATAGGCCGAGCAAAATAAAATCATTTTTACCATGTGTTATATACAATATTTTAAGCAGCCTTATGGATTTTCATTTTACTTCAATTCTAGAAATCACTTAATGATATATTAAGATTAATAGCAGCTGATGCGGTCAAACGACAGTATTTTTCCCAGTTGCATTCACAGATTTATCAGAACATTTGAGCATCGTCTCACATTTAGCATTAGTGCAAGAAATTGAACACATGTCTTAATACATCCACTTTTAGTAGTGGCTGTCAGAAAAACTTATTTTCATCCGGAAATTAATCACAGATTCCATTTTCTAGTACTGCTAACAAAATGCTGCTAGTACAGCTACCCCGGCCCTGCCACTACAGCAGTTAGCAAAAAAGGGAGCTCAACTAAGCATCTGCAAGTAGTGACGTTACACTTAATTGAAATACATCACAAAACGAGTAAGATGAGCTAGAGCCTGTTTCCAGTAGCGTAACGACATGAGTGCGGGCCGCCCGCAAACTTTTATCCGGGCCCTCTTTATAAAGCTGTATAGAAAACACAAATAGACTTATTATCTTAAATAAGAAACATATTCTTTAACAAATTCATACATCGGTCTATGATTACTATTGAGACAATCAGAAAACCTTACGTTCGCAATTCGTACAATCGTAAAACCATCAGGCTAAAGTCGCGCCCTCTTTTCTCTGGGCCCAAAAATTACGCCCACTGCCTCTTTCCAAAGACAGGTTTTCCGCTGACGGGTCTGCAGATACTCGCAGTTTTGTAGTTTCCGACAAATTTGCACACGTTTTACACTTTGCGTCGTTTTTAGTGCAACCATATCACATAAGTTAAGTAATTAACAATAAAAATGGAAATAACATAAAACTCAGAATGTATCCCAGCATTATTATTTCTCAGCGCTTTTCAATCATTAATTTTATCTCTCGTGAATTGAGATATATCAGGAATAAAATAGCGTAGTTATTCAGGATAAGGAGGTTCAGAGTAAATTGAGTGTGCTGTGTGTATTGAAACTGAAATTTATGTGTGACTACACATGTGACTTTAATTGCATTACAAGCCGCACGTCTAATCTAAGCAATATAATAGTTTTTGTTGCATAGAAAATGTGTGTTAAATTCTAAGACTATATTTAGAGATAGACACCTCTACTACATAATCGTCTATTGCAATCTGATTTCCTTTATCATCTTTCTATTATGTGATTCTTATGAAATGAAAATCAAGTTCGGAGATAACATGTTCAGTAAAGTCGCTTCATACAATCAGTAAGTTCAGTTCTATCTTTTAACGCCATGCAAAACACATTCTTCTATGGTTACGTTATTTCATATAGATGCATTTTAAATATTACAACTTAAACTAATACCAACATTTAGCAAGAAATCGTAAAACATTGGTAATTTCCCTGAGATCAAATTACACGGGCTACGAGATGTTCGAAACGGACATTTTAGATGCAAACACATTTAGCAAACTTTGTAGTAATTTCTAGGCGGAATTGTGAACCTGATGTAAAAATATCAGTCTCTCAAGAGCTACATTTTCTCATTGGTATTAAAAAATTACGTCCATTACATTAAACAATGCAAAACATTTTAGCAATAGAACACCACACGGCAAAAACTGAAAATCGAAAAGCAAAGCATAAAATTGTGTGGACGTCTTTTCTTGCTTTTAAACTTAGGGCATGAAACAAAGTTTCCAGCAGCTCTTAACTGAAAATACTGTTAATCGAGGTGTATATGAAATCTACTCTGGAATGTTCGGAGCGGACTCGGTAATTAGTTCGTCTGTTCGTTTGTCTGTGTACAATGTTAGCGCGTTAACCGTTCAGAATATTTTCTCCAAAATTTATATCCCCTACGCCGGGGCGTAGGCGTTTACACGAAGCCCCTGGGGAATTTTTAAAAGTTTAAAAAAATGGCTGCATGGTTTTTGATTAAATTTTGTTCTTAGATAGTTTGCAGGACGTTTCAGATAATGGCACAGGTCTCATGTTCGTTGAAAACACTAATTTTTCGAAAATGGCAAAAATCCAATTTTTTCGGCGTCTTTCTACAACGGGGATTTTTCCTTTAATGAAATCTGTTCTTTAAAGATAGATTTTAAAATAAGTACATGTGCAATTTTTCGAAAATTTGCGTACTTTTCGCATAATCTTGCGTTAAAATGCTGGCGAGAAAGTAGGTACTGTTTTAGTACCACTAGCTACATTTATTGGGAGCAAGTACAGGAAATCATTGTAGGTACTTTTTCACAAGTAATTGTTGCCAACAGTCCTGAGCGTTTGAAGTCGCAAAGCAGACTGTTGTGCTATACAATAAGGTGTGCCATATTCCCAATTACAAAATACTTCGCTGATAATATTTAAGAACCATTTCTTTAATACATTCACAAATGGCTAAAAAATTGGCATAACTACTTTTTTAACACGCCTTGCGCGAAACGCAGTTTGTCGCGTTTGTTTTCCGCGTGGGAAACAGCTATTTTTTTCAGTGTGCGAAACATTGCGAAGAGTGTACTAAACAATACGAAGCGTGCGCGAAACATCTACAACGATTCGCAATTGTCTTTCGTCTTGACGACGTCTCTGTTTTATTATTTACAAACAATAGTGTTACAGCACTGACTGGAATCCATTTACTTTTGTACAGGTAAGGTATTTCTAGTTATTTGATATTTAATTTGCATTTCGTTTCTGTACGCATCGGGTTTCCTTCCTGGCATGTTAAAAAATAATATTCGCAACACGGGCGCGAGGTGATTTCCGAACTCGTCTCTACTCCTCGCTGCACTCGGAAGACAAACTCGATTCGTGCGTGAATCACTTGTTTCGACCCATTGTTACGTAAACACCTATATTTTCCATTACACCGTCTCCTCGTATAGTGTTGGTAAACAAACGATAACCATTGGATTTTTATCAGAATAAAATAACGCTTTTCGAATAACTATGTAATCTCTACTTTCTCTTACATATTTTAAATGAATAAAAAATTCTTCAGCAGATATTCAACTGTGACCTTGTACGTTTTCATACTCGGTACAACCAGATAGTGTCATTGGCCTAACAGAAATCTTATCTCGGCTCGCATGATTGATGACGCAATGGTGATGACGCAATGTTGATAAGAGTACTGAGGGAGTTGTTGCGGAACGGTATGATACGGAACAAAGAAATACAGGAATGTAGAATAATTTTTACTACGGTATTATTGCTGCTGTTATAATTGCCGCAGTAAAAAGCTATCAAAATATGACGTTAATGAAAACTGATGACAGAAGAGATGTATTGTGACAAGACTCGCTCACCGTGCGATCAATATTATTTTATTGGTATATTAGATGTATCATGGTAAATGTATTGCTTTGTTCAATCACATGTAACTGAATATTTTCTACAAGTACATTAAATAGTTATCAGCAGCCTTTTATTCCTTTTTCTACTTGAACATCATAATCTGTATTGTTTTGAAAAGTTTCTTTGTTGTTCAAAGTTTCTTTGTTTGTTCAAATCTGTATTGTTTTGCAAAGAGTTTGTGTATCAAAGAGTACTACGTTTGTTATTATTGTTTTCGTTAAAATATTTAATGTGATGCAGTGTTATTGAAGAACATTTTATTTGTTGTTCTTGTGGTCAGAAAACCAGCAGCATTTTTGCTTCTGCAGACCACTTCCGCAGACTAGTTAAAAAATATGCATTAACAGAGTACAGAAAAATCAAGTCTTATAACATAAAGGGTACCTTCCCGGATAAGATGATAAAACGTTCCCCTAAACCAAATGACATATGAGTGGTTTCACTACATCTCTATCATAGTATGATTAACTGAGTGACTTACGATACGTCAACTGCTAGAGTCATTCCCTGAATCTTCCCCCGTTGGATGGTGAGATTCGGCGCCTACCTAACGGCGGCTACGGGCTTTTCCCTATCCTACTACGGGACACTAACGGTCTTTTCCCCATCCAGGTATCGCCCACCAGCGGGACAAGCTCCAAGCTCCCGAGTGGTCCCCCGGCATGTATGATACGTAGTGTATAGCATGTAAGCGTAACTGTGTATAAGGGAAAGGATAGGAGTGGGATGGAAAGATCGCGCGCGGTCCGTGGCCCATTTGGATAATTTAGGAAACATAGACCGGTACTATTCGTACCCTAAAGGAAAATACTAAACCTTACACAAATTCCTTCTCTAATAATTGTATTCTCCGTGTGTTTACAGATTCCGACCATGGAGCTCCTGTTTGACTCTGTCTACACAATACCGCTGGCCCTTCTGACCGTGGCTGCGAGCCTCATCTACTGGTACTGCACCAACACTTTCAACTACTGGAAGGACAAGGGCGTGCCCTACGCCCCGCCAACGCCCTTGTTCGGCAACGTCAAGGAAGCGCTCTTGGGCCAGAGAAACTACCACTACGTTCACCAGGACCTGTACAACCACTTCAAAGGCGAACGGTTCGCCGGCATATACCACGCCAAGAAACCGGCGCTGTTCCTGCGCGACCCGGAACTAATCAAACTGGTCCTCGTCAAGGACTTCCAACACTTCCACGATCGCGACATCCCGATCATCAACCTGGAGAAGAACCCGTTGCAGCAGCACTTGTTCCTGCTGGCGGGCCACAAGTGGCGCGTCCTTCGCAACAAGTTGTCCCCGACGTTCACGTCGGGGAAAATCAAAGGCATGTTCCACATCATGGCCGAGAGCAGCGGCAAGCTGCTGAGCTTCCTCAAAGAAGCGGCCGATCGCGAAGAGGTCATCGAAATGAAGGAAGTCCTCGCCAAGTTCTCCACCGACGTCATCGGCAGCTGTGCGTTCGGCCTTCAGCTCAACGCCTTGGACGACCCGAATTCGGAGTTCCGCCGCATGGGCCGCTCCATATTCGAGCCCAAAACGGCCACGCGATTCGCGAGGTTCGTTCATTAAATATTATTATTACTATTATTATTATTTATTATTATTAATTATTATTATTACTATTATTATTATTGTTATTATTATTGTTGTTATTATTATTGTTATTATTACTTCATTTTTTCACGAATCGACCATCATGGAGTCATTCAATACGTGCATTCCACAGAGATTCAGTTAAGATTAACGGGGTAGGTGCACTCTTTCTATTAGGGCATTCAGCTTTTTAAAGCTGTTTCCATTTTTACACCCTTGGATAGTTAGCCCTTGGAGATGGGATGAAATTATGATGATGAAATGATGAAGTAGACACACACATACACAACATACAGAGACACACACATATATTATTATTAATTATTATTACTATTATTATTATTTATTATTATTAATTATTATTAATACTATTATTATTACTATTATTATTATTATTATTATTATTATTATTATTGAAATGATAGTGGATTGCTGGTGGGAGGTGCTAGATGGGGTAGTGAGAGGTGATTGTGAAATTTTACGAACCATCGCAGCATTCGCCTTGTGACTAAGGGAAACCAGTAAAAATGTCCTGGTCAGGATGGCCGGTCCGGGAATCGCATTCGGACCTCCCGACTGCGAATCCAGATCGCATCGCACTGAGCCACTTCGCTCCGCTATTTATTTACTAATTTTTTTATTTACTATTTGTTTATTTATAATTTACTAATTGTTTATTTATTATTTACCAATTATTTATTTATTATTTACTAATTATTTATTTATTATTTACTGTAACTTCAAATTAATTTCTTCCCATAGCACGTCACACTGTTATTAACTGTTTTTGACGTAAATAAATAAATTATTATTTATTATTTTTTTATTTTTTTTTAAACTTATTGTTTATAGGTTTCTCTTCGAACTTCTGCCGCAGCTCACCAAGTGGATCAATGTGGACACTTCCCAGGACAAGCTAACGGAGTTCTTCATGCGCGTTGTTAAGGAGACAGCCGCCTTTCGAATAAAGAACAACGTGGTGCGGAACGACTTCTTCCAGCTGCTCATCAACCTCAGGCAGAAGGGAAACGTAGAGTACGACGAAAACGACGAGCAGGAGAAGCACGAGATATTTGAAAAGTCTAAAGATGCTTTGGATTTCGGTAAGTCCGTTTTGGTTCGTATACTTCGATACCGTAGCAGTCTTTTTTGGTGCATGTGCACGATTAGATACATTACACTAGATAAAGAGAAACACTAGACCTAATATGAAGGGTTCTATAAAATTATAAATTAATGGTACGTAATCAAAGAAATTTTTGAAATTACTTGTAATATATTAGAAATTACACAGACAACAACCGGTTCAAGGTTACTTACATCAGGCATCTTCATTTCGTGGACACTAATTTCGTTACGTTTTGAAATTCTTAAACTCGATTTTTCTAATCATACAGTAATTATTTAAAATATTTATACTCCATTATCTTCTGAAAACTATTAAGTTTTCAAAAATGATCAACAACTTTAAAATTCATCATTGTATACTACATAATTATGACATAAATGGGTGATTTTTGAAACTATGTTCAATTTTTCTATTAAAACGTTATACATTTGTATATTTTTTCCATTGGACATTGCTTGATATGAAAAGTTTCAAGGCTTGACTACTTATTCGTGCTGCTTTCAGAATTGGACGATGGCCTTATGGCTGCCCAAGTGTTCGTTTTCTTCCTCGCCGGATTTGAGACTTCGTCAACCACCATGAGTTTCGCCCTGCACGAGCTGGCGGTGAACCCGGATATCCAGAAAAAACTCCGGGACGAGATTGATGCTTCGCTTGAGGAGACGGGTGGGAAATTTACGTACGAATCTATCATTAACATGAAGTACTTGGACAAAGTAGTTTCTGGTAAGTTATATTCTTAATTTCTTTTGTTATTCTGACCATGTCCACAACATGGTCGGAAAAAATACGAAAACTGAAAAACATGCTGGGTGCGGCTAGGTGGCAGCCATCTTTCGGAATGGAGAGAAGAGAAATTCCATCAGTTGTGGGAGGGAGGGGGAACCAGAAGAGTAGAAGGAATAGTCATAAACGGTTTTAAAATTTCATACAGGAATGTAAATACAGGAGAGAAACTTAGGAATTTAAAAAGTTCTAGAAGTTTACATTACAAAAAGAACATATTTTAAACAAGTTGATAGGTGAAGAAACTCCTTTTAATCTAAACTCTATCGTCTCCCTCAATGTAAGGTACGGCTAAGTATTTTTACTACGTGAGACCAGAGCAATATGTATTATATTTCTATACGAATCAATAGTCATATTATGAACGTATCAACTACATATCAATTATTTCTTAAGGGAAGATTCGCTTCGATATACGAATGTATTTATCACTAATTTCGTATACACACATTAATTGACGACAAACTAAAGAGTCCCTGGTCGTGTGAGAGTTTTTCGTCGTGTTTTACAGAACAGTCCAAATCAAATGTTTGCGAGCTGAGTTCACTTGAACTAAGGAATCGTCGATGACATTAGTAAGATACCCAATAGTTTGAGTTGTTCATCTCAAGTGGTTTTGATCAATTTTTACGTCATTTTCCTTTGTTTTTTAGGGAAATTTTAAAGCATTTTACGAGCATTTTATTGATCATTTTTTGGCAATGTTTAAGATCATGACTTGTAGGCTGTCCGGGTGACGCCGCGTCATTCGCAGATTGGCCGACGTTTCGCCTGTCATGTCGCAGGCCATAGAACTCAATTCCGAGGTCCCTGGACATACCATTGAATTTGACAAGACGCAGCTTGTGCACAGAGAAAACCGATACTGGCCTAGACGCATCAAAGAGGCAATAGAAATTAGTAGACGGCCGCACAACATCAACGCGGATGCAGGCCTTAACCTAAACCACGCCTGGAAGTATATTCTTCGACCAATTCCTGACTGCGCTTCAACACCGTCCGATCTCCAGGGCGGCTGGTGCGAGGCCCGGGTAGGCCCAGACCGCGAGCCAATCAGAGGGACCTTTTCGCCAATCACGGCGCACCTGCGTTACCCGAGCACCTAGGCTGAAATAGATATAACCCCGGAGGCCGACCTTCACTGCGGCACTACCCTGATGAAGCCTGCGACATGACAGGCGAAACGTCGGCGTCTCTGCCAACGACGCGGCGTCACCCGGACAGCCTACAAGTCATGAACTTGAGCCGCGGCAGCCTACGTGTCCATTAATGTTTTAGGTCATCAAAATCCTTCCCCAACTGATGACAATGTCGAAGTATCTAAAGGGGCTGAGTGAGGTTCAAATGGGTGTTGCAGAGACGCTGCGTTACCCGAGCACCTAGGCTGAAATAAATATAACCCCGGAGGCCGACCTTCACTGTGACACTACCCTGAAGAAGCCTGCGATGTGACAGGCGAAACGTCGGCCTATCTGCCAACGACGCGGCGTCACCCGGAAAGCCTAGAAGTCATGAGCTCGAGCCGCGGAAGCCTACGTGTACATTAATGTTTTAGGTCATCAAAATCCTTCCCCAACTGATGACAATGTCGAAGTATCTAAAGGGGCTGAGTGAGGTTCAAATGGGTGTTGAAGACGCTGCGTTACCCGAGCACCTAGGCTGAAATAGATATAACCCCGGAGGCCGACCTTCACTGCGACACTACCCTGAAGAAGCCTGCGACATGACAGGCGAAACGTCGGCGTCTCTGCCAAAGACGCGGCCTCACCCGGACAGCCTACAAGTCATGAACTTGAGCAGCGGCAGCCTACGTGTTCATTAATGTTTTAGGTCATCAAAATCCGCCCTCTACTGATGACAATGTCGAAGTATCTAAAGGGGCTGAGTGAGGTTCAAATGGGTGTTGCAGAGACGCTGCGTTACCCGAGCACCTAGGCTGAAATAGATATAACCCCGGAGGCCGACCTTCACTGCGGCACTACCCTGAAGAAGCCTGCGATGTGACAGGCGAAACGTCGGCCTATCTGCCAACGACGCGGCGTCACCCGGAAAGCCTAGAAGTCATGAGCTCGAGCCGCGGAAGCCTACGTGTACATTAATGTTTTAGGTCATCAAAATCCTTCCCCAACTGATGACAATGTCGAAGTATCTAAAGGGGCTGAGTGAGGTTCAAATTGGTGTTGAAGACGCTGCGTTACCCGAGATCCTAGGCTGAAATAGATATAACCCCGGAGGCCGACCTTCACTGCGGCACTACCCTGAAGAACCTGCGACATGATAGGCGAAACGTCGGCGTCTCTGCCAACGACACGGCCTCACCCGGACAGCCTACAAGTCATGAACTTGAGCCGCGGCAGCCTACGTGTCCATTAATGTTTTAGGTCATCAAAATCCGCCCTCTACTGATGACAATGTCGAAGTATCTAAAGGGGCTGAGTGAGGTTCAAATGGGTGTTGCAGAGACGCTGCGTTACCCGAGCACCTAGGCTGAAATAGATATAACCCCGGAGGCCGAGTCATGAACTTGAGCCGCGGCAGCCTACGTGTCCATTAATGTTTTAGGTCATCAAAATCCGCCCTCTACTGATGACAATGTCGAAGTATCTAAAGGGGTTGAGTGAGGTTCAAATGGGTGTTGCAGAGACGCTGCGTTACCCGAGCACCTAGGCTGAAATAGATATAACCTCGGAGGCCGACCTTCACTGTGGCACTACCCTGAAGAAGCCTGCGATGTGACAGGAGAAACGTCGGCGTCTCTGCCAACGACGCGGCGTCACCCGGACAGCCTACAAGTCACGAACTTGAGCCGCGGCAGCCTACGTGTCCATTAATGTTTTAGGTCATCAAAATCCTCCCCCTACTAATGAACATGTCGAAGTATCTAAAGGAACTGAGGGAGGTTCAAATGTATGTTGCAGAGACGCTGCGGATGTACCCGCCGGTGCTGTACTTGCGGCGGGAGGCCACGCTGCCGTTCCGCATCCCGGGCAGCGAGGTGACGGTGGACAAGGGCACCTCCGTCGTCATCCCCGTGTACGCGCTGCAGCACGACCCCGACTACTTCCCGGACCCCCTGCGCTTCGACCCCGAGAGGTTCAGCGAGGAGAACAAGGCCAAGAGGCACCACTACGTCTACCTGCCCTTCGGCGAAGGGCCGCGCAACTGCATAGGTGAGGCACTCGCCCTTCTACTGCCTGGCCTTTGGCAAAAAGCCTCCCAACTACATGTGTAAAGCTCCTTCATTTAAAACCTTCGTTCTCATCTATCTGCCCTTCGGCGAAGGGACGCGCAGCAACTGCATAGGTGAGACTCTCGCCCATCTTCTGCCCGCCCTATGGCAAAAAGCTTCCCAACTACATGTGTAAAGCTCCTTCATTTAAACCCTTCGTTCTCATCTATCTGCCATTCGGCGAAGGGCCGCGCAACTGCATAGGTGAGACTCTCGCCCATCTTCTGCCTGCCCTATAGCAAAAAGCTTCCCAACTACATGTGTAAAGCTCCTTCATTTAAACCCTTCGTTCTCATCTATCTGCCCTTCGGCGAAGGGACGCGCAGCAACTGCATAGGTGAGACTCTCGCCCATCTTCTGCCCGCCCTATGGCAAAAAGCTTCCCAACTACATGTGTAAAGCTCCTTCATTTAAACCCTTCGTTCTCAACTATCTGCCATTCGGCGAAGGGCCGCGCAACTGCATAGGTGAGACTCTCGCCCATCTTCTGCCTGCCCTATGGCAAAAAGCTTCCCAACTACATGTGTAAAGCTCCTTCATTTAAACCCTTCGTTCTCATCTATCTGCCATTCGGCGAAGGGCCGCGCAACTGCATAGGTGAGACGCTCGCCCATCTTCTGCCTGACCTATGGCAAAAAGCCTCCCAACTACATGTGTAAAGCTCCTTCGTTTAAACCCTTCGTTCTCATCTATCTGCCATTCGGCGAAGGGCCGCGCAACTGCATAGGTGAGACGCTCGCCCATCTTCTGCCTGCCTATGGCAAAAAGCCTCCCATCTACATGTGTAAAGCTGCCTCATTTAAACCCTTTGTTCTCTTCTACCTGCCCTTCGGCGAAGGGCCGCGCAACTGCATAGGTGAGACGCTCGCCCATCTTCTGCCTGCCCTATGGCAAAAAGCCTCCCATCTACATGTGTAAAGCTGCCTCATTTAAACCCTTTGTTCTCTTCTACCTGCCCTTCGGCGAAGGGCCGCGCAACTGCATAGGTGAGACGCTCGCCCATCTTCTGCCTGCCCTATGGCAAAAAGCTTCCCAACTACATGTGTAAAGCTCCTTCATTTAAACCCTTCGTTCTCATCTATCTGCCATTCGGCGAAGGGCCGCGCAACTGCATAGGTGAGACGCTCGCCCATCTTCTGCCTGACCTATGGCAAAAAGCCTCCCAACTACATGTGTAAAGCTCCTTCGTTTAAACCCTTCGTTCTCATCTATCTGCCATTCGGCGAAGGGCCGCGCAACTGCATAGGTGAGACGCTCGCCCATCTTCTGCCTGACCTATGGCAAAAAGCCTCCCAACTACATGTGTAAAGCTCCTTCGTTTAAACCCTTCGTTCTCATCTATCTGCCATTCGGCGAAGGGCCGCGCAACTGCATAGGTGAGACGCTCGCCCATCTTCTGCCTGCCTATGGCAAAAAGCCTCCCATCTACATGTGTAAAGCTGCCTCATTTAAACCCTTTGTTCTCTTCTACCTGCCCTTCGGCGAAGGGCCGCGCAACTGCATAGGTGAGACGCTCGCCCATTTTCTGCCTGCCCTATGGCAAATAGTATCCCAACTACATGTGTAAAGCTGCCTCATTTAAACCCTTCGTTCTCATCTATTTGTCCTTCGGCGATGGGCCGCGCAACTGCATTGTTGGGACGCTCGCCCATCTTCTGCCTGCCCTTTGGCAAAAAGCCTCCCAACTACATGTGTAAAGCTGCCTCATTTAAACCCTTTGATCTCTTCTACCTGCCCTTCGGCGAAAAGCCGCGCAACTGCATAGGTAACACACTCGCCTCTCTTCTGCCTGCCCGTTGGCAAACATCCTCGCAACTACATGTGTAAAGCTGCGTCATTTAAACCCTTTGTTCTCTTCTATCTGCCCTTCGGCGAAGGGCCGCGCAACTGCATAGGTAACACACTCGCCTCTCTTCTGTCTGCTCTTTGAAAAAACCTCCCAACTACATGTGTTATAGTTGCTCCCTTATTTACACTCTTTCCTTCCATCTATCTGCCCTTTGGCCAAATGGGCTCGTAACTGTAGAGATAAAGCGCTTTTCTTTTCACTCTCTTATCTCCTACCTGCTATTTGGGGAAGGGTCTCGTAACTGTATAGTTCACATTCCCTCTTTTTGACTCCTCCCTCCCTGGTGTCTCTTCCACCTGCCCTTTGACGAGGGCCTACGCAATCGAAAGGCGAAGCGCTTTCGTTTTTGGGCTCTCACATCTCTCTTCTATCAGCCCTTGGCCGAAGGGACTCGCAAATGCATAGGTAAATCACTCACATTCTCACTCTCCCAACTCTCTTCTGCCTGTCCTTTGCCAAAGGGACTCGTAACTGTGTAGATAATGCACTTTTCACTTTCTTGTCCCCTATCTGCCCTTTTTCCACTCGCGCGTCTCTCTGCTATCTGCTCTTTGGCGAAGGGCCTTTAACTCTACAGATAAGGCACTTTCCCTTTCACTCTCTTATACCCACCCTTTGGCGAAGGGCCTCCATGTTGCATACGTAAAGCACACTTCTTTACACTCTTCTTTCCTTGCCATGTCATCTACCATCCCTCTTGCAAAGAGCCTTGTAACCGCGAAGGTAAAGCTCTCCCCGTTTGCCTCTTCATTCCCTTTTCTCGCTTCTACCTCCCCTTTGGTGAAGGGTTTCGCAACTACTTAAGTAAAACTCGCCCCAAGCGCCGTTCACGTTTGGAAGTAATTACCCAAGTAGTCAACGCGTCCTAGCGGCTGATGTGATTCAGGGCATAAATATGACAGCAGTGCCTAGATAGCTAGGCTCGCCGTTTAGAGAACTGTGGCGGCGGCCGGATGCTCTGTTCGCATGTTTTCCGTGGTTTTGCTGATTAATACCAAGCGAATGCCGGAGTAGTACCCACAAAAGGGCTACAGACCATGTGAATTTTTTTCTTCGCATTCCTTGACCTATCCTCACCTCTTATTTACATGCACTACACTACCACACTAGTCAGGAGACCGGTCGGGAGCTTACAGCTCGGCCCGGCTGGAGCGATGCTACGCTGATGGGAGATATCTGGTTAGGGAAAACACGTACCCGGCTGTAGGTCGTCGCCGTATCTCACTACAGACTGGGAAAAGATTACTGGTATCTGTGGCTAAACATAAAAACATGCACTACACTTACGGGACTAATGACCTTAGCGGTTCGCGCTCCCGCAATCACTAATCAACCAACCAACGAAATTATCAATCTATCCATTGTAACGTGCGTGTGTGTGTGTTTGCAGGCATGCGGTTCGGGCTGCTGCAGACGAAGCTGGGGCTGGTGACGCTGCTGTCCAAGTACGAGTTCCACGTGAGCGAGCGCACGCCGATTCCGCTACAGCTCAGCCCCAGCAGCGTAGTCCTGGCCAGCACCACTGGCACCGTCGTGCGCATCACCCACCGCTCATGAGCACCCGCGCCCGCCACGGCCCGCGCCCACGGCCTTCGCCCACGGCCCTCACCCACGGCCCTCACCCACGGCCCTCGCCCACGGCCCTCGCAAGTACGAGTTCCACGTGAGCGAGCGCACGCCGATTCCGCTACAGCTCAGCCCCAGCAGCGTAGTCCTGGCCAGCACCACTGGCACCGTCGTGCGCATCACCCACCGCTCCTGAGCACCCGCGCCCGCCACGGCCCGCACCCGCCACGAAGTCCACACGTATGAAGAAGAAGAGGTCTGCACTGGATCACGGATACTGAGCATCGGGTGCCATTGCGCGAATTACCCATGGCTCCTCATCACCCAGGGCTCCGCTGTGGCCACGTTACGTTCGATATTTTAGGGGGAATGTCACATCCTGATCACACATCATTCTACCACGCACGGATCTTCGTGCTTGTGGATCGCCACGAACCTTGCGTATCAACCGTTTCTCCTGATCAGACCTCCCCCGCCGCGGACCTCACCACTTACTACGTAGGGACCGCACGGCGATATCTCTTCATAGTAGTGCATTAGTTGGTAGTCGATTACGATGATTTTGTTGAACTTATTGCATCACTGTTCTTTTTCATTATGATTTAATTTATGTGTGAATTCCTACAATACCTCCCCTCAAACAAATCGAAATTAAACTCGACAAAATACAAAATAGTCGATTTTTCTTATAATAAAAAATAATAAAAGAAATGAGCTGACTATACTCTCACATTAAAATTTGTTGCTTATTACTTTCAACTATCTTCTCTCATTCTATTTGCTTCCACCTGGCAACATACGCCCATTTCAAGAATACATTTCATTTATCAATCTCGGTTTCTGCACTACTTCTTGAAACATATGATACTGTTTCATATTTTAAAATGAATGAAAAAGGTTTTTTTTCTCATACTCAAGAAAAGGAAGATCGCGCGAGGTACGTCGCCCGTTCGTAAGGGCACTGCTTCAGAATACGCCTGGTAGACACGTCAAATTTTTCATCTCTGTCATTAAAAAATTTATTAACCATTTCAAACATTTCACTTCATATTCCTATATAACCTATATAATCAACATCTATAATTTATTGTAAGTAATGATCATTGCGGTTTTGTTTTAAAACTGACAAACGCAAAGACGCTAGGTTCAAAATTACATTAATGAATAATCACAATTTTACAGACGTACTTCAAAATATCAATCTCTATTTCATCTTCATCGCTGGTATCTTACGGATCATAAACTCTTAAAAATCACCATAATAACTTCGATAAACTGCCTACTAATAATGTCGTGTAACTGTAAATAGTGTTCACAGATACATTTTATAAAATTGTTCGCAGAAGATGATGATAAATATCAGTAAACTCATGCCACAATATTATCAGTGACGTTAAAAATGAAATCAGTTAAGAAAAACCTTCAGAATATTATACAACAATACGACCTCCAGTGTTACACAGGTTTAGTCTCATCAATCATATACACAAAATTTACAGCTTAACAAAGAAAATTCTCCTTTTCTGTACTTCTATACATACATTGAAGAAAAACAAAAAAAATTGGCTGCAAGGATCAAATAATGGTTTAATAAGCATATATCAGACCCTTAGTGACGTCTAGCACGTACTTGACAAACTAATGTGAATATCAAGCAGAATACGGATCCGACTTATCCTAAAAGGTAAGGTCTCTAAAAGTAAACTGTGACAATGGCACAACAGATCTCCCTAATCTTGATTTATTTAAGTAGATTTTATTTCAATGATCAAATATACCTGAATTGCTTGACTATCTTCATCCCCCGTGAAGTCACGAAGGTTAAGCAATTCAAGACATCGCGGGTTCCTGAATGGGTGCCAGCCCGGGAACCCTGGGGATCTAACGGCACCGAGCCTCTGGCCGAAAGAATAAAAGGCAATGACTGCCTACGGTTGACAATTACAGACAAAAAGTAAAGGAGGATTACTCCAAAAATGTTCCAAGCCAGAAGATGGCTATAATAGAAGATGGCTAATAGTTATATCGAATAAACGTAACAGAACTTAAAAACACAAGATTTTACACAAAATATGACTATTGTCTACAAAATATGACTATTGTCTACAAAATATGACTATTGTCTACAAAATATGACTATTGTCTACAAAATATGACTATTGTCTACAAAATATGACTATTGTCTACAAAATATGACTATTGTCTACAAAATATGACTATTGTCTACAAAATATGACTTTTCTACAAAACATGACTATTTTCTACAAAATATGACTATTTTCTACAAAATATGACTATTTTCTACAGAATATATCATATAACGAAATTCATGTGTTCAATTTTTAGTGTTAACAATGTTAGTTTAAAAAAAAATATTATCCAATGTCTCGCACTTTAATATTTTCTCAAGCCACCCCTCGCCTGAGACAGAGTTTCTCCGAGGCTATCGATACTTCTCGGGCAGCCTCTCAAAGGACGGCGGCGACAAATCGCTAAACGTCGCGGCGGCGGCGCCGTCGCCCGAGAAGACGGACCGTCGGGCGTTGCTGCCGCGTCGTGACGAGGGCCCCGTTCAGCGCTCGTCTCTGTAATTGGAACTCGTCGGGGAACCGTTGCGTCGCGCATTGCGAGGCGGTCGCTTTCTCGTTAGCGGCAGCGCGGAGGGGGGGAGGGGAAATGGACGCTGGGAGCGCGGCGTGCGGCTGTCAAACTCAAAAGTTTCCGCCGGCTAAGATATCTCAGGGCAAACAGTGATGTCACTGCAGTGCCTCTGACAGGGAGGACCTAGGGTTACACTCCCCACGGGGGCAGCATTTTCCACACTAGCTACACAGCTAGGTTACGAGCGAAGTTACTGGGAGAGGTGGCTCAGGGCATCAACTGATGTCACTGCAGTGCCTCTGACCGGGAGGTCCTAGGATCACACTCCCCACGGTGTCAGCATTTTCCACACTACCTACACAGCTAGGTTACGAGCGAAGTTACTGGGAGAGGTGGCTCAGGGCATCAACTGATGTCACTGCAGTGCCTCTGACCGGGAGGTCCTAGGGTTACACTCCCCACGGTGGCAGCATTTTCCACTCTACCTACACAGCTAGGTTACGAGCGAAGTAACTGGGAGAGGTGGCTCAGGGCATCGACTGATGTCACTGCAGTGCCTCTGACCGCGAGGTCCTAGGGTTACACTCCCCACGATGGCAGCATTTTCCACACTACCTACACAGCTAGGTTACGAGCGAAGTTACTGCGAGAGGTGGCTCAGGGCATCAGCTGATGTCACTGCAGTGCCTCTGACCGGGAGGGCCTAGGGTTACACTCCCCACGGTGGCAGCATTTTCCACACTACCTACACAGCTAGGTTACGAGCGAAGTTACAGGGAGAGGTGGCTCAGGGCATCAGCTGATGTCACTGCAGTGCCTCTGACCGGGAGGTCCTAGGGTTACACTCCCCACGGTGGCAGCATTTTCCACACTACCTACACAGCTAGGTTACGAGCGAAGTTACTGGGAGAGGTGGCTCAGGGCATCAGCTGCTGTTACTGCAGTGCCTCTGACCGGGAGGTCCTAGGGTTACACTCCCCACGGTGGCAGCATTTTCCACACTACCTACACAGCTAGGTTACGAGCGAAGTTACTGGGAGAGGTGGCTCAGGGCATCAGCTGATGTCACTGCAGTGCCTCTGACCGGGAGGGCCTAGGGTTACACTCCCCACGGTGGCAGCATTTTCCACACTACCTACACGGCTTGGTTACGAGCGAAGTTACTGGGAGAGGTGGCTCAGGGCGTCAACTGATGTCACTGCAGTGCCTCTGACCGGGAGGTCTTAGGGTTACACTCCCCACGGGGGCAGCATTTTCCACTCTACCTACACAGCTAGGTTACGAGCGAAGTTACTGGGAGAGGTGGCTCAGGGCATCAGCTGATGTCACTGCAGTGCCTCTGACCGGGAGGGCCTAGGGTTACACTCCCCACGGTGGCACCATTTTCCACACTACCTACACGGCTTGGTTACGAGCGAAGTTACTGGGAGAGGTGGCTCAGGGCGTCAACTGATGTCACTGCAGTGCCTCTGACCGGGAGGTCTTAGGGTTACACTCCCCACGGGGGCAGCATTTTCCACTCTACCTACACAGCTAGGTTACGAGCGAAGTTACTGGGAGAGGTGGCTCAGGGCATCAGCTGATGTCACTGAAGTGCCTCTGACCGGGAGGGCCTAGGGTTACACTCCCCACGGTGGCAGCATTTTCCACACTACCTACACGGCTTGGTTACGAGCGAAGTTACTGGGAGAGGTGGCTCAGGGCGTCAACTGATGTCACTGCAGTGCCTCTGACCGGGAGGTCTTAGGGTTACACTCCCCACGGGGGCAGCATTTTCCACTCTACCTACACAGCTAGGTTACGAGCGAAGTTACTGGGAGAGGTGGCTCAGGGCATCAGCTGATGTCACTGCAGTGCCTCTGACCGGGAGGGCCTAGGGTTACACTCCCCACGGTGGCAGCATTTTCCACACTACCTACACGGCTTGGTTACGAGCGAAGTTACTGGGAGAGGTGGCTCAGGGCGTCAACTGATGTCACTGCAGTGCCTCTGACCGGGAGGTCTTAGGGTTACACTCCCCACGGGGGCAGCATTTTCCACTCTACCTACACAGCTAGGTTACGAGCGAAGTTACTGGGAGAGGTGGCTCAGGGCATCAGCTGATATCACTGCAGTGCCTCTGACCGGGAGGGCCTAGGGTTACACTCCCCACGGTGGCAGCATTTTCCACACTACCTACACGGCTTGGTTACGAGCGAAGTTACTGGGAGAGGTGGCTCAGGGCGTCAACTGATGTCACTGCAGTGCCTCTGACCGGGAGGTCTTAGGGTTACACTCCCCACGGGGGCAGCATTTTCCACTCTACCTACACAGCTAGGTTACGAGCGAAGTTACTGGGAGAGGTGGCTCAGGGCATCAGCTGATGTCACTGCAGTGCCTCTGACCGGGAGGGCCTAGGGTTACACTCCCCACGGTGGCAGCATTTTCCACACTACCTACACAGCTAGGTTACGAGCGAAGTTACTGGGAAAGGTGGGTCAGGGCATCAACTGATATTACTACGGAGCCTATTACTGGGGTTCAGAGTTCCACTCCACACGATGGCAGGGTTTTCGACACTACCTACGTTGTTGGTTTGAATTCAGCCGCTGTCTGGAGGAGACTTCTAAAACGACGGCTGCTCTAATGGGTAGTTTTCCGAGGTTTCTGCGATCAACGCCAGGCAAATGCCGGTGCGGTACCCCCAACAAATAGGACACGGCCGGCACGCGATCTTTCCTTCCCATTCATTGTCCTACCCTACATCTTACATACACACACACCTGCGGGGCTCCCGCCCAGCCGGGACAAGCTCTAAGCTCTCGACCGGCCTTCCGGCGTGTGTGGTAGTGTAGTGTATGTTAGTGTGTTAGTGTATGTGTGTGTTAGAAAGCGGTATTGAGAGGACAAGGAAGAGGAAGGAAAGACCGCGAGCGGTCCTTTTGTTAGAGTACTGCTCCGACATTCACAGCTCCGTTCACATTCACAGCTCCGTTCACAGGAGAAACCACGGAAAACTACGGTTCAAAGCAGCCAGCTGCTAGAATTATCCTCCAGACAGCGTCTGAATTCGCTTACAAGCTAGTGTCCAAAATCCTGCCACTGCGGGACTCGTACGTAGGAGGTACTGGAGTGACATCAGTTAATGTCTGGAGCCTCCTCTCCATGTTTCTAGTTACGAATATCATTTAGGCAGTCTAAAGAGGCACGAGCGGGGTCGTCTGGCGGTTTGCAAAATAATGAATCACTTGCTTCCTAGGAAGGTTTGTCCGATATGTAAAGTGTCAAACAAACTCTCTCTTTTTTCAGACAGTCAATAGTAAAATCAGATCTTTCACGGCAAGCATAGCGAGCTAAAAGTTCATAGCGCCGCTAAATATAAGGCGATGCTCAAGTGTTCAGATAAAATTGGGAATGCAACAAAAGAAACAAAACAATTTCGTCTGACCGCATCAGCTACTACTAATCTTAATGTACGAGAACTCGTATCATTAGGTGATTTGTATACTCGAATAAAAATAAAATGTAAGTCATAAGGTCGTTTAAAAAATTTTGTATGGCACACGCGATAAAAAAGATTTTATTTTCATCTTAGGGTTGTACCACTCATGTCGCTGCATTACCAACTCGCAAAATAAATATACACCACTCGTATCGTAAATAACTACTGTTGTTCGTCAAATTGTAAAAATTCTACATCGAAAATTCACCAAGTTTCTTTACTTTGTTTAGCAACGATTTTGCGATTAACTGCGAAGAAAAAGAATGTGATAAAAAACCCACATACACGATCTGTTGTAGGAAACGACCAAGCAACAACAGAGAAGAGCGGTAGCTGGTAATTGATTTCAAATTTATAGCCCTATCTACTGCGCACAGCTTTACTGGTTACCATATTTCACATTCTGCTTAGAAATATCGCGGATTACACAGCGTAGGGATCCAGCAAGCCGTGAATAGAATTACGAAGAATGAAATTTGGAGGAGAGTGAGAACATAAAGAACTGATGTTGTTTGAACATAAAAAAAAGTGAAATTCCTTAAACCTTTTTACTCGATAAGATATTGCATAAAGCTTTTTCATTTTCTACGCAATATCCCTTTACAGCTACGTGGATAGTTTCATGAGCAAAAAATCAAGCCATGCAGGAAGAAAATTAAATTACTATCTTGTAAATAAAATTTGCTTTCACAGCAAACGCAACCGATCAAAGAACGTTCTCTCCGTCAACTATAAATAATGAAAGGATCTCTTAATCGATCAGTCATACAACTACCGTAAACTCTCTAGCGCCGCTACTCAATAAACAGAACTTCTTCGTACTAGTTACTTTTCAGATGTCTTTAACTCTTCAAAGCTCTTTAATATTGTCTCCACCACTTCCCAACTGCTACCTATCGGCGCTTAAATACATTTATTTCAAATTTTTATTCGCTTTCTGGTCCTCTTAAAGTACAATTGAAATATGAGTTTAACAATATTACAGAAGACAAAATACCTTGACTGATACGCAAATTTGCACTGATAAATGTGCAGCGGTTTTTGAGAAAATATATTTTGGTTATTTCCGAAAATGCTCGAACTTGAGCTCGTTTTTAAAGAAAAGTTTTGAGTTTTCGAGAAACTTCCTCAGAAATAATTGAAATAACTTAAAATAACAAATGTAATATTTTTTTAAAATACTCAATGTAAATACGAAATATTAACGGTTAGAAAGTTTATTATTTATAAAAGTACACTTATGAAATTTTTGAAAAATCATAGAAATACATCAAAATGTCATTCATACCATGTTATTCACTGCATTTACTACTAACCGTACAAAAAATAATGAAAAAATGTCGTTTGACAACAAAACTTGTCTTTAATATTTCCCAAAAATCTAATATTTTAAACAATGTTTGTAACATTAATTGAAAACTAATTCAGGAAAACAAATTTTATTTTAAAAAAACACCTACCCTCAATAATGTAATTTCACGAGAAGATTCAAAAACAATAGAACTCATACAAATTTTGAAAATTCTGATCAATGAAAATCGGACATACGCTATTTTCATAAGTGTACCTCACTGTATTCGTACGTGATGGCCGTGTAAATCTATTGCGCATATTCGTTTAAGTGTGTTACGAACGGACAAAAAATGAGAAAGACAAATATCTCGCATGGCCCGTTGCCTGTTTGTCACGGAATTACTCCTGCATTCGGCCGGTACTGATTGGAACGGGAAAAAACCTCGGAAAGCTACTAACGAGAGCAACCGGCTGCTATAACTCTAACAGCTATAATTCTTCTGTATTCAATGTCTGAATTCGACGCAGCAACGTCGACAGCATCAACAGCTAAGAGAACTATTCTTCTGTTTGGAATCAACGAAGAAATATCGTTTAGAAAAATAGGAAGAGAACAGCGCCTAAAATCGAACCCTGCGAGACCCCATGTGCAATTGATAACAAACAGGAAAGGTGAGTAAATAATGTCGTATCATTCCAGTTCGATACTGACTATGATGTACGTGTCATCTAAGATACAATTTGCATATCTACTGAAAACTGTAAAACGGTTATCAATCGATATAAGGATACATTCTGGACTGGACAAATGCCGAGCAGTCAGTGTGGTTCAATGAAAACTGAAAAATACTTCCTATGCGGAATGCAAGCTGAAGAAACGAACCTACATCTGGGATTGGAATCAGTTGGTCATACGAGCAGGTATACGGTCAGTCGAAAATCCGTCACAGTCGGTAAACTGATTGATTGATTGTTAGTGATTGCGAGTACGTCAACATCTAAGGCCAATATTCCCGTAAGTGTAGTGCATGTTTTTGTCGCGGGAGGTGGCGGTGGTCTTCCCTCGCTGGATGGCGAGATCCGGCGCCGACCTGCACGCCGGCTAGCGGGTTTTCTCCGAGTTATCTCCTGCCAACGAGGCACCGCCCCTGCCGGGATAAACTCGAAGCTCCCGACTGGCCTCTCGACGTATATGGTAGTGTACTCCATGTAAGTATGTGTGTAAGAAAGGGTTGATGATAGGACATAGAAGAGAAGTGAAAGATCGTGTGCGGAACGTGACCCGTTTGTTAGGTTAGTGCTCCAACATTCGCCTGATGTGATCAGAGAAACTACAAAAAAAAAAAACAACTCCCGATCAGAGCAGCCGGGGGCAGGATTTTTCCAGACAAGTCCTGAGTTCGACCTAGCTCTCTAGTCAGTGCCGAAAATCCTGCCTCTGTCGCGACCCGAACTCTAGTACCTCCTGGTCAGAGGCATTGCAGTGACATCAA
This sequence comes from Gryllus longicercus, assembly GCA_038098605.1. Taxonomy (NCBI): domain Eukaryota; kingdom Metazoa; phylum Arthropoda; class Insecta; order Orthoptera; family Gryllidae; genus Gryllus; species Gryllus longicercus. The sequence goes on along the minus strand of JAZDUA010000039.1, from coordinate 2,153,939 downwards.
TTAATGTCCTCGGCCACCTAAGTCCGTGTGTAATTCAAATGATACCTACACCGGTACTCGTCATTTAATCAAAATTCATGCGTGTCTATATTCTAAATAAATTCTTCAAGTATACCGAATAATAAAAACTATGAAGAATAGCCTAATATCTTTCTCACAGCCACATTTACATTCTGATCGTACTTGCTCTTTGACACATGGGGGGGGGGGTGAACAAAATTTTGCGGAATTCACACTGTTCCCATGGAGCCCAAACTTTAATAATAATACGGCCCGGCGCGGAAATTCGAACTAATTGCCAGAGCTGAAATCACGTAGCGACACCAATTACGAGAACCCACCCTCTCGGGGCCGTTTATCGCAGCTGCCAGCAAACTTCTCGATTTGAAAGGGCAATCGATTCTTCCCTGCGACAACGTAAAGGCGGAGCCTTCCCTCAGCTGCGCAGGAACTGAAAATTTTAGGCACAGTACCACGCGGCAAGGTTTTATTTGCTTGTTTGTTGCGATGGATGAACACTCGAAAGGTTTACATTTGAGATCATCGAGAGATAGATAGATAGAGAGAGAGAGAGAGAGACAGAGAGAGAAAGAGAGAGAGAAAAAGAGAGGGAGGTGTGAAGAGTGTGAGGGAGATGTGAAGAGAGTGAGGGAGATGTGAAGAGAGTGAGGGAGATGTGAAGAGAGTGAGGAAGATATGCAGAGAGATAGAGAGACGCAGAGAATGAGAGAGATATGAAGAGGACGAGAGACGAAGAGGCAGAGAGTATGAGAGAGTGAGAGGGATGCGGAGAACGTGATAGGAAGAGAGAGGAAAAGAGATGGCCAGTTAGAGGGATGGAGAAAAAGATTTGGAGATGGAAGAGAGAGAGAGAGAGATAGAGAGAGAGAGAGCGATGGAGAGGAGGAAATATCGAGTGATTCTTTAAATTTGCAGAAAATCGCGAGCTCTGTGACCTCCAAAAATAGACAGGGGACAATACAAGCCGTACGTTGGCCATGAGAGTGGAACATTTCTGATCTTGTGATCTGAACAATTACGATTCTTTTCGAAAGCAAATAGAGAAAATCGATGAACTCATTTCAATTTTATTCAATTATTCTGTTTAGTACTAAAAGGAATTTCACAAAATATTCAGCATCCACAATGTATTTGATTTCATTTACTTTGATAATTTTGCTTACAATACTTTGCAAAAATCGACTTCCATTCTTGGAAACTACTTTTAATTTGGTATAAACATTAATTCAACGGATACTATGTAAAAATTAAGCGTTTTATTCTATAGAGAAAATTTTATACATCAGTAACAACACACAGCAAGTCTTTAAATGAGGAAAGAAAATCAGGAAGGCGTTCACGTAAGAATTCCAAATACGATCGTCATGATTTTCAGCATTTAAAAGAATTTTTCTTCATCTTTATAACATTAAGATCTTTGGTTGAGCTACATTTTTCACAGAATGAAAATATTAAATGGCAAGTAGTGTTTGAGAAAGCTTTAATAAATATATTTCAGCTTACCGCCCCCTTCGTAAAGGTTCTTGAAAATTTATCAGCTTGAAACACTTACCTGCAACAAACAAAAATAAAAAAATACATGATATATGCAGCATAAAATGGCAATACAAAACAAACAATTAACAAACCAACATAGAGCATATGTCAAAATTAAATATAATAAGAAATAAGATTCTATAAATACTTTGCAATTTAAAGTACTTATTGTTGTCGCTGATTGCTTCTGGGTTTAATTCTAACATTTCTCTATGTGGACTTAAAATTCGCTTCCCTTTGCAGGGGTAGCAATTGATTGATTTATTGTTAGCGATTCCGGACGCGCTAACTAATCACGTCATTATTCCCGTAAGTGTAGTGCATGTTTTTTCACGGGCTATGTCTGTGGTCTTCCCCAGCTGGATGGAGAGATCCGGGCCCGACCCACCGTCTTCTAGCGGGGTTTCCCCCAACATCTTCCACCAGCCCCAGCCGGGTCAAGCTATAAGCACGTAAGTGTAAGTAAGGTAGGTGAGGATAGGACAAGGAAGAGGAAGGTGAGATCGCGCGCGGTCCCAGACCCGATTGTTAGGGTACTGCTCCGGCATTCGCCTGGTGTTGATCTTAACCATCACAGCCGGGAAGAGCTCTAAGCTCCCCACCGGTCTCCCGCCATGTGTGGAGTGTGGTGCATGCTAGTGTAAGGGGAGAGGATACGGCAAGGAAGAGGAAGGAAAGATCGCTCGCGGTCCGTGGCCCGTTTGTTAGGGTACTGCTCCGGCATTCGCCTGGTGCTAATCGGAGAAACCACGGAAAACTACCGATCAGAGCAGCCTGCGCTAGAATTTTCCTCTACTCAGGGACTGGATTCGTGTTAGATGACAAGCTGGTGTCGAGAATCCTGCCACCGTCCGAACTCGAGCCTAGGACTTCTCAGTCAGAGAGACTGCAGTGATATCAGCTGATGCCCTAAGCCATCTCTCCCGGTAAAAAAGCGATTCATAAAAACAGAACCAAAAGTTGAACCCAACGATGAAAACAAGTGATGAAGCTACATTGCGTCTACAATGTGAGAAAGTATCCGATTTAGCAGACTTTCTTATGAGACTGAGCGGACGTTTTTATCTGAATCTGAATGTTTTATTTATTTATTTATTTATATATATATATATATATATATTTATTTATTTATTTATATATATATATTTATATATTTATTTATATTTATTTACTTATTCATTTATTTTATGTCAAAACAGTTAAAAACTGTGTGTGACGTACTGCGGGGAAAAGTGTATTCTATGCATGTTTTCTTAATTATTCCTATCCTATGCCATTTACAAGTTTAATTCTGAATACTTAAATACATGAGCGTTTTTGGAAAGAATCGTTAACAAAATATTCACCCCGATGTAATATAATATATTTTGAAAGATAAATCAGCTATAGATTTGGGTTCTTGTTCCTCATCATGTCCTTTGAAATGGAATATACTACTTGCCGCGACAAAATGGTGAATGGTACTTTGATAATTATATTTCTCACTAAACTCTAGAAGACGAGCAAAGATAATGAAGTTATATTCATTATTGCACCGATATTCATAAAGCCTAAAATGCAGTAAGAAAAATCCCGACCTCTGGGAATCCCTTCCGACTTCGCAACTAAAACGCGTTAATTTCGGGTCTACCTTCATTAAATGAGAGAACATAAAAAGCTCGTTTCATATCGTCGTGCCGCCACGAACATCCGGAAGAGGCAGAAACACGCAGAAAGATTCTCACGCGTATAAAAGCGGCTGCGGTTGGTTCAGTAGGGCTGGCAGGGGTTGGGGCGCCAGGTTTAGTGGCCTTCACGAAATCCCTGGTATGAAATAATTATAAACGTTGTCATTGCCAACAATAGTATTTAATATAAGAGCAGCTTTCGATGGCTTAGCCATCATCATCAGTTAGTCGTTTTGTGGCTTCCATCCAGCAGACAACTGATGATGATGGCTAAGCCATCGAAAGCTGCTCTTATATTAAATACGATTGTTGGCAATGACAACGTTTATAATTATTTCATGAAAAATGCCAACGATAACGCACCACAACACCTATATCCCTGGTATGAGACAAGAACACTTGGCTAAGACAGCGAAACCTGTGCAGAATGCAATGGGTAAGCTAATAGATATGTCTTAAGATAGATAAGCCCCGGTTTTAAGTTGACCAAAGCAGAATTCTCTTCCAGGAATCACCGAATTAGGTAGCTCAGAGAATACACTGGTACAACTGTAATGCCTCTGATCGGGTGATCCTACAGTTCGAGACCCGATGGTGGCAGTATTTTCCACTCCAGCTCGTATTCATCTGGAGGGTAATTCAATCGACCAGCGGCTCTGATCGGTAATTTTTCGTGGCTTCTCCGATCTTCACTATGCGAATGCCAAAGTAGTTCCCTACCAAACGGGCCACAGACTGCGCGCGCCTCTTCATAGTCCTATCCTCGCCCCTTACACATACACACACACACAAACATTAACATGTACTATCTACCGCGCATGTTTGGAGACCGGTCGGGAACTTACATCTTGTCCCGGCTTAAACAGTGCCACGCTGGTAGGAGATACCTGGTTGGGGAAAACCCCGCAAGTCGAAGAGTAGGTCGGTGCAGGATCTCGCCGTCAGACGGGGGAAGATAGCCTCCTCGCGCGATAAAAACATGCACTGCACTTACGAGACTAATGGTATCAGAAATTTACGAATGAGCAGATTTTGAAATTACAATTGGAAATGATAAGATGGTATTATGAAGATGCAACCCATTGTTTGTCACATACTTCTGATTTTTTTGTTGGGTTGTTACAGTAATTCTGTATGTTACATCAGTGATTGGACCACAGCAACTTATAACTTTACTGCGTAATAAGTTTTATGGGACTAGTGTGTCATGTATCATAAGGAATTTGTAAAATATTTCGAGGTATTATTTCGAGCTTCGATTGAAATGTAGTGTCTCTGCAAGGTCACGAGCTGAACAGAGAGGAGACACTGTCATCAAATCGGGAGCTTTAATAGTAAACATTTAAGTCGCAACGAAGCATCTGATTGGATGACATTGTCCTTCAAGGTCGTGACCGTGAAGGGACACCACGTATAAATCTGATTATAAGGAACATGTAAAACATTATAATGATCAGAGCAATCGAACCACATACACATTGCAAGCGTCCAAAACCTCGTTGCATCTCTAGCTACTTGGCTGACCGAAATGTCCTAGGCACAAGTGGCAACGTTTCGGCCGCCATTCTGCGACCTTCCCCAGGGCATAAAATTTGCACCAGTTCTGGAATGTGGTGTCTCCCGTAGTCTAGGGATGCAACATCGATGTTGATGTTTTCTAAACATCAATGTTTTCAAAACACCAATGTTTTCAAAACATCGATATTTTAAACATCAATGTTTTAAACATCAATGTTTTAAACATCAATGTATTGAAACCGATGTTTTTGAATATCGATGTTTGGGGTTCGATGTTTTTACGATTTCAATGTTTTTTTCGTTGGCGGAAGACACCCATATTCACAATTTTGTAAAAGTACAAATAATAAACAATAATTGATGACACCAATATCTCTTTGTATTCGACACCCAATCCTTATCGAGCAGACCATGATCCCTTGCTCGAGATGATCCTGAGGGCCTTGTGTTTCCTTCAACTATCCTGTATTTCGCTCATAGAGAAACATTGTACAATTTTATTTTCAGCTAAATTTTAATTATAAATTAATAAGCACGGCCATTGTCAAATTAAATTTTGTTGCGCACGAATTTAATGTTTAAGGTAACAAAACCAACATTAAAACATCGATGTTTAAAAACATCGATAGTTTTTGGTTGATATATTAATAGGTAGTTTGTGCCACCTCGAACGTTAAAACACTATCGATCGTCTACGCATGCGCAGTTCAAGTTTCGCAACACTTTAATGTGTCTGCGCATGCGCAGCAGATCGATAGAGCTGACGCTATAGCGTGCACAAACTCCCTACTCAGGAATAGAGACGTTCGATTCCTGTAAAAGAATCGATCCTAGAATCAAAAAGTTGGAATCGATACAAAACAATCGAATCGAAACAAAACAATCGAATCTCATGAGAATACTAGGGTGTTTGTGCCACCTCGAACGTTAAAACACTATCGATCATCCACGCATGTGCATCACTTTAATGCGTCTGCGCATGCGCAGAAGATCGATAGTGCTACCGCTACGGGGTGCACAAAACTCCCTATGTTTTGGTTTCAAATCGATGTCGCATCACTAGTACAGCCAATCAGGTACCGACTCCGGCTGCGGAAACCTACGCATCCCGTTGCGCCCGTCCCTGCTGCCCGCTGTGCTCCTTCCCGAGTGGATCTCTAGTAAATGGGAAGCTCTGGCACTCGCGCCTTACACCGCCGTTGTGAGCTCGAGACCGGAAGTGGCGGCAGAAGACTCGCACGCTTTGGAACTCGTGGGCGTCGCGGCGGTAGGCGGCGGAACGCGGGCGGAGGGGGGGGGGCGTATGAGACAGGAGACGGGCGCGGGGCGGAGAGAGGCAAGGAGATGCGGGGCGGGGCGGGGCGGGGAGGGGCTGGGCGGGATGGACAGGGTGGTGGGAGGTGGTGGGAGGTGGTGAAGAGGGAGAGGAGAGGGGCGGAGGGGGGAGGATAGGGGCGAAGCGGGGTGTGGCGTGGCGTGGCGGGCACGACGGGGAGGGGGTGGGCGGGATGAAGAGGGAGGTGGGCGCATGGAGTGGGGTTGGGCGGAGGGGCGGAGAGGCGGAGAGGGGGGAGGAGAGGAGCGTGGCGGGCAGGGGTGGGGTGAGGCGAGGCAGGGCGGGGCGCAGCGGGGCGGGGTGTGGTGTGGTGGGGCAGGGCGGCGTGCGGTGGGACGGGGCGAGGTGGGGTGAGGTGAGACGGGACGGAGCGGGGCGGGGTAGGGCGAGGCGGAGCGGGGCGAGTTGAGATAGGGCGGGTGGAGGTGGGACGTGGGGAGGAGGGAGGGGCGGGACGGGGCCGGACGGGGCCGGGCGGGGCGGGGCGGGGTGGGACGGGGCTCTGCCGGAAGTGCGGTGGATGACCCAGCAGGGAAAAAGTGTGGCGCCGAAAGCCTCACAATGCACGAGCGTGAGCGCGGATGGGAAGTGCGCAGACCGGGGAGCAGAGAAGCTTAGGGATGGAAAAAAGTTGATATTTTCCACCAGCAGGGCAACACCAGGCATCCACCACCAGCGGGTCTCCCGGAACGTGTGCCACTGTAGTGCATGCACGTGTGTGTGTGTGTGTGTGTGTGTGTGTAAAGGGTGAGAATAGAACAAGGAAGATGTAAGAAAGATCGTGCTCGGACCATGGCCCGTTTGGTAAGGTACTGCTCCGGCATTCACCGGGTATTGATTAAATATACCACGGAAAACAACCTATCAAAGCAACTAGCCGCTAGAATTGTCCTCTAGACAGCGGCTTTCGAAAATCCTTCCATCGTCGTGACTCGAACCTGGAACCTGCCTGTCCATGTAAGTGTAAGTAAGGGGAGAGAATACGAGCAGGAAGAGAAAGGAAAGATCGCTCACGGTCCGTGGTTCTTTTGTTAGGGTACTACACCAGCATTTGCCTGGCGTGGTTCGGTGAAGCCATGGACAACTACCAATCAGAGCAGTCGGTCGTTATATTGCTCCTCCAGACAGCAGATGAATTCGACCTAGCCATGTGGCAAGTGTTGAAAAATGCTGCCACCTTTGGGACTAGAACCTTATGACGTCCCGGTCAGAGACACTGCTGTGACATCAGTTGATGCCCTGAGCCACCTCTCCCAGTAACTTCGCTCGTAACCTAGCTGTGTAGGTAGTGTGGAAAATGCTGCCACCGTGGGGAGTGTAACCCTAGGACCTCCCGGTCAGAGGCACTGCAGTGCCATCAGTTGATGCCCTGAGCCACCTCTCCCAGTGACTTCGCTCGTAACCTAGCTGTGTAGGTAGTGTGGAAAACCCTGCCACTGTGGGGCGTGTAACCCTAGGACCTCCTGGTCAGAGGCACTGCAGTGACATCAGTGGATGCCCTGAGCCACCTCTCCCAGTAACTTCGCTCGTAACCTATCTGTGTAGGTAGTGTGGAAAACCCTGCCACTGTGGGGCGTGTAACCCTAGGACCTCCCGGTCAGAGGCACTGCAGTGACATCAGTGGATGCTCTGAGCCACCTCTCCCAGTAACTTCGCTCGTAATCTAGCTGTGTAGGTAGTGTGGAAAATGCTTCCACCGTGGGGAGTGTAACCCTAGGACCTTCCGGTCAGAGACACTGCAATGACATCAGTTGATGCCCTGAGCCACCTTTGCCAGTAACTTCACTCGTAACCTAGCTGTGTAGGTAGTGTGGAAAATGCTGCCACCGTGGGGAGTGTAACCCTAGGACCTCCCGGTCAGAGGCACTGCAATGACATCAGATGATGCCCTGAGCCACCTCTCCCAGTACCTTCGCTCGTAACCTAGCTGTGTAGGTAGTGTGGAAAATGCTTCCACCGTGGGGAGTGTAACCCTAGGACCTCCCGGTCAGAGACACTGCAATGACAACAGTTCATGCCCTGAGAAACCTCCCCCCCGGGGGGCGGGCGGAGATAAGCGAGGCGTCTCAGGGGATGGGGAGGGTCGATGACCTGGCAGTTGCGAGACGGTGGCGGAGTGGCGACGGATCGAGTTACGAGCAGGATGGATGAGGGGCGAGAAGGAGGGTTAAATTTCAGCGTTTTCAAAAGGCTTGTTCCTATTATGAAGTACTCATATAACAAGAAGGTTTCAATGTGACACCTACACGCCTGGTTGGTATTGGGTTTGATACACAAGTAGAACGAAATATAATATGAATGTATATAAAGTTTAACAGAGAGGAATGGCTGAGACACGCGCGACTTTTACAATTGCAATTTACTGAAAAATAGACGATATTCTTAGAAATTATATATTAGACAAAGATAATGAATACAAAAACAATGCGATATACGGAAATAAAATTGATCAATACAATTATTGGTATAGAATTCCGTGGATGAGCTTACTAAAAATATTTGTGAGTACCACTGCAAATCTTTTGGAATAAATACGAAAAGAAAATGGACATTTCTAACAGTGCATACATAAATGAATATAAAGGTCATTAAAACGTCAACTTTGAGGCCAAAGGTTTCAAAGAAACGTATATCACACCGTAATCCACAGGATTAGATCTTCTTGAACATTCTACTACATTTTTGCTGGTATGGCGCTTCTCCATATTACCCCACCTGTTCAGAGATGTGCAGTATTTACAACTAAATGTGTATGTGAGGGACAGAGTCCGAGAGAGGGAGAGAGAAAAGGGGAGAGGGAGAGAAAAAAGGGAGAGACGGAGAGTGAGAAAGAGACGGGAAGAGAGACAGAGATTAAGAGCAGAAATATGTCTGTCGGGTTCCGCTAATTCTATTGCATAAAAGCGAAGTTGTTTAAGGCTAGTTTAAGGCCCGACACAATTACTATTTGTAGTCACCACGTGGCAGCACCAAAATAAGTAAAATTTACTTTACCAATAACGTCTGAACCAATGGTCCGATTTTCTATCTGTAAACGGCATTTGACGCCTTTTTAAAATAGAATTTACGCTACCATGACTTTTTTCCAAAAATCTAACAAAAACGCGAATTTGAAATTAGTTCTCAAACTTCCGAGAACAAATTTAAAAATGTGGCCTTATAGCGCGATGGCGACATGCTTCCTGAATCCAACACCGTGCTTGAACAATTAATTTTCATCCTATTTCGCGTCGCGCTTCTGGCCTGTAGTCCTATGGCGAGAGAGACAACTCGCATAGTCGAGGCTTGCGAGCACAACCCCATGGGTGGACAAATGAGCATCAGCACGAAGATTTCATTCGTTATCGAATCCCGCCAAGCGATTTTCGCCGCTAACTTATATACAGCTAGTTCACGTGACAGTGCCTCCCGCGCTGGAGAATGGCCGGTCGACAAACACATTCGTTAATTTGTTTTGGCCGTGTACAACGAATTCCGCTTTTAGGTGCATTCCGAGAGCTGCACCCAGACTAACGCCCGCTCTCAAGCACTTGAACCGCAACACCTGCACTTCCCAACCGTTTGCTCCGTGTACAGACCGTGTCATTATATAACTATTCAATTATAACTGAACTAAAATATAGGAATATTTTGTTTCTCTACGAAAATCTCAATGTGTGTTCGTGTGAGAGACAGTGTGTGTGTGTGTGTGTGTTATTTGCCTGTAATAGATCGAAAATAAAAACTGTAATAATTATTTACGAAATATGTAACGTAATTTCATCCTTTACTTTACGAGATCAAATCGTACAAAGAGAAATATCAAGATTGTAGGAAGATAAACCATGGAACTCTACAATATACCGATGACGCAGAAATCCTGGTGCCAGCGTGATTATCCCTTCTCCCTTGCGGTGGAGCAAGCAGTATATTTTCTGGAACTTTTGGATTTTTTTCATCTAGATCTACCTCTGTTAAACAGGTTATATTATTTTTAAAATATTTAAAATGACCAACTGGCCACACGTTATACTTTTCAAGAAGTGCGTATAATGTTTTTCCGTAAATGCTATCACGTTGGCCTTTGTATTTGAAATGTTTAAATAATATCCTTTGTGATTTTAAAGAAATTAATAGACTTTGTAAATTATCTTATCTTTTAGGATCAAAATTATTTTTGTATGAAAGTTCATAAATATCACGCAATCACATTTCGGTCGTTTAGGAATGAACCGCACATTTTTCCAGCATGTTATCTTCACATGCAAAAAGACGAACAACAGTGAGAACTGTTGGGTAGCTATAAATAATCTAGTGACTACACGATATAGTTACCATAGGGTAAAGTGAATGAGAAACGAAATAAAAGAAAGTTTATAATTCTACCTAAAGATGAAAAAGAATTCGTGCACACACAGGGAGTGACTGACTGAGAGACAGACGGACGGAGTAACTGACGGACGGACTCACTGATGGACGGACGACCTGACGGATGGACGAACAGATGGACGGACGGACTGACGGATGGACGGACTGACGGATGGACAGACTGACGCATGGACAGACTGACGGACGGACTGACAGACTAATGGACTGACAGACTAATGGACTAACAGACTAATGGACTGACAGACTAATGGACTGACAGACTAACGGACTGACAGACTAACGGACTGACAGACTAACGGACGGACAGACTAACGGACGGACAGACTAACGGACGGACAGACTAACGGACGGACAGACTAACGGACGGACAGACTAACGGACGGACAGACTAACGGACGGACAGACTAACGGACGGACAGACTAACGGACGGACAGACTAACGGACGGACAGACTAACGGACGGACAGACTAACGGACGGACAGACTAACGGACGGACAGATTGTCTGACAGACGGGCTGACAGACTGATGGACGGACGGAATGACGGACGCACTGACGGACACGGACGGATGGACTGACTGACGGTCGCATGACGGATAGACAGCCGGCCTGATGGTCGGTCGACCAGACGGACTAACGATCGGCCTCACGGACGGACGGACGGCATAAAGAACAGACGGTCGGCCTGACGGACGGGTGGAAAGTCGGCCTGACGGACGGACGGAAAGTCGGCCTGACGGACGAACGGAAAGTCGGCCTGACGGACGAACGGACAGTCGGCCTGACGGACGGACGGAAAGTCGGCCTGACGGACGAACGGAAAGTCGGCCTGACGGACGAACGGACAGTCGGCCTGACAGACGAACGGACAGTCGGCCTGACGAACGGACGGAAATTCGGTCTGACGAACGGACGGAAAGTCGGCCTGACGAACGGACGGAAAGTCGGCCTGACGAACGGACGGAAAGTCGGCCTGACGAACGGACGGAAAGTCGGCCTGACGAACGGACGGAAAGTCGGCCTGACGAACGGAAAGTTGGCCTGACGGACGGAAAGTCGGCCTGACGGACGGAAAGTCGGCCTGACGAACGGACAGTCGGCCTGACGAACGGACAGTCGGTCTGACGGACTGACGGTTGGCCTGACGGACTGACGGTTGGCCTGACGGACGGACGGATTGACATACTGCCTGACTCACGAACGGCTTAACGGACGGACTGACGGACGGACTGACGGACAGACTGACAGACGGACTGACGGAAGAGATGACGGAAGGACTGACTGACTAAATAGTCAAAATAGTTACAATAATCAAAATAGTCAAAAAGTTACAATACTCAGGATAGTCAAAATAGTTACAATACTCAGGATAGTCAAAATAGTTACATTACTCAGATAGCCAAAATAGTTACATTACTCAGATAGTCACAATAGTTACATTACTCAGATAGTCACAATAGTTACAATACTCAGAATAGTCACAATAGTTACAATACTCAGGATATTCAAAATAGTTACAATACTCAGGATATTCAAAATAGTTATAATACTCAGGATATTCAAAATAGTTATAATACTCAGGATATTCAAAATAGTTATAATACTCAGGATATTCAAAATAGTTATAATACTCAGGATATTCAGATCGACTTGCTGGGTCGATCCCCCACATGATCGACTTGCTGGGTCGATCCCCCACATGATCGATTTGCTGGGTCGATCCCCCACTTGATCGACTTGCTGGGTCGATCCCCCACTTGATCGACTTGCTGGGTCGATCCCCCACTTGATCGACTTGCTGGGTCGATCCCCCACTTGATCGACTTGCTGGGTCGATCCCCCACTTGATCGACTTGCTGGGTCGATCCCCCACTTGATCGACTTGCTGGGTCGATCCCCCACTTCATCGACTTGCTGGGTCGATCCCCCACTTCATCGACTTGCTGGGTCGATCCCCCACTTCATCGACTTGCTGGGTCGAACCCCACTTCATCGACTTGCTGGGTCGAACCCCACTTCATCGACTTGCTGGGTCGATCCCCCACTTGATCGATTTGCTGGGTCGAACCCCCACTTGATCGATTTGCTGGGTCGAACCCCACTTCATCGACTTGCTGGGTCGAACCCCACTTCATCGACTTGCTGGGTCGATCCCCCACTTGTTCGACTTGCTGGGTCGATCCCCCACTTGTTCGACTTGCTGGGTCGATCCCCCACTTGTTCGACTTGCTGGGTCGATCCCCCACTTGATCGACTTGCTGGGTCGATCCCCCACTTGATCGACTTGCTGGGTCGGTCCCCCACTTGATCGACTTGCTGGGTCGGTCCCCCACTTGATCGACTTGCTGGGTCGGTCCCCCACTTGATCGACTTGCTGGGTCGGTCCCCCACTTGATCGACTTGCTGGGTCGGTCCCCCACTTGATCGACTTGCTGGGTCGATCCCCCACTTGATCGACTTGCTGGGTCGATCCCCCACTTGATCGACTTGGTGGGTCGATCCCCCACTTGATCGACTTGCTGGGTCGATCCCCCACTTGATCGACTTGCTGGGTCGATCCCCCACTTGATCGACTTGCTGGGTCGATCCCCCACTTGATCGACTTGCTGGGTCGATCCCCCACTTGATCGACTTGCTGGGTCGATCCCCCACTTGATCGACTTGCTGGGTCGATCCCCCACTTGATCGACTTGCTGGGTCGATCCCCCACTTGATCGACTTGCTGTGTCGATCCCCCACTTGATCGACTTGCTGGGTCGATCCCCCACTTCATCGACTTGGTGGGTCGATCCTCCACTTCATCGACTTGCTGGGTCGATCCCCCACTTCATCGACTTGCTGCGTCGATCCTCCACTTCATCGACTTGCTGGGTCGATCCCCCACGTCATCGACTTGCTGGGTCGATCCTCCACTTCATCGACTTGCTGGGTCGAACCCCACTTCATCGACTTGCTGGGTCGAACCCCACTTCATCGACTTGCTGGGTCGAACCCCACTTCATCGACTTGCTGGGTCGAACCCCACTTCATCGACTTGCTGGGTCGAACCCCACTTCATCGACTTGCTGGGTCGAACCCCACTTCATCGACTTGCTGGGTCGATCCCCCACTTGATCGACTTGCTGGGTCGGTCCCCCACTTGATCGACTTGCTGGGTCGGTCCCCCACTTGATCGACTTGCTGGGTCGATCCCCCACTTGATCGACTTGCTGGGTCGATCCCCCACTTGATCGACTTGCTGGGTCGATCCTCCACTTCATCGACTTGGTGGGTCGATCTTCCACTTCATCGACTTGGTGGGTCGATCCCCCACTTCATCGACTTGCTGGGTCGATCCCCCACTTCATCGACTTGCTGGGTCGATCCCCCACTTGGTGACTTGATGGGTCGATCATTCACTTGATCGATTGCTGGGTTGATCTTCTACTTATGGATTATGGTTGGCTTAACAAGTATCAAAGTTTGCTTACTAGGATCACGGTAGGCTTAACAAGGATCATTGTTGGTTCAAGAAGGATATTGGTTGGCTCAAAAAGGATAATGGTTGGCTCAACAAGGATATGGGTTGGCTCAACAAGGATATGGGTTGGCTCAACAAGGATATGGGTTGGCTCAACAAGGATATGGGTTGGCTCAACAAGGATATGGGCTGGCTCAACAAGGATATTGATTGGTTAAACAAGGATATTGGTTGGCTCAACACGGATTTAGGTTGGCTCAACACGGATTTAGGTTGGCTCAACAAGGATATTAATTGGCTCAACAAGGATATTGGTTGGCTCTACAAGAATTTTGGTTGGCTCAACAAAAATTTTGATTGGCTCAACAAGAATTTTGGTTGGCTAAACAAGGATCATGATTGGCTTAACAAGAATCCTGGTTGGCAAGAAGACTTCTATTTCTTGCAATTTAACATGCATTGCATTCACGAGACTAATCAACATACATAATAAGCTCTCTAATAAATGAACCTTTTAGATTAGTGCGAGTGGAAATGCCTTTAAGAAACATTGTTCGATTTTAAATCGTAACTCTAAAGACAAATAGATGTTCAAAGAAATTTAGACACCAAACCCGAACTAAAGAAAACTAAAGAACAGTAATAATAATAATAATAATAATAATAATAATAATAATAATAATAATAATAATAATAATAATAATAATAATAATATGTACAACGGAGTCCTTATATTTCTTTCTTTTCAAACATTATATTTCTCTGCAAAGAAAGCAAATGACCAGACGAAAGTCAGAAAACTCTACGGGGATTCCAGCCCAGACCAAGACAAGATAAAGAAAAGTTTATTCAAGAAAAAGCGAAGAAGTAGAAGAACATAACAACAAATGGAGATCGTAAGAAATTTTCCAGATCATCCGAAATATGACCACGGACTGTAAACCAACAATGGCGAATGTTAAGAACGAGAACGACAAAATAAATACAACAAAAGAAGAGATCACGAAAAGATGGGAAGAATACGAAGAAGTTATATGATAAGGGCTTACAAATAAAGTAGTGTATAAATATAGATGATTACGAATAAGAACCAGATCGAAGAAATTAATTGGGCGACAAAACAACTGAAAAATGGGAAGTCCCCGGCTGTAGATAATATTCAAATCGAACTATTCAAAGACACAGGGGAAGAAATCTTGGCGAAACTAACACAAATATGCAATGTGATCTGAAAAATAAAACAGTGAACAACAGATTAGCAACGCACTATAATTATTCCATTACCAAAGAAAGGAGACAGCCGAGATTGTGCATATAACAACACAATTGCATGAATACCGTGTGATTCAGTCAATCGGCCAAAGTCATCCCTCGGAAAAAGAAAAAAAAGATTTTAAAAATGTTGTTACTGTAAGCATATATTTTAAGATTTTCCAAAGTAATTCACATTGAAAGAAACCTCATTTTCTATCTACTCTGGAATGTTGTGTAGATTGCATTACGTCGCGTAAGCGTTAGAGTAAAGCATATCCTAAGATCATACAGAAAAAAGATTTCCTCCGTTTTTAAACTCGTTTGAATGTTCCATATTATTTATATCATTGTGTCCGATATGTCACGAAAGAGTCACTTCTAACTGGTTTTGCATGTTGAAATTTCTACAGGTAACTTTTTCTAGAAAATCCACTTTTTATAAAGCAAAGAAAATGGAGGGGAAAACACGCTCCAAATGCAATCAAACATCTAGGAGTTATCCAATTGCATCATTACCCTTCATTCATTCATTTACGTAGTCTGTATGAAATGACTCACCAGGAATTATTTATTCCCTTCAAAATTATACAAATATAACGAATTTATTTTATATCAAAATAACTTACCAAGTACGCTGGGATTAGTCATGATTCATACTATCTTATTTCGATGCTTGTTACGGCGTTGGAGTCAGGATACGGCTCGCCAGACCGCTATTTTACCACTTTATAAAAATTTGAAGTCGTAGGCTTTCTCGGCCAGAGTTATGTGCATAATCTTGGCTGTCCGGGTGACGCCGCGTCGAAGATTGTTGCCGACGTTTCGACCATCTTGTCGTGGTCTTAGCATGTCCATACCATCAGATGTATAGGCATACTAGCCCTGAGGAAGACCACGACAAAATGGTCGAAACGTCGGCAAAACAGCCTTCGACGCGACGTCACCCGGACAGCTAAGATAATGCATTTTTTAAAATTTGTCCGAAAGTACGAAAACATTTTTAAAATTAGCTTCGACTATTTTACTTGGGAACAGAGATTCACCAGATAAACTCTTTAAAGCAGATAAACGTCGTTTTGAGATCAAAAATCGAGTTGTAGGATAAAAAAAACTCGTGCGTATACTCCGCTCATTTTTCACGGTATTTGACAACGGAAGATCTTAGACCAAGGTGGAGTGATAACAGAAGACCTTAGAAGTAAAATATATCTAAAATAAGATGTGAGGAGATGGAATAATGCGGATATTTACACAATTAGTTCCTTTTTAAAAAAAATAGTTAAAAATCGGAATCAATATTTTGAGTAATGCATCAAAAAATTTTAAAATGGTATTCGAAGGAAGACGAAAATATGTGAAAAAGGTAGTTATGTACTACTATTACAGACCGTTTACCTCGGTCTGTACTAGTAGTATAGAATCTCTAGTTTGATATCCATGGAAAAATAGATTAAGATGCAAAGTTACGAACGCATAAACCGAGTGTGTGGCTTGAGTGTCCCGCAAGTACCGCCTCCTCCGTCCGTCCGTCGGGCCTGGCCGTGCCACCCCGCTGACAGAGGGCCCACAACGGGCGGGTGGGTGAAGCAACGGCGCAGAAGAGGAAGTGGGGGGGGGGGCGAGGTGTTTTCGTAAATTTCACTTTACGACGCTCCTATTCGTCCGATTTGCATGATTGTAACGGCGTTGGATAAAGGAAGCATGTCGCCATCGCGCTATAAGGCCAAATTTTTAAATTTGTTCTCGGAAGGTTGAGAACTAATTTCAAATTCGCGTTTTTGCTAGATTTTTGGAAAAAGGTCATTGTAGCGTAAATTCTATTTTAAAAAGGCGTCAAATGCCGTTTACAAATCGAAAATCGGACCATTGATTCGCACGTTATCAGTAAAGTAAATTCCCCCGTGATAGTGCTGCGATCTATTGAATTTTCCTACAAGAATTTTTCGGTGCATTTAGCCTTAAGTGAAGCACAACTGTACCAGTTTAGGTACATCATCTCAGAGCATCAACTGATGTCACTGCAGAGTCTCTGACCGGGAAGTCTTAGGGTTCGACTCCGGAGAGTGACAGCATTTAGGATGGCAATGTTGGGATGATTAATTGATGTTTACGGGTGAGTCAACTGCTATAGTCATTAGGCCTTTAGACGTAACTGAATGTTTTTGTGCCCGGAGATGGTCATGTTCCTTTCACGCTAGATGGAGAGATCCAGTGCTGACCTATACGTCGGCTAGCGGGTTTTTTTTTTCAAACAGGTATCTCCCACCAGCGGGGCAGCACCCCAGCCGGGACAAGCTCTAAACTTCAAACCGGTCTCCTAACTGTGGTGTAATTCATGTAAGTGTAAGTGTGTCTAAGGGGAGAGGATAGGACAAGGAAGAGGAAGGAAATATCGTGCGCTGGTCCGTGGCAGTACTGCTCCGGTATTCGCCTGGTGTTGATCGGAGTAACCACGGAAATCTACCGATCAGAGCAACCGGCCGCCAGAATTCTCCTCCACACAGATGAATTCGACACTTCTATAGCTAGTCACCGCCAACGTGGGGTCGCGAGTCCCCGACACTTCCCGGTCAGTGTCCCTTAAGAGAGAGCACGAATGCTGGTTCTGAGCTGAACTCGGTCGGTGGAGCGGCCGGGGCGGCACGTGGTACGGAAGTCGGGTTTGGGCACCAAGCGGCGAGGAGGCGCTGGAGACGACGTGGGCGTGGGGCAAATGGTGCAAATCGGAGTATAGTGTCGAAAATCCGTCACCGTGGGGTCTTGAACTCAGCCGGTGCAATGGCTGGGGCGGCCCCTGTCCGGAAAGTCTCGGGTTTCGCCACCAAGCGGCGGGGAGGCGCCGGCGTGGGTGTGGGCGCAGGCGCGGGCGTAGGAGGCGGCCGCTGCCTTTGTGGCTTTCGAGGGAGGCTCCGGGGTCGGCGAACGGGGGCGCGGAAGGCGGAAGACTCTTGTCTCTCCTCCTCCTCCCCCCCCCCAGGTTATGACAGGTTGATGAACTTCCTACAGGAATTGGGGTTGGGAGGCACATGTCTTTATCGGCGGCGCAACTAGGGTTTTTTGTCTTCGGAGGTTGGTGTACGTATAATGAGTGGCCAACTTAATGTGTCCTTTTCACGAATTTTTCGTTTATGTTTGTAGCATTGACTCTCTCTTCTTTATACATGTCTAGGTTTCGTGTAAACCAGGTTTCCAAGGGAGTCGTGAATGAAGAGAACGGATAGACGAATACAAGAGGTTGTATGAAATGTTTTATGTTGTGAATAAATAAGATGTTTTGGTTGTGAATAATAAATTAACTAAGGGTTGGACATGAAAAGAGAGCAGTGAACAACATTACATACATAAAAATGCTACATAGTTTTTTATAACTTTCATGCTCAATTTAAAATGTATTTTTATTTATTGATTCGTTTTCATTAATTAGATCCCTGGTGAGGTAGATACTTTCTAATAATTAAATATGGTAAATTAAAAGTGTTGTCTGGTATCAAAAACGTATTTTGCTAATGATCGTTCCGATCGGCCAGGAAGCTGCAAGCTCTGGGGATGATCGCTACGCGAATGAAACGATCATCATCCAAATAAATTGTTGATTTATTTTCATTTATAACGTATTCTAAACCGGCAATGAATATCATTACGATAGAAAGTAACCAAAGACTATATTTTTCAATATCAAGGCTCCGGGGACCGAGGGTTGAAGACCCAAGACCGCCGGTTCCGTTCGGTACACCACTACTTCTAGTGTTCTCAATTTCAAATTTTATTTATTGAGTTATAGTTATTTACAACGTATACAATAGAAACTTTAAAGGAATGTCATTTAGGTGTCATCAACTTGATGGGGTGATATCGCTTTAGAATTAAGCAGGGCGTTCCTCGTGCCGAACTCAACGCTACCAACACAACAACCATTTAATGTTACTTCCATGGTTCTGCTCTCAGGGAATTGAAGAACAATGCCATTATTTTTAGCCGAGTTGACTTCTTGGCTTTATAAGTATTAATGTATTGTAAGACTATTACATAAAGTGTTAAATATACACTATAAATGATAATTAAAGCACGTAGTGATACGGAATTTAAATAAATAAGATATATTTTTTTGAACTGCAAATGGGCATAACTCGGTGGCAGCTAATTACATAAATAAGATAATACAGCTAACATGCAAATTATATAATAATAATAATAATGGTGTAATAATAATTATCGAAACAATAAAACAGCTGATAAAGCAACGATAATAATAACAATAATAATAAAAGTAGTAGTAATAATATTAATAATAATAATAATAATAATAAATATAATAATAATAAAAATAACATAGGAGGAATAAATGGAGCACATAAACTCATAAAAATGGTCGCAGGGTTCAATACCGCATAAGGTATAGATATTTTCAGTGTAAAAGGCGGGAATGCTTGTTTTTTCTGTATTCTTTATCGGCAACGAATCCAATCAGGTCACTTTCCCTCCATATCTTTCGAAGATCGCGATGACACTACTGTTCATACGGAGAAGACAGCGACAAACGACCAAACAGCCAAGAGAAAGGAAGGTTCTTTTTTTTCGAACACAGTAACCGAAAAACCTGCATCCGTCGTTTACTCACTATGAGGCCCCTTCTGACCTACGAATGAAAACAAATAGGTGAATATCGATGCTTCAAATTGACCTGGTGAGGAACTGTTCAATTTTTTGTTGATCTATCCAAAAACTAACTTTCAAAACATTTTTAAGCAAATAAAACTGGTTTTCAGTACCGTACAACACTTGAGGTGTTTAATAGCTCATTTGATTCTTCTCAACAAGACAAATAGGTTATCCCAATTTTAGCAGGTTTTCTCTACGATTTTCTGAAAAAATTCCAGAAAATAACATGTTGTGGCTTACCAGTATATTGGTGAGCACCTGTTGATAACAACACTCTCTTTTTTTCTTGCATTTAAAGAAACCATTACAAACTGATTTAACAGATTAACCTTAATTAATTGTATTTTTTAATGAAATATAAAAATGTACAATCGTATTTTAATCAATATTTTCATGTATGTTCTATGTCATAAAACGGACAAGCCAAGACACTGTCATAGGTTTAAGACTGCTTCATTATGAGCTTTCAAAGCACAAATAAAAGTTTTTAACATGAAAGTACCCGTCAGAGACGCATCGCTTCGACCGTATTGTGCCCAATCCCTCTGTCGTTGGCATTTCATGGAGTGACCCAGCGCTTACCCAACCCCGGGCCCATCCTGCATGTTCTGCAGGGAGGCTGAAAGAGCTGGCGGGCCAGGGGCGAGAGAGGGAGGAGGGGGGGACGGAGAGGAGAGAGGGCGGACGGGCGGCACCGATCGGGCGCAGTGGGTCACGGGCAGGCGCCGAGTCCTCTACCTCGCAGCGTTCGGAGGATGAAAGTAGCTCATCCGGGGGTCGGGACGAGGGAACCGGGCGACTAGTCAGCAGAGGCGGCTGCAGCAGACTGCAGGTATGGTAGATGACTGGCTGGGACGGTACGGGGCTGCGCGAAGTATTGTCGCTGCGGCGGCTCAAACCGGGAGGGCCTGGGGTTCGAGTCCTCGACGGTGGCAGGATTTTCGACACTAGATGGTTTTCGACACTTAAAAATCCACGGCTTCGATCGGGTTTGATCCCGAACTTGGGTACAACAGTCCGCTACGCTAACCGTTACACCATCGCCGCTGCTGAGTGTTCTAGCACCCTGCATAATAATAATAATAAATGTCTTTATTAATGGCGAGGCTCAGGCCATAGGGCCTGCTCTTCCGCTTAACCACTGA
Source organism: Gryllus longicercus (assembly GCA_038098605.1). NCBI lineage: Eukaryota > Metazoa > Arthropoda > Insecta > Orthoptera > Gryllidae > Gryllus > Gryllus longicercus. The sequence continues at coordinate 2,132,975 of JAZDUA010000039.1, read as the reverse complement.
ATTTACATACATTTAGAGTAGTAACATGCTAGATGCAGTAGTAACTGCATCTATTGTTAGCTCCCTTCACGTGCTTCCCACTGTGGGCGCGAGAGACCACGCGGTTTCTAGCGTCCAGAGCGGCAACATTCCCTGCAGAAAATACCGCAACCAGACCTATAAGACCGGCAGATGTGGTTCAGAGCGACAAATGATGTGACTGCAGTGCATCTGACCGGTAGTTTCCAGGTCCGAGCCCCGAAAGGCAGAATTTTCCTTACTAAGTTCAGAGATAGGTTCAATTCAGCCACTGTCTGGAGGAGAATTCTAGCGGACGGCTGCTTTCATCGGTAGTTTTTTTTTTTTTTTTTTTTTTTTTTTTTTTTTTTTTTTTTTTTTCGATCAACACCACACCATGCAGTACCTTAACAAACCGACCGCCTGCAATTTTTCCTTCCTCTTCCTTGTCCTATCCTCACCTCTTACACACACTTACACTACAATACCATCACACATGTCGGGTTGCCAGGCGGGAGCTCAGAGCAGGACCCGGTGGCGGAGATACCTTTAAGGAAAACACACGCTAGGCGCCGTATATGTCAGCGTCGGATGTCATGTTCTAGCGGGGCACGATCACTTCACTTATGTTAAAAGCCGTATCAGTATTGATAGTGCTGCCGGAACATGATCTGTTGTTTCTCTCATGTCCCACAACAATCAAGTGTTGCCATCCTAGTAAAAGAAAATTATGGCTTGGGGATAGAATCTTATAGGATTTACAGATATATTTAGGTGGCGTTGGTTTAATTCTCTGTCTACACACTAATATCGCAGCGCTGCAACACGCAAAAAACACATTTTTGGAAATTTATTTGAATTTTCTGGCCGGATTCGAAAACAAATATGTCTTTGAATTAAATATTTTGGCTCAATGACATTAGTATACATAGCACATTTTTACACATAAGTAGACTAATTCTTTTGCTTTCACAATGCTCTCTTTGAGTATCAGCACAGTAAAATGCAAACGTTTCCAGGCCTTTCCAGCAAAGTTTGTCATAGAGAAAGCCGGGAGATCCTTGCACTTTACTATGCGAATACTCACAGAGAGCACTGTGAAAGCGAGAGAATTAGCCTTCTTGTTTTCGTCCATTATAGTCCTGTACGGTTGTTGGGACCCTTATTGAAATTTACAACGGGAAATCTGAATAGGATACAGAGAAGAGTATGCAAACTTACTTTCCGGGGAAATAGGAAGAAAGTAGAACGGGCGTCATTAGAAATCAGAAGGTTTACGAGATGACTTGGTGCCGTATCTAAACCATTTGTCGGTTATCCAACGTAGAAATATATCTCCACACGACTTAGTAGACCGACGTACTGTTGTAGAGAGGACCACATGTACAAAAGAACGGTTGAAGGCTCAGAGAACAGGTTGAAAAATGTTTCATTACTAACGAAATTATTACGACTGGAATAAGTTGACTGTGAGTCTTTGAACCTCTACTTTTAGGTATTAGCACGATCGAAAATAATTGTGTAATAATAGTTTATTTTATTCATTCATAGCGAAGAGAGTTATTAAAGTGTTATCTTTTTGTTATAGATACCAAAATCTAAAAAATATTAATGTGCTTGTATTGAAGGGTTGTGTTGTGTGGTGAAGTGGAGTGAAATATAGTATGGATAAAGAAAGTGCCCTGTAGTGTCGTGTTTCGAAGTGGAGAATAGTTGAAAAATCACATGATTAATGCGATATAATATTTACCTATGGTAGATATAAGCATTGTGACTTAATTCGTTATTATTGATAATGTATAGTTATTTTTTATGATTCAATGTTTATTATTGTTACCGGATAGATAGAAAATCGGTAATTATTGTTATTTTAAAACTACCATATTTAGTACACATGTATATTTATTGTCATTATTGTCTTTATTATTTTTATTAGCATTTGAAAACACTTTTAGATTAAATGTATATACAAATATATTTAATGTAAGTAAATTATGTTGTGCTACAAACTTTCAAAAAACCTACTTTCAGAATTAATGTCTATATACAAGCTAATTTGTTGTTTCATATTCCAAAAGACTGAACTTTTGCTTTCTGAACCTAATTTATCGAACAATATATGTTTTAACATTGTGGAATGGACATTTTCTGTAATCTATTTAAATTTGATGAAGTCTCGGGAGAGCATTGAAATAAGTGATGAAATCACATTAACAACACTTTGATCGATGCAGAAGGAAACAGTAACCTTCAAATAGATGTTTAGCTAGCTCAATGGCTCGAAAACAAAATCACAAAATTAGCATCGCGGTATACTTAATAATCTCCTCCTTCTCTTCCCCTGGTAGATTAACTGAAATATCTATAAACAAAATACGTATCCAATATATTTACGACACTCATTAATTTTGAGAAAACAATTACAATGTTTCGTAACATTTTTGGTTATTTCAATATATAAAGAATTGAAAATCGAATAACTAATTTCAAACACAAACGGGTTAAGAACAAAGGAAATGACGGGAGTGGCAACTGTGAGACGATGAAACCCATTAAGAGCATGGACCTCCTGCTCGCGCAGGGAATTATTAATCCTTCTTTAATGATGTGATATGATGCTGAAGGGTGAAGGGACGATCACAAATACATCCATGCCCGAGGCGGGATTCGAAGCCGCGATCCTACGATCCGGGATCGCCACGACACTACTTCCTTATCGATCTCAGCTATCCGGATCGACACTACCTACTTCGGGGACAGCTTTCGTGTAGAATTATTTGTCGCGTACTAATCGTGCGAGGAAAATAAAGGGGGCTGCGTTCGCAACTGTTCACTTTGCTTCCCCCCCCCCCCCCGTGAATACCAGGGCGGTGTGAAGTGGCCTGTTATTGTTGCAGTCCTGCCTTCAAGCGGACGCAACTCCTTTCTTCTGTGAGTGCGAAAGCGCCCCTGGCGGCCGCCCGGGGTAATTGCTGCTCAAAGCGGCGGAGGCGGAGGCGGCGGAGGCAGGCGCGGCCTAGCAGCAGCGGCGGCCGGTGGCGCAGTCTGCCTCTCCTGCCACGCCCCCTCCTTCGCCAGCCCCGCGCCGCTCCCTCCCCGACATGCTCCAAACCCACCCCGACCCCCTGGGCGCCACGCCCACGTCCTCGCCCCCGCCCGGCTCAGCCCCCCCACCAGTCCCCTCCCCGCCCCGTCGCGCCCATCCCGCGTCCGCCCAGACCCTGCTCCGACCCCGATCCGTCCCCGCCTGTCCCCGCCCCGACCCCGCCCGGTCGCCCGCCCCGTCCCGTCCCATCCCGTCCCCACCCGTCCCCGTCCCTACCCCCTTACCGTTCCCTCCCTGCCCCTTACCGTCCCCACACCGTCCTCGCCCCATCTTCGCACCCGTCCCGTCCCGACCACACCTCGTTCCTGCCACTTCCCCGCCCCGCCCCCGTCGCCCTCGCTCCGTCCACATCCCTCGTCCTCCGCCCGTTCGCGCACCGTCCCCGCCCCATCCTCGTCCCCGTTCCCGCCCTGTCCCTTCACCCGACTCGTCCACGCCCCCGCCCCTACCCCACCCCGGTGTTGGTGATCTTTCCCCGCTGGATGGTGAGATCTGACGACGAACCGTCCGATGACGGGATATCCCAACAAGGTATCTCCCACCAGCGTGACAAGCTTTAAGCTCCCAACCGGTGTCAAGGCATATGAAGTAGCGTAGTGGGTGGAAGTGTGTGTTAGTGTGGAATGACGATAGAACAAGGGGAAGATCGCGAACGGTCCGTGGCCCGTTGTTCGTGTACTACTACAGCATTCGCATGGTATTGATCGCAGAAACCACGAACTATCGATAGCCGACCTATAGAATTCTCCTGCAGATAGTAATTCCGTCTATGCAGCTAGTGTCGAAAATCCTGCCACTGTCAGGAGTCGAACCGAGGACCTCTCGTTCAGAGGCACATCAGTGACATCTACTGCTGCCCTAAGCCACCTCTCCCGATTCTAAGGATGGGAATGGATGATGGTTTGAACCGAAAACGGTTTTTATCGAGTACAAAAGCTTCCTTTTTTTAAAAAAAAAAGTATAACGAAATTAATTCTATAACCAGATATGTTTTAGCAGTTTTATCCGTGAGGCACAACCGCAGACGAAAATAAATTAAAACCATTTATTTGTTGTAACAATCACCATGCCTTCTTCCTCCTCGCCCACCCCAGCCACTGCCGCCGCCATCGCCCCCGCCCCCAATCCCGCCCCACTCCTCTCCCTGCTCGCGCTTTGTTTTACGCAACAAACGGAACAAACGAGCGGCGAACCTGCGCTTCCGGCCGCGGCCGGCGGCTCACTTCCGGTCCAGCACCCCCTCCCACCCTTGGGGCATAGGCTGACGGCGGCGAGGGGGGGAGGGAGGTGTAGAGGTATAGTGGCACGGAACGGTACTGGAATGAGCCGGTAGCGCACGGGACGAGTTCTTCCCGTTTGATCTGTGGGGCTGGGAGCGACCTGCATGGTAGCTATGTGCGCCATGGTTTTTTCACATCTAGGTATCTGCAGGGGAAGGGTCACTATATTTTCATTACAGAAATAGAGGACATTTCCTATAAAAAAAAGAGGACACTTCATATAAAATGTTTAATGTAATACAGTAGAACCTCGCTAATCCGAAATTTCGGATAATCCAAACAAAATTCGGATTGGAGGAAAAATTAGCGACATAAATAAAATGTTATTTTGTAGTGTAAAGACAGAATTTTATAGTTGTTGTAGAACTGAATAACTAATTATTGAAACACAAGTTGGAGAAATGAAACGTTTATTGCACTGTTATCTACGGTGTATATCACGTTTATATTTAATGTTCACTCAGTAAAGTAATGTTTACTTAGAAGAACTTGTAGAATCGGTAATCTTCTTTTGCCGCAAGGAACTGAATTCGCTTGATGATGAGATCGCAATTGCACTATGTTGCCATTTTCTCACATCGCACAATACGGTGCATTGTCGAGTAATCCTATAGATGCATTCGCATATGTACGGATAATATTCGTATATGCACGGATTTCCTAATCCGAACCCCTCCCCTCCGAATTAGTTCGGATTACCAGGGTTCAATTGTAATTTGTTTTTCTTAAAGACAAAATACCTACTACTGACAAAACATATTTAAATCATGATCTTCCCTCTTACAATCACACAATTGGCCTATTTCATTATAATTACTGTATTTTCCACTTGTATACCAGACGTATTTGGTGGATGGAGAAATCTACCCTCAACAATTAGAACTTTGCTTTGCTTTGAACCTTGCAACAGACGCTTTGAAGTTTTTTAAAGTATTTTTAAGTTTTTGAAGTATTTTAAGCAAGTTAAACAAGACTTTTCTTTTTGACAACATGCTCGAAATATAAGATCACAGGTATTAACACCACAGACAGAACAGTATTAACACGACAGCGCACAGAATCTATAACCAGCAAGAGCATATAATCCACTGAACCAGCCAATGACAGCTCTATCGCACATCATGACGTAAAGGACGTTTCAAGGAATCTAGAAGATCTATGGATTTTGGTGGTTGCTAATTAATATAGTTAAAGGTAAATGTCATTTATTTACACAAAAACATTTATTTATACGACTGTTATGATGTCGGAAGCACGAATAAGTTGAAAAAAGGGCGGAATCCTTCGCATGTCATACGTCTAGTTTACATTTAAAAGTATTGTAATAGTCCTTTTCCGATAACAAAAGAGTACATTTTTTCCTTTCTTGTAAAATCCACCCGTACAAATTTTCTTACATCAAAAAGAGGGGCATGTCCTGGGAAAAGAGAACGTATGGGAACCCTATGGATGAGCACTCGTAATTAGGGGCAGCTGGGGCAACTTACCCCAAGCCCCCGACTTATATGCGCCCCAATTTTTGTTTTCATTGAAAACACAGAAATTTATTTGGTTGTAATTAGTATTAACCGCTTTATATCCGTTGAAAAGAGAAATGATCTATCGCATCCATTAAGATGAACGCAACACGTATCTTTTTTCCCTCCGTTAGTGTGGCACGGTCTCTGAGACCGGGCCTTTCAAAAATCTCATTTATATTTATGACTGTTGGAGTGCGGAAGCTGTACATTCTCCGGCAATTTTGAATTCGCACGTGCATGATATATAGTTAATGTTTAAAATGTTATCGTTTTGGCAAGGCTCTGCTACACGGTCCCTGAATCTGGCTACACTGTTTGTAACATGATCGTTGTGAGTGAACTGGTAATTTATATATATTTATTGACCATTAATTTTCGATGATTGTTTTGAATTTTCACATTGTATTATGGTTATTATTCATTGTTATACAAGAAACAAAACAAAATTCGATTATGGAAAGTGCAAGATATTCATATCCGTTTATATCCGCATTTTCCACAGTTACGACGCTTTTGTTTGGGTGAATCTTTTTTGATACCTAATCAATGTATTAATAGATGATTCCAATGACGAATACGAGTAGTTACGTGAAATAGCATTGAATCTACTTAGATGAGACCTATAACGAGTTTTACCGCGATATTTGTGGATATTTTTTTCCACACATTTGTTATTGTTCTTGAACATTAATTGGTTTTCAGTGTCATGTAAAGATGTTTAAAGTTATAATTTTTCAAACAAGGATTTTGATGACTTCATGATTTTGGACGTAAGTGCTTTCCCTTCAAATCATTCAATAGTTTCACAGCCGCATTGGAATATTCACCCGCCAAAAAAAAGTTACGCAATTCTATTCACTATTCACTCAACATTTTGTAGAAAGATTCTCAGAATTACGAACAAGTGAAATCAATTAGTCAGCATATATTACTTAAAAATAATTATTGTAAAACGATAACAATCGTGAGAAAAAAGTATCTTCCCTGTTACACCATACACGTCCTCCACCTAACGAGGTGCCAAACTAGTGAAAACTAATTTTTCACGCTCAGTCACTTAGCCCAGTATTACGCATGCAACATCCGAATTACTGAATGTCTGGAATGAATCCTATTCAGTTTCATAGAGATTGGAGATAACACTCGCAACAGCATGTAATCCGTTGGAATTTCGTGGCATACAGGAGAACGAAATAGGACATGTATGGAATTAAGGCGAAATCGCATAATAATTCAAAAGATAAAAATACGAATCATCCGGTTTTCAACTCATACTTTTACAGCATTTCATATTCAAAGCATATAAATTCATATTAAGTCATAGATTTGAATCGAAAATTAAATCAATGTATACTTTAGATTGTAATTTAAAGCAACAGAAAATATTTTTCTATTTTCATCAAGTTTTTTTCTGAATTGTGCTCTCCTGAGGACCTGCCATCATTTACATTCATAAAACGTATAGGGTAAATATTGCTCAAAGTAAAGATTAGGAATTCATAACACTAATGGAATATTTTATAAACAATATATTCTACAATAGTAGACGCACAATTTAGTAAGTCAAAAATTCAGAAATATTAAAAATGTTCTATGTCTGCCTCTTTGTCCAGTGTAAACTCTGAAATATTTAAATCGATTTCCATGTTGTTGTTTTTTTTATTAAATGGCAAGACAGGATTGGGTAGGATGGGTCTGATTGAGACGGGATCGGGTAGGATAGAAAAACATTACACTTGGAATTCGCTTCTTTCATTTCTAAAAATTGCGATTCAATAAAAATCCGGGCAACGCGGAATACTTCAGCTAGTATTCTATTCATGAAATCACTTGTCACTGCAGTGTCCCTGGCCGGCAGGTCGTAAAGTTCGAGTCGATGGTGACAGTACTAGCTACATAGCTACGTCGAATTCAGTCGCTGTCTGGAAGATAATTCCAGCAGCCGGTTGCTCTGATCCGTGGGTTTTCCGATCAACACCAGGTGAATGCCGGAGCACTACCCTAACAAACAGGCCACGGACCGCGCGCGATGTTTCCTTCCTCTTCCTTGTCCTATCCTCTCCCCTTACACTAGCATGCACCACACTCCACACATGGCGGGAGGCCGGTGGGGAGCTTAGAGCTCTTCCCGGCTGTGATGGTTAAGATCAACACCAGGCGAATGCCGGAGCAGTACTCTGACAAACGGGCCACTTACCGCGGGCGATATTTCCTTCCTCTTCCTTGCCCTATCCTCTCCCCTTACACTAGCATGCACCACACTCCACACATGGCGGGAGGCCGGTGGGGAGCTTAGAGCTCTTCCCGGCTGTGATGGTTAAGATCAACACCAGGCGAATGCCGGAGCAGTACTCTGACAAACGGGCCACTTACCGCGGGCGATATTTCCTTCCTCTTCCTTGCCCTATCCTCTCCCCTTACACTAGCATGCACCACACTCCACACATGGCGGGAGGCCGGTGGGGAGCTTAGAGCTCTTCCCGGCTGTGATGGTTAAGATCAACACCAGGCGAATGCCGGAGCAGTACTCTGACAAACGGGCCACTTACCGCGGGCGATATTTCCTTCCTCTTCCTTGCCCTATCCTCTCCCCTTACACTAGCATGCACCACACTCCACACATGGCGGGAGGCCGGTGGGGAGCTTAGAGCTCTTCTCGGCTGTGATGGTTAAGATCAACACCAGGCGAATGCCGGAGCAGTACCCTAACAAACAGGCAACGGACCGCGCGCGATCTTTCCTTCCTCTTCCTTGTCCTATCCTCTCTCTCCTTACACTAGCATGCACCACACTCCACACATGGCGGGAGGCCGGTGGGGAGCTTAGAGCTCTTCCCGGCTGTGATGGTTAAGATCAACACCAGGCGAATGCCGGAGAAGTACCATAACAAACAGGCAACGGACCGCGCGCGATGTTTCCTTCCTCTTCCTTGTCCTATCCTCTCCCCTTACACTAGCATGCACTACACTCCACACATGGCGGGAGGCCGGTGGGGAGCTTAGAGCTCTTCTCGGCTGTGATGGTTAAGATCAACACCAGGCGAATGACGGAGCAGTACCCTAACAAACAGGCCACGGACCGCGCGCGATGTTTTCTTCCTCTTCCTTGTCCTTGTCCTATCCTCTCCCCTTACACTAGCATGCACCACACTCCACACATGGCGGGAGACCGGTGGGGAGCTTAGAGTTCTTCCCGGCTGTGATGGTTAAGATCAACACCAGGCGAATGCCGGAGCAGTACCCTAACAAACAATTCGCGGAATTCCTTCCTCTACCTTGTCCCATACTCACCCCCTCACACATACACTCCCACACTAGCCAGGAGGTCAGCCGGGAGATTAGAGCTTGTCCCGGTTGGGGCGGTGCCCCGCTGGTGGGAGGTAACTGGTTGGGGAAAACCCCGCTACGCGACTGTAGGTCCGACCATGCATCTGGAGCAGTATACCGCCACTTCCCGCGATAACAACCATTCACTACACTTACGGAGCAAACGACCGAAGCAGTTAACGTGCCTGGATTAATCAATCAATCAATCAATCACACAAAGTACGGTATCTTAAACGCATTGCAGGGCCTAGAATTCTAATACCGATACGCATTAAGTTGCCGACCGACGCAAGTACTTTCCATCGCGTTACACAACTGTGACGTCACAACCAAACTCGTTTTCGCGCTTGCGTTTTCGCATCTACTTACCTCTGCGGATCAAACGGTACAGATGCAGTTCCTCGGCACCGATAATATTCGAAACCTGCATTGCAATGGATGCTAGCCACCGCTAGCGCGATCAACACTAACAGAATTCGTGCTTACAAACAACTCCACGTACCGTGTGACTGGATATGCTGCACCGCAATACCAGTTTTTTCCTTTGAGAAAATGACGTCATCCCCTGTTTTTGTAATGAGAGGAAAGAGCCTTACTAAGAATATCGCTAAATTTACACCCGAGTAACTGCTCTTTCGGGTACATTTTGGCAACTACGGATTTTTCAGAATACATCGCTTATCTAGTTTGTTTACTTTTCCCCCTTGAGAAAAATGTTATGTTCTTTTTTGTAGGAGGTGCCAGTCCTGTGAGCTCTCGTACACCATCTTCCTATTTTTACTCTCTCTCCCTCTCTCTCCCTCTCTCTCCCCCTCTCCCCCCCTCTCTCTCTCTCTCTCTCTCTCTCTCTCTGTGTATGTGTGTGTGTTTCCGTTCCTCTATTGTATCAGCAGCGTAGCACAGTGTGGAGAGAAACGACATGTCCTATTTTAAGTGGCTAAAAGTCATATTTCATGCTCAATAATACCTAAATTCAATGTATGTCTTCATATATTTATATACATACTGTACTATATTGTAACGTTAACATATTAATTTTGTTAAGTTGTATTTAAAGTAGTCGCTAATGACCACAGCTGTTGATGCGACTTTAATAAACTAAAAAAGAAACACCTAAATTCTTCGTTTTGTTACCTATTTTAGGAGCCTAAATCATCACTTTCTTGTGCCTAATATTCCGAAGTGCACAGTAGCGGCAGCATAATGGGAAGCGATTTTGACAGCTCAAAGCGCTGTTACTGCACATTATTACCCACATGGCAACACCTACATGACGGATAAACGAAATACCAAAACTTTAACACTTACTGACAGGCAAAGACGCGTCTTGATATAACTTTCGCCACAGCCGAACCTTAACGTCTCCGCGACTTCGTGCGAGTCAGATAAGCGGCAAACGCCAAACGCTGGCTTTGGGAAAGAAAACAAATCCTCGCAAGCTGATTGCTTCAGAGCAGGTCACATGACCTACACAGCACGTGGCGAGAGAATTGTCAGAGTCGCTTTGAAGCTGCCGGTACAGTAGTGATAGGGCGTCCTGGAGATGAGTCAGTGCTAGTCACATACCTACGTTTGTATGACGCGTCGGGCCACGTGCTGGGGACTCGACCACGTTCCTTCCGACGGGCGTGCACGGGGAAGCAAGTAGTGTTGCGACATTGATATCCATGTCTTCAGAACATCGATGCATATTTATAAAAACATCCATGTATTTAGCATCGATTTATTGAAGCCGATGATTTTTAACATCCACGATTTATGCTCGACGTTTTTACGTTGTTGATATTTTACGTTTGAACAAAAAACAGTGCAATAATAAAAAAAATAATTATTTTCCAATAAAACATAACTTGAATATTCTTCAGACCAAAGCAAGCAATTGTGAAAATAGGAGTCAATTTTTGTTGATAAATGTAATGTGTTATCCCATTATATAATACAAGTTTTGTTAATTGTTCTAATAAATTGTTGAGATTGTTTAGTCAGCTAAATCTCAATTAACAGACACGGCCACCCTGAAATGGAATCGCTTCCCACTATGTGAAGACTGGCATTAGGTCACTACACTGAAGCTACTGAAACAGTTCCTTCCTTTGCTATCCTGGATGTCCTGGACACAGACAGAAAAAACTGTTTAACTTTTCAGGGGTTGGCATTAATTCACGCACTTCAAATTTTCAGTAGATTCATTGTTTTTTGTTCTAATTCGTTTCTTCAGTTACTGCGTTTTCTGGAAGCTTATTCCGAGAGATATTTAATTTTACTGATTTTTTGGGGTTTCCTAGACGCACTGTTGTTTTGAAGTAAGAAATACATGACCATCGTGTTTGGAATCCTAATAGAATCATGTTTATTACCTCTCTTTTAGTCTAATGAAGTGATAAATAGCACACTTCCGTAAAATACGAAGGTGTTGCAGAATGATTAATTTTTATTTTCTTTATCTTGTAATTACAATGGACAAAAGGAACATTAAAACGTTGTAAAATTCTATAGCAAAAAAAGTTAAAAATAATTCAACAATAATAAAAACAATTATGTTATTCAGGTATTCATCATTCAAATTATTAAAAAATGCAACTACATAAATATCTTCGAAATAGCAGACTGAAGAATACTCGGGCCTGATAGATTCACAGTACCATAGGAGAAACATCAGGAAAGGGTAATAATGCAAGGTTTAAGAATATCGAGGTTTACAAATCTCGATAGTTTTGGATAGATGTACTTGATAATCGATTTTTAAAATTTGAATATCGATGTTTCAAACCATCATTGTTTTGTAACATCGATGTTTTGTTGGCGATATAGCACCGCTAAAAACAGTGCCGGAACTAGACAATTTTGGACGAGGTGCAATGTTGAAACGTATTTCCCCCTCCCTGCCAAATTAAAAATGTGAAAGATGTATCGAGAAACTGTACAAGTTATTTCATTTTAACATGTAACAAAAAGTACAACGTTTAAGCCAGAAAAAGTTTTTGGAAATATATTTTAATAGTTTTATTCCGTCCTTCACATCAATGAAAATACATGGCGAATATATATAATTTTATAAAAATGAGTATTAAAGCATATTGGATGTTATAAAGGGGATAATTTGATGTCTTAAAAAGCTTTCAATGACAGCATTGTTTTATAAAATTTTCAGAATTCTGGTATTTTTCCTTTCATAGAGTACTTACTTATAAGTAATGACTTTAATTACCAATTTAAGGTAAAAATATAATTGAAAATTTTATGAAAAATCAGACTACAGTACCGCCACTCATAAAATTATGATAACGATTTTATCGAGTTCTACTTTCTCTGAGGTAAAAAAAAATAATTGAATATTTGATGAAACACCAAACTACAATACCAGTACTTCCACAATACCACGACTTCTAACATTATTTCCTCGAGTTCTATTTCCTTTGTCAATTTTCACTCATTTCCTTCGTACCATCGGACAGCGAGCGGGGCCCCGAGCGACGGCCGGTCTGCCCGTGCCTAGCGCCTGGCGCTGGTTAGAAGCAAGGCCTCCAGACAACCATCGCTTCGGTCACGAGCCAAGGCCGCCCTGGCCACGGACCGCGACGGAAATGCTCTCTGGCGGCCTTCGCCCAAGGCTCTGCACGCGGCTGTGACATCTCCTTCCAGAAGCACTCGCCGGCATGCGATCCATCCTTTAGTGTTCAAGGGTTATATGCAGGCTCTGCTATTACATTATCGAGTAAGTAGTTTAGGGGTAGTTATGGAATGCTGCACAAATTCGATCTGGGGATTTTAAAAACCTGGTCTGAGAGTATACGTTAAAAGTTATGCATTTCTGGCTGTCCGTCCGTCCGTTCGTTCGCTCGTTCGCTCGTTCGTCCGGCCCCCTGCCCTTCCGACAATCTGCCTCTCATGCCTCTAGATGACAGGGCATGGGTGTGCGTAGCCCATGTGCGTGCAAAACCCGGTCCTAAAGGAAGGCGTTTGGACAAATGGACGGCGGAAGGACGTCGATGTATCCTTCATCTGTGGCGTAGGATGCGTAGTGCTTACAGTAAATTTCATCTCGTATGTGCCTCTTGCCTCTCCTGCTGACGGGGAACGGGGAACAGCCATCTCCTAGCGTTAAGGGTGGGTGTGGGGCAGAATGGAGAAGGATGGCGACGTGTCCGTAACCCCTTGCGTAGTATTATGCAAATGGTAACTCTCGTCCCGTATGTGCTTCATGCCCTTCTAATTGATAAGGTTCCCGGAGATTTCCAGATAGGGATAGAGTAGATATGGGCCCATCTCCTGGACCTAAGGGAGATTCTAGAGGTTACGACGGAGAAGGAACAAACACGGATTCTTCGCGGACCCTTGTTTAAGGCACTACATAGTACTTCTGCATCCACCAGGCAATGGTCGAATAAAATCACGTTGTTTGGTGTCAACTAGGAATCCCATCGAGACATTTAACTTCTTGGGGTCAAAAATCTGTCTCAAACGAGACTCCAAACATGGATGTCCCAGACCATATGTTATACTATAATTCCACTATCTGGAGTTGAGTTACTATTATTATTCACCTGGAAAGTTGGGAAAATTAAAGAGGGAGGATTAATAATCTGTGGGGAATTCAATTTATGTCACGTTGTCAGGAAGAAAAGTCACATGAAATTCTCGTATCACAATCGCATTTTTCACAATAGTAGAAAAACACCATACTACAAGTTGTGAACAACCTTCAGAGTTTTATTTATTGGGTAATTTAAATGTATACTTCTGTTATACTACTAGGATACATGGAAACAGTACAAAAAAAAACATTTTTGGATCGCGTTTGTAGAAAACGTATTTTAATTCACCATTAACATCGAATTCGTTTCGAAGGCTTCATTTTCCGCAGTAAATCCGTGCTAACCATGAGGTTACCCGGCCGAAGTATTGATTAAATTTGCGGACATTGGCAATATTCATGTCAGGATATTGAGGCCATAAAGGAAGCAACTCAAATACGTGATTCCCCTCTGACAATCCCGATGTCAATCGGATATCCTTAAAACAGTAGATTACATTCAACCGTACAGGTAAATCACGATGCACGCCAGAGAAAATCATTCATTCCTGGTGAACCTATGACCGTGATAGCCAAATTTACAAAGCTTGTAAGCAATCGTTTCGTTTTTAAATCCCCCTGTGAGCAACAAAAAGAACCAAGAAAGAAATAAGAACCTTTTTTTAAAATTCTTCACTTGTTTATTGCTTTTAAACACGAATTTCTTGTAAAAATATGAAAAATATTAAAGGAATCGTAGTAATACATTAAACATGTAAAAACAGATATTCATAAGATTTATTGATTTCAGTGAGGATTAAAATGGTACCCTTTCTGGACATTAAACTGTTCAATGTTCGGAGAGTAGGTAGTGGTTGGAACATTTGTTGTCCAGTGTTAACCTGACGCTCTGTTCCTCTACTTCTTTTACAAATTTCATTTTCGAAAAGAAAGTTGCACACAGATAGAGCTGAACATTAATTTCCCTTTTTGATCAATCATGACCAAAATGGAACATTATGTACGAAAAGAGTAATGAACATATTCTGAACTATCAGACAACAATCAACTATCAGACAAAGTGTCAGCTGTGCGAGAGCCTGCAAACAATTGTTAGCGTTGGTAAAACAAGTGAAGTTATTTTCGTCAGCTTATTAGATTTATGCAGAGAGCTGGTTTTCTGGCTTTGCCGTCATCGTCAATCTATAAATAATATAAGTAAAATAAAACATAAATTCAAAATAAGAAGGTAATACGAATAATGCAATTAATACACATCGTCATCTTACTAGATTTATGCAAGGAGCTGGTTTTCTGGCTTTGCCTTCATCGTCAGTCTATAAATAATATAAATAAAATAAAACATAAATTCAAAATAACAAGGTTATACAAATAATACAATTAAAACACATATTGATGTAAACATAAGTACCAATAAGGCCGGAATTTATGTTATTTTTGTTCGTAAGTTAATATCAATATGTGTATTAAATGAAATATTTGTTTATTTTTATTTTATTAATACTATTTATCGACTGATGCCGTCGGAAACCGGCTTTCTGAATAAATCTTGACGAAGACGACTTCAGTTATTTCACCATTTAGTTACGTCAACAACTCCCCCTCAGCATTCCTACAACTGTGAGTCAGTCATCTGTCTGTGCGCAGTGGAGCAATTACAGGTTACGGAAGCGGGCCGTGACACGGCGATCTCGAGACAATTTCCCCGGAAATATGTAGATCGCGGCTAAAAGTTTGGCGATTTCTAAACTAAATGGAGATGTAAATGATTCCATTCTTATATCGTACAATTATTAATGATAAAATCATCATTAATAATTTCATCAGTGAAATTAATTTTGTTAACAATAAACTACTTGTAACACTTCAACAGCGCACTGTTCTTATATCATTTATTACACTCTCAATAACTTTAATCCTTCTTAATACTTCAGCCCTCACCTTGAAAGTTCTCATCGCCGAACAAAGCGCGGTAGACTTACAAACCACTCATATTATTTTTTTTAAAACATTTCGTTAAAAGAACACCTAGGCTATAGAAATTAATGTATTACGCTCTACAGTTCCAAAACGTTTAAAGAAAAAAATGGGGCCTTTCGAGAAATTTTACAATTGTTTTGGAAAACTGTCCCAATTCCACTGAAATTCTAAACTATTAGTTCTTTGAAAAATTGTAATTGAAATAATTCATAGAACTAACATCGATGAATATATTGCATTTAGAAAAATACTAGTATCTAGCTTCAACATTAGAGGATTCGGGTAGGAGTGAAAGAAATGAACCTACATAATTTTGGAAAATTCAGTCGTAATGAAAATCGGACCTATACTAGACTTTGTATCAACTCGGCGGTACGAATATCAACAATTATTACTTTATTCAACAATTTAACATTTAAAATACAAATTAATTAATTACAGAAAGAAAATTAAATAAAACGGTGAAGAAAACAGTATGAAAATCGAGAGTAGTAAAAATTGGCCACTTTATTGTCATGACGTAAAATAAGAAGCGTGTTTCAAGCGAAAAGCCATGAGTCCGTAATTCTTAACAGAAACCGCACATATTCTTCAGTTTTTTTTAACACTGACAAGAAAAGTAACCATTTATTCCCAACAGCTGGGATTCACAATTAGCTTGAAAGTATGAGTGCATCACTCCCTTCGAATGGTTAGACGCTGCAACAATATGACGGCCATGCGTATACTCAGCTAAAATTGTTTTACAGACCAATAAAAACATTCACTTTATTGATTTAGTGAACCTTGTCTAATTTTTAAGACGCCTTTGGCAACTGTTTCACACTTCAAATAGACTTGATTTGAAGTATCATAAAATCATTTCTTAATAATGGTAAATACTCCCTTAATAGATTTATCAAATACATTGTTTCTATCTTTCGTTCCATGACATTTCTTGAAACTACACAATTACGATAATTCTATAAATTTCAATACGAACTTTTTACTAATAAGGAAAAAGAAAACTTTCAGAAATTTATTTATTGCTGACAGGAAAATAAAATATGATTTACATTCCATATATATATACATATACATACATATCCATAACACATTTAACTCTATTTTTAATAAAATAATGTTACTTCTATCGACATTAATTTTTCTTAAAATTGTTTGTGGGTCATTAGACATTTTATCTAAATAAAGACGAGCCTGTGTCCTGAATCACTCCAAGCCTTAAAAGCGTCTTAAACGTTTTCTTTGCGATATTTCGATGAAAATAGAAGTAATTTCAAACTTCAAAGATAGAGTGAGCTGCTAACATTATTGTACATTGCCACTTCCCCTTGATTTGCGTTTCTTCGACTAGAGTTGACTACCATCATTACGTTTCATCATGGGAATATAGAATTATCAGCACTCACTACAATCACAGAGGGGAACTATTTCCATTGAACATGATTGCCTGATTTTCGTCGTAAACGATTCACACGTTAAGACTTGTATCGCAAATCGTGCTGTATCGCACGTTTTGATTAACTTTCACGTTTGCTCACATTTTGATTAGCGCCCCGGTGTGCTTCTGCAGAATTATATATTTGTAGGAAACGGTAAGGGTCTTGTAGACTCTGGGACTCCATTAGTGAAAGTATTTTTGGTTTGGTGTAATCTGCTTTGTTGCATAGACAATTGTTATTAGGAAACCATTAATTGCTTGTGAAAAGTGTCTTATATCAATATGTAGTGGTTGTAGCAGACAATCTGCATACATTGCATTGATTGAACATAACTTACCTCTCAAATTATAGTATTTATAAAAATATTAGCACTTCTCTCTATTGTTACAACCAGCGATATACCAACACTAAAAATATATATTCAAGTTTACGGCAAAACCGACAATATAAATAAAATCCATACAAGAATTCATGAATATACTTTTTATTTATTTAAGTCATTGTCATAACAACCACAATAATAATAATAATAATAATAATAATAATAATAATAATAATAATAATAATAATAATAATGATTAACAAATAATAAAATTTCCCTTATGTAGTAGCGAGGCATGGCACGTAAGACCTGCTCTTCAATAGCCTCAGTTAGCTCAGTCAGCTTAACCTCAGTAGCCCTTCAATTCCCTCATATATTTTTATTTTTAAATTACCAAATAATCCAAAGTCTCTAAATATTTTTCCTACGTTATTTCACTAAAATAAAGTACAAAAAGGCATATTCTTGAATATTTCACCCCAGTGAATATGAAGTTAATTTTAAGTCAGGGTCCCCAGAACACTGGTGCTCCACTTACGTAATAAAAAAAACGTTCTTCAGTTAACTGCAGGAAAATTCTAACGCCCAGCTGCTTTGGTCGGTAGTTTTCAATTGTTTCTTTTTCTTCGATGAATGCTAGGTGAACGTCGGGAGTAGTACCCTAACAAATGGACCAACAACTACTACACTCAATAGTTCCTTCTCATCCTTTCCTCACCCCGTACGTACACATTGACACTCGCCTACCCTTCACTACCACTTATTTATTTATTTACGTCAAAACAGTTAAAAACTGTGTGTGACGTGCTATGGGAAGAAGTTAATTTGAAGTTATATTTATGTCCAGAAGCAAAAAGGTTCCATTTAAGGTTTGACTCGTGTCGGAATACCTGTCGGGAGCTTAGAGCTGAGACCCAGTTGGGGCGGTCTCCCACTAAAGAAGAGGTGGGAAGACTTCCCAAGCTGTCGCGCAGTAAGCCGGCGCCCGATCTCACCAAGTAGCGGGGGCAGAAAAAACGCCACTTGCCGACAGTGGCGTGCGCTATACTCACGGCCAAACAACTGCGTTAGATTCCTTTGCGATGTATTGCGTTACACAGTGCAAAAATTCTCTAATATCGATAGTATATATTATTTCAAATAAATAAAGCTATCTGTCCACACGAAATACCGTACGAAGCTTTAAGGTCGCAGTTAGCTAGCAGTTAACCATCGACACCCAGTTGTTCGATTGGTTAGTCAACGGCCAAGGTCGATGGTCCCGTAAGTGTAGTGTACGTTTTACTTGAGTCCTGGTGGTGATGTTCTCCCTGATGGATGGTGAGATCCGGCGCTAAGTTTTCCATCGGCTAGCGTCGTGTTTTCCCCGACTAGGTATCTCCCACCAGCGGGGCACCGCCCCAGTCGGGACAAGCTCTAAGCTCCCGACCGGTCTCCCGGCATGTGTGGCAGTGACGTGCATTAAGTGTGTGTGTAAATTAGAGGTGTAAAATAGAAGGGACAAGGAAGAGGCCGAAAAGATCGCGCGTAGTCTATTGGTTAGGGTACTTGCTCCGGCGTTCTGATCGAAAAAAAAACACACGGAAAACTACCGATCAGAGCAGTCGGCCGCTAGAATTCTCCTCCAGACAGCGGGCTGAATTCGACCTAGCTGACAAGCTAGTGCCGAAAAAACTGACACTCTAGCACTTCCCGGCCAGAGGCACAGCAGCGACATCAGTTGATGCCCTGACCCTACCTAAGGTGGCATCGATATCGATAACGATATCGATATATCGAACCATTCGAGCCATAAGGAACAGCGTGCGAAGCGCTAAGGCCGCTCTGCCAGCAGTTCACCATCGCCTCTCCGCGGCAGCGGGGCCGGAGCACGTTAATCGGGGCGAGATTACCCCGCCCCCACGCCCTTCCCCCCGCCCTCGCCTGGGCGGCGGGCGAGCGCCATCGCCCCCGGGGGCATAACGGGGCCCCGGCGCGGCTACAGGTGCGGCGGCGCGGCTGGGCAGTGCCCCACGCTCGCCGCTCGTTACGACATTCAACTGCGAGGAGAAGGAATGGGGATGGGAAGAGACAAGGCAGGAGACGAAAAAAATAAGGGGCAGAAGAAAGAGGAGAAGAATAAATAGGAGAAGGATAAAAATGAGAAGGATACGAAGAACAAAAATAAATAATAATAATAATAATTATAATAATAATAATAATAATAACAATAATAATAACAATAATAATAATGCGGAGAAGAAGGAACATGAGAACAAAAGGTCAGGAGATAAAGAAAAAATATGGGACAGAGGAGATGAACAAGAAGACAAAGAAGAGGAATAGAGAGGAGATGAAGGAAAAAATAAGAAGCAGAAAAAGAAGAATGACAAGAAGAAGAAGAAACAGATCAAGAAGATAAATAAGGAGCATAAAAAACGAGGACGAAGAGACATGAAGGCCACATGAGAGACGAAAGGAACAAACTGAAAGAATGAGAACGAAAAAGGGAAGAACATCATGAGAGGGATAACTGAGGTCGCTAAGTCGATCGCGACTACTCCGATTCCAAGAGTCGCGCGCTCGGATCCCGCCTGGGGCTGTTTTATGTTTGTACAAGTGCTCCCGTACGTGAACCGTCACCACACACCGTACCAAACAACTGTAAGTGAGGGTGATAGAACTGAAGTCATCTTCGTCAGATTACTAGATTTACGCAGAGAATTGGTTTTCTGGCTTTGCCGCCATCGTCAATCCATAAATAACATAAATAAAATACAAAATAAATTGAACAGAAGAAGGCAATACAAATAATACAATTAATATACGCATTGATGTAAACATAAATACAAAAATTGTCGGGAATAACTGGACACCAATTGCTTGGGCGCCCATCCGACCCGTAGCGGCCACACTTATTACTACGCCCAGAGGCCTCCGCCCACGCACGGTGTTTGGGCCGTTCGGTGCGAGGGTTGGCCCCACTGCCGCCGCCGCCGAGGGCCGCGGGGGTCGCTACCGTGCAGCCAGCGCGGCGGGCGGCGGCGGCGGAAAGTGGGTTCTCTGGACCGGTCCCGGCAGCGCAACGGCGCGGCGCGGTGGGGAGGGGCGGGCGCGTCTACCAGCCCCTCCCCTCCCTACCCCTCTACCCCCACTCCTCGGGCGGTGGCGTTTTTTTACTCGGCCAACGTGGAGCTCCGGTCGACGGCGGCTCACGGGCGCACGCCGCGCCACCGCGGCCTCAGGCCTCGGAACAGACCCAAACAAAACTGGCACAAACCCAATCTCTGACCTAGACCCTAACTCAGACCCCAACCCAGACCCCAACCCAGACCCCAACCCAGACCGCAACCCAGACCCCAACCCAGACCCCAACCCAGACCCAAACCCACACCCCAACCCACACCCCAACCCACATCCCAACCCACATCCCAACCCACATCCCAACCCACATCCCAACCCAGACATCAACCCAGACCACAACCCAGACCCTAACCCAGACCCTAAATCAGACCCAACCCCAGACCCAACCCCAGACCCAAATGTAAATCCAAACCAACACAAGTCCAATCCTAGACGGAGACCCAGACCTAGAATCCAAAACCACACTAAACCAAAAGCCAGTCCCAAACTCAGACTCAAACCCAGACCCAAACATAGACCCCGACTCAAACTCAGTCCCCCGACCCAAACCCAGACCCCGACCCAAACCCAAGCCCCGACCCAAACCCAGACCCCGACAGAAACCCAGATCCCTACCCAAACCCAGACCCCGGCCCCGACCCAAACCCAGATCCCCACCCAAACCCAGACCCCCACCCAAACCCAGACCCCCACACAAACCCAGACCACCACACAAACCCAGACCACCACACAAACCCAGACCCCCACACAAACCCAGACCCCCACACAAACCCAGACCCCCACACAAACCCAGACCCCCACACAAACCCAGACCCCCACTCAAACCCAGACCCAAACCAAGACCCAAACCAAGACCCAAACTAAGACCCAAACCAAGACCCAAACCAAGACCCAAATCAAGACTGACACGTAGATCCAGGTCCAGATCCAGGCCCAGATCAGACCCAAACCCACTCCCACACATAGTATGTATCCATACCACACTAGTAATAGATCCAGACTCATGTCTGAACGTAAACTCATACTCAGGTCACACATAGACATACGTCTAGGCATAGACTCGTTTCAGACCGAAACCTGCACCCTGCATCTGACGTAGGCTTTTATCACAGATCTTGTCCCAGATCCAGACCTTGACTCTGGCCCAGACATACATCCAGGTTCATTCATAGGCCTTGTTCGTAGACGCAGGCACTTTCATAGAACTAGCTGTGACAGTCAGACACCAAGAACCAGCCTCACACTCTGACATATATACTAGTCCCAGATCCACACTCTTCATAAAATCGGATTCAGATCTAGACATAGACCCTGACTCAGACAAATACTCAGAACCAGCCCCCTGACTCAGTCAAATACCAAGATCCGAGCCTAGATGTAGACAAACATTCAGTTCCACAACTACGTCGTACCTCAGGTTGATGTTCAATCTTACTTCTAGTGGAAATCTTTGGCCTCAGCGTAAAATCGCCAGCTCATCGAGGCCCAGTCCCACTATCGGTCCTAGGTCCTCCCCCCCCCCCCTGTCCACCACCTACAGCTTTTACAATCAGCCGATCCTCTACCTTACACCACAGTCACAGTTTCAGCTCGGGACTTAGCCGAAACCCTTACCTTTCTCTATATCTTTAGCCCTGGTCAAGCCTTAGAAGCAATAGCTCGAGCCTTAGATTCAATCCAAATCTTAGATTTAGACGCACCCTTAGCCTGATCTTTATCCACTTTTTCCTGCTTTGCGTACTTTTCGGGTTCAGTGGTATAACGGTTAGCGTTTCGAGCTTTCGTACCCAAGTTTGTGGGTTCAGATATTTCCTGATAGTTAGATGTAGACGTTATCCGACTCATAGAACTGAACCTAGACTTTCAAACCCTATGGAAGTCGTGGATTTTGAAAGCCGAAAACATCCCTCCTAGGGGAGGTAAACCCGGCGGTCCCACGTATATATACAGCATATAAAAGACCCTCAAGCCTAAACGAAGAGACTCTGAGATAAATTCAATTTCGCCTTGTTCATCGCCCGAGTATTGCCTTCTTTCTCCGCTAAATGGTGAAAAGAGTGCAGCAAAATTCGCGTGGTCCGACGGAAGAGCGGGCCTAATAGCCCGAGTCTCGCCCCGTGAAATAAGGCACTAACAAACAAATCCAAATACCTTGCCCCGGCTCCATGTGCCCTCAGTCTCTCAGCCTCACCTCCTGCCCCAGATGTTATCCGTGCCGGCGCTTCAGCCTCTCAGAAACGCTTTGCTGTTAACCTCTAGGGCATTTTAAACCTCTAGGGTTGACTTTCGGCTTTTCCTTTGCCAATGAGGGGAAAATCATACGATTCCACAATTCAAATTGCTCATCGGTTTTAAGCAAAATTATTTTCATTCGGCGCTTGATAACATACTTTTATCGATATCATACTGAAATGTTCATGGAAACAAGAATTAACATTTCTGTATCATGTGTGTACTGGATTAGTAAAGCCTCACCATGAAATTAAATTTGGAAAACGGAGCATAAGCTGAATGTAAGTGGTAAACATAAGGCTCTGTAAACTTGAAAGTCAACATTTCGTTTGAAAAATAATATCTTCTCTTCCACAAATGACAATTTAAGTCTTCCCTTAGCAACTGACAGCTATTAAGTTAAAGTGAAAACGAAAAACTACAATTGAGCTTCTTGAAACATGAGATTATCTAGCTTCTTCCAATTGGAGAAAAAGTAAGTCTTTGGTAGACCAAAAAGTTAAAATTAATTCTACGGCTTCAGACTTGTATTTCGTCGCAAACAACGTCTTTAAAAATCCATTTTATAACTGAAAACTAGGACAACACCATTAGATTAACAAATTAAATATTACAAAATAATGTCTTCGTATCTAGACACAATCATTCTTTTAGAGGGAATAGAATATAGAATCTTTCATATCCCAGACTTCCCAACTAAATTTTTTCAGCCTTTGCAAATGTTTCCGGCGAATTTTTTAAAACCCGCAATTCCTCTCTCTTTGCATTAAAACATACCAGCTAAAACAAAAAATATTTTTTAGATGTTCGAAAAACATTTTGTCCGAGAAGTTTATTCATTTTTTTTGTGACAGCCACTCTTTTAAGATTTTCTTATCTTATTTTCTATATCCTTCCTTAATTTTTCAATACAACTATATCAACAATAAAAAAATATGAATGTAATTCATATCTTCTACATTCATATACCTACAGATATTTTTTAAACATAAAACAATAGTATTAGTTGAATGTAATGCATAACTTCCACATTTACAGATTTTTTCTTAACCCACCAGATTTTCTGTAGCACGTCTTTCCTGCCAAGGTAACGGGACTACACATTTGCCACAAAAGTCGAAGCAGAGGGGAAAACACGCGCCAAGACAGTTAACATTGCTACCAAAACACTTCTCTCACCTCTAAGGCAGGAAATTCCTACGATAACTGTACAAATGGTTAGCGTAAAGGTTTCGTGGCGGTTGGAACCAACAAATCCTTAGTTAAAAGGCAACCATGAATCCTTAGAGGTCAGAGAGGGCAGTTGCCCCCCCCCAAAAAAAATACAGAATTTAACGTGATTATTTGTATATTTATACCGGGTGTATAAATACAAAATAAAAATATGGAGAGACAAACTTACGATGTAAGTTCTCTTTTTTTCTCCTTTAGAGACTAAACTTTCAATCCTTAAATTTATAGCAGAATTCTGCACTCTACATTAAAAGAGAGGGAGATTATGTAATTCACCATTGATTTTTATGTATTTCCTTCCTGTTCAGCTAGAAAGTTTTTTAATGTATTTTTTCTAATATCAACATAAAATCTAGATAATTCACTAAACGGTAATAGTTATCTCATGGCGAAGTTACATGTCTTTTGCAATAAACAGCAAATGAAAAGCATACAAGGCAAACAAAATAGATGTGAATGACGTCTGGATGTCCAGAAGTTTAATTTCTTTTAAATTGGCAGCTGGAGCCCGTCTGCGATAAAGAGTTCGAATATATACATGTTATTCTGAGCGTACGATAAATCTAAGAGAACAAAACGGAAGTGGATGTGAAAAATAAATCACTAAAACTTCTATTGTTTCATAATTTCTTTAACGTGAACAATGAAATTCAGTGCTAAATTTAGCTGCTCTTAAAGTATTTGTAACAAATTTGTTAATTGGAAATAAACTAAGGGCACAGAAACTAGTGCAATACCAAGTACATAGTTGCGCAGAACACTGAAATAAATTAAGTATTTTAACAAAAATAATTGTCAAGAACCCTGCAATAATGTACTTGTAGTATAGTAGACGTTTTGCCGTCATTCGATTTTTCGGTATCAAGGACCTACAAAACATGGAATACGAAAAATTAAAAAAAAAAAAACTTTTGAAGAAACTCAACTATTGTGAATAGAAATACGATAAAAGATAATTGGTCAAACGGGCCACATTTAAGGTCATTGGTTGTCCATTCCATCTTTAAAATTTTGTTTTGGCTCCATTGACCCTTACGACTTCCCTGAAGTTTTGTAGCACCTTAGTTTGGTTTGTTTGTAATAGATTAAGTTTAATAGATTTTATCTGAATTTTCCCAAACTGGAAACGTAAATGCCATAAATATCTTAAATACAAAATACCCCGTTTTTATTTTTGGGGAAATATTTCCAAGAGGTAGGAGTGTTTAAAAAAGTGAGTTGAGAAATTTTCGCTTGCTTTTTCTCAGCGATGGATTTTGAATGTGAATTCCAGTTTAGTTTTTTTATGAATCAATCGCAAAACTCGTACTTTTCACGAACACACTACGCATTCATGGAGGGCGAAGTCCTCGTCCATATCCCCCCTTACGAATTTTTGACGGACCGGGATGTTTTACGAGAGGCGAAAAGATTCGTCATCTCGAACGTATAAAACGAGAGCTCGTAAACTACGTAGGTTTACGACGGCGCAGCCTGACTTATCCGGCGATACTCTAGAAGACGGGGCTGACGAAATAAAAACAGTACCTGGAAAGATTCGTTATTAAACATGACGTCAGAACGCAGGAGCCACAAACTTCTAGACCTCAAACGTCATGCCGAAAAATGCTTATTAATGCAAAACATCCTAACAAGATACACGTTTCTTTCAAATGTTATTAGAATAAAATGACAGAAAATATATGAGTAGGGGGAATTGTATCTTATGGTCGTCTTCATTTCTCGCTTTTTTGATTACTAGCGGGCACGGCAATGCTTTACTATTCCAAGGTATTAAATAAATACAATGCAAGTTCAAAATCAATTTATTAATTAAGATTAGTACGTAGTAACTACAGTTTAACCACATATTGACTACACTTTACTATATTACTCTACACTTTAAAAATCACATATTCGAATAATGTTGTGTACCGCCAGCACAGGCATCCTACTTTCTAGGTCGCGACTTCTAGATCGTGCTAGTTCAAAAGATATTCATAGATCGCACTTCACGCAAGGTCCTCTGGAAACAGCGTAGAACCCAACCTTTTGAATATATTTGCAAAACGATTTCATTCAAAGCACTCTTTAAGAACTTCCGACACAAACAAAAATGTTACCGAATACGATCGAGTAGTTTTTGCGTCTTTATGCGACCGACAAACACATATTCCATTTCATTTATACATATATACAAATTTTAAGCTTGAATAAGATGAGAATAATATTCATTCTGAAATATCGTTGAATTAAAGAACGTCTAGAAAGTATTGAAGAATCTTTCGGTAAAAATTAGAAAAATACAATATAGGAATGTATAGCATACCAATTACATGAAACAAATCAAAATCTTTACAAAATTATGGTCGTCTAGTAACACGAAATTCATAATACGTTAATTGCACGCTGTATCTATCACATACAAATGTAAAAGAATACAAAACGCCTTGGAACAGTTTCCTGTTCTAGATAGTTCTTTCTTAAGGCATTAGATACATTCAATATATACAAGCGACAGCTACAGCTGATTCTTTGTCTACAGTAAACTGCGGAGTTACGGCAAGTTTCTGCCTGAAACATATTTACATCCCACTAGTGCTGAAGGTTATTTGGGCGTAGCTGGCAATGTTGCTCAACTTCAGAATGTTACCCTTAACATTTGCTCGTGGAATGCTATCATACTCCGGTGTTCACGGCGAAAACACATTTCACAGACAATGAGAACGTTTTCATTCGTTTCACTGTTTGTAACCTGCCATTTCACTATTTAGTGAACGGTTGAAATTTTTGAATTTACAATTCTTTAAATACCGGTAATTCCTTGCGAACAAAGAAAATGAGTTATCCTCACATCAAGGTACCGTTCATTTAGTAAAAATTTCACCAGACGTTAAACAAAGAAAAAATATTGAGCACGTACAGTATAAGCTGTATATGTTGAAACGTTAAGGAAAACCGACCATACTTGACAAATTGCACATCGCGAAAAGACTTTATACATGAAAATTACCTTTACACACTGGAAAGCTACAAAACGAGGACACAATGTTTTCAAAGAAATGTATTTTTAGAGATTTCACAGACAAGTGCGAAATTTATTTTTAAAATTATGGCATTATTTTTCGAACTGCCTAGTGTACACGTCCTTGGAGAAAGCACTGTTTTCTTTCTTTCTGCTTTTTAGAAGAATTTGACAATTGTTTTCATGAAACCCTTATTCAAATTTCCGAAAGTGAGAACTTACCATCTTCCCTTTCTAAATACGGTACGTCATTGTGATAAATTAGATTTATTATTTCGTTTATTGAAAAAATATGCTTGCATTGAAACCGAACACGATCTATTTAACAAGTCATATACTAATGTAATATTTGGCATTAGAGAAACGAGTTCAATGGAAAGGTATAATCTTTACCAATATTTTTATTGAAACTATTAGCAGCTTTTCACCAGTTGTTCATGGTATTAGTATATTTTGTCTGCAGATTCTACAAAATTCCTTAATTCTGTCCAAAATGGTCGAATTTCTGTTAACAACCAAACTATTGAGACCTATTGAAAGATATTAATATTTTAAATACAAGTGTCGGTAAAGACATATCTCCCTCTTAAATAACTCGTATTTTATACTGCTCTACAGAGGCAATTCGTGGTGATAACGATATTATTATTATTATTATTATTATTATTATTATTATTATTATTATCATTAATAATAATAATAATACAAGAAGTAATCCAAATTTTGATACAATGTAAATAACGTTGAAAGTAAATAGAAGGAATACATAAAAACGTACAATACAAATAATACAAAGTCATATACTATATTCACTAATACTTTTCTTCTGCAAATACTCGTGGTAGTTCTCTGGTACAATTTTTCCAAATATTAATAAATTATTTATTTACATTTTCAATATTACTTTTGACCTAAATTACTACCAAACAACATAAGTCAATTAAATTATTTTTTAAAGTAAGTAAACAAAGAATGTTGGAGCACTTCTTCAGGTAAGCTATTGCAAGTTACATTAATGTTGCACGCAAGGCCGCGCCTGACACTTGCTTTCAAACTCCGACATTTTCTCAAAGTTTGAGGAGAAGCTTCTTTAAACTTGCTCCTTGTGCCACTCCCGCAAGCACTAACGTCGGCAACATCGTCGCTGTCAGAAGTCATTCTCCATCTCGTGTCTGCGCAGTCACCTCGTCATCGTCACATGTCGCAAAAGACGATTTGACAGACTTCGTCCCCCGTTTCAGGTGTCACCCAGGGCTCCAAAAATTTCTTTTCACTCCAGTTTCTCTCCTACTCTTACTTATACTTTGTTTCTTCCTTCTATGCCGCAATGTTGCTCTCTTTTTTTTTAATTCTTCTTCTTGCATGGTATTCTCATCCTCATCCTTGCAACTCTTCATTCTTATCCTAGCATCTACTCACACCATCCTATCAATCTCTCCTTCTCATGCTCGTAACACCCCATAGACTTCCATCCTATTCTCACCTTCGTTTTTAGATTGTTTTATTAGTGCATCCGGGCGCACCAACGGCTAATGTAACTAGTTCCGTAAGTGTAGTGGATTTTTTTACTACGGAACGTGGCGATGATGTTCCCTTGCTAGAAGGTGAGAACCGTCACCCACTTAGGTAGGCTAGCGTGGTTTTCCCCAAGCAGGTATCTCTTATCAGGAGAATACCGCCACAGTCGGGACAACCTCTAGCTACCGACCGGTTTCCCGACACGTCTGGTAGTGTAGTGCATGTGTCAGTAAAGAGAGAGGATAGGTCAAGGGAGGGGAAGGAAAGATCGCGTGGAATCCATGACACGTTTGTTAGAGCCCCGCTCCGGAATCCACCTGGTGTAGATTGAAAAAAAAAACACACGGAAAACGTCCGATCAGAGCAGAAAGCGGCAGAATTCGACCTAGCTAGAGACGAAAACCCTGCCTCCGTCGGGAGTCGAACCTTAGGATCTCCTGGCCGCAGACACTCGAGTGGCTTTAGCCTCACCATCGTCTTCACAACTCTGTATTCTCGTCCGTGCAATTCGGTTCCTGGATCAGTTGCTACTCCAGATCTCCTCCGCTGCCTCAGTGCCCGGGACCAACATAGCGGCGGGCGGGCGGGCGGGCGGGCGGTCTCCGCATACCGGGCGAGCGGACCGCAACTTCGCCGCTTCCCCTCCCGTCCCCTCCCCTTCCCTTCCCTTCCCTTCCCGCCTTCCCCACCCTCCGTGCGGCAGGCGCGCCTAGCGGGCGTTACGTAAGGCAGGTAGGTAGGTAGGTGCCTCCGGGCAGCAAGCAGGCGGGGGAACGGCCAACGGCGGGTGGTGGTGGGGGTGGAGGAAGAGGGGTGGGGGAGGGGGAGGGGCGGCCACGCGGTCGCAGTGGTGCGCGTCCCATCACGGAAGTAGCGTCAGTGGAATAAAAGATGACAAACGAAACGAGGAAGAAGACCTTCGAAGGAGGGAAATTGCCATTGAAAAGACACGGAAATAAAGTCAGAGGCAGTGACGACTCCAGGGGGTCATGGGGGCCGTAAACCCCTCCCCCAAATGGCCTAGAGTTTTCGTGTCTTACCTTCCTTGATTTGTCAAAATTGATTTAAATATTTATTTAAGTAAGAAGAATGTAATTATTTCATCAATAATATTTTAGAGCACCGTATATACGCTACAAAAAATTTACAATATAACAACAAATATGTTTTTGGTATACCAGCATTATAAACGACCTTTTCTGTTGCAAGGAATTATCGAGAATTTTACAGCATATATGATGACGTACTAGATATTTTTACGGCACGAATACAGTAATATTAATTTTAATTTGTAGTGGTTGATGTATTTTTCTTAATGAGAATATTTTAGGGTGTGATTTGGTAGGGGTTTATGGAAATTCTCCATTCCATTGTCCATTCGACAAATTCATTTAAGTCCGACTGGAGATCTTTGCAAGTCACGTGCTTTTGATTTTTACTTTTCCCTACTTAGTAAACTATGGACACGATTCCCAACCAAGAAAGGCCATGGGTCATTTAAAAATAGTCTAAATCACTATAACATGCGATCTCATGCTTTAAATGTATTTGAATTTCCTAAAATGCTCATGCTTTTGCAAATTGTAATGCTAAAATTTTCTGAGATACACAGCGAAGCTAAAAATGTCGACAGCCCAACAGCAGTAAATTGACAGAAAATATTTCTTCAAGGATAAAGAGAAAAACGACGGCACTTACAAAAAATACACAATGATTAGCAAAAATCTGATGAGTAAGGCGAAAACCATAAAAAATTACATTCCAGAATGAATTATATCCGAAGGCTACGATAAAGATGCTAGGAAAGTGGGAAATATAAAATGAAGATGCAAGGGACTTGACTTCAGAAACAATGGCAAATGCACTGCCAAAGGCAACTACTAACCCGATGGCCAAATCAATAGTAATAATGATGGCAAATCAGAGTAGTAAAAAACGATAGGTGTGGTAACGACAAAAAAATGAGGAATCATTACAGACCACGGCAAATACGTCGACAAAGGCAATGTTGAATCGATTCACTGATTTACTGATTTTTGGCGTTTCTGAACGCGACAACTACAACAGTTATTTGTCCCGTAAGTGATGTGAATATTTCCCCCGGGTGGGGAGATTCGGCACCGACCTAAACGTCTGCTTGCAGGGTTTTCCCCCCAACCAGGGATCCCACCAGCAGGGCACCGTCCCAAACGGACCAAGCTGTAAGCTGTCGACATGTCTGATAGTGGAGTGCATGTAAGTGTAACTATGTGTAAGTAAGGGGTGAGGATAAAACAAGGACGAGGAAGGAAAATCGCACTCTGTCTTTGGCCCGTTTGTTAGGGTACTGCTGCGGCATTAGCCTGGCGTTCTGGAGTGCCGTTTCGAATCTTAAGAAGGCCACAGTGTATATACCACGTGATTGAAGCATGGCCGACGTCTCATATTAGCACGTATTGCATCTACACCATTATCACCACTTCTCTTCATCATTCAACACGCTTCCATGACTCATCCAGTGGAAGGTAATGGCCATCAAGTATAATCACCATCCCTGATGAGAGGGCAGCTCCTTTATCTACTCTCAGAAATGAATATTACTCTCATCCGAATTGTGTCATCAACAATACAATAGACATTTTATGAATCATGTGTTCTGGTGGTGAACGAAACAAAAGCTAGTCTCCATTAAAGATTTAACAGTCCGGTGAGCAGAAAGATCAATCGAAACAAATTATTTGTTAGAAAAGATATCGTAAGAGTACATCTATTGCATGAAAGAGTATTTCTTATTCATAAGAGTTTATTTGAAAAATGTGGTACTGCGAAAATATTGAATGACGCATGCCGATGTCACAAATAACGGACTTGTTGGTTATATATCGGAACTTTCGCCTCAGTTTACTAACTTCAACTGCGTCCGTTATTTGCGTTCTGTTATATCAGAAGAAGTGAAGAAGATATCCGACTGAGGTAGCTCAGGGCATCAGCTGATGTCACTGCAGTCCCTCTGACCAGGATGTCCTAGGTTCGAGTCCCGACGGCCCCACTAGCTAGAGATCTAGGTGGAATTCAGGAAATTTCGCGCTGTCTGGAGGAGAATTTGAGCGGCTGACTGCTTTGATAGGTAGTTTTCCGTCGTTCCTCCGCTCAACTCCAGGCGAATGCCGGAGCAGTACTCTCTCAAAAGGGTCACGGACCGCGCGCGATCTTTCCTACCTCTTCCTTGTCTTATCCTCACCCCTTACTTATACACACACACTCACATACCCATACTACACAACCATACATATCAGGAAACCAGTCGGGAGCGTAGTTTGTCGCGGGTGGTGGAAGATTCCTGATTAGGGAAAACCCTGCCAGCCGTCGTGGTTGGCGCCGGATCTCGCCATCCAGAGGGGGAAGATCACAGCCACCTATCTCCATAAACATGCTCTACACTTACGGGGCCAATGATCTTAGCAATTGACGCGCCCGAATTTACTAACCAATCCATCTATCATTTCAACAGTTTTACATCGAAGCAATTAAGTCAATAACTATCCCGCTAATGACTGAAAACACGTGAAGGCGGATCTTCTCTCGAAAGGTGTGGGAGGACTACTCCTAATAACTCTGCGCCTTCTCTCTTGTTCTCTCCGACCAACCGTCGACAAGGTGGCGTGTTAGTGATCAGGTGCGAGAGGGATGGTTCCGCAACTGTAAACTGTCACAACACGATTCGTTTCCAATACGTGCGACTCAGTGCACTGAGAAACATACTTGTTCGTAGGGAATAGATTACTGCATGCTGCGTACTGGTCGGTAGAGGAAACTGCCCATACAGAATTTCAGTTGGGATTAAAAAATTCAAACAATTCACTGGAAAACTGAATATTCAAAATACGTTTTCTAAATATTTGTCTTGTATAATTAAATTTAATACATTAACATAGTATTATGAAGATATATCGGTCTTTAATTGACATAAAAATGTTACATACGTATTTTATATTTCGTACAAGTATCGTACTATATGGTGAAGACTGGTGTTCAATTACTTCTGTAGATGTAGAACGTTACATCTGCCACACAGAATTCATTTGAATGCCTGATCGACAATTTCTTGGGATCGAAAATTTAAAAACATTTCTATGGAGTAATTTTCAATATTAGGATTTTATATTTAACGTATTTTCTATTTTTTCTTACTTAATTTTCATTTTGAAAATTTCAATATGATACTTATTTGAGTTTCCTAGTTATTAGTAAAATAGATTTACAAATTTATTCAAATCGTCAAAAACACCAATAAAATAAAAATTTAAGCTGTAAACTCCGCAGAATGGCTTCGGCAGTGCTTGGAAATATTAATATCTAGTATTGTATGTGCAAAGAAAGTTATTTTAATAATTAAATTTGTTCAAAGAATTGTCAGCTCGAACGGGATTCCAACCAAGATCATCTGGTTTACGTGCTGTTGCTCTAACCGCTGAACTACCGAGACGACCACTTTTTTTTAGTACAGAGCATCTGGGCTTATACCTGAAAGGGTTGGGTTGGTGTATTGGTCGAGGTGACAATTTATTGAACAAATGTAATCATTTAAATAACTTTCTTTACACACGCAACAAATGTAATTATTAATAGTTGGGGCGTACGTCATGGCAACTATTTTTCTTTTGAGAACACGAGAAACTAATTTTATATTGCTCTCCGTGCTAATGGAGGCATTCCCGAATCATCTGTTGTTGTGATCACACCTCGGTACAAACAGTTCTTTCACGCGAAAAATAAAATTTTGTGACCCAATAACTTTTCTTTTATATAAAAAATAGTTGCCAATATTTTTTTTCCAACCCTAATATAGATTTGTTAGTCAGTCTACTACATCCCAACTTATTTTCATTTACTCGTACTACGGTGGAACGCATTTCATTGTGTAGAAACAGGGACATGGTGGTGACAATTACTTGATTCACTGTTAGTGATTCCGGGCGCGTCCATAGACAAGATCGTTAGTCCCGTAAGTGTAGTGCATGCTTTTTCCTCGGGAGGGGGCGATGGTCATCCGTTCTGGCGAGATCTGTTGCCCACCAGCATCGGTTAGCGGCGTTTTCCGTAACAAGGTATCTCCCAGCAGCGGGGCACCGGCCCAGTCGGGACAAGCGTTGGTCCCTCAGCATGTGTGGTGGTGTAGAGCGTGTAAGAGCAGGATAAGACAAGGAATGGGAAGGAAAGATCGCGCGCAGTCCGTGGCCCGTTTTTTTAAAGGATTGCTCCGGCCTTTATGTGGTACTGACAGAAGAAACCATGAAAAACTCCCGATTGGAGCAGTCGGCCGCGAGAATTCTCCTCCAGACAGCGGCTGAATCTAACCTAGCTGAAAAGCTAGTGCCGAAAATCATTCCACCGTCGGGACTGAACCTAGAACCTCCCGGTCAGAACACTACAGAGACATCAGTTGAAGCCCTGAGCCACCTCTCCCGACGTGACACTTAGAAGTCATTTAATTCACTACGGGGAGGACGGCACACGCCAGTGCTGCCAACGCACGCGCGCGTGCAGAACGGTCTGGCAACTGGGGCGACGCAGAAGGCCGGTTGCGTGGGCGGCGGCGACGCGGATGCGGTGGTGGGCGTTGCGAGGCACTGCATTCCACGGACCCCCCCGCCACCCGCCCCCCGCCCCCCCGCCCCCCCCGCCCCGCCCGGCCCCGCCCCGCGCAGCGCAGCGCCGTCGCGTCGTCGACTTTCACTCGCGCCCGAGCTCGGCTTGCGCCCAACTCGCCTCCTCCGCCTTCTCGGCACCTCGGCCGCAGTGGGCGCCTCCTCATGGGAGCCTTCAGGCGGCTCCTCACTATCGGCAGTCGCCGAGCTGAGAGATACTGCTCGCTGAATCCCGAGGAATGTGGACATGTTGCTTGCGATTCGCCGAGAGTCGAGCATTTGGTATTCGCCCTGCTCACCGCGTGTCACTCTTTAGGACACATCAAAATGAGCGAACAATCGCCGAATACATCAGCTGCTCGGGATTGATCGAATAATATTAACGCGCTTTAAGGCGGCTCCTCACATTCGGCATTCGCCGAGCAGAGAGATACAGCTCGCCCAATCCCGAGTAGAGTAGACGGGTTCCTTGCTATTCGCCGAGCGCCGAACGTTCGGTATTCGCCCTATCCTCCGCGTGCCGGTCTTTAACACACATCAAAGGGAGCGAACATTCGACGAACACATCAGCTGTCCGGGATTGAGCGAACAATATTAACGCACTTTAAGGCGGCTCCATACATTCGGCATTGGACGGGTTGCTTGCGATTCGCCGAGAGTCGAACATTCGGTATTCGCCCTACTCACCGCGTGTCGCTCTTTAGGACACATCAAAGGGAGCGAACAATCGCCGAATACATCAGCTGCTCGGGATTGGGCGAACAGTATAAAGGCGCTTTAAGGCGGCTCCACACATTCGGCATTCGCCGAGCCGAGAGATACTGCTCGCGCAACTCCGAGTAGTGTGGACGTGTTGCTTGCGATTCGGCGAGCGCCGAACATTCGGTATATTCCCTACCCACTGCGTGTCGCCCTTTAGGACACATCAAAGAGAGCGAACATTCGACGAACACATCAGCTGTTCCGGATTGGACGAGCAGTAGCTCGCTGCTCGGCGAATGCCGAATGTGTGGAGCCACCTGAAGACGCCTTAATGCTACTCGCACAGCTGATGTGTTCGGCGAATGTTCGATCCCTTTTATGTGTTCTGAAGACCGGCACGCGGTGTACAAGGCGAATAACGAATGTTTGCCGCTCGGCGAATCGCAAGCAAGCCGTCCATACTACTCGGCATTCGGTGAGCGGTTGCTCTGGAATCCCCGAATGTCGCATGTGTGGAGCCGCCTTTACATTTAGGCTCGGTTTTGACCGCTTGATTCCTTCACTGATTAGTGATTCAGGGGGCGTCAACGCCTAAGGACATTAGTCCCGTAAATGTAGTGCATGATTTTACTCGATCCGTGGTGGTGGTGGTGAGCTTGCCTCACTAGATCGCGAGTTCCGGCGCCAACCTACGTGTATACGCCGGCTCGTGAATGTTTTAGAACCAGGTCTGTCCCACCAGCGGGGCACCGCCGCAGCCGGGACATGCTTTAAGCTGGTGGGAGATAACTGGAAAGGGAAAACCACGCAAACCGACCTAAAGTTCGGCGCCGGAATTGGCCTGGTGAAAATGTGTATTATATTGCACTTACAGTGCAATAAATACTTTATTTGTTGTACTTTTATTTGTTGTACTTTTATTTGTTGTACTTTTATTTGTTGTACTTTTATTTGTTGTACTTTTATTTGTTGTACTTTTATTTGTTGTACTTTTATTTGTTGTACTTTTATTTGTTGTACTTTTATTTGTTGTACTTTTATTTGTTGTACTTTTATTTGTTGTACTTTTATTTGTTGTACTTTTATTTGTTGTACTTTTATTTGTTGTACTTTTATTTGTTGTACTTTTATTTGTTGTACTTTTATTTGTTGTACTTTTATTTGTTGTACTTTTATTTGTTGTACTTTTATTTGTTGTACTTTTATTTGTTGTACTTTTATTTGTTGTACTTTTATTTGTTGTTCTTGAGCAGTTCGCGAACTGCTTTTTTGAGAAAATATTTTCTGTGGTTGTTTCTGCAGCACGCCTTTAGACACTAGACAAAGAACATCGCAGGGCCATTTCCACTAAGTTGGTCCATTAAGGTGTAGAGTTACCGACCGAAAGTTACCGCTTAACTTTGACGACCTCTGCAGTAAGGTGATGGATATCTGAATTTTGAGTCCTTGGGGTATTTGAACTGTCATCCTTCTTTGTAATCAAAAATACAATTTACAAAAAGTTGAAACGTAAAACTATACACCTCCTGAAGTTATTGTCGCGTACATTACGGTTCGTGTATGTAGTGCATAAATATTAGTACTAATAAAAAAAGTCGCCACACTTATATGTAATTTAAAGTGTTTGCAGTGAATTTCGACAATTGGGAAGCAATTACAAAATTTCAAAAT
This sequence comes from Gryllus longicercus, assembly GCA_038098605.1. NCBI lineage: Eukaryota > Metazoa > Arthropoda > Insecta > Orthoptera > Gryllidae > Gryllus > Gryllus longicercus. Next base: position 2,096,358 of record JAZDUA010000039.1, on the reverse strand, counting down.
GACATAAGGACGGCGATATGTTTTTATAAACAGAATAGAGAAAGCAACGCAGAAAAATCGTACGTATGTTTCTGTTCACAGCGCATTGAAATCACCAAAGACACTTCCAATATTCCTTCTTGGAAATAGTTAAAGAAGCACTTACTATTAGTTCCACTAACACGACGGGTATATGGCTTCATGATGACTACTTGATTGCAAACAGAAACGCTTATTCACGGCAGAAGACCAAAAGAAATAAACCAACATTTCGTAACCTACAAACATTTTTCCACTCCACGTACGACAAGGTTCCGGAAGGCATGTTTGCTGGATGTATGCCAAGTGGTGGATGATGAAACACATGAAAAAAAAATTTCAGTGAAGAGTTATTCAGCACAATCTCGCGCTTTTTCTTTGCATTGACATAATCGAACATGTGCATTGTTTCATAAGGAAGATTATCAATATTAAACGTGTGTAGTAACTAATCCATATCAAGTGCGTTAGTCACAGTATTGCGATAGCCGACATTTAGTGTACTATTATCTGTAGCCGATAGGATATCAGTTATGTCATGCAAAGAGGCAGCAGTAAACAGATTTATCTCTGCTGTACCATACGAAGTTTTGATAGGGACAAACAAAATCACAACACGGGAAATGCGATGGATATTTTGTGGGTAATGAGGAAATTCTACGTATGGAAAAGTACAAGAAAACAATTCAATAACACATCAAACGAAGAAAACCCAAGAAGACTTAGAAGATAAAAAAAATCTTTTCATGAAGGTTAAAATAGAATATATTCATCTTCTACAAACGCACAGTGGGAAGGTTTTTTGAACTGAAAGAGTTCATCCAGCTAAACTTGCAGGAGACAGTACCTTTCCAATTCAGATCCTATAAAAACATATTACTTAATACTGATTTTGATAGTTTTCTGGGGGAACAACATAAATACAAGTACTAACAAAAACCGTCGCCACACTGATATGAAATTTAAAGTGTTTGCAGTGAATTTCGACATTTGGGAAGCAATTATAAAGGTTTAGGATGTGTAGCCGGGCTGGGAGCGGGGCAGAGAGCGGGGCGGAGAACGTGGTGGTGAGCGGGACTGAAAGCGGGTAGGGGGCGTGGCGGGGCAGGGAGCGGGGAGCGGTTAGGAAGCGGGGAAGGTGTTTGGCGGGGCGAGGCTGGGAGAGGGGCGGAGCTCGGAGTGTGGTGTTTGGCAGGGCGGGGCTGGCAGCGGGGAGCGTGGCGGGGAGCGGGGCGGGGGGCGGGCCAGGAGGGTGTTGATCGGGTCAGAGCTGGGAGCCGGGCGGAGCGGCTCGTGCACTGGAGGAAGGAGGCTGCGGATCCGAGCGGCGTGGCACCCGCGGCCTTCAGGCGCCGCAAGGACAACCACATCGCTCGCCGCTTTGGGCTCCTCTGGCTTTTGCGCGGGAACGACGCTCCGAGGAGGCTACGCCACGCGGATTTTGGGAGGGAAATTGCATGCGCCAAGTAGACATACATACGTGAACCTACACTGTTCACTCAGTGGACCTTCTTGTAGACTCACGTCAGCGTATTCTGTACACTTCTACTGTAGTCTTACGTTGTCTCCGGTCTACGTCTACTGTAGTCTTACGTTGTCTCCGGTCTACGTCTACTGTAGTCTTACGTTGTCTCCGGTCTACGTCTACTGTAGTCTTACGTTATGTCTTCGGTTTACATCAGATAAAAAATTAAAGTAGGGAAGCTATAGAAGGCACAGACTCTGTTTAAAAAAACATATTTAAGGTCAAATGAACATTTATGTCATCAGCGACCACGATATATTAACGATATGGTTAACGGTATGATGTGGTAAGGTGATGGTGAGGAGAGAATGGACGACCATAAATACAATATTGCTCGAGGCGGGACACAAACCCGCGATCCATTTGTACGACACAACTACTGCACTATTGCCTTAACGATCTTGGTCATCCGATCGACCAGACTTTCTTGTAATAGTTTGTTTCGTAGTATTTCTAGTGGGAGCTAACTTTTCGACTTGCCTCCGCACGCGAACTTTCCTTCCCATTCCTTGTCGATTCCTACCCATTACTAATCCACACTTACGCTAACATGCACTACACAACCACACTTGCCGGGAGAGCGGTCGGGAGCTTAGAGCTTGTCCCGTCTGGTGCGGTGCCACGCTCGTGAGAGATTCCTGGTTGGGGGAAACTCTGCTAGCCGACTGAAGGTCGTCGCCTCTCCATCCATCGGGGAAAGATCACCGCCACCGCCAGATGAAAAACATGCACTACTCTTACGGGACTAATGACCTTAGCAGTTGACGCACCCGGAATCATTAACTGCCGACCAACTTCAAGAGTACTCACTTGGAAAGTTGCTTAACCTTTTCCCATGTCACATAAGCTCACGTCTCTTTTCTTCTTCTTCTCATATACGCAACCTATGGAATCTTTTGGTAACAAATTTGTAAGGAAGCAAAGATGTAGTACTAACATGTGCGTTGCAAGGAACCTCATGGCACTGTTGTATTATCTTTGTTGCAAATAGTAATTCCCGACAGCCAATGAGACGAACACGTTCAGTAAGAAAAAAATACAGAAATATAATTAGGAATGAATTATTTTTAATTAAGTAATGCTTTTCCCATAACGATCTCATTATCCTTTTTATATTATTTTACGTCGTATTACTTTATGTATACGTACGTACGTATACGACGTCTCCAGACATTTTCTTTTAACTTGGTTGAATTTTAGTTCATGTAACAGTGTAATTTTCGAGAGTATGGTATTATCATTATCAACGTGGTAATTTTCACATTTTTGTAATTGTTATTTTCGATTGGGCATTGTTACATTAGTACTTATAATATACCGGAATACGGAATACTCCATTTTCCATACCTCGATTACTGATTTTTTTCACCCGAAATTATCAAACTTAATAGTATACAAGGCAACTTCAGGAGAAGTCATTGCCACACACTTGGAAGGTTTTGCTTATCCCTTTCCCATGTCACATAAGCTCACGTCTGTTTTCTTCTTCTCATATAGGCAGCCTAAGGAATCTGTTGCGAACAAATTTGTAAGAAAGTAAAGAAATATTACAATCATGTGCTTTGCAAGGAACTTCGTGGCACTGTTGTATTATCTTTATTGCAAATAGTTATTCCCGACAAGAACCATAATTTTATTTCAAATGTTATTCTTCTTCTAAATCATTAGTTTTTGAATACGTATGTAGAAGCCTTCCCACGTTTAATACAAGTATATTACGAATTAATTTTTTATAAATTTCTAAATACGTTTTTGCAGCTCAGAATATTTGTTTCAAAATCAAAAGAATGATTTTATTTATTTTTATCCTCAAAAAGAAAACAGTAAAAACCGTGTGTGACATTAGAGGGAGAATGAAGATACTCACAAAAATAGTGGTTAGCAACATTTGAGAACTAGTAATATGCGCTCTCGAGTAATAGAAAATTGTGCAGTACAGTACGATATATTATTGCTACTCAGAAGTTCTAAAACCTCCGCTGTAGAGCCAGGTACGAGTGACTCACGCTCCCTACATGAATGTATTTGCAGAGCAACACGGCATGCTGCATTGCCACATCTACTTAACTTCCTCTCTGGATTCTTCAGCACTGATCTCTGCTTCGAAGACTCTTCTGCGTTTGGAATGCAATAAACTATTCCCTCTAAAGCATTGCTATCAGATTCAGCCTACAATCCCCGCGAATAAATTTGAAGAATATTAATAAAAATATTTTATGCTGCCTTATTGTTTTTATTTTGTCATGGTCTATGTGTTTTTATAAAACCGAAAACAGTGGTAATTTGGTATGTGATCGACGTGACTACATTATCTTCGAGTTGTTTGTAACTTAACATTCAAAATATTTTTATTAATCGATTATTATTCTTTAATGAATTGTTATATAGTATTACTTCAAATACCATCGACATCTTTCATCTGAGGAATACAGTAATTACTGCATTGCAAGTGAAGTGGAAATGCAATATGTAATAAAATTCGAACTTAGCATGTTCATTGCCATACGAGTTGTGCACAACATAAATGAATTATTCACAAAGAATGGGAAAAGTCTTAGAATAGAATTATCTTGTACACGTTATCTTGCATACCAATTACAACAATCTATCTTGTGATTTTTAATTATATCAATTTACCTGTTGACTTCGAAAAGTAGAGAATAATGGCTTCTGCAGGATATTTCACTCCTTTCTGTTTTAAGAGTTCATCTGCCACTAAAGCAGCAAGTGGAAAGTGATTACGACATAATGGTTGCGTAGACTGGTAACGATAGCTAAATGAAAAGGATGCCAACCGTTATTACAAGCAACCCCTTTTTTAGGCTCTTTAGAACAAGAGTTGTACCCTCCGGTTCTTTTTTATCTGCGAGTTAAAACTGCTTCGTTTATTTTATTTCAGCGAGTTAGGAAAACTTCACTTCAGATGTGTTTGATTATTCTGGAAGCGTCGGCAGAATTTATATAACGTAAGCAGTAGACATTCGATCATTAGCATTAAAACCGGATGCTGCAAACGATGGCATTTTACTCTCCAATTGTAAATACGGGTTTCTCTAAAATTTAATAAGCATAAAATTTCAACAGATAGTGTTTCTAAAACATTAAAACTCCGCAAAGCTATGTTTCCTTTACGATTGAATGGGATTAAAAATTGTTTCATCCCCTCCCCAAGAATTACCGCGTTCAAACGATAAGAATGGAAATTGTTAAAATCCCCCTTCTGCAGCTTTCCAGGAAAATAAGGCATGTGCCACATAAACCTTTTCAACCCCCAATTATCTCTCCCTATTATATCTCCCTAAAATATTATGCAAAAAGTATTCTGAAACGACTGAACCAAGAGGTCCGTTAAAAAACAAATAACAATTACATTCAATATTTTCTTATTCAGTTGAAATTTGAAATCACACATTATGATTCACAATAAATTTTATCTAAATAAATATAGTGTCTTTGAACCCTTTCATAGCACTCACAAAATAGTCACTATGAAAATCTGAAAAATACTTTCCAGAATACGACGGAATGAGAAACGTATGTAAATGTATTTTCTATTCATGGATGTTTACTTTGCTACAGGAAGAAAACCTTTTCGTAAACGTGTTTTCGAGATATTTTTTCTAAATATAGAACAGCTTCTTCCATATACTACATCCTCCCATAATAACACACCACGTTAAAAGGCAATAAATGTCTTGGATAATCTTCCTTGGTGTTTCGAAAGCGTCATACTGCAGCGATAAAAGTAGAAGAGTTGCGGCGTCAGAGAAATGAAACGACACGGCTTGTAATGAACCAACCCATCAGAAGAAGGACGACACCGGGGTTCCAAAACACCTGCTATCATCTCCGATGTCGCAAACGCAATTTAATTCGTTGGGTCAATGACCTTTCCGGGTGGCAGAGCTTGACTTGCAGGTCAAGACGGCCAACCCTCCAGCCCCACCAAAAACCACGACTTATTAATTGATTACTTGAATTGAATTGAATTGAATTGAATTGAATTTGCCTTATTTTACGTGGCGAGACTCGGGCCATCAGGCCCGCTCTTCCGTCTGACCACGCAAATTTCGCTACGCTCCTTTCATCAACTAGCAGAGAAAGGAGGTATTTCTTGGGCGAGAAACAGGCGATTTGAATTTAGCTCAGAGGCGTCATTTAGGCTTGAGGATCTTTTACATGCAAGTAAATCTACTAACATGGGACAGCCGGCTTTACTTCCCCTCCGAAGGAAGGCGTACGAAGGATTTTATCGCTCCTAAAATCCACGGCCGCCGCCATTACTTCGGGTTTGGGGGCACATCAACTGTTGTGGTTATTACTCCCGTAAGCGTAGTGCATGTTTTTGGCATCGGAAGTGTGAGTGTTCTTTCTCTCGCTCGATGGCGGGAAGCGGCACAGATCTGAATCTGCGGTTCAAGTTCCGATGGTTGCAGGATTTTCGACACTAGCTATATCGATTTCTCCTGCTGCCTGTGGGCACTGCTCATCCGCTGCCTTCTCCCTGAGAGCTTGTAGCAACAACGGTGATAAATCGCAGTTACATTTCGCATCCTGGTATCAGCTCCTTTCACTCCCAGATCTAGGGTCCGCGATCATGTAGTCCAGAGATTCTCAACTTTTTCCTTGCATCGACCCCTCTAAACAAAATGAATCGCCCCTTCAATTTTCCTATAATACACAGCTTACAACAAAATCATCGAACAAAAAGCTGCAAGTAAATACAAAGATTCGATAAAGAGTGTGAACAAAAGTTTTGATTTTTTTTAAGTTATTGTTTTTTTGTTTTTGTATTTAAAAAATACCATAACAAACAAGTTTTCGGACAGAAAATCACATATACTACTGTCACGAAAGTTCGATGATTTTCGTTCATATAATATCAAATTCACAAGAGGACCCAATATGTAATTTAATGTTAATTAAATGTTTTGAAGCTTTATAACAATAAATATTTATCAAATTCCTGAATATATATTTTTGTACGTAATAGAATCTTTATTATTCCGGTCAGCCCAGTGTTTAACTTTCAATCGACCATTGACACCCCTTTCAAATTTCTATCTCTAGGGGGTCGATACCAACATCGCTGGGAACCCCTGATTTAGAAAGAGTGGAGAGGACAGAAGCAAGCAACGAAAGATTATGGATAAACGTTGCAGGTGTAATATTTAATTCAGTGCTAGCACATGTGCAGTGGTCATGTAAGAGAAGTGTGTCAAGGTAACATGCATCTGTATTTTTGTGTAAGATGAGTCACACATTTTGCGGTGGCAGGACTCACTGATGTTTATGGCAAGTCGTCGTCGAAATGGAAATGCTTGCAAAGTTAGTAGTTAAATTCGCGATGGTTTTAATATCGAATTGGACATGGTTTTGCTAGGCTAACATAGTCCAACTAACGTAAAACGTAGTGCAACTTTTAAATTCACTACCAACTATACAGTACATTTCACACGTGCATGTTGTTGCTGATACTTTAACAGTTTGTCTATAATATAGTCAGTTGGTGGAGAGTAAAAAACATTTCGCAATGTCCGTTACAGCTGAAAGCAAGGTAGTAAGAAAAGGGGAATAGGGTTGGGAGAGTGAGGTCGAGTGAGTGAATTTTCTTTTTCGATTCCACGTGCGTCAACAACCGCACGTGCAGTACATGTTACATTCGGGGAGTTGGCGATACTTCTTCTCCCACTAAAACGTGAATTCCAGTTCTCGCCTACACGTTAGATTGAGGTTTTTCCACACCCAGGTATCTCCCACCAGTGTGCACTGCCCCATCCCGGAGAAGCTCTAAGCTCCCCACCGGTCTCTCGGCATGTGTGGTAGTGTAGAGCGCGTTAGTGTGTGTGTAAGGGGTCAGGATAGGACAAGGAAGAGGAAGGAAAGATCGCGCGCGGTCCGTGGCCCGTACTTTAAGGAACAAAAAGCCACCTATCAGAGCAGCCGGCCTCAAGAATTCTCTCGCAGACAGCGGCTGAATTTAATCTAGCTACTTTCGAAAATGCTGCCGCGGTCAGGACTGGAACCCTGGAGGCAGAATGGCAGAACCCTGGCCGACGAGAGGCCGAAGCGGAAGGCAAGAGGAGGATGAGAGAAGGGAGAGGAAGCGCGGGTAAGATGGAGGGAGCAGGAGGAAAAAGCGACGAGAACGTTTTCCACGTGCCTGGCCCATCTCAGGGGAAATTTGCTCGGCAAAGCAGCTACCGCTCAAATAGTAGAACGTGAGTGATTTGAAGGGCGATAGCGAGAAGATGAATTCGGCCCGACGCGGAACGGGAGGGAGAAATAGGATTGCGGAAATGAAAAGGAGATGAAATTTGCGGTGCTTCGGTCAAGTGGCGTGAAAGCTAACAAAACTGCCGAAAAGCGGGAAGACCGCCCAGATTCTAATGTGTCTTTTTTTTCAGCTAACCGTTCTGCCTGACCCGTGCTCGCATTAGTGGCAAATTGTGACATCTCTTACAATCAAACGTCATTCCACTACTTCTCCCTTACTTGCGGAAGTTATCTAAAAGGAAATTTCGTGTTTTCACGCGTGGATTTCGAGTTGAACGCGTAATTTCTTCTGCGTAACCGTTAATTTTCGACGTACACAAAATCGTTAATTAAATGCTACGCACGTTTTGTCGGTTTTCATTTTGCAAGATGAGAGGGAACTGGGACGGGATTAGTCATTTTGTCGGCAATACTTTCACGTCAAATATGCAACTCGTTTGCCTGCACAAATAGTTTCTAGTTGTCAGAAGTGAACATTTATTTTTTCTAAATGTTACCAGAAACGCTCGTTATCTTATTATAGTCAAAATTCAAACAAATTATAAAAGAATTGGAATATTAATCCCAGGGCTTAAAAATTGCATATTGTAGTTTTTTCTACCTAATTTTGCAAATGATATCAGATTTTTATGTAATCGTAGATATAATGTTCAACGTTGATTGTTGATTACTCAAACAGTCGAAAGCTTTTATTCACGGAGTGATACATGCAAAAAAGACGTTTCATGACTGAAGAGATATCCACAAATGCAATGTCAAGTGATAAAAGTATTTCAAGCCAGATTTATGTTGCTCCTGAATATTTTAATCAAATGGAAAACTTCCATGCCTTTGTAAATTACTTTAGAAGCTTTAGTTTCAAGATTATGGAAGAAACTACCTGCCATGATGAAACTGTAGAAAGCATTTGGTTAAAAGTGGAGAACGTATTAATATCAAAAGTAAGAAAATAGTAGAAAAAATATTAATATATTCCTTTCAAATTTCAGAAAGTTTTCGGTTTTTAGAAAGGTCATATTTTAAAAGTCAAAACCGATGAATCTGACCTTTTTAGGCAAAAAGTACGTAAAACCGTAGTTCAAGCATTCATTGTAAGTTTTTTAATATTATAGAACGGTGTTGTTTACAAGAATGTTGTTTACAACAATATTAACGAAGATGAGGGACATAAGAATGGTTTTCGTTTTTGTCTAATGATCAAGAATGTTTCTTAGATGAACTCCTATTGGAAGATACGACTAAGAGGTGTCTACAGAATTATTGCCTAACTTTGAATACATATACTAAATTTTTTTAATTTCGAGTTTACCTTTTAACAATTTCAGATAAGATAATATATTCAAATTGGAGATAAATGTCAGGCTATCATTCATTTTTTTTCCTTTTGGTATTTTCTCGTAGAGCAATAAATATACTTGTTCATGAATTTTCAAAGCGATTACACATTAATGTCAAGAAAATCTTGATAAAATCAAATATCACTTTTCATCGTGATCACTACTTTTATCTCGTAAAACTCCGAAAACATAACTTACCTATTTCTGCTAAATATGTTGATCTCATGATACATGTTACCCAAAGTTATCTCCCCGCTTCTATCAGTTGTACAGGTTTCTTATTAATATGCGAGCATGTTAATGACTATGTAATGAATATGTATCTATATAATTCATTCAGTAACTAAATCGTTCTTCTAAATAATTAGCCAAGGCCATTATATACTAAACTTTCCATTATTAAAAAAAACTACAACAGAAAAATTAGGTAGGTTTGCCACATGAATTGTTAGTCCACACCAAATAGTACGACACGGTAACGTATCATGCGAAAAGAGTATTTTGACGAACAAAATGTAGAATGTAGTTTCGTGCGTATATTTTCCATAACGCACAACTTGAATATGCAAATTGCCACTATGCAGTCATCGTGCACATCTCTTGCTAACATACATGCAGTCTGAGAACGGCGTGACACACATTCGAATCCGGTAGAAAAGAAATCAGGACGTGGTACACTACAGACTGTATAACTGTTTCGTGATGTACACGAACGTAAAAATATATACTCACCACGATAGTCACCGAAGAACACAGATGAACAGCCCAACTAACCAAATTCCGCGGTGATCGTCAATCGGAGACTTCAACTCCCGTTCACACACACACCACACAGATGGCTTCGTTTCTGAACAAATCACACACACGCAAACACTGAAAGAACCGCACTTCCGATCGTTTTCACTCGAACAGACAACGCGCACTGCAGCTAAAAGTCATCCTTATGTCACACAACGTTGTCAACTACAACTATCCACGTCACTGAACACGTCACACAACAGGAACCGTACCACTGCTTCTTTCTATTCACGCTGAACCACCACAACACCACAGCAACACGACTCCGCGGTCGCCAAGGAAGCTGAACATCGGCATGAGATGGTCTTCGCGCACGACACCACTCGCGTCGTAAGAAAACAACAACAAAACAACAGAAAGCGAGACACCAAAATGGCGGAACGGCGCGTAAACCGGTCTTCGAATGTCTTTTTTTCTTTCTTTCTTTTTTTTTAACGAACCAAACCGCGGGTCCAGACGAAACAGAGGTTTCGAGTTGTGGACTCGAGTCGCGGACGCGAACCGACAACCGACCGGAAGAAGCACGCCAAGCGGGAGTCGGAAACGCTGAACAAAAGCCGAGCGGCGAGCGCACACGCCGCCGAACCGCGTCGCGGCGAGCACACCTGTGCGCGGCGGCGGCGGCGGCGGCGGTGGTGGCAGCGGCGCCAGGCAGAACGCCGTCGCCGAAGGCTCACGGAAACACACGAACGTGGCCGAAGCTCTCGAAGGCTTGTTCACGCTGGCCCGAATCAATTTTCTCGAGGTGGGAAGAGAACAGTGGGAGCGATCAAGATGTGAGTTGGGAATGTAATGGCTAGTGCCCGGAAGTTCAGGCGTTTATTTTACCTAAAATGGGCGAGCAAAACGACATTTAATTAGGCAAGCAAAATAGTATTTATTCCTGCTAAAGTTGGGGTTCTAAAAACAAATGAAAAACCATCATTTAAAAGAAATGGTTATAAAAATTAATAAACCAAATGATTCACATGTTTATACTAAGTCTAAAATTTGCATCAGCACATATGTGGGAGGAAATGATTTGAATTCTCTGTTGCACATGATCATCCCGTATGATTACTACAAATAATTCGAATTTCACACCACGCTGTCTCTACGAAATGCTGTTTGCTGTTGCTGTTGTGTTCCTTTGAATCTTGAAATAGTATCAGTGAAAACGGAATTATAGTTTTAGTTATTCGCACTTGTGTAATCCACAGCACCAACAAGAGTCCTCAAAAGGGATGAGGGGTCGTGTTCAAATGTAGGAAGCGAAATCTCATGAGTGAACAAAGTTTTGACTAGTATCATCTTCTTAATAGAATTATATAAAGTTGTCTTTTCATACACAAGTTCATACATAACGCTTTATTCAGATTATGAACAACTATTTTTTGTCTGATATACGTTGTGTAATTAAAGTATTTTATTGTGTATATGATTTAACTTGAGGTAGGTACCAATGTACTAGTGGAATATTGTGTTCATTTATTTACGTCAAAAACAGTTAGAAACTGTGTGTGACGAGCTAGGAGACGTTAATTTGAAGTTACATTTATGTCCAGAAGCGAAAAAGAGGCCATCTCAACAATTGCTAAAGAATCAGCGAAACTGGAAGAAAACCTGAATGAGATGCAGTCATTAACCCAGAAGCTGGAGTACAATACGTGTTATAGGTTCTTTAGAATTATACAATCCAAATGGTAAATATTACATTATATGTCACTGTTCAAATTAACGTTACTTTCCTTTTGGATGTTCCGAATAGTATCTAAGTGTATAGAAACAGTTGTGCAGCAGAAAATTTTTACTTAGGACTTAAACATTTGTATCGAATTTAATCGTTTAATGTCATTTGGCAAGATGTAAAATATGTACATGTATTGTGTATATTGAACATTGAACTTTACCAATGTAGAAGAAGATATTTATCTACAAGTGTTAGATTTTCTGCTTAAGAGTTGCCTGAAGATGGAGTTAAGGATTACTCCCAAACGTGTAAATTAAATAAGACGTGTACTACAAAAACTGATACATCAATAAATTTTAATTCAGTTTCCTTTCTCGTTTAGATGTTTAACACTACCTGATCTTGGAGCCCAAGAAAGACGTGCCTTCGTGTTGTCTAGGCTTAAAGGCATGTTTCCAGCTTGATCGAGATTATTGCGGGAAGAAAATAAGGAAAAAAGATGAAAAAGGAAGAAAAGGGCAAAAAGAACACAAAATGCCAATAATAGAGATCATAAGCTACAATAGGTAAAAATGGCAAAGTAAAAGTCAATTAAACCAACTCCAGAAGACAAAAATAAGACAAAATGGCAAAAATAGACATCAAAAGTAAAAATAGGCAAAAAAGGCAAAATGAAAATGTACTAAAACAACCTCAGATGTACAATTAAGTGATTCCTATTGTTAAAAGTCATAAAATCACAACAATAAAAACGGTATTTTTTCAAACTTCCGGGCTCTAAAATGATTCTTTTCAAATTTATTTTATTTCTTCTTGCCTGACATTTCTGCATTTCACGGGTGTTGAAACAAGATTACTCTATCGTTGTAGCATGACCCTTCCTCAAGTCTGTCAATACACTTCCGGTATAGGTATGTTAGATTGATAAGAAAAATGAGCTTGGCCTGCAATAGTTGGTACTGTTGTGTTAGAATGATACTGCTTAAGGACAGCGGGCTAGCTTTTTGTGAGGCGATCCCGCGTTCATTACCCAGCAGGGACAATAATAAAGCTGTAGCTTTCTAATACAAATTGTCTCAGCTTATATAGCTAATAAATGGAAGAAAGCGAGGGCAGGCTAGATAGGGTGATGGGGTAGCAACATTCCCCCCACGTCTCCTTTACTGCTAGTCCCGCTAACTAAGCAACAATCTGATTAATCTGACCCCGAAATGCCATATACTACATACTCTATGTGATCAAAAGTGTCTGGACACGTCCAAAATGGTGTTATTGTTTGATCGTGTTTTTTATGGAGGGGACTTACACCTCTTGTTGTTGTGTGGGGCACTATCACAGGCCTACGTTATTTTAAATACTTCATTCCTTCCCACTGTTGAAGAGCAATTCACGGTTGGCGATTGGATCTTTCAACATGATCGAGCACCTGTTCGTACTGCACGGCCTGTGGCGGAGTGGCCACACGACAATAACACGCAGGTAGCGGACAGGCCAGCACAGAGTTCTGACTTGAATCCTATCGAACATCTTTGGAATGTTTTGGAACGCCGACTTCGTGCCAGACCTCACGGACGTACATCGCTACCTCTACTCAGTGCAACACTCCATGAAGAATGGGCTACCATTACCCAGGATACCTTCCAGCACCTGATTGAAAGTGTGCCTGCCAGAGTGGAAGCAGGGAGGAAGGTCATTAAGTTTAAGTGTGGGACTACATCCCATTGAATTCCTGCATTACTGATGGAGGGCGCACTGGTAAGTCATTTTCAGCCACGTGTCCAGATACATTTGATGACATAGTGTACATGTAATTAACTGAGAAGAGAACTGATTTGACCGTTATGTGCTTGTTTGTAAGATACGACGCAGTCTTGTATTTACAATGAAGTTTGCTGTTTTATGCACCGAATGTTCCACGATTTGTTAATTATTGTTTTGAGAGTGAGAATGGCCTTATCCACTTTGAAACTGCTAGTTATCTAACAAGAATTATTAGACCAAGTGTAATAATCCATCGAGCATTATTAACAAGTATAATTAGTGTCGTAATAAGTTTTATTAAAAACGGAAGTGCTCTAATAATTAACAACTGACCTTCCATTAACTACTCTCAGTATCAATCTCACCGTTCGAATGACGAATAGTAACATTTAAACGTAAATTACAACACATTAGAGTAATGAAGTGGATCAAATTACGGTATTCGTATCATTACATATTATTACAATTATCAATTGGTTATCAATATTTTCTATTATTCTATAATTATAATTATGAGTCGTAATTTTCTACTCTAACACTGTAATACAATTTTCTACAATAATTATTTCGTAAATAATTTTTACAGAGGTACAACATCGAATGACCAACTCCTGAACGTTACATTGTGTAACGTACTGTGCTTGCGCGATCATTCTAATGTTAATAAACCTTTGAAGATATTTGAGAGTCGTACACTCTTATGATGAGTTCGTATCAAGTATTAAATTTAATTTTAACTGGAATTAGATATAGGATATCACGCGTTTTGATTACACGTGGAACGGAGTGGGGATACCTGGAAGGGCTAGAATATTGTGATGGTTCTAATGTTTTCCTTCGATTAATCAAATTCATGAATAAAAAACAACAGAAATAACCATTTATTTTTTCGTAAGGTCGATTATTCTACGGCATATACCGTGGCATAATAATGGCAACTTACTTTCTTGTTAAATTAAAAAGAAATTTCAAAATTTCAAAATCAGAAATGAAAAAATTATTCATAACAATAACAAACAAAAAAAATTAAAAATAAAAATACTTTGCACAGTTAACAAACTAAAATTAAAAAAAAACAATCCCAACAGTTCTTTAAATACTCGTATATCAACAGTCCGTTTATGTCTCCGAAAAAACACCTTCCTGTTCAAATCTACAAGTCATCAAAAGATCATCTATATTTGCGAATCTTCGAATCTATCCAACATTCCAACACATAATATATTCTTTGTCGATACTTCAAACATTTACCTCTTCTCCATATTTGAACATACACTCCATAGTTTTTCAGCCCTCTGTAAAGATTATGGAACCGCGCTTTCAGTTACACGTGTACTTACCAGTTCGTTCTAGATGTTGATTTTTTGTATCGATATATGTCGTCCGTGGCCATAGCGTCCAATCTTTCCAGTCCAAGTCATGACGGAAAACAATATTTCTCCAATTCTATATTCTATATTCCTGCATGGTCCAAGCAGGCTGTGCACATACATGTCTTCTTAATGTTAAATTTCCATGTAAGCTTGACTCGTTACAATATACCCAAAAAATATAGTAGAAACTACAGAAAGATATTATCTTCTAGATTAGGGAGTGTTGCTTGAGTGAAATGGCAAGAAAACGAGATCATTTCTTTTGGGGTTTTATACAGAATGCGCAATGGAATTTTAAATTACAATATTTAATGAAAAAAAGTTCGTAAACATGAAATATGTGTTCCATAACAGAAGTGGAGTGGGAGAGAAGTGCGTCATAAGATGCATTGACTGATTATTTCATGTTACCGGTTGGTCTACTGCTTTGGTGATAAATTCCGAAAGGTAGCGTCTTGAAAAGGTCCAACATAAATTGTTGAGAACTATGGCTCGTTGGTTTGGTAACAAATTAAACATCTTCGACCACGACTATGAAGATACTGCAGAGCACGGGCATGACTGCTTTAGGTGATAGGAGGGTGAAGATTGATTGCTTGTTTCTGTGCCAACTCATCCCTGGCGAGATTAATTGCCCTGACCGACATATCTTATAGAATACCTAGAATTCATTTGAGGGACCGTTCTCTATTCGCCGTTAAGCGTTGAACTAGTCTGGGAGAGTACGAGTCTTTGAATCGCATACGAAAGGGTGCAAATAACCTTCTTTCCGACATTTACATTTTTCGGACTACCCATTTGAGAACGTAATGCACACGAATTGAGTCATGAGATTGATTTACTGTGATTCCGAGCGCAGAAATAACTAAAGTTCCAGTAAGTGTAGGGTATGTTTTTTTTCGCAGAAGGTGGCAGTGATCTTCCTTCGCTGCATAGCGGAGTACGGTGCAGACCTACCGGAGTTTTCCCCAACCAGGTATCTCCCACCAGCGAGACACCACCGCAACAGTAACAAGATTTAAGCATCTGATCGATCTCCTGGTTGTGTGGTAGTGTAGTGCCCGTTAGTGTATATGTATGTGTAAGGAGTGAAGATAGGACAAGAAAGGTGAAGGAAAGATCGCGCGCGGTCCGTGGCCCGTTTGTTAAGGTACTGCTCCAGCATTCGCCTGGTGTTGATCTTAACCATCACAGCCGGGAAGAGCTCTAAGCTCCCCACCGGTCTCCCGCCATGTGTGGAGTGTGCTGCATGCTAGTGTAAGGGGTGAGGATAGGGCAAGGAAGAGGAAGGAAACATCGCGCGCGGTCCGTGGCCCGTTTGTTAGGGTACTGCTCTGGCATTCCCGTTGCTTATTTGATTTGTGTTTTGTTGTTTTTGTGGCATGTTGATCGGAGAAACCACGGAAAACTACCGATCAGAGTAGCCGACCGGTAGAATTCTCTACATAACGAGGTGGTCAAGATTATTGAACCTCGTTCGACATAAATTATATAAATACGGACACGCTACAGTGGAAGTCTCTCATCTAAAGACATGTTAGATGAATTCAGACGAAAAGTGGAAAATTATTTTATTAGAGAGAATATTTAATGAAGTAATAACGTTATCCTTCGCCCTACAAACAATTTCATTATTTATAATAATACACATATCACATTTTTGTGATTTGGTCAATACAAAACAGGTGGGAATTATTGAAGTGCACGTACAACAATTGAGGGAGTAGAAGATTTGGTTCCGAATTTGTTCGAAACAGGTTAAGCAGACGAAAATGACCATTTTGTAAAGCACGTATTTGTTGAATGGCCTCTTAATAAATCATTCTGCATGAAACCAGAATAAAGTTTAGCTGGTTTCTCATTTATTGCAATATCCCCCTATGGTCCTGCCCCGACAACAAAAGCCAGTCAAAGGTGTTCGAGAAATAACTAATTCATATACTAATAATAATTCAAATAGCATTTAATTGTGTTATTATTATTATTATTATTATTATTATTATTATTATTATTATTATTATTATTATTATCGTTCGGATATTTCATAATCGTCATCGCGTCTTTACGTCAAACATTCTAAACAAAAATTGTGTAGTAAGTTGAAAAATCATTTAAAATTCACTCATTGTTTCTTTTTTCCGCAATATTTCCTTTCTGCCTTCAACTCATTTTATATCCACAATGGACCAAAGAGAAAACAGATTTAAATGACGCGAAAATTCAGTTTGTGCCAAACAAGGTGGGTGTGAGAGGATGCTAAAAAAGGACTTGGTCCCTGAAGAGCAAACGAGAAAAGGTCATCATAAAAAAAACTCCCAGATAACATCAAATACTCTTCGAAAGAAAAGAATGGGCGAAGACCAGACCACCTATTTCAAGAAAAACTAATACAGCAAACACTTTTCTAAGGGTAGAGGGTACCATGTATACCGCTCGTGTTAAATTTGCTAATATTGATTTACCTTTTCTAGAAAATGGTTAATAAGAAAATGTTGATGTTTCACACAGCCAAAGTTATAACCTTTCTTATTATTTTGAATTTTTTTTGAGTTGATTAAAAAATAATTTAAAATTTTTAAAATTATAAGTTTTGCCCCAATTTTTCAGAAATTTTGAACAAATATTTTTTTGTATTTCTATTATTGAAAAATGTCTGTATAAAATGTCAACTGAATGCCAATACTATAAAAATTACTTGTCTTGGCCAAATCTTGAACAATGTTTAATCAAAGTGTGACTTATTTTGGTACAACTCGAAGCCTTTCCAGCATATAAGTTTGCGCAGGGAATAAATTAAATTTTCCTATTATTCAAGGTACGACTTTTAAATCATCTCATTACAGTAATAACATCTGCTTGTAATAGCTATGTTGTTTACATTTTCCCAATGTTCATTTATTTATTACAAAATACGGAGTTTACACAAGTGAGCAAACTTAAAAAGTCATGCCCTGAAAAGTAGGGAAATACCTTTTAACAAGTTTTTCTCTACGCGTATACATTATATATTGAGTAATAAGATTAACCACACATCAACCAGGATCCATGAGTTAATATTTACGAATACTAGGACTGTTGTTGTGGCTGGTCTGGCTTGTCTTGTTACTCCCCCAAGCACTTCATTTGAAGGGAGACGCTACGATAAACAAATATTAACTTCAGATATCACAGAGCTTAACATAGTCGGGACGGTGTCATAATTACGAAGGGTAAGTCTACTCCTACAGCGAAACATTGTAATTTATTAGAAAAGTTTGAAAGGCAGATTGCAGCCTAAGTTAAACTGTTGGGTCATAAATCAGCTCTGCGTAACAGGCGTGTTCAGTTGGCCAAGATGCTACCTGGAGATAGCTCCGGGAAGGCTGCAAAGGGTTCGTAATTTGGTAGCTTCTTTGTGAAGTAAGTAGCAAAAAGAGTCAGCAGTTGGAAGGAGAGGAGGATGGAGAAGAGGAAAAGAAAGGGAGAAAAAGAGGGAACCGATGGGCGAAAGAGTAGAAAGAGAGAGGGAGAGAAAGAGTGGAGAAAAAAGAGAAGACACTGAAGAAGACAGGAAGAAGGAGAGAAAGAGAGGTGGACAAGAAGAGAGATGGAAAGGGCGAAGAAGAGAGAGAAAAGAAAAAGGAGAGAGAATATAATATGATAGTAATTAAGTATTATTATTATTAATAATATTATTATCATTATTACTATTATTATTATTATTATTAAAAAGAGGAGGAAAGTTTTTTTTCTTAACGTCTGCAAACTATGTCCATCTTTTCAGAGATCTTACAGGGCCTCATATTCCTTTGGGGGCTGTTTTCTTGCAATTTCGTACCAAACTATTTTATGACATTCTAGATAAAATTAATTGATAAAAATAATACATTTCAAACATATTACCGTTGTAAAACGCCTCCATTATCGGTCAGAAAAAGTTAGGTGAAATAGGATCACTTAAATTTCTTGTGTACATTCTTATTTCGTGACAAAATTAGTTCAGCAGTTAAGTGAAATCGCAGTGATTCACATAAACGCCCGAAAGAGAGAATAGTATTTCGCATTGTTTTCGCAATGTTCTTGAAGGTGCAATGAAACCATAAAAAACACGCGTTTTCTACCATTTTTCAACAATGTCCTAAAGGGAACCGACTAAGAATTGTGCAAATCTTTCCGAGATGAATCGAATGAAGGACTGATCATTTCTAAAGTTTCCGTAAGTTACCCCAACCACTTTTTAGTTGCTTAAAATAGCCAAACGCGCGTTTCTAGAGAAACTGTTTAGAATCCTCCGGATGTATCAATGAATACACGATCCGTTCCCCATCAGGGGGCCAAGACGATTCGTATGTCACATCTTTTGTCTCGATTGATAAATCAGAAGTGGTCGAACTCTGAGTGTCGGGCACAGATTACTCAAATTCTCGATTATCACAGGATTTGTTCTATTGATTGAATGATTAGTGCTTTTGGGCGCGTCAATTATTGTTATTATTCCCGTAAGTGTAGTGCGTGGTTGAGTACTGTTGATTGGTGAGATCCGGCGCTGACCTACCCGTCAGCTATTGGGGTTTTCCCCAACCAGTTATCTCCCGCCGGGCGAAATTTAGCTTTTGGGGCTGGAAATTTACTCTCCCGGAACAAAAATTGATTTTGTGGAAGACCTCACAATGGACGGAAATGCATTACAATGGATACGGTTTGGGGCGTGTTTTCAGAGTACGACGACATTTTGAAAAAAGCAACCATAACCACTTTGCTTAGTTTTGGTGGCTATAATTGTGCCATAAACATCAATGTGAAATAATGGGATCTATGGATTTGGTGGTATTTTTGTCACGAAATGTTTGTTGCCACAATCTGTTTTATCGTGTATGTTCCCTACACACCGAACAAATGTAATATCGCCATTCTTTCGTCCCTTACAAGGCAGACTACTTGGTCCAGTACAAACACCATCATTGGAACGATACCGTGGTTGTCATTAATCTCGAGTTGACAGCGAGTTTGATTTTTTTCTTTTTACATGATTTTTCATTAATCATTTGTTAATTCGTCCAAATTAACTTTGAGAACTGAGTAATGTTAGTAGTCGTAGTATGTCAGGAGTAGAGTAATTTTAGACCTTTAGTAAGATGTGTTCTAAAAGTCATAGCTTCTTTGTCGTGGCCAACTTGAGTACATATAATTATATCACATTGGCAGTTCTTGCAGTTAATTTTTAAAAAAGCAATTTAAAATTAAGTTTAGCTACAATCATCCGAAAATCATTTCAACTTGATATCATACTGTGATAAATAAAATGATCTCATTTGAAAAGAATTATTTTATCTCTTAAAATATTTCCCCATCTGCTGTAGTCCTGAAAATAGTCATAACGAGTTTTAATATATTTATATTGTGGCGTCACCAATCACACTAGAATAATTTTATTGTGGCGTCGCCAATAACAGCATAATTATTATATCTAGAGATAGCTCCCACCGAGGCAAAAGTAGGTCACGAAGGCCCTTTGTCACGTAGCAGAGCTTGTCCCGACCCCACTCAGGCCCGCCAGAGGCGGACGCGTTTATTACCCCTCGTAAAAATCAGCCGACCCCCCTTCGAACAATGCACGCCCTCGCGCCCCTTTTTCTGCCGCGACCCGGGGAAGGAACGCGGAGTCCCAAGGGGTTGACGCGGGTGTCGATTAGAAAAAAGACACGTTTATGACGCTTCGTGAACGAGACCCTTTTCAAACAATACCCGCCCCCGCACCCGCTGCAACGCGCCTCGCCTAAGACGCCCGGATTCCCACAGGGGCTATTTAGAAATTAACCATAACAGGCTGCCGATTAGCCTCCGCCGACCATTTATGACCTTTGAAAATGCGCTACTGCATGAACACGTGTCCAGACAGCTGCAAGAAGCTTCTGGAACCGTTGACAAAGGAAGTGAGAGAGAGGAGGGAAGCCGGAGTTAGAAAGAGAGCGATCTTTGGAAAATTACAAGAAAACTGCGACCTGGTTGGTAAATTAGAATGCTGAAACGCAGTTACCCTCAGCCAATGGGAAGCTTCGCTATGAGGAAGGGGTAAATTTACAGATTCAGAAACGTTTTGGGAGGGGGGAAGAGAGTTTTCTTTAACACTAGATGCAAAGAGAAAAGACACGATCGGAGTGCGACGGGGGGAAGGACGTTCCCAGAGTAGAAGTTTATTTGGATTAGGCCGTCATTAGTGCAAAGACATTCGTAAAACGGCACTGTGGATTTGCCGCGGAGGAAACTCGGGCGGGAGATCGCAGGATTCCGCACTACTTCCGGGTAGGCCCGTCTGCCTTCGCCGCCATTTACGTCGGGCTCATTCATTGCCCATACTACGCTACGGCCAGCGCCCGTGGCTCCTCGACCGGCTGAGTCCGCACAGTCTAGCGACTCCGCCGCCACCCCCGCCGCTAGCTGAGGAGCGACGCGCCGCGGAAGGTCGGTGAACTGGGACCGCTCGCCGCCCCTGCCTCCGAGGGCTGCCACACGGCCCGCTCGTGGAGACAGCACAGCCAGCGGTGAAAGCTACGAGGCGAAGCTGCCTCGCAGGACAATTTTACGGCGAGAAATTAATAGTGGCCGCGCTCAGGCCCTGCAGATCGTAGATGGTGGATTGCATGTGTCATTAGAGATTAAGCCTGATATGTTAGCCTTAAGGGAATTAGCCTATTAGTAATTAGGGAAATGAGCTCACAGAATAGAGATAATAAGAAACTTGCGTCGCCCTTTGCGATCTGTAACTTCCCTGGCAGCTCATGGTGCCAGGAATAAACTACAATTTGTTATAAAATTGACTCAGTGTGATAATTCATGACCTCCCAACACTTCCATCCAGCCACATTTCAGGAGCTGAACCTGGCGCCCTCCCCCGTTGATATTACATTTGGCGCCCAACGTGGGGCTAGTTTAGTCGCTGAGATTACAATATATATATATATATATATATATATATATATATATATATATATATATAACTTATTATTGCAAAAAGTATAAGTGTTTTCATACATTATTAATTACAATGTTCAAAAACAAAAAATAAATAAAACTAATCAAGCATTTTATACGGTCACTACCTCAAAAACACGTATTTGTTTAATGCAAGTTCAAATTTTCTGCTTGAAAAGTATAATTTTTCTGTTTGGGCAGAATGGGCGTATTTACAGCCATGTAACGGCGGGTGTGTTTGTGCAAAACATCTGTCAACCCTGCGGTTCCTACCTGCCCAGTAAACGTCTCTCACCCAATCGCCAAGTCCAGAACCGGTGATAGACCCAGCAGCCACTATTTCCGGAGTCTGAGGAGCTTCCTTGCCGCCAACGACATCTGGCGGCGATTGAGAGCGAATCTGCCGTTGGCGAAATGCAGGACGGCTAGTCAGTGAGACTTGCCATCAAAAGGAAGAAAAAGGCAATTTTCAATACAAATATGGGTATAAAATATCGTTTCTTCAAAATATGTTTTCTTTGTAGTAATTCATTTCAACGAGCTCATTTGAATGAGCGTTTAGACCTTCGATGCTCAATCAATACTGTAACAAACGCCTAGAGTGGAGTGCTATCTACCGGCTTCTTTCTAAACCGCTGAGCCACCTAGGGATTGGCACCGTTTAATGCCATATAAAGAACGCGGTGTTGATGTGTATGCGTCTCTTATGGGCGAGACGGAGCTTAAATCGAACTGGCGCAATATTTTACATTATGACCCGTAAAGTGCTGTTATGACATCTTGAGTTTACTATGGGCGCTCAGGCTTTCAGCCCGAGAATTTTTATTTATATTATTATTAGTTTGTTTTCAGAGTAATATTATTTATAAATTAATAAACAGGGTCACTGAAAAATTAAAATGTTGCCAACGATAGAGATGTGAAAGACTATGTTAGAGATTACTAAACCAGTTCGACTAAAACGTCGATTGTTCTTGATCAATGTTAACATCGATGTTTTAATTTTGAACATCGATGATTTGTTGTCGATGGCGCATCATTAACTGGTACCACCAATAGGATTCCGAACCGGTCGCCACTGGCGAAATGTTCAGCAACGGTAGATGCTATGTGACTTCCAGGAACGGTAGAAGTCCAGAAGTCCAATAGCTTATATGCTAAACGACTTATTACAAAAAAAAACAGTTTTTCATGAGGATACTCTGATATTCAACTAAAAGTTTGAAGATGTGGACTGATTTGTGGCACATGGCTTTACTTCAGCAGTTCCTTGGGAAGTGTCAAAACAAAATAAACAAAAATCAAGACAAAGAAAATACTACAATTCGTAGTTTGACAGCTGAAAATAAGTCACATCGTAAATTGAGGCGTTTATAATCGTATGAACATTGCTAGAGAAACTGGTTTACATGCTACAGAAATTAATTTTGCATTAGAATCACAACTGACTTTTAAATCTCTATATACAGAAAACAAAGGGTTAGTTACAGCATTTATAATTGAAGAACGACTTGACCAATTTTAATTATAGCTGATTTGTTGGATTCATATCCACCCTGAATATCATAATAACTATCAAAATATAAGAAAAATTCACTAAATGGTGCTGTAGAGCAAAACTAGTCATGTCAAATGCAACCCGCAACACACCCGGCAGTATATTTTGAATCTATATCGTTTAATAACTATTAAATCAAACGTCTAGGTAATTAAAAACTCAAATTTTGAGACCAATGGCTTCAAAGAAACGTTTCTTACACCGTAATCGATATGATTAGATCTTATTGAATATTCTATTACGTTTTTGCTGGGGGTGAGAAGGGAGAGGGAGAGAGGGGGGAGAGGGAGAGAGAGAAAAGGAGGGGAAGGGCAGATCAACGTTCGCCAGGTTCCGCTAGTTAGCAATAAAATGTAGATATAAAAGCACTAATTAATTTTCTGTCTGTCGGTAGGTCTGTCCATACGCGCGTTGAGTTATGAGTATTTGTGTTCTGAGTATTTGCTTCAAAAATTGGATTTCCCCGATCGATCTATACAATCTCCATGCCTTGCAAAATTTAAAAATATTTTCATTTTATTGATACCTTGAAGCCTTAATGATAACATGAAGCCTTTTCATTCTCAAAACTTTTTGAAAAATGGTTCCGAAATTTTGGATTAGTTTCTTTTTCAGATAGGGCAAAGAAGTCTTAAAAAATGATGTAGAACTCACTTTAGTCGAGCTCTATATTTTTCCAAAAATGGGAAAATGAAAATTTTTCGCTTTATAATATAGAAAAATAGAGATATTTTAAAAATAAAATATGATCTTGAAAGTTAGAACTTTAAAGAATCTCATGTACAATTTTTCGAAAGTATGAATAGCTTTCTGTAATTCCGAGTAACATATAGGATTTTTTTAAACTTTGACTAAACTAAAAAACTAAACAATATTCCTAAAAATAAGTCCAACATTTTTATTTAAAAATTTCCTTGGAGGTGGAGCAAAGGACGCTTAAAAATGGTGCACGACCCATTTTCGCTGAAATATCAGAATTGTTGAAAACTGCAAAAGTTATAAATAATGCGGAAAAGTATGCTGTGGAATCACCACTAGTTTGAACGGAATATTTGACAATGTAATGAAGAAATGTCATAGGATACGTAGTAGCTAAACTCTTATTAAGTTCTGCTTTCTTTCCCCTCAGTGGCCAGGGTCGTGCTGTACCCCATGCCCCAGCTAGCATTACATTTACTCTTTGCTATCCGCGTTTAGGGTTTTGGTACGGGGTGCCCCCACTCTCACCACCTCCCCTCTCTCTAGTTCTCCAGGCCGGCTCGATAATCCGCTGAGGTAGCCGCAGCCCTTCTCATCTATTTGTTAGGTTATCGCCTAGGCGCCGCTGTAGATCCGTAGAACCTTGGAATAGTGGTAGTTAACGACAGGACAAGGTAATGCTCATTCAATCATTTTCCCCAACAAGGTATCTCCCACCAGCGGAGCACCGCCCTATCCGGACAAGCTCTAAGCCCCCAATCGGTCTCCCAGCATGTGTGGTGGTGTAGTGTGTGTAAGTGTAATTGTTTGTAAGGAGTACGATAGGAAAGAAACAGGAAAGAACGATTGTGTACAGTCCGTGTCCCGTTTGTTAGGGTACTGCTCCGGCATTCGCCTGGTGTTGATTGGAGAAACGGCGGAAAACTACCCATCAGAGCAGCCGGCCGCTATACTTATCCTCCAGACAGAGACAGGCCTCGACCTAGTTATCCAGCTAGTATAAAAAAATCATTCCACCGTAGAGACTCGAACCTACGACCTCCCGGACACAAACACTGCAGTAACATCATCTGCTGTCTGAGCCATCTGTCCCGGTTGTTTACTGAATAAATGTACTATAATGTTATTGCAGTATTTGTGAAGAGTGCTTTTGTTAAAACATTCAATTTTTTGCAGTGTTAAGCGACAGCATTTTACCTGCTGTATTTGAGGAGTGAGTCTGCTACTTTTGAAAACAACATGTTGTGTGGTTTTCTTAGCAGCATTTTTGCTGCTGCAGGTGAGTTGTTTTATATTACTAATTTACAATGCGCGTACAAGTTGAAAGAATACAACGAAGCTTCCGGCTATCTGAGAGCTGTCTATGGTTTCATCAGGTATCCGGGAACTCAAGGAACAGGCAAAAACATAAATATCATATTACAAATTTTTGATGCGTGAAGAAATTCGAAGAACACTTTCAACCAACTTCAAGACGGCCCAGGCCATGTGTCAGGAGTCAATAGGTTTGCCAGATTTCCAGGCAGTCGGGAAAAATTCAAAACCAATGAAACAATTTCTGACAAAAATGGAAATTGTGTTATTCCGCCTACATTATCGAGTTGCGCGAACCAACTTTTTTGGTTACTCATTGCGTCACTGTCTACGAGAGTTCTGATATGTTACAACACAGCTCCAAGGAAAAAGCAAACAGTTTTAAATATTTGATACGTAAGTGCTGTATTATATATCAGTAACTTTTCTTGATATTGTTTGTCTGTAAAGAAATGTTATTCTGTATATGTACTACTATACTAAGTTATTGTACCACTCACAAAGACAGATTTTGTTAAAACATTGAATTTATTTGAGTATTATTCGAGTGCATTTTATTCCTGGTCTTTGAGAAATGGGTGTGCTACTTCATGGAAATCGTTTCCGGTTTGTTCAGAATTTTTTATGCTGGAGTATACTAATTCCCTCTATTTTTCCTTTAACAAGTAGATAGTAAGTTACTTTATTTACTAGGCTGTCCGGGTGACGCCGCGTCCATGGCGAAGGTGCCGTCGTTTCGGTCGCCATTCTACGACCTTCCTCAGGGCGTAATGCATTACGTCGGCACCTTCGCCATGGACGCGGCGTCACCCGGACAGCCTAGTTAATACTGATTCCGGCCGCGGAAGCCTACGCTCTCAGTAAATTACTTGTTTTACCTGAAATTGATTCGGTATTTAATGGAAAGATTAATCAATTAAATTGTTAATTGGGTCTTTATGTATTTATATGATTAGGCTATTTATTTCTCGTGTGGTATGAATTGTCGGGATTCTGATCATAACAATAGACCCGAAGGCAGAATCGCAACACTACCGTCGGCGTGCCCACAGATAGACTCTTTGTGTTGAGACGACGATAACTATTATTATGACGAAATGAGTAATGATGAGCATGAACATGAACGTGAACGTGAACGTGAACGTGAACGTGAACGTGAACGTGAACGTGAACGTGAACGTCAACGTGAACGTCAACGTGAACGTCAACGTGAACGTCAACGTGAACGTCAACGTGAACGTCAACGTGAACGTCAACGTGAACGTCAACGTGAACGTCAACGTGAACGTCAACGTGAACGTCAACGTGAACGTCAACGTGAACGTCAACGTGAACGTGAACGTGAACGTGAACGTGAACATGAACATGAACATGAACATGAACATGAACATTAAGATGGCAATGCAACTAGGCAATCCCCTTAGTACCCTGAGCACAGATTCCAAGTACATCAACAGTTTTAACCTCAACTCACATACCCACAAGTAGCTAGCTAGCGCTCAAAGCTACGCTATCTGTACCACGCAAATACTGGACTTTTTTTATTACCAAATTTTTCTTCTGCGGGTCCCTGAACCAGATTCATGCAGCCTAAGTATGGCTAATGCATGTAGAAAATCCGTTATCGAACCCGCTCTCCCTAACCTCCAACTCACTAGATTCCAACAAGTCCAAATTGCCAGACTACGTATTGGCCACTTTAATCTCTCACGTATTCACCTAATAACAAACACTGACCCATTACCCTATCCTTAATGAGGATCCCTAGTATCTACATCGCGTATTATTTTGGAGTGTCCTGTGCTCCCCCCCTCCCCCAGAAGACAGTCCTTAAACTTGAAAGACTATTTAATTCCTTCTTCTCCTCAGAAGAATATATAAAAGTCTTCCAACTTAAAAATCTCAAAAATGAAACCTTAATACAAAGACCCTCCTTTACATACATTCCATACAGTATAACCCTACAAACATGCTTTAACATTAAAGGCCTATGTATTGTAAATAAATAAATATGTAATGTATATTATATGTATAAATATATAATACATATAAATATGTAAATAAATAAATATGGAATCCCAATGATGAAAGTCCCCCAAACATTGGCACTTTGTGACAATCTAATGTTTGTACGAACTGTAAGTAATATGGAATAATTGTATAAAAAGTATAATATTGTGTAAATTCTAACTTGGCACTCGTGGTCGCTTATGACCCAGTTGTTTAAGAGCGACCTTAAATAAATACTTTATAAAAAAAGGCGTGCAGAAGTAGTTGATACTGACAAAAATTGAATTAATGAAAATACGGTAATGAGAGGTAAGGGAAAACGGAGGCCATGAAAAATACTGCTGTGAACTTCCATTGTTTGCAGGAATTCCTCTTAAATCGACCAGGATTTGAATCCTTTCCCACGGACAGAAAGCATGTTAAGACTACGGTACTTTAAGAGCGTTGGAATCACCTACCGGATTATTGTTCAAACAGGATATTAAGTGCCCAACTGCACTAGAATTTCTATTCTCTTTGATAAGATGCAGTCAAGTTTGCTTGTCATAAGTGCTTTGGAAATTGTTGATAAATCCCTTACTCGCGAAAAGAAGATTTATCTTAGAATTTTCAAAACACGAGTTGTATTTAATAAGACTATTGCACGAATGTGCAACAGAGTTCCAAAGTGCGCAACCGAAAGTATGTTAAAATCAAATAGTTTATGATGTAGTACATACGCGGTTTATTACACGTCAATACAGCAATAGAAATATACCGCTTCCTAAGATACAAGAGACGCAGCTTATTATTGGCAAGTAGGGCGGAGGGGGTTAGAAAATTCAGATAGAAAAAGCAATACACTTTTTGAGATATACCGCACTGATTCGGGCATATTATTTGTTTAGTTAAACACTATTAGTTTTAATTTTGCGAGTAAAATAGTAAATGTAAATATCCCAGTATTTTCAAATTATTATATTATGACACCAATATGACTGTTATTTTTATACGTAACTTGCAAATGACCATCTCATGTCATTGCAGAGGTCACTGAATAATGTGTCTAATTTTATATTAAATCACTCAATGTGTTCGTAATATTTTTGCGAGATTTCGCAAATGTCCTTTAGATGTCATTGCCGAGGACATTGTATAAGCCATCTGAAATGAACAGCACAGCGCATCGTCACTAGATAAATTAAGCCATCGCTCTCTTCAAAGTGAGAAGTTAGTTCGTCGTTGTCAGAAAATACAAAATAACAAAACCCGGAGGCAGGAAATTTTTGTGAACGGAATATGAAAGGAATAAAGTTTTATATTTGGAAAGCGAGGAGGACAGGTAACTTTCGTAACATCCTCATTAGAAATCATATTTTTATTCTTCGTAAAGGGATGGTAAAAATAGCGACTTTTAGAATGTGCTCATTACACAAGCAAGCAGACAAAATAGAAATGTTTTTACTCCTTTCCCATATTCTCCCAAATGGTTGTGCAATTTATATTGATAACAAATTCTTTTATAATAATAAAAAGTTGACCCGTAATCGATACACAAAATTTCAAGAAACTCACTTAAAAATCGACCCTGTTCTTCATGGAAAATATACATTCCAAATTTCATTCAATTATCTTAAATTTAGAATCACCTCAGATTCCTTTTGTTCCTGACAAACAGGTTATGGATAAGGTGATTTTACCAAGAATGAGAGGTAACTTTAGCTGATTTTTCACGGAAAAAGGTTGTCATGAACACTGTTCAGAAAATCTTAGTACATAAAAATGAACGATAGTTCTCTAGATATCTTTCGAATTTCTGGGCCAATTTTTATTCATATATATTCTTATACAGATTTTTTCCTTGATGACATCTGTTGAAAAAAAAATTAAATAAGGTCATGCTTTGAAAAAAATCTTCGCACTTTCTGCATTTTTATGGTACTTACAAGATTTTAATTTTTACTTATTTTTAATGGTTCAGATTTACTGATTTATTAATCTACTATATATTAACTTGACTTGGTGTGTCTTTTCCCATTTACCACTCATACCTGTAATTACCTTCTGAAGAGAACATGTAGGATCCTTTACATGTTTTCAGATTTCCCCCATAACAAAATTCCCCTCGATTGAGGTTAATTAGACGGTGTTTATTGCCCTCCACATCGATGGCAAAAACGTATCAATAAACAACAAAGGTTTCTTGTTATCGATTTCTGATTTACGATATTTTAGCTCGTTAAAAATAAATTTCAAAAGAAATTGTCATAATTAAGTATTCATTTAATACACTTATTATTGTATAAACTATTATTGTCACTTGTATTTATAATAATAAATATTATTATTAATAAAATAATAAAGTTTTAATTCTCTTTGGCCCCTTTGCTCCGGATGAAAATTTAGCTACACCCATGACATTTTATATTTTTACTTTATCGTATACTATATTAATAAATATCGGTACGTAAATCGATTTAATCACAATACATTTTTTATCCCATCAGTTTACATGATACTTCTGCTCGCGCGAAAGATTTACCTGAACGTCATTCCTGTTCGCAGTCGCCTCCTACCGACCTCTCCACCAAGTTGCAACCATACGTAAATCTCCGCCGTGCTACTAGAGCGCGCGAACAGTATGCTATTCCGAGCCGAGTTGTGCGTTGTCCCGTCAGAGAGAGCCACCGTCCGGTACCATGACAGCTCCTACGGGCGCACGACAAATTATTTTTACTTTCTCGCTACTGTTTACGTAGAAGAGAGAAAGTTATGTAATGCCGGGAAAACAGCAAAATTTCCAGAGAAAAACTTTCGTGAAAGGGCCCTGGTAACGAAAAAAGTGAATTAATCCAGTTGCTCAATTTAGAAAACAAATCTTCTAACACGTAGAGTAACCAGAATTAGTTTTGTGTATTTTTGAGAACGAAAAATTGAATGACAGCAAAACGTCTATCCGTCTGAACTACACTTGGGGCTAAACCGTTCAGTCGATGTTCTCCAAAACTGATGTTCTTCAACTGGTAGATGTCGCGGACCCGTCAGTTTAAAACCGTTATTTTAATTTTGGGTGGCACTTTACACGAATTCTGGTACATTTTCGTAATTTTCAAAGAAATGGCTCCATCGTTTTTTTAAAGTTACAAATTGCTATGTATATTCAAAACTCAAACAATTTTCAGTACAAATAACTTTTGTTAAAATAGGTAGTCCTAGTCAGAAAAGGTAGTTAGCACACGATAAAATATAAATAACACAATAAATTCAAGCAATACAGTAACTCAATAACAAAATAATACAATAACACAAGATTCAAAATAATTGCGACAAAAGAACATACAAATATACACAAAACGATCTGTTTCAAACAAGGCTTGAATCCTTACAGATATAAGGTACTAATAATTCAATCATTAGAGTCTCGTACAATTTAGCTAGAACTAATCATTTATAGCCAATCCGGGTAGCCGAGGTCGCTAAGGCAGTAGTGTCATGGGGTTCTCCGATCAAAGAATCGCGGTTTCGGATCCCGTCTCGGGCACGGATGTATTTGTGATCGTCCTTTCATTCTTCATCATCCTATGACTACATTAAAATAAGTATTAATAATTCCCTGCTCAAGTAGGAGGATCTTGCCCTTAATGGGATTTGCTAATAAAAATCCTTTATAATAAATGTCTGTAATTGCATTATTTATGAAATAAAAATGCATAGTTTTTGATCTTTTAGAGTTCAGTTCAATCAAACAATTGGGAAGGATAATACATCATTGTGGTAAGATCCACTAAGCCCTTTATAAATTGGGCACTCACATAAAATATGTTCTTTTTTTCATCAGTATTCATATTACTTATCGAACAGATTGAATTTGAGTGTATTTTGTGCTGCGTATTCCTGCTATTGATGTTAATTTCTTTGTCACTGGACATCCTGATTTGAGCGACTACTCTAATAATAAAAGAGGGGAGAGCCAAAGGTAGATACTTCTGGTTCTATTGATTGCAAATCCCTAATTTCTCGATATATTATACTTAATGATGAAATCATGATTCTACGTGTATTATCCACAAACTTACCATTTTACCTACAATTGTTGCAACAATGAAGGAATACTATTTAAAATTACATTATGTTTTTCTTGCTGCGTAATTAAATTTTGAATTTCCATATCATTCATCAACCTGTTCAGAACAGTTGTATTTACTAGACTTTGGATATGTATTTCTTGTTTCTAAAAGTTTGTTCAAAATTATACGTGGTTATTGACAAAAGGCGCCATATACAGCAATTTTGTCATGTAAGTCAGAGATCTTTTAATTACTTCTGATTCTTTTTTTTCCTTTCTAATAATGTACCCAGGAGTTGTTCTTGATTGCCCCAAAAGACGTTTCAAGAAGTTCCTTTGTATCTTATTCAGTTGATTAGTGTATCTTAGACCCCAGATACTAGCGGCGTGTAACACAGTAGATGCTACCATGGAATCGAGAAGTTTCCAATCAGTCGTCCAGCTGTCATTTTCCCCTTATGTTAACATTTTCCAGATTGAACCCAGTGCCGTACTTTCTTTCTCCAGGCAGCTGCGTAATTATAGAACCCTTGTGAATTGGATACCTAAATACGTGTTATGCTTGACAATTTCTATAATTTCTCCTCTATATTTCACAGGCCTCTCTGACCTCATTCTGCCTGACTTTTTGAATTTCATTATTTTGTTGTTGTTGTTGTTTTTTTAGATAAACTTCCGAGGGATTTTTTCTGACAATACTTGGATAGCGTGACTATCTATAGGAAATAAATATACTACACGCAAAGAAATAAAATACGGACTGTTTTCAAAACTATCCTTTTTCTACCATTATGCAAAATTGGCCTAGACTTGCGGCACCATTAAGCACCATTTACAATTTTACTGAAGGAAAAGTCGTGCGCGGTCAGTGGCTCATTGCTAAGGTAATTCGTCTGGTATTAATAGGAGAAATCACAGAAAACTAGCGACTGACTCGGAGCAGCCGGACATTAGAATCAAACCCCAGACAACAGCTGAATTCAACATAGCCATGTTGTCGAAAATCCGTTACCATGTGTGGGCTCTCAGTCAACCTAGGACGTCCCGAACAGAGTGATTGCAAACAAGCTCTTAGGTAACGTACCCTGTTTTTGCTGAGAAACATAACTGTTCATAACAATACCCCCACTCAAGTTTATACTAACAATCAACAAAAATCTAGTTTGTTCCCTGCCAATTATGGAAGTAATTTATTTTCAATAACTTCAATGACAATACTTCTAATATATATTTCTTAAAATATAACTAAGTCTGTGGAAGTACTATATGTCTAAAATTCGTGTCCAAACTCACTCACCCATCACAGCTGCTCATGTAAGGGAAACAGCACTTACCTGCGAAAGGAAAAGCAACATATTACTTATTGATAATTGAAAAAAATCAGTGATCATTTAAATATTAAAAGTAGTTATACTCTCCCTTTACTTTCTCCATAAACAATGACACAACATATGCGTGAAACATTACATAGATGTTTAATAGAGCACTAAGAAGAGAAAAAAAATGATATTCAAAGGCTGGAAACTTCATATCAAGAAATGGTCTGAATACACTGCATCATTTTCTCATTTTTGCAGTGTTTACGGAGTATATAAATAGATTTGATTTGTAATGCTGTCAAAAATCGATATCGAGGTTGACAGGAAATATGTTTAGGTGGTCTTTGACAAGAAAACAGTGTTTTATCTTTTGTGACAAACGCTAGTACCTAAACCAGTCTTCTCAAAATGAATAATACTTGATCAATCAGACTGGACCTTTGAATGATTGATTTTTAACTAATTAATTTAACGGCTGAAAACGGTTATAATGTAAAATGAATTAAGGAATCTATTAATTTTTCGGATATTTTGCATTAACCATAAGATTTTCTAAAAAGTGACTCCACATCACATCTACATTATTGAAGCCAAAAATTTTATCCTGAATAAATTCTGTTCTTCAAAGCTAAATCTTTATATAACATGCATATTTTTTTAAATAAGAGTTGTAAGTTTATTAAAATCGGGTCAATTAAAAAAATACATACACAGAATTTTATCATAAAAGGTTCCCAATGTTTTCGTAACCTTTTTGTATCGATAGAGGAAAATTGAGTAATCATAATTGTGATGAAAATCATACTAGTGTGGTTTCTATTAAAAGTTCTATATTTTTATAAATTGTCATAGGTGTTTTCTTATTAATAACTTTTGCGCCCTTGATATTTAGAGCACACGTTATTTTTTGTTTTGTTTACATAATGTTGTGCATTTATACGAATATAATTTTTTTCATATATTATCTTCTTCCTTCGATTTTGGCCTACTATGGACCACGTGAAATAACTTCTCATGATTGATTTTCTCTCTTTTTTCTTTCCTTCCAGTACTCTTTCATTCTTTCTCCATGCTGTTTCTTTCTCTCTTCTGTCCATTTTGCTCCTGTTTTCTTCTTTGCCTTTTCTTGGAAACCCTGGAATCCTCTGATCTTTTTTCTGAATTCTTCTCTTCTCTCCACCTCTTCTCCATCTATTCCCATTTCTTCCAAGTCTTTCTTGACCTCCTTGATCCATGTCATCTGTGTTTTGGGGTTTCTATCGAAGTAGTTGAATATTCTCTTTGTCAATCTTCCTTCGTCCATTCTTTTAATATGTCCGTAGAAGGTTACTCTTCTTCTTCTTCTCATTGTGTCTGTTATTTTTTCTGTTTTTTGGTAGATCTCTTTGTTGCTTCTCAGTTTCCATTTTCCATCTTCATATTTTGGTCCCAGGATTTTCCGTATAATTTTTCTCTCCTTTTTTTTCTATCTCCTCTATTTTTTATATATTATATATATATAAATATTTTTTTACTGACACGTTATAGTTTGTTGTTGTCTTCGATACTGAGTTCGATATCGCCGGTTGTCGCAAAGACACGTTTCCCACGACATAATCAATAGAATGAGAGCTTCTTGTACATTCTATTATGTTTTGCTGGTCCACCGCTTCTCGTTACTACCCCACGTGTTCAGAGACGACCCGACTCTGCAACTGTACGTGAAATTACACTAATTACTGATATTCGAGGCGATTGAATTGCAGTAGCTCTCAGTTCAGAAATGAAGTTAAATAATATTCCAAAGAGTAGGGTTGTACTTGCCCGATTCTGTATTTTTTTAACGCTTTTTTAAAAGTAAAAATATCTTCTAATATTTTCATAACCATCAAGCAAAGCTAAAAGCTAACTGTCAAGAAAGGTTGTCTAATTACTTTAAAAGTCGTTTTTAAGGAATTGCTGTAAATTGTCCCAAGAAAATATATCAATAACACTGAATAAAACTTTATTCAAAATTTGTTTCAAACATCAATTTTATTGGTTTGTTATTCTTATTTGACATTCCACAAGCACTTTGGAAATTTCCTTTATATACATGTTTTAAACAAATAAAAATATTTCGTTAACAACTTTCCCTCGTAATATGGTAATGGAAGGATAGAGAAGAGGGTCGATTTTTACATGGAGTGTTCTCGCATGCGTACGCTAGTTTTCTAAATTTAGCACCTGGATTGATCCACATTTTCGTTACCAGGGCCCTGGAATGAGCGTTTTTCTGCCAAAACCTCGCCGTTTTTTTCGCGCAGCATTACGTAACGTTCTCGCTACGCAGTAAAGAGAAAGTAACAAAGACCCCCCCCCCCCCCCCGCCCGAGAACCCTGGTGGTGCGAGGTGTCGTTTGCGTCCTGTGGCGCGGGAGGTCGTTTGTTTCCGTGGTGTGCGGGGGGTGGGCGCGAGGGGGGGCCGGAGAGGGGGGCGAGGGGTGAAGGGCTGTGGCCCTCGCGGTGTTGCTGCTGAGGGCCCTCCGAGAATCGTCATCGCCTGGAGAGGCGGCGCCCCAGACGGCGAAAGGGCCGAGCCAAAAGGGCCGCTTCTCGCTCATTAAGACTCTAGCCCTACGCCATCTGACATGGGAGCGCCCCGGAGAATACACTGCGATTTAAACGAAGTGGCACTGCAAGGTCACTAGCTGGATGGAGAGTGGAACACAATCTTCCAATAAGGAACTTTGTTACGCGACTTAGATTTTGGGTATTGGAGCTTCCGATTGAATGAAAATGCCCCCCCCCTTCTCGTTCCAGATCGTGACCTTGAAGTGACGCTAAATGGCGTAAGACTCGTCCTATATCATCTGACCAGGGTTTTTCACATCAGATCCGTTCCGTGAAAATGCGCCATAGGAAGGATAAAAATCTGTCCAATTCCGCCAAAGGACTCAGTGGTGAAAAATGTGAGCTCTGACATTGCGGCTGGAAGTATTAAAATAGCTGCACAAGATGTTTAAAACTAAATACCCTTGGACATAAAGCCTACCTATTTTAAGCCATCAATAATTACACTATATTTAGAAGATCGTAAGCACGATTACAAGCAGTTGAAGTAAAAATAAGAAGTCGGCTCTGAAATATTTTCATAAGAGCTGCGCATTTGCAAGTTTCAGAACTAAAACTCCTGTGCAGAGGGTATATCTTTTAAGCGAACAACTGGCATTGCATAGCCCAAAATCCTCCCGAGAAAAAACTATTTCCATTCATTGGGTGCAATCCCACAAAAGGCAGTTTTTTCACGCAAGTCGACGGCTTTTTTCCGCCTATTTGGGATACAACATTTTACAAATTATCATTATTTATACTACAAGCAAGAAAATGAAAATGAATGCAATTAAATTTAATATTGTTATATTCAATAAAACTACATGGTTTTTACGCGCATTACTCATCATTCCCAGATATTATTATGGAAAGCCAAATCGCCAATTCGTTTTCACATTTAAGTCAATTAAATCGCAATTTTAAATTGAGTTTAAATAAATTATAAAAGATTTCTTTGCAAACTTATTACAAAAGCTTGACTGTAAGATACGAAGAAATATGAAATAATTCACAAATTACTTCTTACGAAGCTTACTTCCGAAACTTTCGAAGCTTATGAAACTTACGAATTATCCAGGTGGAATTACCTCTATTACGATCGCGAAGCGCAGTCAATTAGAGAGAAAGAGAGAGAGAGGGGGGGGGAAGAGAAAGAGAAAGAGAGAAAGAGAAAACGAGAGAAAGAGAGAAAGAAAGAAAGAGAGAACGAGAGAAAGAGAGAATGAGAACGAGAGAAAGAGAGAATGAGAACGAGAGAATGAGAACGAGAGAATGAGAACGAGAGAATGAGAACGAGAGAATGAGAACGAGAGAATGAGAACGAGAGAATGAGAACGAGAGAATGAGAAAGAGAGAATGAGAAAGAGAGAATGAGAAAGAGAGAATGAGAGAGAGAGAATGAGAGAGAGAGAATGAGAGAGAGAGAATGAGAGAGAGAGAATGAGAAAGAGAGAATGAGAAAGAGAGAGTGAGAAAGAGAGAATGAGAAAGAGAGAATGAGAAAGAGAGAATGAGAAAGAGAGAATGAGAAAGAGAGAATGAGAAAGAGAGAATGAGAAAGAGAGAATGAGAAAGAGAGAATGAGGAAGAGAGAATGAGAAAGAGAGAATGAGGAAGAGAGAATGAGGAAGAGAGAAAGAGAAAGAGAGAATGAGGAAGAGAGAATGAGGAAGAGAGAAAGAGAAAGAGAGAGGCTGCTCGCCCCCCATGTCGTCACGTCCGTGGACACTGAAGTCATCGGTCGCGGCCACAGAACGGCCTTTTTTCAGCTAAAGTCGCCACCACGACAGTGGTCTGCTCCCATAAGCCGCTCAGCACCTATTAGTCGATCACCCCATAGGCTTCGTTCTTCGATGGCACGTCCTCGCGCGAGTGTAGCCCGCCATGCACTCGCGCACACGTGTTGCCGTGTTTCATAACTGTCGCCATTGTTATCGTCATCATGTCTCATTTATTTCTGTCGGTTCCTCAAAAGACCCTCCTCGAAATAGACCCGCTTAAAAAAAAGGCGGCTCCAGTCCACTCCAGTCCCTTTGAAATTCCACATTCGTTTATGCCCAGGAAAAAACATCTGTTGAATCGTGATACTTTATTACGATAGATGTGTGTTACTTCACACTATAATATTACCTAATGATATATAAAGTTAAACCTTAAGTCACCTAATGAGAAAGTTATAAATATCTTTTATAACTATGACATAAATGTTTAAAATAGTTTTTTTTATACGCCAAACGTTAACATGTCGGTATTTGAGTAAACTATCTTAGAAGAAAAAAATGTTTTTGAATATGAGTGATCTGGGAAATTGAATGAACTCTCATGAGCCCCTCTCCTTGCATAAGCCACTGATTACGTAGTTCCGATATACTGTCACTTGGACATTTCAAAAAAATCATTTTTTTCAATACCTTTTCAACAGTTAATAACTTTTTGCACTTAACGTCATGGTGTATTATGTCCTAATAAAAGGAAAATTAACCAACAGATATCTACATAAAATAAACCAACAAAGAAATAAAAATTCCGAGGTCAGTTTGAATTTCTACAAAAGGACAGAGGTAAAGTATTTCTGCGGTAACGATGGAATTCAAACGGCTTTCCCGAAAAACTACGCTCACACAAAATGATGGGTATCGAAGCATAAAGGAGTGATAATAAGAGTCATTCACGAGATAAGGCGAACTCACACAACATCCGTGTGTACACCGGAAATGAGCAAAAAACGGGAATAATCGTTTAGGCGCTAAGTGCGTCACAGTATGAAGTTTCTCGTTCGAAGCTAGTATTCCGCGTGTTCTTTTACACGCGTGCATTTTGGAGGTGACTGCAGGGTTGCCAGGCGGACAAACAATTTATCCCTAATCGTACCGTGGGAAACAAAAAAATCCACTTTAGGTTCAATGCAAGCACTAGGATTCGATTCCGACAGTGGCAGGATTATCGATGCTTGCTAGATAGTTGTCTGGAGGAGAATCCTAGAGGCCGGCTGCTCTGATCGGTAGTTTTACATGGCTTCTACGATTAACACAAGGCGAATGCCGGAGCAGTACCCTCACAAACGGGCTACGGACCGCGCACGATCTTTCCTTCCTCTTCCTTGTCCTATCCTCTCCCCTTACACTAGCATGCACCACACTCCACACATGGCGGGAGACCGGTGGGGAGCTTAGAGTTCTTCCCGGCTGTGATGGTGAAGATCAACACCAGGCGAATGCCGGAGCAGTACCCTCACAAACGGGCCACGGACCGCGCGCGATCTTTCCTTCCTCTTCCTTGTCCTATCCTCTCCCCTTACACTAGCATGCACCACTAGACTGTGCCAAAAAAAATAATTTTTCGAATTTCAAGCTGTTCTTCGAGTATGTTGTAGAGCGTTTAATTTAAGAAAGATTAATATTAATTTAAGCCAAATCGGTTAATATTTAAAGGTCCATCAAGTCCAAAATGTGTATTTTTTAGAATATTTAATTTTTTACGTGGATATTCCGTTGCTGTATTTGTTTGAATAAGAATTTTGATGATATCGTGCATTCTAATAGTCAAAAACATTGTCTGAAGTCATATTTTAAAGCTGCAATGAATACTCAGTGGCTATTTAAAAAATTATGACATTGTATCTGAATGATTTTTGAGATAATTTTCTGTTATTTGCCAACAAAGTCATATTTTCTCTTTTAGATTATGGTTAATAACGAAGTTTTTTGACTGTATATATTAGGTAACATATTATAAAATACAGATAAAAGCAAAATTCATTCACAAGTATGTAATATTATAATATAAATGCTTGTTTATATATGTACCCGAAATATCGATTTTTCTATATTTTGGTTAAAATAAGTTTATTGCTTTTGTAAAATTATAAAATCATTATTATATGTTTGAAAATATTAATTTGTTCATGTTTCCGTCTTTTGTATTACAATTACTTTTATTTAGTTAAAATATTAGTTAATAGTAATTAATTAATCGCATTCTCATACTGTTAATTTAAAATGATTTTCGTGATACCTATTTTTTTCTTCTTCATACTTTTAGGATATCCATGATAATAAAAGATCAGTTGTCAATGTAACGTGTTTTGAACTTATTTATTTACATATATAATAAATATTAAGCTTAGAATCTAAAATTAATTATAAAGATAATTTTAAGGTGACATTTTACTTGTGCCTGGCATGTGCCGCCTATGTTGTTCGACAACTTTTAACAGATATTGCTTCTGTTCCTCACTCTTGGTTATAGTTGCATTAAAATTGGATATTAAAGCAATACCTCGTTCGGCCGTATCATTTGTTACCCGCAGATGAGAAAGAATACTTCTCGCTTTCTGGTAACTATCATTTTCACTCCATAACGATGGATGAATATCGAAAAAATGGCAATCCACGTTGAATCTGTCAAACAATTTCTGCGTGTGCTTCGAAAATAGCTCATCCATACTTCTAGTTACCCACAATGCTAACTCCTTCCTATTATTTACATTTAACGGCAACCGCTTTACAGGTTTATTACATTTAACCGTTCGTAAAGCTAATACCATTTTTTCTTTCAAGTGAAATATTATTGTCAAACAATGAAAGACCAACAGCTTCGCTTGACAAGTACCATAAGTGTTTCGATAATTTGCTTAACGCTGCCAAAGAAACAGCTTTGTTTTCCTTTTGGTACTTGATCAAAGCTTGTAACAACTGTAGGTCGTTCCATGGACTACAAACTGCAGAAGTAGCAGTGAACCAGTACTTAATATAAAAGCGTACAACAAAAATACAAAAATCTCGCAAACCACATAAGACATATTCATCCAATCCAATTTGGTCTCTGAAAATAAACATCTTTAAAACGTACAGGGCTTTTGCCATCCACCTTGCGTGGTGCATGGCCCCTGGAACTCGGAACTTATAATTTTATTTTGGTTATTCTCCTAAGAATATAATTGTCAGTTCCAGAAGTTCCTTGTAATCTACTCTCGGGTGTGTTATCTAGAAGAAAAATGTTACATTATTATGATAGCTGTTATGTAATTATTTCACTTTTGCTATTTATAAATTAAATATATTTTTTATTTACACATCGACTTCTATTTAATATATAAAAATAAATCATAATGTTTGCAGTATTAAATTGTTTAAATGTACTAAATTAAATATGAATTACAACAAAATTGACTTCAAAATAACATTAAATTTCCAATTGATATATTTCATAACAAAAATTCTACTGTATTTTTCATTTAGAGTAAAATAATATTAAAATTAAAGTAATAATACTAATTAAAAATTTATTGAGTGTTTTATACTTTACCTCAAGCTGTTCTAATGCAAAGGACAAAATGTCTGATTTAACGGAATTCAATTCTGAAGAAACTTTTTCGTCGGTTAAACCGGATTGGTAATTAGTTAAATCAATATCTGGCCAGGCTTTTGCAAAATCTTTAAATAAATTAACTTCAGGACCTGATGTCGGCATTAAACATGTTTCAAACACATGTTTCAAAATGATTTCTGCTATGTGATGGCGGCACGGTAACCAAAGTAGATCTTGGTAGAGTTTTTGTTCTAAAATTACACACGTCCCTTTTCGTTTTCCTAAATAATAAATAAATTAATTTTAATAATTTTGAAGTTTAATATATAAACAATTTTTACACGGAAAAAAATATTTGTTGTCCCAAGTACAAATTTGCTATTCGAGCAACATATTCTACTTAATACACGGACAACAACAAATTTCTACTTGGCATAGCAAATATCTACTTGTCTTTACTAAAAATGTTGTTGGATAACCTAAAGATTTGTTGCTGTCAAAATATTTTTCTCCGTGTATTTAATATAGAAGTGTGTAAAATTGTAATAGTTTCGAAATTAGAACAGATTCAATATTATTTCATGAATAACCTGTATTAACATTAGTTGTGTCAAAAGACATTGCTTTGATAGTTTCATCAATTTTCCATTCCTTCATAATGTCGTTAATTGCATTAGCTTGCATCAATCCAGTTCCAGCCTCAATTTTTGGTACTACTAGAAGTTCTTCTGTATCTACACCTGATGCAATGACCGCCAATCGATCAACTGTTGTTTTTTTTTCAGTAATATCTGGCATTAACTTTGAGTCCCAGTGGATTGTTAAACATTTTTCTGATGCAAAATTTTCTTTTAGGTTCTCCACTATTTCTTTTCGTATTGCTTCCCTTTTACGTACAACGGTCCGATGACTCACTGTTTTCTCATTATTTTTATCCAAATTATGTAATATCGCATTTACAATACGAGTCGCATTTCTGCCGCTGGTATTAGTCCGATCAAGTGTTAATGCGACGTCTGTAGAGATCATGTTTATTTTAGGCTTTTTAGTTGCAGGCGGTTCCCATAAAGTTGACTTCCCACTTGATTGAGATGAAGGTGCTTCACTTAGACTTAACTCGGACAAATTTTCAGACACTGCAGAAAGCTCATGTGATTCTCCGCTTTGGATTTCTATAGAAATATTTGCTTTATTTACAGTACCTATATTTAACAAAAAATATTATTTGTAACATTATATAAATACGTAGTTTAAAACAATATATAAACATTAATTTATTAAAAAATTTCAAAAATGTTGAACATATAATATTCAACACTAAAAATCATTTCATACATTAAGAAATTCAATTAAAAATGGTTCATTACATACTTAGTTTAAAAGAATTAAATTAATAACTTCGTACATATAAAGTATAATATTTTTTTAATTTTCATGTTCAATTATATTTATAGAAACAAAATTAAAGTTACTTTATTAAAAATTGCCATAAAAATTGTTGCTCATATAACATGATTTAAATATTATTATCATTTATTACCTTTGCTTGTAACATTAGATTTTAACCGTAAAATTTTTTTTCCAGTTTTGTGAGAAAGCAACAATTGTTTTGCATTTTCATTTTGAAGACGATCCATCACATTTTTTGGCGTTATATCAAACAATGAGTCCAACATATTGCTGAACATTTGTCTTTTTTTAGCCTCAACCGCAGTGTTTCGTTTTCTGTTTATCTTTACATCCACCCATTTCTTATGTAAAGTTTTAACTTTTTTTGTGACATTTGATGCGCAAATTGTAGGTATTTCTTCCTTTTTGTAAATTGCAATGATGACACTTGCAACTGACTTGGCAGATTCAAGAATTGTTTTCTTGAGCGAAAGATGATGGTGACAGAACAACTTCAATGCTTGTCTAGTTGATGGTAATGTCTTGTCGCTGATTTGGTCGACTTCGTATCCTATCAAGTAGAATTTTGCA
Source organism: Gryllus longicercus (assembly GCA_038098605.1). Taxonomy (NCBI): domain Eukaryota; kingdom Metazoa; phylum Arthropoda; class Insecta; order Orthoptera; family Gryllidae; genus Gryllus; species Gryllus longicercus. The sequence goes on along the minus strand of JAZDUA010000039.1, from coordinate 2,053,844 downwards.
CGTTTTGAGAAGGCATCTTTTCCGTTAGACTTCTGGTTTGTTTGTAATGTCACCCAAACTCGAAATGCGAAGTTCCTAATCTCAAAACGGGTGTCTCCGCGCAATCGCATCGACGGCCAGACGTTAAAGCCTTGAACACATCAGCGCCCCTCTGGGAGTAAATAGCAAGAAATGAGGAGTATGAAGTCGACTTGAGGGACTGATCGAAACTAGAAAGTCGCAGAACAGAGCTCTACGCATAACTGTATCTATTTTTTTAAAAAACAGTGTATCAGAAAAAGATAGAAACAGTTTAATACGACTTTTACGAAACCAACTTTTTTCTATGAATAAAGTACGCACTTAAGTAAACTAAATTGTCTGTCTGTTTTAATAGAACAAAAGTTATTAGTTTCTGAAAACGTAACTAGTCTTGACTATTCCCTCAAGTCAACTTCATAATACTTATGCCTTGCCATTTAATTCCCTAGCTGTCACAAAGTGTTCAACGCTTAACAGATGAATGTGTTCTATATGATAAATATAAAAATTAACAGTGAACCTAGGTGAAGTATAATTTATATTTTCTATGAAGAACTATTTCTATTTCTATCTTTATAATTAATTTTATAGTGTAAGCTTTATATTTAATATACCTATATGTAGAAGAAAAAAATTGGTATCACGAAAATCATTTTAAATTAACAGTATGAGAATGCGATTAATTAATTACTATTAACTAATATTTTAACTAAATAAAAGTAATTGTAATACAAAAGACGGAAACATGAACAAATTAATATTTTCAAACATATAATAATGATTTTATAATTTTACAAAAGCAATAAACTTATTTTAACCAAAATATAGAAAAATCGATATTTCGGGTACATATATAAACAAGCATTTATATTATAATATTATATACTTGTGAATGAATTTTGCTTTTATCTGTATTTTATAATATGTTACCTAATATATACAGTCAAAAAACTTCGTTATTAACCATAATCTAAAAGAGAAAATATGACTTTGTTGGCAAATAACAGAAAATTATCTCAAAAATCATTCAGATACAATGTCATAATTTTTTAAATAGCCACTGAGTATTCATTGCAGCTTTAAAATATGACTTCAGACAATGTTTTTGACTATTAGAATGCATGATATCATCAAAATTCTTATTCAAACAAATACAGCAACGGAATATCCAAATAAAAAAATTAAATATTCTAAAAAATACACATTTTGGACTTGATGGACCTCTAAATATTAACCGATTTGGCTTAAATTAATATCAATCTTTCTTGAATTAAACGCTCTACAGCATACTCGAAGAACAGCTTGAAATTCGAAAAATTATTTTTTTTGGCACAGTCTAATGCACCACACTCCACACATGGCGGGAGACCGGTGGGGAGCTTAGAGCTCTTCCCGGCTGTGATGGTTAAGATCAACACCAGGCGAATGCCGGAGCAGTACCCTAACAAACGTACCCTCACGAACCACGCGCGATCTTTCCTTCCTCTTCCTTGCCCTATCCTCACCCCTTACACTAGCATGCACTACACTAGCACAAAGGTCGGGAGACCGGTCGGGAGCTTAGAGCTTGTCCCGACTGGGGCGGTGCCCCGCTGGTGGGAGATACCTGGTAACGAGTAACGCCTCCTCCCGAGGAAGAAAATATGCACTACACTAGCACAAAGGTCGGGAGACCGGTCGGGAGCTTAGAGCTTGTCCCGACTGGGGCGGTGCCCCGCTGGTGGGAGATACCTGGTAACGAGTAACGCCTCCTCCCGAGGAAGAAAATATGCACTACACTAGCACTAAGGCCGGGAGGCCGGTCGGGAGCTTAGAGCTTGTCCCGGCTGGGGCGGTGCCCCGCTGGTGGGAGATACCTGGTAACGAGTAACTCCTCCTCCCGAGGAAGGAAATATGCACTACACTAGCACAAAGGCCGGGAGAGCGGTTGGGAGCTTAGAGCTTGTCCCGGCTGGGGCGGTGCCCCGCTGGTGGGAGATACCTGGTAACGAGTAACTCCTCCTCCCGCGGAAGAAAATATGCACTACACTAGCACAAAGGCCGGGAGAGCGGTCGGGAGCTTAGAGCTTGTCCCGGCTGGGGCGGTGCCCCGCTGGTGGGAGATACCTGGTGGAGGCAAACCCCGAAAGTCAACGTGTGCGTAGGATCTCACGGTCCAGCAGGTAATGATCGGTGGCTTCTATTGAGATGAAAAAACATACACGGCCCCTGTGATACTAATAACCATAATAGTTGAAGGGGCCGAAAACACAAAATAACGATTCAACTCCTCTAAGTTATACTAATTTGCTTTTAATGTCAGGGGTAGATGGGCACCCCTGACAGGCTCTTAATTAATTGTGGCTCCGGAAATCTTGATTAAAAACAAATTTATTTACTTCTAATTCAAATTAATCTCTTTAAGTTACTTCTGTTGCATGGAGAAATTAATTATGTTATGTATTGGGGAGGGAGCCAATCTTTTCTTTAAAATGAGTCTTCCGTGGATCTACTTCTCCAAGGTTTTTCTTTACCTGTTAAATGTTGATCAATTATGTATTACATCACAAATATGAAATACACATTTTAATTGTATTTCTATTTTTGTCACAAAAAACTGTATGGGACGTGTAGGTGACAAGTAAAAATCTGCGCACGTTTCCTTGAGCGCCAGAATCTTTTTCCATGTGAATAACCATAAATAGTTGATTAACCATAAATAAAAGTACCAACAACAGAAATTAACAGTATTAGTGAACTTGAATGGGCACTACCGAGTAATATTAAACTTCTTATTAATGAATTTAATTTTATAGGATTGTTTACAAAGTAGTAACAAACTTCCCCGACTTCCCTCCTATCACTAGTAGCAAAAGGAGAACTCAGTAAATCGTGCAAATAGTGAGCATTAAAATCATATATCGTTCAACAAATGTTTTTTTCCTTTTCTGATTCTATCCTATAATTTACATCTATCCGCAATTAGATTTTTAAACTTCATAATTGTTAACAATATAAACTTTTCAAAATGCTTCCGGAATTTAATTTTTTTACTGATACAGATTTCTGAAACTATTTCCTGAAGTTCGTAATACTTGCGGAAATTACAGGTTTCGGTTTACACTTGTTTAAGCCATACCTCTATTAAATGAGACAGAGTTTTAAAAATCTGATTTTCAATACAATCGTTTTTTACCCCTATAGTTATGTAATGCTGCAGGAAATCGATTTCGATATTTCAACGGAAATGCACGTTTTGGGGTTCCCTGATACCGAAAAAGTGTTTTTTTTTCAAAACGACCATCCGTTTGTCCGCCTGTCCGCCTGTGAACACCACTAGCGATAAACAATGCGTTCCAAATTGAAGAAACCTCTGTCCATCTGGCTCGAGTCAAATCTTTGAGATTTAAAAAAAAGTTTTTTAAAACTTATTGGTACTTTACATGAAGCCCCCGGACAAGCAAAAGGAGAGTTCAACAAAAAGTGCGCATAGTGAAGGTACATTTACGTTCAGAAACAAAACAAGCGGCCATCTCAGCATTTGCTCATTGCACCAGGGAAACTGGTCGAAATCCTGATCGAGATAGGCGCCATTGAGCAGGAAGTTAAACCACATTATTTGTTAGAAACATATTAAGTCCTTTTAAAAAAATTATACAATACAAATGTAAACTAATTCATTATACATCACTTTTTTGTTAAAATAAACATTATTTTGTCTTTTTGATAATCAGTACAGTCTCCAATTGTATAGCATAAGTTATGCAGTAGAAAAGATTTTACTTTTAACTTAAATTTGTGAACCGACTTTAATTCTATTGAATGGGCATGGGCATGGGGATGGGGATGGGGATGGGGAGGGCGAGGGCGAGGGCGAGGGCGAGGGCGAGGGCGAGGGCGAGGGCGAGGGCGAGGGCGAGGGCGAGGGGGGGAGAGGGGGAGGGGGGAGGGGAGGAGAGGGGGGAGGGCGAGGGGGGGCGAGGGCGAGGGGGATGGGCATGGGATGTGCATGGGATGGGCATGGGCATGGGAATGGGGATGTGGATGGGCATGGGGATGGGCATGGGTATGGGAATGGGATGGGCATGGGGATGGGGATGGGGAGGGGGATGGGCATGGGCATGGGCATGGGGATGGGGATGGGCATGGACATGGGGATGGGCATGGACATGGGGATGGGGATGGGCATGGGCATTGGGATGGGCATGGGAATAGGGATGGGGATGAGGATGGGCATGGGGATAGGGATGGTGTTGGGCATGGACATGGGGAAGGGCATGGGCATGGGGATGGGCATGGGGATGGGCATGGGGATGGGCATGGGGATGGTTCCACTGACAGGCCACGACCGCGAAACCAGCGTCGCTAGAGGAATTCGTTAACGATTTGAAGTCACGAAGGTTAAGCGAATACGAGGCATCACGGTTTCCTGGTTGGGTGACGGACTAAAAACGTCGGGAACTAATAACACACATAATGCCTAAAAATAAAATACAATTAATGTATGTAACGTGATGGCTTCTCACGTAACTTGCGATAAACACTGAAAATTCTTGTACGCAGGAAACGAGGGACCTTGGTTTCTGCGTTACGTCGTGCAATTTTATCGCGTTTACTTCATGCAATAGCGCGCGGCGATGGTGTAACGGTTAGCGTATCGGACTGTTATACCCAAGTTGGGTTCAAACCCGATCGAAGCCGTGGATTTCTAAGGGCGAAAAAATCCTTCCTACGCCTTCCGAGGGGAAGCGAAGCCGTCTGTCCCATGTTAGTAGATTCACTTTCACGTACATGATCAAGCCTAAATGGCGCCTCTGAGCTAAATTCAAAAATAGCCTGTTTCTCGCCCAAGAATTTCTCTAGTTGGTGAAAGGAGCGTAGCGAAAATTGCGTAGTCAGACGAAAAGCGTGTCTCATGGCCCGAGTCTCGCCACGTAAAATAAGGCATCAATTCAATTTTGGGGTCCATCCGAGTCTTTTTATTGGTGCACTCATCTCAAGGCCCGGAAATGACGTTATCGTTCTGCTTCGACCATGCCGTTTATCGACGTCATCTGTAACAACGCATCCGCTGGAACAGCTACAGTGCAGTCAGGCAAACGCTCGTTTTCAGATAAGACAAGTTCGAACACATCATAATTCGCTAGTTCAGTACTCACGAAGACTGGAACGAAACTGTAGTGTCCCGCAAGGCGCAGTTCAAAATTCTAGTTCAAGTGAGAAACAAAATCCGATTTCACAAAAGAGGTGTATCTACTAGGAACGGTTTCTAGCTCAATAATAGGTTTGTAAAACTACCTTTTATGTACATTTCATTGAACCTCAGATTCAATCATAGTTTATTTTTTATTCAAATATAATATAGTGTCTTTTCTCCAGTAGCATTATTATTTGAGCAGCGATTTGTTCAACGCTTTCTGCTATTGCGACGTAGGAGTTTGCAGTCGCGTCCACAAATAAAGAATTCGGTTTAATTTATATTTATTTGTTGTTCGCGCGCATATTTTTGAGCTACTTCAGTGCGTCAAGTATTGTTGAGTTGCGTCCAGCACTGTTGTGTGATTTATGACGGAAAATGACTGCGTCCCAGAACCTCTGGAGCGAAATAAGAAAAAGAGCAGAGAACAAAAACTTAGTGACTTTGATCTTTAGTTTGACCAACTTTCGTAAACTCAAAATTAAATAATTTTCCATTTAACTGCAGAATTTCTACGAATGTGATAAAACTATTAATGAAAACAATAAATATCATTGTTCTCTAACTTTTATTTACTATTATCATAATAATAATAATAATAATAATAATAATAATAATAATAATTATTATTATTATTATTATTATATTCACCAAGAGATAGAGGTACCAGTATTTGTTATTATTGATAAGTGTAATTTATAATTATTAAATTATATTATAAAATAAAACTATTTCTATTAATGTAGCAATTAATTTGAGGTACGTATCACAACATAAAATTTTATAAAACAAGCACTGGTTGTAGTTACTTATGCTGTTTGCAATGTGCAGAGACCTGCAACTGTCGTCGAAACGCCATTGAGGTACTCGTTTTCCCATTTCCACATTCCCTTTGAAACTTCGTGTAGAAGAAAATTTTGTCACAAAGGCTTGAAATCAGTTTAATTGAAATTCTCGATGAAATTTCAATAATATTGAACTAAAATAGCATTGATTAAAAATAAAGGGGCGGTTTTCAATAGCATAGAGGAGTTTCTGAATTATTAGCAAAACTGTTACAAGTAGAGTAAAAGACATGTTTATTGCACTAGCATATGAGTTTGTAGATTTGATTGAGAGTTTGATTGTCACATTCACGATAATACAAGTATACTATTTTGTTTGCCTGCATTATAAACATTTTTTTCTATTGCAAGAAATCGTTCACCAAACGGCATTTTACGGCACGAATGATTTCGTCATTACACATTCAGCCAATTGCAGCCTGACATCCGTGGGGAGGTAGCTGTAAACGGAACAGCCGACCACCGTTTACTCGCACAGATGTCAAATATCCGAGACGTCATAAGGAATTGTTTCGCAAAATTATGTTTGACTCTCTTATAAATTTATAATGCTGTTGTACAAATAACTTGTATGTCATTGCGTAAGTAACTACAGAAATACCAGATGTACTAAAGTAGCTCAGCAAAATGCGCGCGTACAACAAATAAATATAAATTCGACCGACTTCTCGATTTGTGGATATGACAGCAAACTCCTCCATCGCAAGTGCAGAAGCTTTGAACAAATAACTGCTCAAATAATAATGCAATAGCTTTATTATCGGAAAGATAATACAATGTATTATAATAAAAATAACCTTATGAATGAATCTGAGATTCAATGAAATATACATAAAAGTGTATGTATGTAAAAAAGTAAATGTATGTAAATATCCTTTCTTCTGCACAGAGTTATGAATTTTTCCAAAATGTTGCTGTCGATATTGATGCTGTTAATGGCTGTATATTGGAGATCGAATGCACAACTAGCTGAACTTGTAAGTATCCAAAATGTTCTGATCTATTGGAATAATGATGAATACATTAATACCTGTCATGTAATTCCATCAGTCTCACCATTCTAACCAGCGATGGAACAAAACCTTTGTACTCAGTATTATTTCTTTGCGCAGCTTTGTAGCAGAATGATACTTTCATAATTAATCATTTATGAAAAGAGGACTTTATTTTAAATAAAAGTATTATTTTTTGTATAGCAACGTTATAAAAATCTCTTATGAGACCGATAATCGTAAAGAAAGTCGAGGATTATGAAACTAGTTCAAATAAAAATCATAAAATTACTCGTTGCCCACTGTAATATTTTTAGATACACTTAATAATAATAATAATAATAATAATAATAATAATAATAATAATAATAATAATAATAACGTACATTGATAGAAACCATCAGCAGGTTTTCCTTATCGATATATCAATATCCAATACCCACATCATATCGGGAAAGTATCAAGAGAAGGTCCAGAAGTATACTGATCTCGCCCATGAAGTCGCAACTCAGTGGAACTTCAGTTAAGTGACAACTGTGCCTATAATAATATCAGCTACAGGAGTGATCCCGAAAATGACACTTCGGGCACTGGAGTGTCTTCACTTGGATGCCAGGAATGTAAATAATATGCAAAAGTCGGTAATTTTGAATACATGCCGTATTGTCAGAAGCCATCTGAACCTTCAGTTAAGCAACCACACACCTGATCATCATTCCTGTGTGTGGTTGAAATACCGAACAGTAGATACTGTGAACAATGTAAGATGACAATAATAATAATAATAATAATAATAATAATAATAATAATAATAATAATAATAATAATAATAATAATAATAATAATAATAAGCCAACCCCGTGGCGCAGTTGCGGCAGCTGTCGTCTGCGCCGAGGACGCTACAGGTTTGAGTCCTGCGTACTACTTGTCGCACTGTGTCGTACTTGCGTGTTGTCTTTTCACCCCCCATTAACATCATTCCCATCGTCATCAATCTATCACCTCAAAATTCGTAATTATTAATTCATAATTCACGGACAATTCAACCTGGTTTTATAAAGGGATGCAGCCGAAATGCTGATCACCATACGGACACACGTTAATCTCTCTCGGATAACTATGACTGGGCGTCCGAAGATAACGCGTGTAGCCTGGTCTTAAATAGCCGATACGCATATAATAATAATAATAATAATAATAATAATAATAATAATAATAATAATGAACAGAAGAAGAATAATGAATAATGTTCAATAATCATAAAAATTAACAATAATTTTATGAATTACAAATATATTTACAAACGTTTGTATTATTTATTATATTTTATTGTTCATTTTCTTCTTAAAAGAGTGATGACCCCATTGTAACAACTAGATATAATAATTGATAATAAGTTATTAGCGACACTGTAGTATAAAAGCAATATCATTACAATCACTCGTGCTTTAAACCTCCTACTTTAGGAGTCAACTCTTAGTTTTGTGGATGAGGGCAAGATACGACAAAAATCATTCTCATTCAAATTTTCTCAAAAATCACTCAAGTTTTTTCTTACATCTCAGGGGCCTTACCAGCAACGTTGTTCTCCATAGATGTACCCAGCGTATTACGACAGACTGTAGGAAACTAGTATTTAGACGCTAGGTCACTGAATCTTCCGGAATATTGAATGAAATTTCACGAATAAAATTGCTCACATCGTAGTCATTAATTATTTTAAGAAGTAAATTTCATTAATACAATAATTATTCAGTCCAGCAAGGTTCTCAGTTTAATTTTTTTGATTTTTTAAAATTATCATGAATACTATTGTGGCGTCACCGATTAATTAAATATAATTTTATTATGGCATCGCCAATAACAAATGAATTTCTGCATCTGGAAATAGCTCGCGTCGAGAAGTAAGTGGGTCAAAGGGACGCGGCCTCCACCGCGACGGTTCCCTCCGCTAGACAGGGAGGCCCACCCCCCGACCGCGCACGGGTCTTCTTCCCAGAGACAACTGGTTTATTACCCCCTCATAAAAATACTTGCTGCCCCCTCGCCGGAGACCGGCCGAACAAAGCGCCACCCTCGCGTCCTTCCTTCAGCCGCGCGACCGAGGAATGCAAGCCCGATGGAGTTGGGCCGGGTGTCATTAGGCGAGGAAGACACATTTACGACACGTCGTGAGTGAAACCTTTCTCGGCCTCTTCCGAACAATGCTAACCCCCCACATTCGTTCTGGCACGCGTTCTGGCACGCGTCCGGGCGCCAGAAGCCTCGCGGGAGCTGTTTCTCTCTAAACACAGTAGGGTGTCGATTAGCCCCTGCCGGCCGTCGGGAACCCGTGAAATGCGCCTTTACGCGCGCACGTGTCCAGGACAGCTGCGATCAGCTTCTGGAACAACTGTCAGAGGGATGCGAGCGAGAGAGCGAAACCAGCGACAGACAGAGAACATTGACGGAAAAATACAGAAAAATCGACACGAGATTGGTTAATCAGATTTCTGCGACGCAGCCACCCTCGGCCAATGGGAAGCTTCGCCATGAGGGAAGGGAGAAATTTGGTGTCAGGAACATTTTGGGAAGGGGAAACGTAGCTCTATTATAAACACGATGCACAGTGGGAAGAGACACTTACTTGTTAAAATTTCTTGATACTTGTTAAAATTTCTTCAGGCTAGACTTGTCAAATTTATTCGAGACACTAACTTTGTAAAATTTCTTCGGGCACTTGTAAAATTTCTTCGGAGACTTCACCTTGTAAGATTTCTTCGAGAGAGACTTATAAATTTTTGTTACTACGGGAGAGTTCCAAGATACTTCTTGGTAGCTGAATGTGCCTAATTATTCAGTCATTCACGATCGGGACGCGAGTTTGGGAAAAGACTTTCCCAGAGCCGAATCAGTCAGGACGCGACTCGTAAATTGTTGCGGAGAAAACTAGGGCGGGAAATTACCGGATCCCGCGCCGTTTTCTCGCTTCGGCCCGCCAGCCTTGCCGCCTCTCGTCCCGGGCTAAGTGACAGCCCTTTTCGCAACGTCAACGCCCGTGGCCACTCGCCTCCTCTGAGCCTGCTCGAGCTGACAATCTGGAATCGCCGCTACCTGAGCGAGAGAAGACGCGCCGCAGAAGACCAGCAACCCGGAGCCGCCGCCGCCTCTGCTTTGAGGCTGCCGCCTCGGCCTGCCCACGAAGACCAGCGGCCATTGGTGAAAACTATGAGACGTTGCCGTCTCACTGAACAATTATAACAGCGAAAAACTGCAAGTGGCCGCGCTCAGGCCCAGCAGAATTAACCACTTGTAATTAATTCACAGAGTAGTTTTAGTAAAGAAACTTGCGTCGCCCATTGCGACATTGTAATTTACCTGGTAGCTTTTGGTGCCAGGAATAAACAGTTGTTTGTCACAAATGACTCAATTGCTCATTCTTGACCTCCCAACTCTTCCATTCAGTTACATTTCAGGAGCTGAACCTGGCGCCCTCCCCCGAGCAGTCTTATGAATATTACACTATGGAATTTTAAAGTAGCTTAGTTGAACTGAGGTAACTTATCAATCTCTTCGTACAATTACGAAAGGTATTTATATTTGGAGGAATTCCGTTTCCAATTCAACGAAACATATACAATGATTTTTCTTCGAAAAATATTTGGTTTATTTGATCAATCTAGTGCCGTATTTTCTTGAAAACAATAAAAAGTGAAGGTAAAGTTTGTAAAGAAGTGTGCCAAGATTATTATGATATGCTTTCTTTAAGAAAAAATATTATTTATGAATAAACTAGTAACTTTATATCCGAGTATTTTATAAACAAAAACTTTAGTACTTTATTAAACTAAATAATAATATTTTATTAAGAAAAAATACTTTTTTATTAAATCAAACTGAAACATTTTGCTAACAAAATCTAAAACATTTTGCTAAAAAATACAACATATTGATTACTATTAATCAATACTAATATTTTTTTAACAAAACAAACATCTTATTAACCGAAGGAAAATTTCATTAATCTTGTTTTTATAAACTACACATTTTATTAACCGAATATTTTATTAACTACATCTTTAGTAACATAATATTTTATTAAACGAAAGCGCCATATTTTGTTACCGCCACCGGCACGTGACTTGTAACTGTGCGCTGCCTTGTTCGAGATGGAGCACGACTACACGGTGATGTCTGCGCACGAGTGCCACGGGAAGGAGGGCCTGCCCACGCGCTGGCTCAACGTCTCCCTGCAGCGCGTCAGCGTGGACGAGGTGGCCATCTCAGCCATCTTCGAGGTGAACAACACCATGCCCGACACCGTCAGCTTCCTCGTGGGTGCTCATTTATGTCTCGACTCAACCACTCATTCACTCAACCACTCATTCACTCAACCACTCATTCACCCAACCACTCATTCACCCAATCACTCATTCACTCAACCACTCATTCACTCAACCACTCATTCACTCAACCACTCATTCACTCAACCACTCATTCACTCAACCATTCATTCTGATATCCACTCCTTCGGATATCCACTCATCCATTTATCTATTTATCAATCTATCTATTTACCCATTCATCCATTCGCATAACAATCTATGAATCTGTTCATTTATCAATTTATATATTTACTTAGTAAAGTCAATTTATTCAGTAAAATGAATACGTTACCTTCAGGAGAAATGAAAACCATTCGTAAATGTGGGTAAGAATTCTTGGAGCTCCTTAAATTTAGTCTTTATTAAGTGATTTATTAAGTGATAAGTTACAGAAATGATGATGAACTTAAAGAAGACGTTGAATAGTAGTTTAACAACTTTGACGACAACTGAGTAGGCAAACGTCTTAGGTAACTGGTACATCGGTATTACAAGTGCCCACATTTGAACAGTGACTACGTAGAAAAGTACTTATATTGCTCTTGTACCAGAGAAATTTAATGTTTACAAAGTATATGCAAAACCTATTCTTTTAAATTGTCTGGATAAACCAAAGGAAACAAACACCAATAACCTAAATTCAGTTATTTTTATTCTCATCAGCATCTTCACGTTGCGGTTGCAACCATTCTTGAACCCGTTCTGCCATCTTGTGTTGCAGCTTCAAGCGAAACTGTTCAATCAAGACGAGAATGATCCGTCGAAAACAGACCAGGTGATAGAATACGCCATGACCCAAGTGTGCAAGAAAATGAAGGACAGAGACAGCGATGTGATGAATGCGTTTGTGGACAGCGTCAAAGGACTCAGTGGATGTCCTATTGAGGCGGTAAGTATATACGTTAAAAAAAATTTAGGGAAAAGAATCGAAAACAAAAATTGCAGATATTTTCACGACATTTTGAAAGGAGCTTCACAGGAGCTTCTTGTAAAAGAACTCTCCAAAATGAAAATATCTTAATGATACCCGGAATGGCACCACTAGATCTTACTCCTGGTGTGCTTATGACGTTACAGCTCAAAAGCATCTAATCTGACAGAGAAATAATTATAAGTGTCGTACAAAACTAGTCGTTTTTGTGGCTTCCATACAGCAGAAAACTGATGATGATGGCTAAGTCATCGAAAGCTGCTATTTTAATAAATAATATTGTTGGCAATGACGACACATATAATTATTTCATTGGAAATGCCAACGAAAACTCACCACAATACCTATAATCTGACAGAGTTATGCATAACTCATTCTTCCATCAATACAAACGGCCGTATGTAAATTGGGGACCAAGTAATCTCTTGATCTTTTCTCGCGAAACTTACTTTCTAACTCTACTTGAAAATTGGAGACCAAATAATAATTTGATCTTCTCTTGCAAAACTTACATTCTAATTCAACGTGTAAATTAGGGACCAAACCAACCCAAGTAACGAAATGTCTGAGTGAGCTGGTACGCCCGTTATGGGGGCCGCCGCGCCGCCGCCGCCACGCTGCTAGCCAGCTTTTCCTTGCGCCTTATTGGAAATCTTTGAGACTAGCTCCTATATCAAAATGAAAAGCAAAGAAAGCACAAGAAGAGTGCCCAAATTTCATGTTCAGCGTTACAGACTATTAGCTGGGGAAAAGGGAAAAATATAAAAAAGTCAAGAAAAGCAGAGTTCATTCAATCAACGAATGATTCAATTGAATAAAAAACGTTTACAAAACCACATTTTGAAAGACATATGTCAGACTTACGCTTGGAAAGTGTTTTAAAAATAATGGCTATTAAAATGTTCTTAAAATAAACTGTCACCTTCCATTTTACCTGGAAGGGGATCAGGTAGTCGGTCTCCAACAACAGATGACATAAACGTAATTCCTTTGTTTGTTTGTTTTTCGAAAATTACGCGAAAGTAATCTTTTTGAAATCTTTCTTAGGTTTTTATTATTTACATTACCGGCGATTTGTATACATTGCTGCATTTGCGTACAAGTGATGTAACTGATATCTTATAAAGTTTCTCGAAAACTTTAATTTTTTTTGTGAAACAGCTGAAAATTCCGCAATGTCAGAAAACGCCGAACTTCATTTCCCCGAGATCGGTTTCAAATTTTTCTTTATAATTTTTGAACGGATACTGCTAATTGGACTGAATAATGAAATATCAATGGGAATTTGATGTATTTTGTATTTTCAAAAGTTAAGCAAACGTCCTTTGTTTTTTAAGCCGTTAATAGTAACATTACAGCGATTATACACATTATTGCACTAGTGTTCAAATTATTTCCCATTAAGTTCCTTGAAAACCCCAAAGTTTATGTGAAAAAGAGAATCTCAAATTTCGCATTTTCAAAAAAGTTTATGTAATATTTATCAAAAACAGCACACAATTATTTTACGAAAATTTCCATTTAGAATGACGTTTTACCCCTCTATAGTATTCATTCACCAGTTCTACAAATAGGGAATCGAAAAATTAAACAAACATAAAAAGGTTTTGGGTGGCGATAAATGGGAGCTGGGAAGAGAGTGAGGCAAAAACGAAAAACTAGCCCAGACCAAAAAAAATAGAAAACTATGTAGTACGAGCAAGTATGTTGTATTTTGTAGCATCACTGGCTTGATTATGTTATGAGGAACGCCCAGGGTGTATATAACTACTTGAATTATCTCATCATGATTAAAATAATGGATATTAGTCTTACGAAATATTTCTTGAGCAACATAAAATTGTATTACAATTTTAATGATTCTCTGTGATGCTTTTATTGAGAAAAAGATTCCAATTATTGATAGACCATCGGGATTTTATTGGAAAATTAGTCACATTACTTAAAATTAAAATTTGAATGAAACAAACATTTTTGTATTTTCACATTTTTTTCTTGAATTACATTCCGAAAATCAATCCATCTTTATCTTCAGCTCTATGTTCTGGCTTTCATACATTGTAATTAAAAGTACAAATTATGAATTTCGAATTATGAAAGTCACGACATGAGCCTGAAGACTGAGACGCACTGATCTCCGAAATGTAGTTCAAGAAATAATGTGAAAAATAAAACCAACTTTATGTCTTATTGTAATATTAATTAATGTGGCTGTTTTCCCAATTGTTTGTATAAATTATTAGAATGTTTTATCAATAATATCAAATATTCATAAAACTTTTAAAATACAAAATGTTTATAATAACTGATCTAAGAATAATTTGATTTCTTGAACCACTTTAACAAAATGAAAATATGCTTGTATCACTTCGACACAAATAAATCTTGTAACAATAAGCAATGCACAACAGAAACGACTACGAAGTCAATTATTGTGCTCACTTTGGCTCATTGTTGGTGTCTTTTTTTTTGTATTGTCGTCTTTTTTCTTCTCCTAGGGCGAATACCTGATCGAAAACTTTAAAGTGATGATTAAGGACCTGAAACCTTTCTTAAGTGAAGGATTGATGATCCTGGAGTTGGATATGGTTATTGATGGAAACACCGTCTCATGTACGTCGATCGATATGAAGATTACCCCGGCCGAAGATTAACTTCATTTCATTGTCAATGATTCAAAAGAGGACAATTTGTTGATTCGTGGATAAGAATTATCGACATTAAAAAATGAATCCATTCCAACAAATTGCCTAATTTTATTGTTGACCCATTGGCGTTGCCACCGGGGCCGACGACCGGCAAGGGTGGCTCAGGGCATCAGCTGATGACACTGCAGTTCCTCTGACCGGGAGGTCCCACATTCGAGTCTCGACGGTGGCAGTATTATCGACTCTAGCTTCTCAGCTAGGACGAATTCAGTCGCTCTCTGGAGGAGAATTCTAGCGACCGGCTGCTCTGATCGGTAGTTTTCTGTGGTTTCTCCGATCACCTCCAGGTGAATGCCGGAGCAGTGTTACTGGTTTAGGTGGCTCAGTGCGTCACTGCAGTGTGTCTGACCGGGAGATCCTTCTCACAGAGGCAGAATTTTAGACACTAGCTACATAAGTAGGTCGAATTCAATCGTTGTCTGGAGGAGAATTCTAGGGGACGGCTGCTCTGATTGGTAGTTTTCCGTGGTTTCTACGATCAACACAAACCGAATGCCGGAGCATTACCCTAACAAACGGGTCACGGATCGCGCGCGATCTTTCCTTCCTCTTTCGTGTTCGATCCTCATCATTCACTTATGCACACTCACGCTTACAAGCACTACCCCACCCACATGTCGGGAAACCGGTCGGGAGCTGCGAACTTAGAGCGGGTGGGTTGGTGCCCTACTGGCGGGAGATACCTGGTAGGCAAAAATCACAAGGCAACGTTGTTAGGCGCCGGATCTGGTTCTTCGTCGGGAGAAGATGACCGCCTCTCCCCGCAATAAAAACGTACACTGCACTTACGGGACTAATTATTTTAGCAGTTGTCGCGTCTGGAATCACTATCAAACCATCAATTAATCCCAAAGGGGCCACTCTCTGGCTTCCAAATTTCGTCACCGATGGTGGTGCGTCCAAAAGTACCACTAGCGCCTTCTCGTGGAAAGTCTACGTGTGACAAAAAACTCAATATACTTGAATTGAGGTGCTCAGGATAATAACGGCAGATCCCAACGGACTTCGTATTTTCAGTTAAACGTTTAATAGTTAACTCCTACCTTATGCCTATTATATGCTGCAATATCAAATGAATTTGGAGTAAGGCTAAACTGTCAAATTACACAACCAAAATTTGTCCGGAGTGCAAGTAAACGTGAACGAAAACCGAAAAATCAATTTTTCTCGAAACGAACTTCGGTTGGGATCAACCGTTATTATTCTGAGTGTATCAATTTTTTGGTCGGTCAACGAATTCGTTTACGTAACTAGTACAGAAAGTGTTACTTTGGCGTACGAACGAAATGTTGACGGACGAGGTGACGATAGGAGCCATGTCCGCCATTTTCAAATGAGCACGCCAAAAAAATGTTCAACGAGTTGTGTACATATTGTCTTGAACCAATTCATGGTAAATGCTGAAGGGATCATTATCAACTCACAATAACCGGGAGAACTTGTCATTGCAGTGCCTCTGAGACGGAGGAGATCGTAACTTCGAGTGCACTGTGTGCCACAATATTGAAAACGTGGCCAGAAATGAAAAAAAAAATAAAATTTTCTAGATGGAAAATTTGGACTATGAGGTTGGTAACAGTAATGTTGGGACTACTGAATGCCAACGGTCAACTGTTCATTCCGTCCGTTAAATTTCAGGTCAAACGTGGCAATTCATTGTTAGTGGTGCGTGCAGCCGGCCGGGCTACACATTAGTCTTGTCGTTGAAGATAAATATTTGTGTTCTATGTAGGCGAAGTGAGTATTTTCAATATGAAAGTGGTGTTTCAGGAGGTATATACTAATTAAAAACATGTATGTCATTATTACATCATTAATAATACATATTTTAAATAATAACTCAATACCGGAAAATTATGAACTGTGGTTAAGAAAGAGAAATAAGTTACGAATTTCATACCATTCCGCTTTCTTTTGCTCTGTATCCGCAAGTATATATTATTACCTTCGTAATCTTGCCTTCAAATCCACCTACTAATACCAACTCTGGATTTGAGACACGTTTTTTGCCACACTTGCAAAATGTTGTTATTCAGACATCTTAAAAAACCATAAAATTATTAATTATGAGATATATTTGTACATTTTAAAATATAATCGCTGCCTAGAAACATCGTAAACACTATAATAAGTAGAAAAAGGATTGAAACAACGCTTTTTCCTTCATAGTGGAATTAATATATTAGCAAAAGACATAGCACGCCGTGCAACGATTACTTTTATTCAATCTTCAAGAAATTATCGCATTAAGAACACTCTACTACTCTAAGTGCCATCTGAGATTGTGAACATACACTAGTGCTCAATTTCTTTCAAGCGACCAAACTGATCTCATAATATATCTTTTAGAAAACAAACTGTAATATATCTTTTAGAACACATAACTTCTGCCCCATTCTTCGTATATGTAGAATAATTGAAAAGTAAATGTACAATTTGAAAAAAATACAAATAAATGGTAATATTTAAAACCAATCTACAACCTATTACAAAATAACTTCCAATCTATAAAAAAATCCTAAATCTGCGTTTGAGTAAAAATCCGCTCGAACAAAACATAAACTTGGTCGTTTTTATGTATATTTTGTCTTATGTTTTAATATATGTTAAGTAATATAATTTTTCCGATCCCTGAGATTCACAAAAAATTAAAAACTCAGTCGGTTCTGTGGTTAGACCATCTGGTGGTACAATTTTGCAATTTCACGTACTCGTACGAGGCTACGGATGTGATTTGGAATTTACAACTTGGTATAGTTTGAGCTGATAGGCGTTTACGTGAATATGAACAGATTAGTCACAGAAACCGCATCAGAAGAATAGAATTGTCAACTTGCTTTTCAAGAAGATACATTATTTAAAGTGAATCGATTTTATATAGCGATTATGAGCACAAAATTAGAACACAACTAGAAAATAGACACAGAAATATGATATTCCAATACTAATAGCATTGTATTTTATATCTTTCATAATTTATGATCTCGTGTTCCAATTAATGATTAACGAACAACTTCTTGAATAAATATTTTATCTAACGTGCGTAAGATGAAAAAGATTCTGCACCTAGCATTCCGACATTGTTAGCCAATCAGTGGAAATATTTTTGTCATCTATGACGAGGTTCATTACTGGAAGCAAGGCAGTAGCGATTCAAGAAATACCTGATGAGGTTGTAATTGATTGCTGCATGAAAAAAGGATAATAAAAAGTACAAAGTATCAAATTTTATATGCAAATAGCTACTCCCATCTGTACATTATTTCCTTTGTAATCGTCTAATGGTAAAAATGAATAAAGCACAGGCAATTATTCATCACAATCACAAATTGTGCTCTAATTTAAACAATGAAGAAAATTATCAATACACGATTGTGTGGAAGCATTTTGTAACGGTTTGAAATTTAAATATGGTAAGTTCTTTGAGTTTCAAGAAAATGATACGATAAGTTAATTCACGCTTATGATAATTATTTCAAACGAAATCGACGAAGAAGTATAATGTTTCCAAGTGTTCAATAAATTTATTATTATATCATTGTTTATTTACAAAGAGGATTCTCAAATAACCTACTATACATTATAATTCTCTCCTACTAACCATAAGTGATATGTAATATCCAAGTGACGCATAGTATCAAAAAATAAAAGCTTTTAATCCTACCTTATCCATTTAATTCTTTCTAAATGAATGATTTTTTTAAAAAAATATATTGCATCCACAGAAAGTAATATTTTCTCACAAGAAAAAATCGGTAGCAAATTTGGTAGCAAATTAAAATTATTAAGAAAATGGCTACTTACCTAGCCGATTGCCGCTGCGTCTCTTGACTCGAAGACATATTGTTCTGCTTCGTATGCACTGAAACACAAAAACAAAACCGTCATTATTAAATCAATATTAAATTATTATCATTATTAAAATCCCTCATGTTAGTGTAATTTACCCACGTGAGGAACTGAATAGAACTGATGAGAATAATATTATTCGCCAAAATGAATCAGTAAATAACAGGACTTCCGGTTTCTTTGTGACAAATTAAATGTATTGACAATTTAGGTAAAGGAAGAGCAGATTAAAATCACTTTTGGATTTCAAGCAGAAAAGTGTGCACCATGTTTCGATGAAAATTGACAATACACAATTGGCTAATGTGAAGGTGACAAAATTTCTTGGGCTGTCAATTCAGTCAAACCTCAAATAAAACATCCACATAACTGAAATGAACACTAAATTAAGTGCATTATGTTTTACATGAATCTTTTTTCAAATTCAGTCTGCATTAATTCAGTTTGTTGCGCATACTTTGCGAAGTATATGATCGCCTTAGTGAAGGCTTAATACTCAGGAAAACGTCCAACATTTACATTTTCACAACTTTAACGAGTTATACGCAATCCTATATTCATTGAGATTGAAATATTACTTCTACCATGCATCATTATTTATGAATTCTCGTTTCTGTTTTATTTCGACGTAAGACACTTCGGCCACAGGAGTTTTCTTACCAGATCGTTTGATAGAAGTACTTAAATAGTACATTATGAAATGATGTCGTAAAGATTATTAACACGATTACATTTATGCGATGATTAATACGCGATTCTTGTTTAGATTGTCAGGGACAATGAGGTAAATCACGGTTTAGACGGCTGTAAGGAATAAACAATATTTTATTCTTCAACAAATACCTTCAAATATTTCCAAAATTAATTCTGAATGCCCAGTTTTCGAGTTAACAGTCTGGAAGTATTTACTCACAGGAAAAAACTGTAGTACCTGAATTTGTTACCACTGTTACTATTATTTGAGTATATTTATCACAACCGGTGATGTATCCGAGGGGATGTCTCAAGAGGGTTCAGCAACCAGAAATCAATGAAAAATAGGTATAGGTTTTACTCATTTTCTATACTAATGAAAGTCATTTATATATCAATCGATTAAGAATATAAGATAAATATTAACTAAACGTCAACAAATAAATATACATTTTATATTCAGTATAAATGAAAAATGTTTTGTGAGAAAGTCTTATCGCCTAGACACAACACCTGGAACCCTCGTATCCCGAGAACAATTTGAGTCTGCCACAGATCACAACTATATTAATTTCTAACAACGTGCATTATAATTTAATCAAAAAGTTCATCATAAACAATAACAATATTCTCAGCTTCCAAAAAAATTAAAACCTATAAAAAACTATCATCTATCCCCAGGTAACGCGAGGGTTAATAAAAAGCTTTGACTCACAAACCAAGAAAACGTAGCCCTTTAGAATTTACAGTACCGATGCTCCGACAAGTGAAATTCATCATAAACAATAACAATATTTTCAGCTTCTAAAAAAACAACAACATTCAAACTCATAAAAAATCATCAACCATCCCCAGACAACGCAAAGGTTAATAAAAATTATGACGCACGTAACAAGTAAACGTAGCCCTTTTGAATTTACAGCGCCGATGCGGGCACACGAAGTATGCCCGTAGGAGCGAGCGGTCGTCGGCGTAATCCACGGGCGGTCGCAGCCTGTCGATTTACGTCCATCCAGGGGCCAACAGCCCCCGATCGCCTCTAAATACTTCCGAACACCGCACGCACTTCGATGATCCACAGGGGCCCCACCCCGCCAGTGACGCACAGCGCTCTTTCCCCCCCTCACGCGTTGGATCTCCCACGCACGCACATGTAGCTGACTTGACGCACAATGAAAACTCACTCTCTTTCCGTCCCCTCTCTCCCTCTCTGTCTCACACATACACACACACACACACACTCTCTGGCAAACGCACACACAGCTGATATTTCGCAATTCCCTCTCTTGGTCTTTATCTCTCCCTCCCCTCCTGCCTTTCTCTCTCTCCCCCCTGCCTTTCTCTCTCTCCCCTCCTGCCTTCCTCTCTCTCCCCTACCTTTCTCTCCCTCCCCACCTGCCTCTCTCCCTCTCCTCCCTACCTGCCTCTCCTCCTCCCTACCTGCCTCTCGTCCTCCCTACCTGCCTCTCCTCCTCCGTACCTGCCTCTCCTCCTCCCTACCTGCCTCTCGTCCTCCCTACCTGCCTCTCCTCCTCCGTACCTGCCTCTCTTCCTCCGTACCTGCCTCTCTTCCTCCCTACCTGCCTCTCTTCCTCCCTATCTGCCTCTCTTCCTCCCTATCTGCATCTCTCTATTTCAAACAGCCTTTCTCCCCCCTCTCTGTGTTAGTCTCCATCTTTCAGCCTCTTCTCTCTCTCTCTCTCTCTCTCTCTCTCTCTCTCCCTCACACACACACAACCACACAGACAAACAAACATACACAGCTGCGAGTGCAGCATGGACCTCTCAATAAGCACCATCCCCAGAGGAGAGCCTCACCTGGAATAACGTGTGTTCGATTCGGCATTCTACCGAGCCTCCGGTTCAGTATATTGCAGTGACGATTATAAACTAGTCCGATTAAAACTTCTAAAAACGCATTGGCAGTTGTGAGTGTGGGATGGCGGTGTTGCCACGCACCCGCGCAAGAGACACGAGGTTATGCCTTCTCAACTAATGTTGCCACTGCATTGCGAACGGGAGGTCTAGGGTTCGACATGCGACGGTGGCGGATTTTCGACTCTGGAACAGAGCTACGCGGGGCTCAGTCGCTGTCTGGAGGAGAATTCGACCGGACGGCGGCCCTCATCGGTAGTTTTCAGTTGTTTCTCCGATCAAAACCAGGCGAATGCTGGAGTATAATCCTAACAAACGGGCCACGATCTTTTCTTTGGAACTTGGACCCTTCCTCTCACCTTACACACGCCCACACACATCTACCACATCTACCAAAATGCACTACCACAGATGGCAGGAGCCACAGTGCAACAAATTTGAACTTTCATACCACTTTCGTGTGCTTCACTAAATCAAATACGCTGATTACGAATGAAAAATCAGAAATATTCCACCACGTACCAATTTTTCTGGAAAAGGAACCACATATACCACTTTCGAGGAGCTTGGAAATGACTGAACGCTTAACAAAGAAGGGGCGTGGACGCATCAAGTGAGAAGTGCGGTGACATGAAGGGAGAGGGGCGCGGACGGGACGAAGGATAGCCCAAATGAGGAGTAAATGGGGATATATGGGAATATGTGGGCGTAGCTGAAGGCGAGTAAATATGTAAGTACGACGGCGGTGTCTGAGGTGAGTGCGGAATAGTTGTGACGGGGCTGGGAATGGCGGGGAGGGGAGGGGCGGGGAGGGGGAAGGAAAGGGAAGGGGAGAGGAGGGGAGGAAAGGGGAGGGCTTTTGTCGAGAGCAGGAGTGGGTTGATTTATTGATTAGTGATTCTATGCGCGCCAACTACCAAGATCCTTAGTCCCGTAAGTGTAGTGGGTGTTATTTCATCGGGAGGCGGCGATGATATTCCATCGTTGGATGGTGAGATCCGGCGCCAAACTACTGTCGACTAGCGGGTTTTTTCCCCAGCCAGGTATCTCCCACCAGTGAGACAAGCTCTAAGCCCCCGGCCGGTCTCTCGGTAAGTGTTGTAGTGTAGTGCATGTTAGTGTAAGTGAGTGTGTAAGGGGCGAGGATAGGGATAAGGGAGAGGAAGAAAAGATCGCGCGAGGTCCGTGGCCCGTTTATTAATATACCACTCCGGCTTTCGGCGGGTACTGATCGGAGAAACCACGGAAAACGTGCGCTAAGAGCCGCCTGCCGCTAGCATTCCCTCCCAGACGACCGGTGAATTCGACCTAGCTATCTAGATAAGTTCATCTTCATAGATCCGTCTGGACTCGAAGCTTGGAACCTCCCGCTGACAGCCGCTGCAGCGGCAACGATTGCTTCCATTGAGCCCTTCCGCCAAGACGGGTGAGTTACATCCCCTTGGCTAACGGTAACCAATGCATACCAGGATGTTTACTAGAAACGATACGAAGAGAAATCTTGTTTGTGATCTAGTGAATAACATGGAAATTGTATATAAACGGAAGCCAAGTAGCTCTCACTAGCATTGTTCCATCAGACGCTGCTCACGCTCCTCGATGTCAGAATCAACGTTAAATTCATATTTCAACAAGTACACAACTGCTGTACGACTTATTGTAATAAAACACTTTTAAAAAACTTGATTTCTGCCACTGGAAACATAATTGGTGCGAACGTGGTGGGCGTGGGGGGGGGGGGGGCACGGCCTTGACCTGCGTCGCCTATTCAATCACCGCCCGCGCCCGCGTTGATGGATATTTTAACGGGCGAGGCGACGGGGTGGCCGCTGTTAGGGCACGGACACGCGCCGCCGGGGTTAAGCACCGCCCCAAACGGGCTCCGGAGCCGGCGGAGGCCGAGGCTATTACGAGCTGCTGCTGCTGCTGCAGCCACGCACAAGTTATTTATCGCCGGGGCCTCCCTCAAGTGTCCATTCGGAGCCACGAGACGGGCTAATAGATTCAAAATCTTCCTGGGTGGTTGATTTCCAAGGATATAAAATTACTTGTATAAAAGTCAAATAACAAGGAATAATAATAATAATAATAATAATAATAATAATAATAATAATAATAATAATAATAATAATAATAATAATAATAATAATAATAATAATAATAGCCGATCAGATGGCCGAGATCGCTAAGGCAGTAGTGCCGGAGTGGTTTCGGACCAGAAGATCGCGGGTTCGAGTCCCGCCTCGGGCATGGATGTATTTGTGTATTTGTGTATGTCTGTATGTATTGTCCTTTCACCCCCATCATCATCATATATCGTCATTTCATCTTCCATACCCCCAGGGCTAACAACCTTGGGGGATAAAAACCGGATCCAGCTTAAATGCTGGTCCCCCCAAGAATTGTCGCAAGCACCTGCCTCCGTGAGAATGAATAAAAACTGGGCCACGGTAAAGGCAGAGTGCTTGCCTGCGTGGTCCTAGTAGGCCGATCAACGAAAAAAAAAATAATAATAATAATAATAATTATTATTATTATTATTATTATTATTATTATGATAATAACAACAAAAACAACAAAGGGGAGATGAAGAAGAACAAGAGGAAAGAAGAAGAAGAAGAAGAAGAAGAAGAAGAAGAAGAAGAAGAAGAAGAAGAAGAAGAAGAAGAAGAAGAAGAAGAAGAAGGATAAGTGAGAGAGCCAATTTAACAGTGTGTCTTATTATGACATTTCAACTCTCACTTTGTGTTTTCATCACGTGAAGGCTATGTACTGCTAAACATGAAATAAAAATATCTGATATAAAGATATGATAATTGCAAACATTTCTAATAACGATATACGGCAAACAAATTGTAAAAGAGTATTAAAAATTGAATAATAATATAAAAATATTAGAAGACATAAAACTTAATATTTGATAATAAATTTAATGGTAAAATTAAATAGAAGCTGGGAAGATCGAACATAAGTCAAGGTATTCCATGGTTGTCATTTTAGAATGTTCATAAAAATACAAAATGTTCATACAAATACACAAATAGAAAATTATAATACAACTACTATAGGAAAAACATCCTGTTCGCTTTTGAAGAAATAATTATTTATTTGACCGTTTAATCAAGCAGGGCAATCCGGTTACGTTATTTCCAAAGTAGTTGCCGTATCCGAGTCCGGTTTACTGACTGTTCTTTGATCAACAAAATTGATATGTTCTTCTGGAGAGCTCAAGAAGGTTGATATAATACGTTAGCATAGAACTCAACCACACTAAACTCTCACTACCAGACGTTACTTAAGCAGCAGATTGCAGAGGGGCTAATACTGAAAAATATAGGTTGATTGACTAATTCGTGTTCCCGGGCGCGTCAATTACTATGGTCATTAAGTTTAGAAGATATTTTCATCACAGGAGGTAACGGTGATATTTCTCAGATGGTTGGTGAGGTCTGGCGTCGACCAACTCGTGTCTCACAAACTGGGCCTACCCTACTATGGTCATTAGTACCGTAATTTTTGCATATGTTTTCATCCCGAAAGGATAGTGATTATTGACCCCTGTATGGCGTGATCCGGCACCGACCTGTACGTCGGGTTTAGGGGGTAAGCCCCAACCATGTATTTCCCTCCAGCAGGGCACCACCCCAGGCACGACAAGCTCTGAGCTCCCGACCGGTCTCACAGCATGTATGTGTGCTTATTCAACTCAACTTTTCAAAATTTTGTAAAAGTCCATTAGTCGTAACATACTTAAGACCGTATTTTAAAGTTTAGTTGTTACTTTCTTGGACGCTTACGAAACTATTACTATTCTTCAATTTAAACATATCCTGAAAGTATGAAACCTACTGAAATTTCTGGGTACAATAATAGGGGGAGCGTGATAGCTGACCGAAGCGCTAAACGTACGTACGTTTATTGTTTTTAATAAATCATTGTAACAGTAAGTAAATGTTATGATTAGGGGCTGATTTTAATGAAATGTTTTTTTTTAAATTTAGAACAATGCCTTTAGTATAGACATAAATTAATGTTATTATAAAAGGAAATTAGCCATTTTAAGACTTTGTTTTGCATTTTTGGTCGCTTTCGACTAATAAGTTACTTTTTATCCATTTCCGTCAATTTTAGATGCATTTTTTGCTGACATCATCGATTTTAATATCATTTTAATGCTTTATATAATATTTACGAGTTACAACAAATGTTTTCCACAGAATTCCTGAGTAGCCTATTTGATTTCTTCGCTCAGAAATTGTTACGTCCGCCGTTGTATGAAATCTAAGGTTCCTGTGTAGTCTACCATTGTCAGTTCGGCGGATTTTGCAATAGCTTCCTGGTAATAGTCTAAAGCAAATGTTTGCAGACCGAGATCACTTGAACGAAAGGAAGAAGCCTCGATTACATCAGTAACATATTCCACAGCTTGAATTATTCATCCGAACTGGTTTTGATAACACATTTTACATAAGTTTTCTTTATTTTTCGACCATTTGAAAAACAATTTAAGGGCATTTTACTGATAATTTTTGGCTATGTTTAAGGTCATCAAAATACGTTTCTAGTTATGTGAATAGAAAGAAATATTTGTAAGATCACGTACACTTTGTCTCTTCTCACTTCCTTACAGCTTTCTTTCCGTGAAATACAAACCTGCACGCACTGAAACCTGAGTAATCTCTTGGCGTTAGGCACGTCTCGCAGCCAACCGTTCACTTGTTTTCACTAGCGTCACGCACCGGCATGCCTGACTTCCTGTCTCGTCTTACTCAGGCGTGTGCGCTTGTGTGTGTGTCTGTGTGAAGTACTTTGGAATATCTCCCAACGCGAAGTCTCCAACCTCGAGAAATGCGACCCCCTCAACTTCACTGGTTGGCGGTTGCAATTTTGAACATCGATGTTCGCCAACACATTCACTATGTGATCAAAAGCATCCGGACAGGTCAAAATGGTGTTATGAAGTCGTGTTTTTTATGGAGGGAGGTTGCACCCCTTGTTTTGTGTGGCACTATCACGACACAGGCCAACGACGTTTAAAACAACTTCTTGCTTCCCACTGTTGAAGTGCAAATCGGGGATGGCGATTGCGTCTTTCAACACGATCGAGCACCTGTTCATACTACACGGCCTGTGGCGGAGAGTTTCCACGGCAATAACATCCTTGTAATGAACTGGCCTGCACAGAGTTCTGACTTCAATCTTATCGATCATTTTTGGGTAATTTTGACACGCAAACTTCGTGCCAGGCCTCACCGACCTACATCGATACCTCTCCTCAGTGCAGCACTCCGTGAAGAATGGGCTGAAATTTCCCAAGAAACCTTATAGCACCTGCTTGAAAGTGTGCCTGCGAGAGTGGAAGCTGTCATCTAGGCTAAGGGTGGGCCAACACCTATTGAATTCCAGCATTACCGATGGAGGGCGCCGCGAACTGGTAAGTCATTTTCAGCCACGTGTCCGGATACTTTTGATCACATGGTGTACTTGTGCTTGTCGTACTGTCCGCTACGTGCGTTTTGAGAATGATACAAGTCCCATTGGGTCGCGTGTCTTCGCTATAGCGCCGCCAGCGTAGCCAAGCGGCGGGTGACGCAAGTGGAGGCGACGGGAGGAGCAATCGAGTGGAGAGGCGGCGTCGCCGACTTTCTTCTACCTCGGCAGCGGCGGCAACATGGGATGAGGCGCCATGGAGTGGAGCGAGGGGAAGGAGAGGAAAAATGGAAGGAAGGGGAGAGGAGGAGGAAGAGGGAAAAGAAGCAAAGGTGGAAGAGGAGTAGAAAGAAGAGATGAAATAAAAAGAAGAGAAAGAGAGAGAGGATGAGAACAAGCAAAAGGAAGGAGAGAAGACGAAGAGTAAGAGAGGGATAAAAAAGAGAAGGAAAAGCTGAAGGAAGAAGTAGTGGAATAGATAGTCGAGGAGAAAGAAACTGAAGAAATGGAAGAGAAAGAGGAGAAGGAAAAGGGTGAGAAAGAAAAAGAAGAGAGGGAAGAGTACAGGAGAGAGAATAATGAAGGGTAAAAGGAAGCAGAGAAGCAATAAGACGACGAGGAGTAAGATAAGGACGGAAAAGAAAGAAGAAGAAGAAGAGGAAGAATCGGTTAAGAAAGAGGTAGAAGATGGGGCGAAAGAAAAAGTTGGAGCGATGAAGCAAGAGTAGCAGTAACACAGGGAGAAAATGGAAGACGAACAGGGGCAAAAGAGGAGGAGGCAGAGGTTGACGTTGGTGAGGAAAAGAAAGTAAAGGATGGAAATGAGGAAGATGAAGAATGGAAAGATACCGGTGAAGAGGGGGAGGAGGAGGAGGAGAGGAAAGAAAGAAAGAAAGAAAGAAAGAAACGAAACTGATAAGGAACAGGAGGAAGGAGATAGAGTAGACGAAGACAGACGTCGAGAAAGGGTGAAGAAGGCACAGTAGCGAGAGCGAAATTGGGATTGGAATATCAGTACGCAGTGATGACGCAAGTTGGCTGCGACGATTGGCGGGAACTGAGAAGCGGGAATATTGCAGGAGAAGAAAATAGGAAGGCGAAGTGAAGTGGGCGGTAGGACAGGATGTGGCTATTTTGCAGACTGAAGAGGAAGTTAATACAAAGATGTAAAGCTTTGCTCTGAATAAATGTTAGAAAGTTTCTATGGATGTAGAGGGTAAAAAAATGTTTTTTGCTAATGACAATACAGTGAGAACTTTCACAACGAAATTAAGTTGTTACATTTATTCTTGATGCACTGGTGTTTGACGGGCCATGTTCCAGCACTGTCAATGAGAGGTTTTTGTACGAACACCGAGTTGTCTAACCTTGAGGGCCAAATACAACATGTGATTTCGCTCCGTTGTATGCCGTGTTTCAAAATGTGTTCATGAGGGCAAAAAGTAATCATTTTCCACCCGAAAAGTTTGTAACATTTAATCGGAGTCACTCTGTATACATCCTGAAAGCGGAGGGGATGCCAAGGAAGGTGGTTGGGTCGTGAATGAATGCAGGGGGCGGGTGGGGAGGAGTGGGCGTTAGCCTTCCGTTGGAACAACAGAGGACAGGAAAGGAGAAAAAAGACTCGCGGTTGCAACTGGTGAAGGAACTGACGGGAGAGTGGAGGGAATGGAGGCGGTTCAGGAAGAAGTAGAGGAAGAGGCGAGACAAGGAGGGATAATAGTTACGAGATGGGATGAGTCAACAAGATGGAACGGTGTGGGAAGGTAACAAGGTGGACAGGACGAGTTAGGACAGGACAGAACGAGAGGGGGCGCTGGTGCCAACACGAGGCACGAGGCGGGATAAGGAGGGACGGGAAGGGACGATTTAGGGCCGGTGGAACACGGAAAGCGGAATGGACGAAAACGAGCTGTGTAGGTCGGCGAGAGAAAGAGTAGAAAGACGAGATGCGAGGATGGTCGAACGAAGACGATGCAGGATGAGGGAGGACGGACCGTGATGAGAAGGGATGAGACGGGATGAAAAGAGACTTCGCAGGTCGAAAGGGAAGAAGCAGGACGAAAGAAGGAGGTGGGACGAAAGGATCTAATGCAGGAAGAGTAGGGACAAGGCGGAACGAATGCAAGAAGAGGAGGAACGAGACTGGAAAGGAGTTAATGAAGGTCGAGGGTGACGGAGTGAGACGAGGAGGACTGAGCTGAATGAGGGAATGACACAAGCAGAGCTGGACGAAGGGGTTACAGCAGACCAAGAAGCAACATGAAGAATCAGAAAGTAACTTTCGTGAGAAAAGATCAACCGATTATTTGGTCCGCAATTAACATGAAGAATCAGAAAGTAACTTTCGTGAGAAAAGATCAACCGATAATTTGGTCCGCAATTAACATGGAGAGTCAGAAGGTAACTTTCGTGAGGAAATATCAAGGTATTGTTGGTCCGCAATTTACATGTAAAATTAGGAAGTAAGTTTCGCGAGAAAAGATCAAGGGATTATCTGGTCCGCAATTTACATACGACCGTCGCGGTCGGCTGTAGCAGGAAGCGACGGCTTGGTGTGGCTGTGGAGGGGTGGCCGCGGAGGCGGTGAAGGGGGAAGGAGCTGAGCGAGAGTGGAGGGGGGGGGGTGCGAAGCGGTGCGCGAATAAATAAAATCGATGCGCCCTCGCAGCACGGGGTTATTGGCTTCACCTGGAGGGGGAAGCTGAGGCGACACAGGCCGATCTGCTGGCTGGGAAGGGAAGCGTTGATCTGTGAATGTTCGCTTCACGCCCAGCCATTGCGTTCGCCGCAAATCGGGAGGACTTGTTCACTACCAGTAAGAACACGAGGGATCAACATACCAAAATAATATCATTAATAGTTATTAACATATCTAGAAATGTTATGAGTGTTATTGCTGCCGATGCCAAAAGTTAAAAAACGAGCAACAGCCGAGATTTTTAATTTGGTCGAGGTAGTAATAACACTAACATTTTTTAGTATGTTCAGCATTTTATCGCTCACCATAAAATCTCAATTTTTTTGAGAAAATTTACGACATTACTGCGATATGAAACACGTGAATTCTGTTGTTGCGGCACGATAATCGATATTGTTGGGTTTTGCTTGCGATATAATTATTTCAACAATACCCCGTGGCTCGAGTAAGATGGATGCTGAAAATTCGTCTGTACCTCAAGAATTTACCAAATATTTATTTTTTCAAACTGCACAATTAATAACATTATAATTAATAATGAAAATCCCCAAAAATAATGCTTTTCTTTGATTAATATTTGTCTTGTAAATTACCACGTGACTTTTGCGTAATAATGTTGACTTACGATGAATGGGTGGTTTTTTATTTAGGTTACTAAGGATGTTAAACCCCGTTGCAATTTCCTCTTCACAAATCCTATATAAATCAAAACAATACTGATCTGAAAAATTGCAACGGCGAGTTTCAATGTAACCACTTATTTTTCGACTCACCGACAATACTTGAGCCCTCATTAATAATTTTCCAAGCAGATTGGAAAACATTTTCCAATGTAAGTATGGACCTTATTCTATCCTGGACCTTCTTTCTATGGATGTATCAGGGGGTTTCCAATCACTAAAATGTTTGCTGGTGGTTTTTATTTCAGATCTCGCGGTAAAAATGGACCATGTGAACTAAAATCTCTCCAGTAAACATTAGAAGATTGTCTTCATGTATTTTTACCCTTTCTACATGATATAAACTCACAAAAAGCAATCAAAATATCAAGTCTAGTGTTAAGAGCAACAGCAGGTTGGTCAGCGTTGAAGAAATAAGAAAGAAAGTGTTTTTGTAAAAGAAAGATTCACTATGTGATCAAAAGTATCTGGATCGTCTCACATCCAGCCGTTCTCTTGTTTTCACCAGCGTCACGTGCCAGCACGCCTGACTTCCTGCCTCGTCTTACTCAGGCGTGTGCGCTTGTGTGTGTGTGTCTGTGTGAAGTTCTTCGGAATATCTCCCAACGCGAAGTCTCCAACCTCGAGAAATGCGACGCCCTCAACTTCACTGGTCGGCGGTTGCAATTTTTAGCATAGATGTTCGCTGTTCAAAAGAATTCACTTCCAACGTGGTGTTATGGTGTGGCCATGTTTTTCATGGACGGGGAATTGCACCCCTTGTTGTTTCTTGTGACACTATCATGGCACAAGCCTTCGCTGATGTTTTAAACTCCTTCTTGCTTCCCATTCTTGAAGAGCAATTCGTGAATTGCGATTGCATCTGTCAAAATGATCTGCTCATACTGCTCGGCCTGTGGTGGAGTGGTAACACGACAATAACATCCCTGTAATGGACTAATCTGCACAGATTGCTCATTTGAATCCTATCGAACACCTTTGGGATGTTTTGGAACGCCGACTTCGTGCCAGACCTCACCGACCTACATCGATAACTCTCCTCAGTGCAGCACTCCGTGAAGAACGGGCTGCCGTTCCCCAAGAAACCTTCCAGCACCTGATTGAATATATGCCTGCGAGAGTGGAAGCTGTTATTAAGGGTAAGGGTGGGCCAGCACCCTATTGAATTCCAACATTACCGATGGAGGGTACCACGAACTGGTAAGTCATTTTTAACCACGTGACCGGATACTTTCACATAGTCACATAGAGTATAAATAATTTAATTTAATTTGTTCTGAATCTGCCATCAAAACGTTCTGTTCAAATTTCATTTCAGGATTGCCGACAAGTGTGTGGTTATTTAACCTATATAAGGATTCTAAGTAAGATGATGTTTGAGATTTGTATAGTTTACAGCATAACAGTTTCTAAAGATCTAAATGGTATGGGGTTTCTTTACAGTAATGGATGTCTCAAGAATTCATTTTACGTGGTAGCAGACTGGACTGATGGTCAGAAATAGCAGCTCTGCTATCGAAGTGTGATCGAGGGTAGTGTAAGAGTAAGATCTAGTGTAAGCGAGTACCACCTCGCAAAAGGCAAGACTTCATGTTTATTTGAAAAATACTGTTAATTACCTAAACAAAACGAGTTTAACGTACTAGCGTTCATATATTTAATTGAAATGGCCGAACAACAAATCATGTACATGCACGTTTCAGAAAAAAAATTTAAAAAACTGTTTAATTTTTTAAATGTTTCTTTGAGATTCTGGTTACCTCATTAAACCAGAGACTTTTCACTTGATCGAAAACTGCATAATTTTCTTTCAATTTTTAGTGCATCTGCAATCATTAGTAATAGCAGTAAAATGGATATTTGAGACAAAGCGCTACTGAATTCATGATGAGTGATGTCCAAGTCATCGACTGAAGGCGGGAAATGTAGGTAACGGCGACCTATGTTGCGTTCTGAACCACAAAGACGTCCAGTTGCTGCCGTAAAAAAATTTAGGGGTTCATTACTGGTTTTATAATGCGGCATAAAAAGTTGAAAAGGGGTTGTAAGAGGCAACAAAAATCTGTTAACACTTGCGGTCTTTATGGCTGTATTGTGAATTCTCGTAACTTGCTTGGTTGAAAGTGCGTAAAACGAAATTCAAATTGCTATATTTTTCAATGAGCTTCGGAGCCCTCAAGACGTTAAAAACAAATTCAAGAATACAAGCAAATTTTTCTCCACCTATTTTATTAAAGCAAGGCTATTTAATACCTTGGAACCATTAATACAGGGTCTTTACTAAAAATATCATATCATTTGCATCTCTTAAGTGGCATGATTTGTAATTTTATCCTGAGCGTTTTATGGTTCAAAATAATATCATAATCAGGATTTTAATGTCTCACGATTTTTTTGAAATAAAGACACGTTATTTACATTCAATGAGCTTACAAATAAGATTCAATTTATCTCTAGTGTACATTTTTAACACTTAATAATAATTTTGAGGCGAAAGAAACAGCAAGAGAGAATAGACGGATTTCATTGAAGTTAGAAAGGTTCATTGAGGAAATAAGAAATGGAAAGCATTGTGCATAAGTTTCAGAACTAAGATGGGAAAGCAATAATAATCGTTAATAATTCAAATATTCTTCACTAACAACATTTTAGATAAATAATAATAAAAGCAAGTGAGCCGGAAGCTGAAGTACATTATTTGTTACAAACATATTAAAGTCTTCTTTTTAAATTATGCAATACAAATGTAAACTAATTCATTATATATCACTGTTTTGTTAAAATATTATTTTTATTTTTGATGATCAGTACAGTCTCTAAGAGTATGGAAGCAGTTATGCAGCAGAAAATATTTTACTTTCAAATTAAATTTTGAACCGACTTGAATTGTTTAATGTCATCTGGCAATGCGTTGTAAAGTAACGTACATGTATTGTATATGGATTTCTGATAGTGAGATGTTAATACTGACACTTGATGAACGTGATTTATACGACGTGTGTTGTAATTATAAATATTAATATTGCATGAAAATATGTTCCCACCGTTAAGTAAGTCACTTTTGAGAAATATTACAGATTCGTAAATGTATAGACAAGGCAGTGGTAAGATTCCAAGCTCAATGAAGAGAGGCTTGCAGGGATCACGCGGATGGCATTTAATAATTTTCTTTTGCAATCTAAAGGTCTGGGTACTACATGATAAGCTTCCTCAGAATATTATACCATATCTCAGGCAGGAATGAATATTTGCAAAATACACGCAACGAGCTGCATGGAGGTTGACAGAATTTGAAAGAATTCTGAATGCGTAACATAATGAATTTAATTTATTTTTTAATTCTGTTAAATTCTTTTGTGTTTAATTCTGTTGTGTATCGGAATGGCATGTGGATATAATGGCGGTGACTGTTCACCGTGTTTTTCTTCCAGCGTTGCAGCTGCAGAGCAAAGATGAATGTTCTGCTTCGAAAAAAGATGATGTGGCTTATTGTTTTCCCTTCACATCACGTCGAAGACGTAAGCACGCGCGCTTAGTGACGTATTTTACACATAGCCTTGGACCCGAGTTGGAAACACCATGATCTGCAACTACGGTTCTCGTAATCCATTTTATTGCCCTTTCTCATTGTGTGGACGGAGTACAGAGGAAGTCGAGTTTTTTTTGAAGTGTTCTCTTGCAAGCATTCGTGTTCTAAGAAAAAAGATAGTATTGGCGTTCCAGCAACACATACCTTCTCACATTATTTCTAACATTTGCTATTTTAGAAGATTGAGACAATTCAACAAAAATGAGACCTTTTAAGCATCCTTTACGCTATCCGAGAACAGGGTTTAAGTAAGAAGTTTGGAAATAAGGGTGAGAAAATTTTGAAAATGTTGTTGCGATTTCATGTAAAGTACCTACTAATATCAAAATACCCGTCTCAAACACCCAAGGCCTTCAGTTACATCAGTTACTTCAGAATATCATTTTTGGAGAAAATCGGCTCAACTATTTGGAGTTAGCGTTGGCTACAGACGAATGGAATGACGGACGGCTTGCCGTCAATAGATTTGTCGGAATCAAGGACCCACACAACATGTTTTCTGGTTACACGAGGAAGTAAAGCTTCAGCTGTATGAATAGTCAAATCAATTATTTTTTCTGCATTCCTATCAAATATTTTGGTTACATGAAATAGCAAGCGTAAAACATAAGAATTTATCGGAATATCTACTACTGAGATTTGAGGCTTCTCCATTTTAAGGGTTATCAAAGTATTGTGCATATTTTCTGTTAATATGTGACTTCAACTTATTTCTTTTGAGAATAGATCGTATCTTAACCGCTTAGTGACCAAAGACAAAATATGTTCAATTTTCAATAGAAAATAAATGTTATAAATCATAAATATTAATTATTTTGCGTGTTGATCCCACAAAATAATACTATGACATTCTGTGAAAAAATCTTTTTGAAAATGACACATTTTAGTGAAAAATGTTGTCCGTAGTAGTTGCCTTCTTGCCCACAGGGATAATTCTACATTTATGTGAAGTATACTACCTAAGAAAGCAAACAGTATATATCGTAGATAGAAAACTATCAATAATAAAAACAATAAATCACCCCCAGATCATAAGTAATGATATAGAACAGGAAGATGAGGGGAACTAGTCTCATATTATTTATCTAGTAAAAATAAATATATTTATTGTTAACCTCCGATACAGAACTGGAAGGATTTAGAAAAGAAATTACCATTGGAACCTCTAACCCTGAAAAGAAAGAGTTATCACTACCGTGGCAAATTGCCTGAACGTACAAAATGTGAAATTATGGCAAACGCATCTCTACAAGATGCGTTGAAAATTTCTCCACATAACGTACAAAACGTGCTCACATTGAACCCGGATGTTGTCTCAAAACAACCAGGGTCACGACAATCCTCAAAACAAACAAAAAATCAGCACAATATTGTTTTGCGTCTTTGCAGAATTCCATCACGTTGCATCTGGATTATATTCTCAAAACACAATGGAAACTGGGTATTGAGTTTAGGAAAACCTTGAAGTAATCGTTTTTTCAGCAGAATAAGTCAATAAAAGTGCGATGGATCAAATACATGACTCAGCAACGTTTAAAGAAAATGTTATTGAAAGGAAATGTTTGACATGTATGAAGTCAATGACATGAATGATTTTGATTAAAATTAATAAAAAAACTTATTTTTCTTCAACTTCAAAAAATGCATTTAAGTGAAACATTGATCGTTTAAGCAGTTTAAAGAATTAACTGGTGACGAGTGACGTCCTTCCATTCCATATACCGCATTGAACAACTCTTCAAACAGCATTTCGGAGCTTTCACATGATAATTATAGTATATTCATCTTGTCTCAATGGTTAGCTTACAATAACTTCTAATAGAACATGTTCTCTCTGGCAAGATGCCAGTCTACACTATCGTCTTTGCCGCAATTAGCTATAAGTTTATTAAATTATTATTTAGCTGTTCAAGGGATTGTCTGTCCCGGTCAGGACAGATAGTACGTACTGCTGAGTTCATTACGGGGGGATCCGGATTCGATTTTCGATCGTGAAAGTCAGTTCTATCGACAAATTAAACATAATTTAATCAATTATTAAACGTTTTAGTATGCTAGCAATTGCAATGCGGGTAAAATGTTCCGTTTGTAGAAGTACGAGCTAACAAAGTTTTGATTGATTCATTGATTAGTAATTCTGGGAGCGTGTACAGATAAGGTCATTGGTCCCGTAAGCGTAGTGCATGTATTTTCCTCGATATGTGGCGGTGATCTTCCCCCGCAGGATGGTGAGATCCGGCGCCGACTTACTGACGGCTACCGGGTTTTCCCTCATCCAAGTATCTCCCATAACCGGGACGCCGCCCCACCCACGACAACCTCGAAGCTCCCAGCCGGTCACCCGGCATGTATGGTAATGCAGGGCATGTAAGTTTAAAGGCGCGTTTACACGGAGAGAGTTTTCTCTCCTAACTTTCCGGAACTGGTT
Source organism: Gryllus longicercus (assembly GCA_038098605.1). Lineage (NCBI taxonomy): Eukaryota > Metazoa > Arthropoda > Insecta > Orthoptera > Gryllidae > Gryllus > Gryllus longicercus. Next base: position 2,017,562 of record JAZDUA010000039.1, on the reverse strand, counting down.
AGGAGACACGTGTAAACTCTCAGGAGAGCGATCTTCTCTCCGGAGACATGACGTCACAAGAGATTTTCGAAGTCTCCGCAAGAGAGCAGTGTAAAGACTCTGGAATCGATGAGGAAACGTATCTCCTGGGAGATAAATAGTATTCAAAGAGAGTTGGAAGACTTTTTGCTCTCTTGCATGTGTTTACGTGCTCGATTAGCCATTCTGCGTCTGTCTGTGTCTGTGCGGCGTTCCAACGTGATCGGTGGATTTCTGTTCTTTGTGGGACATTATATACTGGGGAATTATAAATACAAATGACAAAGGACTGTATGTATCTCCTGTGGCCAAAAACCGCCGTGCCGTAAAACCAAGTCTCTTTCCGAAATAAATTCTTTTCCACTTTTCTTGGTTTTTGATTGCGTGAGATATTTCCTAATAAAAAAATGAAATACTTCTGAAGTTACGAAGTTTTTGTACATGAAATCATTGTTTATAATATTATTTTTATTCCTTTAATAAATGAAAACTTCAAATTACGGATTAATTGTAAAAATTTGTTATATAAAACCATAATTAGATCTTCTCTTTCATATGCCTACCCTAGGTGTAATGCCTCTTCTACCAAAATTAACAAATTTCAAGTAATTCAAAATAATCTCCTTCGCAACATTTTATTTCTTTCCTAGTTTATATCATAACTCAAATTTACAGAGAACTTAAAATTGATTCTTTCAAATCGTTTATACTTAACTTCACTAAAAGTTTCTAAAACAAATTATCAACTTCACCCATTTTTCAAACCTTATATTAGGTGAAAACTATTTTTCTCATCCTGGACTCCGACCGGGTTTGCCAAAAAATATTTTTAATCGTCCGTAAATTAAAACTTGTTTAATTTTATTTTCTCTGAAAAAATGTAATGCAGGTAGCAAATAAATATTTTTTTTAAAAAATCCTCTTCTTGCAATTCTGCCATCAAAGTTTTATAAACTCAGTTCTTTTTTCAAGAAAACAAAATCACTCACTCTTGTCTCTTTCTTTTCCTCCGCTTCTTCAAAATTGTGAAAGTGCCACAGGTAGCTGAAATAGTTGTCACATTCTAACCTCAAACTGCTCGCCGCTACTTATTCAAGATGGCTGCGCCGGAGAACATCGAGAGACATTTGTATCAAGTGTAAACAGCAAGGAGATACTTTTCCGGAGATATCTCAGGAACCAACTCTCCCGTGTGGTAGGAGACTCGCGTTTCGGGAGATATTTCGAACCGTGTAAAGCCGTCAGAGAGAGTTTATCTCTGTGACGTCATGAAGTTAGGAGACTTTGTCTCTTCGTGTAAATGCCCTTAAGTGTGTGTAAGAGAGAGGGCATGAAAAAAGAAGGAAACATCGCTCGTAGGTTTTGGACTATTTGTTAGGGTACTGCTCCGGCATTCGCCTGGTGTTGATCGGAGAAATCACGTAAAACCACCGATCAGAGCAGCCGTCCGCTAGAATTCTCCTCCAGAGAGCGTCTGAACTCGACTGCAGTGTCGGAAATTGTAAAACCGGCGGGATTCGAACCTAGCACCTCCCGGTTGGAGGCACAGCGGTAACATCAGTTGACGCCCTGAGACACATCTCCCCGTCGGTGACAAGGTGAGTATGTTGAAAGTGAATAATGGAAAAAACAAAATGGACTAAGATAATCGTCCATAAGTATTACTCCGCCGAGCTGATACGAGAGAAATTACGCGAAGAATCGCGTTTGTTCTCTTACCAGTTTTTTCCGGAAAGAAGAATTTAAGGATTTATTGCGCAATAATTTACTACACAATCTCAACATTTCTTGACATCACATTCTGGGAGGGTCCTTATCTACACTGTCTTTTGTTCGTAACCTTGACCGACGTGCAATAATCTTCCGTATAAAACATATTTTCTAATAAATGAGCGCATGGTGGGAGTTCCATTTAATGTGAGGAAAACGACGAGTATTTTTCAAATCGATGAATACAATCTCTAAGCAATCCTCCTCCAAGGCTATCTGTCACTCCAAAATGCAACGTAAAAACAACAGAGGCCAAAACGAAATAAAAGGAATTAACGATCAGTTCTTAATTCTGAAAGCGAATCTTGCATATCTTTTCCTCTCTTTTGGTCGCTAAAATCTACCGCTGATACGAAAGGTCAAACTGCAGATAATGGATCGAGATTTTTTATGAGCTTCTTGCACATCGCAGAGACAATACGTCGGAAATTAAGATAAAGGGTGGTGGACTCGTGTGATTTCAATGGGCAGTAAAGCTTTCCTTCGCATGACTTGAAGTGTTCTTGTTGCGTTTTAAGTACGACCGTTGCCTCGACTTGTTTATAGAAGAAGTTGCGATAACCTCACCGCTTCCCCCCTCGTGCCATTCCAGATCACACAGTGGGTCTTGCGGTAGACGTGACGTATTTCACGACTGAACGCACGCGTGCACCTGAAACGAATTATTACCGACATCAAGGATAAGAAGAATAGTTAAGAGCCTCTTATTGTAAATGACAAAGGATTTTGCTTATCGATAAAATGCCACCAAAAAACGGCAGAAGAACTTTATAACCTGTGCAATTTTGTGACTCTTTGTGACTGAAATTCTCTACACGTTAAATTCTAAGGAGTGAAACGAAACAACATTAAAGAATTAGATATTTCATGATAAAGTTTTTTAAGGATAAAGCGCACTTCGTACTCACATCCAATGGCGATAGGTAGATATAAGATTGACATCTCCCTCCCACTTCTATTTCGATAATTTCAGTAATAATTCTATAGTGTTTATTTTTTACAAATGGATCACATTTCTATTTCGTATCATTTAGGAACCTAATAAAATACATTATACTAGTTTTGGATTTAAGGGATTGTATTTCACGAAACCAACCTATAATTAAATACTTTCACTGTGATTCATCGCGTGATACTGCAAATTCTAAAAATCAGTGAAGTTCTGTCGATTTCTGGGTGTTTATTTAAATACCACCAAAAATTCATCATTAATTGCTAGACAAAGAAACTACTCAAATGTTTGGCTAATTCGAATTACAGTAATATTTTTTTACTCAACAAAATAAGAAATATCAGTTAAACTTGAAGAAAATGAAAAAACAACAACTAGAGAACATTTTAAACAGAATTAGGAAAAGTAGTAAGTGGTTGTGGGATTAAAAATTCGCAACTATACGTCATTCCAGCAGCACAACATCAGAAGAAGAAGAAGAATAGTTGCTGAATATTGTGAGAGAAGAAATATTATCTGAAAAATATACTGGGATCCTATGGATTTCTCAATGACGATCAAACTGTTGGTGTAGATGGAACGACCTTCAGAATTTTTGAAATAAATTAAAAAATGCGTTTAGCAAATAGTTATCTTTTCTTATACAAAATTTAAAAAACAAAATATCAAGAGATCACAAGACAGCCGAGGTAGTAAAACGATTTATACCTGGCCAGAAATAAACAGCTTCGCTCAGATTAAAATCGTTCCTCTTCAAAACGAGTTTTTTAGATGAGTCACAGTTCTTGTGCGACGACGAAATGTGAAAAAAAAAATGAAATAGTATTTGTGAGGGATCAGCTAATCAAAATGCATATTGTCCACTGGTGGAAAAATTGTGTTTAAAATGAAATCGTATAGTTTTTAATACGTTTTGTACGCGCCTGCTTTCAGATTTCTTCAAAACCCATTCAGTCAGCCTATATGGCTCCAATCTCCTATTCCTCCGTTCCTCCTCCTCCTCCCACTTCTTCCACTTCCCATCTTTCTCATCCTACGCCTCTTTCTCTTTCTTCTCCTTTTCTTCTTCTTCTTCTTCTTCTTCTTCTTCTTCTTCTTCTTCTCTTCGCTCTCATTCTCTTCCTCTTCCTTATTCACCTCTTACTTTTTCACCATCGACTCTTCCTTTTTTCTTGTCCTTCCTTTTCTCTTCCTATTATTCCTCCTCCTCCTCTTATTCCTTCTTTCCCCTCCAGTTTCTTCTCCTCTCCAATTTCTTCTCCTCCATCTCCTCATCCTTTACCTTTTTCTTCCTATACTATGATATAAGGAGTAAAAGTATTGAAATCACCTCAACAATGCAATATATAATCGTCGATCGTAAAATCTGTGTTTAAAGTGGCTTTGTTCTGTACCTCTGCACACGCATCAGGGTTAAGGCCTATTCCACAGACGGCAAATATTGGTGCAGATGGACACAAATTTGTACCAAAAAATCGATTTGTGTGTATGGATGAATGCCTAGATGGATGGATGAATGGATGTGTCACGCATAAATGTCATATTAGATGCTTTTCAGCAGGAACTTGGTGAATACATCAGGAGTGAGACCGAGTTATGCCGTCATTAAAATATTTTATTTTTAAGAAGTTATCTGCATGTAGCTCCTTTGATGGCTTCAAAATTTGCTGAAAAATAACTAAGATATGTTTCTGTATTTTGGAATAGAAGAAAATGTGTAAACAGTGGATTGGTTTCTATTTTCATGAAATTTTGAAAATTGCAAACTTCTCATTTATATTCAAACCTGTTACACACCTCCAATATTAGAGTCAAATCTTTCTATCTCAATACAATTTATCCCTCCATTTTAGATCTTTAAATTACGCCATGATCAGTTTTAAAAATACGAATAGTAGTTGTGTAGCAACTAGTGACACTAAGAGGATGGAAATTATTGGTAGGCCGCGCGTTCTCACTACTTTTCCCTCTCTTTTCCCATTCTTATATTTATTCTCCTTTCTCTTATATTCTTGTTCTCAGTGTTGTTCTCTTCCTTGTTACCTTTTCTTAACCCATTAAGTCCCAACGTTGCTTAAACAAACCATTTAATATTTATATTTTTGTAGAAAAACATAAAAGTGCTGAGACACAAATTTGTTCTCTATCACTATCGCATTCACAAATGCTATTTGATCAGGTTTTACAATTTTTATTCATACCCCATAACTTTGGCTTCGATGACTTTTTAAACTTGAAGATAATGTAGCGAAATGTGTTACCGATATTCAATTTTAATTTAATTATTAAACAATTCTTGTTTTATTCTTACATTACTCGACAGACAGGGTTTAATCTCTTTTTAGTATTTAAAAATATTTTTTACGTACATAAGCCCTTACGTATGTTAGTATTGATAATATACAATAATGTTGCGTTAATGCAACTTTGGGATTAGTGGCGTATATGCCCTGAACATGATAGATCAAATGCAATTGAAATGTAATAGTTGAGGAATAGACATGTATCTACAGTTTCAGAATTCCGTTCTTGATATAATTATCTCATCTTGGCAATCGTGTCTTATCCTGCATTGTTGCATCATTGTATAAACAATGCTTCAATCGTAATTATTTATCTTCTACAAAAAATCTGCTTATTTCGGGAATGATATAAAAAAACAAAGGTATCTATCAACTGATGAACGTTCTTCTGAAGGAATATATTAATTTTATTTGTATATATATATGATGGATACTGTGCACATTCCCCCTACTTTTGACGAAATGACAGATATAGATGACAAATATAGATGATCTTCTGGAGCAAAAGAAGTAGAAGAAGAAACATGTATTGACTGTACAATTGTCAACTCATGGAAAATATATAATATTGCAAATGAAGAAAAGACGTTACAATTGTAATTGAGCTATAACTTAGACATGACTCTAATAAAATCTGAAGTCTGTGCGAAAGTAAGTTAATTCAATATTGAGTAAATGAATACACAGGAGACTGAAAATCTCATTTTAGCCGACCGACAAACATTTCCCTATCTAAATACGTACGTTATGATGAAGAACGGATCGACAGAGGAGGCTCAAGGCATACACGTCGCTGCAGTGCCTGACGTAATCGTTCCTTCCTCATCCGTGTCATATCCTCACCCTTTACTTACACTCGTATTTGCACTACACTTCCATACGTGCCCGGAGACCAGCCGGGAGCTAAGAGCTGGTTCTGGTTGACGCGGTGCCCCGCTAGTAGGAGATACCTGCTCGCGGAAAACCCGCAACCCAACAGGGAGGTCGGCGTCGGATCTCGTCATCCAACTGGGCAAAATAACCAACATGTCCCACGCAAAAAAACATGTATTACATTTACGAGAGTACTGAACTTAGCAGTAGACGTGCCCGGAATCATGATGTAGTACACGAGGTTATAAAACCAAAACCAGGAGGAGCAGATAGTGCAAAAACACTGCAGTTTACAAATTGCGATGTTCACCTCCATTCATTATGCTTCCAGACGTCTCATATCAAGATGAATTGACGTACCTTAAGGTCCCAAAGTTGCGTATATGCATCATTTTATTGTACATTGACTATTGGTTTAAAAAATGATCAATGAATCGTTTCCTTTCTAGAGTAATATCGCAGCAGATACCCAATATTAATAAAAGTATTATTATTTCAATGCTTGGCAATTAATCGGTTAATATTACCTTTTTATATTGCCTCTCATTTTCCATTTGTGTTCTCAAATACTCGTACGCATTTGAAGTTATCTCAGTGTAGCACTTTGCCTCGTGCTAGGCGTTTTTACATGTATCCGCTAAAAGTTGATGAGCACGAAATCTTCCGAGTGTAAGGTCCGTCCATTTGTCTGAGAATTGCTGAGATATGTGAGTGAAGGAGTGCACATCTAATACTGTAGGCTGCTCGGTAGTGTAGGATTGTGGTGATACATCAATTCAACCGAAATATGAGTACGTCTTCAACAGTCGCCAGATTTATCATTACGAAAATTCTTTTCACACATGAAAATTCGTGTTAATGTCCTCCTTCGTCAACAATACTTCCACTATCTATTCATATCGAGAGGGAACTTGATGTGCAGAGTTGTAAACCGTCGAACACATCAACGCTAGCTTGTATCGTTGCTATTTGCGTGGTAGATTAGGTAGACATAACAACCGCTATAAACAATCGGAGGTTATGGGAATCAATTAATCTTCTTCGATTAAACAAACTAATTACAAAAGTGAAATTAATACAGGTTTCAGTGTCGGTCGTAAAGGGCAGAATATGATGGTGAACAGCGGCGTGGCGTTTATGGGGGCAACGGCTCTCGATAGCGTATCTGCAAGCGATAACTTCCGGTGTAGCAGCGCTTGTTGATGTCGATAGCGATGCTGAGTCCGTCGTCTGAGGTTGTGTGCGTGCCTTGCAGAGAAACAACTCCGTTCCATGACTTTCCAGCTAGAAGAAGACTCCAAGATTTCTGCCAAATGTCTATTGGAGAATACTTATCTTTAACCAAGATATTTTACATTAATTATGAATACATTTTATGGCTTCAATTTCAAAGAATGGTCTTTTATTGGAGCTAAGAATACAGATTTTATCCTTAGAGCATAAAATATCTATATTCCCTCGTTTGCCTAATGTCATTCGTCACTTTGCAAATATGATGTAGGGTTACCATACTTCACCTTTTTATGGACATGTCCTCTTTTTGAATTAAGAAAAACTGTCCGGGTGGATTTTATAAGAAAGGACGACATGTCCTCTTTTTATTATTGGAAAGGGGCTACTACTGTTTTAAAATGCTATCTATACGAATAATGTAATATCAATACTGGACTTTTTTCAACATTTTCGATTCTCCGATATTACAACATTGGTTGTATAATCGCCTAGAATCTATAGATAAATTAATTATTTAAAAGATATTACTAGACATCAGTACCTATTTTCACTTCATGAATATATTTAGATGACCTGGTTGGCCAAGGTGGCTAAATATACCGTGTACCGACTCAGCGCATATGACTTTATGGAGGGGTGCTTGGTTCGATACCCGGCGTATCCACGTGAAAATTACACTGAACTAAATTAGCTCTCAGCAGTTTTTTCTGAGGGTTCTCCCGTTTCTTTTCCCTCTCCTTCCGCTTTTTCTGTGTCATCACCATTACCGCTGTTATCTTATCATTAAATTATGTCATGGTCTTCAAATACCTGAACTATTGAAAGACCTCTAACCATAACGAAATATACAAACAAGAAGAATAGAAGGAAAGGAAATAGTGGAAGAAGGAGGGCGAGAAGAATTTCAAAAAGAATAGACGAAATGAACACAAAAGAGGGCGGAGAAGGAAGAGACGAACGGGGTAGAACAAATCTGAAGAGGAGAAGCCAGGATGAGCGTTGCGAAGTACTTCCAAGACTTGACCTGGGGAAAACCGATGCGAATATCGAACGTTCTCGCTGTCTTGGTTTCGCAGTATGTAAGGGCGGGCGCCCTCCTTATTGCCTGTGAAATCTATACGCAGGTCCCTGCCACGGGTCGGAACCATCAGTACAACTCATTCTCGGCGAGGGTCGCCAACAATGTTAAGGTAAAAGGGAGCACACTCGACAAAAAACAACACTCAACCACATTAACACATTTCTTTTTATAAATATTTAATTTAGACTAACACCTACTCCATTTCCTTCTTCTCTCCATTTGCGACTCAAGTGAAAAGATTCGTTCACAAAATGCGGATGAAGATGGTGTGAGCGTTTCCTTTTTATTTCAGTTGCTAGACAGAGACACCATCATGCATGCCAGTGTAACGCACGAGTGTCAGCGTTCTAAAAACGGATATTCATGTTTTCTATACTAAATTAATCAATAAACAATACAACGTAGTACATGTTAGTCATGTGGTAAAATAAATGATGGGAGCCATTTCTGTTGTTGACAATCTTGAAAATGCCTCTGGAGTTTCATGTAAAGTACCTCTCAAAATTAAAATATTAGTTCCAATTTCAAGGGGAACATCAACCACATCCATGTATACATACATATATACATATATAAATACATACATATATACATATATAAATACATACATATATACATATATAAATACATACATATATACATATATAAATACATACATATATACATATATAAATACATACATACATATATACATATATAAATACATACATACATATATACATACATACATAATACACATACATACATATATACATACATACATAATACACATACATACAAAGATATACACATATATACATATTCATATACGTAAACAAACTGTATATATACCAAATCCATCTTATCTCTGATTTGCCCAACTCAGGACGACACACCATGTGCATGAATGCTGAAAATAAACTAAATGAGTAGAAACGACTTACTTGGTGAATGTGCGAAATGACTTCCGTGTGCGTCGCGTCTTCCAGGCACTTTCCGTTCACCTCCAAGATCTCATCGCCCACCTCCAGATCCGCCTTGTCCGCTGGGGAGCCTGCAACACACACACACACAGACCACATCAGTCTCTCAATGACAAGCTTCCATCTCGTGATTCGCTGAGACATGCGAATATTTACCTACCACAGTACATGTGTTGTAATGACACGAATCCGGAAAAATATAGTAGGGAGTGAGATGGGAAAAATGTACATAAATCTTATATATAAAAGACAATGTTTGTTTGTTGGTTGGTTCATACTAGTACTTAACACCCTGACGAACCATTCATCTGACAGCGGTAAAACTTTGTCAACTTATTGCTTGCACTTCCGGGAAGAATATAGGCATAGTACGATGAGTGCACATGCCTGCGTATATAGACACGTGTTGATGATGACACAGGCACCCCGAACAAGGCGCTCTACGAAACGACGCTTGACGCAACCCGATCATCTTTGAGAGCAACAATAGTTATCGCACAACGTTGGAACTCAATAATCGACAATCATTGTAGCATTTTTACGTCTCCGACAATCAATATCTCTGACATATGTGAGGATTAAAGATCAAGAAGAATCACGACCTCGCTGTTTCTTTCTACAACTTAAGATAATATTTATGCAGTGTAGACATGTGACCGAGTTTTCGTGTGTGGCTTGCGTCTTCAGCATGCAATCCTATATATGTTTAAGAAAAGTATGCTGGTTTTTTAAACAAAAATTATTTTAGAAAGTTTATTAAATGTTTTTTGAAAGCTAAATTTCAATAAATTGGTGTAATAATAAAACTTTTTTCTAAAAAATGAAAACTAAGAAAAATACGGAAAAACCGTAATATAGTACAAAATGTGTAAACAATATGTTAAAACATTGGATATTGTTTTAGGAGTATCCTGTCAAAATTACAATTTTGAGAACTGAACATAGACAAAATAGTTATTTATTCCCCAAGGGCGTTATAAGGGTTGTAATGATCGAGGGACGAAAAATACTCGAGGGCGTTTGGCCCAAGAGCTTTTTGTCGCCCGAGAACATTACAATCAATTAACGCCGGGGGGTACATAGATTTATTTATTTATTTATTTATTTATTTAGTATATTTCACGGACTAATTGTCCAATTTACAATAATTGTACATATTTGAAATTCATTATAACATGTTCGGTATTATATCAAATACAATATGAATCAGTTTTTACAATATGAAATATCAGTCAGAAACATTAACATGAAATATCAATATCAAATATCAGTTTTTACAATATGAAATAAGTAGTAATGAGATAATAAGATAAACGACGAAAACAGAGTGATTGGTCCAATTCAAGTTTTTGTACATCTAGTGAGGGGTATTTTATTTCCCCCTTATCCTTCTCACATCGGTAAGGATGCTCGACGAATATCCCAAAAGGGCCATAGATGCAAGTACAATGAAATAATGTTGAGCAAGTAATCATTGTTGACCAAGCCTCAGGTACATCAAAAATATATGGTGTTTGAAAGTGGTTACGACAAATCATATCTCAATAGTGAAACCTTAAAGCCTAAACTAGGAATAATCCAGCTTTAATATATAAAAATTACAATTACAACGATATCAATCAGGAATACAAAGTTATTCATATTTATATACAGCGTTTTTTATAAACTTGAAGGTAATATTCATGTTATCACAAAAGCAGTCTAGTTCGAAACTATTGGCTAATATACTCATTCTGTTTATTGGCATATTACCAGTATATAATAATTTATAATTTGGTGTATAGAATGATTTAAATCTGCGCGTGATTTTGTTTGGGACAAAAAAATTCAATTCGCCTAATAGCTCAGGACAGTTCAAAACATTATTACACATTTTATACAGAAATTGCATATCTCTCACACTTCGCAAAGATTCGAGAGACGGCAGTTTTAGTGTGTTTGATAATTCAGTATAATCGTGATTCAAAAATGGATCTGGAAGATGTAGTTTATGAGCAATCAACCTGAAAAATTTATGCTGAACACGTTCTATTCTTTGTTTATGTACTTTAAAATATGGTGTCCAAACTGATGAAGCGTACATCAGTGTTGATCTAATGAGGGAGATGTACAATGTTCTAAACGTTTGTACAGATTTAAATTTTTGACATGTTCTCTTTATAAACCCCAGTTTTTGAAGAGATTTTGTGACAATTTTATCTAAATGTTCACCAAACTGAAGTTTGCTGTCAAAAATTACTCCTAAATCCTTATCCTTAGATAATTTTATTTTTACCTAAATTTATTGATTCAGATTTACTATTGACTCGGTTTGTCTTTTAGTATTTATCTGTCAAAATGCAATTCCATAATTCCCTCTGTAAGAGAACAAGTTGTAGCATCATTCAACTGTTTTCATATTTACCTCGTAACAACGATCCTTTAAATCCAGGTAAGTTATGCAGTGAGTATTTAGCTCCGCATCGGAAGCAATAGCGTAAAAAACTAAAATATATAATTTCTTACAAAATCAGGCCTCGCTGCCCACATTCCCCCTCACGCCCGACACAATTGCAGCTGGAGGTGCATTGGCGTCAAATCATTTCAAGTAAGTTTTTGCGTGTAACCAAATTTTGATGTACTAATTCCGCACACCCCTCCCAACATCTTTCCCGGGTTCTCCAAAGTGTTTGTGCCAACTCTAATCGCAAGTGGTTCAAACTTTTTTATGGAATAGATTCACATTCACGCCAAATAATACATACACATCAATTTTAATACATTTAATATCAAGTAAAATATTTTTGTCATAACACACGAGTAATGTTAAGTGTCATTCGTCTCCAGAATCAAAGGGGTTATCGGCTGAGTTAGCACATTACCGTTTGCACTGCAGCGTCTTGAGAGAAAAAGTTATAGATTTCGAGTTTCGACAGTGGCATATTTTCCACACTAGCTTGATAGCTACTAGGTCGAATAGAGTCGCTGTGTGGAAGAAATTCTGAAGGCAGACTGCTCTGCCAACGTAGCCCTTCGTCCTTGTTCCTTCCTCTCCACTTACACATACATACACACAAAATTTCTCTGTAATGCACTACTCTACATCTAATTGAGGGAGAGCAGTCAGGAGCTTAGAGAGTGTCCCTACTGGGGAGGTGATCCACTGGGAGAGATACCTCGAGAGGGGAAATCTCCCCGCAAACCGATGTGGAGCTCTCATTGGTAGTTTTCTGTGGTTTCTTGGACTAGTGCCAGGCGAATGCCGGGGTAGTACCCTAAAAAACAGGCTACGGACAGCGCGATCATTCCTTCCTATTCCTTCACCTATCCCCACTCCTTACTTACACACACTCGCACATGCCCTACACTACCACACATGTCGGGAGACCGGTGTCGGGAGACTGGGGCGGTTCCCGGAGATACCTGGTTGGGGAAAATCCCGCTAGCCTATCGTGCACGATCTCGCTATCCAGTGGGGGAAGAGTACCGTCCCCTCCCGAGAAGAAACAAGCACTACATTTACACAACTAATCCATCATCGCAGGCAGATCTTATCATCCAGCTGAGAAGGCACCCCCCAATTCTGGGAATAAACCATACAGTGCTCTAACGGGACGTAGGAGCATAGCAGTTTACGTGGACGGAAGCATCAACGCCTGCTAAGTGTAGTGCAGCCTGCAGGATGGATTTGAATTTCCTGCGAAGGGCGCATAACCGGTGCTGGTGTCCCTGGAGTGATGGCCTCGTCGCAGGCGCTTAGCGGCGCCCGCCCGGCGCCCCCCGGCCGTAAAGCTGCGGGAGGGCCGCGCCCCGGTTGGACGCCGCCCAGCGCAGCCACGAGTCCGGCGCGCCCCGCCGCCGCTAGCCTCTCGCCTCTCGCCTCCTCACTTCTTCTCTTCCCACCTCACCCCAACTCACCTCACCTCACCCCAACTCACCTCACCTCACCTCACCTCACCCCAACTCACCTCACCTCACCTCACCTCACCCCAACTCACCTCACCTCACCTCACCCCACCCCAACTCACCTCACCTCACCTCACCCCACCCCAACTCACCTCACCTCACCTCACCTCACCCCAACTCACCTCACCTCACCTCACCTCACCTCACCCCAACTCACCTCACCTCACCCCAACTCACCTCACCTCACCCCAACTCACCTCACCTCACCCCAACTCACCTCACCCCATCCTCACCTCACCTCACCTCACCTCACCCCATCCTCACCTCACCTCACCTCACCTCACCCCATCCTCACCTCACCTCACCTCACCTCACCTCACCTCACCCCATCCTCACCTCACCTCACCTCACCCCACCCCATCCTCACCTCACCTCACCCCATCCTCACCTCACCTCACCTCACCCCATCCTCACCTCACCTCACCTCACCCCATCCTCACCTCACCTCACCTCACCCCATCCTCACCTCACCTCACCTCACCTCACCCCATCCTCACCTCACCTCGCCCCATCCTCACCTCACCTCACCCCATCCTCACCTCACCTTACTCCATCCTCAACTCACCTCACTCCATCCTCAACTCACCTCACTCCATCCTCAACTCACCTCACTCCATCCTCAACTCACCTCACTCCATCCTCAACTCACCTCACTCCATCCTCAACTCACCTCACTCCATCCTCAACTCACCTCACTCCATCCTCAACTCACCTCACTCCATCCTCAACTCACCTCACTCCATCCTCAACTCACCTCACTCCATCCTCACCTCGTCTCTCTCCACCCTTCCCCCCCTCCACACCCCTCCACACCTTACCTCACCCACCCCTCCACACCTTACCTCACTCACCCCTCCACACCTTACCTCACCCCACCCCTCCACACCTTACCTCACCCCACCCCTCCACACCTTACCTCACCCCACCCCTCCACACCTTATCTCACCCCACCCCTCCACACCTTACCTCACCCCACCCCTCCACACCTTACCCCACCCCACCCTTCCACACCTTACCTCACCCCACCCCTCCACACCTTACCTCACCCCACCCCTCCACACCTTACCTCACCCCACCCCTCCACACCTTACCCCACCCCACCCCTCCACACCTTACCCCACCACACCACACCCCCACCACACCCCACCACACCTATTTCCACTCATCACCTCTCCCCACCCCACCACACCTCTCCCCACCCTTCTACACCTCTCCTTATACTTGCACACCTCTCCCCAACCCAACACCTCTCTCCACCTCTCTTCTTGCCCTCCCTCTCCTCTCCTACCCCCTCCCCCGCCCGCCCCTTCCCGCCATTACTCTCCTCTCCCTTCCCAACCCCTCGCCTCCTTTTGCCCGTTCCTCCCCTTTGCTCTCCCCTCGCCCGCCCCTCGTCTCCTCTTCCTTTCGTTACCTCGCACGTCACTCCTCTCTCGTCACTTGCCCCTCTTCCCCTCACCTCGTCCAATCTTCCTTTCCCATCCCTCCTCTCACCACGTTTAGTCGCTTCTCCCCATTGCTCTCTTCTCGCCCACCCACATCCGCCAAGTCCATTGAAAGCGCAGCGTACACGACAGTGAACAGTGTCTTCTGTGATCCCAACAAGTCGTCTCTTTGTTGAATCGTTTACGAAGTGGCGAGTTTGATATTCTTGTTCGCAAAGTGGCTCTGTATTACATTGACATTATTTCTTCACTGAACCGTGTCAAAGTGAAGTATCAGGGAGATCTTTCTTTCCTGTTCCTTGACCTATCCTCACCCGTTACTTACATATATTTACACTTACACGCACTTAACTACCACGTATGTCCGGAAACGTGTCGGGAGTTCAAAGCTTGTCCCGGCTGGGGTTGTGCGTCGCTAGTGGGCGCTACCTGGGTGTGGAAAACACTGCAAACTGTCGATCGGTACCGAACTCGACATCCGGATGCGAAATATTCCACCACATCAGACGATAAAAAAAAATTCACTACTCATACAGTACGAATGACCTGGGAAGTCGACTCTCTTGAAAACACGAAATAATCAATCAATCAATTAACTACGTATTCTTGTCGTGTTTCTTAGTACCCATTCTTCGGTGTTCTTCTCTAAAGGCCAACGAGCTACCCGATTTCCACTTCATCGGGGCCAGAAGGCTGCCCACAAGGATACCGTCAATGCAGACGGCCAGGGGAAGAACATCGCCACCTCTCGCGGTAAAATCATACACCACACTTACGGGAATGATCTTAAAATTCCACGCGCCCGAAAACATGAAATAATCAATTAATAATTATACGTGTTGTTTCTTACGACCCCTCCAATTCTTCCCCGAAAAGCCAAGGAGTTGCCTGATCTTCACTTCATCGGAGGCTCCTTGCAACGACGTCGTGAATGCAAATGCGCGGTTGGGGAAGAAGAGGGTGTCTAGATCAAACACTCGTTCCCCATGCCCCCACCAGGCAGCGCTGAAGTCTACTTGATGCTCTGGATGCGCCTCAAGGCAACTTTACGAGCCTCTTTCGAGTGTAGAGACTTCGACGGGGCATCGAATGAAGTAGGGGGTCCTTGTGCAATACAAAACTAGTGCCTGTGTAGCAAAAACGCTGATGAATAGAACCACACAAATTGGTTTTCCAAAAAGAAGCTCGCACACTTTTAACAACAAATAAAATACTCTCGCACATCACTAAAACTAATTCAATATTTTAACAAAAACTGAGTTTGTTGATTAATTTGCGAATGCCATTAATATATGGAAAGCTCAGAAGTTCAAGTGAAATTTACGAAGACTATCTAGGAAAGGAATTAGATCAAAATAATACCCAATTATTAAAGACAAAAATTAATAGTGAAGTTGTTTATATTATCGACGTGCTAAAATCATTGCAAAATAATTTCTATAGCGATAACTTGGCTTTCAGTGTTTACATTTTTCTAATACACAGAAGACTAAGTCTATTCGCAGATAGCATTCTAATACAAGCAATTATTTGAGAATGCAGATGTCTTCTCATACATCAATATTTTCTGTGGCTTATTGATACACAAGGTGGTGTTAAAACATATAATTTGGAAAAACTTGCAATAGGGTTTATTCATTGCAAAATTGTTGTAGAATTGTCACAAAGCAAAAGGGTTAAATTATTCAAAACGTTATTCATTCGTATTGAAAATCGAGTTCAAATCTTCTGTTTTATGCACAGTTGTTTTATTCCTTGAAAATCTGAATCGTCCTGAACTGAACTAATTCATGAATATATTACAGCCCTACGGCATAATCCCGTGTCACAAGCTTGTCGCCTTTATGAAGTCAAAAAGATGGAAAATGAAGTCAAACTAATCGCCGTTATTGCATTCTGTAATACCCATGTGGTGACCATGTTACCATGTAACCAGCACTAAATACAATGTTCAAATACCCCTCTGAGAAATCGAACTTGGGGCCTCCTGGTTCCAGAGAAAGCGCTGATATGTAAAAATAAAGGTTGCGTAAGTGCACATCAATCAATGTTAATCTTCTCACTGTTTTTAAATGTATTTTAATGACGTTTAACTTTTTATATTTATGTTAGGTATGAGAAAAATATTTAATATTATGTTCATATTTATTATTAGATAATTTTGGTTAAGAAGTGTAGTACTAGTATTTTAAGTACCTAACTCACTCATTATAGTTAAAACTGTAACAATGTCTTTGGTATTAACACTCGTGGTCTAATTAGCTTACACTGTTCTGAAGTTCGTACCATCAATGCCGAGTTCTATAAGGCGATGAAAATTTCAAATTAATCAGCAAAATTAATTTGAATTTTAGTATTTATTATCTTACCACAACCTGGCTTAAAAAGGCCATGTATCAATCCTTGCGATATTTCCTTGATTTTGTCCTTCCAATTTAACACATTTTTTGTCAGGCCACGCAATATTTTTGACAACAAGGTCTAACTTTCTGAATTAGACTTTACAATAGAAAAAGAAGTTTCACCTTAAAAAGTATTGTTTTATCGTATGTTCACATACTTAGTAAACATGTGTAAAACTTTATATTATTTCTCATACAATAATTTATTCACAAACAAATCTCTGCTACACACAAGTTTCTTCGAGCACAAGTTTGGATCCTTGTTACAGGGAACAAAATGTAGCTGAGAAAAACGGAACTTGAAATAATAAAGTACAGAGATGAATATATGAGCAGCTTCGGAAGTTTCAAGGTACGGTCTAACTTTTGTAATGCCGCAATCAAGTAAAATACTGGGTATATGAGAAAGTAAAAAAAGAATGACGCGCTAAAGAGGATTGCGCTAGGCTGCTTTTCAGATAAAGGTAGAAACTTTTTGCTTGTCGATAAGACTCACCAAACCAGAATATTTGCCCTTTTATCAACAGCGAGTTGACATTGTTAAAAGTTTACATGCATGTATTTCATAACTTACACACATCCTTGTTCACTTAAGTTATTTTTTAAACCGCCATTTCTGTAACGCCCACGGTGAAGTTTCATGTGCACTTTTTGTAAGTTTCCCACTGAGACATCAATGATGGTAAATACTTGCCAAGGCTTGTTGGATATGAGATATTAAAGGAAGACTGCTGTTGAGATCCCTTCTTCAGTGACAGTCAAATCGTGGTAACCAGCAATGATTTCAAAACTGACTTAAAAACTAATTAAAAAAATTAAAAAAACAACAGTAATATTTTCTCTTATACTTTTAAAATGATTATTGTGTGTAATTTTTTTTATATCGTGCAAATCGTGGTTTTGAAACTTGTGCGGGTCTCTTAGGACCCAAAATGTTTGGAGAAGTACAAAGCAGCAGAAAATGCATATAATGGCCAACTCTGGCTGAACTCCCTTTATTTGTGCTGTTCCTATTTCATACAAAATGTTTTCAGTTTAACAAACAATTTGATTAATTGGTTATCAACAATATTTTATCGAAATCACATAACAAAAAACAACAAAAAAACACCGAGTATTTCAAACTTTTGAATTAGTCTTTCTACCAACCTTTCTGTTACCATGACTACCCATCCATCTCATATCGAACATATAAATTTAGTCAATTTATACACAAACTTACAGTTTGATTTAAAATCTCAGAAATTTCATTTTGAAATATTTATGGGTCGTAATAACTTTGCATACCTATGTGAGATTCCTGTGTTCTGAAAATAAAATCCAGTGGAACATTATGTAGATTTTGTCCACTAAAACCATAGACAAGATTTTTTTAAGGAATACTCTCCGAATGATCCCTCCCTGAGAATTTCGAAAGATTTCTTTAATTTCACAGAGAAATATAATTAAATCTCACACCGTACCACGTATTCAAAATTTTCTAAAACAAACTTGAAATTTGTTTTCAGCAAATCTCAAATTTTCCCCTTGGTTTATTCAGGAGGGGTCTGTTGTGTTTACCAGAGGTATGCAGTTGATTGATTGATTGATTGACTGTCGAATGTTTGCGTGCAGGTCGACTGCTAAGGTCATTATACCTGTAAGTGTAGTGAATTTTATTATCGAGATAATCTTCCCCTGCTAAATGGTAAGATCCAACACCTACCTATACGTCACCTTACAGGGTTTTCCCTTAACCAGGTATCTCCCACCAGAGGGGCATCGCCCCAGCCAAACAAGCTCTAGGATCACAACTTGCTTTTCGATGTGTGGTAGTGTAGTACTCGCGAGTGTAAGAAAGCGGGGAACATAGTAGAAGGACGAGAAAAGAAAGATCGCGCGCGGTCCGTGGCCCATTTGTTAGGGTACTGCTCCGGCATTCGCGTGGTGTTGATCGGAGGGACCACGGAAAACTACCGATCAGAGCAGCCGGACGCTAGAATTCTCCCCCAGAGTGTGGCTGAATTCGACGTAGCTATCCTTGGAAGTGTCTAAAATTCTGCCACCGTCGGGAGTGCAACCCTAGGGTCTTTCGGTCAGAGGCTCTGCTGTGACATGCATTGATGCCCTGAACAACCTAAGCCGACCTGCCTAGTGGCCCAGTGAGGCCTAGTGGCCCAGTGAGGCCTAGTGGCCCAGTGAGGCCTAGTGGCCCAGTGAGGCCTAGTGGCCCAGCGAAGCCTAGTGACCCAGTGAAGCCCAGTGAAGCCTAGTGGCCCAGTGAAGCCTAGTGGCCCAATGAACCCTAGTGTCCCAATGAACCCTAGTGGCCCAATGAACCCTAGTGGCCCAATGAAGCCTAGTGGCCCAATGAAGCCTAGTGGCCCAATGAAGCCTAGTGGCCCAATGAAGCCTAGTGGCCCAATGAAGCCTAGTGGCCCAGTGAGGCCTAGTGGCCCAGTGAGGCCTAATGGTCCAGTGAGGCCTAGTGGCCCAGTGAGGCCTAGCGGCCCAATGAACCCTAGTGGCCCAGTGAAGCCTAGTGGCCCAATCGGCAAACTTCCGTGTGTTCCCCCAGGACATCTGTACATTCGACGAACGTTTAACACGAGTGCCGCACGTGAAGGAAGATACTGCGCATGCGCTTTAGAAAAATCCACACACTCTACGGCTGTTCAGAAAACATCGGGCGAGTTTGCGCGAGATATCCGAGCACTCAACGGCCGTTAAAGAGCGAACGAGACACACGAAAAGGCACACACTGCGCTTGCGCCGTAGAAACATCCATGCATATCACGACTGTTCAGAAAACATGGGCTAGAGGTCGCGCGGGACACCTGTACATTCCACAACCGTTGAACACAGAGAGTCACACGAGGAGGTAAACGCGGCGCATGCGCAGTAGAGCCACCCACAATTTTGTTGAGTCTGCGTCAGTAAGTTTTACTTTCTTGCCTAACTTAGTAAGTTGTAATGCGAGAAAGTTAAAAGATGTGTGTGCGTCAAACAACGGTGGTTTTTCGACACACAAACTCTTATTGGGCCCCAGAAACTAGAAAGTAAATACATCTTGTACCTGTATGTAGTAACTTGCTTTTACACGTCGTGACGTCAGAATCCATGATTTACCAGTCCCTGAAAAATCGATTGACGGCAAAATTTCCGTCCATCCGCCCGTCCGCCCGTCCGTCCGTCCGTCCGTCCGTGGTCAACACTAGAGCGTAAACCGTTCAGACGACTTTCTTCAAAATTGATATTCCATGATTGATTTTAAGAAAATCACACCCTGTGTGTCTGAAACGGATATTCTGATTCTGGGGGATAATTTAATTATTTACTCTATAACATGCCGCATTAACAAATTCAAAATTTAGCAACTTTTTCTGAGGGCGAATAGAAAACGCTTAAAAGAAGAGCGCACGTTTCGTATTCATTAAAATGTCTGATCTCTTTTAAATTACTCAAGTTGAAAATATTTTTCGGAGTCTTCCTACAATTACAATTTTGAATACATAGTATTTAAATTGTTAATGATGTCCGTTTCTCGAAAACCGCTTTTCTAATAACGAGCTAAACAATTTTTAGACTTAATTCTACGTGAAATGTAGGCAACTTTTAAACAAATGTATTCTCACAAACAAGTTCAATTTTTTATTTATATTTTTTGTAACCCCATTTGTAGTGTCATTGGTTTCCAGTGTAATTCTTACACGACGTGGGAACATAATTTCTTTGTGCCTAGGCTAACTGACTGAAAAGCAAAGAGGTCGATGTTTTTGAGACGACATTCACTGTGCCGTCTGCCTCCGGTGTGACAGATTCCTTGTGCGAAGTGCAACCGCGTGCAATGGAGAACTCGGCGGCCATTAAAAGGCCTCAACGCAGACGGACTCTTCCGGCGTTGCCAATTCGCCCAGACGCCCACGCACCGAATGCCTGCTCACGCACGCACGCGCACACACATACTCATATTGTGGACTCTCGAAGATCAATCCGTGGGATCGACACCAGCAAGACGCACCGCACTTAATCAAATTCACTCTACTCAATCACTGCGAAAAATCAAGTCCAACCAAATCAGGACAACTCAAAGAACATAAAATCCCTACCAATCAAAACTAGGAAAACCATTTAAGCCACATTCCTCCGTAGCACATGCACATACACATACAGGTACACAGATACCTACACACACACATACACATATCGGTGCACTCTCAAAGATCTTTCGTTGGCATTGACTTGCAACCTGCGACTCGCGCCTTACCAAATCAAACCACATCAACTCTAGTCGATCATTGTGAAAAATAGAAGAAAATCAAATCCAATCAAATCAGAACAATCCACAGAAGATCAAATCAAAACCACTCAAACCTAGGCAAACGAATTTAAGCCACATTTCTCCGTAGAATCGACTTGCCTCCAACGCAATACGCAAGATCAAATCAAACCAAATCATATCGACTTTGAGAAAAAAAAACATGCCCCAATAAAAAAGAAAATCCGAAGGTCAAATCAGAACCAACCCAATCAAAACTAGGCAAACACATTCAAGCCACATTTCTCTGTGACATAGACTTGCCACCAAGGCACCCACTGTATCAAACAAACCAAAACCTACCCAAATCAATCATTATTGAGAAAAATCGAGGAAAATCAAACCTAATCAAATCAATACGATCCAAAGGAAGGCAAATCAGAAATTACCAAATAAAAACTAGGTAAACACGTGTAATAAAGCCAAATAAAATCACATTGCATTCTCTGACATAGCATTTGCAGCAACAAGTAAAAATACTATTGGTATCGTTTTTAGATAGAATATTGAAAATAGGTGTCGTACGCATTACCTTCAAAACCTCATTAATGCACCTTCAGAGCTTTAGTGACATCCCCCGCGTCATCATTAAAATATTCCCACCATTATAAGTTCTTCATACCCCGTCATTTTCACCCACATTCCATAGCTATCTCTTGTACATCCTCGTAGAAATTCTCACTAATGATTCATTTGGGTGGGTTTTAGTTTGTTTGATACATTGGGTGTCTTGGGGGCAAGTCAATGTCACAGAGAAAAGTGGCTTGAATGGGTTTAGCTAGTTTTGATTGGGTTGGTTCTGATTTGACGTCGTTTGGATGGCCTTGATTTGATTGGGTTTGGTTTTCCTAGCAACATGTAAAAATACTATTGATTTCGTTCTTAGATAGGATATTAGAAATGGATGTCGTACACATTACCTTCAAAACCTCACTTCTGCACCTTCAGAGCTTTACTGACATCCCCTGCGTCATCATTAAAACATTCCCACCGTTGTATGTCCTTCATACCCCGTCATTCTCACCGACATTCCATAGGACATCCTCGTACAAATTCTCAACAGCATTCTTTTTGCCCTCATCACATGCCCCGACATCATCATCAACAACCCACCCGATGTCTTCGCCTCTACAGATTTCACCGCAGACCGAAACAAAATCCTCACAGTTACATCCCCGCTATCCCACCATAAGTAACATACACTGACAAGTATGTCATGTTTGTAAAAGTATGTCGGATGAGATATAGCAGATCCAGATTTACCCCTGTCCCTGCAGCGACTCTACCGGGAGGTGCTAGGATTCGAGCCTCGACGGTCGCAGATTTTCGAAAGTAGCTAGTTAGGTCGAATTCAGCCGCTATATGAGGAAGAATTGTAGCTGACGGATGCTTTGGCCAGTAGATTCTCCGATCATTACCAGGCGAATACCAGAGTAGTATCCTAAGAAATGGGCCATGAATTGCGCGCGATCTTTCCTTCCTCTTCCTTGTCCTATCCTTACTCTTTAATAATAGTAATAATAATAATAACAGTAATAATAATAATAGTAATAATAGTAATAATAATAGTAATAATAGTAATAATAGTAATAATAGTAATAATAATAATAATAATAATAATAATAATAATAATAATAATAATCTTGGTAGCAAAAATACAAAATAAAACAACATAATTTTTGATCACTGAAGGTAACGATGAGGTATTGAGAATCTTAAAAATATCAAACGACTAGTTTCATTTAATAGGCATTTTACTAACGGAAAATTAATCAAAAGGAACAAAACTAGCTAAAATAATTTTAAAAAAGGAATGGATAGTGGAAACAAACAAATCAAATAGCAATAGCATGAGTAGAAAAGAGGAAAAATAAACCGGAAAAGGAAAGCCTGAGAGAAAAGACGATCATCGAAAGCAACATACACCTATGCTCCCTTCTCTGTCAACACGTCCTCGTGTATCAGAATGAACACAGCGAATTGGCGAATCTAGGTCACATCTAAACGAGAAGAGAAGAGTGTATCTCAATATTATGGACTAGCGGAACCTGACAGTGGTTGTACTGCCCTTCATCTCTCTTTCTCTCTCTTCTTCTCCCCCCCCTCTCTCTCTCTCTTTCTCTCTCTCTCTCTCTCTTCATCTCCCCCATCCATCAGAAAAAAGTAATAGAATGTTCAGAAACATCTTATCTTTTAGATCATGGTGTGAGATACGTTTCTTTTAAGGCCTTGGCCCTAAAGTTTTTGTTTTAATTCTCTAGGACGCTTCATTTAGGAGTTATTTAACGGCGAAGATTAAAAAGAACCTGCGTTGCGGATTGCGTTTCACATAAACATTTAGTTTTGTTTTACAGCGCCATCTAGAGATTTTTTTCCATATTTTAATAGTTATTCTGCTATTCAAGGCGGAGATGAATCCAGCAAATCAGAGATAATTAATACTAGTTCAGCCGTTCTTGAGTTATAAATCATGTAACTAACACAACTTTGTTTCATTTATTTGAATTACCAGTTGCTTGGGCTCGTGGCTAGTTCTTGGTCAGCATGGTCACTTTTCACTAGGCTGCCGCGGGTTCGATTCCCGGTCAAGCTAAGTGTTCGTTTTTCCTGCAATGTCCCAGTATATGTTGCCGTGTGACGATGAGAAAATTCACTTATGAGGTTGAGAAGACCGGAATACGTCGTGGGGACGTCTACGTGCTAACCACACGTACCCCCTGAACCCATGGGACGTCGCCGGTAGGTCTGCGCCCGTTCACGGGCTGTCGCACTAAGTACATACACTATTATTTATTTATTTATTTACTTATTTACGCAAAAAAGGAAAAAAAACTGTGTGACGCGCTATGAAGAGAAGTTAATTTGAAGTTACATTTATGCCCAGAAGCAAACCAAGGGGCCATCTCAGCATTTGCTCGAAGATCAGCGAACTTGGGCGAAAACCTGATCGAGATGGAGATCATTAACCCACAAGATGAATTACAATAGTTGTTAGAGGTTCTTTAGAATTATACAATTCAATTGGTAAATAATACATTAAATGTCATTATTTGGATTAATAGTACTTTCCTTTCGGATGCTCTGTATTGTCTCTAATTGCATAGAAAGAGTTGTGCAGCAGAAAAGAAGAAACTTTTGTATCGAATTCAATCGTTTAATATCATCTGGCAAGGTGTTGTAAAATAATCTACATGTATTATATGTGATTTTTTTGTAGTGAGCTGTTGATACTGCCACTTAATAAATATGATTACTACGTATAGTGTTGTACTAGTTACAGATAACGGCGTTTGCTGAAAATATACATACCCCCATTCCAGCTGCTTGGGTTTCACTGCTTCGTAGCAGAAGCGTCGCGTGCCCGCACGCCGGGGCAATAACGCACTAATAGCGAGATCTGTTTAAAGTCGCGCGCTGCTATTGATTTTCCAGCGCCGCGTTCACCTTCCCCTCGCCGGCGGCCCGGGCGGGCGGGCGAGGGCGGGCGAGGGCGGGCGAGGGCGGGCGAGGGCGGGCGAGGGCGGGCGAGGGCGGACGAGGGCGGACGAGGGCGGGCGAGGGCGGGCGAGGGCGGACGAGGGCGGGCGAGGGCGGGCGAGGGCGGGCGAGGGCGGGCGAGGGCGGGCGAGGGCGGGCGAGGGCGGGCGAGGGCGGGCGAGGGCGGGCGAGGGCGGGCGAGGGCGGGCGAGGGCGGGCGAGGGCGGGCGAGGGCGGGCGAGGGCGGGCGAGGGCGGGCGAGAGCGGGCGAGAGCGGGCGAGGGCGGGCGAGGGCGGGCGAGGGCGGGCGAGGGCGGGCGAGGGCGGGCGAGGGCGGGCGAGGGCGGGCGAGGGCGGGCGAGAGCGGGCGAGAGCGGGCGAGGGCGGGCGAGGGCGGGCGAGGGCGGGCGAGGGCGGGCGAGGGCGGGCGAGGGCGGGCGAGGGCGGGCGAGAGCGGGCGAGGGCGGGCGAGGGCGGGCGAGGGCGGGCGAGGGCGGGCGAGGGCGGGCGAGGGCGGGCGAGGGCGGGCGAGGGCGGGCGAGGGCGGGCGAGGGCGGGCGAGGGCGGGCGAGGGCGGGCGAGGGCGGGCGAGGGCGGGCGAGGGCGGGCGAGGGCGGGCGAGGGCGGGCGAGGGCGGGCGAGGGCGGGCGAGGGCGGGCGAGGGCGGGCGAGGGCGGGCGAGGGCGGGCGAGGGCGGACGAGGGCGGGCGAGGGCGGGCGAGGGCGGACGAGGGCGGGCGAGGGCGGGCGAGGGCGGGCGAGGGCGGGCGAGGGCGGGCGAGGGCGGGCGAGGGCGGGCGAGGGCGGGCGAGGGCGGGCGAGGGCGGGCGAGGGCGGGCGAGGGCGGGCGAGGGCGGGCGAGGGCGGGCGAGGGCGGGCGAGGGCGGGCGAGGGCGGGCGAGGGCGGGCGAGGGCGGGCGAGGGCGGGCGAGAGCGGGCGAGAGCGGGCGAGGGCGGGCGAGGGCGGGCGAGGGCGGGCGAGGGCGGGCGAGGGCGGGCGAGGGCGGGCGAGGGCGGGCGAGGGCGGGCGAGGGCGGGCGAGGGCGGGCGAGGGCGGGCGAGGGCGGGCGAGGGCGGGCGAGGGCGGGCGAGGGCGGGCGAGGGCGGGCGAGGGCGGGCGAGGGCGGGCGAGGGCGGGCGAGGGCGGGCGAGGGCGGGCGAGGGCGGGCGAGGGCGGGCGAGGGCGGGCGAGGGCGGGCGAGGGCGGGCGAGGGCGGGCGAGGGCGGGCGAGGGCGGGCGAGGGCGGGCGAGGGCGGGCGAGGGCGGGCGAGGGCGGGCGGCGTAGCGCGGTACGAGCGCGCCCTGGCGATCACGTCGCACAACACGAGGTACGCTATAAGCGATATAGAAACTTCCCCGAATGATGGGTTGGTTGATAGTGATTGTTACTATCGGTAGTCCTGTAAGTGTAGTGCGCGATTTTATCAAGGAAAGTGATGGTGAATCCCCCCGTTTTGCAACGAGATCCGGTGCGGACCTACACGTCCAAACCAGTTTTTTCCCATCACAGGGGTGCAAGGTAAATATCCTTCCAAGAGCTGGTCCGGATTGATTGACTGATTAGAGATTCAGGGGAACGTCAATAGCTACGGTACTAAGTTCCGTAAGCGTAGTGCATGTTTGTCAGCGCGCGGAGGGGAAGTGTTCTTTCCTAGCTTTATGCGATATCCGGTGCCGACATACATGTTGGCCCGTTGGCTTTTCATCATTTAGATATCTCCCACCAGCGGGGCACCGCCCCAGCCAGGACAACCTCCAAGCCCCAAACTGGTCTCCCGGCGTGTGGTAGTGTAGTGCGTGTGTGTGTGTGTGTGTGTGTGTGTAAACAACGGATGAGGTTGGAACAAGGAAGAGGAAGGAATGATTGCGCGTGGTTCTTGACCCGTTTTCTACGGTGCAGCTCCGGCATTCGCCGAGTGTTGATCGGAAAAAACACGGAAAACTACCGATCAGTGCAACCAGCCGCTAGAATATTCCTTCAGACAGCGGTCCAACTGGCCCTAACTAGGTGTCGAATATTCTGCCATGGTAGGCACTCAAACCCTAGGGCCTCCAGAGGGACGGACGGACTAAAAGACGTTTCCGATAGTCTTCCTATGGTAACGCTAGAGCCTAAACCGTTTATCCATTTTTTTTTCAAAAATTGATATTCCGCAATCCATAGAAACAAAGTCAAGGTCTAAGGGGTTTCATTCGAATATTTTGATTTTTGAAGGTACTTTACATGAACCTGAACAAAATTATCAAAATTTCCCCAAAAATGACACCAAATTTGTTGTATTAATCTTTCACCTCAGATGATGTACAAGACGCTTAAATTGATTTTTCGAAAATTGCCAAAGTGCGATTTTTGGGCGTCTTCCTACAACTAATAATATTCAAGATAGAGGTTTTTTAAATCAATGAAATCTGTTTTTTAAATACAGATAATGGAATAAGGCCATGTTCTACTTTTCGAAAATATGAGTCCTTTTCGTGTAATTTTGTGGCAATGTTTAGGCAATTTTAATTTTTTTGAAATTTTTTCTCATATCACTCATTCTACTTCATTTACCTCTGACATTTATGCAGTTCCTAAAAAATATATGAATAATCGCACAATTTTTTTCATTAAATTTCTCCTATGTAACTACAGACGGCAAAACTATGGTCCTGGTCTCATTTTCGGCTGGTGGATGGTACCCCAATGCGGATCGCACCAACTCCCGCGACAAGAAACATGCACTACACTTACGGGTCTGACGACCACACGAGTTAGCTCTCCCGGAATCCCTAACAATCAATCAATCGGACGACGATGCTGCAGAACGGTGCTACCGGCGGAGACATCGCAGCCGGTCCCACACCCGTGGGACAATTTCACTCAAGTCGACGCTGTCCGCACGCCGAGGGGAGGACGCCAACAAGTTCGGAGATGCCGCAGCAACATCAGTTACCTTTTATGAGACAGCGGCAATTAAATCCTAATTAATCACGCGGGGCGTCTCCCTCCTCGGGCGGATATTCATTAACGCGCGTTGCAGCGGGTGGAACAAGAGCGGACGACAGGCGAATTCGTACGGCGAGGCGCGGCGCGGCGCGGCGGCCTACAGCGTAGCAATAACACACGGCAAGGCGGCCCCACGAACAGAATATTTTTAGTGTTGATCTCCATTGATTGATTAGTGATTCCCGGCGGGTCGACAGTTAAGTCCCGTAATTGTAGTGCCTGTTTTCAACGAGGGAGATGGTCATGTTCTTCCGTTGTAGGATGCGAGATCCGATGCCGATCTACATGTTGGCTCGTGGGGGGGGGGGATTGCCGTTACCAAATATATCCCAGCAGCGGGGCACCACCTCAGCAAAGAGATACTCTCAACTCCCGACATGTGATTGAGTAGGGCATGTAAATGTGTGTGTGTAAGTAAACGGATGGATAGGAGAAGGAAGGGGTAAGAATGGTCGTGCGTGGTCGGTGGCTCGTTTGGTACAAAACTGCTCCGGCATTCGTCTGGTGTTGATCGGAAAAACAATAGATAAGAGAAACCGGCTGCTAGAATTGTCCTCCAGACCCTTGCCAGGACGTGATCCTTCTCACAATGCCATTCCAAAGAGTGTCGGAAATTTTAAAAATGCATTTCCTTCTTTGCCGGGTAATCTATTTACGTTCTCTATAAACCATATCGTTTCCGCGTTAGATCGTATTCCGGCTTATAGAGGTCATTTTCAGGAATAAAATTGTTCCTATCTGAGATTTTGTTGCCCGGAATGTCAGGTTTCCGTCTTACAGAGGTTCCTTCTTAAACAGGTTTTCCTGAACAGACACAAAACTGATGCTATTTTTACCGCACATGAAATGTTTATCCTCATTGGCCACTAAGTATGTATATATTGTTTCACATTTTAGGATGGGGTTAATCCGACTTTCCCAGTCTTGGAGTCTGGAATAGAGTACAACCCCTGATGATCCGAACTAATTCAGAGTGTGGTCTGTTCGGATTCGGAAATCTTCAGATTATCCGAAAAATTGTTTGTACATATACAAACAACTATAGGATTACCAGACAATGCAACGTGGCGTGCGATGTGAAAATTGGCAACGTAGCCTAGCTATCGCATAATCACATCGCATCATTTAGCCGATTCAGTTCCTTGCGGTAAAAGAAGATTGCAAGTTCCTCTAAATAAAAATTACTGCTACATAAACATGTGATACACACCGTAGTGGCCTGTGCAATAAAAATGTATCAATTCCACTTGTGTTTTAATAATTTGTTGTTCGGTTTTACAGTAATTATAAAACCCTTACAATAAACTATAATAAGCATCTTATTTGTTTTGTTTATTTTTCCTCAATTCCGATTTTTTTCGGATTATACGACATTTCGGATTTGCGGGCTTTGGATTATTATAGCGAAGTTCTACTGCATTTATTATCCACGCGTGGAGGAAAATGAGTCAAATATAGCGAGCATTACATATTCACATCTCCGTACCTAGCTCCTTTGGTCGTCCGTGTTTTCTTTTATCACACGGCTATAAAAACTGGGACAGTTTGTATTAGAAAGCTAAAGATTTTTTAATTTTTTGACCGGCCGTGAATTGAACCTGCGACCGTCTCACAGAAAGCTACAACGGTATCCATGAGACATTCGAGGTGTTTCGCTAAGTCAGTTTTTATTCTTTTTACTACGATTATTCTTCAATGGGTAGGGAAACGGAGTTTTTGCTCTTCCTAACACTTCAACTGTCAGTATTTTATCATCATTTGTTTTGTATTTTAAAGTTCGAATCTATTTTCATTCTATGCTCACACGTGCAAGAAAGATAGTGTGTTTCGTTATTTGCACTAACCAAAAGTATTTGTAGTTAAAAAATTACTTACGTGAATGATACAGTGACGAAAATGATATAACTACTTTTATCATACATAACAAGGTTTCTTTTTACACTGTAAAATATTTGCATAAAATCTTTGATGTATTGATGATATTTTTTTTAAAAAAGTAAGCATTGGCTAATGAGTCTAAGTGGATGCTCATTTGGTGCTCAAGTGGCTAATGCCATAAATAATTTTTTAATTTCCTACTTCTTTTTTACCCCAAAACAATCGATCTACTAATTTAATCGCCTAATGGGAGTTTAACAAGAACTTTAACAACTGTGTTCCTCAACACATTAGTTGAACAATGCGAAGAGAACCCGGTATAGAATCGATTAGCTGCAACTGGTTGTGGATAACGATTCATTTGGAAAGAGAAATATGTTCTCCGAGAGGATATCGAAGAAAACTTACTAAATGTAATTTACTACTTCGAACCAGTTCTTAATGATACAATAACTCCACACCACGTGAAGGCTGCAGTTGTGGTTTCAACTCGGGGGCAGTAAATTCAATTTACTGAAAAAGTAAATCACTGAAATGTGTTCCCAGAACTTCACCGGATTTGGTCGTTAAAATCCCATTAATTGATCTATTGGATGATATTCTTCCTAACACTGATCGGACAGAGGGGAGTATAGGTATGACAGTTTGCCGTCAAGTAGGGTTGGAATAGAATAAAAATGTGGTGCGAGAATAAAATTTGTAATTATTTCGTGTTCTCGTCAAAAGACAAATCTTATTAAAGTGCACGTTAATGTAATTTCAATAATTCATAAATGAAGGTTTTATACATAGTGTTTACATTATCGCACACTACTTACGTATTGTATGACAAACAAGGCAATTTTACGACGGAAAAAAATCGTTTTGTGGGATATTGATTTCGTAAAAGTGGATTTAACTTGTTCTTATTTACAAAAAAAAACGTACACTAGTGATTTTAGAGATTAATGATTCTGGGCGTGTCAACTCATAAGTTCTCGAAGGTGTATTGCTGTGGATGTGCTGGCGATCTTTCCCCGCTGAATGAGATCCGGCACCAATCTACCTGTCGGATAGCGGGATTTTCCCCAACCAGGTATCTCCCACCAGCGGAGCACCTACTCAGCCAGGACAAGCTCAAAGCTCTCGTCTAATCTCCCGGCATGTGTGCATGTAGTGTGTAGTGCATGTAAGAGTGTATAAGTACAAGAGGTAAAACAAAGAAGGGGAAGGAAAAATCGCGCGCTGACCGAGGCCCGTTTGTTAAGGCACTGCTCCGGCGCTCCCCTGGTGTTGATTGGAGAAACTAACCGTTCACAGCAGTCGACTATCAGAATTCTCCTCCAGACAGCAACTGAATAAGAGTGGCTCTCAAGCTCTGTATCAACTGACAGCAACTGAATCAATGTAGCTCTCAAGCTAGTGCCGAAACTCCTGCCAGCGTCGGGACTGGAACCCTAGCACCTCTCGCTCAGGGGCACTGTAGAAGCAGTCGACGCCGTGAGCCTGCTAAGCCAGTGAGAACCTTGATCCACACACCCAGAACAATGACCCACCTATCGAGATCAGGCCCAGGGATGCCATGAAAGGGCGGAGATAAGCTAATGCGATGTTCCTCGAACGCAGATGCGCTCTCTACAGGAAATATCCACAGAGGAGCTCGGCGTCGGGGGAGGCCCTGGTAGGTCATTTGGACGCCGGTAGATAGCAGCTCGAAAGTTCGTGGCGCAAAATCGAAAATATAGCAGCGACTAACGGGAATAGAAAGCAACTAAGTCTTTTTCATTGTAGCACCATTCGTGTCTATTTGCCATCGGTTGTATGTGAAAAGTGACACACAACTTGTGGTGAAAATGATTGGGTGAAAACCAGAATAGTATAATTAACATTTTATAAATTCTGAAAAATCTGACTATTTAAGTCGATATCTCTGTAAAGTTGTGGTGTTTTGTTTCATTATTAAAATCACGGCATTTGAATTGCTCATTAAAATCAGCATAATACATTGCCACTGGCATATAGCCTAAAATAAACACGATTTCTCAAAATTTATAAAATGTCACTTATACCGTTCTGGTTTTTACCCATTCAAAATATGGTTCGATGGCTGTTATATAATTCACTGAAGCAATTTAACTATAGATGCGCTCTTGCTTAAATCTCAAAGCAAGTCTTGGTTTGGAGTTTCTTGTTTTCTGCTCTAAATTATTAATTATTTAATGTTCTTTTGTTTGTTTGTTTTTAAACGGAAATATCTACAATTTTCTCCCAAATTCGACCACTTCTTATCCTGAATCCTTATTACATTATTACATACACTATGACTTGGAAGAGAGTTTCCATTTCAGATACCTGCACCCAAGCGACAGTGCCTCCCAGAACAAGTTCGAAGCGCCTCACATGTGAAGTAGTATAGCGCACGTGAGTGTCTGTGTGTGTGTGTGTGTGTGTCTGTGTGTGATTAAGATGAAGGATTGGAACATGACGAAAAAGATCTCGCTGAATCCGAGGTCGGTTTGTTTCGGTATTCGCCAGGTGATTTTCGAAGAAAGCGTGGTTGGTTGGTAGTAATTCGAGGCACGCCAACTACTAATGTCATTAGTCTCGTAAGTATAGTGCATGTTTATGCTCGAGACGTGGCGGTGATATTCCCCCGTTGTCTAGCGAGATCAGGTCGATTGATAGATTGTTAGTGATACCGGGAACGTCAACTACTAAGGTCATTAGTCTCGTAAGTGTAGTGCGTGTTTTTGCTCGGGAGGGGGCGGTGGCCTTCTCCCGCTGTCTGGTAAGATCCGGTTGGTTGATAGATTGTTAGTGATTCCGGGCGCGACAGCAACTAACGTCAGCAACCAAGGTCCGTAAGTGTAATGCACGTGTTTTGCTCAGGAGTCGGCGATTTACCCCGCTGGATGGCGAGATCCGGCGCCGACCTACCGTCAGCTGGCGGAGCTCTACCCGATCAGGTATCTCCCACCAGCGGGGCACCGCCCCAGCCGGGAAAATGTCTAAGCTCCCGACCGGTCTCCCACATATGTGGTAGTGTAGTGCATGTGAGTAAGTGCGTGTAAGTAAGGGGTGGGGATAGGACAAGGAAGAGGAAGGAAAGGTCGCGGCGCGGTCAGTTTCCCGTTTGTTAGAGTACTGCTCCGGCATTCGCCTGGTGTTGATCGGAGAAATCACGGAAAACTACCGATCAGAATAGCCGGCTGCTAGAATTCTCCTCCCCATAGCAACTGAATTCGAATAGTTGCTTAGTCGAAAATACTGCCACCGTCCTGACCCAATCCTAAGGTCAGAGGCACTGCAGGGACATCAGTTTATGTACTGAGCCACCTCCCCGGGAGAAAGCTCGGATAAATACCAATGACAGTAGCTCTTCAAAATAATTCTCCTCTGCCAGCGGCTCAATTCGACCTAGCGAGTGTCGAAAATCCACGACCGTCGGATTGAACCCACAGGACCTGCCGGTGAATCGCCGCAGAGACAGACCAATGCTTGCCCCGAACTGACTCAGCCGGTAAAAGAGACCACTGCTTTATTGATTGCACTGCCTTTCACATGGTGGTCCTGTGGTTCGACTAACGAGATGGATAGGTCAGGTTCTGTCGCTGTCTGGAGGAGAAATCTAGCAACTGACTGCTCTGATAGGTAGTTTCAAGTGTTTTTTTTTTCGATCAATACCACGCGAATGCCGGAGCAGTAACGTAACAAACGGGCCACGGACCGTGGCCGATATTTCATTTCTCTCCTTTGCCTTATCCCTACCCTTATACAGTAACATGCACTACACTACGACACATGAAGGGAGATTCGTCGGGAGCTTAGATCTTGTTCCGGCTGGGTCGGGGCCTCTCTCGTGGGAGATACCTGGTTGGGGAAAACTCCGTACGCCGACGTGGGTCGGTGACGCATCTCACCACTCAGCGGAGGCAAGATAACCGTCACCCGCCACTTCCGCCTGTGCATAAACATGCACTACACTTACGGGACTAATGATCTTAGCAGTTGTCGCGCCCAAAATCACTACTAATGGATGAATCAATGAAACGTATTGATCGTCGCAAGAAAGGACGAAGAGGTATCTGGGAGCGTCTGAAGCCGCGAGGGCGAAGTGGGAGAGGCGGGGCGGGGGTGTGCAGGGCGCGAAGCGGAGCGGAACGGGCGGCGCCGCGTGCCCTCGCCACACTAAACGCGCCCGACGCGCGCGCCCTCTGCGATCGAGCTCGCTTCAGCGCCACCGCGCGCCCCTCGTCCCCTCCCCACTCGCAGCTTCCCCCGCCTCTCCCGCGCCGCAACCGCCCCGCCCCGCCCCGCCTCACCGGCCCTTCCCTACCTTGCGCTGCCTCGCCCCGCCCCGCCCCGCCTCTCCCCACACCGCCCCGCCCTTTCCGCACCACGATTTTTCCGCCCCGCCCTTTCCGCCCCGCCCTGCTCTGCTCAGCCTCGCACTGCCCCACCCCACCCAGCCCAGCCCAGTCCAGCATCGCCTCTCTCCGCCCTGCTCCGCCTCGCCTTGCCTCGCTCCGCCTCGCTCCACCCCGCCCCGCCCCGCCTTCCCCGCCCCGACTCGCCTTCCCCCTTCGCCCAGGCCCTCCCGTCCCAGCACGATTCACCCCGCTCCACTCCGCCCCGCCTCGCCTCGCCCCGCCCCACTCCGCTCCACCCCCCTCACTTCACCCAGCCCCTAGCCGCCCACCTCGCTTCACCCCCACCACATCCCGCCCCACCCCCCTTCCCTGTCCCGCCCCGCCTCGCCACGTCCATCCCCACCTCGCCTCTCCTCGCCACTTTTTATTCCCTTCCCTCCGTGTAACATCCCGTCCCTCTGTTCCTGCTCCGCCGGTTCCACCCCGCCCCTCTCCTCGCATTCCCATCCCCCACCTCACTTCCCGCCCGTCCGCTACAGCTCCCCTCGCACCACCCTTCCCCGCCACTCCCATCCCGATCCGCCCCGCCCCCCTCAGCACCCGCTCTCTTGTCTTCGCTTACCCGCCCGCTTCGCCCCTCCCCGCCCCGCCCCGCTCCGCACGCCGTTCCCTGGCCCCCGGCAGCAGCGGCGACGAAATCGATGGAACCTCTGAGAGGCGGCGGCGGCGGCGGCTGTAGCCATGGCGACCAGCTCCCGCGCGCTCCCGCCTCCGCCGCCGCCGCTGCAGCGGACAGTAGGCGCAAACGCCTAGCGACGAGGTCGCACAAAAATGAGTCGGCCGACAACTGCACTAACACGCATGAAATATAATTGCGGGATCCAAGGTGCGACGGGGGTTGGGTGTACCCAAGTTTGCCCGTTCAAATCCGATAGAAGCCGTTTATATTTAAGGGTGAAAAATATTCCTTCGTGCGGAGGAGAAGTAAAGCCGGCTGACCCATGTTGTAGTTTTTTAGTCCGTGTTAAAGATCAAGGGTAATGAACCCTCGGAGCTAAATTCAAAGAGCTTGTTTCCCAAGTCGCCCAAGTAATATCTCCTTTCTCCACTAGTCGATGAAAGAAGTGTAAAGCAATTTGCGTGGTCAGGCTGAAGAGCAGGCCTCATGGTCTGAGCCGTGTCACGGAAAATCATTCAATTCGATTAAATAAAATGACATAAGCGCCATTTTCCTGGATTCTTTTGTTGTTGTTGTTTTGTTGTTGTTTCTAAAACTACAGAACTGTAATTTTTATTCAATAACTCTCACGTCGTTAATAGTTACTGTATCGAAATGAAAATATAAAATTTGGTACAAGTAGTACTAACTCCAAGACAAGAACAATTGAGGGATGTAGCGCTGGTTACGATGGACGCTTGTTCGCTAGAGAGAGACGTTGGTCCGAGTGGGTGAGAAAATGAACGCCGAATATACGACTAGAATATTAACATGTCATTCTGATTTTAAAACTCAATTAGTAGAGACTTCAAGATATTGAAAGTATGGCAAAACCTTGGGAAAGGTTCTCCAGCAAAAACTAATCGGTGGTTCTTAAGTAAGGACATATCCGTGAGAGGGGAGAAGGTAATATTTGCTAATTGATTATGGTTGCAAGAATTCACGAATTCACATATATTTGCATTTGAAATTAAAGTGCTTTTATTTAAATTACGTCAATAAAGAGGTCAACGGATGACGAGGTTTGGAGAGTGATAATACAGCTTCAGGTGAATTTATGAGCGATACCAGCAATCGCAGCATTCATGTATGCATACGCTGTTGCAGGAACAGGACTTCAGTAATTTCGTAACATTTACATCACCGGAGATATGTTGACATTATTACATTTGTGAGTGTGAGTGCTTCAAATGATTTCTAATGAAGTTTCTCCAAAACTCAATACTTTTCTGCGAAAACGAGATCAAAATTCCGCATTTTCGGAAACGCTTAAACAAAATTTTCTGGAAAATGGCTCCAATTTTTTTGTAATCCACTTGAAAGAATACTGCTAAATGTACGAATAAAAGGACATTAACGCCTTTCTGATTACCTTTGATTTTGTGCTTTAATTTTGTATACATTATTGCTTTTGTAAACACAAGTGCTTCAAATGATTTCTGATGAAGTTTCTCGAAAACTCAACACTTCCCTGTTAAAATGAGAATTCCGCTTTTTCGGAAACGATGAAGCGATTTTTTTTAAGAACAGCTTCAAATTTTTAAATGAATATTTGCATATTGGACTGTTTTACATTTATGTAATATTTGCAAATACATATTTCAATTCTACTATTAGAGGACCACAAAACTGAGAAAAATGTGAAAAAAGTAGTTTTGACGGCTATAGGTGGCATTTGTGAAGAGTATGGGACAATACCAGAAAGCTAGCCTAGTCCAAAGAGATTAGAAAAGCAGGTAATGTGATAAAGTCTGTGGCATTCTGTAGTACCATTAGTAATAGTTTCTCGTAGTGATGGTATTTTTTAAATACTAATGAATAACATAACAAACTTGGAAACATGACACAGGGCATCAACTGATGTCACTGCAGTTTCTCCGACCTGGAGGTCCTAGATTCGAGTCCCGGCGTTGGCAGCATTTTCGACACTAGCTTCTCAGCTAGGTCGAATTCAATCGCTGTCTGGAGGATAATCCTGGCGGCCGGCTGTTCTGATCAGTAGTTTTCCGTGATTTCTCCGATCAACACCAGGCGAATGACAGACCAGTACCCTCACAAATGGGCCACGGATCGCGCGCGATCTAACCTTTAAGACTCCTTGACGTATCCTCACCCCTTACACACACACACACACACACACACTAACATGCACTACATTGCCACACACGCCGAGAGACACGTCGGGATCTAAGAGCTTATCCCGGCTGGGTCGTGCCCCGCTGGAGGGAGGAACAACCTGGTTGGGAAAAACCCGCTAACCGACGGTAGGTTGGCGTCGGATATCGCCAAACTTGCCGTCACCCCCGGGGAAAAACTTGCCGTCACCCCCCGCCAAAAAACAAGCACTACACTTACGGGGCTAATGGCCCTGGTGTTGTGTCTGGAATCACTATACAATCAATCAATTAACGAATAAAATATTTTTGTAAAGTAGCATGGTGTATTGGTAACTGCCCTGGCATTTTGTTAGCAACTTGAAGATTTCAAAACGGCTAAATTTCCGTTTTCGTACATCCATATAGATTTATTGTTTTGTAAATATTAATTTTATTTTTCAGGAATGTTGTTTTGACAGTAATCCAATAGTATTTGACAATATTAATTATTCACTTTTCATGGTAATATTTTTCCCATGTTAATATTCTGTTCAAGTGATTTGATAAGTACTACTGGGATTCTGTCAAAATTTGCTTGTTGAGATCTGAGATAAATGTAAAATACTGTGCCCAGAGCACAAAGTAATTCACAAAGCAAATTCTTAATTAGGAGACTTTCCTTAGATAATGCTTATTTTTGCATCTCTGTATTTATTCCCTTTTATGGGTCAAATGATTAGATATTATGTAGCACAAAATCAAGAATGTTTGATAAACTAACAATTACATAATTTAACATATGTGTCCTATCGCCAGGTGACAAAACCATATCAGCACCGAATGAGACAGACGGCATTGTATTACACCTCGCCAGGGTGTACACAAGACTTGTGTCGGTTCGAATCTTTATCTAAAACCGTGCTTATGCCTGCGGTTAAGTCGGAGGGAGGGGCCAGTGCAAGGTAAACAGTGGTTGGTACGCACTGAAGATGGCGGGACTTTTGCAGCGAAGTTCTGACGGTTTTGCTTCATCTTAAACAAAAAAAATTCATATAACCACCAATTGGCGCTTTGGAGCGCTCTAATGGTAAATATTTAGCAATGCAACAATCGGTTAGCGCTAAATGCTGCAAAAATATGCTGCGTGAGGGCTCCAACAATGACCTCTCACAAAAGCGAATAAGCGTGATGACATTAACCGAGCGCTATGCGTCCAAAATCAATTTGCCTGTTAATGGGTTAAGATGTGGATTCGCTAAACGTACAATTTTTTCGCCCGACATGGATGCTAGGGACTTTCACTTTTGACTAACAACTTGTCGCAGGTCACAGTAAATGGCACCGCTGGCCGCCATGCAACTCCCTGGCATGCAGCACCATGCAGTGCCATAGACAACTCAGCATGAAATATTTAATGACCAAGAAAACATATAGTAACATACAACAAAAACTTTTAACATCTTTTATGACCTTGACCTGAAGATGATGCAACGGACGTTGAATAAAAATTACAAAAGTGTAATATACTGTGGTGATCTGTTCGTTAAATTTTGCTTTACATGTTTAAACAATTTTAAAATCTACAAATAAAAATTGGGATCTGCTGTTATTATTACTTCTGAAAACTACTCAGTGGTGCTGAGCATAAAGGTCGTACTTGCATTCATTGGACAATTTGAGTTATTGTTTCTCTGTGGCTCTCTGCAATTTGTTCTACCAAATTCTAAAGCTTAATAGTCGTATTGCAAACTGGTAAGTGGTATCAGCTCCCCTTTATGAGCATTAATAAGGTTACCCAGTATACAATAAATAGTAAGCAATTAATGTGATACCTACTGTCGATGATTACCAAGTATTTACAAAAAAGGAATGAATTTAACACTTCATTAACTTAAGAATCAACTAAGGATCGTTTTGAAACTTTAAATTGCAATGTCCCATTTTCATCTTTGTTGCAAATCCATATTTTGTTCGTAACACGGCTATATTAACGTCAGTTAAGTTGATGCCTAATATGTCGATGCAAAGCATAATTGACATTTCCCTTAAGCATAAGCACGTCCAAACTAAATACGTGATTTTACAGAAAAAAAATAGATAAAACGATATTAAATATGTATAAATTTTTCAACAAATACGTTTTCTTTTCCAAAGTTCCTTTCTTTTTAATCAACTTATGAGCGCGCTGGGTCTCCTTATCAATAGCTCGAGCTGCAACCCGGATGACGCTGAAGCTAAGCCAAGTTCTTGAAAGTTTGGTAACGAACCATTCGTACTTCCCGATGATACTGGTTATTTCTTGAACTTCAGGAAGACGCACTTAATCTGTGCGGCGGGTTGCGGATTTCAGGGGCGTCATAAATGAATAAATCATCAACATTCCCATACGTTGTATTTAATTCAAACCACTCTTGACTGTTTTGAATCAACTACTCAAAGTTGGTATAAAATGTAGAATTATTGATATTTGCTATTATAATAATAACAATAATAATAACAATTATTATTATTATTATTATTATTATTATTATTATTATTATTATTATTATTATTATTATTATTATTATTATTATTATTAGAAAACAATAAGTTTTGTTCCGCTAATGTATAAATAATTTAAATCGTAGGTAAATCACAGTATTCTTTCTGGGTTCAGGGTTTCAAGAAACATAGGGCAGAAATAATATCTACCTGTCTATGGTATTGAATATCAAATGTACCCATGCTATTCGTAGACACATACACAATAAACGCATTTGCTGTCACTAGGGTGACTAGGCAAAACATTCTTATTTCACGATCAGTACTGCTCTGTTAGCTGGTATTTATTGATTATCGACGTAACAAAGAATGAGTCTACTGACAGAGTCTGCAGTTTAAAAAATAGTTACGGTAGCTGAACTTGAAAAATAAAAATTAAGGATTTTGTTTTCACTCGAGCATTTCATTTCATTATATTTTAGAGATCAAATATATTAATTTTTCTTTATTTGTTTATAAATAATTGGCAAAAAATGGAGTTTTTTCTTCAGACATAACCCTAACAACAAACGTAACATAACAAACTGATATATTTTGATAATTATTTTTAATATTAATCACAATTGTATGTTCAAAAGAATGAACTAGAATTGTAAAGGTACTGTGAAAAACAGTCAGCATTTGATTACTTGAGAAAAACGATAGTTATTCTGAAAATATCATTTCATATAACTGAATACTTTAGTAACATTAACCATTCTAGTTAATTCTCTAGAGAAAATAATGGATAACATTATGTAAAAATAATTATATGACCTTTTGTGGTATATGATTTACGATGTTGGACATGCATTAATGTGCCGCATATTCCAAAATTGGGAAAATGGATCTTCACTCAGTAAGGGCTTGACAGTCGGCATTAAAAACATTGCTCAAAAACTAAGATTCGTGGTAACAAACGGTTTGACACATTTAAAAGACAATAAAATAGAGGATACTATCCAATCAAAAATTGAAATACCTGATATTTTACAATTATTATCATTTTAAGGTACACAGCTACCTTAAAACAAACATTATGCGATACATTGATAAACTCTATGCCTTGCCTTCAATGAAAATTTTATTAAAAATCCAGAGCATTTTCAGCTGCAACGCCACGTTTTTTTTAGTTTAGATCAGATTTATTTAGCCAAAAACCAGTAAAAACTGTATATGACGTATGGAGGAGAAGATTATCTGCGCACGTTTTCTTGAGTTCCAGAATCCCTTCACGTAATTTAAATAGAAATAGTTGAAAGATGAGTAAAAGTTTAAAATGAATAAATAAAAACAGTTTTAAAAAGCTCGAGATTAGCAATATTTGAAAAAATAGACAGTTTCATTACCGAGTTATAGAAATCATATTTGCATCGGCAAACGAACTGCAAGCATGATTTTTCTGCATTGCTAACAACATAGTAACTCTCCCTTACCTCTACCCCTACCATTACCAGCAAAAGAAGAGTTCAACCAAACGTGCGCATAGTGAAGCTACATTTACGTCCAGAAGCAAAAGAAGGGTCCATCTGAGCATTTGCTCAACGGGGACAGTGGTAGGGAGGATTTCGTGGTCCTTTCAAATGATTTCCTGGTGGAAGAGGTAGAATTTGATAACGAGGGCTCGCATCCACCGCACTACTGCCGATAGTTAGTGGTATTCACCTCAGCCGCAATAATACATTCATATATATATATATATATATATATATATATATATATATATATATATATATATATTACTTTTTAACAGTGAATATACTTGGAACGATTACATATTTGACTGTCATTCTTGCTTGCTATTATGGTTACAATATTTTGTTACGAGTTTTAACGTT
Organism: Gryllus longicercus; assembly: GCA_038098605.1. Classification (NCBI taxonomy): domain Eukaryota; kingdom Metazoa; phylum Arthropoda; class Insecta; order Orthoptera; family Gryllidae; genus Gryllus; species Gryllus longicercus. Next base: position 1,976,415 of record JAZDUA010000039.1, on the reverse strand, counting down.
TAAGTGCGGTCAAAGCGAACCCCATTAGCAGCTAAAGAAAGTCGATGACGCTGTACTGCTGATCGAGTGTATACACTTTTTGGATTCCTCTGTAAATGGAATCATTCCTAGATCTAATATACCTACCGAGAGAGCTGACTAACGTCATTAAATGATGTCTCTGAAGGATATATGACCGGCACCTTCAAGATCCGACAGTGGCAGGATTTTCCACACCTGCTTGTCACCTGACCGGAGGATTACTTTAGCGGCCAGCTGCTAGGAACGGTAGTTCTCCGTTGGTTCTCCAATCAACACAACAAACCATGGTCCCCGCAACAAACGAGCCATGGTCCCCGCAAGATATTTTATATTCTTTCCTTGTCCTCTTCCCATCCCTTACGCACACGCTCTTACGCCAACTTGCAATACACTATCACACATGCCGAGAGACCATGAAGCTTAGAGCTCGTCCTGGATGGGGTTATGCCCCGCCGGTGAGAAATAACTGGTTGAGGAAACGACGGTAGGTGGGTGACGGATCTCGTTATCCAAAGGGAAAAAGCTGCCGCCCTGCCTGAAGAAAAAACAAGCACTGCACTTACAGGGCTAATGACCTTGGCAATTGACGCGCTCGCAAACGGTAACCATAAATCGGGAACTTAATCCAATAAACCGATCTTGAATCAGGATGCATCACGTGCACATTGAGATGGGGCGCTACGCCACACTGTAACCCGGCCACCGCCACCTCCCTGCCCCCCCCCCCCCCGGGAGTGCCACCCGGGCAGCGTCGATCCTACTCGGTCAGTCGGCCGCCTGCTGGTAGAGCCCGGCCCCGCCCGGCCCCGCCCGGCCCCGCCCGGCCCCGCCCGGCCCCGCCCGGCCCCGCCCGGCCCCGCCCGGCCCCGCCCGGCCCCGCCCGGCCCCGCCCGGCGGTCAACAGGAGGAACACCCATTCCTTCTAAGGGCAATGAACCCGGACCCGTCTCAAGCGCATTTGATTCCCGGTCTATCTCATGTGAAGGTTATTCCTAAAAAAAATAATTTGACTGCTTCACAGGAGCTAGTCCAACCCCTGTGAAGAGTCCTAACCCTACCCCAATCTTACGTCCTTCCAAATTCAAAAAAAAAACCAACGCTGGCATCCTACTGCTTTGAATATCCTCAAAGAGGGATCGCCAAGGATTTCGTGACCTCTACGAGTTACTACACTTATGAGTGTTGAAAAAACTTCCACCGTCGGTACTCAAACCCTAGGAACTCCGGGACAAGGATTCTGTAGAGGCAGCGAAATCACCGTTGAACTACCGTCACCCGACTAAAAGTATTTGAAATTGTATTCCGCGGTCATTACTTCGACGCAGGGACGTTCGATTCCTGTAAAAGAATCGATTCCGGAATCGACCCAGAATCGACAAGGGGAGTCGATTCTAGAATCGAATCGAAAGAAAAATAATTGATTCTCTAAGGAATTGAATCAAATAAGAGAGAGGGGGAGAGAGAGAGGGAGAAAGGGCCCTTCCCCCGCCTTTCAACGAAGGTATCGATACCGAAATCGAGCAACTATCATTTAACAAGACAGAACCAGGTGTTAATAAATTATATAATTACATTTGAATAACAATAATAATTAACTACTTATTCGAAAAATATTATTGTTGTTGTACAATTGAAATAAAGTAACAGAATGTATCAATGAAACAATATGTTAATAGAAGATGAAGGAAAAATATAATATATTATAACATAACAATAGCACTTCTATAAAATTAATAAAAAGTAATAACTACATTAGGGAAAATGCCAAACGTCAAAATCCGTCAAAAATTATGACAAAAGCGCAGGAATATGCAAATGTTTCTTAAAAAATCAAAGGTATTCATTTAATTCGAATCTAGCCTTTTGAAATCGATTCCGTCGAGAATCGTAAACCAAGAAATCGAATACCGATTCCACAGGAATAGAAAAGAATCGATTCTGGAATGAAATCGTTAAAATCGGAACGTCCGTGCTTCGACCTTTGTACTCTCTTGTGTTCTAGTCTCCTTTTTTCTCCCGAGATTCTTCTGGTCGTCTTTATCGCTTTGCAGTGCTCACCTAGGCCTCTTACAGCAGAGCGCCTCCTTAACGCTAAGCTTTTTGCGTCACGTCTTAGTACTGTAGGAAGATTTAGTATTGAGGACAATGGGGTATCAAGACCAGCTTAACAGTTGCCATGAGATGCGAGGACGAATACGCGAAAAAAAAGTAGCGGAAAAATGACTTCGTCAGTCCTTCGGTACCCGGAAGTCTGAGGTACCAGAGTACGTGATATTGGTTTACAACCCGATTGATTTGCCTGAGTGAACGGCGATCTCATTAATCCCGTGAGTCTAAAGCAAGTTTCTTTATTTATTTCGAGGCGTGGCGATATTCCTCCGCTGGAAGGAGAGATCTGGCGCCGAACTATACGGCGAGGGTAGGGTTTTCCCCAACCAGGTATCTCCCTCCAGCGGGGCAACGCCCCTGGCGGGACAAGATCGAAACTCCCCATCGGTCTCCCGGCATGTGTGCTTATTTAGTGCGTGTTAGTGTAAGTGTGTAAGTAGGGGGTGAAGATAGGAGGAGGAAGAGGAAGGAAATCCAACCGACTTGAAATGAACAGTCAACATGTGTGTTTTTATTTCTTATTTTCTAATAATTGGCACACCTCCATAGGAGGATTTATTATTGCGATTATTTGTGAGGTCTGGAAACATGGGAATTCATATGCAGTTTACCGTCATCACACAAGGATTGTCTCAGCACAGTAATATACACAATCTAACAAAATATTTGAAAGAGAAATCGCCATTTATTGATTATTTCTCAACTGTATATTTCTCTGTGATTGGTCGAACAGATGTGCTATAATGAATTATGTATCACAATGACTAGGGGTCGGATTTTAATGATATTTCTTTTCACTTTAGAACAATACCTTTTAGTGTAGACATTAATTCTATGTTATGATAGTAGGAAATGACTCCTTTGTCTTTTTTGTATTTTCACCAATTTGGACTAATAAGTTATTCTTTGCCTTTTTGTCATTTCTAAAGCATTTTTTGCTGATTTCGACGATTTAAAATAATATTTACGAGGGGTGTGGGTGTTCCTAAACATGTGATGGTGCGGACGATCTTCTAAGGCGCTGTTCGATTTCAGGTACTGAGGAGGCCAGAGATTGAAAGGATACTGAAAAGAACCGTCTCCTCCAGAAAATAAATTAATAGCTCAGAAAATTCTGGTAGATTAGCATGTACTGTTGGTTTTTCCACCTTCAGCGGGAAGCCGCCCGTACCTTATGGCCTCTTTTCCGCCGCTTTGATGCGATGGCGAGACCATTTGGGGTAATACCAGAACTCAAAGGTTAAAACGCAGCAGAATATACACTACGTGATCAAAAGTATCCGGACACATCCAAAATGGTGTTATGGTGTGGTCGTGTGTTTCATGAAGGGGGCTTGCACCTTTCTTGTTTTGTATGGAACTAACACGGCACAGGCCTACGTTGATATTTAAAACATCTTCTTGCTTCCCACTGTTGAAGAGCGATTCGGGGATGGCGATTGCATATTTCAACACGATCGATGACTTGTTCATACTGCACGGCCTGTGGCGTGGAGTGGTTACACGAGAATAAAATCCCTGTAATGGACTGGATAGATTCCTGCCTTGAATACTATCGAACCCCTTTGAGATGTTTTGGAACGTCGACTTCGTGCCAGGCCTGATCGACCTATATCGATATCTCTCCTCTGTGCACCACTCCGTAAAACATGGGCTGCAATTTCACAAGAAACCTCTCAGCACCTGACGGAAAGTAAATCTGCGAGAGTGGTAGCTGTCATTAAAGTTAAGGTTGGGGGTGAACACCCTACTGAATTCCAGCATTATCAATGGAAGGCGCCACGAACTGGCAAGTCATTTTCAGTCAAGTGTCCGGAAACTTTTGATCACATAGTGTAGTAATGGCTTAAAGGCCTTCGGCCTAGCCACATAATATCAAGTTATTTAATTTATATGTGTAATAATTACCTATTAGATAAAAAATATTTACGAGATACAACAAATTGAATGACAAATTCCCGAGTACACAATTTGATTTATTTGCTTTTAAATTAAAATGGCTGCCGTTGTAAGTATGAAATCTAAACTTGTACTTTCCCTATCAGCGCCGATGTCGGTTTGGTGTGATTCACACTAACTAAAAATGGAGATTTTGTGATAAATAACAGTCCAAATCAAAAGTTTGGAAACTGAGTTTACTTACACGAAAGGAAGAACACTCAATTACATCAGTAACACATCCATAAGTTATGTATCTGAACTGATTTGGATCAAATTTTTTATACGATTTTTCTTTGCATTTAGAGCATTTTAAAAACATTTTAAGAGCATTTTATTGATCATTTTGATGAACTTTTAAATCATCAAAATTCCCCCTCGCATCCCTTGACTATCATTACGAGTATACAACGAGTTGCAGCCATATAATAATAAGATAAATATAGAAAAGGAGTAGAAAAATAATTGACTACACTCAAGGGCACGTCGAGTGGGAACTACTAGATGGAAATAATTTTAGTGTAGAATAAAATTTTCATAACGTGTTTATATGATTGTCAAAAAAATAATAGTTTTAATATTGAAGTGTTGAACAGTTTTGAATAGTTGAATTGATGAATAGTTTTAATATTGATTGATTAAGTGATGAAAAAAATATTAGATTTCAGTCACATGATCTTTGTGTTTTACGTTTCAGACCACAAAAAAAAGACGCATATTCATATCGGACGGGTAGACATCTAGGGATGTATCCGTGGGTAGGACTTGTGAGTTTATAAAGTCGCCGTGTCTCTTCTCTTGAACCTGACCTTAGTGTTGATAACCAGAGAGAGAGAGAGAGAGAGAGAGAGAGAGAGAGAGAGAGAGAGAGAGAACAAGGAGATGGAGAGAGAAACTCTGTCACACCCCAAGGGAAATCAATTGAGGAATTGTTCTACTAGTGCTCCGAGATGCTAGGACAACAAACGTGTACTGTCAAAAGAAAGACATCCTCACATACGGAGATATAACGTGTGGTTTTGTCTTCACATATATAAGACCGTACCCCAATTTGCATGTACCTCCACCAGTGTGTGATAAAGCTGTTATAAGGGATAAATGGTTTGGTCTTTGTTCTTTTTGTGTACTGTATCAAATTCGCTCTTATTTAAATATAACATTTATCTAATAAATAACTTTTGAAATGTTGAAAACTATTTCTTCTGAATTTTTTTTAAAACAACAACAGCAATGACAACAACAATAACAATAAAAATAATAATAGATATTATTTTTATTTACCTCGCAGTACAAATTCTAGTTCCCGTGTATTGTCGTCACAATACGTTTTTGAAAAAGATGAGACTACCCGAGTACACTGCGATTATTTCACAAATATAATACACAACATAAAAACGCCAGATCAACGAGTATTCTGTAATTTTTCAACGTCCGTCAGTATTGCAAGTCTCAATCTCTGATTTATCCTCCTCCTTCGTTCTAATGAAAATGCATGATTACTTCGTTCATGTAGTCAATAAACCTTTAAGAGCACAATGATATTTTCTGTTACGAATTGATGGGTTATTGCAAATTTACTGCAAGCGATGAAGTATTTGTCTTCCTTTATGATATACTGTTCAAAGAGTATTATATGGTCTGGAACATGCTACGATAAGACACGCAAGATTAAAAAAAATATGAAATCACGTGACTGACCACACAGATCATCTGTGACCACCAAAAAAGTATTCTGGTGCTTTAGATAAGTTTTTAAAGCGTAACGTTTCTTCTGTAAGTCACTGCTTGGAATCTCTGTTCTGAGACATAAACGTATTTCAAGTCCACTTACAACAGTATATTAATCAAAACCCTGATTAGTTTGATGTTACCGAATGTTTACCTGACAATCAAAGATAAATTTACTGTATAATATTAAAATGTAAGGAAATCCATCTTATAAACAATTAAATCAAGAGAGCTACAACAACAACACCTTTCTCTCTTTATTTTCCACGGTTGCGTAATATAATTCTACTTAAGCATACTTTTGTGTAGTGCCTCAAAATTAAAAAGTTATATCAAATAAATGTTCCTGTCAAATTAATCTAAGCACTGAGATGAACATTTAAAAAGTTTAATGCTCACATACCAATGTCATTTCGGTTCGCCTATTGATTGATTGAGATTCCGGCGCGTCAACTGCCAAGGTCTTTATTCCCGTAAGAGTGGTGCATGTTTTTTTTCTCTCGACCTGTCGTCGGCTAGCGGGGTTTTACCCAACCACGTCCCCCGATGCAAATCACGCCAGCCGGGACAAGCTCTAAGCTCCCGACCGATCTCCCAGTTTGTGTGGTAGTGTAGTGCATGTTAGTGTACGGGGTGAGGATAGGGAAAGGAAGAGAAAGGAAAGATCGCGCGCGGTCCATAGCCCGTTTGTTAGGGTACTGCTCCGGCATTCGCCTGGTGTTGATCTTAACCATCACAGCCGGGAAGAGCTCTAAGCTCCCCACCGGTCTCCCGCCATGTGTGGAGTGTGGTGCATGCTAGTGTAAGGGGAGAGGATAGGGCAAGGAAGAGGAAGGAAAGATCGCGCGCGGTCCGTGGCCCGTTTGTTAGGGTACTGCTCCGGCTTTCGCCTGGTGTTGATCGGAGAAACCACGGAGAACTACCGATCAGAGCAGCCGGCAGTTAGAATTCCCCTTCAGACAGCGACTGATCGGTACCCAGGAAACGAAGTAGGTACAGGTTGCACATATATAACAATATACAAATGGTGGACAATATAATTGAATAAAAAATGTATAATTAAGACCTAATTCTACATGCATTTAACAATGCATGCGTTACAATCATTTTCTGACTATTTGTGTTAAAATATTTACAGTTCTTGAGGTCTGTCAAAGAAATATATATATATATATATATATATATATATATATATATATATATACATACATACATACATATATATACATATAGAACAATTTTTGTTCTTACGACTTTTACATCGATATCACTGACGTGATACAGCATGTTCTCTTTTGAAGAAGTGCGACATTCACTGCGTTTGCTGCAATTACACACCTATTCTCTACATTGACAGATACTAAAATTGAATTTGAATGTTATGATATGGCACTATAAAACCAATTAAAAACAAAAAAACAATAGCTTTCTCGTAGGCACATAAAAGTAAACGAATTAAAATCTAAACATATGACCTTTAGCCGAAGAAAAGGCGACTGTCCAGCAGTAAAAATATACAATAAACAGATTCTTCAAAGTAACAAAGTTAAATACTTAGGTATTTAGAAGATTATCGTGGAACATCCATGTAAGAAAATAACTAAATTAAAAACCAAAAAATACCAATGGCTAGTCGAAAAACACTCCCAACTTTCACTGTCACACAAAATACTCATATATAAATGTATCAAATAATCCTTATGAGCCTATGGCGTACAACTTTGGGGCTCAGCCAATATCTTCAACATCGAAATTCTTTAGCGATTTCAGTTCAAATATATTCGGACAGTAACAAACGCACCCTGATATGTCAGCAATTAAGTACTCCACGACGACCTTCAAATCAAAGACGAAATGGTGTCCGCGAGTCATAAATACCACACAAGACTGTAAAATTACATAAATCATCTCACTATCAATCTATTAGACAATAAGGAAGAAATAAGAAGACTACAGCGGTATAAACCGCTAGAATCAACATACCGATTTGTTTGCGAATGCTACTGTGGAGTAATAGTATTTCCAACCATGTAAGTATAATTATTAAATCATTTGTCTAATATTTGTGTAGGAATAAATTGCAAATAATAAGAATTCAAAAAATGAGGTGTGAGCCTGGTAGTGCGAGAACTCCCGAGATTCCACACAGACGTATAGCAATTGTTTCGTTTTTCTCGTAAACTTCGAAGAGCGTTGAAAGACAAGACGTCACTAAGAGTTCAGTAAAGGACAGAGAGTATTATAAGAACTAATAATAAAAACCCGACAAGATGAAAAAACTCATAGTTCCTAGCCTAAACAAACATTCAGAGGGAAAACTACGGTAGAATACAAATGTGAGATTGTTTACACCGATTCAATTGAATCGGTGAGTATTAAAGGGAAATAAGACCACTTTTTTCGTAAAAGAGTTGAGATGTACATTTTTCTTTTTATTCTTCAAGCTATAAATCAGTGTAAACCTGAAACTTGTCCAGGTAAAAGTATGTGTTCCGTTGCCAACTAAAAGTCTAATGACCGTAGAAAAAAAGAAAGTCCGGGACGAGTTTCCGCTAGAAGAACTAGTATTATCAGTTAGGAAACGCCTAAATGTTTCGTGGCAACAATAATAGATACTGAGGACACCATAGACTTGAAAATCTGGTCTGGAGGGCAATTGTGATGAGATGACATCTTTTTATTGGTGCATTTTAGCCGTAGCTAACTTGTAAATCAATGTTTAATAAAGAATTTATATTATTTAGTATAATTTTATATAAATACAGTTTATTTAGAATTGTAAAATGTAGTGGAAAAAACTTTCACGCGAATTTTTTAGTATTTTTATAAAAATTAGGTCATTTCCCATTACTTTTAAGTCACTTCATAAGTCATTTTCCTCTTATTTTTAAGTCGTTTCATAGTTCATTTTCTTCTTATTTTTAAGTCATTTTATGAGTCGTATTTGAAGAATTTTTAGGTCATCAGAACCCGAGCTCTGCTGATGAGAAACGAGCTGTGTTTGGGTGGGAAGGTACGCACCTCCTCACGAAGTAGCGATGAAGCTTTCCCCGCCCCATGACGAGGCCGCACGGATAAGGAGGGTCGCGGAAGGGTGAGGGAAGGAATTGATGATTGGACGGGGATACGTTGAGATAGGGAGCGGAGGGGAGGGGAGGTGGGGCTGTGGTAGGGTAGCTAGGTTGGTGGTTAGTTATTCGCGTCAGCGACAGAGGCCATTAGTCCTGTAAGCGTGGTGCATGTTTTTCCTCCAGAGGTGGCGGTAATTTTCCGCCAATGGATGGTGAGATCCTGCACCGACCTATCGTCAGCTAGCGGGGATTCCCCCAACCAGGTCTCTCTCACCAGCGGGGCACCGCCCCCAGCCGGGATAAGCTCGATGCTCCCGAAGGTCTCCCGCAATGTGTAGTAGTAAAGAGCATGCAAGTGTGTGTAAGTGTAAGTTAGGATAAAATAAGGAAGAGGTAGGGAAGATCGCGCGCGGTCCGTGGCCCGTTTGCCACGGAACTGCTCCGGCGTTCGCCTGGTGTTGATCGGAGACCACGGAAAACTACCGACCAGAGCAGCCGGCCTCTAGAATTGTCCGCCAGTCAGCGAGGCTGGACGCGACGGAGAGGAGCAGGGAGGGGCCACACGTGACGGGGGAGGCTGTGGGAAGGGGGCGTGGCTTATTGTGAAGTGGCGGGACATGGCGGGACCGCCGGGGCGGAATAGGGGCAGTGCCATGGCGGGGCTTCACGATGCGGGGAGGGTGTGGTTTGGAGAGGAGGGTGAGACTGGGCGTGGCGAGGAGTGACAGAATGGGCCGGGTGGGCGAGGAGGGGCGTAGCAAGGAAAGGCGTGGTCTGGCGAGGAATTTCGGGGCGTGTCGGGGCGTGTCGGGGCGTGTCGGGGCGTGACGGGGCGTGTCGGGGCGTGACGGGGCGGGGCAAGGCGAGGAGGAGCGTGACGGGGCGGGGCGGGGCGCGACGGGGCGGGGCGGGGCGGGGCAAGGCGAGGTGGGGCGTGGCGTGGCGTGGCGGGGCAAGGCGAGGTGGGGCGTGGCGGGGCGTGACGAGGCGTGGCGGGGCGTGGCGGGGCGGAGCGGGGCGGAGCGGGACGGGGCGGAGCGGGGCGGAGCGGGGCGGAGCGGGGCGGGGCGGGGCGGGGCGGAGCGGAACGGGGCGGGGCGTGGAGAGGTGGGGTGGAGCATAGAAAAACCGATCGCTTCGAGCGCACCAATCCTCACAGCGATCTCCGTGCAGCGCAAAAAGGGCCCAGGGCGCCGCCGCCGCCGCCACCTGCAGCTCAGGAGGGAAGCGATAGCATCTTTGGGGCCAACGCGGGCGGGGGGGGGGGATGCATTACCCCACTTTCGACGCACACAGCGCTGCGATCGCAGAGGGTTCTCTGAACTATCATTTTGTTCTCTAGTACAGGGAGGAAAAGTAGTGGAATCAACTGAACAAAATGAAAGCAGAACGGTGGAAGTGACATTTTATAAATTATAAGAAATCTGTTTAAATCAATATCATTGTAACGTCTTTGTCCCATCATTAAAACTACGGCTTTTTAATTGTTCATTAAAACCAGTGGCACTGAAATATAGCTCAAAATAAACGATTTTCTCAGAATTTATAAAATGTCACTTATATCGTTGTGGTTTTTACCCATTCATATGATCTTGCATATACAAGGTCGTAAAATCTATGTTTACGGTTATTTTCAGCTGTAACTTCTCGTACACTTCATTTTGGAGTTATATTAGAACGGTACTTACTATCTAGCTAACGACAAAACTTCTGCCATCGTGTAAGAAAAACTCTTTGATACAAATAACAATTTTTCTTTCTTGAGGGTACGTTCGAGCAATCTCTTCTATCTCTAGAAGCAATGAAGTCACCATATCACGGTTTCCTACTTACGCGTTAACTGACAAATTATCAAGATATTGATCCAAAAATAATTAAACCTTCTGGGGAGAAAGCAAACCATCTTTGGTAGTTAGTTTTCATATGGTTCTAGCCTTATTTGAGTGGGCCCCAACCAAGGCTAAGGCAAACATGGGTCACGTCTTTCTGCAAGCAGACAAAGATGGAGAGGAAGAAGAAAAAAAAGCAATCATAGATTTATTCTGCATCAAACAATCCTACCTTCTCTACAACATTGAGTTTTTTGTCTTTTGTAATTCCTGGTACAAAAGTTTTCTTCGCTAGACTTTTTTATTAGTGCAGATAATCGCAGTAAAGACCCTTCGATATGGAAGGATGATCTTGTTTGCAAATGCGGAATTCAAACATTTGAGGAAAAAGGTGTTTAATTAATTCCGTACTATAATTACATACTCACAAGAGGTGAAACTGACGACAATTCATTTTACAAATGGTTGCCAATATGTGTTCAAAATATCCAAGTGCTACTAAATCCTCTCTTAAGAAGCAATTATGTTCGGTATTCTTTCGTTCAAATAGTGCTTTAATTCTAATGAAATGAGTGTACATTCTATGTGTGTTTCTCTTATAAATGCGTGCACTATTAAAAAGGTATTGCTTCTTTAATTGTCCATGTTATTTACGAAATTATTGAATGGACTTTTGAATAATTTTATTTAGAATGTTTTGAATTTTTATTTCGAATGGAGCAATTGCTGGGGATATCTGAATGAGTCATACAAATTGAGGGAGAAAGAAAATAGCCTTAATAGGTAATAGTTTACCGAATTTTAATGGAATTATTTCTTGTGTGTACCAAATTCAAACTTAGAAGCGTTTGAGGGTCGCCTAGAAATTGTCCACTAGGGTTGAAGTTTTGCACAGATCAGTTTCTTGTCAAATAAAATCGGAATACGGGGTGGGAAGAAAATTAACTTCGAAAAAATTCCCTACAACTAAGGGCCACCCCAATGGACACCCGGGCACCCTAATGGACAACCATAAGAGCAAACCTAATGGACACTATTGCGGTGCAGTGAAAGATATAGATGGGAACGAAGTATATAAGGCCACTTTTTATCTATATTTATACTTCTACTACTGTCTATTTGTTTTTTACTTAATTTTTGTTTATTCATATTAATTTTTACATTTTAAATTTTTTTATGCATTTTTTAAAAAATTTTATTTTGTACTCTCTTTTTTGAATTAACTACCATTGAGCATACGCTCATTTGTAGTAATAAATTGTTAATTGTACTCTGTGTTGCAAACAGCTTCCTAAGGAGAAGATCTAGGGACTGTTGGTGCCTCTACAATACTCTGCGCTAAATGTGGGATGATAAAGCAGAATGTGGGCAAATAAAGCAATTTATTGCATTTCCCAGTCTTTTGAGTAAACAGGGAGTTTAGCCAAGTTCTTTTACAAATTTTGCGGAACATTTTCCTAGAGCTCCGATGGCTCTCGGTTCGACCTGTGCTTTTACACCCCACATTCGCCTGATCTAGATTTCCAAGTTGTACTGTTTCTCTGCCTGTTTGATTACGACTTTTTGATGGCATGGCATGGCAACATCTTCAAGTGAAAACGATGTTTTTCTCCAAACCCCGGATAACAATACCTGTTTGTTTCGTGAGATCGGTTTGCATTGGTCGTACAATACAGTCCAATGGACGTCACCTGTTTTGATAAGCTTTCGTACCACTTGGGGCATGTGTTTAGAACTTCGAGAACGGTACAGATCTACCTTTCAGTGGAAGTAACTACACACTCTGTCGTGTCTTTCCATGTATTCGGTCTTACCTAGAATTGGACAAGCTGAGATGATATGATTAATGGCTTCTACTTGTTCCTGTCAAATGCGTCATTTATCATTTTTGGGACATTTTGAGAGCTGCTTTATCGTAATATCGTGTTCTCAACGCCTGATCTTGGGCAGAGACATCAATTTGGCCGATTCCTCTTCCCCCTTCCTTTGGTGACACGTACATCACCTCGAGTGTTGGCGACATGATGCATTGCAAAGCAGGTTTCTGGTTTTGAGACCGATGATTCGAATTTCTTGCTTACTCCAGTCCACGAGTCCAAAACTGTATTCGGATACAGGCACCGCAAAACTATCAATTGCAGTTATTTTATTCCTGAAATTCAGATCGTTCAGCAGGATTAGTCTTACTCTTTTGTAATACTCAATGGGACTTTCTATTATTATTATTATTATTATTATTATTATTATTATTATTATTATTATTATTATTATTATTATAAGCCATATTGGGTAAATACCAATATTGCAATTGTTACAAATAGGACTTTTTTATGTTTTTAACTTTACATTGAATTATTTATGGTAAAATATTACATAAGAATAGGTTTTATGTAATTATGTTATTATGTTAGGTAAAATTATAGTATATCATCACTATGAATTTAAAGAAGAAAGTACTGTACAATTTTGTAATAATGGGCACCTGATGTTACGACAGATTGGCTTATCAAGACCCACAACAAATTTGGTGGAAAATAAACTATTCAATTATTATTATTATTATTATTATTATTATTATTATTATTATTATTATTATTATTATTGTCCTTGCGATGATAACGTGGCCTTATTCGCCCAGCCTCCAACAGCCTAATCGGAGACAGCCCGACCACCGAGTTACTCTGCCCTCTCCGCTGGTGAATGTTTGAGTAGGATCAATATTTAACAGGCCGAAGCAAGTCCGAAGGTTTATTCGGGGGTTTTACTTACCCCGGCCTGGCGGGCGTTGCATATTTGAGGGCCTCCTGAGGGTTGACTTTCGTGGTACTTTCGCCCTGAGGTAATACATAATAAAGATGTTGACTGTGGAGGCGCAGGGGTGATGACGCAGTGGTTAGTGCAGCCACCCTCAGCTCTGGGTGGTTGTTCGAATCGATACGACTGGATTGCGTGGAGGCCGAAGAGTGTTGGTTGGCGGACTTGTCTTTTCGCGGGATAAAGTGGTTTCTAATTATACTGTTTTCGTTCTCCATTCTACCTTGATTTCATTACTTATATACCATCTTTTCTTCACCTCTTGTCTTTGTCGTTACTATTCATTATCTTTTACCTCTCTTGTCGTTCTAATTGCGATATTCTTTAGTCCAAGCTTCCATAGCTTCATTACCCGAGTCGTTTAAGAATCTGTGAAAACTTATTTATTCACCTGAGGGAGAATATTTCCAAGCAATATGCTAGATTTCTACACAGTAGCATATGGCGAATAAATTATATGCATTGTGTGTCAACATCAATATGAAATCATTAAATTCACGTGATTATGTGTACGTGATTTTTCAAAACATTTTTAGATGGCATTAAACTATTGAAATTGATACACTTCTTCAAATGGCAAGAAAAAATTCTTATACAATCCTTCTACAATAATTCTAATACAATTCTAATACAATCCAGGGATGTACAATTGTACATCCCTGACATTATAAAATTTGAATATTTTTAGTATAAAATTAACGCCATTTTATAAGTAAATGCATTCATAATGTATCAAGACTTATTATTGTGGTGTCCTATGCCAACCGAAAATATTCTATTAGGGGAGCAATTTTAATACATCATAAGGGGAGCATTTTACCTAGACAAAACTCTGGCTAAGAGACCCCCTTCAAAAGACTTAGAAGGGGGAATAGATTAAATGAATAGAAATTAGAATAATTTTGAGATACTTGTAGGAGGGAGAAGAACATGATCCCTTTTCGCTAATAACGATGTGATGGTAAATTTCATTTAATGAAGATGTGACCCATCATTGCCCATCAGCCCATCATTGCTGGAGCACTCATTAGGCACTGGTGTTTGGCAGATCATGAAATGTATTTGACAGTGTCAGAACCCTACCTTTCAAATACTACAAGTTCATGAAAGATAGATTCATGTTACCGTGCTTTATCGTTTTCTAAGGTCATTATTCCCGTAAGTTTGGTTCATGTTTATCGCAAGCGGTGGCGGTGATCTTCCCTTGCTGTATGGCGAGATCCGACGTCCACCTACACGTCAGTCAGCGGAGCACTCAACCAGGTATCTCCCACCGGGTGTCTCCCACCGCACAGGGGGGATCGTGTCTGCGTGGATAGGCATGGTCTCTGGTGGAGAGTTGTAGACGAGCACTCGAACCTTGAGTTTCGCGGTGCAACTCACACAGTTTCAAGGTGGAGGAAGTGAGTAGGGAACGATCGAGCTCCTGGTTGCCGGTTCAACCCGGTTTCCCACCAGTTGGGCCCCCGACGTGCCGACCTTCGGGCAGGATCTTAGGAACTCTCTGGAATCCACATATAAAACTCCGACGGGAAATTACCTACTGTCAGGTTGCCTAGGTTCCCGGCGCTACTCACGTCGTTAGCCTAACAGTGTAGGCAGTGAGGAGACGGGTTGGGGGATCCGAGCCGCCAGGAACTTAGTGCGGGTGGCCCCCAGTTGGGCTCTCGGATTCGTCTTGGCAGTGTCCCAATGCTCTGGGCAAAGACAAGGGACTCGGTGTCCCAGCGCATGTGAGTGACGCGTCGTCACACGATATTGACTCCGGTGTTGGCCGGAAGAGCCAGGAGCTCTGAGCTAGCACGTCGGCGCGACCTATGTATTGAGTAGGAAGGTTACCGTGAGGGTAAACTGAGTTCCGGCTGAACCCGGATAACGGCCTGTTGTCGTACACAAGCGGTGGCGGGGGTCGAAGATAAAAGCAAAAATCTCAGGACTTGTACCCCGGGGACTTGTGCCCCCTGATCGAACATGAGATGATGTGGAGTTGTCGTGGAAGTCACCAGCGGAGTAGATCCCGGCTTGGTGCGGTTGTGTAGATCTTTTAAGTAAAATTGCGTGTATGGGGAGAGATTTGGACAAGGAAGAGGAAGGAAAGATCGCGCGCGGTCCGTGGCCCGTTTGTTGGGGTACTGCTCCGGCAGTCGCCTGGTGTTGATCTTAACCATCACAGCCGGGAAGAGCTCTAAGCTCCCCACCGGTCTCACGCCATGTGTGGAGTGTGGTGCATGCTAGTGTAAGGGGAGAGGGTAGGACAAGAAAGAGGAAGGAAAGATCGCGCGCTGTCCGTGGCCCGTTTGTCAGGGTACTGCTCCGGCATTCGCCTGGTGTTGATTCTAACCATCACAGCCGGGAAGAGCTCTAAGCTCCCCACCGGTCTCCCGCCATGTGTGGAGTGTGGTGCATGCTAGTGTAAGGGGAGAGGATAGGACAAGGAAGAGGAAGGAAAGATCGCACGCGGTTCGTGGAGCGTTTGTTAACAGCGCCGGTGTTAAGATTTCCGTTAGAGATGTGAATGTTCAATCGCGGAAGGTGGCGGTGTTCCACCCCTGATGCATAGTGAGAACTTGCGACGTCAAACACTTCGGCTATGCTGGTTTCGCTATCCATGTATACGCAAGTTGTGCACCGCCTCAGCCGCAAAAAGCTCTAACTTCCGACTGGTCCCTCGTCAAGTGTGCTAGTGTAGTGCATGTGTGTGTAAGGGAAGAGGATAGCGCAAGCATGGAAAGATCGCACGCGGTCAGTGGCCCCATTGTTAGGGTACTGTTGAGTCATTCACATAATGTAGATCTGAGAAACTACGGGAAACTACATATCAGAGAAGCTGACCGCTAGGATTTTCATACGAACGACAGCTGAATTCGATTTGAGGAGGGTTAGGGTATCAACGGATGTCATTGCAGTGTCTTTGACTGGGAGGTTCTAGGTTCTAATCCAGACGCTAAGATTTTCGACATTAGTATTTTTAGCTAGGTCGAATTATGTCGTTGTCTATAAAAGAATTCTAGCGGACGGCTGCTCTGATCGATAGTTTTCCGTTGTTTCTGCGATCAACACCAGACAAATGCCGGAGCAGTACCCTCACAAACGAGCCCCGGATTGCACGCGATTTTGGTTTCCTCTTCCTTGTCCTATCCTCACCCCTTACTTATATATACTTATATTAACATGCACTACACTACCATAAATGCCCGTAGACCGGTCGGGAGCTTAGAGCTTCTCTTGGATGGGACGGTGCCCCACTGGAGGGGATATCTAGATGAGGGAAAACGTCCCGTTAACCGACGGTAGGTCGGCGCCGGATCTCTCCATCCATCAGGGGTTGCTACTTCCAGTAAAACATGCACTACATGTACGGGAATAGTGGCCTTAGTAGTTGTCGTGCTCGGAATCACTATCTAGCTACCTAGAGACCGCCACCGTCGGGCCTCAAGACCTAGGACGACCCGGTCAACGTCGCGGCAAAGACAGCGCCGAGCTGACTCAGAGATAACGCAGCCCTTCTTGTCCTCCCTCCCGAGAGAGGAATTAAAACATTAGTGGGGGAAGGCGCCCCTCGCACAGGCTGCCACGAGGGGCGGAGAATTCACTCACAGCTCGCTCCCGAACGCCGCGTCGCGTCTTGTTGGCTGTAGACGCAACAAAAACTGTAATCCGAGCAAGTTTTCGTGTGCTCCCTCCGCTCCCTCTATCGCTTAGGCAGAATAGAGAAATTCACGTGATGCTGCGCGAAAAAGCAGCGAATTTTCGGCAGAAAAACTCCCTGGCCCTGGCAACGAAAAAGGCCCTGGGTGGCCCTAAGGCCCTGGGTGGCCCTAAGGCCCTGGCAACGTAAAGTAGATAAATCAAGTTCCTAAATTTAGGGAAAGAAATTCTCTGACACGTGGTATATCCAATGAGTCATTGATGCCGAAAGATCAACTGACGGCAAAACATATGTCCGTCCGTCTGTGCACATGGCTTTCGGCTAAACAGTTCATTCCATTTTCTCACAAAAATTGATATTCCCCAATCGATCTTGCTAATGTTGCGGTCCCCTGAATTTGAAATCGATGTACTAGTTGTGGAAGGTACTTTACATGAAGCCCCTGACACACTTTCAATTTTCAAAAAAATCGCTCAACAGTTTTTTTTATTAAATTCTGTTGTTGGATAGTGTGAAACATGCTTAAGAGAATGGTGCAGCGGTCATGTTCGTTAAATACCCTGATTTTTCGAAAATTGCAAAATTTGAGATGGTTTCGGTGTCTTCCTACCGCTACAATTCTAAAGATCGAGATTTTTCCCGTAATAAAATTTGTTCTTTATAGATAGTTTTCAAAACAAGGTCAGGTGTAAATTTTCGAAAACTTGAGAACTTTTCGTGTAAATTTAAGTGAAAGTACGGGCGAGAAAATAGCTACTGTTTTAGCACCATTACATTTTTATGTGTGTGTGCGTGTGCGTGTGTGTGTGCTTTTGGGTGAGTCAATAATTTGGGCATTAACTCTGTGAGTTGTGTACATTGGGTGCTGTGAGATGGGCGTGTTCCTTTGCCACTGATGCGAGGGTGCCAATCTTTACATCTGCAAACAAGGTTTCCCTTCTCCAAGTAACTCTTCTATCGGGGAAGATTTACAGCCGGAACAATCTCATAGCTCGTAACTGAAGAGACAGATAGACAGACAAAGAGACAAAGAGGCAGAGACAGACAAAGAGGCAGAGACAGACAAAGAGGCAGAGACAGACAAAGAGGCAGAGACAGACAAAGAGGCAGAGACAGACAAAGAGGCAGAGACAGACAAAGAGGCAGAGACAGACAAAGAGGCAGAGACAGACAAAGAGGCAGAGACAGACAAAGAGGCAGAGACAGACAAAGAGGCAGAGACAGACAAAGAGAGACAACGAGGCAAATAAACAGAGACAAATAGACCAAAAAATTGAGAAAAAGTCAATTTATATCCACTTTGTATCATATATTTTAAGTTACAAACGTAATTTTAATGAAATACATACACCGATTTTCCTCAAATTTACTTAACTTTCTCTTAAAACACATATTACTCCTTATATTCATTAATATTCGTGAAAGTCAAACGACACAATATTTTGTAATAATATTTTGTTATAATATTGGGAAAATGATTCAAACCTGTGTATGTAAGCTGTGCCCGTTTCAAATCGTTTGTATTCTCCATATCAAGTGTTTTTCTACTGACATCAATATTTTTGTGATTCGATAGTTTGGGAAAGGTATGGGATCACATTGAACAATGAAAATAATATTAAGGAAATCATATTTTTGTAATTCAAATATCTGATATGATGCAAAATTTGCTCTATGGCAATACTATTTAAAAGTATTTACAATACGGAGTCTACATATTCTAAGAACATTCAATATACCACTAATTCGATTTACGCAACTTCCAAGGAGATGTACAAAGAGAAAAAAACTAACATTAATGTACATGTGTGTTTTGCAATCAATGTTTAACTAACTTTCGAAAACCCTAGAGATAATTCCATGATGGAATGTTGCCATAAGATCAAAAATATCTGTTCTGAGGACGTACTTGTTTCATCATTTCATCAGGAGATTAATTTCCATTTTTAACTTAAGAATAATATATTCTTTAAAATATTTTTCAGGGTTGTTAAATTGAACTAAAGAATTGTTTTGGCCGATATGGCCGAATATGAAGAAAAAATTAAAATATAACAGACAGTTACATTTCAAGTGCAAGATAACGTTACTTCTCTTCCACACACCTTATGAAATAATCCTTGATGGACGTACACTATACCATGAACAAAATTGTCAAAATTCAAACACAAAACAAAATACTAAGTTGCTAATTTTTAATTTACTGATAAATGTTTCCTTAACAGTCACTAAAAATAATTAAAAATTGCCAGTAATTTTTTACGGAAATTGAAAATCAATTTATAGTGATGAAAATATGTTTATTAAAAATAATCATGTGATTTTTTAAAATCTGAAGTCATTGGGAAATATGACAGCAATCCCCCGTGTTTCCTTCATTTATTTCTTAGCGAGATCAACTAATTACATGCCATTTATTCTGGAACCGCGGCACATTTTCACATGGAAAATGTTGCAAAGGGAGAGGGAAAGATAGACAAAACAGACAAAAAGATAAAAAGACAATGAAAGAATAAGAGAGGCTTAGAGAGGATGAAGCAGCAGAAAGGAGACAGAGAGATGAGAAGAAGATAGAGAAAGAGACAGCGAGAGAGGAAGAGAGAGAGAGACAGAACGAGCAAGAGATAGAGAGAGGTTGAGAGAGAAAGAGTGAAGGAGAAAGAGTGAGAGAGAAAGAGAGTGAGAGAAAGAGTGAGAGAGAAAGAGTGAGAGAGAAAGAGTGAGAGAGAAAGAGTGAGAGAGAAAGAGTGAGAGAGAAAGAGTGAGAGAGAAAGAGTGAGAGAGAAAGAGTGAGAGAGAAAGAGTGAGAGAGAAAGAGTGAGAGAGAAAGAGTGAGAGAGAAAGAGTGAGAGAGAAAGAGTGAGAGAGAAAGAGTGAGAGAGAAAGAGTGAGAGAGAAAGAGTGAGAGAGAAAGAGTGAGAGAGAAAGAGTGAGAGAGAAAGAGTGAGAGAGAAAGAGTGAGAGAGAAAGAGTGAGAGAGAAAGAGTGAGAGAGAAAGTGTGAGAGAGAAAGAGTGAGAGAGAAAGAGTGAGAGAGAAAGAGTGAGAGAGAAAGAGTGAGAGAGAAAGAGTGAGAGAGAAAGAGTGAGAGAGAAAGAGTGAGAGAGAAAGATGAGAAGCAGAGAATGAGAAGAAGGCAGGAAGAGAGAGGAACAAACGGAGAGAAATGACACAGAGAGAGACACACACAAGAGTAAAACAAAGAGACAGAGAGAAAGAAAGTCAGAGAGAAAGAGACACGGAGAGAACCGGAGAGAAAGAGAACCGGAGAGTAAGAGACAAAGAGAGAAAGAAAGAGAAACGGAGAGTAAGAGACAAAGAAAGAAAGAAAGAAAGAAAGAAAGAAAGAAAGACAGAGAGAAAGAGAGAGAGAGAGAAAGAGGCACACACACAGAGAAAAGAGACGCGCAGAGCGAAAAAGAGACACACGCAGAAAGAAAGAAAGACACAGAGAGAGGGACAGAGACAGAGACAGAGACAGAGAGAGGGACAGAGACAGAGACAGAGACAGAGAGAGGGACAGAGACAGAGACAGAGAGAGGGACAGAGACAGAGACAGAGAGAGGGACAGAGACAGAGACAGAGAGAGGGACAGAGACAGAGACAGAGAGAGGGACAGAGACAGAGAGAGGGACAGAAACAGAGACAGAGAGAGGGACAGAAACAGAGACAGAGAGAGGGACAGAGACAGAGACAGAGAGAGGGACAGAGACAGAGACAGAGAGAGGGACAGAGACAGAGACAGAGAGAGGGACAGAGACAGAGAGAGGGACAGAGACAGAGACAGAGAGAGGGACAGAGACAGAGACAGAGAGAGGGACAGAGACAGAGACAGAGAGAGGGACAGAGACAGAGACAGAGAGAGGGACAGAGACAGAGACAGAGAGAGGGACAGAGACAGAGACAGAGAGAGGGACAGAGACAGAGACAGAGAGAGGGACAGAGACAGAGACAGAGAGAGGGACAGAGACAGACAGAGAGAGGGACAGAGACAGAGACATGGACAGAGACAGAGACATGGACAGAGACAGAGAGATGGACAGAGACAGAGAGATGGACAGAGACAGAGAGATGGACAGAGACAGAGAGATGGACAGAGACAGAGAGATGGACAGAGACAGAGAGATGGACAGAGACAGAGAGATGGACAGAGACAGAGAGATGGACAGAGACAGAGAGATGGACAAAGACAGAGAGATGGACAAAGACAAATAGAGACAGAGGCAAATAGAGACAGAGGCAAATAGAGACAGAGACAAATAGAGACAGAGACAAATAGAGACAGAGACAAATAGAGACAGAGACAAATAGAGACAGAGACAAATAGAGACAGAGACAAATAGAGACAGAGACAAATAGAGACAGAGACAAATAGAGAAAGAGACAAATAGAGAAAGAGACAAATAGAGAAAGAGACAAATAGAGAAAGAGACAAATAGAGAAAGAGACAAATAGAGAAAGAGACAAATAGAGAAAGAGACAAATAGAGAAAGAGACAAATAGAGAAAGAGACAAATAGAGAAAGAGACCGAGAAAGAGACCGAGAAAGAGACCGAGAAAGAGACCGAGAAAGAGACCGAGAAAGAGACCGAGAAAGAGACCGAGAAAGAGACCGAGAAAGAGACCGAGAAAGAGACCGAGAAAGAGACCGAGAAAGAGACCGAGAAAGAGACCGAGAAAGAGACCGAGAAAGAGACCGAGAAAGAGACAGAGAAAGAGACAGAGAAAGAGTCAGAGAAAGAGACAGAGAAAGAGACAGAGAAAGAGACAGAGAAAGAGACAGAGAAAGAGACAGAGAAAGAGACAGAGAAAGAGACAGAGAAAGAGAGAGAAAGAGACAGAAAAATAAAGCGAGAGAGAAATAAAGCGAGAGAGAAATAAAGCGAGAGAGAAATAAAGCGAGAGAGAAATAAAGCGAGAGAGAAAGAGACAGAGAAATAAAGCGAGAGAGAAATAAAGCGAGGGAGAAATAAAGTGAGAGAGAAATAAAGCGAGGGAGAAATGAAGCGAGAGAGAAATAAAGCGAGAGAGAAATAAAGCGAGAGAGAAATAAAGCGAGAGAGAAATAAAGCGAGAGAGAAATAAAGCGAGAGAGAAATAAAGCGAGAGAGAAATAAAGCGAGAGAGAAATAAAGCGAGAGAGAAATAAAGCGAGAGAGAAATAAAGCGAGAGAGAAATAAAGCGAGAGAGAAATAAAGCGAGAGAGAAATAAAGCGAGAGAGAAATAAAGCGAGAGAGAAATAAAGCGAGAGAGAAATAAAGCGAGAGAGAAATAAAGCGAGAGAGAAATAAAGCGAGAGAGAGAGGAAGAGACAGAAAGAGAAAGAGAGAAAAATATACAGAGAGAGAGGAAGAGACATTAGGTAAGAAGAGATGGAGAGAGGAAGATATAGAGAGAGACTGTTATAGGGAAGTGTATACAGGGAGAGGGTGAGACAGGGAGAGGAAGAGACAGACGGAAGGGGACATACAGGAAAGAAGAGATAGGGCGAGGGGCAGAGGAGAACAGGGAAAAGGAAAGAAATGGGTATGAAGTGAAAAATCAGAGCGGAGAAGGAATAAAAACGCGGAGGACAGCGTGTGAAGGTGCGAGTGAGTGTGTGTGTGTGTGTGCCAGAGAAAAAGAGTAGGGGGATATGACAAACGATTTTGAAGTGAAAAAGTGAAAGAGTGAAAAAAGGAATGAAGGGGAAAATAAGAGCTTAGAAAATATGTGTAAATGAATAAGAATTAAGGAAAATTAATATGAATGAATTATTTATATTGAATAAGTGTACGTATTAATGCATGATTGAATTAATATAAATTAATAAATTCATGAATGAAATTGATTAACTGGAAAAGAGCAAATAAAAATGTATATACGAAAATTAATTAAGAAACTTAGTGCATGATAATATGTATATAAATAATTGAATAATTGATAAGAAAGGAATTAAAGAATTGATACATGATCATTGGCGTGAAAGAGAATGTATGCGAAAAAAATGAATGGGTATTTAGAGGGACACGGAGTGAAGAGCAGGTGCAAATAGTAAGAGGAGGGGGAACCAAACAAATTCAAGAGAAAAAGGAAGTTAAATTAGGATGTTATTAGATTTCTAGGAGCGTTGTAAAAGAGAGAATGAGAAAATTAAAAAGAAGAAATAGAAAAAAATATAGTTATTAACAGACTGAATGCCGAAGTTAATTAAATTGTATTTCATTTATTAGTAGAAAAGGAAAATTTGAATGGAGGATTGTCATCTGCATACGATTTCTTTAGCATCGGAATCTCTAGCGCCTCTATTTTTATTCATCTATGAAATGAAATAAAAGTGAAAGAGTAATTGAACTGAAAGAATGGTAACCGTAAAATATTAGAGAATATTTGTTGAATTAAAAATATTAAAGCATGGACATCCCACAGTGTCCTAGATTTATCACAAAAGTGTTTCATTAACTCTAAAATGGGTGTCTACAACTAAATCGATCTACTTCTGCCCTAGTGGCTGTTACTCACCATACAGTTTTATCTTCTTGTCCTTCGTCTCTACCAATATGATCACATAGCCCCCAAGATCCACCATACTGAATGGGGATCCGGGAACCAATTGAATCTCAGGGTCCTTCTTTCTCACGTCTCTCCTCTGGCCTTCTCTCGAACCATCATCGTTTTCCTTCGGTTCCGCCACAATTAACACTCTCGCTTCTCACAACCACACGCGCACAGAACACACTTCGTCTGTCACTAGGCACCGGCCTTACACAAGCGAATTTTTTAATACTAGTTGCTAGTTCCTCGCCAGCTCGTTTGCACTGTCTGTAAAACCCGAAATCGTTTCTGCCTCACGATATGAAAAAGGTTCTTGCAAATGTTTTCTATTTTCCACGTATCCTTGAAGCCTTTCGAGGATGTATGATGGGTTTGCGACTTCTCAGCCATTTTAAACAAAACACACCTTAGTTTGGGAGGTCATACTAAACGGTTGAAAACGGACAAGGGGGGAGCTTGGTCGGGAATCTGATCTATCTCCTCTCACTTCACGTTTAATCTTGCGGCTTCGAGCTGCGAAGACTGTAGATGGCACAAGTTACGGATCTAGGTTTGCGTTTCACACCCTCCACACAAGTTGCGAGATGAATTCGATCCTCCCGTTTTCAACTTTCACAGATTTTGTTTGATTGCGAATCGGAGTTAGGGTCTCTCGTACGTGGAAATATATAGCACTTGAGCTACGCATGTGAGATATGAACCTACAATTTGTAATAACTTTTCTATCACACTTGGCCTTCTGAAAGAAGTACACGAAAAAAAACGTCTCTTGAACACACAGGAGGAACAGCAGTATAGCATTCACAACCCCACGCCTTTTCTGCTTATTTAACACCCGTAATTAGTAATGATTTGTTTTCTGATAATTTTATCTAACCTTATTTTCTAGTGGTTGTGCGACGACTTTTGACACGTTGTATATTATAACTCTTAATATTTCTAAGGAAGAATTAGTTCCACACACGCGATAATTTATTAATTTCTTTCATTTAGAGAAACACAGCTTTTTTTTCCGTTTAACAAAAGAAAATGCTTCTCGTGTTTCTCTCTGAGCAGTACGAAGCGGAGCGACACACGAACGAAGGAACAAAACACACGCGCTGCCGCGAGCCGGTCGGTGCGGAGCGGTGGACGAGCCGGGGCCCGGGCGCGACGACGGGGCGCGTTGCCAGGCGTGGTGCGTCCACCGGCCGTTCAGGGGCAGGGCGGGTGGCGGCGACGGTGGCTACGGTTCACGAGGCGACGGTGGCCGCCCACTTGATGACGTTGCCGGCGTCGACGGCGCGTCGTCGGACGTGGTGCAGTCGAAGCGCGGATGCCGGTAACCCGCCGTCAGACATCTTGTGCCATGGAGGAAGGAAAGAGTGCCCAGGAAGCGGTGGGTGCTGTCATTGGTAGTTCCCGCCCGCGCCGCCGCGGCGCTCTCGGCTCGACCGCCGTGCCTCGTCGAGCGCCCCCCGGTGAACGCTTGGCCGCGCGCGCGCGCGCGTGTGTGTGTGTGTGCGCGTGTGTGTGTGAGCGCGCGGGTAACGGGTTAAGTGTGGTGTAACTCGTGAACGTACAATAAACAAATAACTTTCGAATCTCTTCTCTTTGTACCACTTTACAAAAGAAACCAACAAATTGACACGAATACGCACACGTAGTAATATATACACGAACAATTATTCAATAAATGCAAGACACAGGGGTGGCAAATTTAGAATCCTAGTTATACTCCTTCGCAAAATCCGAGACGATCAGTTAGATTTTTTTACAAATATGAGCAATGGGAAACTTTATGTTCTTCTTACTCTTATAATATTATTACTAATAATATTGTAGTCACAGATTCAACTATTAATCGATAACATCCAGTCGATAAAAATCACATGAAATTCCTATTTTATTATTTTAATTACACTATTTTCAACATTAATTTTAATACCCATTTTATGTTTATCACAATTGTTTTTAGAAATGTTGTAAATCCAAGCTTGTTAAAGGACGTTAGTTTACAAAGTTAAAGAATCTCCAACGTTTGTTTCAAAAATTAAAAGATTTTATTCATTTATTTATTATATATGTATATATTTAAAACATCAATATCGTTCCAAAATGACAAGCGCGTTTTTACAAACGAAACCCCAGGAAAAAAATGCACATTTCGCAGGACCACCCCCAAAAAACCTAAAGAATCCTCACTGGCAGTTATCAGTTATTCTCTTCGAGTTCCGGGAAATCATCCGGAGCGACCCCTCGCACACGACATCGACGCCGTGAGAAGGAGAGCGGGCGAGAGCAGGCGAAAGCGGGAAGAGAGCGGATTGAAGTAGCAGAGAGCTCAAAGAGGGCAGTTGTGAGGAGTAGGAGAGATGGAAGATAGGAAGTGAGTGGGTTTAATGAGAGTCGGAGCACGAAGAGAGCGAGTAGAGAGTAGTGAAGAGAGCAGTTAGAGAGCGGGAGAAGGATGAGAGGCCGCACAGAGCAGTAAATAGAGCGGGTTGAAGGCGGCGATTAGTGCGGGTACACAGTAGAAAGAGTCGATACAAAGCAGGAAGATAATATGTGGAGATCAGGAAGAATGTGAGTAGTGAACAGTAAAAAGAAGGCGAGTAAAAAAAGGGGTAGAGCGTGAAGAGAGCGGCAATGAGACCAGTAACAAAGGTAGAGAATAGAAAGACCGGGTAGAGAACGTACAGTGAGCGGGTGGAGAGCAGCAAAGAGCTGGTTGAAAACGGGAAAAAACGTGTAGAGAGCGGAAAGAGAGCAAGTAAGAGAAGAAAGACAGCGGGTAGAGAGTAGGAAGAGAGCGAAAAGATGCAGTAAAGAGCGGGTAGAGAGCGAAAAGAGGCAGTAGAGAGCGGGTAGAGAGTAGGAAGAGAGCGATCAAACCGGTTCGTTGTGCTGAGCTAAACCGCGCGAGAGCGGGGGCGCGTCGGCCGTTGCGAGGCTGCCCGCATCCCCCTGCCAGCCGCCTTGGATCGGATGATCTTCAGGAAGAGTACGGGCGTCATGGGGCCGGCGCGGGCGGGCCACTCGCTCAAATGTCACACGCACGCACGCACGCACACGCTCTCCGCGGGCGGGCGCCCCGGTGACCGCGAGCGCCGCAAATGCCACGCACGGACGCTCCTACTTGCGAGGGTGTGGTTGCACCGGCGGCGGTGGCGGCGGCGGCGGCGCGGGCGCGGGCGCGGGCGAGAGCGGAGCCGCGGGGGCGGCGACACGGACCGTCCGGCGGGCGACGGCCCGGACCGGCATGGCGCTGACGGGGCGTGTGCCCATCCCCCGGTCACCGGGGCGCTATCTCTCTCTCTCCCAAACACACTCACACACAAGCGCAGCCGGGGAAAGCGAATCGCTCAGCACAGCCAGCGGAGGCGAGGGAACGGATTCACACAAACATGGCGTACCCCAAGGTCCTCATACTAAACGGAAATTTTACTACTGAAACACACACACACACACACACGGGAAAACGAATGAGCGGTCGGATCACAGAGACCCGAGGCACGCCGTGTCACTCCCAGCCCGGAGGCCGCGCGTTCACACCCCGGCGCCGAACGCGAACCCCGCCGACCGCGGCGACGTATCGACTGGGTGAGCGCGCGCGTGAGCCAAGTCCGAGGCACGGGGCGGCGGCGACGAGCACATCACACCGTCACGCGGCCTGGCGGGTGCGAGCGGGGAGATTGGGTCACGGGCGGGGAAGGGGGGGGCAGCGGGAAAGTCGGGTCCGGCGGCGGTGCAACGGGCGCTTTAACGGACGAGGACGATCGTGGCTTACCGCGCGCGCATGGTGCGGGCCTACGTCTCTTTCTCTCGGCCGCCGCGGCCCCCCCGCACGCACTCACACACACTCACACACGCGCGCGCGCGCGGGAGAGCGAGTCGCGTTCGCGCTGGCGACGACCCACGCACTGCCTCGACCGCCGCCGCCGCCCTCGCCCGCGCCCGCGCCCGGGTCGCCCCGCCGCCGCCGCCGCCGGGACGGCTTCGATCGCGCGCAGCCCCGGCGAGATGCTGCGCGCGCGGCGGCGCGGGAGGGCGCCACCCCCTCCCCCCGTGGATCGGGAACAGGGCGGGGAGCGGGGGGGAGGCGGCTGCCCGGTGGGTCAGTGTGAAGGGAGGGGCGGGTGCATCTGGATCAGAAGGTCGACACGGGAAATGAAGGGTTATTATAGAATGTGTAAGTGTGAAGGGGTGCTCACGATTTATGCCGATGGTTTAAAGACTACAGCTTCCGTGAATGGGGATCAGACAGTGGGAAGGACCTGCACGGTGGGTCAGTGTGACGGGTGGTTCTGGGCTGGAAGGTCGTCATGGGAAAAGACGGATTATTACTATAGAATGTGTGAGTGTGAAGGGGTACTCACGATTTATGTTGATGGTATAAAGACTACAGCTTCCGTGAATAGGAATCAGAAAGTGGAAAGGACCTGCTTGGTGGGTCAAAGTGAAGGGCGTGATGGGCGTATCTGGAACGGAAGGTCGTCACGGAAAAAGGAGCATTATTATTATTATTATTATTATTATTATTATTATTATTATTATTATTATTATTGTAGAATGTGTTAGTGTGAAGGGGTGCTCACGATTTATACCGATGGTATAAGGACTACAGCTTTCGTGAAGGTCGTCATGGGAAGAGAAGGATTATTATTATAGAATGTGAGTGTGAAGGGGTACTCACGGTTTATGCCCATGGTTTAAAGACTACAGCTTCCGTGAATCGGGATCAGACAGAGGGAGGGGAGGGGGTTACCCAGTGGATCAGTGTGAACGGAGGGGCGGGTGAATGTGTGTCAGAAGGTCGTCATGGGAAAAGAAAAGTTATTATATAATACGTGAAAGGGTGTTTACGAATTATGCTGAAGTCACGGGGATTACAATCTCCGTGAATCGGGATCAAGTTGGTTGCAAGATAGGAGGTGGTCCAGTGTGCCTAAGCAAGAGGATGGACGAATGAATCTGGGTCAGAAGGTTGGTCTGGAAAAGAAGATTTATTATAGAGTATAAGAGGGTGAACGAGTTTGACGATTTGTGCTGATGGTTTAGGACTAGGGCTTCCGTGATGGGAATCATCAGAGAGAAGGGTGTTGCCCAGTGGATCAGTGCAAAGCAAGGCACAGGTGGATTTGGATCAGATGGTAGTCACGGGAGAAGGATGACGATGATGTTGAATATTATTAATTATTTGTTTTATGAATATTATTTGTTTTATGAATATTATTTATTTTATGAATATTATTTATTTTTTGAATATTATTTATTTTTTTAATATTATTATTATTATTATTGTTGTTAAATAATATGTGAGCGTGAAGGGGTGCTGACGATTTATTCTAACGGCTCGGGCGTTACAGTTTCCGTGAATCGGGATTATGTTGATTGTAAGATCCTTTCCTTTGTGCCTGTGTGAAGGGATGGACGGAAGCATTTGGTCGGAAAGGTAGCGGCGAGAAGCGACGAAAGTTGTACAGAACGTGTGCGTGAAGGGGTGCTGACGATTTATGCTAATACGTTGGGGACTACAACGTCTGTGAATCGGGATCTGACCGGAGGGACGAGAGAAGGCTGTCTGAGGTGTCAGTGTGAAGGAATGGACGAGTTGATTCGGACGAAGATGTGGTGATGGAAATAATATTGTTCATTATATAAGTATTAACGGATGCTGACGATTTCTGCTGAGTGCTTGAGGACTATAGCTTCTGTGAATCGGAATTAGGCCACGCCGAGAGGAAGTGCAATGACTGGTGTGCGTATCTGAAAAGATGGACTGATGAATCTCAATGAGAATGAGAAAGTAAGGATATTAAACAGTGAGTGAGTGTAATGCTAACGATTATTGCTAAAAGCATGCAGACTACACTTTCCGTGAATCGGGATCAGGACGATTAGTGAGGCGGGGGCTTCTGGTGTGTGAGGGTAAAGAGATGGACGCATTGGATTTACAAAAATTTGGTGATGGGAAACAAAAGGTACAGTTCAGAATTTGTGTGTGAAGGGGTGATGGCAATTTATGCTGAGTCAATTAAGCTAGTCAATAAACTAAAGTGTAAGGGTAAAGTGATGGACGCATTGGATTTACAACAAATTGGTGATGGGAAACAAAACATGCAGTTCAGAATGTGTGTGAAGGGGTGATGATGATTTATGCTGACTTCAATAAAACTACAGCTTCCATGAATTGAAATCAGTCCGGGAAAATAGGAAGGAGAAGGGGGTCACCCGTTGTATGTGCGTGTGAGTGTTTGTGTATGTGTATGTGTATGTGTGTGTGTGTGTGTGTGAAAGGATGGTCTAGTGGACCTCTATGAAGGAATGGTGATAAAAGGAAAGGGGCTACTGTCCATAGCGAAATTTTAGAATACTTCCGTAAATCACAATAAACGTTTAATAAAGCGACGAACCTGTCCTGAGTGCGAGAGTGTAGCGAGTGTACTGAACGTTCTCTGATTATTGACTGTACAATGATTATTGAAAGGAAAGATGTTGGTATTTGCGTAAGTAAGAAAGGATGGTAAAATATGTGCAGATGGAAAAATAGCTCAATTGTGGGCGAGTAGAAAAAGGTGGAAGAAACGAGGTGTAAACACTTCCCAGTGAGTAGGTGTGTGTGTGTGAGTGTGTGAGTGTGAGTGTGTGAGTGTGTGTGAGTGTGTGAGTGTCAGTGTGTGAGTGTGTGAGTGTGTGTGTGTGAGTGTGTGCGTCCAGGGGTGAGAGTGCGCTTAAAATGCGATATACCCCATTGCCATCAGATCTGGATTAAGGGATATCGGTAGAATGGGTGAAGGGACGGGATAAAGAATCATGAGAGTACGCACGCCGCTCGAAGATAACGCAGACCGTCAGGGGAGTGTTTCTCAATGTAGAAATGGAAGGTGACGACGTCGCAGTTTATGAAGAATTGAT
Source organism: Gryllus longicercus (assembly GCA_038098605.1). Lineage (NCBI taxonomy): Eukaryota > Metazoa > Arthropoda > Insecta > Orthoptera > Gryllidae > Gryllus > Gryllus longicercus. The sequence continues at coordinate 1,945,824 of JAZDUA010000039.1, read as the reverse complement.
ACGGGGAGAGAGAGAGAGAGAGAGAGAGAGAGAGAGGACAGAGAGAGATAGTTTACGAATATAAATCATTGTAGAAGTACGGATAGTATAAAGACACTTTGCTGCCGTCATAATAATGAATGATCCATAGATAAATATATAAAAATGCATTAAGGACACGGATCCAAAGGCAAATTAAATTAGACGAAGACGGAGCGACAGTAAGTACGAATCGACAGCGAGTAAATACGAGACCGATCGCCCGAGCAGACCGATCGCCCGAGCAGACCGATCGCCCGAGCAGACCGATCGCCCGAGCAGACCGATCGCCCGAGCAGACCGATCGCCCGAGCAGACCGATCGCCCGAGCAGACCGATCGCCCGAGCAGACCGATCGCCCGAGCAGACCGATCGCCCGAGCAGACCGATCGCCCGAGCAGACCGATCGCCCGAGCAGACCGATCGCCCGAGCAGACCGATCGCCCGAGCAGACCGATCGCCCGAGCAAACCGATCGCCCGAGCAGACCGATCGCCCGAGCAGACCGATCGCCCGAGCAGACCGATCGCCCGAGCAGACCGATCGCCCGAGCAGACCGATCGCCCGAGCAGACCGATCGCCCGAGCAGACCGATCGCCCGAGCAGACCGATCGCCCGAGCAGACCGATCGCCCGAGCAGACCGATTGCCCGAGCAGACCGGTCGCCCGAGCAGACCGGTCGCCCGAGCAGGCCGGTCGCCAGAGCAGACCGGTCGCCAGAGCAGACCGGTCGCCAGAGCAGGCCGATCGCCAGAGCAGACCGATCGCCAGAGCAGACCGATCGCCAGAGCAGACCGGTCGCCAGAGCAGACCGGTCGCCAGAGCAGGCCGATCGCCAGAGCAGGCCGATCGTTAGAAGAGAAAGAAATTAATGGATATTAAAGGTGAAACTAAAAAATGGAATAAGGATATGTGCTGACAAATTATTAATAAAATAAACAAACTGTGGCGTCACCAATTAATTAGTATAATTTTATTGTGGCGTCGCCAATAATAAAATAATTATTACATCTAATGATAGCTCCCGTCGAGGCAGAAGTGGGTCGAGGGACACTGCCTTCGCCGCGAAGCTCCTTTTGTTACGCAGCAGGGCTTGCCCCGACCGCATTCAGGCCCTTTTCAGAGGCGACCCGTTTATTGCCCTCATAAAAGACACACTGGCCCCCTGGCCGAAACCCGGTCGGACAATGCACGCCCTCGCGCCCCCCTTTTGCCACCACCCTGGGAAGGAATGCCAAGCCCCGAAGGAGTTTGCACGGGTGTCGATTAAGAGGAAGACACATTTACAACGCGTCGTGAACGAGACCTTTCTCAGCCGTCAACCGACCCCCCTTTCGAACAATGCCCGCCCCCGCACTCGTCTGGCACGCGCCTTGAGTAAGGCACCCGAACCCCACGGGGGCTATTTACAAATTAAACACAGCAGGCTGCCGATAAGCCTTTTGCCGACCGAGATGACCCGTGAAATGCGCTCCTGCTTGAACACGTGTCCAGACAGCTGCGAGGAGCTTCTGGAACATCTGACAAAGGGAAGCGAGAGAGAGGAGAGGAGCCGTGTTAGATAGAGAACGATCTACGGAAAATTACAGGAAAATTGCCACATGATTGGTAAATCAGAATCCTGCGACGCAGTTACCCTCAGCCAATGGGAAGCTTCGCCATGAGGGAAGGGGTAAACTTACAGAGTTAGGAACATTTTGGGAGGGGGGAAGGGAGTTTTCTTGAATACGAGATGCAGAGAGGAAATTTACTTGCGATCGGAGCGCGACGGGGGAGGAACACTCCCAGAGAGGAGAAGTACTTTTGACCGGAACGTTACTTGGTTACTTGATTACTCGGTTACTCGGTCACTCAATCAGATTGCTTACTCAGTTACTTACGATCGGGACGCGAGTTGGGAAAGACTTTCCCAGAGTCTAATTAGTTCGAACGCGACTAGTGGACTTGTCGCGGAGGAAACTCGGGCGGGAGATCACTGGATCCCGCGCTATTTCCGCATCGGCCCGTCGGCCTTTGCCGCCTCTCGCGTCGGGCCCATTGATAGCCCACCGCATTACGTCAGCGCCTGTGGCCACTCGCCCGACTGAGCCTGCTCGAGTCGGCGACCTGGGACTGCCGCTGCCAGCTGAGAGGGGACGCGCCGCAGAAGGTCAGCGACCTGGGACCGCTCGCCGCCCCTGCCTCCGAGGCAGCCGCCCGGCCCGCTCGTGGAGACAGCACAGCCACCGGTGAAAAGCTACGAGGCGAAGCCGTCTCGCAGGACAATTTTAACGGCGAGAAATTGCTAGTGGCCGCGCTCAGGCCCTGCAGATCTTAAATGGTGAATTGCACGTTTCATCAAAGAGTAAGCCTAATATGTTAGCCTTAAGGGAATTAGCAATTAGTAATAAGGACAATGAGCTCACAGAGTAGAGTTAGTAGGAAACTTGCGTCGCCCTTTGCGACATGTAACTTCCCTGGCAGCTCATGGTGCCAGGAATAAACTATTATTTGTTATAAATGACTCTGTGCTATAATTCATGACCTCCCAACACTTCCATCCAGTCATATTTCAGGAGCTGAACCTGGCGCCCTCCCCCGCTGGTATTACATTTGGCTGGTCCCAACTTGGGGCTAGTTTAGTTGATTAGACCGCTTATATTACAAAACGTATGCCAATATTATGGTATGTGCAAGGAAAGAGTGCCATATTATGGCTTTTTTGTTACATACATGTGGTTGGTTTCTCCAAATGAAGGATTGGGAATGGAATGACTTTGAAAAAGTTAATACCAGGCGCATACTGGAGTAGTACAATAAAAAACGGGCCACTGATCGCTCGCGATACTTCCTTATACTTTCTTGACCTACAACATTTTATATGTTTTGGTGAAGATGAATACGATGTAAGCTTGAATATCTAGGAAGTATTTTTACCCGCAACGTTCAGTATTCATTTTCTTGGCACTCTCTAAGGCAAATTTGGTGGTTAGTTCTTTATTTATTTAGTGTGATCAATGCACCAAGATTGTTTCAATCAAGAATATGCAATTTTCTTACTCTTACATCTTGGATGTCGCATATATCGCCTATGCAGAAATGCTGGGAAATTGTTCGGTCCAAATTCTTTATTTCGTTTGAAACTCTTCGTACTATTTTCAGTAGATACGGAGCTGAATATTTCATCGGGAGAAATGTGACGAATATGGCTTACATTATCCGGTTCTGCTAGATGGCTAATGTGACAGAAAACGTCCATTCCTATTTTGATCACCAAAACTTTCACTATGATGTTTTAATTATTGGTCATGCACAAAATAAAGTATAACGAACTTTAGTGAATTATTAGGATTACATGTAGTGATGGCAATTTTTATCAAACGATTTTATCAAATTTATCGATACATCTCTATTACAATACATGACTAAAAGGTTTTCGATGTTGATGAGAATATCGAAAAAACATCGATGTTTAAAATTCTTTAAATATGATAAAACAGATGGTATTTTCCAATCCAGTTTCCATGCCCGTATATTTTTTGTTTGGTCACGTGTACGTAATATGTTAATAATATTGTTTATCGAATGTAAAGAAGGAAATAAAAAATAAGAGATCGTGTATTGCTATTATTCCATTTAATGTCTGACATTCATAAATCATCGAAGTAAAACATCCTGTGTCTATTATAGTAGGACTTTATACGTAAATATTAGTTTGAAGTAAAGTATAGTAATGAATATCTCCATCAGACATAATGATTTTCTAATCAATATTCTATACAGGCAAGGTCAAAATACAGTTTAGCAATATTTCCACGTACAAAATCATCGAAAAAGATTTTTTTAAACACTGATGCTTCTGGAAATAAATATTGAACAAAACAACGATGATATATGTATTTCTGTTGGAAAATATAGCTGTTTTTAAAAGCATCGATCTTTTTTGTCATCTCTAATTACATCCGTCTCAATGGCTTTCGATGTTTTCAAAAGCTGCTTTGTGTTGTAGATGGTGTTCTCATTATTCACAAAAGTGATCACAGATTGGAAAAAGCCAAAGTTTTGCTAGTAAATAATTGTAGACGTCAAAACAGAAGGTTTTTACTTTCTCGCTTTACTTCCTTAAAAGAGAAAGCATTGCAAGCATGTACCGAAAACAGACAAGGTTTCGACAAACTTATTACAGGATCTTGATGGGAAAAAATTATATAAATCTTGCTGTTATCAATGCAGAGAAAAAAATCGGGAAATTTTCCCTGTTATTCGAATTTTCAGATTTTAAATACTTTTCAACTTGCTTATTTGCTTACTAAAAGGAATATCACGTCAAATCAATTGTTTTCTATCTGCCTGTCCGAATGTGTAACGCAATGTAACGCAACCGTAACCAATGTAACGCAAGAATTACTTTATCCATCTACACAAAATTTGAAAACGATATAGACACTAATCATGGGTCCAATATAATTTTTATTTCACCTTGATATCTCCAACGGTTTCGAAGATTTGTTTTCATCCCTGCCCCGCACTGAATTGCCTGTTAAGTAAAAGCGAGTGCATCTGATTGTATGTGCTACAAAACCTTCAGAACCTGTGGAGTGATTACTCCCAAATCTGGCAGGAACACATTTGAAAGTCTAAGAATAGTTGTGATTCAAAACTGTTACCCCAAAATATTTATTTTAAAAGTCTAGTTCAATGAAATCCCTCGTTCACATTCGCTGAAGCCCTGAACAATCAATTGTTGCTGGTCGTCACTGTGTCTCCCTGTGCAGGGCTGAGCTGAACCGAAAGGAGGGGGCAGAGCTGGCGATAAGGGAGTGGCGGAAAGAAGAGATGAAGTAAAATGACAGCAAAGAGCGGGCGAATCAAAATATAAAGATAAAGATAAATTTATTCAATTGGCAATATGGTATAATCTAATGGCAGCTAATTACGTAAACAAGATAATATAACTAACATGCAAATAATAAATAAAAATAATGATGATAAATCATAATGATGATAAATCATAATGATGATAAATCATAATGATGATAAATCATAATGATGATAAATAATAATGATGATAAATAATAATGATGATAAATAATAATGATAATAAATAGTAAGTGTGTAAGTAGAAAAGACAGGACAAGGAAAAGGTAGGAAAGTTCGCGCACGGTCCGTGGCCCGTTTGTTAGGACACTGCTCTGGCGTTCGCCTGGTGTTGATCGGAGAAACCACGGAAAACTTCCGATCAGAGCAGCAGGTCACTTCAATTCTCCCACAGAGAGTGACTGAATTCGTCCTAACTATGGAGCTAGTGTCGAAAATCCTATTACCGTCGGGAATAGAATCTTAGGATCTCCCGGTCAGAACTGCAGTGAGATGAGTTGATGCCCTGAGCCACCTCTCCCGGTAGGAAGAGGCAGAACGGAAATGGCTGAGGGGGGGAGGTCAGGCAGGGCAGCCCCGGCAGGCAAGGGTGGGGGCGAAATGTGATGAGCAGAAACAAGTAATAAAGCAGATGCTGGATGGACGGGCAAGCAAATTTCCATTATGGAAAAGGAGGACACTTCATATAGAATGTTTTAATGCAATAATTTATTTTTTCGTCAAGATGAAACACCTACTACTGAGAAAATAAATACTTCAATCATAGTCATCACTTTCACAATAACCCAACAGGCCTACTTCATTATCATTGCGGTCTTTTCCACTTTTATACCACAACTATTTGGTGGATGATGAAATCTCCCTCAACAATTAGAACTTTGCTTTGCAACAAACAAATTCAACGTTTCTTTAAGTATTCAAGGCTGTGTGGCATCATGCTCAAAATATACGCACCACAGATTTTACGTCCACAGGCCAGCAGAACAGTATTAACACTTCTGGGCCCAGAATCTATACCCAGCACCACAATACCACCACGTTGTACATAACAGCAATGGCAGCACTATCGCATTTAATGGAGTAAAGGACATTTCAAGGACTACAGTTGATCTATGGATTTGGTTGTTGTTAGGTGAGATACTTCAAAATAAATGTCATTTATATGTACATTTATATGTACATTTATTTGTACATTTATTTGTACATTTATTTGTACATTTATTTGTACATTTATTTGTACATTTATTTGTACATCTATTTGTACATTATTTGTACAAATGTTATGACGTAAGAAACACGAATAAGTTAAAAAAAGCAGAGTATCCTTCAAACATGGTACGTCTAGGTTGCTTTCAAATGTAATACCCTCCTTCGAATAAAAAAAGAGGACATTTCGCCCTTTCTTGTACAATATACTTGGACGGATTTTCTTACATCGAAAATAGGACATGGCCAGGCAAAAGAGGACGTATGGTAACTGTTGTATCCAAAAAAAGAACAGCGATTTCTAAAACTTTTTTATTACCGCAAGCCAACAAGAGATTCACTAATACAAGCCAGGTCGAACAATATTCCGTGAGATATTCCGTAGACGTTGCGATGTTTACTGTTTAGCCGTAGGAAGAGTCCGAGTCCGTAACCGTTCGGTAAAGCACTTCACTTGTCACTATACACGCTCAGGCAGTCACTTCTCACTGCCTACCACTCGCCGGGCGCCGCTCTTATAGCCCGCCCGGGCTGAAGGTCCGCCGGCCAGCTACCCGATAAGGGTGAGTTCTCCGGCTCCGGGGCTTGGCCGAGCGTGATGGAGCTGCGGCGTTGGTAATCGGCGCCCTCTCTTGAGCGGCGCCGGGACCACCTTCTGGCGGCAACTTTAAGGGTGCGCGTTCGACCATATCAGTAACCCTACCTGGTTGGACGGCGCAGGAGATGTGAACAAAGCACCCAAAGTCGCCCCATATTCGCGTGTGGAGGGGGGACGTACTGTTATGAATAGGGGCGGACTTTGATGACCTAAAACATGATCAATAAAATGCTTTTAATGATTTTAAAGTGCCCTAAAACGAAGAAAAATGGCGTAAATAATTAATCACAACCCTTTCAGATGAACAACTTAAACTGTTGAATATGTTACTGATGCAATCGAGGCTTCTTCCTTTTGTTCAAGTAAACTCCACTTGCAAACGTTCGGTTAGGTCTGTTATTTAAAAGAAAATCTCTGCCTTTATTTATCGCGAAATCGGCCGAACTGACAAAGGCGCCGATAAGCGTCACAGGAACCTTAGATTACACACAATGGCTGACATTACAAGATATGAGCAAAGAAATCGAATAGGCTACTCAGGAATTCTTTGGAGAAATTTTGTTGCACATCGTAAATATTGTGTCAAGGACGTGCCATTAAAATTATAATAAAATCTATGAAATCAACAAAAACTCCATTAAAATGACGTAAAAGGAAAAAATAACGTATTTGTCGAAATCGACGAAAAATGCATAAAAAATGGGTCAATTCGTTTTGTATTAACATAATAAGAATTTCTTTGCTAAACGGCATTGTTCTAACGTAAAAAGAAAAAATGACATTTCAATAAAAACCTCACTATTTGTGAGCGAGAATTGTTCTGCTTCCTTTTTCCACTTCTTTCGTATGTGAAACAGGATTTTCAGATAGCAGTGATCAAATGAATCCCCAAAATTAGATGCGTACTGAAATTTCTTAATTAGTGCCGAGATTCGATGAACTGTCTGACACCAAACAAGTCCATCCATCTCACCGACTTTTCTGAACTATCAATAAGTTGGTTTTAAAGTTTTCCTTACTTAGTCAAACATTAATTAAATTATTAATTTAAGTGTAAACGCTGCAAATTACTTGCATTAATTATGTTTTTCAATGTACGTATATAATAACAATGAGTAGATGATGATCTTACTTTTAGGAAAATATTATTTTGTTATTTTTATTAAAAATTCAATTTTAATGAGAGGAGGCATGGGCAGAATTTGTTACCTGAAGGAAGTCACGGCAGCAAAAAGTTTGAAAACCACTGATCTAGTATGTAGTAATTTACATCCTGTGTAAGTCAGAACCCATGTGTTGTGGTTCCTTGTTAAAGAAAATAAATTGACGACAAAACGTCCGTTTGTGTAAGAACGACCATTGATTAGTATTTTTGTAACTTGTTATTTTCCAAGTTTTCGTTATTTTGGGAATAAATCCTGTGGTCGGCATGAATGCAGGTCTAATATATATTTCTTACTTTTCACATTTTTTTTATTTTTAGATATTTATCTATCAGACCATATTATAGATGAATTATTTGTAATATATCTAAATTTATCTATATATTATATTTTAGTAGACATACTTTTGCCTTCCACTACTTCCTTTTCTTCTTCTTCTTCTTCTTCTTCTTCTTCATAATAATAATAATAATAATAATAATAATAATAATAATAATAATAGCACCGAGCGAAGTGGCTCAGTGCGTAGCGCACTGACTTCGTAATCGGGAGGTCCGGGTTTGATTCCCGGGCCGGCCATCCTGACCGGGGTTTTCGTGGATTCCCTCGGTCATAAAGGCGAATGCTGGGATGGTTCCAAAAGTCCACGATCACCTATCGCCTCCTAATCCATTCCTATCATCTTTCATCTCCCATACCCTCGGGCTAACAACCATGGGGGATAAAAATCGCATCCAGCTAAATGCTGGTCCCCCCTAAGAATTGTTGCAAGCACCTGCTACCGCGATAATAAATAAAAACTGAGCCACGGTATATGCAGGATGCTTGCTTGCGTGGTCCTAGTCGGCCGATTAACGAAATAATAATAATAATAATAATAATAATAATAATAATAATAATAATAATAATAATAATAATAATAATAATAGCGAAATATTTGCTATTTGCTATGGGCTCAGTACCATTATCTCGGTAGTAGGTGCATGTAACTTTATCTGAGGATCATTTATCTGAATCCGATTTTTATCCCCCAGGGTTGTTAGCCCAGGTGGGATGAAAGATGAAATGATGATGATAATGAGAGGTGAAACATACACAAACACACATACAGACAAAAAATGCACCCATGGCCAGGGAGGGACTCGAACACCCGCTACGGACTCGCCGATCTACTGGTCCAAGACCGCTACGGCACTACTGCCGTTGCCATCTCGGCCCTATGATCGGCTATTTATTATTATTATTATTATTATTATTATTATTATTATTATTATTATTATTATTATTATTATTATTATTATTATTATTATTATTGTTATTTTTATTATTATTATGAAAATAGTATAAATAAATACAGCAATAATTTCTTATTTTGTACCCAACAAATACTGCTTTGCACCCACTTTGCAGCTAAAAAAATATCTCTTCCTGAATTCCAGGAAAAAGGGCTTCGTCGAATCGAGTTCGTATCGGATCCGGGAGGCAGAGGACACAGAGGCCAATGAGAATTACATGGCCACGAAGGGAAATGTAGAAATCGGGCAGTGTATTAAAACATTTTTCTACTCCCGTTGTATAATTCTGTCACCTGATGACTGCAACTAGTTGTTTAATGGTAATCATTACGATTAGCAGTGGATTCACCCGAACGTTTTGGAGGGGGCCATTACAGATTTTTGTGAAATAATACACTCTATTATTACGTTGTATATTATTTTTTGTACTGTATATATGATACTATACATTATTTTTTAAATCTCACTATATACAAAACAAAGTCGGGTAGTTACAGCATTTATGACTCAAGAACTGGCTGGACCAATTTTAATTATCTCTAATTTGATCTCCGCCCCCGAATAGTAGAATAACTATTAAAATATTAGAAAAAATTACTAGATAACGCTGTAGAATAAAACTATATATTCGTATCAAATGCAACCCGCAACACAATCGGAAGACTTTTTTAAATCTGTATCGTTAAATAACTCCTAAACGAAGCGTTCTAGGGGCATTAAAAACTAAAAATTTGAGGCCATCCCTAAAGAAACGTTTCGCACAACTTAATCTATAGAATCAGTTGTTTTTGAACATTCTATTACATTTTTGCTGGTAGATAGGGAATGGGGAGAAGGTGAAGAGTGAGTGAGAGAGAGTGACAGAGAGAGAAACAGAGGGAGACAAACAGAGGGAGACAAACAGAGGGAGACAAACAGAGGGAGACAAACAGAGGGAGACAAACAGAGGGAGACAAACAGAGGGAGACAAACAGAGGGAGACAAACAGAGGGAGACAAACAGAGGGAGACAAACAGAGGGAGACAAACAGAGGGAGACAAACAGAGGGAGACAAACAGAGGGAGACAAACAGAGGGAGACAAACAGAGGGAGACAAACAGAGGGAGACAAACAGAGGGAGACAAACAGAGGGAGACAAACAGAGGGAGACAAACAGAGGGAGACAAACAGAGGGAGACAAACAGAGGGAGACAAACAGAGGGAGACAAACAGAGGGAGACAAACAGAGGGAGACAAACAGAGGGAGACAAACAGAGGGAGACAAACAGAGGGAGACAAACAGAGGGAGACAAACAGAGGGAGACAAACAGAGGGAGACAAACAGAGGGAGACAAAGAGAGGGAGACAAAGAGAGGGAGGCAAAGAGAGGGAGACAAAAAGAGGGAGACAGAAAGAGAGGGACAGAAAGAGAGGGACAGAAAGAGAGGGACAGAAAGAGGGACAGAAAGAGAGGGACAGAAAGAGAGGGAAAGAAAGAGAGGGACAGAAAGAGAGGGACAGAAAGAGAGGGAAAGAGGGGAGAGGATAGCTCAAGCATGGAAAGATCGCGCGTGGTCGGTGCACCGTTTGATAGGTTACCGCACCGGCATTCGCCTGGGATTGATCAGAGCAGCCGTCCGCTAAAATAATCCTCCCGGCAGCGGCTGAATTCGACCTCTATATCTAGCTAGCTAGTGTCGAAGAAGGAAGAGGTAGGGAGGATCGCGTGCTGCTCGTAGCCCGACATTCACCTGGCGGTGATTGGAGAAACCGCGAAAAACTACCAATCGGAGCAGCCAGCAGCAAGACAGACGTCTCCTCTGAGCAGTGACTGAATCCGACTTGCCAGTGTCGGGACTCGAACCTAGGATGGAGGCACTGCAGAGCCATCAGTTGATGCTCTGAGCCACCTCCCCCGATGTGCAGGTAGGAGCCAGTTACATGACAGTGTGAGATGTGAGCGCTCCGGATTTAGAAACCCGTGAGCGAGAATTTCGTGTGTCGGGCACGAAAACCACTTTGGTTTAAATTGGTCATGGCCATCTTGAGTTATAAATGCTGTAACTAACCCCACTTGTTTTGTTTTGTATATAGCGGGATTTAAAAAATATTGTTATATAGTATCATATATACATTACAAAAAATAAAGTACAATGTAATAATAGAGTATATTATTTCACAAAAATTTATTATGGCCCCCTCCAAAAACGATCGGATGAATCCACTGCTAATCGTAATGATTACCATTAAGCAACTAGTTGCAGTCATCAGGTGACAATTATACAACGGGAGTAGAAATATGTTTTAATACACTACCCGATTTTTACATTTCCCTTCGTGGCCATGTAATTCTCATTGGCCTCTCTGTCCTCTGCCGCCCGCATAAGATACCAACTCGATTCGTTCAGCGTGAAGCGCGAATTCGAAAGCTCCCAGTGCTCTTTTGCAGCTGGATGTTGAGATCCGGCGTCGACCTACACGATGAACCCCACACCTGTCGATCTATTGATTCATTCATTCAATTGTGATAAAGAAACTACTTTTTGTGAGCCGTTCATACCGAAAACTTGGTTTGCGGTAAAATCTCTCCGTTTATCCATATGCCTGCCCGTCCGTCAGTGCACGTTAGAGGACTAAACCGTACACAGAATTTGACCAAAACTGATATTCCTCGTTGATCTGGATGACGTTGCGGTCCCTTGAATTTAAAACGGATATTTTGGTTTTGGGGCTTACTTGGCTATATGATGCTTCAAGGTTCTCTCAAATCCTATCTTCGTTAAATTCGTTTAAAGTTCAAAAATTGCAAAATTTTAAAAATCTTCCTACAATTCTATTATTGAATATAGAGATTTCTTTTCAAGGAAATCTGTTCTTTAAAGTTAAATCATTAAATAAAGTAATGTGTTCAAAATGTGAGTGTTTTAGTCATAATTTAGAATGAAAAGAAGGCAATTTTGAAAATAAGTTCCAGTTTCTTCTTCTTTTGTTGGGGCAAAGAATGTTTTAAAATGGCGAAGGTCTCGTTTTTATTGAACTCTTGAACTATGAATTTTCCAAAATTGCAACAACAAAAAAAATGCGAGAAAGTATATACTGTAGTAGCACAGTAGTTTCATTATACAATGAGGATCTAATGAACCAACGAAGACAAAACTGCAGCCACAGCCCAAGGAAACTGGTGGCGTACAAAAACAAATTGGTGGCATTGGAAAGGGTGTGTCATAAAATGAGATTTTCACTTTTTTACATGGAAAAAGATGTACTTCCATATGCCCATTCAATTATAAGGAATTTATTCACGCATTAAGTTTTGTATTAATCCTGTGTGTATGTGAATAACCTGGCCGTATTTTTGAACCCTAAGTGTCACTGAACAGTTCTCATATTTTACTCAAACTCACTTTTGGTTCTCAGACTCATTCGAAAGCTCGCGCTTCGTATAGTACGTATTTTCTAATGCTCAATACAAAAAATAATTCAACACCAAAATTGTATACGTTAGAAATTATCGTAAATTTTCAAAAATAAATCAACTTAGGATCATTAGTTCCATAAAGGTAGTGCATGTTTTTTTGCTCGTGAGCTGGCAGCGATTTTCCCCCACTGGATGGTGAAATACGGCGGCAACCTACCGTCGGATAGCAGAACTTCCCCAACCAGGTATCTCCCACCAGCGGGGCATAACCCCAGCTGGGACCAGCTCCAAGCTCCCGACGGCTCTCCCGGCACGTGTGGATGTGTAGTGCATGTAGGTGTGTGTGTGTGTGTGTGTGTGTGAGTGTGTGTGTGTGTAAGGGGAGAAGGTAGAAGACAAAGAAGATTTAGAAAAGATCGCGTCCGGTCCGCGGCCAGTTTGTTAGGGCACTGCTCCTGAATTCTGCTAGTGCTAATTGCAGAAACTATGGAAAGCTACCGATCAGAGACGCAGGCAGCTAGAATTCCCCTCCAGACAGCGACCGCATTCAATCTAGCAGGCAAGGCTAGTGTCGAAAAACCCGATCCCGTGGGAACTCGAAACTAGAACCTCCCGGTCAGAGGCACTGCAGTTACATCAGTTGCTGCCCTGAGCCACCTCTCCCAGTAACGTCGCTCGTAACCTAGCTGTGTAGGTAGTGTGGAAAATGCTGCCACCGTGGGGAGTGTAACCCTAGGACCTCCCGGTCAGAGGCACTGTAGTGACATCAGTTGATGCCCTGAGCCACCTCTCCCAGTAACTTCGCTCGCAACCTAGCTGTGTAGGTAGTGTGGAAAATGCTGCCACCGTGGGGAGTGGAACCCTAGGACCTCCCGGTCAGAGGCACTGCAGTGACATCAGTTGCTGCCCTGAGCCACCTCTCCCAGTAACGTCGTTCGTAACCTAGCTGTGTAGGTAGTGTGGAAAATGCTGCCACCGTGGGGAGTGGAACCCTAGGACCTCCCGGTCAGAGGCACTGCAGTGTCATCAGCTGATGCCCTGAGCAACCTCTCCCAGTAACGTCGCTCGTAACCTAGCTGTGTAGGTAGTGTGGAAAATGCTGCCACCGTGGGGAGTGTAACCCTAGGACCTTCCGGTCAGGAGCACTGCAGTGACATCAGCTGATGCCCTGAGCCACCTCTCCCAGTAACTTCGCTCGTAACCTAGCTGTGTAGGGAGCGTGGAAAATGCTGCCACCGTGGGGAGTGTAACCCTAGGACCTCCCGGTCAGAGGCACTGCAGTGACATCAGTTGATGCCCTGAGCTACCTCTCCCAGTAACTTCGCTCGTAACCTAGCTGTGTAGGTAGTGTGGAAATTGCTGCCACCGTGGGGAGTGTAACCCTAGGACCTCCCGGTCGGAGGCACTGCAGTGACATCAGTTGATGCCCTGAGCCACCTCTCCCAGTAACTTCGCTCGTAACCTAGCTGTGTAGGTAGTGTGGAAAATGCTGCCACCGTGGGGAGTGTAACCCTGGGACCTCCCGGTCAGAGGCACTGCAGTGACATCAGCTGATGCCCTGAGCCACCTCTCCCAGTAACTTCGTTCGTAACCTAGCTGTGTAGGTAGTGTGGAAAATGTTGCCACCGTGGGGAGTGTAACCCTAGGACCTTCCGGTCAGGAGCACTGCAGTGACACCAGCTGATGCCCTGAGCCACCTCTCCCAGTAACTTCGCTCGTAACCTAACTGTGTAGGTAGCGTGGAAAATGCTGCCACCGTGGGGAGTGTAACCCTAGGACCTCCCGGTCAGAGGCACTGCAGTGTCATCAGCTGATGCCCTGAGCACCTCTCCCAGTAACGTCGCTCGTAACCTAGCTGTGTAGGTAGTGTGGAAAATGCTGCCACCTTGGGGAGTGTAACCCTAGGACCTCCCGGTCAGAGGCACTGCAGTGACATCAGTTGATGCCCTGAGCCACCTCTCCCACTACCTTTGCTCGTAACCTAGCTGTGTAGGTAGTGTGGAAATTGCTGCCACCGTGGGGAGTGTAACCCTAGGACCTCCCGGTCGGAGGCACTGCAGTGACATCAGTTGATGCCCTGAGCCACCTCTCCCAGTAACTTCGCTCGTAACCTAGCTGTGTAGGTAGTGTGGAAAATGCTGCCACCGTGGGGAGTGTAACCCTGGGACCTCCCGGTCAGAGGCACTGCAGTGACATCAGCTGATGCCCTGAGCCACCTCTCCCAGTAACTTCGCTCGTAACCTAGCTGTGTAGGTAGTGTGGAAAATGTTGCCACCGTGGGGAGTGTAACCCTAGGACCTTCCGGTCAGGAGCACTGCAGTGACACCAGCTGATGCCCTGAGCCACCTCTCCCAGTAACTTCGCTCGTAACCTAGCTGTGTAGGTAGCGTGGAAAATGCTGCCACCGTGGGGAGTGTAACCCTAGGACCTCCCGGTCAGAGGCACTGCAGTGTCATCAGCTGATGCCCTGAGCAACCTCTCCCAGTAACGTCGCTCGTAACCTAGCTGTGTAGGTAGTGTGGAAAATGCTGCCACCGTGGGGAGTGTAACCCTAGGACCTCCCGGTCAGAGGCACTGCAGTGACATCAGTTGATGCCCTGAGCCACCTCTCCCAGTACCTTCGCTCGTAACCTAGCTGTGTAGGTAGTGCGGAAAATGCTGCAACCGTGGGGAGTGGAACCCTAGGACCTCCCGGTCAGAGGCACTGCAGTGACATCAGTTGATGCCCTGAGCCACCTCTCCCAGTACCTTCGCTCGTAACCTAGCTGTGTAGGTAGTGCGGAAAATGCTGCCACCGTGGGGAGTGTAACCCTAGGACCTCCCGGTCAGAGGCACTGCAGTGACATCAGTTGATGCCCTGAGCCACCTCTCCCAGTACCTTCGCTCGTAACCTAGCTGTGTAGGTAGTGTGGAAAATGCTGCCACCGTGGGGAGTGTAACCCTAGGACCTCCCGGTCAGAGGCACTGCAGTGACATCAGTTGATGCCCTGAGCCACCTCTCCCAGTACCTTCGCTCGTAACCTAGCTGTGTAGGTAGTGCGGAAAATGCTGCCACCGTGGGGAGTGGAACCCTAGGACCTCCCGGTCAGAGGCACTGCAGTGACATCAATTGATGCTCTAAGCCGCCTCTCCAGGTGCGGAATCCAGGGTAATATATTACCTAACGTGTTTCGTTTTTCGTGTCGAGTTTTCGCGAATGAAAGTAAGCCAGCGTGTAATTTTGTGCAATGTTCTAAGGGTTCGTCTGTCACAAGTATTGTTGTTTATCTGACACCCTCGTAAAGTAAATTGGAAGTAATATGGGGTAACGAAATACCCCTGGATGCATGCGTGTGTGTGTGTCTGTGTGTGAAGTGTGTGTGTGTGCGTACCTTCCCCCCTAAAAATTAAAATATCTTATTTTGCACTAACCATGAAGGCAGCCTTGAAGCTCTCTACTATGCACTTTGGTTAAAGTATAAACTAGCGTACGAGCAAAGCAAAAACAATTGACATGAAATGTGTGAAGTCAAAGAACAAATGTGTATGCAAAAAAAAATGCCTCAAACGCAACAAATATAACTTCCAAGAACACGGATTAACACTGGTTTGCATGCAATATCAGATCATTATAAGTGAAACAAAATTGCAGTTTGTCTCCTGACCTGTCAGCATGGTACGTAACACAAAGACGCCATGTCGCAGGTTGCTGAGTAAATCCTGCTATCCCGAGGGAGAGACTTCTGCGACTCAGCGATACAAATTGTAATCCCATAATGTGACAAATGTCTCAACTTTGGCGGATAAATCAAGCAACATCTGCCACAATAATATTTTCCCTTGAAATTGTATTTTCTCTTTGTTCACGACCCAGCAAAACGTACTTTTTGGATACATTACTTATTGCCGTTATTACCATTTCGTTTCGGAATGAGAGGAGTCATTCTTGATCCTGCCCGGAAAATACCACCGGGTCAAGTCCAAATCGCAAAATTCGAAATTTAAACGAGAATATTAATTCTGTGCAAAGGAATACAGAGCAGAACTCTGCTAATAACACAGGCATGGAGGGGTAGGCTTGGTGCAGCGGGGCAGGTGAGACTAAAAGAGAAAGAGTGCGGTGCCGAATGAATGAGAAAAAAAAAACATGAAATTTGTATTATCACTAGGGCGAGGATTTTTATCTCCTAAAAATCTTGAAATGTGCTTGTTAAACGTACATTTATGACCCAAAAAGTTTCAAATATGCACTAAAATGCGATTAAATTTATCAATATTCCATAACTCGTATAAACCTTTCTTTATAAAAATCAGAAGATGCATGCTTGGAAAGTATATATATATATATATATATATATATATATATATATTATATATATATATATATATATATATATATATATTCCAAGCATGCGTCTTATAAATATAAGCTTCTATTGTAATTAAATATGCCAAATAAGCGGATGAAATGCAGCAACAGGAAAAATCGGTCAAACATGAACTTATATGTACTAACACATCAACGTAGCATCCAAATCTAAACAAATGTAAAAAAAATTGACTTGGCTATGCACTGAAGCAAAGGGCAAAAATATGCAAAATCATAGAAATCCGAACCTTATCATTATTATTAAATCATTAAAGTGAACCCTCTTTATCTCGTATTCGCGTAACACGAATTCCGTGATAACACGAAGAAAATATAAGTTCTGATGACGAAACATGAAACAATATGAAACAATGATACGTAGGAACTTATGAACTACGAACAAACGTATGAAACAATAATACTATATAATAATCCGATAAAACGCATTTTTGTATCACAAACACCGCTGATTCCAGTTGCTTGGCATTCGTGTTAACAGGCGTTCCCTGAATTACTAACCCTATTGTTATTAAGTTATAAACCGAGAGTCGGCATTATTGATTCCTCACAGCAACAACCACCGCTTCAATTCCGGGTCGTTCGGAAAACTCGGAATCCAACCGGGCTCTTCATTTCCGCGTACATGAGTACCATGAACACCGCCTTAACCGGTGGCGCACCCGGGATCAGAAGCGCGCGCGCGGGCGGGTGGGAGGGGGGAGGAGAGGGCGGCGGCGACCAAAAGACAGAGCCGGGCGGCAGGCCGCGCTGCGAGAGCGGTCGCGCGGCCGGGAGGGGTGAGAGCGAGAGAGAAGTAGAGGGAGAGGGAGAGGGACAGAGAGAGAGGGTAGCGCTCTCGGGAGGGCGTGGGGCGCGGCGCGGCGTAGCGGTCCGACGCCCGCCCGGTAGGAATCAATACCAGGCCGCCGCCGCCGCCGCCTCCGCCTCCGCCGCCCGCCGCGCAGCCCGGCGCGACGCTCGCCACGGCCCAGGCTCCCCCGCGCGCAGAACCCGGCGCCCCGCCACGCCTCGCCACGCCCCGCACGCCGCCCGGAGTCGACTCCGGATCCGGCACAGCGCCGGTAGTTTCAGGGCGCACTTAGGCAACCGTTTGGATTTCGTCCGGGTTACATCACCGTCTATTGGCTGAGAGATTTGGACACGTAGATCACTGAATTTCCATCATTCGACTGTGGCCATCTCTCGAATTTGCTGATATCTTCACATTTTCGTCTCAGTTTTCTTGCGAGTTTAAAATTTGGGCTCTGCGTGAGGGTGAAATCCAGAGCTAGGACATATAATCCCGGCGTGCACCTCACCATGCCCCGCCCCGCCACGCCCTCCCCTCCACGGCGCTCGGAGTCGACACCGGACCGGCACAGCGCCGGTAGTTTCAGGGCGCTCCTAGGCAACCGTTTGGATTTCGTCCGGGTTACATCACCGTCTATTGGCTGAGAGATTTGGACACGTAGATCACTGAATTTCCATCATTCGACTGTGGCCATCTCTCGAATTTGCTGATATCTTCACATTTTCGTCTCATTTTCCTTGCGAGTTTAAAATTTGGGCGCTGCGTGAGGATGAAATCCAGAGCTAGGACTTACGAGTATATAATCCCGGCGTCTACCCCATCATACCCCGCCTCAACCAACCCCGCCACGCCACGCCCAGCACAGCGCTCGGAGTCGAATCCCGATCCGGCACAGCGCCGGTAGTTTCAGGGCGAACTCGCACTCTTTGGCAACCGTTTGGATTTCGTTCGGGTGACATCACCTTTCATGGGACAAGAGGTTTGGGGACGTAGATCATTGAACACCGAACACTGAATACCCATCATTCCACTGGGGCAATCCCCCAAATATGCCGATATCTGCAGATTTCCGTCTTCAATTCCTCTGCGAGTTTAAAATTCGAGCTCTGCGTCAGGTTGAAATCCAGAGTTAGGACATATAATCCCGGCACCACGCCCCGTCTCGCCACGCCCCGCACGGCGCTGGAAGTCGACCGGCACAGCGCCGGAAGCTTCAGGGTGAACTCACACACTTTGGCAACCGTTTGGATTTAGTAGCCGTCCATCGGCCGGGGGACGTCACCTTGTACTGGTCGAGAGATTTCGAGACGTAGATAATTGAACACCGAACATTGCATTTTCATCATTCGACTGCGGCAATCTCTCGAATTTTCTATCTTCACATTTTCGTCTATTAACTCTCTTGCGAGTTTATAATTCGGGCTCTGTGTGAGGGTGAAATCCAGAGTTAGGACATATAATCCCGGCGCCCCGCCCCGCCCCGCCACGCCACGCTCCGCACGCCTTCGTGTCGTCCGTCACCTTCGTAACGTCCACGCCGAGAGGTTTGGAGACTTAGATCATTGAACCCTGCCCCACTGGGGCAATCCCTTGAATATGCTGATATCTGCAAATTTCCATCTTCAATTCCTCTGCGAGTTTAAAATTTGGGCTCTGGGTCTCGTTGAAATACAGAGCTAGGACATATAATACCGGTGTTCACCTCACCACGCCCCGCTTCACCACGCCCCGACTCGCCACGCCCCCCACGGCGCTCCAAGTCGACTCCCGACCGGCACAGCGCCGGTTCCTGCAGGGCGAACTCTCACTCTTTGGCAGCTGTAACCGCCCATCATGCGGTTTACATTACGTTCAATTGGCCGGAAGGTTTGGGGACGTATAACACCGAGCGCCGTACATTGAATATCCAACATTCGACAATGGCAATCTCTCGAACTTACCGATATTTTTTCGTCTTTTAATTCTCTTGCATTTGAAAATTCGGACTCTTTTTTCAGGGGAAAATCCAGAACTTGGATTTAAATGATCCCGATGCCCACCCCGCTCATTCACGTCACGCCACGCCAGGTCACGCCACGCCATGCCACGCCATGCCACGCCCCGCCCCGCCCCGCCACGTCACGCCATGTCACGTCACGTCACGCCACCACGTCACGCCATGCCATGTCACGTTACGCCATGCCACACCACGCCATGTCACGCCACGCCAACCCTCGCAATGCCACGCCATGCCACGCCACGCCACGCCACGCCACGCCACGCCATGCCACTTGGAGTCGTCTCCGAACTGGCACACCGCCAGTTGCTTCAGTGCAAACTAGCACTCATTGGTAGCAGTTTGGATTTCTGTCCGGGTCACATCCGGGTTACATTCAATTGGCGGATGAGGGTTTTTGAAACTTAGAACCCCCGTACAACGAATTTCGATCGTTCAACTGAGGCAGTTTCCCGAATTTGCTGATACCTACAATTGCTCGTCTTTTAATTCTCTTACAAGTTCAAACCTCAAACACTTTTCCAGAGTGAAATCCAGGGCAATGATAGACGCGTCGCCAACTCGTAGTCGAGTGCGTACCAACGTTGCCAAACCTATCAGTATCCTGATATTTTAACCAGGATTTTAATGAAAATAGCATGTACCAGGATGAAAACATCCTGGTAAATTAAAATACCAGGATTTTCAGTCTAGGGTAATTGATAATGTACGATTGAAAATTCGTATAATAGTTTTAAACTGTTGAATTAAAAATATTGGTGGAAACACTACCGTAAAACATTAAAGATAACTTAGGATGGACTTTTATCCCACATGGTATAGCGGATAGGACGTGTTAGTGTCCCTTTTTGTTTATCAATATAAAATAAGTGGATATCGAGTAAAGTTTAACGAGCTTCCCGTGCGTGTTAAGATCATAATAGAGTTATAATATGAACAAGTTCAGTATTTAAATCAATTGTCATGGGTACTAAAAATTTTAGTGAAGAACCAGGATTTATGTTTATTGGTACTGAGATAAACATTCGGTCATCTGGTAACGCTGTCCTCGCCCAGTGCTCCCCGCCAAGCCCGTAGCTTCAGGTCAAAAACGCACCCTATGGTGACTGTTTGGATTTCGTAACCTCTCGTCGTCCGTTTTATGTCCCTTTCAGGTGTGGGAACAGGACTAATTGAATTGAATTGAATTGAATTTGCCTTGTTTTACGTGGCGAGACTCGGGCCATCAGGCCCGCTCTTCCGGCTGACCACGCAAATTTCGCTACGCTCCTTTCATCTAGCAGAGAAATGAGGTATTTCTTGGGCGAGAAACAGGCGATTTGAATTTAGCTCAGAGGCTACGTCATTTAGGCTTGAGGATCTTTTACATGCAAGTAAATCTACGAACATGGGACAGCCGGCTATACTTCCCCTCCGAAGGAAGGCGTACGAAGGATTTTGTCGCCCTAAAAATCCACGGCTTCGATCGGGTTTGAACCCATCGATCGGGTTTGAACCCATCGCCGCCGCACGCGAGTGATGACCATAACATTTGACGCGTTCGGGTACACGAAATAATCGATTAATCCGTTCTTACATGTGAATTCTGCCTTTGATCGAACGAAACTATCTATTGCACGATTTTGATGCTAATCGAGCTTCTACTTCTATTTAGACTACTCTCAGCTTCCCACAGTCTGACCGCGGTTTCCACTTCGAGCCTTTGGCACTTTGGCAATGGTACCGATTGCGGTAGCTCAGGGCATCAATTGATTCAATTAGCCTGCAGTGTCTGTGACCATGAGATCCAAGGGTTCCACTCCAGACGGCAGAATTTTTGACACTAGCTACTTAGGTTGATTCAATTCTACTCTTTGAGTGGACAAGAATTCTAGAAGCCGGCTGCTCAGATCGGTAGTTTTACTGAGGCTTCTTCGATCAACATCAGGCGAATGCTGGAACAGTACCCTAACAAAAAAGATACGTACCGCGCGCGATCTTTCCTTCCTCTTCCTTGACCTGTCCTCGCCTCTTACTTACACACTCGTACCCTTACCAGGGGCGGAGTCAAAGGTGAATTTTGGGAAGGGAAACTCAAAAAGGTTTGGTCGAATATGTCATATTACAGATTTTATAAAATGTCGCAGGTTACACCCAGCTCATGCTGCGATACGATTTTATTCTTTTTAATGATTATCCGAAAATATTTTGGCTTGAAAGCTTGGGACAAGTTCAAATTAATATTTACTGAAAAATTTTAGGGGGTGGTAATGTTTGTTATTTTCTTCTCCGTGGATCTGTGCCTGCACTGGGGGTTATTCTCAAAACATGCCGGGTGTCCAATCGGGGCCGATCCGGTGGCCGAAATCGCTAAGGCAGTAGTGCCGTAGCGATCTCGTACCGAAAGATAGCGGGTTCGAGTCCCGCATCGGGCATGGATGTATTGTGTTCGTCCTTTCACTCCCTATAATCATCATATCAGGGAAGGCAACGGAAAACCACCCTGAATAATTTATCCCAAGAAAACCCGTTATGGGTCACCTAACTTCCGTATATGAAAGATAGGACCAAAAAAGAAGAAGTCCAGTCGGGAACTTAGAGCTTGTCCCGGCTGGGGCGATGTCCTACTGTTGGGAGATACCTGGTTGGAGAAAACCCCGCTAGCTAACTAGTAATGTCGGCGCCGGGTCACGCCCTCCAGCAAAGGAAGATAATCGCCCCCCCCCCCCCGATATAAAACATGCAATACACTTACGGCAATCTCAGTCGACGGACCCGTTAACTATTAATATTGGTGCCGTAAGTTTAGTGCATGTTTTGTAGTGTTGTTGTAAATCAATCGCCAGACGGTAAAATGACGATGGACACGCCCTTTTCCCGACCTCTAACACCTCACTAAATTGGTCAAGAATTGTAAATTAGTTCAATGGAAAGTCACGAAACCGAAATTATCAGGTACTCAACCATGTCTCCTGGCATTGCTGTTTTTAGGGTTTACGACATTGGTTAACCGACTTAACTTTTATCTTCTGCCGGCCTCCCTCGCAGTGCTTGCCGAGGCCCGTAGTCAGGGCTTGTTTATTCAGGGTCAACAAGCTCTCTTTGCCAACCTATAGTGTCACTGTAACTTGTTCTTCTAGAGGCCTACCGTTTTCCCGAGACCTGCTGAAACATGGTTCTGAGTCGACGATGAAACACACGTATACCTTGGATAACCTTGGATATACACGTTGGATAAGTGCAGGAATCGAATGTAGTTCATTGTATTTTCCAATATTTTCGAGAGAGATTGGTGTCTCAGACATGTAGATCTTTTGAATGTGTATTATTAGTTCAGTTTACATTTGCAAATGGAAGAATTAGCGTCTACAATTTGAAAGTGGAAGCCAAACCAAAAATTTATGAATAGTATCGAGGTGAAACATTATCTGGCCAATGCTGCAGAAGGCAGATGACAGGAGACCAGAAAAGGCGTTTTTGTAATTTCACTGGAAAAATCAAATTGGCTTCCGTATGGGATCATTCAATCTGGCAGAAAATGTATCATAAATAATGTAGTGAAGTATAGCCACCAGAAAAAATTGGGTTTTTTTATTATCATTAGAAAGATCTTAGTGCCGAGAAGTAGATTAGTTTGAAGTGTTTGATAACGGTTTCAAATGTGATAAAAGACGTCCATTACGTAGAATAGATACTCTTAGTCAGTCATGAAACAAGTGAATTTATTTACCTCACTCAATTAAAACACAATTTTTAACGTTTGTTAATTTCTTTCTTTAACTTTGTATAATCATTACATAATGAGCACAGGTTTTCTTTTCTTTATAACAACATATGTTTCGTATAATTTTCTGTATGAATGATAAAATTATTTTCTTGTTTGTAAATTGGGTTGTCATTGTGATATATATCGGATTTTGTTTTCTTTAGACGCTTACTTAAACTGCACTTAAGCATAAGCATTAGCTCGTTTAGATGCATCTGCTGTATTTGTTAACTTTGTGAAAATAAATACAATTTATTATTTACTTAAAAAATTAGTTGTTGTTACTTAAAAAATTTGTTGTTAGCCTGGCACGAAATTCGCAGAGGAAAGATCCTCATTCTGGAAAATATTTAAGTTAATTTGACTTTTATTCCAAAAATTCAAAACGTAAGATATGTTTTTTGACTCCCTGACAGTGAGCTAGAAGTGAGGTCCCTGAGAAGGTAGGTAATCGAATCTTCTAAACGAGTTCTTAAAGACTAATAGAGGACGCGTTACATACAATGTTTTTTCTTATTATTTCTAGTTTATCGGTTATTCAAATTTAACATTTATCACTTAAGTTATTGAGTTAAGAAATAGTTGATTTTCTGTAGCATGGGTTAGTGGTACTGATTGCCTTGTTTGTGATCAAACAGTTGTATGATTTTTCTGCTAATTGAGCAGCTGATTTAGAAAAAAATGTCCGGGAATTTTGCAGTATTGACAGATATTTACGTGTCAGATGATATTCGGGAGGAGGAAGAAGCTGCAAGCTATAATTTGATGCCCTCTAAATCTTTAACCACTTATGAGAAAGCTTAAGATTTATTTTGTGATTGGCGAACGAAAGGGAATGTTTGAGGCATTAACGAAGAGATTATGCTAGCATGCTAATTTTATTACATCTATACCAAAATAATTGTAAAAATAAATGTTCTTTACATTTATTCACAAAATTTGTGTTTTGTGTCAATATCATATTTAACCCAAGATTTATGAGCAATGATAAAATCTAAACCCTCGACCATTTTAATGGCCATGTGAAGGAAATTTGTTTTCGGGACATGTCAATGCAATGGAAAGTCTTTCGACACGGGTAATTGTCTTGCAGAAATCCAAAGGGGTTTTGGAAATGGTCGCGACTAGGAACGAATTTTCCTACTAATATGAGGATATAATAATAGTAATAATAATAATAATAATAATAATAATAATAATAATAATAATAATAATAATAATAATCCAACATTCTCAACAAGACATTTTGCAATAGACCTTCATACTCCTTTTTGGGATGTACGAGAAACACAGTAGAACAAAATATGTTATCTCAAATTTTTGTAGTTTTCTCTTGTCTTGTCCCTCTAATAAAATAATTAACAAGGAATTCCAATAGTATTTGTGCAGTTATTGATTTGGACGTAGTCGAGGTGAATCGGTATCACTAGTTTAGGCCAAATTCACGTTTTCGTTCGGTTCCCGATATTTCCTTCTATTATCCAGCGATTTCCATTGACTTCATACATCACTTTAAACTTTCTAAACAGCTATAATTTTGCACATTTTTTTGTAATGATATAAACATTTCGTAGTAAACGTTTGGAGAAAATTCGAGTTTTCGAATCAGTAAACGTCCTTCAACGAAAGCAACCACGTCTTTTTAACAATAGATCCACGAGTAAACATATACACAGCATTTGTCCTCTTTTTTCCCCCCTTTGTTTCCCAGAATCCTTCTGTGAGAGTCGTGGACGAGCCGTAACCTTTCAAAGCGATCGTGTTATGCAGCTGACCTTTAACCAGTCGCAAAAGCGGTTGGCTGGCAGAACAAGAACTGTTGCTAAGGCAATCACAACGCAGGCTTCGTTTTGTGAAGTGCCGGGGTATTGTCATTTCTCTCCACCTAGCAACGGGGTATCATGTTAAAAGACCGTGGAGAAACAAGCAGGAAGCTTCGTGAGTTGGTGGAGACAAGATCGTCAGCAAAAGGCAGGGGGTGTTCAGTAATGCAACGGGTTATCGTTGCCATTTCTCTCCACTCAGAAACGGGATATCATTTTAAAGGACCGTGAAGAAACAAGTGGAAAGCTTCGTAAGGTCGTGTAGAGTAGATCGAGGGCTACTCTGTCCCACAGGTTGTGTGGTTTCAAGCAAGTGGATGATTTGCTAAAGACATAATAGCAGTGACTATTTCACACGTGAAATTAAAACCAATAGTGCTTAACTATACATACAAAATGCCCCAATCAGAGCGGTGTATCTCTAAACGTTTATCACTTTGTTTATCCGTTTTTTCTTACCGCTTCTACCTACTTGCCAATCATAAACTGTGACTCATCTATCTTAGGAGGCAGTATACATCGATTGCTATTATCGATGTACAATAAACAGCGTATGCACTACAACATAACCTCTGATTTTAACATGCGCTTTCAGTTATTTTCATTAGTTGGCGCATTTTGGAACTCTGTTGTAAATAATTTCGTTCGGGGAATAGTCCTATTAACTACCACACTGATTTGAAAATTCTTAGATAAATCCCCTCCTTGTTTTGCGAGTCGGGAATTTATCGAAAATTTCCAAAGTATTACCTATGATAACTTCCGTGTTTAAATGAGTGAATGTAAATTGTGAAACTGTTAAATGGAAAACATTTAAGAAACACGAAGCTTTGTAAATTCTTTCCGCTTGTTTTAATGATAAGAAATAGAGTTTGTGTTCAGTCAACAGTTTAATATTTTTACGGGATGAAATAATGGTTACAAGGTGCCTTTATCAGTCGTTCTAAAGAGTAGTAGAGCAATGTAGAAAGACTATATTCCACTCCGCACTCTAGGAGTAAATAACTTCAGTTCCAGCCATTTGTCGCGCGCCAGGGGCCAAGGTTATTTATCGAGATCTCGTTCGGTCACTTTACGAACACGGCCGAGCGGAAATAGCAAAGTTGGCGCAGTCGAAAGAAAAAGCAAAGTAGCTGCCAAATATCTGAAATATTAGGCGTGATTTCAACACGCGTTATCGAAATAAAGGAAATGAAACTTCCGTAATAGGTGAAGAAATACTAATCTATCTTCCTTAACAATGTAATAACCTCTTGATTAAAAATCAGAATGTTACTTGATTTGCTTTTCATTGAGCGATTACTAACTCTCGATGTGATAATGATTCCTTCCGTTAAATCTCAATAACCTACCTCACTGAAATAAGGTTTTCACAGCATAAAATATTACTGGATAATTTGCGCAATCCTATCAAATTTCGGGGACACATCTCAATAGTTTTAATTTATGCGGGAGAATTATTTTAATCAACATAAAGCCGTTTTCTTGGCATAAAAGTATTTCACACCATATCTCGGGTGTTTTTTGAATTATCTTGATATAATTTTTACTAGTAAAAATCTAAAGATATTTCTTGCCTTGTTGTTTACTTGATTGTTTACAAAAGCCACTCTCGGCATCTGAAGTCACACTGTCAATGTCAGTGACAGACACAAAAAAACCTATTTTATCCTCCAACGAACAGAAAAATTCATGTTCGTTTACTTCGATATAATATGATTAAAGTATTCCAATATTCAACGTATCCAACAATACCTCACAGTTAAAGTATTGCTATTTTAATAGTTGAAATTCAACGCATGAAAATAATTAATAGATTTAATCAAGACCACGCACACATTTTGGTAAAATCGAAACTGTCAAATAAATAAAGGAAATAATAAACCCGATAAGATTCACGTTTACAATAAAAAAGAATTGTAAACATTTATTTCAAATACGAATCAATATCAATCGCACTAGATGGATATATTTCTAAACAATTTTTTCCAAGTGCTGTATTTCAATACACTTTTGTTATATTTACAATTTCTTACACTATAATAATCACGTGATGCAAGATTATCAATTAATAATATCTACAAACTAAGAAATATGAACAAATTTAATTCAATCACGTTTCCGTAACTTATAAAATGTACTTATCTTTAAAGTTCAACGAAGACAATAAAAATGAGAGCAAAAAATTTAATTTTTGTTCGTCTCACTCTATGATCGAGAATATTTTTTGGATATTAGTCTCTAGGATTAATCTCTTTTTCATTAAAATGTACGAAAATAAAACTAAAAACACTTTTCCTTAGATTCTTTAGATTTCTTTTTCCAAGTATTAGACTTCCCCCAGATTTAACGAAACTTTTAATGATAGTTTATTAAAATATAATAAACAAATATAAAATAAAGATGAGAAACATATTTACACAATTATTTACAACTATATCAGTAACCATTTTTAAAAAGAGGTGCTTCTTACCTTTTCAGAAGCTGCAGCAGAACCATTTTCACGTAGCCTCCTACTTACAGGACGTTTGCCCCTCACAAGAAAAAATCTCGAACAAAATAAATACGGTTCACAATCCCATTTACTTTTTTTGTCACCAAAACAAATAACAAAACCAACACTTAACATCGAAAGATGACCGAACACGAAACACATCACGTGGCACACGCGTCCGATTACTCAAGGAATTCGATGCGAATTGTGCGAAAGAAGGCCCTCGGAGCTATGCACTCGCAATCACCAAACCGGTGCCCCTGGCGGCCAATCAGAACTCATCACGGGTGACTGTTCAGGGAAAGTAGATGAAGTGGCACTTTTATTAATTATATAAATACGTCGGGCTGAACTTTCACACAAGACTCAACTGGAAAACACACATAACACTGAAAGAATAACAGACAAAAATAAAAATAGCTTAACTTAAACCACCTGGAGAGATGGCTCAGGGCATCAACTGATGTTACTGAAGTGTCTCTGTCCGGAAGGTCCTAGGTTCGAATCCTGACGGTGGCAAGATTTTCGACACGACAGAACTAGGTCGAATTCAACGGCCGGCTGCTCTGATCGGTAGTTTTCCGTGGTTTCTCCCATCAACACGAAGCGAATGCCGGAGTATTACCCTAACAAACGGGCCACAGACCGCGCGCAATCTCACCTTCCTGTTCCTTGTTCTGTCCTCACCCATTACATACCCCCACTTACACTAACATACCCTACACGACCTCACATGCCGGGAGACCGGTCGGGAGCTTTGAGCTCGTCCCGGTTGTGGCGGTGCCCCGCTGGTGGGAGATACCTGGTAACGAGTAACTCCTCCTCCCGAGGAAGAAAATATGCACTACACTAGCACAAAGGCCGGGAGAGCGGTCGGGAGCTCAGAGCTTGTCCCGGCTGGGGCGGTGCCCCGCTGGAGGGAGATACCTGGTAACGAGAACTCCTCCTCCCGAGGAAGAAAATATGCACTACACTAGCACAAAGGCCGGGAGAGCGGTCGGGAGCTCAGAGCTTGTCCCGGCTGGGGCGGTGCCCCGCTGGAGGGAGATACCTGGTAACGAGAACTCCTCCTCCCGAGGAAGAAAATATGCACTACACTAGCACAAAGGCCGGGAGAGCGGTCGGGGGCTTAGAGCTTGTCCCGGCTGGGGCGGTGCCCCGCTGGTGGGAGATACCTGGTAACGAGTAACTCCTCCTCCCGAGGAAGAAAATATGCACTACACTAGCACAAAGGCCGGGAGAGCGGTCGGGAGCTTAGGGCTTTTCCCGAATGGGGCGGTGCCCCGCTGGAGGGAGATACCTGGTTGGGGAAAACCCCGCTAGCCGACGGTTGATCGGCACCGGATATCGCCATCCAGTGGGAAAGCTCACGTCCACCTCCCGTGCAAAATAACGTGCACTACACTTTCGGGACTAATGACCTTACTCTCCCTGAGTTTTTTCCCCAACCAACCCTAGTTGTCGGTAGGTCGGCGCCGGATCTCGCCATCCAGCGGGAGAAGACCACCGCCATTGCCCGAGGGAAAACATGAAATACACTTACGGGACTAATGACCTCAGAATCACTATCAATCAATCAACGCTAACCCCCTTATAAATTTTAAAAGCAGACTATCCCTAAAAATGCCATTACACTTTACAATGCGTTAATCAGATCCTAAATACCCGTCTGGATCAA
Organism: Gryllus longicercus; assembly: GCA_038098605.1. Taxonomy (NCBI): domain Eukaryota; kingdom Metazoa; phylum Arthropoda; class Insecta; order Orthoptera; family Gryllidae; genus Gryllus; species Gryllus longicercus. The sequence goes on along the minus strand of JAZDUA010000039.1, from coordinate 1,916,396 downwards.
CGCATAAATTTAAAACATCAATAATCTTCGTATTGCTCAAAATATATTCGTCAGATTAGCAACACATTTCATTTCAAACACCCAACTTCATAAAGAACTTAATATATCACCAATCATCAAATATATCACACACCTTTTCCATAAATTTTACACCAACCTAAATGCAATAAACCAAGCAGTCCATAACAACCTGGCCTCATTGAACGATTTTTCAACTACAATTAAAAATGCATTCCCTTCCGAAGCTTCTTAAATTATTTTTACATTAAGTGTTTAATGTAGGGGCTTTTGTAGTTTCCTAGTAATGCAGTTAAGTGCTACGTTTAGTATAAGTTATATATATATATATATATAAATCATCACAACACATGAAAGAGTACCATGTTACTGAACTGTGTAATTATCAAATATTGAATAAATAATTGGTTCCAATAGAAACGTAAGTTTACTATTTAATTGTACGTGTGCGGAACTCGATTTGACCATGAAAATATACTGTTTTCTTATATTAATAATTAATACATTATTAAATAAATATGTGAAATTAATATTAAAGTTGTGGATCCCTATTTAAGGAGATGATAACCTGCCATACTTTCTACATGCCCTTTTTACAAAAATGATATTGTTTTACTGGTGCAATAACAAAAGAAAACGTTACAAAATAAATGATATTCTGAAAAAAAATTAAATAATAGAATGAAAGTGAAATGACATCACCTTCAGTTCGTTCATTACATTTAAAATAATGATTGATCTGAGATTGCTCATGACAATATTGTTGCGAATCAACTTAAAAAATAAAACAAAATGCAAAGTATAGTGTTTGAACTCTGTATGTTCACATACTATTTCTTTTCAGAACATCATATACATGTTGAAGGTCTGCACTGCTAAACTGTTTCAGTTCAGAAAGAAGAACATCTTTCTGCACTTTAGAACATAAACAAATAAACAAATTGGGCATCATCTCCTACGTTTTAACTGATATTTACTTATAACATTCATCTCTACCGCATTTTTTTGCCTGTTTTTCCTCTCCTGAATTAGTAGTATAAACCTAATCTGAAAACTTTCATTTTAAGTAACTTTCATTACTTCGTTCATGTAATGACTTTCTTACAATTCATTTTTCTAATAATACTTATATAATAACTTAGTGTCACGTACATTTGATTGACTATTGAATCTTAAAATTACTTTGAAGAACTTTTAAAAGCAAATAATGCTTTAGTAGTGACGCATCGCACAACAAAATAACCTAACTTCATTAACGGCCAAAATGTGTTCAGTACTACACAAAAAATACAGGGAAACCCAAATCACAATATGTCTAAAACGGGCTCAAACAGGCATACGTCCTTTTTACTAGATCTCTTCAATTGTTTCATCGAAAAGCGCCAATATTTACTCAATTTCCTCCTACAATTCCCTTTGATACATCGAAACATTTCGATAAATATAAATCGCACGAAAAATAAGAGAAGAACTTCTCACAGAACTTTAGATCAAGTGAGTACTTAAAGATTAGTTTCAGAGAACGAACAATTACTTTTTCTAATGAGGAAAAAATGTTCGTCTAGCTTACCTCAAATTGATTGTGTGAAGATCTTTCTTCAATAATTTTCTCAGTGCTGCTCATTCAATCAACAAACATTCATTTACAGTTTTGTTGGTGGTCACAACTTAGCTCACAACGTTCGGTCTCAAATCTACTGATGCACACACTTAGTATCCAAATGCTGCATGTAATACACATTAGTAGTAACGTATCTCAATTATCCTGAGTAATTTACTGTACCTTCCCGGAATGGTGGAACGCTCTATATCAGCGTATTCAAAGCAGCTATTCAACAATATTTGCATGTTTTGCACACCTCTAGCAAACACGGTACTTTATATTGACCACACAGGTAAAAAAAAATTACCATTAATTATACAACTCGTAAGTTTCACAAATTATGAAAACCTGCACAAAATGGATAATATAATTCATAAAATTTTGAAACAGTCCGTCTTTTCCAAGGTAAAATACACTAAATCAGTGCTACAACAAGCCCACCTCTATCAGCCAGTTTATTCTAGAAAGAAAATATGTTAATTGAGGAATAGAATTAGGTCAAATACGGTACATAAATAAACATGGTAGATGTGCACGACATTCATTTTTTATTGGAACATTTAGAAATACAGAACATAATTTAGACATCGCAAAACATATACTTTTTATACTTCAATTTGTGTCATTCAAAGATGACAGCACACATGTCATGAATTTTACGTCTGACGTACACAATTTCTCCAGATATATACAGGCAAACATCTTTGTCACGAAAGAGCTCCATTTGGGATTTACCGTTATCCACGAAATTCCACGTTATTTTGAAAAGAGATAACAATCCAGGATTTTATGTTATCTGTTCTGATAAGATATATCGTGCATATAATTCTTCAACAAGCATAACAGGTCAGATTTGTCTTAGAGAGGACACGATTCCTCAGCAATACAGAGCCTTCCACCAACTATGGGCCACCCCCATAACTTTTAACGGTTCACATTCCGCATTGTTGAGCGAAAACTGTTTGATATCCTGAACCGTTTGTAAGATAAAAAGGTGGCCCATGGTTGGTGGGACTTCCTGTATAGATTGACGTCATATTATGCATGTTTTGTTTAGCTAAGAAAGAGAGCTAATGAGAAAAATACATATTTCTTTCCAAGGTATTGAAAATCTAGTTGAGCAGGTTTGTTATTCCAATATCTTATAGCTTTTCAAAAATAGTACCATTTCATCTTAATATTTCACAAATAATATACTTACGTGGAAGTAAAAATCTATTCTATTTTCATGGAAATTCATTAAATCTTTCACAATATTTTCACATAAATATAGTGACTATAACATTATAAACTCTGTTAGTTTATATTTCAATGCAATTTCATATTGCGGAATTGACGTACATTTAAAAACGTTTTTTTACAGTTTGCAAAATCTATAAAATCGTATTATCTTTCATATAAATGCCTTCTATAAATATACACAAATTCAGTCAAATCTCGATAACACGATCGTACCAGCATGAATTTCATAGTACTTTCAAGAACTTCCAGACCACTGGATCATTCAGCATTGATTTGCAGTAGTGCTGGTGAGGAGATAGAGAAAGACGAAACACTGGACTTCGGGCATCACCGAGATCACCATTAGACATAAGTATTTTCACCAGGAGAGGCAACGTTCGACACAAAACAGCCTCGTATCTAGAACCCGGAACTTTCACAAAATGCCTTTTCGTTAATGTTACTTTTTATGACTTTTAACTCTAGCCATCTTTTACGTAACTGTACTTGTGAAGTTATTTTTAAAACAATTCTCATGTAGCTTTTTTTTTGTTGCATATTTTAGCTTTTGATGTCTATTTCCACCTTTTTCTTTTATTTTTGTCTTTTCTGCCTTTTACATCATTATTTTGCTTTTTTCTTCTCTTAGTACCAATCTCAATCCCGTTGGGCATACACCTGCAAACCTGAAAAACATGCAGGCATGGTCGTGTTTTGTCCTTCTAAAAAAGCAGAAGCTGTGTTAAAAATCTAAATGAAATCAGGTGATATCAGTCAAGATTTTTTCCTTTTTTTTCATTCATTTACGACAGACTTTGTTTCCTTGCGATGAATACCATCCTACTCTGTACATGAAGGCCATTACACACGTGTGGAAAACGAAAAATATAGTTAGGTTTTCACTGATGCCACTTCAAGATTTAAAAGGTAGTCCACAACTGCGTTTCGCTAAGGCAAGGTCGCGAGTAAAATCAATTCGTAGCTGTGATATCGGATACCCCAGCGGAATAAATATTACAAAGAAAAGATCGTTTACTCACACGTTAAGTGCTAATATAAATTTTAGAGTCACAATAAAAATCTAATTCATTTGAATGATTATTTTTGTTACAATAATTCCTTTTAAATGTGAGTTTTCATTGTTTTTTAGTTCCCTAGCTAGAGTAAATGCTTTTTCAATGCTCATTTTAGTGTAAATAAATGCGTTTTTGCCTGCCTATTATGGATAAAATAAATGTCTTAATTACCCGAAGAAGGTCCCGAAGAAGATCCAGCATTCGTCCCCCACACAGTCAATAGTTCTTGCAAGATTGCGGAAACTAAACACAAAGTGCTCGAGCATTTGTGTTGATCGAAGATGCTATATATATATATATATATATATATATATATATATATATATATATATATATATAGCATCGTTATATGAGATTTCCCCCGTGATGATTGGGAAAAATATATTTTCGACTCCCTTCTTTATGTCACAGACGATTGTACAATTTATTTTTCTACTCCCTGTGCACTACTTATAAGACGAAGTTTCCGATGTTTGTAAAAATTCTTACGTCAATACTTCCGGTTTTAGCTAAACCAATTGTGTACATTTACAACTATGATATTCTTTTAATAGTTAACAGAATGAAATATTATTTATGTCGGAAATGTTATTAAAATTTATAAACAAACTTCTTTAATAGTACTTCTATTGTGTTTGTTTTGGTTTATATTAAAATTACAATTCAAAGGAGTGTAAATAGAACTTACATCGTTGCTTTCAAACAAATAGCAGTTTTTAATTTAAATTATTTTCTCTACAGATCATAATACCCCTTGTTGATTTTGACGTAATGGATGACAATAGATAGACAACGCAATAGACAACGGTTTGGAGGCAATACAAGAGGTAAAATAAATTTCAAAAATATTTTAAGGCATTTTTCGAGATTAAAACCATTTTAATACCACTTGTTACTTGTAAACCTGTTATGAATACTATTTCTTTTAGGTAATATAAGTTAAAGTACTAGCAATTTAACAAATACAGTGTGTTTTAGTATATATGAACAAAAAGATAGTGCATATTCAAAAAATATAAAGTAAACCAGCTCTGATCTTCTAGAAAATCGTGTTAAAGATATATTAAAATAAGTCTAATCATGAAATGCGAGTTCTTTATGATATGAAAATAATATTGAATTCGGAAAGTGTTATCGAGGTTTGACTGTATTTTGATTTACAGTGCTTTACCATTTGTGTGCCTGTCAGAGACACTACCAACCGTATTGTAAGAGTAATGTATTTTCAATCATATAAAAATCTACATACCAATACTCTCACTTCGTAAAGATAGTCACAAGAACATTTTACCAATAGTTTACATTCAAGAATGCAGTTCGTGCATAGCACAAAATTCAAAATATTTTCAAAGTATTTTGCTTCCTTCAGAATAGGAAGTCCTGTACAATAATCCATTTTACATAAACGTTCTTAACATTGTCAACTAGTAACATTGTCTTTAAGATCATTATCACCTCTTTATGCAACACAACTACTACTACACTTCAGTGGACATGAAAGACGTCTCTATATTCTTGAACAATTTTAATCTATTTTTGATCGCATTTTCAGCGAAAATATGTACATAAAACAACTTTAAACAGGTAACATTTTTTTACATCCATCACAATTATCATTCCAAAACACCTTCTTATATAATGTTTCAGTAAATATACAATACAATTTCTTTCCTCGAAGATAATAATGTATGAAAAATGTATTTCTTATAAAGAAATAAAATGAAAACCAATCTCATTTTCAAAATATGTATCGCAAATATGTGTCCAGTTAATCACTGTAGCACATGTATCTTAACTAAATATACTTTAGTTTCGTACAAAATTCTATATCATTTCCTTTCTCGTCATACAATCGTATAATCTCGTTAGTTATGGTAATATTTTAAACTTACCCACAAGTTCAGCATTGCCGACTGGCCAGTCATATTGGCGAAAAAACATGCTGTTCTTCCCTCAAGTATACAAAACTCACTGATCCTTTATCTAATAATAAACTAATGCCCATCCCATACACTTTAACCCTTGTTATGAAATTCACAAAATATAACACTAGAATTTGGACGAAATTTGTTGGATAGGAACATTGAAATTTCAATGTCTACCCTGTATATTCCAAAACTAATATACTTATAAATATGAACATGAAAAAACACCTAATTTCTTTATTGACCATTAAGTCTACCAGTCATATCTTTTCACAAGTACATATAAAATTCCATTTAAAACAATGATCACGGTTTTGTACACTGAAAAGTTTGATGCTCACAAATATAACCATTTAAGTTTATCTCCAATAAACATCAGTCATTTTAATAAATGAATTCAATATCTACTAACATTTTTATCTATAATATACTACATAACACATCAGACTTTCCACAAAATCATTCTTTTTTTAGTAATTATGTACAAGTACACATACTCACCACCATTCACCTAATTTCTTGGACACTTCATCAGCCTCTTGATATGGCACTGCCAACATATAAAGTTGTTGTTTAGACAATAAATATTTATCAAAATCACCTCCAGTGTTCCAGAAAATGCGCACAAACACATATGACAGATAAAAGGGGTCAAAGGAAGCAGTTTTCGCCAATGAACTCAAGTGTATGAGGCCGGAGCTCTGCGATAGAATATGTCTGACCTCCTGCCAGGTCTCCACACAAACGCGCAAAGGCATAGCACGTCTGACTACCATTTCAAGCTGAGAGAGATGTGGCAGCACTGATGGCCATAAACCAGGCCTTCACAACGCCTGCTTCCGCGGGCATTCTGCACACAAGGGCTGGATGTCTGACCGCAACAGCGGCAAAAGGGCAAGTAGAGCTACAAGGCAAAATCTCATTGTTTATGTTCTTCTGTGCACTGCTATTTAACGGCATATTTTTCTTTTGTAACTTTTGTGTTTCTGCTCATTATGATCTTAAACAATATTTTAAATCAGTGGCCTTTAAAAAATATTTTTTAGTTGTAACTTACAAAAATGTACCTTTTAATAATTGATTTTTAGCAAGCAAGTTATAGTATATAAATAATAGCGAAATGAATAACATTATGAGACCAGTCTGACACATCAAGATGGACATAAAAATGCAGTAAAAGCAATTCCAAGAAAGTACTTCAATATATGGCAGCACATATATTTGTGACTATTTTTACCCTCCATGAATATAAATAAAAAATACTAATGAGCATATACTGACGATTTGTTCGAGCAATCATGATATTATTACGGGTCTTGTGAAAAAGGATGCAAATGGCTTAATCTTTTTTGTACGATGTCGTATACGATTATGAATAGTATTTTGATATTAGAAATATATAATGTTCGCTTGTCAGAAATGAGGTAAGACATATTTTTTTTAAAGAATAAAGTGTTTTAACTTTGATGGAGCCGTGTTATTTCGTTATAATTAAATAACGTTAAATATACAAAGTTATATGCAGTAAATAAAAATTGTTTATTACTGTGACTTATATCAAACAAAAACAATTCAATATTACTGTTTTGTGCTTAGTGCCACGCTAAATTTGTGGTTACATTCCAGCAAAGAGAATTCATTATCAAATTACAAGCAACTATTATTCGTTGTGTCCAAATTAAATACGTCTAATTCGATTTATGTTCATATTTCACATTGTCATATATCGACTACAAACGTTTCCAATATAACAAAAAAGGAAATATTACTTGAATTTTAATGTGACAGTCCGTTATGTAACCATCCGTTTGTGTCCATCCATGTCGCCGATGGCCCTTTCACGCTACGGTTCGTATTGCTCCCTATCATTGGAGATCTCTATTCCTAGAATCCTTATCCCCACCCTTCCTCGCCAGCCGCTTTGCCCCTGGAGTCGCCAGCGCGCGGCTCCCGAGGTCATTGAAAGTGCAAAATCCCGAGCGGGCCTGCCATTAACATCGCAGCAGGAGTGACCACTTCAGACAAATACTATAGAGACAATACAGGACACTCTAGTGGCAGAACCTGGTGAAAAGTCTTACAGCCTAAGCTCAGTGCTCTGTTGGTGTTTGTTTTGCGCTCGATGTTTTAAAATTTGATCGTCTTTCTGGCCAATTTCTGGAAAACGTATTTTACAATACAGTTCTTGGCATCCTTCCTTATGGCAGGGAAAATTTGTTCAGTTTTTGGCTGTTTTAATTGTGAAATTCAAAAGAACTCGCGTTCGTTCTTCACGTAAAACTAGGTTATCAAATGTAGATGAAAAGCATGAATTATGAAACTCGCATAGTATGACTTAGCAGTATGTGAATGCCACTATTTTCTTCCAAAATGAATTAGCTATTTGTTTGTTTTCTATGACTAAGTATTTTTTCGATAGAGACTCTTGAAATTGCTTACGTCATAGTAAACTTGAGGTCAAAAACAATTAATGCAAATCATTAATATTCAATTGGAAAATATTTTATGTAAGAAGTGTACTAATTTGCATGTAAGGAGAGGTATAATGTATTGATAAAATGCTTTTTAAAGAAAGCAAATAAAAAAATACCAAATGTATCGCTGGAAGTGTTAAGGCAAGAAAAATCTTGCATTTTGTAACCATTTTATTCTTGGAATATATAAAACATCTCCTTTGTACATTATAATTTTCCGTAATTTAAGCCATTAAGTAATTAAGTCACAGAAAAAGTAGGTAAAAATGAGTCTTATTTCGTGAGGTCAATTTTAAAAAAAATAGTATTCCTTCCCTAACAATCATATTGATGTCTTTATTTGGCGCTGAAGCACCAGGTTCTGACACTAGGAGCGCTAGTGGGAACTTCCGTCGGTTGCGTGAAAGAACGTGGAAGTGTCCTGTATTGTCTCTATAGTATTTGCTTTAGGGCTCAGGGGGGCTGGAAATTTAATCATGATTTTAGCGCTACGCTTTCTGATTGAACATCATTCAGCACTCAATTATGCCTTTATTCTTATTAAGAACAATCTTGTGTTACCCTGAAATCATAATTTAATCTACAAAAATTGTTGTGCATGTCTAATATAAGTGTTTCTCTCTCAGGCTGAAATATAAGACTAGGACTGTAGTAGGCGTTTGCATGCTGACCTCTTAGAGAAACAGGGGCCATTTTGACTCTGTCTCAACACCGAGCTTCTTCTCAAATACTCAGTGTATATAACTTATTATCATTAGCGATTCCATAATCAATTATCAGAGAGCCAACGTCAATTGGTCTTCCATCCCACAAAGCGAACTATCAAATAAAATAAAAGTTCTCAGATTTTGTAATCAAACAGTAAATGAGAATTTGACAAATGTTTAATCTACTATATCCATGGCAAAAATTCCTGCCAACAAAATTACGAAAATTTTACAGCAAAATACATCGAACCTGTACCTTTCGACATTTATTTTTGTGTTCATTTATTTTCACATTATATTACACTACTTCGATCCCATTTTTGCTCAGATAGCTATCTAATATCTCAAAGACAAAGCCATAATGTGCACATATACAGGCAAGAAATTAAATATTTCCATAAAAAGGATCTTCATGAATACTGTAATAAGACATTACAGTGCATAGTATAGTATTTTCATACATATTCAGTAAACAGTATTTTACTCGTAGTACAATAGTTCTTTACATTCTAAGATGAAAAAAAATATCCTTTTTGACGCAACACGTCACTAGCAAATATTTAATGGCGGGCGATCTCTTATATTAAACCTTGTGCCACTTCATGGCAGAGTCGAAAGTAGTATTTACTTGTAAATCGTTTGTGATTACTTGTGGGCAGACGGCCATTGGCCACAGTTCGCCCCATATTTTCGACCCAAATGACCTTGGAAGCCAACGCCCCGGGTGGATCTAGGGAATCTTTTCAGAGCAGATGCGCCCCGCGGGCGTCCCCTGATGCACCAGGTGTGACTCTCACTTTCTCCACCGGATGTCGGTCTCAGTTCATTATATGCGAACGATCCGGTTGGGAGACCGTGAAATCCCCTTGGCCGTAGAGATTTAATTTTGCCTGGAACCTGGCACATTTTTTTTTACAAAATCCCACGCCCGGGTGGATTTTCAACTCTTCCACGAGCCTCAGGGGGAGTTGGACCGGCATACTGCGGATTCAAAGGCCAGTAAACTTACCAGTGTAAGTAGGCTAGGAGAATTTAGTAGGTACGCGCGGCAAGAGAATTGGCGGAAAGCCATAATAAAATATTTGAAGTTTCATGTCTAAATCGACACTCTAATTTTGTATTATATTTTCTCTGAGTTTGAAACAAAACCATAGACTTCTCGTACCTAGCGGGACGCTGCATAGATTTATATCAATTTTGGCACACACAGGATATTAGTCACACTGAATTCGTTACTGCGTATGACGCAGTGAGTGTGGAGTTCCCAGAATGAGGCCATTAAATATTTACTGATCACGTGTTGGTTATGGAATAGCTTTTTTTTATTTTCTTGAAATATAAATAACGATTGTTCTGTTTACTTACTATGCTATGCTATTTCAGACAACTGAAGCTTGTTTTTGTTAAATTATTGAATTTATTGTCATTTTATACGACAGTATTTTAATTGGAGCTAACAAATAGGTTCGATGTCACATAACGTAAATGACAGAAAACTGCTCTTAAGATATAAATTTATAATAATTTAATATTACATTGGACGAGCCGTTCTTGTGTTATAAATACTGTGACTAACCCGACATTGTTTTATCTATATAGATTGCATAAACGACTATTTGTTAACTTCTTTCCAGGGGTGCCAAAGCGAGTTGAGCTATTGGCCGCCGCGCGGCGCTGCGAGCGCGCGCCCTCACCTTGCTTGTCTAGGAATGTCGCGGGCGGCGATGCGGACGCCGCGGGCGGCGAGGGCGGCGGGCGGCAGGCGCCCGGGAGCGGGCGGGGGCGGTGGAGGAGGAGGCGGCGGCGGCGAAGGCGGACGTGGAGGCAGGTCCCTGCGCTATGCGCGCCGACTCGGCCACTGCGTCGCTGATGGCCCTGCGCACACCAGGCGAGTGGTACGGGTGGGAAAAGGCAGAACGCGAGGGGAAGACTGGGTAGCAATTAGAAAGCACTTGAGGGGAATGTAGGGAAGGAATGACGTAGCACGTGAGGGGAGTGCAGGGAAGGAATGAAGTAGCACGTGAGGGGAGTGTAGGGTAGGAATGAGGTAGCACGTGAGGGGAGTATAGGAAAGGAATGAGGTAGCACGTGAGGGTAATTCGGGGAAAGAATGACGTAGCACGTGAGGAGAGTGCAGGGAAGGAATGAGGTAGCTCATGAGGGGAATGCAGGGAAGGAATTAGGTAGCACGTGAGGGGGAGTGCAGGGAAGGACTGACCTAGCACTTGAGGGGAAAACCGGGAAGGAATGAGGTAGCACGTGAGGGGAGTGCAGGGTAGGAATGAGGTAGCTCATGAGGGGAATGCAGGGAAGGAATTAGGTAGCACGTGAGGAGTGGAAGAAAGTACTAAGTCTAGATAGTCGGCTCTGTGTATGTGTGTGTGAGTGTGGATGTGTGAGAAGGGACTCTCGCCTGCTCAGTACCCATGTTGAGATTCTTGGTGTGTGTGTGTGTGTGTGTGTGTGTGTGTGTGTGTGTGTGAGTGTGAGTGTGGGCAATATGGTTGTTAGTGTGCGTACGAGATTGTGTCTGGATGTGTACTGGCATGTGCGAGCTATGTGGATCTTTGTGTGTCCTGAGAGGTCTGACTGTGTGTCATGTGAGGTTGTGTGTGCTGACGTGTTGGCATGTGGGTCCGTGATTTGTGTGTGTTGATGTGTGCTGGCATGAGGTTGTGTGAAGTTGTGTTTGTAGGTGTGTTGGCATATGAGTGAGTGTGAGTGCGTGTTAGTGTGTGTGTGTGTGCGAGAGGGAGTGTTGGTGTGTGCGTGTTATGGTATGTGTGTTGGTGTGAATTTAGCATGTGGGTGTGAGGTTGTGTGTGTTGGCATGAGTGTGAGTATGTGTGAGGCTGTGTATGCATGTGAGGTTCTGTGTGGGTGTTGGTGTGTGTTGGCATGTGGATGTGTGAGGTTGTTTGTGTTGGTATGTGCGCGTGCGGCGTGTGCGTGTGAAGTTGTGCGTGTTGGTGCGTCGGCATGAAAGCGAGCGTGCGTGTGAGGCTGTGTGTGCATGTGAGGGGGTGTGTGAGGGGGTGTTGGTATGTGGGTGTGTGGTTGTGTGTGCAGGTGTGTTGGCATGTGGATGTGTGAGGTTGTTTGTGTTGGCGTGTGCGTGTGAAGTTGTGCGTGTTGGTGCGTTGGCATGAAAGTGAGTGTGCGTGTGAGGCTGTGTGTGCATGTGAGGCTGCGTGTGTGGGGTGAATGTTGGCACGTGGATGAGTGCGGCCGTGTGCAGGTGTGAGTGAGGCAGCGGGGGCGCGAGGGGGCGTGGCACGCACCTGTACAGCGCGCGTGTGGCCGGGCGGGCGCCGGCGGCGGCGATCCAGGCGGCCGCGCTGAGCTGGCGCGGGGCCCGGTGGCGCGGCCTCCTGAGCACGCGCGACCCGCTCACGCCGCCGCGTGAGGAGGAGGCCGTGGCGGGGGCCGTGGCGGGGGCCGGAGCGAGGTGGGTGGAAGAGCCAGCGACGACGGAGGGGGCGGTGCGCGCGGTGAGAGGTGGCTCGTAGGTGTAAATCCACCGCGCGCACCGAGGTGGATTTCGTCGAGGTTCTTCGTGGGGCAGAGGCACTAGCGCCGTGCGCAAGGCACAGCCAGCGGGGGCGGGCTGCGGCCAAGTGCACGAGCTTACCTGCGACGGACAAGCACAATTCGACATTGTAAAAGAATATTTTTTCTTTCTTTTTTTTCATTATTTTCTTTCTTTTTTTCATTCTTTTCTTTATTATATCTTCTTTATTTTTTCTTTATTTTTCTTTTTTTCTTTATTTTTTATTTTTTGTTTCCTTTTTTGTCCCTTTTTTTGACAACCTTTAGGCTCTCCTCTACCTGGGTTTCATAGTTTTACTTACTCGCGTCCACTTACCCACCAGAAAGAAGGTTATGTAATGCTAGGCTAAAAAACAAGGATTTTTTGCAGAAAAATTGCTCTTATCACAGGAACCTTGTAACAAAAACGTGGATAAATCCAATTACTTAACGTAGAAAAATATTCTCAAACAAGTGGTGTAGCCAGAATTCATGTTTTGTGGGACCTCGGTAGTGGATAATTGAATGACGGCAAAATGTCTGTGAACAACGCTAGCGGTTAAACCGTTCAGCCGATTTTCTCCAAAAGTGATATTCCTCAATTGATATGGCTGATATTGAAGTTACTTGGATTTGAAACCGATATTTTGACTTTGCGGTCTACTTTACAAGGCGTCCCTGAGACATTTTCATTTTTTTTTTAATGGTTCCATTTTTTTATTAAATTTCGTTGTTGGAAAGTATAAAAGTCTTTTTCGTTGAAAACTTGGTTTTTCAAAGTTGCATAAATATTGATTATTGCGAATTCCGACATGGAAGAAATCCCCTCTGGTGAGCGATACCCGGTTGAAGAACACCCGCTAAAGGACGTGTAGGTCACCGCTGAATTCTGCCGTTTAGTGGAAGTAGATCACCGCCCCCCCTCGCGATAGTAATAATCACCACACTGCCGACTTACGCAGGTGAAGCGCCCTGAATCACTAATGAATCAATCAATCAATCAACTGGTGCCAGAGCAATGCGTACCGTGGGGAGGGTGTCGTCGTCGTCGTCGTTGGTGTCCATTGGTTCGTCGCCTTCGCTATGCGACAGGAGGTGGAGGCCGCAGTCGTTGATGTCCATTGCGTTGACGGCGGCGACCATTGCGTTGACGGCGTCAGCCGCAGGCAGCAAGTTGACCGCTGCAGCGTCAGGATCGTCAACCACGCCTGCCGAGAGCGGAAAAACTATAACGTTTAAATAACGGTTTAAAAAAAACTTTAAACCAACTTTAAAGGTTAATAACTACTCGTGAGTCTTAAAGACGATGCGTTTTAATCACAGGTGCCGAAGTTTCGGCCGCCATTTTGTGTCCGAATGGCATTTCGCCCTTAGGAAGGACGAAACTTTGCCACTTGTGCCTAGTTCGCGAAAAGACGAATTAATCAATTAATGAATCAGGAATTTGCGAGTCGTTTGAGAAAGATCGACCGCGTGTAACGGAAGAGATGGCTTAGGGCATCGACGGATGTCAGTTTAGTCCCTCTGACCGGGAGGTCCTAAGTTGGAGCCTCGACGGCTGACAAATGAGTCACTGACCGAGCGCGATCTTCGCAACCCCTTCCTTGTCCTGTGTCATCTACCCGTACACACACTTACATGCACTATACTACGGCGGTACCTCGCTGGTGAGTGGTACCTTTTTTTTTGAAGAACAACCACGCTAGTGGACAGCAGGTCGGATCTCGCCTGGAGACGATCAACACCACCTCTCGACCAAAAACATGCACTATACTTACGGGAGGAACGACCCTAGCAATGGACGCGACCGGAATCACTAGCAATGAATGAAACAATCGACCGTGTGCGATGCAGGATTGAGTGGCCGCCATCTTATTTGCCATCGCGAACGGGTCCACGCCGTTGAACGCGTCCGTCGTGCCGGTGTTGCTGTACGAGTTGCACGCGTCTTCCAGCTGGAGAGGCCTTCTACCACCGCGTCTCGACCAAAAACATGCACTCAACTTACGGGAGGAGCGACCATAGTAATGGACGCGACCGGAATCACTAGCAATCAAAGAATCAACGCGATGCAGGGTTGAGTGGCCGCCATCTTATTTGCAATCGCAAACGGGTCCACATCGTTTGACGCGTCTGTCGAGCCGATGTTGCTGGCCGAGTTGCACGCGCCTTCCAGCTGGAGACGCCTTCTACCACCTCTCGACCAAAAACATGCACTATACTTACGCGACGAATGACTCTAGTAGTGGACGCGCCCGGAATCACGTAGAATCAATGAATCAATGCGATACAGGGTTAAGTCGTCGCCATCTTACCTGCCATCGCGAAGGGGTCCACCTCGGACGCGTCCATCGTTCCAATGTTGCTGGACGAGTTGCACGCGTCTGCCAGCTGGAGGCAACTACCTCTCGGCCAAGAACATGCCCTATACTTACGCTACGAATGACTCTATTGGTGGTCGCGCCCGGAATCACTAGCAATGAATAAATCAATCGACAGCGTGCGATGCCGGGTTCAGTCGTCGCCATCTTACCTGCCATCGCGAAGGGGTCCACGTCGTTGGACGCGTCCGTGGTGCCGATGTTGCTGGACGAGTTGCACGCATCTGCCAGCTGGAGGCGACTACCTCTCGACCAAGAACATGCCCTATACTTACGCTACGAATGACTCTATTAGTGGTCGCACCCGGAATCACTAGCACTGAATAAATCAATCGACAGCGTGCGATGCAGGGTTCAGTCGTCGCCATCTTACCTGCCATCGCGAAGGGGTCCACGTCGTTGGACGCGTCCGTCGTGCCGATGTTGCTGGACGAGTTGCACGCATCTGCCAGCTGGAGGCGACTACCTCTCGACCAAGAACATGCCCTATACTTACGCTACGAATGACTCTATTAGTGGTCGCACCCGGAATCACTAGCACTGAATAAATCAATCGACAGCGTGCGATGCAGGGTTCAGTCGTCGCCATCTTACCTGCCATCGCGAAGGGGTCCACGTCGTTGGACGCGTCCGTCGTGCCGATGTTGCTGGACGAGTTGCAGGCGCCCACCGACTCGGCGGCGGCGTGGAACTGCTGCGCTTGGTGTATCGCTTCCGCGCCGCCGCGGGCGTCGTCGCCGTCGGAATCGACGCCGGCGCCGATCTCGACGTCCGAATCGTGTGTGTCCATGGCCGCCGCGGCGTCGTCCGCCTCTGAGTCGGTGGCGTCGATGTCTTCTCGGATGTCCACCTCCTCGCTGCTGACGACGCTCGACACGTCGCTTCGTCGGTCGCTGGTGGTGCTGCTGCTGGTGGTGGTGGTGGTGGTTGAGTGGTCGCTGCGAACGTTGGTGTCGCCGTCGCTGCGCGACGCCCGGGAGGACGCGTCGGACCAGCTGCGAGCGCTGCGCGTCGAGCGACGGCTGCGGGACAAGCTGCTGGACGCCTCGGAGCTCCTCTCGTCCTCCGGCTGGTCGTCGCGCCGCCCGCTCACCATGGCGACGGGGTCGGCCGCTCCGGCGCTGCTGCTGGAGTACTCGGCGTCCGGCTGGATGAGGGTGAGGTGTCCGTCGCCGTTGGTGAACCCGCGAGGACTGGACGCCCCCTCCGAGTCGCTGGTCCGCGGATCCTCGGCGAGTTGTGCCATCTTCTGGTCGAAGATCGTGAACCCTACGGCGGAGTCCGCGTCTGGGTCGCGCTGGCTGCTGCTGCCGGGGTTGACGGGTAGCACGACGTCGCGGCCGTTGACGCGAAACGCGCTCACCCGCTCGCCCTGGCTCTGCGAGCACGACGGCGCTGCCGGGTCGTCAGGTTGGTACACGGGCATGTCTGGTTCCTCTTCTGTGTCACTTTGGGTTGCTTGGCAGCCCGTGGGCTGCTGGTAGGCCGTTGTGGAGTAGTTTGTGGGCTGCTCTTCCGCGCTCTCCTCGTCGCTGGCGGAGTTCTCTTCCGGAGCGTTGCCCGCCTCTTCCCCAACTGGGTTCGCGGTTTCCGGCGCGACTCCGGGGGCGCTCGCACCGTTCGAGTCGTCGGCCGGCTCGTCGCCCCCGTCGTCTTCGTCCGACCCTTCGTCGCTGGAAATCTGCTCGTAGGCCACTTCGTAGGCGGCGTGTGCGTTGGATTTGGTGGACAGATCGACCGGGCGGTCGTTGGACGAGCTCTCCCCCGACGTGGAAGGCTGGTTGGTGAAGGGAGGCACCGTGGGGTAGGACGGATGAGCGGGGTAGGACGAGCCGCCAGGGAACGGCGGCTGAGAGAACGAGGACGGTGCGCCGGTGAAAACGGACGACAGCGTCTCGCCGAACAGCGAGAACGGGTACAGAGGCGGCTGGCCGGCCGGTGGGATGGCGGACGACGCGTCCAAGAACGGGGCGGCGCCGGGGAGGGCCGTCCCGGCACCGCCCTCGCCGTCGTCCTCGTCGTCGTCGTCGTCATCGTCGTCGTCGCCGTCATCTTGTGCGTCGTCAGGCAGTTCCTCGCCATCGCGTAGTTCGATTACCCCCTCCGCTAGACGGTACCGCACCGACGCCTGGTTCACGAAGTGCCACCGCCGAAGGATGCGCAGCAGCAACTTCGAGGCGGGGGGAAAAGAAATAAGAGGTGGTTTACAATTGACGACATTCCAAAAAAAAATATTCACGTAATAAGTCCTTAAAGACTAATAGAGGACGTGTTAAATACAATGGTTGCTGATATTTCTAGTTATTCTAGCTATTTACATTTAACACTTTCATGTGTTAAGAATTGTCATTACTATTGATGTTTTGTGGCAAGGGGTGTTGGTAAGGTAGAAAATTAAGTTGTACAGGGTCTTGGTACCGTTTGTAAATACCAACTGCAGTGCGCGGAAGGATCGAAAGGACAAAGGCGAAAACGAGGGACAAAGCGGGGAAAGGAGGACAAATGGGACAAGGGAACAAATGTGCCATAAGACGAAGGGACAAATGGAAGAAGGGGAGAAAATGGGACAAGGGAAAATATGAGCCAAGGGGAAAATGGAACAAAGGGACAAATGAGTCGAGGAGAAAAAAATTAGGCCAGGGGACAAAATGGGACAAGGGCGCAGAAGGAGGTGAAAAGGAAGGGTGCAAAAGGGACAAAATTGAGCAAAATGGATTTCCCATTCCAGTTTTTTAATCGCGTACAAACACCGTGAAATTTACAATTTACAATTTTACGATGGTTTTTTTATCGAGACAATGTAATGTGTAGATTCCGCTTTTTCTAAATGATCTGTGTCATGGGGGACCAGGTTAAATGATTTAACATTCCGCCCCCTTTTCCTCTTTGATTTGTATTCATGATAAGTTCTCTTATTTCGAAAATTATATGTTGCTAAGTTATCCGTTAATCCTCTATTAGTAATCTATTGGTCCATAACTGAATGTTTTAATATTTTTATACGTTTGGATATCATGTAACTGACGTTTAAGGCAAAGCTATCAAAAGTTGCTGTAGCGTTGCGAAAACATTGTTAACGAAGTAAACAATTCTAATTATTTTGAAATAAATAAATCAAATTTAGGGTGTTTTATCGTAGGAAAAAGAAAGAGCAAAGCACAATATATTCCTTGTAGGCTGCACCAGGGACACAACTCAAAAAATACGAATTTTCAGTTAATGCACTCCCTAGAGTTGCAGATTGGTCTACCTTCCAGCAGCAACACCAGCATATCCTACAGTATAGAATTCCACCAGCAAATGGCAGAAGTATGAATGCATGAATGGAACATATTAGTTCAAGGTGAAATTCAAAGTTATTGATCTTAACACCTGATTTTTAAGCTGTACCATTATTGCAGTCCACAAACGATATATATATATATATATATATATATATATATATATATATATATATATATATATATGTATATATATATATGTATACATATATGTATACATATATATGTATATATATACATATATGTATACACACACATATATATATATATATATATATATATATATATATATATATATATATATGGATGAAGGTATGTACCAGATCGATTAACTCTGTCATTGTTTGAGCAATCTCCATAAAAGTTGACAACCCCCGTGTTTTTCGTGGAGAACGTTTTTATGGTGTTAATTTTGTTGTAACTCTACTAGTTGGCGCTGCAGCACAAGATAGCGCTCCAGTTAAACGCAATTGCCAATTCACCTGGGCTTCATTGTTGCTGGGCGTTGCCGTGTGTTGTAGGGCAAGGCCGAGGAGAGCAGGTCGCTCGCCGTGAGAGAGAGAGAGAGAGACATAGAGTCAGACAGAGATAGGCAGTCAGACAGACAAAGAGAGACAGAGAGAGAGAGAATCAGACAGAGAAATAGGCAGAGAGAAGCAGAGAAACAGAGACAGAGAGAGAGACAAAGAAAAACATATAGAGAGGCAGAGATAGAGATAAAGGCAGAGATAGAGGCTGCGAGAGACAGGGGGTGAGAGAGGGCGATTGAGAGGGGAAATGGAAGGTAGAGAGGGGGAGAGGGGGAGTGGAGGAGAGGGGGAGAGGGGAAGAGGGAGAGAGACAGCAGGGCAAAGTCTGCTGGGTTCTGCTAGAGTTCAATATAAGAGACCACCACCGTCGGCGACACCACGTGCCTCCCGAACGTCAAGCTGCAACAAGTTTGGTCCAAACGCGTGCAAGCGCGCCCTGCACCGGCTCACCTTCCGTCCTCGCTCGGGGTCGCTCTGGTAGACCTGGAAGAAGGTCTGGAAGAGCAGCCTGGTCACCGCGGTGGTGACGGGGTCCAGGCCCGGGCCGAGACCTGCGCCGAGGCCTAAGCCGAAGCCGACGCCGAAGCCGGCGGTGAAGTCCGGGCTGAAGGGGAATCCCCCGGGGGGCGGGGGCGGGGGCGGCGGCGGGGGCGGCTGCGGCGGCGGCGGCGGCGGTGGCGGCGCAGGGTCGTCCGGGTTGGGCGGCGCGAACCAGCCCGGGCTGGGCGACGTGCCTGCGCATGGGAACGAAATCGTTCACGAGAAGGCGGCGACCCGCAAGGGCCAAAAATTGGACAAATAAATAAAAAATATAGAAATCTGGCGAGCGCCAAATTATGGTTTTTAAGTATAATCTCGTTCGTTTCGAAATGTGTTTTTTGGCACAATCTAGCTAAAGCAAAGATACGGTTTGAGAAACAATCTGGTTCTTGCCAAAATAAGATTTTTGGCACAATCTAGATAGCGCGGTAATACGGTTTGATAATCTCGTTCTTGCCAAAATATGATTTTTGGCACAATCTGGCTTGCGCAAAGATACGGTTTTGGTCACATTGTCGTTCTTGACAAAATACAATTTTCGAACCATCTCGCTATTACAAAAATACAGTTTAGGAAAAAATGTCGTTCATGTCAAAGTTTGGTTTGAGACACAAACTAACTGGCGCAAAGGTATAATTTGAGGCACAATCTCGTTCTTGCCAAAATACGGTTTGGAGCACTACCTAGTTAGCGCAAAAATATGGTTTGGGGAACAATCTGTCTAGAGCCAAGTACGGATATTGCCAAAATCTAGTTTGAAACAGAAACTTGTATTTGGCAGAATCTCACCAGTATATAAATACTTTTGTTACGTGAAAACTCTGTTCATGTCAGAAGGTTTTGAATGCTATCACCAATATGTGTTAAAATTTCATCTTTGCAAACTCCTGCTAGTATTTAAAGCCGAACTTCACGAGAGCTGGTATGTAACAAAGTTCTATTACTACAAAACAGGTTAGTGCTAAAATCTCGGTTTTAGTAAGATTCTGTTAGTGCTGAAATCCTAATGATGAAATTTTCGTTTATTCTTAAAATGTAGTGATGAATTACTATTTCATTTATTTCAAATATATGTAATAATAAATGTATATTACATTTATGAAAAAATTAAGTTGTTTTTTCTTACACACATATTTAATCATATCGTTGAGCTTAATCACAATTCTTTCATCTTTCAAATTTTATGCCTTGGATTATTGCTCATTAATTTCGCTACAGAGTTACAGAATACGATTTTGATCACTCCACATAACAGTAATAAAGGCAGAAAGAAAAGTAAAATTTACCTTTATTATTTTTATTATTATTATTCAAGATAATAAACATCTATTACAAATTGGAAGCAAAAATCTTAATCAGATATCTACATTGTGCTAGATGAAAAACCATCAATTTGAAAATGGAGAAAAAATTGCAGAAACTGGAATCATGCTTGGAAACTCTGCATGCGATTTAATGCAAGCCACATCCAGCACGATAATGAACAATAGCGCTAAAAACCTCAGTACTCTCTACATGCCGGGTATTTTCTAACCTAACTAGCCAGGCACTGCTTAGAGAAATTTCAAATCGTAAATTAAAAGCAATATTTTCTATTGTGCTTTATTTCAAAGAGATGCAGGATTTTTTATTGGCATAACTGTAAATGTCTTTCACCAATTTTACAACACCAAATTCATTCTCATGGACACTATTAAATTATGTAAGTTCATCTTCGATTCCCCTAAAGGTTTTACTCACCTCTTCCGTTAGCTCAAACCGAGGATCCTCCGAGACGGGGTTTGAGAATAATTGCCTATATTGAAAGCATAAATTCTCGATTAGGTTGTGCTAAGTACACTATGGCAAATTTGGTATGATTTAGCCCATCCCGTTGTTTAACGTGCGTTTAAATGTTTGTAGAAATGTTGCATGTGAGTAGTAAAAATCAAAGTTATGTCGACTACAGGTCATATTAAATGTGTATAACAAACACTATCTTGTTTCGTTATCCAATAACACTAATTGTTCTACTTTTATTATCTATTAATACTATTAAAGTAGTAAAAATGAGAATGCACTTAACTCCATTTCTCATTTCTCAACTTTTGCTGTCCTTTCTTTAACACTTGGCACCGATTCAAATCTGGATATTCCATTAAATGCAGTTTTATTTCTATAAGAATAATTAGATACGTTGGTTTGTTATGCAAACATTTTCATCGATATAATTTATTTCATTTACAGATTTTTATTTTTCACATATTAGTACAGACGTTAGAATAAAATTGTGGAAGACAATAGTTCATATTTATACCACTCTCCATTTCACGAAAAGTGTTCCCTGTGCAAAATCTAAAATTAATATTCTAATTACTTATCCAAGAATATTCTAACATTTATTAAAACAATTTTGCCGCATAGCTGAAACAAGTCTCATAAATAGAATCTTCGTTCACATACACCAACTATTCGTAGTGATGTAAGGTAATGAATTAAGAACATTCAAACAAAATATGTAACATTTATTATTCTTGAATTCATTCGAATTAGACAATTCCACAAATTGAAATGGATGTATGCTAATGAGATAATAAGTATGAAGATCACGAACTAAATAGGGAAATAAATGAAAAACATCTTCCATAAAGCATTCCATTATGTAATTCTTATACGTATTTCAAATTGATTAGAACTTTCTCATTCTCCAACTTCATGAACGTGAACAAAGAACACTATCGTTGAATTCATTAACAATGTTGGCATCAATAAATTAACAATACAAAATACTACGAAAAATTCCTCGAGTTTTCTTGAAGAACTAAACATGAAATTCTCCGCTTAAGAGACACATTCACAAATTTAGATAATACACACACACACACACACACACACACAGAATACTAAATTCATGTGAAATCGCTCTAACAATTTTATATTCACAAAAAATTAAGAGAAACACATTCGTTGAGCTAGTCTTAATTTTCCGACATACCATTCTGTTTCTGAGTGACTGAACTCTACATTATTGGTATATTCTTTTTGTTGTTTTTTATTACTATTTTCACAATTGAGAAATCTTTTTTACTGCATACAATGTAGTGAATTTACTTTTACTAAATGTATTGGGAAATCATTTATATTTCTGAGATACAAACTCATATTACAATTAAATCGATGATTTGGAAAGGGAAAGTCTTTATTCCACCGTTTTCAGAAAAAAATTAATAATAACAAGAGTTAACATCTGGGACAGTTATATTCTACACAAAAGTTGTAGAACGTCATTATTGATTGCTCGGGGTTATTTTCACATTTGCATTCCTGTAATGTACAGAACTGTTCTTAAAGCCTGAATTTAATTCCTTTATAAAATAATTATGAAGTATTTGAAAATATTATATTACTTCTTTTTTGGACTTATGAAACAATATAATCATAGAATAATAATCTATAATGAGACGAATTAACCTAATGTGCTATATGGACATAAAAACACTCTTACGAAATTAATCATATCCGCATCTACTCATCATTAATTTCCACTTCAGTCTGTGACCATTTCAAAAGCTTTCTGGCAGAAGAAGAGACATTCATATTGGATGCATTTTATTACTTTTAAACATAGTTTTTTCTGTTGATGGAATAACAGCTGGGCCATAAACTTTCTTGAAAGACAAATCTGGACATACATTCCCTTTGCCAACGTGACTGAGTATAAGTTTGATCACAAGATTTTAAAGTCTGTGATGTCCTCAGTGTATATTACTGTTGCCATGAAAACATTTACTCATTTCCTAGCTGATAATACCGGTTCTTCTGTGGGAGAATCAGTATTATCAACTCACTCACTACTAGTAACTTATTAATTAATCATGCAATAAAACCAAAAATGTTTCAGTGTCCTTTAGGAGAAATATAAGAGAAACTAGTCCTGGATTTATTTCTCTTTTCCAATATCTAGAAATTTTAGTTGGCAATATAAGACATTCTTTAAGTTGGACTGGCTTCATTTTCACACAGATTAATAGCTTGAAGAATAACAAAGAAAATGTATATTTCAACTAATTTTCGGGAAAAGTGAATTTATTTCCCTTTTAATATCATGATATATGCTGTACACAGACTGAGTCGTTTCGAGTGAATATAAAACGTGTTCTGCATAATTAGTTGAACCAATGCTGCGTCATTTTTTCCGAGGAAAGTTTCATTACTGCACAAAAATTGGTCATCGAATTCTATTGTGATAACTAGCAGACGTTTCTGTTACTGCTGGTGAAAATTATGGGCTCATAAGGGTAGAGGGTACTATGTATATTCTGTTGATGAACCTTTTCTAGAAAATGGATAACCAGAAAACGTTGATAGTTGATAAAACCTGTATTATTATTTTTACATTTTTTGAATCGATTAAGAAATAATTAGTATTTTCTAATTATAACTTTTGTCCTAACTTTTTCAGAATTTTGGACAATTTTTTTTTTCTTTTTATTATTGAAAAATGTTAATATAAAATTTTCAATTTATTGCCAATACTAAAAAAATGTGTCCTGTACATTTCAATAAATTGTGTATAACAGTTTCTAAGAAAAAGTACATTAAGTCCAAAATAAGTACATTTTCGGAAAACGCCATTAAAAAAAGTTTGTACTTGCCGCTGCTCTACAAGAATATTCCTACTCCGTATTCTGGATCATCTTCATCAGCGGAAAAGACTAATGTTAACAACGTATGATCGAGAACATGTTTCATTAACAATCCAACATGCGTTCAAAATTACGAAAAATAGTACATGCACTGCACATACTTGTATGCAGTGTAAAAACGAGGGAGTGGCGCATGCGCACTAGGACATTTAAATAACAATTAAAACGACTTCCAGGCGTGGTAGAAGAAAAATGGTGTATTTTGAAAGAGCCAGATTTCATTTATTTATTTAGACTACAGTCGATCATTTGACCCATTTCAAGATACTCTCTCCCCTTAAACATTGCTGAGAACACCTGGAGATAAAATAGTATACTTAAACTTAAAAAAAAAAAAAACGTTTACGTTTTTCATCCAGTTTCAGTTGGTCCATAGAGCAAATGCTGAGATGGTCGCTTGTTTTGCTTCTGGACATGAAAGTGCACCGGATGTCACCATCCAGTGTCAAAGAACCACTGCTACTTTCAGACATTCAAATTCATTGCAGTAACTAAACTGTGGACTTTTATTAGTTCTCTGCCGTGTTTATTAGAATTTATTTATTTCCTCTGCAGTAAGGCCTGCCAAAAAATAATATATTATTTGAATATTTTTCAGCCTCGGCGAAAGTTTTCTGAGTACTCTGTAAGGTGTTTGTTTAATGCAATTTATTTCATCTGCAGTTGGGTATACCTCAATTAAAATTTATTATTTATAATTTTTTTTATTATTTTAAAATTATTGAAATATTCCATGTTACCAAGTTTGTCCAAGAACTCTCGTCGCCAGCTTTGATCATAATTTAAAATATACATTGAAATAGCGGTAATATTATTTCAGATCTCAAGAAAACAGACACAGTTTTATACATCACAAACATATTTTAGCAGTATTTTTACGCTAAATAAATAAAAATCAATATTTCGTTCAAACGAAAATGTTGCAAATTCATGGAATTGGCACTTTCTTTCATACTTTTTTCACAACTGAAAACAATTGAAAAGTGCAAAGAATTCTTTCAATTTCAAAGTTTCCATTTCAAAGGAAGTAATTTGAAAAAAAAATCGAAAATGCATCACTTAATGACACAAAACG
Organism: Gryllus longicercus; assembly: GCA_038098605.1. Lineage (NCBI taxonomy): Eukaryota > Metazoa > Arthropoda > Insecta > Orthoptera > Gryllidae > Gryllus > Gryllus longicercus. Next base: position 1,891,352 of record JAZDUA010000039.1, on the reverse strand, counting down.
TAAATGTGTAAATGTAAAAATCACAATTAAATGACAGCACATGTAAAATAACTAGCAGACACAATTAAATGACAGTAAATGTATAGGTTAATAAGGGTTGTGCAAAAACACTTTCTGTATACATAACATTCGACGATAGTGCATTGTAACCAGTTACGTCAGCTGCGGTAGAGTTCAAAACCTCTTTAGTGACCACCAGTTCGAGGCGTCCATCTTACCTTCTAAGAAAGGGACGATCTTCTCATGCCTTTGACATTCATGATTGAGGTTATACAACTAAAGTTATAAAACGTCGAGGTTTCTCAATATGGCTGAGGTTATGTAACTTTATTGGCACATTTTATACAAACAAGTAGTCCTGTAACATTTTGTATAAAAACAATTTCGGTACAATACATTTGGATAGTTGATAGCAAACTCACGGACGTATCACAAAATTCACATTCGCGGATTAATACAGTTTTCCTCTGCTTTAAGCCACATCTTTTGAAATGAAAATTTCCCTCCCAAACTACTATTTTTTGTTCCAGGTCGAGTCATAAATTCTTGCGTTTCTATTTTAAACGAGTTAGACGAATACCTACGAGTTAGACGAATAGACTACTCCATTTTTCGCCCGAAAAGTTAATGTAGAAGACGGTATACGCATCTTATGTTTACGACGACAATGCTCAAATTGATTGATTGATGTTCCAGACAGGTCAACAGCTTTTGCCAATACTTTTGTTACTGCAATGAATGTGAATGTCTGAAAGTGGCGTTGTTATTCTGACACTAGACCCTGTTCCGACTAACACACTGGCTTGTGGGGGATTTTCCCCTTCAGGTGTCTCACCAGCGAGATGTCTTTCCAGAATGGAGAAGCTCTAAACTTCCGACTGATCTTGTGCCGTGTGTGGTAGTTCATGTAAGAGTGATTTTTAAGAATGCACTCACACAGTGCGTTCTCTTACGAACATTGATGTCGGCCATTTTGAATATGACTGCTGTGCCGCGACATGTAGACGCAGAAATTTACCACTGCAGTGTATTACTGAATAACGTTAGAGGAAAATTGCCAAATTCAAATTATTCACTTAACTAATTTTATACAAATAAATAAAACATAGGAGACATTACTTTCTAACTGACGTACCGTACCATACGTATAATATACGTGTGTCATACGTACAATGTGGGCGGCGAAATTCGAAGTCCAGTAGTAGCGCGTTATGAGGAAGTAGTATTGTGAACTGGATAGGGCCCAGTTAATTCTACTGAAGAATTGTACCTTGAGCTGCGCAATTTCAACTGATTCGGTATACGGTTTTCTCCCTAGTAAAATGGTACAAATTTTAGTACAGATGGTGTGGTACAATGTTTGGTACAGATTTGGATACGGAATATTGTAATCATTTGGCAAAATAATTTTTATAACAAAATAATTTTGCATAACATTTGTTATTGTTGCTTCATGTGACTACCTATTTGGAAAATTTATAAAGAGTTACTTCATTATATTTTAACATCTCATCGAAAACAATTATCACCATTACTTGTTTGAAAATGTAACAGGTTTCTTTCCCTCCCACTGTTACATTTGTAAATACTGAATCCCTTGCTTCTTTATAAGAAAATAGTTTTAAAATGAAAATTATATAATGTATCTCTAAAAAAACGCGAAATTGTAATCATTATTAAGCTGTCCTTTCCTGAGATCAACTCAGCACCTTATTGTATCAGGAAGTTTTAGTAAAAAGTACTATTCAGAACCCTAGAATACAAAAATGTCGGAAAGCGTCAACAAAATTTTAAAACAAGTAAATAACTACTACTCGCGAAAAAATTTACGTAGACAAATTTGTCCAAAGGTTGTAAATTGATTTATAATTGATTTCCTTTTGTTTCCGGGCGCGTCAACTGCTATGGTCATTAGCCGCGTAAGTGTAGTGCATTTTTTGTCAAGGGATGGTGATCTTCCCCCGCTGGATGGCGAGATCAGGCGCCGACCTACCGTCGGCTAGCGGGGGTTCCCCCAACCACGTGTCTCCCAGCAGCGGGGCACCAGTCTAGTCGGAACAAACTCTAAGCTAAACTAAGCTTCTCTCTCTCTCTCTCTCTCTCTATATATATATATATATATATATATATATATATATATATATATATATATATATGAGGGTGAGGATAGAACAAAGGGAAAGAATGATCGCGCGCGGTCCGTGGCTCGTTTGTTAGGGTACTGCTCAGGCATTCGCGTGGTGTCGATCGGAGAAACCACGGAAAACTTCCGATCAGAGCAGCCGGTCGCCACAATTCCCCTCCAAACAGCGGCTGAATTCGACCTAACTGTCTAGCTAGCTAGTGTACAAAATCCTGCCACCGTGGGGAGTGTGACCCTAGGACCTCCCGGTCAGAGGCACTGCAGTCACATCAGTTGATGCCCTGAGCCACCTCTCCCAGTAACTTCGCTCGTAACCTAGCTGTGTAGGTAGTGTGGAAAATGCTGCCACCGTGGGGAGTGTAACCCTAGGACCTCCCGGTCAGAGGCACTGCAGCGACATCAGCTGATGCCCTGAGCCACCTCCCCCAGTAACGTCGCTCGTAACCTAGCTGTGCAGGTAGTGTGGAAAATGCTGCCACCGTGGGAAGTGTAACCCTAGGACCTCCCGGTCAGAGGCACTGCAGTCACATCAGTTGATGCCCTGAGCCACCTCTCCCAGTAACTTCGCTCGTAACCTAGCTGTGTAGATAGTGTGGATAATGCTGCCACCGTGGGGAGTGGAACCCTAGGACCTCCCGGTTAGAGGCACTGCAGTGACATCAGCTGATGCCCTGAGCCACCTCTCCCAGTAACTTCGCTCGTAACCTAGCTGTGTAGGTAGTGTGGAAAATGCTGCCACCGTGGGGAGTGTAACCCTAGGACCTCCCGGTCAGAGGCACTGCAGTCACATCAGTTGATGCCCTGAGACACCTCTCCCAGTAACTTCGCTCGTAACCTAGCTGTGTAGGCAGTGTGGAAAATGCTGCCACCGTGGGGAGTGTAACCCTATGACCTGCCGGTCAGAGGCACTGCAGTGACATCAGCTGATGCCCTGAGCCACCTCTCCCAGTAACTTCGCTCGTAACTTAGCTGTGTAGGTAGTGTGGAAAATGCTGCCACCGTGGGGAGTGTAACCCTAGGACCTCCCGGTCAGAGGCACTGCAGCGACATCAGCTGATGCCCTGAGCCACCTCCCCCAGTAACGTCGCTCGTAACCTAGCTGTGCAGGTAGTGTGGAAAATGCTGCCACCGTGGGAAGTGTAACCCTAGGACCTCCCGGTCAGAGGCACTGCAGTCACATCAGTTGATGCCCTGAGCCACCTCTCCCAGTAACTTCGCTCGTAACCTAGCTGTGTAGATAGTGTGGATAATGCTGCCACCGTGGGGAGTGGAACCCTAGGACCTCCCGGTTAGAGGCACTGCAGTGACATCAGCTGATGCCCTGAGCCACCTCTCCCAGTAACTTCGCTCGTAACCTAGCTGTGTAGGTAGTGTGGAAAATGCTGCCACCGTGGGGAGTGTAACTCTAGGACCTCCCGGTCAGAGGCACTGCAGTCACATCAGTTGATGCCCTGAGACACCTCTCCCAGTAACTTCGCTCGTAACCTAGCTGTGTAGGCAGTGTGGAAAATGCTGCCACCGTGGGGAGTGTAACCCTATGACCTGCCGGTCAGAGGCACTGCAGTGACATCAGCTGATGCCCTGAGCCACCTCTCCCAGTAACTTCGCTCGTAACTTAGCTGTGTAGGTAGTGTGGAAAATGCTGCCACCGTGGGGAGTGTAACCCTAGGATCTCCCGGTCAGAGGCACTGCAGTGACATCAGTCGATGCCCTGAGCCACCTCTCCCAGTAACTTCGCTCGTAACCTAGCTGTGTAGGTAGTGTGGAAAATGCTGCCACCTTGGGGAGTGTAACCCTAGGACCTCCCGGTCAGAGGCACTGCAGTGTCATCAGTTGATGCCCTGAGCCACCTCTCCCAGTAACTTCGCTCGTAACCTAGCTGTGTAGGTAGTGTGGAAAATGCTGCCACCGTGGGGAGTGTGACCCTAGGACCTCCCGGTCAGAGGCACTGCAGTGACATCAGTTGATGCCCTGAGCCACCTCTGCCATTCAGAGATGGTCTGTGTTTGTGGTAGATGATCTACCACGAATTAAAATTTGACTCGCATATTTTGTTCATACGTTATTCGTACGGTTAAAATGGCCGAAATCATTAGTGCGTATGTGCTTCTTATTCAAGAAAGTCATTTATGATTTATTTTTGATAACTAGAAGCTGAACCCCTGTGATTACTCTGCACGAAATGTAGAAGAGAACAAAAAAGAACAACATAAGCAGTATGAGGAAAATTGAAAACTTCAAATTTGTTTCATTTTGTTCATAACTGATTTTTAAAGCTAATGAAATGGAGGTTTACAAATTCTGGAAAAATGTTCACAATTTACTGCGAGCAATGAGTTCAAGACTTTTCTGAAATCATAATTTAAATGTTTAATATATACCGAGACCTGTACATGAATGTTGCAATTTTCTAAAGAAGAGAATTCTTCTATCCACTTTGACTTAATAGTGAATAAAAATAGTGAAGCAATACATAATTATCATAGGTAATTCCACGAGTGGTTTGGAAATTGTCAGTTAATTCCCGATTCGCGAAGTGAGGAGAGTATTTATTTGAGAATTTGCAAAGCATGAGTAGTATTTAAGAGGGCCTATTCCACGAATTAAATAATGTCCAACAGAGTTTCAAAATGCGCCAAATATTAGAAATAACTGAAATCCGTGATAAAAACAAAAAGGTTATGTTATAGTACAGAATAGAGGTTTATTACATATCGACACAGCGATCGATACATGCCGTTACTTACGATATATGAGACGCAGCTTATTATTGGACAGTAGGGAGAAGCTGTAAGAAAAATCTGATAGTAAAATCGATAATTTCTTTTGAGATACACTGCCCTGATTGGGGTATTTTATACGCCGAGTTAAACACTATAGGTTTTAATTTCACGTGTGGAATAGTCGCTGAAAAGTATTTGATCGGCAATGGGTTGTTCGAATGTTTAGCATCATTTTATAAACATTCACTAATATTTGCATTTAACAACACTCAGTCTTCGAACTCAAAAACTATTTTCGTTTTGCGAAATATAACCTCATGAAACGTCGCCTTATATCTATTACTACTCGCGCAACAAAACGGACAATACTAATTATATTCCAACTGCACAGTGTCGCTTGCTTTGAGTAAGACTAATGACTTGACATCGGAATTTTGGACACAAAAAAATGATGGTTTTGGCACCTAAAGTAGGTAACAAAATTCCAAAACTTGGAGCAATTGGGCATGGAAAATGAAGTTTTTGACACTTAAAAAAGTTTACAACACTGTTCCTTATGCAATCCAGCCGATACAACACTCGAACAGAACCACACATACACAGAGAAGAAAACTTAAAACGATCCCTTTCTCTATTTTGCAAGCGTCGCCTTTCCGACAGTAGCATTTTGCCTGACTTGTCTCGTTCCTCGCCGAGATTGCGTAGATCAAAGGCGAGCGTGAAACACCCTCTTTTATTTGACTTACAGGCCTGTTTATGATGTGTTAGGAGTGATTTCGGTGCAAATTCGATTGCTTCTTTGATCACGGGATATTTGAGTTTCGGAAAATTCGGGGCACTATTTGCCTTTCGTTAAAAAAATAAAAAATTAAAATACGAAAATTCTTAAAAAGTACTACTTTTAGGCAAAAAATATTGAAATAGGCATTAACTGTTCCTTTAGGACATTTTAGGCATTATTTGATTCTATCAGTAGATCTAGTTTTTTCATGATTCGTAAACATCTAGAATTATTTTCCACAACCTCTTAAGGGAACCAAGCAGACATTTGTCCTAAAATCCGAGGTGTTGACAGATGACAGATTTGTGTTCATTCTATTACTTTTAATACACTATAATAATATAGAGTTTTTACTATAAAATATGTCAATAATGGCAGGGTAAAACACTTCTAGAGGCCCTTTTCCTTTTTACATTTAAAGAAAAAAATTCAAAACCAAACTCCTATCGTTTTATGTATATCGATTCCATTATAAATCATTGGATGATTTGGCCCACTGGTCACCCCCAGCCATGTAAATTACATCAGTAAGCAAGGAATATGAATCATATGTAAATAAAACGCCTCTTTTTAATGAACGCAGTCCCACCGAAAAGTCAGTTCTGCGACTTACTTTCTGTTTCGGAACTGTTTCCTTAAAGTACAGTAATTTTTGCATGTGCTCCATCGCGTGGCTGCTAAATGGCGTACATGTTGTGAAATAATGATCGTGTTTGCGTTTCAAAAAGTCATGGCGGAATTACGAGGCCAAATCCACTTGTTGAAACGTTGATTTATGCGTTGAAACACCCTATACACGGTTTATGAAAATGGAGAAATGATGCTGGCGTATTGCCATGTTTGCAGAAAGAGACACTCCATTAAGATGATTTGTGGACGTAGTTTAGGTAATTTCTACACCCACAGCTGTTTTTTTAGAAAACATCTTCATAAGAATATGTTTAGTTGAAACTGCTATTACGCAACATGGTGACGTTCAAAAAATAGAAATAAAATGACATGACACACTACGGTTAGGTTGGTAGAACTGTGTTCTTCTGGATCGAAGGCAAACAAATACATGTAAGATGAACATAATTTCTGAGATACATATGAAGTAGTTAACTTGTTGACTATTTTGTTTTGGTATTAATTTTCTGAAAATGGTGAGCAGAAGACTACCATTTTAAAGACGTCCGCAAGAACTGAAACATACATCCCACAGCTTTTTAATTATTAAATCAATAAACCAACCATAATTTTTAGTAATTGCAAATATCTGCGAAATCATAATCAAAATCACTCTATGATAAAATTATGTTCTTGTTTTTCTTTCGACGTACGAGATCATCGCATGCAAAATCTGATACTCAATATCTTTTTGAAAGATTGATTCTTTCGTAAATAGCAGATTTAATTTTTTTGCACAATGTTTATAATACGTGAAGCATTGGTATAATTTAGCAAATCACTTCTCCATAACATTAACTAAACTGACACCAACATTTGAAATTACAAACAATTTCTTTTTTGATCCAGAAAGTATTCCAAAATTTTGCAATCCTCTTCAGAATTGCGCTTCATTTCCAGATATCTAGCAAGACAAACCATGTGTAATTTGATTTAGTTTTTTTACACATGGAAACGAAACATGTTTCATCGCAAAATCATAATGAAATTAAATCAAATTTCGGAATCGACACGTCAAATGTAAGTTATTGTTGTTTTATATTTTTCGAATACATCTGTATTCTATATTTCTAATGCGTCAGACACACAGAGACATACAATTAATGTACAATATATTAACACCACATATACAAACGTGCAAATTACCGAAATATTCGGAGTTTATAAATATATTTATATATTTAAATCTTTTACATTTATTTGTTAATGAATAGAATATCTTGTAAGTTGCAATAAAGCTAATATTAAACAAGTTTCCCTTTTCGGAGAGATAAACAAGGACCATAAGTAAGTGATTCCTTGTATCTCAACCTCATTTATTCTCAGGAAATCATTCATGCATATAAACTGAATTCCTCTTAATCGAAACAACTTTAGCCATTTTTTAAATCAGCGATTGATCGAGAACTTTTGCATGAACAATAACTTTTTATTTCATTTTCGGAGAACCTGAAAATATATTTTTACTTCAACCTGAAATTGATTTTTGCTCCTGAATGTCTTTCCAGGAAACATGAGCCATCTCTTCAAACTGATAACAAAGAGATTTGTTGCTTTCCACTTCACAATACAGTAGCGATTTCCTTTCAAAGGACTGTTTCTAGCGAAATAACATAAAACCCCGACATTGTAACATGCTTCCTTACTAAGAAATTGTAAATAATACTGCGAATGCTTAAATATTCCGTACTTTTATTAAATATTTTCTTCAATCGCCTAACAGATATATTTCAAAACGTAACAGTAATTGCACCGGTTCAATGTTTGCGAATTCATCAGTGGAAATTATCAGTGAAATCAGCGAATAAGTGGAATCACAATTTTACTTGTTCATTGATTACTACTTTTTATAAGACAGTATTTTGAAATTTTATGTGGTCAAGAGCGCTTTAAAATTGCGTAATGCTCACATTAGCACCAATTGCACTGAACTTCGGCCTACTATGATAGTTTATACTAAAGTTTCCCATTTGTGAAATTTCCACTAGTACACAAATTATTCTTATTGACTATTATATCACTATACAATATATTACATTATTATTTCAACATTTACTTAAAAGAAATTTCTTTAATCATCTTAGCAACCTCGACACTGATTTTACGATTCGCAACGCAATAATAAGTTAGCATTTCATGAATGTTCAAAATATTTCATTGACAGACGTTTAGAGGTAGAACATTAAAAATCCACTAAAACCCCATACTGCTTCAGAATATTTCTTAGACTGTACACAGTTGAATGAACATTTTTAACCACTATTTGTGATTGTAAAATAAAAATAATAAAAGTTTTTTCAAAAAGGTTTTATCATTAAAAATTTTCTTTGAATTCCAAAAAAGTTCAATAATGTAAAATCATAGATTGTCTTTCCTGTCAAGCAAAGAAACGTACTATTTTTTATCTGGATTTTAAGCACTGATTTGCCTTCCCATAACCAAGAAAATAAACATATTTAAAAATCATTCTTCCAGTTAAGTTGAGGAGTTTCGATTATGTCCGGTCGTTAAATTTAATGAAATTGTTAATCTAACCCAAATGTAAAAGAACGTAAACTTAGAAATAAGTATTTACGAAGGAAGTAGCGTAAGAAGTACTATTACTAGGCAAGATAGGAGAACTATTAAACGAGTCCGTTAGGTCAAATTACAAGTTGTTAAATGAAATAAAACTGATATTCAAACTTTTTTTGACCTCTCCCTGAAGAATGAATATTGTTTGTTATTTTGCGTTTATTAATAATATTAATAAAACTATCATTTCTGCGAATCGTGAAGCCCTGAAGAAGACCCAATGATGAACTGAAACGTCAGCAAGTAACCAACAAAGAACGTAGAATTCCTTTGTTCTCACAACCGCTTTAAACTTAAGAAAAAAACCAATATTAATAACACTATTATTCCAGCGTGTGTTCTATCGACTGTGTGACTCCCACGTCAAAACATCGATAACTAATACACAAAAAATGTATAATTTATTTCCGTCTAAAACTGACCTACATTAAAAAAAAAATTGATGAAACTACAATTCGTGGGCGTTCTAAAGCCCTGACGAAGGCCCAAAAAAGAGGGCCGAAACGGCGACAACTAACCAACAAAGAACATAGAATTTATTTATTTCTACAATTGATCTAAACTCAAAAAACACCCAATAAAAATACAACTGTTATTTGAACGTATCGACAACGCGACTCCCCACGACGAAACATCGGCAACTAACAATGACCGTACAATTTCTATGTTCCTACAAACGAGCGAAACTCGAGAACAAAATATTAATAAAACTATCATTTCACGAGTGCTTCAGCGGTGATGAAGACACAACAAAGGGCCGAAACATCCGCAACTAACCAACAAAGAAACGTAGAATTTACCGCCATAAAGACAAGGGGAAAAAACGAATATTAATAAAACTATAATTCGAGAATAAGTCGTATCACCTGCCCGACTGCCCACTCCGAAACATCCGCAAGTAACCAACAAAGAACATAGAATTTACCGCTATAAAGACAAGGGGGAAAACGAGTATTAATAAAACTATAATTGTAGCGAGAGTTGTATCGACAGCCCGCTTCCCGCAGCGCGTCCGGGCGAGCCGTGGCGGCGCGGGGCGGTGCGGGGCGGGGCGGGGGCCAGCGTGTGAGCCAGCGCAATCAACAGGCGTTCGCAGGCGGCGGGATGGGACCGCAAAAGGCATACGTACTTGGCGCGTGCGGCGACGGCGGCGGCGGCGGCGGCGACGGCGGCGGCGGCGGTGCCGGGGGCGGCGACGGCGGTGGCGGCGGCGGCGGTGCGTGTTGGCGGAGCGTGCGAAGGCGACCAGCGGCTGATGCGTGGTGCGTGCGGCGAACTCGGCGCGCCGTCGTGGTGGCGGCGGTAGTGGTGGTGGTGGTGGGTCGGTGGTGATGATGGCGGTGGTGGTGGTCGGCCCAGCTTCACCCACTCCACAGCACATTGCTCGCTCCCGGAGGCGAAGGCTGCGGAGAGGGCTCGGCTGGGCTACGCTGCTCTGGGCGGGCCGTGCTGATGGCGAGAGCGGTGTCGTGCGGGTGGCCGGACCGGCAGGCGCTGCGGTGTGCGGTGCGACAGCAGGGGCGGGCTGGCTGGCTGGCTGGCTGGCGAGTGCTGTAGTTGGCGACGCCGCCGCCAGGGCACAGCGCCCGGGCACCGCCGACGCGACCCGCGGCGCGACAGTGGGCCCGTCCCGCGCGTCGATGGCGGCGCACACCCTGGCCCCAAAGCAGGCCGCTCCCGCACGCGCTCTTATACAGGGGGTTCCCATCGATATGGACTGGCGGGTACAGGTTCATATGGAAGTATGGCACCTTATTTTTATTATTCCACTAACGGCTTGGTCGCAAAACGTATTTAGGATGCAAACATCGATCTCGCGCTCTTATACAGGGGGTTCCCATCGATATGGATTGGCGGGTACAGGTGGACATGAAAGTTAGACACCTTATTTTTACTATTTCACTAACGGCTTCGTCGAAAAACTTACACAGGGTGCAAAATCGATGGCGATTTTGAATCCAGACTGATCCAAATGCACGGTGCTTTTCAATTTTCACTCCACTCTCTCTTTGGTCAAACGTCGTATACAGGAATACAGGTCGATTTTTCTCTACAGCCTGTCCAGAAAGTAGGGCGCGGTTAACTTCCGATCCCTGTCGCACGTACTCTTATACAGGGGGTTTCCAACGATATGGATTGGCGTGTACAGGTTGACATTAAAAGTATGGCACCTTATTTTCACTATTCCACTAACGGCTTCGTCGAAAAACTTATTCTGAATGCAAATATCGATCTCGCGCTCTTATACAGGGGGTTCCCATCGATGTGGACTGGCGGGTACGGGTTCACATGGAAGTATGGCACCTTATTTTTACTATTCCACTAACGGCTTCGTCGAAAAACTTATTCTGAATGCAAATATCGATCTCGCGCTCTTATACAGGGGGTTCCCATCGATGTGGACTGGCGGGTACAGGTTCACATGGAAGTATGGCACCTTATTTTTACTATTCCACTAACGGCTTCGTCGAAAAACGTATTCAGGATGCAAAAATCGATCTCGCGCTCTTATACAGGGGGTTCCCATCGATATGGACTGGCGGGTACAGGTTCACATGGAAGTATGGCACCTTATTTTTACTATTTCACTAACGGCTTGGTCGAAAAACTTATACAGGATGCACATATAAATGGCAATTTTGAATACAGACTGACCCGAAAGCACGGCGTATTCATTTCATATATCTCTACACACTCGTTTTGGTCTAGGTTGATGTTAATACATAGACTGCATAAAAGTAAAACATTTATTTTTTAGAAGGACATATCTTATCTGCCAAAAGCAGACCTTATGAATAAATTTATCCCCTCTATGTTTAATACGTGAAGAGAATTTGACGATTTTGTGACCTTCGAAGGTAGTGGAATCCCGGGGTATTTGATCCAAGTGACTGGTTGGCACTCAGGTTACTATATCGACCAAATACATTCCATAAGTTCTACCTTTGTGCCACTTAATGACCTAATTAACTTCTCTCATATATGTTTCAGAATAGTCAGTGTAACGAACTGTGATCTAAAATGTTTTAGAGCTTATATAATACTAATTACGTAGTTTACTGATTTTCTTCTGCAACATTGGGATTAAAAGATATTGTTATTCGCGCTTAAAGTAAAAGTACCAATATTGAACAGAGATATGAACATTTTCGAAGTTTTCGCAAAATTCTTGAGGTACACTATGAAATTCGTTTTGCGAAACACAATAGTAATTACCATTCATAGACCGCTTGACTTATAATGACGATTTTTATTTTGCCCTAAGTTTTATTAATTCATTTCCAAAGCAGTAGTGACTTTTAAAAAATTTTTAGTTGTCAGATACTCGACTCTCTAATGGTTAATCGATATTCCTTCTCCTGAATGTGTCTGAAACCTTAAAATGTTCAAAATAGGATACTTCATGTTACATTACTGCAATGCCAATGTTACAAAGACGTTTTCAACTTAATATAAACTTAAAAAGAGTCATGAGAGAGAAGACCAGTCGTGGGCTTACAGCTTGTTCCAGCTACGGCAGGTCCCTGCTCGGGGAGATACCTAGATTATTTACATATACACTAGAGGTGCACAAGCCGATGAGTATGTGGGCATTGGACTTAGACATACACAAAGAGGAAAACATCGCCACCTCCAATGAAAAAATCATGCACTACACTTAGCGACCTAATGGCCATGGGAGTTTACTCACCCGAAAATACGAAATAACCAATCAACCAAGGCACCGAACACAGGGAGAAAGAATGTGTTAGATAGAAAGAATGTGTTAATGTATTTATCGAAAACAAGTTTTTGTTACTAATTTACACGTTTAAGTTGTATTTACACAGTTAAGTTGTATTTATAGATTGCAAAATGTTGTTTTGTTACATATAATCGTTTAATTACAGTATGCAATGTGCAAATATGCAATAGCAATAATAACATGAGTCCAGTGATATGGTTGTTACATAGTACATCAAAATGTCCTTCAAAATAAAATAATTAAAATTTTATTTATAATAATAGTACGTATACTTAAATTATATACATATAACTCAACATGGACAGGACCCCAAGGAGAGGCTTACCTAATAAAAAAATATTTCTGAGAAACCACCTACGTATTTCTGCTACGTTCGTCAGCAACATCTTTCAAACTTTTTCCTCAATTCAGAAGACTACACTCGTTAGATGAAGTGGATCACGCTGTATAATCCCTTTGGCTAATTACACAACCGCCGTATAGAGCTGTTTTAAGAACAAATTTATTAGTTCTTAAAACAGCTTTAGTAGTATTAGACATGTGAATATTTTAGCATACGAAAATAAGATTATAAACGAGGATTATATCGCAATATCTTCATTTTTTTCTCTATTATTTTCTTTCGCCAATTACAAAAACAAATGATCGTAATATTAGCTCAGAACCGCCAATTACCGTAGAATGGTAGATATGTTATTAGGTGAGAGAGACAGAGAGAAACAAAGAGTGGGAGAGTGATGGACAGAGGACAGAGAGAGACAGGGAGAGGGAGAGGAAGAGGTAGACGGAGAGGGAGAGAGATTTAAATTTAGAAGGGGTGTACAATTATACCCGTTACGTTCAGAACATCAACTGTTCCTAACGCAGTGCTTTTGGTTGGTTGGTCGAAAGGTTCGAGTCCAGCTGACGGTGGCTTTTTGACAATACTTAGAGATTAACACACTGTTTAGACGAGAATTCTAGCGACCCGCTTCTCTGATTAGTAGTGTTCCGTGATGTCTCCGATCCACACCAGGCGAATGCCGGAGTAGTACCCCAACAAACGGGCCACATTCCGCGTGCAATCCTTCCTTCCTCTTGCTTGTCCTACCCTCATCCCTTACATTCACCCACACTTACATTCACTACACAGCCGTGCATGTCGGAAGACCAGTCGTAAGCTTTGTGCAGGTGGGAAGGTGCGTCCCTAGTGGGGGAAGGAACATTTCGCTAGTCGGCGTGTAGGTCAGCGCCGGATCTCACCATGCAGCTGGGGAAGATCACCACCCACTTCGATGATAAACTATGCCCTATACTAACGGCAGTAATGACCTTAGCAGATGTTTCACCTGGACACTAATTAATGAATGAACCTATCGGCTGGGGGGGAGATACCTGGACACGTTCCAATTTGTAGGTCGGCGCTGGATCTCACCATGTAGCTGAAGAATAGGACTGCATACTTCCGTGATAAAACCATGCCCTACACTAACGGGAGTAATGACCTAATGAGATGTCCCACCCGGACCCTAATCAACCAACCAACCGACTGGCGGAGATACCTGGACGCTTGTCGATTTGTAGGTCGGCACCGGATTTGGCCATTCAGAGGGGCAAGAGCACTGCACGTCACAGATAATACATTCTCTACTAACAAAGCCAATGACCTCAACAGTGCGTGATTGATTGATTCATTGATTCATTGTTAGTGAGTCCGGGCGCGCCAAATGCTATTGTCATTAGTCCCGTAAGTGTACCGCATATGCTTTCTGCGAGAAGTAGTTGTGATCTTGCCTGCTGCATGGGAAGACCTACTGTTGGCTAGCAAGATTTTCTCAACTAGGTATCTCCCAAAGGGGGCAGAACGAGTTCTAATCTCCCGACCTGTCTCCCGGCATGTACGGTGGTGTAGTGTGTGACTGTAAGTGTGTAGAAGTAAGGGATAAGGATAGGGCAAGGCAGAGGAAAGAAAGATTGTGAGCGGTCTGTGGCCCGTTTGTTGTGGTACTACTCCGGCATTCGCGTGGTGTTGATCGGTGAAACCATGGAAAACTACCCGATCAGAGCAGCTGGCATCTAGAATTCTCCTTCAGGCAGCGACTGCATTCTACCTACCTGACGAGCTTTAGTAGAAAATTCTCATAAGTGCCCGAAAACCTCAATTATAACCGATTTTGTGCCCGGCAGTTGGCGCGCCGGCCCATTGTGCGTTGGTGCGAGTCGGGGCGGGCCACCAGGTGGCGCAACACCTGCTCACGAAGGTTCACCACCCTGTCACGGGACGCGCCACCCGGTAGAGAGCCCCGGCGCCGCCGCTTCCGTGACCCGCCTGCAGATAGCTCCACCGCTCGGCGACCCGGCTTTTGTTTCGAAAAAAAAAAAAAAAAACGCTTTCGAAGTAAAGGTTCGATCGCGGTAGAGTTGCGTAGGTTTTCAAAGAGTGGTAAATTCGCAGAATGTTATAACGAGCATCTCTGCTTTTATGTACATTTCACAGAATTGGTCTGTAAAATCGTTTATTTTTGGCTGCTAAAATAGGATATTGAAACGCAAGAATATGCTGTTTAATCTCTTCATGCGGTAGTATAAATTAAAATGAAAATCACTTATTCATATACAGTTTATATTCAAGGAATAACGACAAAATACGAGATTGCAAATATATGAAACGCACATGCCGGAAGAGCTAAGATCGTTTTCACACAGAATAATTTGATACGCTAGAAATGATCATTTTATTTCCACGCGTCTTTCATCTAGTGCACAGGTTAATTCTGGTTTAATAGTTTATCGTTTCTTTTTCTTCTTGTCATTTTTATCGTATAGCGCTAAAATATTAATTCCGTATTTTTATTTAATGCAGATTTTAAGTAGATTTTAAGTTCGATCCTCATGTTACTCCGAAAATGCACCTTCAGGTATGAACTGGGGCACTTGGACTTTTAGACCTTTAATGGTGAAGTATACATATCAGACACTACATCAATAATGTTCTTTCATATCAAATAATCATGCAAACTTGAATGATTCATCTTTCAGGTCAAGTGCACAAACTTTATTTTCAGTGTCTACTCAAAACAGTAAAATTGTCAGTGGTTTAAAAATGTGTACTAAGATAGAGATGAAATAATAATATTAATAATGGAGATATTTTAAAAGCATCTGCCTGTCTCACAGTTTATAAATCGAAAAACTGTTGCTTTGTAGCTCCAGCAAAAAATTAAACCCTCCTCCAACTTTCCAATCACACCCCATAGACTACTGATTAATGACATGTTTCCTTGCTTACAGCAGTAACACTTCCCATCTCACAAGTAAATAATATATTAATGAACATAGGACTAAAAGTATAATTTTTAGACATTTACTACTGAAACTGCAAGCACAGCGTGCTGAAATTCAATTCTCAGCACTAGTACTGAAAGTGAGATGATGCTCAAGTGTTCATATAGATCTGTAAATGCAACAAAGAAAACAAGATACTTTCTTCTGAGCGAATCAGCTACTACTGACCTTACTGTATCGTTAAATGATTTGTATACTTGAATAAAAATAATATGAAAAACTGTAAGGTTGCCTAAAAAATAGTGCATGACTCAGGTTGTTGCTTTTTTCGCAACTCGCAAAATAAGATGTCCGTTTTATCACTCCTATCGCAAACAACTATTTGCTAACCCTTGTGTATTTGAATCTCATGTTTAAATTTCATAGCCATCCTCTACTGGTGTTTGGAAGGGAGATGGTTGTCTGCGTGGGAAGTCGATTTCATCACAATCACAAAGTGTCACGAGCACACCTTGCATCCCTGTGCCATAAAGTCTCATTTGCAAAACATGCATCATTACCACAGACGTTCAGTCATATAAAGACCTAAGAAAGGGATAAATGTTGCTGAGCTCATTGCAGTGTTGGTCCCTGATTGTGAATATCGAAGTCAAATCTATTGATAGCTCATTGTAGAACAAGAAATTCCCAAACTTTGCCAAATTTGGAGAAACAATGTGTTTACTTTCCAAAAAACTGAACGTTACAATCACAAAGTTAGAATACATAGGGTTGGTTCGAAATCTGAAAGAGACGATTCTTAATTCAGTACCTTCAAACAAACAAAATAACGTTATTTTCGGAAATGTCTGATAAGTGTTCATTGTCACTTTTGACTCCAAACTAAATCAATTAAAGTTATAGATTACGTAGAATTTCAACTACCCAATCAATATTTACGGTCCGATCTATCACATTGGTGCCGGTAGTATTTTTTCTTCAATGAAAATGTGGTTTCAAAGATCTGGAGAATATTTAAGGATCATTCCTTAAATAATTTACAAACTAACTCTGAAAATATTTGAATGTGAATAAATATAATATTAAACAAACATGCATTTTTCTTCTTAAAATGAAGTGTTTAGTGGTCTATTTTTTTCATTTATCATTTCATATGTTACCTTTTAACGATTTTATTTTAAGAATACATTTTATGCCCATTTTATTTTATTTTTAATAAGTTTGATGCTGTATTTATCCATAGATCGTTACAGACAATGTTGTTAATTCTCTTCCAGAATCGTTACTTTTCTAGAAGTTGGCGAAAGGAAGAAACCATACCGGCCTCTGTCGCATTGGAGGTTGAATCAGAGATCTTGGAATTTGCTAACAAGCCACCCTCGTGGAACAACCTCCACGTGGGCGCTGGATGGTTCACAATTCTGTCACCCCACGCGCCACTTACAAGACGAATCGATCGATCGGAATCCCTCCTACCCTTGCTTTTTCGAGGGCCATTCAACTCCCGAAGAACGTGGCGGGAACCATTACAGTGGCGCGCTCCCCTGCAGCGCCTTCTTACAAGAACTAAAATACGAATTGCTGAAAATGATACTTAAAAACGTGCGTGGCAGCGGCTTGGATTCGCTAGACGCAAGCAGGCGTGTAATGTTACAAAAGATAGCGTCCATGTTCCCACTTTCTTCAGAGGTTTCTTAAATGCAGAGATTATGGATAATTAAACATTTAGAAGGCACGTTTCGTATTTCTCACGAATTAGCCAATTTTTATGGGAAAAAGTTGGCGATCCTAACCTGCAGCTGCACCCAGCGACACTAGCGCCTCCTATGGTAGCACCCTCCATCTTTGTCCTCTGTTTTGATGGAGAGTTGCAAAGCTCTGCTTTTCACGATCTACAGCAGAACTTCTCTTTCCTGGAAATGTGAACGTAACTGCACGAAGCACGTATAGGAGCGCTAGTGACTCCTGATGCTGTTTTGCGCAATGTCTGCCAACTTTGCACGAGAAAAATTTAGCCCATTTGTGGCAAATCCGCGGGAATCATTTATTATCACATACTTCATGTAAATATGTTCACGAAATAACTGCGGCTTTCAAATGAGTGGGAGGCGGATATTAATGAAATGTCATTTTATATCATTTCACTTTATAACGATGCCTTTTACTAGAAATTCATTTCATTTTATATCAAAAGGAAATGACACATTTTATATGACTTTTTGGATTTTTTCAATTTCGACTAATAAGTCATCTTTTACCTTTTTTGTAATTTTTAAAGCATTTTTTGCGGATTTCATCAATTTTAATATCTTTAATTAATATTTACGAGATACAGCAAATGGTCTTCACAGAATTCCTGAATTGCCTTTTCAATTTCTTCACTCAAAAATTGCAGTGTCAGCGGTTGTGAGTACTACCTAATCTATGGTACCTGTGGCAACGTTAACATCATAGTCGGTACGAGAGATTTCACGATAACAAAACATGTAAAGAAAAAGGCGACGAGAAAGGCAAACTTGTTTTCCTTTTCAAACTTGATTTCCTGTTCCAGTCCAAACCAAACGTTTGCAAGCTGAATTCACTTGAACGAAAAGAAGAAACATCGTTTACGTGGGTAACATATCCAACATCTTGAATTGTTCTCCTAATCTGATTTTAATCAAATTTTTACATTTTTCTTTGCTTTTAGAGCATTTTAAGAGCCTTTTATTAATCATTTTTGGTGATTTTTATATCACCAAAGTTCGCTCGTACTAATGAGACAACTGCTTTCTTTTCCCCCGGACACGCCTGGTTGTGACTCGCGATTCTATGATGACACACACGCCATCTGAACAACGTTGGCAGCTGTCTCCCTTTTAGTTCCCTGCAGAAAGTCGCAAGGCCAGAGTTTGCCTATGCAAGCACGTCCACCACTTTATATGGGTATTCGCTACCTATTATTAACCGGGAGAGGTGGCTCAGAGCAGCAAGTGACTTCACAGCAGTCCATCCGCCCGCGAGGTCCCTAGGTTCTAGTTCCGTCGGCGGCAGGATTTTCAGCACTAGCTTGTCAGCTAGGTCAAAGTCAGTTGCTATTTGAGGAGCATTCTAGCGACAGGCCGCTCTAATCTGTAGTTTTCCGTGGTTTCTCCGATCATCACCAGGCGAATGCCGGAGCAGTACACTAACAAACGGGCCACGGACCTCGTTCGATCTTTCCTTCCACTTCCTTGTCCTATCCTCACCCCTTACACACATATTTACACTAACGTGCACTACACTATACTACACTACACTACTGACGGGATTCCGGTCGGCAGTGTAGAGCTCATCCTGGCTGGGGCAGTGCCCCGCTGCTGAGACCTACCGTGCTAGAGCCCTACCGTGGTTGTGGAAAACCACGGTAGAACGGTGCCAGATCTGGCCAGCCACCTCGAAAAAGACAGCCGCTATCTCCCGAGCAAAAACATGTACTAAACTCACGGGACCAATTATCTCAGTAGTTGGCATGCCCAGAATCACTAACAATCAATCAATTGCTATCTAATAACAAAATTGCAGAGCAGAATATTAAGAGAGAATAATGATTATGAATAGAGATAGAGCTTATTATTGAAAGTTTAAAAGCGAATTTTATATGTCAATACCAAAGGTAGTGTTTTACTTCTAGACATAAATGTACTTCATTATCTGTGCACGTCTTCTAGAGCTCAGTGTGAAATATAGTTCTTGAAATGATCGTTCTCCATGTTGTCATGGCAGAACTATATTCCTTCACGAAGAACATGATAAAGGATAAGGACACTTCTGTCTGTCACACACTGTTTTTAACCATTTTTGACGAAAAATAAATAACTAAATAAATTCTTCACTGAATTATAGTTTGATTCTGTAAGTCGTAGGAAGTAGAAACGTATGTTTCTGTAGTGAAACGAATGTCATAAAATAACAGATTGTTGTACCTGTAATTTGATAATATAACAGGGTCAAATCTTGTGTGACATCCAAATACTAGTGAAAAAGATCTTTGTTTTTAATTTCGCTTTTGCTCATGACTGTCACTAACATAGTGAAAAGTCTTTACTTTACAACGCATTGCCAGATTACATTACAAAATTGAAGTCGGTACACAAATTTAAGTTAAAATTAAATTCTTTTGTGGTGCATAACTATTTCTATACAATTAGTGACAGCACTGATCATCAAAAAGAAAAATGTTTATTTTAACAAAACAGTGATATTTAATGAATTAGTCTACTTTGTATTGTATTTTTTTAAAGACATAATATGCTTGTAACCAATAATGTACTTCAGCTTTCGGATCAATGACCCCCATCTCGATCAGATTTTTGTCCGGTTTCCCTGATACAATGAGCAAATCCTCTTATTTAATGTCCTTAAGGCAGCTAAGCTACCTTGACTACTTTAGGGCAACGTTTCTTGTATTCTGGCTACGTAAAAATACTTAAAGCCTAAACTTATAATTCACTAACCAGTTTTTATGGACGTCCCATAGTGTCCTGCTCTATAATGTAGATATATTATGTACCACATTCGATTAACCGTCAGAACAGCCGTAGTTGGAGTGTAAGCAATACCAATGCTGATGTGCTATGTAATATATAAATAACAGTATTGGATCAAAAATGTTGACAATATATCAACGGGACACTACTGTTGAATTGTTTCTGGGGTGGACATCTGAAAGAACGTAGTTGTGTTTCTGACCACCTTGAGCGCCACCTGTTAGGCTTATATCTCCTGTAGCCCAGTCAATTTAGACCAAAAAATAGCCGTGGAAGGGAAAAATGTCTGGAGTTTTTAAACTTGACATGATTGTTTGTTAATACCTTACGCATAAAATACTAAAAATCCTGAAGTGTGGACGGTTAGCTGGGTGCAGGCGGGAGTTTGAAGGCGCTTTTCGACGTTTTTTGCATATATCACCATAAATATCAATCCCACATAAAAGTATGTTCTACACAAAATTTAAGTAGATAAAACATCCGAAAAAAGGTATCTATAAGGTTTTGATGTAAAATTAACCATTCTAGATTTACAGACTTGAAAATAGATTTTTCCATAAATTTAGCAACTGGATTTATCCAATTTTTCGTTACCAGGACCCTGCCGACATTTCGCCGTTTTTTCTCGCAACATTACATAATTTTTTCTCTACTCCATAGGGATAATGTAAAAATAAAAAAAACATAAAATAAAAATTCATTTTCGGGTTTAAAATTGTTCTTTACGAGCATTTTTCGAGCTTAGAACGTCACCGATCGGTTCTTAACAAGAATTCGGAGTGGCTGAAAGTAGCTTCTACCTTACAGACGTAATTGAATACAAGACTTCACAATACATCAGAATTTTGTTCGAAATCTAAAATACGGTCAAAGTATATATTACAATGTTTACGAGAAGTCGGTGATTAAGTGAATAGTAGTATCGTTTAGCCAGGAATGAATTTCGGGGGAGGGAACTAAAGAGAATATACCCACCTACTCGAATAAGATGATAGGAAAGTTTTCTGTAAAAAATATTTGTTAGTTTTCGATGGACTAACGAATGAGCTGTTTGAAACATGAGCAAGCACGTGGTTGAAATTATAGTCGACTGCGGTTATAATGAACTCAGATATAGTGAACCTTTGGTTATAGTGAACTTAACTCACTTATCTCGCTTCACTTACACTACAAATAAGCATTAGAAGATTCGATTATAGTGAACCCGAACCTCGGATTTAGTGAACGTAGGAAATACAACGTCCTGGAAATTAATTCCCTCCTGCAAAAAAATGGTCCGCCTCAGTGTTACAAACTCCAACACTAAGTTGCTTGAAGAAAAAAATCGTTGGCAAAAGTTCGTAGTCGAAGAAGTCTCCCCTGAAGTGAAGGTAACGGACCCGGAATGATAACTTTACTGAATGACCCCCATGCCAAAACAAAACACTGCGAAAACAAAGGCCGTGCGCTGCGATTGCTTGCTTCAGTTTCAAGCTTGGTGTTATATTCCGCGGGGCAAAGCGCGTCGTGTTCTACGTAGGCAGCAGAAAGCACGCGACTGCCACAGCCTGGCGATATACGACGTGTTGCGAAAAGCCATTAGCCGTTGGCGCCATCCCGCTACGGAAAGGATCTCATACTTTTTAGGCGAGTAAAAGAGCCTTCGATGAGTGGGACTTACAACAGTGCAAGAGACATTGAATGTTGTCAATACGATACTTGAAAACCGAGGGCAATGCAGAATCAAGAATGGAGAGTACACGAACCCCGGAGAAGGATATAAAGAAATTACCACTGAAAAAGGTACGAAGCAAACAATTAAAAATAATTGACTCTTTAAGGACAAATAAAGGTATTGAAATTTTAAATCCATACTTTTAAAGTATTTTGCTGAAGATATCTTGATATTAATAAAATCCATCATTATGGAGAAATTCTATTTCATTTTGACATCATCGGCTGTAGTGAACCTCTGATATAGTGAACCAAAAATGTTAGTCCCCGGAAGTTCACTATAACCGGCGTCGTTTGTACTTTTGTTAACAAATATCCGCTCATCCTTCACTCCGATAACGCAGTAAGTGAGGCAGGGAGTTTGTCAATTCAGTGCGAAGATATGGTGGTCATAGAGGCCCAGTAACATTACATTGCTTTGTAAGAAAGATGATTTCCCTAACATATATTGGAAATGCGTATTTGAAATATTCCGCTTCGATGTCTAAGTATTTTACAATGTAACGAAATGTATAGCAACAGGTAAAATATGTAAAAATATGTATTTATACCAAAATATGTAAAATAAAAGTAGTTCCAATTCATTCAGAATGTCTTGTAAACTCTAAAAAAAAACATTATTGAATGCAGGTATCTAGTCTCTGTAAAACCATGTAATTACAAGAAAATCCGTTCCCTAGTTATTAGCTTACTTCAAGAACAAGGGGCTATTGCAGCAGAAACTCGTCAAATAATAAGTCCAGTGTACGGGGCAAAAGAAGAGGAATGGTTTGCCGATGTCCTTATTCATGACAACGTCGACCCTCACAATCTTGCTGTAACAAACCCCAAAACTTGAGCATGGGACGTGCTTGATGCTTAGTGTATTGCTCCGACTGATATTGTTTTCCTCAAATTGAAGAATTGACTAAGAGTCCGAAACATTCTGCCCATGAGGGTTGCAAAGCAATGTTCAGACCCATCTCACATCACTAGGGACAACATTCGTCGAAGAGATAATCAAACAGCTTGTTGATTGATTGCTTTATAGTGATTCCGGGAGCGTAAGGTCATTAGTCCCGAAAGTGTAGTGCACGTTATTCTGCACGGGAGGTGGATGTGAGTTTTCCCACTGGATGGCGATATCCGGTGCCGATCTACCGTCGGTTAGCGGAGTTTTCCCCAACCAGGTATCTCCCACCAGCGGGGCACCGCCCCAGCCGGGACAAGCTCTAAGCTCCCGACCGCTCTCCCGGCCTTTGTGCTAGTGTAGTGCATATTTTCTTCCTCGGGAGGAGGAGTTACTCGTTACCAGGTATCTCCCACCAGCGGGGCACCGCCCCAGCCGGGACAAGCTCTAAGCTCCCGACCGGCCTCCCGGCCTTTGTGCTAGTGTAGTGCATATTTTCTTCCTCGAGAGGAGGAGTTACTCGTTACCACGTATCTCCCACCAGAGGGGCACCGCCCCAGCCGGGACAAGCTCTAAGCTCCCGACCGGTCTCCCGCCATCTGTGCATGTGTAGTGCATATAAGTGTAAGTGTGGTATCTTTGGGGTGAGGATAAGACGAGGAAGAGAATGAAAAGATCGCTTGCGGTCCGTGGCCTGTTTGGTTGAACACTGCTCTTTCTTTCGTCTGAAGTAGATCGGAGAAACCGTGGAAAACTACCGATCAGAGCACCCGACTGCGACGATTCCAGACAGTGACAGAGTTCGATCTAGCTATCTGGCGAGTTCGAAATCCTGCCACCCATGGGTCTCGCACCGTAGCACCTCCCGGTCAGAGGCACTGCAGTGACATCAGTTGATGCCCTGAGCCACCTCCCCCAGTGACTTCGCTCGTAACCTAGCTGTGTAGGAAGTGTGGAAAATGCTGCCACCGTGTGGAGTGTAACCCTAGGACCTCCCGATCAAAGGCACTGCAGTGACATTAGTTGATGCCCTGAGCCACCTCTCCCAGTAACTTCGCTCGTAACCTAGCTGTGTAGGTAGTGTGGAAAATGCTGCCACCGTGTGGAGTGTAACCCTAGGACCTCCCGGTCAGAGGCACTGCAGTGACATCAGTTGATGCCCTGAGCCACCTCCCCCAGTGACTTCGCTCGTAACCTAGCTGTGTAGGTAGTGTGGAAAATGCTGCCACCGTGTGGAGTGTAACCCTAGGACCTCCCGGTCAGAGGCACTGCAGTGACATCAGTTGATGCCCTGAGCCACCTCTCCCAGTAACTTCGCTCGTAACCTAGCTGTGTAGGTAGTGTGGAAAATGCTGCCACCGTGGGGAGTGTAACCCTAGGACCTTCCTGTCAGAGAGACTGCAGTGACATCAGTTGATGCCCTGAGCCACCTCCCCCAGTAACTTCGCTCGTAACCTAGCTGTGTAGGTAGTGTGGAAAATGCTGCCACCGTGTGGAGTGTAACCCTAGGACCTCCCGGTCAGAGGCACTGCAGTGACATCAGTTGATGCCCTGAGCCACCTCCCCCAGTGACTTCGCTCGTAACCTAGCTGTGTAGGTAGTGTGGAAAATGCTGCCACCGTGTGGAGTGTAACCCTAGGACCTTCCTGTCAGAGAGACTGCAGTGACATCAGTTGATGCCCTGAGCCACCTCCCCCAGTAACTTCGCTCGTAACCTAGCTGTGTAGGAAGTGTGGAAAATGCTGCCACCGTGTGGAGTGTAACCCTAGGACCTCCCGATCAAAGGCACTGCAGTGACATTAGTTGATGCCCTGAGCCACCTCTCCCAGTAACTTCGCTCGTAACCTAGCTGTGTAGGTAGTGTGGAAAATGCTGCCACCGTGTGGAGTGTAACCCTAGGACCTCCCGGTCAGAGGCACTGCAGTGACAACAGTTAATGCCCTGAGCCACCTCCCCCAGTGACTTCGCTCGTAACCTAGCTGTGTAGGAAGTGTGGAAAATGCTGCCACCGTGTGGAGTGTAACCCTAGGACCTCCCGATCAGAGGCACTGCAGTGACATTAGTTGATGCCCTGAGCCACCTCTCCCAGTAACTTCGCTCGTAACCTAGCTGTGTAGGTAGTGTGGAAAATGCTGCCACCGTGTGGAGTGTAACCCTAGGACCTCCCGGTCAGAGGCACTGCAGTGACATCAGTTGATGCCCTGAGCCACCTCCCCCAGTGACTTCGCTCGTAACCTAGCTGTGTAGGAAGTGTGGAAAATGCTGCCACCGTGGGGAGTGTAACCCTAGGACCTCCCGGTCAGAGGCACTGCAGTGACATCAGTTGATGCCCTGAGCCACCTCTCCCAGTAACTTCGCTCGTAACCTAGCTGTGTAGGTAGTGTGGAAAATGCTGCCACCGTGGGGAGTGGAACCCTAGGACCTCCCGGTCAGAGGCACTGCAGTGACATCAGTTGATGCCCTGAGCCACCTCCCCCAGTGACTTCGCTCGTAACCTAGCTGTGTAGGTAGTGTGGAAAATGCTGCCACCGTGTGGAGTGTAACCCTAGGACCTCCCGGTCAGAGGCACTGCAGTGACATCAGTTGATGCCCTGAGCCACCTCCCCCAGTGACTTCGCTCGTAACCTAGCTGTGTAGGAAGTGTGGAAAATGCTGCCACCGTGGGGAGTGTAACCCTAGGACCTCCCGGTCAGAGGCACTGCAGTGACATCAGTTGATGCCCTGAGCCACCTCTCCCAGTAACTTCGCTCGTAACCTAGCTGTGTAGGTAGTGTGGAAAATGCTGCCACCGTGGGGAGTGTAACCCTAGGACCTCCCGGTCAGAGGCACTGCAGTGCCATCAGTTGATGCCCTGAGCCACCTCTCCCAGTAACTTCGCTCGTAACCTAGCTGTGTAGGTAGTGTGGAAAATGCTGCCACCGTGGGGAGTGTAACCCTAGGACCTCCCGGTCAGAGGCACTGCAGTGCCATCAGTTGATGCCCTGAGCCACCTCTCCCAGTAACTTCGCTCGTAACCTAGCTGTGTAGGTAGTGTGGAAAATGCTGCCACCGTGGGGAGTGTAACCCTAGGACCTCCCGGTCAGAGGCACTGCAGTGCCATCAGTTGATGCCCTGAGCCACCTCTCCCAGTAACTTCGCTCGTAACCTAGCTGTGTAGGTAGTGTGGAAAATGCTGCCACCGTGGGGAGTGTAACCCTAGGACCTCCCGGTCAGAGGCACTGCAGTGCCATCAGTTGATGCCCTGAGCCACCTCTCCCAGTAACTTCGCTCGTAACCTAGCTGTGTAGGTAGTGTGGAAAATGCTGCCACCGTGGGGAGTGTAACCCTAGGACCTCCCGGTCAGAGGCACTGCAGTGCCATCAGTTGATGCCCTGAGCCACCTCTCCCAGTAACTTCGCTCGTAACCTAGCTGTGTAGGTAGTGTGGAAAATGCTGCCACCGTGGGGAGTGTAACCCTAGGACCTCCCGGTCAGAGGCACTGCAGTGCCATCAGTTGATGCCCTGAGCCACCTCTCCCAGTAACTTCGCTCGTAACCTAGCTGTGTAGGTAGTGTGGAAAATGCTGCCACCGTGGGGAGTGTGATCCTAGGACCTCCCGGTCAGAGGCACTGCAGTGCCATCAGTTGATGCCCTGAGCCACCTCTCCCAGTAACTTCGCTCGTAACCTAGCTGTGTAGGTAGTGTGGAAAATGCTGCCACCGTGGGGAGTGTAACCCTAGGACCTCCCGGTCAGAGGCACTGCAGTGCCATCAGTTGATGCCCTGAGCCACCTCTCCCAGTAACTTCGCTCGTAACCTAGCTGTGTAGGTAGTGTGGAAAATGCTGCCACCGTGGGGAGTGTAACCCTAGGACCTCCCGGTCAGAGGC
This sequence comes from Gryllus longicercus, assembly GCA_038098605.1. Lineage (NCBI taxonomy): Eukaryota > Metazoa > Arthropoda > Insecta > Orthoptera > Gryllidae > Gryllus > Gryllus longicercus. The sequence goes on along the minus strand of JAZDUA010000039.1, from coordinate 1,864,476 downwards.
ACTGCAGTGCCATCAGTTGATGCCCTGAGCCACCTCTCCCAGTAACTTCGCTCGTAACCTAGCTGTGTAGGTAGTGTGGAAAATGCTGCCACCGTGGGGAGTGTAACCCTAGGACCTCCCGGTCAGAGGCACTGCAGTGCCATCAGTTGATGCCCTGAGCCACCTCTCCCAGTAACTTCGCTCGTAACCTAGCTGTGTAGGTAGTGTGGAAAATGCTGCCACCGTGGGGAGTGTAACCCTAGGACCTCCCGGTCAGAGGCACTGCAGTGCCATCAGTTGATGCCCTGAGCCACCTCTCCCAGTAACTTCGCTCGTAACCTAGCTGTGTAGGTAGTGTGGAAAATGCTGCCACCGTGGGGAGTGTAACCCTAGGACCTCCCGGTCAGAGGCACTGCAGTGCCATCAGTTGATGCCCTGAGCCACCTCTCCCAGTAACTTCGCTCGTAACCTAGCTGTGTAGGTAGTGTGGAAAATGCTGCCACCGTGGGGAGTGTAACCCTAGGACCTCCCGGTCAGAGGCACTGCAGTGCCATCAGTTGATGCCCTGAGCCACCTCTCCCAGTAACTTCGCTCGTAACCTAGCTGTGTAGGTAGTGTGGAAAATGCTGCCACCGTGGGGAGTGTAACCCTAGGACCTCCCGGTCAGAGGCACTGCAGTGCCATCAGTTGATGCCCTGAGCCACCTCTCCCAGTAACTTCGCTCGTAACCTAGCTGTGTAGGTAGTGTGGAAAATGCTGCCACCGTGGGGAGTGTAACCCTAGGACCTCCCGGTCAGAGGCACTGCAGTGCCATCAGTTGATGCCCTGAGCCACCTCTCCCAGTAACTTCGCTCGTAACCTAGCTGTGTAGGTAGTGTGGAAAATGCTGCCACCGTGGGGAGTGTAACCCTAGGACCTCCCGGTCAGAGGCACTGCAGTGCCATCAGTTGATGCCCTGAGCCACCTCTCCCAGTAACTTCGCTCGTAACCTAGCTGTGTAGGTAGTGTGGAAAATGCTGCCACCGTGTGGAGTGTAACCCTAGGACCTCCCGGTCAGAGGCACTGCAGTGACATCAGTTGATGCCCTGAGCCACCTCCCCCAGTGACTTCGCTCGTAACCTAGCTGTGTAGGTAGTGTGGAAAATGCTGCCACCGTGTGGAGTGTAACCCTAGGACCTTCCTGTCAGAGAGACTGCAGTGACATCAGTTGATGCCCTGAGCCACCTCCCCCAGTAACTTCGCTCGTAACCTAGCTGTGTAGGAAGTGTGGAAAATGCTGCCACCGTGTGGAGTGTAACCCTAGGACCTCCCGATCAAAGGCACTGCAGTGACATTAGTTGATGCCCTGAGCCACCTCTCCCAGTAACTTCGCTCGTAACCTAGCTGTGTAGGTAGTGTGGAAAATGCTGCCACCGTGTGGAGTGTAACCCTAGGACCTCCCGGTCAGAGGCACTGCAGTGACAACAGTTAATGCCCTGAGCCACCTCCCCCAGTGACTTCGCTCGTAACCTAGCTGTGTAGGAAGTGTGGAAAATGCTGCCACCGTGTGGAGTGTAACCCTAGGACCTCCCGATCAGAGGCACTGCAGTGACATTAGTTGATGCCCTGAGCCACCTCTCCCAGTAACTTCGCTCGTAACCTAGCTGTGTAGGTAGTGTGGAAAATGCTGCCACCGTGTGGAGTGTAACCCTAGGACCTCCCGGTCAGAGGCACTGCAGTGACATCAGTTGATGCCCTGAGCCACCTCCCCCAGTGACTTCGCTCGTAACCTAGCTGTGTAGGAAGTGTGGAAAATGCTGCCACCGTGGGGAGTGTAACCCTAGGACCTCCCGGTCAGAGGCACTGCAGTGACATCAGTTGATGCCCTGAGCCACCTCTCCCAGTAACTTCGCTCGTAACCTAGCTGTGTAGGTAGTGTGGAAAATGCTGCCACCGTGGGGAGTGGAACCCTAGGACCTCCCGGTCAGAGGCACTGCAGTGACATCAGTTGATGCCCTGAGCCACCTCCCCCAGTGACTTCGCTCGTAACCTAGCTGTGTAGGTAGTGTGGAAAATGCTGCCACCGTGTGGAGTGTAACCCTAGGACCTCCCGGTCAGAGGCACTGCAGTGACATCAGTTGATGCCCTGAGCCACCTCCCCCAGTGACTTCGCTCGTAACCTAGCTGTGTAGGAAGTGTGGAAAATGCTGCCACCGTGGGGAGTGTAACCCTAGTCCCTCCCGGTCAGAGGCACTGCAGTGACAACAGTTGATGCCCTGAGCCACCTCTCTCTGTAACTTCACTCGTAACCTAGCTGTGTAGGTAGTGTGGAAAATGCTGCCACCGTGGGGAGTGTAACCCTAGGACCTCCCGGTCAGAGGCACTGCAGTGCCATCAGTTGATGCCCTGAGCCACCTCTCCCAGTAACTTCGCTCGTAACCTAGCTGTGTAGGTAGTGTGGAAAATGCTGCCACCGTGGGGAGTGTAACCCTAGGACCTCCCGGTCAGAGGCACTGCAGTGCCATCAGTTGATGCCCTGAGCCACCTCTCCCAGTAACTTCGCTCGTAACCTAGCTGTGTAGGTAGTGTGGAAAATGCTGCCACCGTGGGGAGTGTAACCCTAGGACCTCCCGGTCAGAGGCACTGCAGTGCCATCAGTTGATGCCCTGAGCCACCTCTCCCAGTAACTTCGCTCGTAACCTAGCTGTGTAGGTAGTGTGGAAAATGCTGCCAACTTGGGGAGTGTGATCCTAGGACCTCCCGGTCAGAGGCACTGCAGTGCCATCAGTTGATGCCCTGAGCCACCTCTCCCAGTAACTTCGCTCGTAACCTAGCTGTGTAGGTAGTGTGGAAAATGCTGCCACCGTGGGGAGTGTAACCCTAGGACCTCCCGGTCAGAGGCACTGCAGTGCCATCAGTTGATGCCCTGAGCCACCTCTCCCAGTAACTTCGCTCGTAACCTAGCTGTGTAGGTAGTGTGGAAAATGCTGCCACCGTGGGGAGTGTAACCCTAGGACCTCCCGGTCAGAGGCACTGCAGTGCCATCAGTTGATGCCCTGAGCCACCTCTCCCAGTAACTTCGCTCGTAACCTAGCTGTGTAGGTAGTGTGGAAAATGCTGCCACCGTGGGGAGTGTAACCCTAGGACCTCCCGGTCAGAGGCACTGCAGTGCCATCAGTTGATGCCCTGAGCCACCTCTCCCAGTAACTTCGCTCGTAACCTAGCTGTGTAGGTAGTGTGGAAAATGCTGCCACCGTGGGGAGTGTAACCCTAGGACCTCCCGGTCAGAGGCACTGCAGTGCCATCAGTTGATGCCCTGAGCCACCTCTCCCAGTAACTTCGCTCGTAACCTAGCTGTGTAGGTAGTGTGGAAAATGCTGCCACCGTGGGGAGTGTAACCCTAGGACCTCCCGGTCAGAGGCACTGCAGTGCCATCAGTTGATGCCCTGAGCCACCTCTCCCAGTAACTTCGCTCGTAACCTAGCTGTGTAGGTAGTGTGGAAAATGCTGCCACCGTGGGGAGTGTAACCCTAGGACCTCCCGGTCAGAGGCACTGCAGTGCCATCAGTTGATGCCCTGAGCCACCTCTCCCAGTAACTTCGCTCGTAACCTAGCTGTGTAGGTAGTGTGGAAAATGCTGCCACCGTGGGGAGTGTAACCCTAGGACCTCCCGGTCAGAGGCACTGCAGTGCCATCAGTTGATGCCCTGAGCCACCTCTCCCAGTAACTTCGCTCGTAACCTAGCTGTGTAGGTAGTGTGGAAAATGCTGCCACCGTGGGGAGTGTAACCCTAGGACCTCCCGGTCAGAGGCACTGCAGTGCCATCAGTTGATGCCCTGAGCCACCTCTCCCAGTAACTTCGCTCGTAACCTAGCTGTGTAGGTAGTGTGGAAAATGCTGCCACCGTGGGGAGTGTAACCCTAGGACCTCCCGGTCAGAGGCACTGCAGTGCCATCAGTTGATGCCCTGAGCCACCTCTCCCAGTAACTTCGCTCGTAACCTAGCTGTGTAGGTAGTGTGGAAAATGCTGCCACCGTGGGGAGTGTAACCCTAGGACCTCCCGGTCAGAGGCACTGCAGTGCCATCAGTTGATGCCCTGAGCCACCTCTCCCAGTAACTTCGCTCGTAACCTAGCTGTGTAGGTAGTGTGGAAAATGCTGCCACCGTGGGGAGTGTAACCCTAGGACCTCCCGGTCAGAGGCACTGCAGTGCCATCAGTTGATGCCCTGAGCCACCTCTCCCAGTAACTTCGCTCGTAACCTAGCTGTGTAGGTAGTGTGGAAAATGCTGCCACTGTGGGAGTGTAACCCTAGGACCTCCCGGTCAGAGGCACTGCAGTGGCATCAGTTGATGCCCTGAGCCACCTCTCCCAGTAACTTCGCTCGTAACCTAGCTGTGTAGGTAGTGTGGAAAATGCTGCCACCGTGGGGAGTGTAACCCTAGGACCTCCCGGTCAGAGGCACTGCAGTGCCATCAGTTGATGCCCTGAGCCACCTCTCCCAGTAACTTCGCTCGTAACCTAGCTGTGTAGGTAGTGTGGAAAATGCTGCCACCGTGGGGAGTGTAACCCTAGGACCTCCCGGTCAGAGGCACTGCAGTGCCATCAGTTGATGCCCTGAGCCACCTCTCCCAGTAACTTCGCTCGTAACCTAGCTGTGTAGGTAGTGTGGAAAATGCTGCCACCGTGGGGAGTGTGATCCTAGGACCTCCCGGTCAGAGGCACTGCAGTGACATCAGTTGATGCCCTGAGCCACCTCTCCCAGTAACTTCGCTCGTAACCTAGCTATGTAGGTAGTGTGGAAAATGCTGCCACCGTGGGGAGTGTAGCCCTAGGGTCTCCCGGTCAGAGGCACCGCAGTGACATCAGTTGATGCCCTGAGCCACCTCTCCCAGTCACTTCGCTCGTAACCTAGCTGTGTAGGTAGTGTGGAAAATGCTGCCACCGTGGGGAGTGTAACCCTAGGACCTCCCGGTCAGAGGCACTGCAGTGACATCAGTTGATGCCCTGAGCCACCTCTCCCAGTAACTTCGCTCGTAACCTAGCTGTGTAGGTAGTGTGGAAAATGCTGCCACCGTGGGAAGTGTAACCCTAGGTCCTCCCAGTCAGAGGCACTGCAGTGACATTGCTTGATGCCTTGTGCCACCTCTCCCAGTCACTTCGCTCGTAACCTAGCTGTGTAGGTAGTGTGGAAAATGCTGCCACCGTGGGGAGTGTAACCCTAGGACCTCCCGGTCAGAGGCACTGCAGTGACATCAGTTGATGCCCTGAGCCACCTCTCCCAGTAACTTCGCTCGTAACCTAGCTGTGTAGGTAGTGTGGAAAATGCTGCCACCGTGGGAAGTGTAACCCTAGGTCCTCCCAGTCAGAGGCACTGCAGTGACATTGCTTGATGCCCTGAGCCACCTCTCCCAGTAACTTCGCTCGTAACCTAGCTGTGTAGGTAGTGTGGAAAATGCTGCCACCGTGGGGAGTGTGATCCTAGGACCTCCCGGTCAGAGGCACTGCAGTGACATCAGTTGATGCCCTGAGCCACCTCTCCCAGTAACTTCGCTCGTAACCTAGCTATGTAGGTAGTGTGGAAAATGCTGCCACCGTGGGGAGTGTAGCCCTAGGGTCTCCCGGTCAGAGGCACCGCAGTGACATCAGTTGATGCCCTGAGCCACCTCTCCCAGTCACTTCGCTCGTAACCTAGCTGTGTAGGTAGTGTGGAAAATGCTGCCACCGTGGGGAGTGTAACCCTAGGACCTCCCGGTCAGAGGCACTGCAGTGACATCAGTTGATGCCCTGAGCCACCTCTCCCAGTCACTTCGCTCGTAACCTAGCTGTGTAGGTAGTGTGGAAAATGCTGCCACCGTGGGGAGTGTAACCCTAGGACCTCCCGGTCAGAGGCACTGCAGTGACATCAGATGATGCCCTGAGCCACCTCTCCCAGTAACTTCGCTCTTAACCTAGCTGTGTAGGTAGTGTGGAAAATGCTGCCACCATGGGGAGTGTAACCCTAGTACCTCCCGGTCAGAGGCACCGCAGTGACATCAGTTGATGCCCTGAGCCACCTCTCCCAGTCACTTCGCTCGTAACCTAGCTGTGTAGGTAGTGTGGAAAATGCTGCCACCGTGGGAAGTGTAACCCTAGGTCCTCCCAGTCAGAGGCACTGCAGTGACATTGCTTGATGCCTTGTGCCACGTCTCCCAGTAACTTCGCTCGTAACCTAGCTGTGTAGGTAGTGTGGAAAATGCTGCCACCGTGGGGAGTGTAACCCTAGGACCTAACGGTCAGAGGCACTGCAGTGCCATCAGTTGATGCCCTGAGCCACCTCTCCCAGTAACTTCGCTCGTAACCTAGCTGTGTAGGTAGTGTGGAAAATGCTGCCACCGTGGGGAGTGTGATCCTAGGACCTCCCGGTCAGAGGCACTGCAGTGACATCAGTTGATGCCCTGAGCCACCTCTCCCAGTAACTTCGCTCGTAACCTAGCTATGTAGGTAGTGTGGAAAATGCTGCCACCGTGGGGAGTGTAGCCCTAGGGTCTCCCGGTCAGAGGCACCGCAGTGACATCAGTTGATGCCCTGAGCCACCTCTCCCAGTCACTTCGCTCGTAACCTAGCTGTGTAGGTAGTGTGGAAAATGCTGCCACCGTGGGGAGTGTAACCCTAGGACCTCCCGGTCAGAGGCACTGCAGTGACATCAGTTGATGCCCTGAGCCACCTCTCCCAGTCACTTCGCTCGTAACCTAGCTGTGTAGGTAGTGTGGAAAATGCTGCCACCGTGGGGAGTGTAACCCTAGGACCTCCCGGTCAGAGGCACTGCAGTGACATCAGATGATGCCCTGAGCCACCTCTCCCAGTAACTTCGCTCTTAACCTAGCTGTGTAGGTAGTGTGGAAAATGCTGCCACCATGGGGAGTGTAACCCTAGTACCTCCCGGTCAGAGGCACCGCAGTGACATCAGTTGATGCCCTGAGCCACCTCTCCCAGTCACTTCGCTCGTAACCTAGCTGTGTAGGTAGTGTGGAAAATGCTGCCACCGTGGGAAGTGTAACCCTAGGTCCTCCCAGTCAGAGGCACTGCAGTGACATTGCTTGATGCCTTGTGCCACGTCTCCCAGTAACTTCGCTCGTAACCTAGCTGTGTAGGTAGTGTGGAAAATGCTGCCACCGTGGGGAGTGTAACCCTAGGACCTAACGGTCAGAGACACTGCAGTGACATCAGTTGGTGCCCTCAGCCACCTCTCCCGGTTAAAAACTTTGCCGAAGACAAATGCTGAAATATTTACGGAGATTCTGTAGAAAAATACTCACATTTGTACTTAAATTTTGGTTATTAATTCATTACATCCTTACTTTTTTATATTCAGTACGCCGTTTTCTATATATTGCAAACCATTGGAGGTAGAAAACACGGCCTTCGTAAATCATGAAGTAACAATTCATGTTATTTTCATAACAGATATTATTTATGAAAAACATTTTTATAACTTCTATTTTTAATAAATAATATTTGAAAATTTTAATATTTTTATCACATGCGTCAGAATATTTTTTTTTCAAAAAATTGTAAGTATAACTTAGTTTTCTTAGCTACCTAGGTCCTAAATTAATTACATCCAACTTCCTCTTGTGAAAATTCACTGTGATATTTAAGATATACTCTTTTTTACTCATAGAAAATGGAAAGCAATAAGAATTTTATGCATAGGAATTTAATTATTTGTTCACGAGCATCGCTAAGCTCAAATTAATATAGGGGTCGTCCATAAATTGCCACGCTGAAGTGAGGCAGAGGGTTTAGCGTTACAAGCGTTAGGGGTAGGGTACGTAAAGTTACGTGTTACGTGTCCCTGATTTTTTTTTTAATTTCAACTTTCGCTGAAATAAGTCATTTTTATTCCGTCTTGTACTGAAACATTTAAATATTAAGAAATTAAATTTTAAAATTATAAACAAATGAAATATCATGATGTATACATTGCTATAAATGGGAAAATGATTTTCATCAATGTTATGTTGTTTGAATCTATGAGATTATGAAGCAAATATTTCAATTTGGTCTATAGTATACACTAGAGTCCATCTACTGTGCCCCAGTAGACTCTCGCTCATGTGTCATCTACAATGGTATGTGTACTTTTTCTCAGAAATGTTCTCACCTTCTTTCTCAAAACTTGTTCGCATTCATATTGCAAGGTGCTGTCAGCATTACTAATTAATTTTGACTTAAATTACCATAAATGTGTATATGAAACACAAATAAAATTAATACTTGGTTTTACTGTTATATATTTTATGTTTACCTGTAAATGGGTGGTTGTGGCAAGCATTATTATTTAGGGGGAACAAGTATGCGTTACAGGTGGGTTATGGAAGAGATGGAGTGTTCAACATTCTCCAAATTTTGTTACGTAATTTAAGCAATTAAGTGCAAATATTGTTCGAATTAAGAAATGATATAGAACTAACTGAAAATATTGTATTTCTGTTCACGAGAAGAAAACTTTCAGTCGTACTTCGAAACTGTATGTCGTAATAAATGGGGTTGTTGAGTAAAGTAACTTGTGGGTTTTAATTTCTATCAGATTTATTTATTTCTGCGAAAAATACATTTTTCTTACAATGACTTTTGTGGTCGCAGTTGAATTATTTCAGTCTTACAATTCTGTATTTTACACCATTCGCTCAAACCCTTTTTTATATAAAGTAGAACTTTTAACTAATTTTTCCCCAGTAATTGATAATATTATAAAACATAATTCCATGTTTCGAATTTTTTGTAAATGTACAACATATGGAATTTATTAAAGTTCGTTGCTAAAATTCAGTTACTGAGACCATCCACTTGCATACCCCTGAGTCACAACAAGACTGTGTACTGAACAAAGTACAATATTAAAATAATGAAAACAAAAAATGGATATCAACAACGTATTACTATTAAGGTGTTGATAGCAGTGGTAACTAATATCGATATGTGGTAACTGAAATCAACAACGTATTTCCACTAATATCAAATACCAAATTACCATCCTATATCTACAACTTATTACTCATCTTCATCTTCCGAAAACCACTGTCACATTTATACATAAAATTACTTCTTTTATATACACCATGCATTTAAAAAAATATCTTACTTGATGCATTTGTCTTTGGAAATTGCGACTCGACCATGTGGCAATTAAAAGCATTGCAATATAAAGTCGAGGTATTGCTAATGTGTGTACACATTTCTCCTCGCCACTGGTATTTGTAAAAGCTGTCCTTAAAGACAGTTAAGACAATATCGTGTTTTTATTACGTATCCCGGCCACATTTTTCTGCTTCTGAAATTCCAGGAACTTACAAGATAAGTTGTATATTATTCTGACCAATATATAATGAATATACATAAGACTTCTGTCCTGTTCAACAGTCATTTACAGTCAGTAAAACATCGCCACATCACATTATAAAAGAAAAGAATTTACTTTTAAAATATTTATTTATATAAATATAAAAATAAGAAGAAACTTATAAAGAATGGTTGATTTTTATAATTATATTTTAAAAAGGAAGTGATGTTTTATTGACTGTTAATGACTGTTGAAAAAATAAAAGGACAGAACATTTATGTTTAAATTTGCACGATACACAACACAGAAGGCGTTCTCACTTTTAATACGTCCTTTTTTTTCTCCAATCGTATTCATCAACGTCAACAGTTTCTATGTATGTCGTACAAGATACAATCATTTTCAGTACATACTATTCATTCGTGTCTTTCCCCTTCTATTTTGAATGATTACTTCACGCACAAATAGTTTAACCAATTCACTATTCATTTCTCATCGCTAATTTTTATTTATAAATCGAGAATGGCACATAGAATCACTGAACCACTTCACATTAATGTGACATTGTATGAAAGTATCACTTAGTCGTGTTTATAAACACAGTGTACGTATTTATTGACTAGTCAATAATTATTTAAGAGTAAAAATATGTTTCATTCCCTTTAACTATTATAATAAACTTCTTATTCATTGCCATAAGAACCTTTCTTTCCTAACGTTATTGACACAAATTCTCAAGTTGATTTATGTACATTTTTTCCATATTTTATAAGGAATATCATTTTGTGGCAAGTTCTGATAATATATAAAGTAGTTCCCAGCTAATTACACCAGTTGAAGGCATACTTTATTGCCAGGTAGTTTGAGTTTCTTAAAAAATAGAAAACATTAAACTTTAAAATAACACATATCACATGGTTTAATAAAATGGTTTCTTTCAACACAACACTAAAAAGGAACTCAACAGTAGTAAGCCTTGCTTCTGATTGTCTTTCTTAAAATCTCTCTCAAAATATTTGTAATATATATTACGCTTTCCACGCACATGTTACTGAATATATATCTACACTCATCATTAGTTCTTTACATCTCCACGCCAACAACTTGAAACTTCAACAAAAAAATCTCATTTATTTTATAATATCTATATGCAAATACATATTTTGCAGTTTTAATGTATATAAATATTGTGTAGGACAACACAAAAATATCTAACATATCACACAAATTAATGACAAATCACTTTATATAAGATTATAGATATTTCAGTTCTTATCCTACTATATTTCAAACAATATTATAGTATATTCACTTTCTCTTCAAACCTAAAAGGACATTGGCTATGAGCTGTTACCAATCATTGCACAGTTTTCCAACATTTACAATTAAAACACTTAATATTTAACAAATATTATACAACACTTAACACTAAACAATCATTTAACACAATTCATTTAGGCAATTATGAGTTAACGAAGGATCACTTAGGGCCCGCTCATACTAGGCGATTACCACAAAAATTGTAGTAAACCTCTCGCACGAAATAACTGTTACGATACCACACATCTTTGCCACTTAAGATTTTCGACGTACAATGTACTTTCATGATGTCCGTTCAATCAGATCACGTACTTTAACATAAACTGATGCTTAACCTAACTCGTTAACCGCTGTTGTTCCAAGGCGCATTAGGTTTCCAGCGTTTCTCGCATTCGTTGAACGAAGCACATCTCATTCATTCAACTCCTCTTCAGGAAGAAAACTTAGTGGAAGCCTCTTCAGCCATGAAAGGGGCCTTTAGGGACCACGTGACCTGGAAAAGGGCATCTGCCTTACCGCCGGCTGGAATCAACGCTCCGTCACCGAGCACGCAGTCTCGCTTCTCATTTGTTTGTTAAAACCGATCAGTGAGAGCCGATATGGTGGCCGAGATCGCTAAAGCAGTAGTGCCGTGGCGATCTTGAACCGAAGGATAGTGTGTTGTGTGTCTTTCGTGAGTGTGTGTGTTGTCTGTGTGTACACACACTGTGCTTGTGTGTCCCCTGTAGTTGGTGTCAGGAAAGGCATCTGTCTGTGAAACATTCGCCAAATCAGTATAAAATGGAGTGTACAAAATTCAAAATGTTAGTTAAGTTACAAATCCCTATTACATTTTCGTCAAATAACGACCGATGTTTCTTCACAACATTTTAATGTGTTAAACTATAATACGCTCAGAATAAAAATACAACAAATATTTTCAAAGTTTTTTTGAATGGTCAATATCCAAGTAAATAGTGCGTTTTACCCACCGCCAAAGTAGCAAGAATAGCTCAAATTATAACAAACATGACAGAAAAACTGCATTGAATTTTGATCAAAGGCACAGCAGTAACATTGTCAATTATTTTGAGCAATTGAAACCAGTAAAAAAATCAGTGAGTTTGTTCCCTAGGTAACCCTAAGATTAATAAAAAGCGTTCCGGGCAGGAAGGACGAAATCATAAATACAAGATTTGAGGAAGAACATTTTACATTTTCTGATTGATTGTTGGTGATCCCGGGCGCGTCAACTACTCAGGTCATTAGTCCCGTAAATGTAGTGCATGTATTGCTCGGGAGGGGGAGGTGGTCTTTCACCGCTGTATGGCGAGATCCGGCGCCGACCTACCGTCAGCTAGTGGGGTTTTGCCCAACCAGGTATCTCCCACCAATGGGGCACCGCCCCAGCCGAGACAAGCTCTAAGCTCCCAACTGGTCTCCCTGCATTTGTGATAGTGTAGTGCATGTAAGTGTGAAATGTACGTGGTGAGGATAGAACAAGGAAGAGGTAGGAAAGATCGCGTGCTGTCCGTGACCCTTTTTTTAGCGTACTGGTCCGACATTCGCCTGAAGTTGGTCGGAGAAACCACGGAAAACTAGTTATGGGCAGTCGCCCAGCAGAACTCTCTTCCAGACAGCGATTGAATCCGACATAGCTGACAAGCTGTTGTCAAAAATCAGGCCACCGTCGGGACTCGAATCTAGGACCCCCCGTTGAGAGGGACTGCAGTGACATCAGTTGCTGCCCTGAGCCATGTGATCCAGATGAATATTTTCCGCATGGACAGAACTCAAAACAATTTTATAATGTGAAAAACATTCTCTGAGAAGAAGCGATAAACTCTACTTAATAAACCTTTTGATCTGACTGTCATTGTAGTACTTCGCAAGGGTGAATTTAAAAACGTACTTTCCATTACTACCCCGAACGCCTTGTATGAGCAAACTAATTTAGAGGTGGATCTGGTGGTAATTTCACCCTAACCATTATTTATGCGATGCAATCTCTCAATACAAAGAAATTTGAAAGTAATACTGTCGCCTGGATAATTCATCATTAGATATAGAAAATTGCATGAAAAAGTAACTATAAACAAAAAATATTACAAAAATAAGTTTAACCGTGGTTAATCTCACGAATCAAGTAACGCTTACTCCGGAAATACACAGCGTTGCTCCAGAGTTTGTGCCTTGCACCTGCCCTTCCAAAAAGAATCACATGTTTTCTGGAATCCTCATATAATGTTCCAGAAATATACAAAATTACCAATCGATTCGTGTTATTGAGAGGAATCAAATGAGCTATTGATGACCTCTGAAAGTGTCTTAAAACATCAACCAATATGAACGATCCTTCACATTGTTTCGAGAAATATCTAGGAATGGTCAGGATGGATCCAAACAAATCGTCCAGTTACATTATGTCGGGTAATCCACGCTATTCCACAAACATGACGTGTGTGAAAAGCTTTTAGTTTGTTTCACTCTCTCCTACTGTTTTTGTTAACTCCTAGCACTTTCCTCTCAAAATTACAAAGAAAATTCCATTGATATTTGAATTTTATTTCGAACCCTCCACCTTCCTGAGTTGTATTTTCGTTAAAAAATGGGTGACATATTAAGTTTTGAAGCAATTTATAAAATCAAAATGAAGAAAGTTTCGATTAATTTAAAAGTTTCTCTTTAGTTTGATTTTAATAATTTAAAATCACAAATTGTATGTTAAATTTCATAAAATGTTAAACTTGTAACACTGTGATGTTTGATAAAACACAAAACTAACGATTTAAAAATATTTTATCCACTTCCATTTTTTTAAACGTCATCTTCTAGTTCTTCATCTTCAACGTCAAACGTCATCTTCAGGGGAACCTCCAACTCTTATTTCAATCTTTTATGAACCTGAGTGAGAATAATTCCCACTAAGTTATTAGTTCATATAAAGTTTCTAGCTTCCCAACCCGACGAAAATTTATTTTCCATCAACAGTACTTTCTAATAATATAACTACAAACTTGCCATTGCGAGGGAAAAATAACTTCACCTCAGTATCAGTATTAACACCCCTCTCTTTAATTGCAATCTTCAAATTACTAAATACTGCTGACGGATGAAAAAACGCGAGAATCTCACTAAAAAGTAAGCTATGAGTCTGATAAAAGTGAGAGGAACTATTTTAATAAATACTCAAAATTAAATTTATGTAAATTGAATAAAATTTATTTAAAAGCAATTTATAGCCATCAGAGTTTAACCAACCTTTCTGCAGACTTTATGTTTTTTCTAAGTTTATGTTATCATTTCTAAACTATAATAACTTTACTCTGTATTCATTGCCGAAAATAACTTGGCACATATGACATAATTCAATTGAATATTTGCTAAAGAGAGGTGATAAATGAAAAAGTCTTTTACATGTTTTTGCTTTGCATCTTATGAACTCACACACCCTAAATATTCATAAAATAATTAATAACCTGTTGTTTGTCACTCACGGCTAGACTTCCTCCAATTTATCAATAGAGGCAAATACAAGTCTTTCGACGCGTCTCAGTCTCCTGGAGGGGAATTTATCTTTTTTTGTAGATCCATTCCCAACATTCTGAGATATTTCTCGAAAACAAACGTGTTTTAATCCACTCAAATACATTTTTGGTGAAATAAGGCACCTTCAGAGGTGAACAATAGCTTGTTCACTTCTTTTCGGAGAGACTAATCGTCTGATACTCTTCTTAGCCGAGTTCTCTAGGACACTTAGACAGAATCCTAGATAAACGCTTTTTTTTCTCGTTCAATACACCTTCATTAGTAAAACGCTGTGAATTATTACTCTCCTTCCGATATAATATGAATGGTTGCTTGATTCATGAGATTGACCAAAAATACACTTAATTTTGAGATGAAACAAAAATGTGACAAGCATTGATGCTTTTAAATTTCTAAGTCTGTGAATGGACGTGTCGGGCAGTTGTAAAATGTTTATAATGAACTTGGTTATGAACATGCAAAACACAAATACAAATCTTTGAAATGAAGTACGAACACAAAACTAGTAATTAATAATCTGTTATTTCAATGTCCACTTGAAATGAACGGACAACGAACTTTCGTTTGCTTAATGCGGTTGGGAGTAGGTCAGTTTTCGACGAGACTGTGTGCTCGATGACTCTCAGAGTAAACAATCAAACGTGATCTCTTTGACAGATCGGAACTTTTTTTATGAGTCCTGTCAAGTTTGGCAGTTTTGAGAAATTATTGCTGCTTATGGGTAGAAATACACAGAAGTAAATTGAGTTTCTTAATGTACGTGGTAGGAGAATTCATGATTTATTTCAACTGCCAATCTTGATTTTAAAAACTTAAAAAATATTTTAAAAAATAAAATGTGTACATTATTTAAGTATTCTAAATAGAATTGTTATTGATTTGTAAAACATTACATGCAAAAACATATATGAAAGAAAAAGATTTGAAGAGCAGACACTAGAGTTACAACAGAAATTATAATTCAAAAATGAGTGAGAAAAAGTTTGTTTGGGTTTTATTACATTCCAGGTTATCCGTGGATTACCACGATATAATTTTTTTCTGTACGTCCAGGAATATTTTTCATTGGTCAAATCTGGTCATACTGTTACTCACGCACTCATACTATAAAAAATGAAATCTTAGATACGTGTTAATTTAATAAAGGAAAATTCATTAATAAGGAGGACATTCTCCTCATCGCAAATAACTGTACTCGAGATTTTCTACTTCCACTTCATTTTTAACAAGTTGGCTACACATTGTATAAAGCACAAACATGTCACTACAAAACGAATCACTCCATTTTGATATTTCAACTATATTGAACATTTGAATTGCGAAGAAGTTTATCAGGTAATCAAGGTGCTCGTTTCCATTTCCTAATAAAATATAAAATTAAATTCTGTTAAAATGTCATCATCTTATTTACACATTTTGTGTTTTCTCGATCTACACGCTAACGTTTTGATATTGATTACTTCATACAGGGAGTTTTTTTATTCGAACTCAACCGCCACGAAACAATGAAACAAATGAGTGAAAATATAAAAGAACCAATATTCACATTTTTATAAAAAATTGAAACAATTGTAGTATTTAAATAATTTTACATATTTGAATGTAAATACTTTATCAAGAATGAAATACAAGGCCCATTTGTAAAGTGTGGTAAATGGAATAATGTCCCAAGCAGCGTGAATGTAACCTTTGGCGGTTAACATATGAAGGTCACGACAGCCGAGAAGACGGCAAGTAACACTTAGCAAACAACCGACCAATTTAGTTTGTTGTGCGCTGTCGAACGGTGTGAGTATGTGAAATCTCGTCAAATGGAACAACAGATTGATGTTTTTAGACAATGTTTTAATTCTAGCTTAACGAACACTAAACAGAATTAATATAATTCAACGTTTTAATACATCAAAATTCACAGTTCAACAAACAATCCACGAAAAGTGTTGGTGTTTGAAGAAATCTTTGAACGTAAATAAACAATGCGACAAAAGGCGCATCTAAAAGTTCAAGAAATGGGTGAATGTTTCAGAAGCAACGTGAGGGTAACCAACTGTCAGACGTATGTTTAGGACGTGACTGCCGGAGATACGGCAAGAACCACCTAGCACACGAAACCAAAGCAGTTTTTCGGCTACGTGTAGTCAAACTACGTGTGTGTGTGTATATTATCATCAAATAGAACAACAGACTGATGTTCTTTGTACAGGGAATTTTGATTCGAACTTATAGAACACTAAAAAGAGTTCACACGATTCGAAATTTTACTGCACCAAAATTTACATTTTTAAAAGAAATTCAACCAATTGTGGCATTTAAATGAATGTTTGAATGTAAATAATGCGTAAACGAAACAAAATATGCGTCTAACGAGTCTGGTGAATGGATGAATGTCTAACGAGCAACGTGTGTTTGAGACCAGACGTAAGGCGTATGTTCAGGTCGCGACAGCTGGAAACTGCTTGGCCCAAGGCCTTGTCATTGAATCGGTGCCAACATAAAGGTTCGATTATACATTTTGCGGGTTTTGGTTAAAGGTAAGAAAATGTTCGTAACGTATACATTCAACTGTTTATTCATAAATGTTCGTTGTTCGTGAACTCTGTGAGTCTGTCGAGTGTCCTTAATCTAATAATGTGAAGGGAAAATGATCGATGTCCTGAACTTAAAGCCTTTTTGCTCGCTCTTCACAGTTTAGGGAACATGAGAACGATCTTTTCTCGAGGTGATTTTATTCCTGTGGTCGCTGCTGGAAGCGGGGGTTTGTGTAAGGTGATGGAGTTTCAGGTCGAGGGGGTCTCTCCACTGACTCCTCTTGCACAGAGTAAAAAGAGTCTTCCACCACCACAGACCGCCTATGCCTGCCCGACGCCGAACGAAATGTTCGGGCGAACGGAACCTGATGAAAACTCTCCTCACGCGGAGGCGGCGGTGGTGGCGGTTGGACAACTGACCTATCCACTGCCAATGAAGTACTAGGCGAGTCCTCCTCACCAACACCCGCCCCGAACCAGAAGACCCGTGGTCGAGAGCGAGGAACGCACACGTCACCGGGGAATCTACCGGTCGTACGAGACGAGTCATGGACTCGAAATCTTTGCGGATGAAGCTGCTCGATATCACCTCTGCGGACGCGACCGCCAACGAATTGCCCTGAAGAAGACCTGTGTGAACGCGCAGGCCGCTCAACGTAACTTGCATCCAACACCTCTGCGCTGTGCGGGTGTGCAGAGGACGCTGAGAGAGGAGACGGGGGCCATTCTGGAATCATCAACTGAGACGAAGGGTGTCTCATAAATCCGTCATGCGCGTCAAACTGCGGGAGGGAAGGTCTCCTGAATATAAACTGCTCGCCGGGTGATGGAAGTCTACGTGGGTGAAGTGATGACTCCCCGATCAGAGGTGGTGATGTTCCTCTGGGCCAGGGGTCGTTCGCGTAAGGAACCCCGAGGCCCTGAAGTGATGGCCGAGGGATGGGTGATCTGGTCGGACGTTGCGGTCGCGGAGGTGGGGTTGGAGATGGTGACCTCGGCGGGAGGTGATGTGGCGCTCTAGTTAAAGGCAGTTGCATCGGTAATGCACCCAGCTGCTGTGGCAAATCCACAGCGTCCGAGATTCGCCAAGGGGCAACGGGTTGTGATGGAATTGCCACAAGCTCTGAAGACTGTGAATATGGTGACGGAGGAGCTACATCAACGGGTGGTTGGAATTCAACAGCCGGCGATGGCAGTCGGCGAGTTGGTTCAGAAGGGGGCGGCAAAGGTACATCTGGAGACTGCCAATGTTCTACTTCAGATCTCAATGCGACTGCCGGTGATGGCAAAACTACAACGTCTGGAGACTGGGATGCTGACAGACCTGAAGTAATCAATTCGTCCTCCGAAGAGCCCGAACCGTCCGTATGAGACGAGTCCAAGATTGCTACAACTGGCGATGAATCAGTTGGGAACTTCAAAGGCTCAACAATTGGGGAAGTATCAGTTCCAGCATCTAAAGATTCCAGATCTACAACAACAGGTGTTGAGGCAGTTCCAACCTCCAAAGGTTCCAGATCTACAACAACAGGCGTTGAGGCAGTTCCAACCTCCAAATCCTCCAGATCTACAACAACAGGTGATGAGGCAGTCCTAACCTCCAAAGGCTCCAGATCTATAACACGTGTTGAGTCAGTTCCGAACTCCAAAGACTCTACATCTACAACTACAGGTGTTGAAGCAGCTCCAACCTCCAAATCCTCCAGTTCTACAACACTTGGTGTTGAAGCAGATCCACTCTCCAAAGACTGTAGATCTATGACTGGTGCTGAAGCACTTCCAACCTTCAAAGACTCCACATCTACAAGTACTGATGTTGAGGCATTTCCAACCTCTAAGGACTCTAAATCTATAACAACTGGTATTGATGAAGTTCCAACCTTCAAATCCTCCAGATCTACAACAACTGGTGTTAAGGCAGTTCCAGCATCCAAATCCTCCAGATCTACAACAACTGGTGTTGATGAAGTTCCAACCTCCAAATCCTCCAGATCTACAACTGGTGTTGATGCCGTTCCAACCTCTACACACTCCAAATCTACAGCAGCTGGCGACTGGACACTTACAACCTCTGGGGACCCCAACTCTACTACCAGGGGCGACCGCGAACCCCTCATTACTGCGTCCACCACAGCCACGCCCTGCGTCCGCGCAACCGCACCAGACGGCGATCTCTCACCCCCACCACCAGCCACACCCTCCCCACACCACGGTGGCGTCTCGGGCAAAGGCGACACAGGAGCCGTCACCTCCCCCCACCCCGGCGGTGGCGTCACCCGCTCACCATCCGGCGCCGGCGCCGCTCCTGCGTCGCCGTGCGCGTCGCGGTGCAGGTGGTAGTGGTAGTGATAGTGGTAGTCGCCGTCCGGGGGCGGCGGAGGCGGGGGCGGGGGCGGGGCGTCGCCGTGGCGGACGTGCACGTGGTAGTGGTAGTGCGCGCGGCGGCCGCGCGGGCGCTGGCGGCGGGGCGGGGGCGGCGTGGGCGGGCGCGGGGGCGGAGGCGGCGTCGGTGGCGGTTCGTAAGGGGGCGTGGCCTGCATCGCCAACGGGGGCGGTGTCGGTGGGTGGTGACGGTGCACGCAGCCGTGGCACTGGCCGCACTGCTCGCACCGCCGGTGAACTCCCGCCGGTGACCGCCGCTGGTGATCGTGGCCGGCTGGCGGCCGATCGCTCGCGACCGGTTGCAGGTCGGGACGCACGCCTGGTGCGCACTCGGTGGACCAGATTTGACCGCAACGCGACTGCGCGAGAGACCGCTCGGAAACGCCGCGGTTAGCGAGGTCTGAGGGGAGGGCAGAGTGGTGGGGGAGGAATGTGAGGGGAGTGTTGTGGGTGTGGGAGGGAAGAGCGGAGTGGTGGAGGCAGGAGGGGTTGGGAGAGTGGTGGGGTAGGGATGTGAAGGGAAAATGGTGGGTGTGGGAGGGAAGCCCAGAATGATGAGGGTAGGAGGGGAGAGAATAGCGGTGGGGGAGGGATGTGAAGGGAGAGTGGTTAGGGTGAGAAGGTAGCACAGAGTGGTGAGGGCGACAGGTGAGTGAAGGGCGGTGGGGGAGGGATGTGAGGGGAGTGTGATAAGGGTGGGGAGATTGGTGTGAGGTGTGAGGAGGATGGTAAGAGTTGAGAGAAGAGAGGGGATTGCAGTTGGGTTGGGATGGGAGGACGGTGTGGTGAGGATTGGTGGGGAGGGTAGATTGGTGGGGCTGGCAGGAGAGGGTAGTGTAGTGAAGGTGGGAGGGGAGGGCATAGTGGAGAGGGAGGGATGTATAGGGAGTGGGGTGGAGGAGGGGTGTGAGGAGAGGATGATGGGGTTGGGAGGGGTGGGCAGAGTGGTGGGGAAGGGGAGATGGAAACACAGGGGATGGGACCGACGCCAGGGACGAGTAACGAGAGAAAGACGAGGAACTGTAACCTCCGCAAGGCAAAGAGGTTGACCGTGAAGACTGCCCAACCTCCGCGACCGGCTCAAACCCCAACTCCGGCGAGGAGCAGCGCAAAGAGAGAGAGACAGAAGGAGACTCAGGGGTGAGCGAGAGAGACGGATTCCTTCCGGAGGACATTGCTGTACAAGTAGCCACTTGTTGAGGGGACGTGCGTCCTCGGGATGGCGGTGGGAATGGAAGGGGTGGGCTGTGCGGGAAAGCGGATTCCGTAGTGAAGGGTGGGGCCGGAGGCGGGGAAGGGGGTGGGAACGGCGGCGGGGGGTTGGGGAGAGGGGCTGGCGAGGTCCCTCCTGCTGACCCAGTCCCAGCTTTTGCAGGCAGACTAGTGACACATGAATTGGATGAACAACCACCAGTGGGCACAGGCTGCTCAATGGATGAATGCAAATCATTTCTGGAAGATCCGAGTGCGGACGAGAGATTCATCAATGGCCACGGAATGGCTCTATATGAGTCTTGTCTTTCTACCTCCACATTTCTGTCAATGGAGTTTTGCCTGGGTTGGGCGATCATATGCTGAGAGGACAGAGGAGAAGAATTGTCCACTGAGCATTCTTCAATACTTTCCTGAAGTATTGGGTGAATTGTTGAGGACACTCTAGATGGTTGTTTCTGATTCAAAGAAGTCACTTGAGAAGAGCCATTGATAGGTCGTGAGAACGCGCCATGAGACGATTTGTCCGCGTAGGAGGCAAAGTTTTGGATGCCAGCTCTATAAACCGCTTCAAAAGTTGAGGAAGATTCCCTGGAGGGAAACATTTCGTGGAGTGTCCATAAATGTGCTAAACGTCTCTCGTTGGGAAGTCCACAGAAGCAAAGTTCTTCTGATGATAGACCAGGTGTAGTAAAAAGAAATCTCTCACGAGATGGATTCTGCTTGGGAGGGCCTGAGTGGGAACGAGATTCTCCAAGGTGAAAAGATGATCCTTGAGGAGTACGTCTTGCGGACATGGGAATCTGTGTACATATTCCAGAGGGTACATTTTCCTGTTGTGAAGTTGTTCCATTAGAAACAATTTTTTCAAAGTAGGTACTGTTGGGAAGGCCAAAGGTTGAATTTATTTTCTGAGTATGAAGGTTTTCTTTATGAGAATGAACTGCTGTGCTGGACAGATTGGAAGTTGAAGGACCGTCTTCTAGCGAAGCCGTTCTAGGGTTGGAGGAACTCCTTGTAAAATAATTTGAGGGTACTCCGAATGGACATTCTCTTGCACAAGAAGAAAATATTTCACTGAACGAATACTTCTGAGGATATCTCACGTCTGAATTTTTTTGAACAGTATCATGTTGCAATGATTCTTCATGATAAAGAACTCTTTGTAAGGAGATATTATCGTTGAAAGGGTAACCGTTCCAAAATACTTCTTTATCTGAAGTAACTCTCTCACTGGACGGAATCTCAATGGGAAGATTAAAGGTTAAACGTGGTTCTTGGGATTGCAGAGGTGACTCACAAAAATCAGCTCTCACACTCGAAAGATTGGCCATGTCAGAGGTTGAAAGCATGGTTCCAGGTTGTCCAGACGTACTACGGGAAGTAAATCCCTTTGTGGAAAGAGTGTCCATGCGAGGAGTCGAAAGTATTTCTTTAGGTAGTAGAATTTCTCCTTGAGAAGAAACGCATTGGAAAGGGAGAACCTGAATAGAAGAGATAGGTTGTATTCTTTGAGACTGAGAGGTTTTGAATTTTCTCAACGGAAGCAGACATACTCGAAAGAACCCTTCGGGAGAGTCTAAGATCACAGGTGCTTCAGGAAGTAGAATTGCTCTAAGAGAAAAATCTTCACTGATTGAATTTTTCACGGATGGGCTAGAGGTTGAAAGTGCTTTTTCAGGTTGCAAGGATGTTTCATGAGGTCTTAGAAAATTGGATCTTTCCTGAAAAGACTCACAGGTCAAAGGTACATCTGAATGTTTCGGAGATAACATTTGAGATTGATAAGTAGCGGTGGACGAATTCTCGATTTGAGGGGCAGTGGTTCTAAATCCCTGAAATGTGGAACTCTCTTTAATTGAGACGGATACCAAAAGAACGTCAGGTTGTATAGATTGTCTACCCAAACAAACTCTTTCATTGAACGGATTCTCCGTGATAGAGATAGAAAAAGGTTGAGCAAATTCAGAGTGAACATATTTCCAACAGGAAGGAACTCTCTCAGTTGACGGATGAACCCCAGAATACTCAGATACTGATTGTGTTGCTCCAAAATAAATGACTCTCTCACTGAATGGCTTCTCCACTCGAGGGCCAGTCGCTGAAGGTACGTCTGCGGGTCGACCAGTCACCCTCTCGCTGGACAGGCCTTCCATAGGAGAGCCCTGAGATTCTCCTCCAGGTCGCGCTCTCGCGTTCGACTGTCTTCCCACGCGAGATGCAGAGTCCGAAGATACTCCTCCAGGTTGTCCAGCCAGCCTCCCGTTGGCGCGATTCCGCAGAAAGGAGGGGATAGATTCTCCCTTGGGCTGACCAGTCAAATGCCTAGAGGACAGATTCTCGACGGGATTTCCCACAGAAAATCCTCGAGGTTGCACAACAACTCTTCCGCCAGGTTGGCTACCCACGGATGAACCTAGAGATCCTCCAGACTGTCCAGCCACTCTGCCACTGGAGAGGCTCCCAACGGAGGAGCCACAATTCGCTCCTCCAGTTTGTCCAGCGAATATCTTGCTGGGAATACTCCCCACGGAAGAGCCCAAAGAAACTCCAGGCTGTCCAATCACACTCCCACTGGACACACTCGCAATGGAAGGGTTCAGAAGCCGTCCACCAGACTGACTTGTTACTCTCCCATTGGATATACATTCCATGGAAGAACCCAGAGATTCCCCTTCAGGTTGTCCAATGTCTCTTGCTCTGGGGAGACTCCGCCCGGATGAGTTAAGAGATCGTTTTTCAGACTGCTCAGCCCCTCCCCCACCGATGATACTCTCCACAGAAAAACTCAGATGTGCTTCAGGTTGTCCAGCAACTCTTTCACTGGGGACACTTTTCGCAGCAGAACTCATCGATCCTACTCCTTGTTGTTCAGCCACTCTCCCACTAATGAGATTCTCCACGGACAAACCCAGAGATCTTCCAGATTGTCCAACAACACTTCCGCTGGAGACTCGGTTCACAGGAGAACTCAGAGGTCCTACGTCAGGTTGTCCAGCCACTCTCCCACTGGTGAGAATCTCCTCTGAGGAGCCTAGAGATTCTTTAGGTTGTCCAACAACTCTTCCATTAGAGACACTTTTCACAGTAGAACTTGTCGATCCTGCTTCTTGTTGTTCAGGCACTCTGCCACTGATGAGATTCTCAACGGACAAACCCAGAGATCCTCCAGATTGTCCAGCAGCTCTTCCACTGGAGACACTTTTCACGGGAAAACTGAGCGATCCTACTCCTTGTTCAACCACTCTCCCACGCGTGAGATTCTTCACAGACAAACCAAGAGAACCTCCAGGTTCTCCAGCAACTCTTCCACTGGAGACTCTGTTCACAGAAGAACTCAGATATCCTACTTCAGGCTGTTCAACCACTCTCTCACTGGTGAGAATCTCATCTGACGAGCCCAGAGATCCCCTAAGTTGTCCAACAACTCTTCCATTAGAGACACTTTTCACAGGAGAACTCAGTGATCCTACTTCAGGCTGTTCAACCACTCTCTCACTGGTGAGAATCTCCTCTGACGAGCCCAGAGATTCTCTTGATTGTCCAACAACTCTTCCACTGGAAAGACTGTTCACAAGAGAACACTGTGATCCTACTCCATGCTGTCCAGCCACTCTCCCACTGGTGAGACTCTCCTCGGGAGAACCCAGAGATCCTCTTCCGGGGTATCCCACCACTCTCCCTCTGGAGTGACTCTCCGTGGGAGTGGGTAGCAATCCTCCTCCTCCTCCGGGCTGACCCACCTGCCTCCCACTGGACAAACTCCCCACCACTCTCCCACTGGAGTGGCTGTCTGGGGGAGTCGGCAACAAACCTCCTCCTTCGGGCCGTCCCTCCACTCTCCCACCGGGCAGACTCCCCGCGGAAGAGGCGCGAGCTTTCCCTCCAGGCTGTCCACCCAGCCTCCCACCGACGCGACTGCGCTCGGGACTGGGCAGCCATCCTCTCCCGCCGGGCGGCTCCCTCGCCGCCAGCCCCGCGCGGGGCCTGCCCCTGGCGGTCGCCTCGCGCGCCTGCTCACCTGGCCAGGGCGCGCCGAAGCGCGGCTGGTGCGGCGCCCACTGGTGCGCCGGCGGCGGCGCGTGCGCGTGCGCGGGCGGCGGCGTGGGCGGCGCGCCCGCCCACCACCCGCCCGCGGGGCGGTGCGGCCCGGCCGGCGCGTGGAAGGCCCGAAGCGCCGCCGCCGACCGCGCCGCCAGGATCTCGTGCGGGTGGACGAAGCCGCGGTGGGGCGGCGGGGCGGGGTGGTGCACCGGCCCCCGCGGGGGCGTGGAGCCGCCCCACGGCCCGCACATGCCCGGCGGCCGCCAGATGGACGGCCTCGGGGGCGCAGGCAGCAACCCCGCGCCGCGAGACGTGGACGGGGCGGGCGAGGGGAGCAGGGCCTCGCGGGATAGCACGCCACCTGCACGCGCGCCGCGCCCCCGGTTAGCACTCCCGCTCTCGTACCTCGCGCTCTCACTCTTTACGCTCTCACTTTTTACGCCCTCGCTCTTTACGCCCTCGCTCTTTACGCCCTCGCTCTTTACGCCCTCGCTCTTTACGCCCTCGCTCTTTACGCCCTCGCTCTTTACGCCCTCGCTCTTTACGCCCTCGCTCTTTACGCCCTCGCTCTTTACGCCCTCGCTCTTTACGCCCTCGCTCTTTACGCCCTCGCTCTTTACGCCCTCGCTCTTTACGCCCTCGCTCTTTACGCCCTCGCTCTTTACGCCCTCGCTCTTTACGCCCTCGCTCTTTACGCCCTCGCTCTTTACGCCCTCGCTCTTTACGCCCTCGCTCTTTACGCCCTCGCTCTTTACGCCCTCGCTCTTTACGCCCTCGCTCTTTACGCCCTCGCTCTTTACGCCCTCGCTCTTTACGCCCTCGCTCTTTACGCCCTCGCTCTTTACGCCCTCGCTCTTTACGCCCTCGCTCTTTACGCCCTCGCTCTTTACGCCCTCGCTCTTTACGCCCTCGCTCTTTACGCCCTCGCTCTTTACCCTCTCGCTCTTTACCCTCTCGCTCTTTACCCTCTCGCTCTTTATCCTCTCGCTCTTTACGCCCTCGCTCTTTACGCCCTCGCTCTTTACGCCCTCGCTCTTTACGCCCTCGCTCTTTACGCCCTCGCTCTTTACGCCCTCGCTCTTTACGCCCTCGCTCTTTACGCTCTCGCTCTTTACCCTCTCGCTCCTCGCGCTCTCACTCCTCGCGCTCTCACTCCTCACGCTCACACACCTTTCGCTTTTCCTTGTTGCTGTCACATTGTCCTCACACCTTGCCCTTACAGTCTCTCAACGAGATGCATTACAAATAGCACTAAAAGGGGAATAAACGCGCGAGTACGTCTGGGCGGTTTGGCAACGTCGCAGGAGACCTTCAGCGCAGCGCCACCGGTCATCACACACACACACACACACACACACACGCATGGGACGCAGGAAATTGCACTAAGTGACCGTTATGCAGGAGCAGCTTGAAATCTTACCTAGTTTTCGAAATGCTGGGATATGAAAACAAATATCCAGTATTTGGAAAACATAAAATAATGTAAATTAAACATGAATTGATTGCACCACTGAAATAAAATTACAAATGGGTATACTTTCATGTTTATCATTTCTTCATGGATCATTTACATTAACATCGCATTTATCCGTCTTTCGTTACATTAACACAAAGTTCTGGCGTCAAAATGGTGAATTTCAGGCCAAGAGGACGGCCTTGAAAAGATCAAAAACATTTCTGGTGACACATGTATTTATGAGAATTCCAGAAATAAGAAGTTATTGAGATTGAAGAGATATTGATAAGAAGTGATAAATAATTAATTTTTATAATTTTTCTATGTTCGAATGAACGAAATTTATCATTATGAGATATATTCCAAATTCTCTCACTTCTTCCAATTTCTGAACTATTTCCTTCAATTAAATCGTCATATTCGCATATTATAGTAACAGCCCATGAGAGATGAAATTGCCCGAATCGATGTATAATTTCACATAACATTGGAAGCAGAATTTGCCCCTGCCTAAGAAGCTCATCCACATTTTTATATTTTTTAAAAACCTACCTAGATTAAAAATCCTTTATCACCCTGCAATATTTTAATAATTTTTCGATTATTTCGAGAAATTTTTTTTAAAAAACATCGAATTATATGTTTTGAAAGGTCTATTGAAAACTCTAATTTAGTCATAACAAACATATACAAAATAGTATAAATACAATTCATAAACAAAATCAAGTAAAGTAACAATAAAATGTAAACAACATTTCCTAGTACTACAAACGTCCATTTAATCACAATAAACAAGTACAAAAAACATCCGTACAATAAAAAACTCGTCAGTAAAATGCTAGCTTTATTACTCGACTGTGAAAACGCAAAAGGCAATGTTGTTGGCTGTGGATCGTGAATGATTATTCATTTCCAGGGAACGGTATGAATATGTGTTTGTTTAAGATCGCTTTAAGTAAGAATTACGCCTTAATATCTCGCGAGAAACATTGCCAGGATGGCTAGCTAAATTTTGTTCATTCCACAAGGGAATTTTTGCTTGTTTAAAAAAAACGTTAAAAAGTGAACGCCCATAAATACCCATTGAAACTTTTAACATTTTTAAAATAAATTACTTTAAATAAAACAACAAAACTGAAAATTGCATTTATAGAAATAGTCATTAAAAAACCAATTCAATCACAACAAACGAGTAAAAACATTTAAGAATACCAACAAATCTACGAAACAAAGTAAACTGAAAATAAAATAAAATCCTTATTTACTAGTATTAACTTCGATGATATCACAACAAACACAGAAATTAACTTGGTTAGCTTTACTGTTTGCAGAAGTTTGATTTGGAAGCCTCACGTATGAATCCCGAAGAGAGCGGATTTTCAACTATACACTAACTATACACTAGTAGGTCGAATTCAGGCGCTGCCTGGAGGAAAACTCTGGGTGGTAGACTACCTTCTCAAAACATTATCGAGTGTAGTCCTTGTAAGTACCCTAATAAACGGTCCACGCTGTCTTTCCTAGCTAATCCTTGTACCCTCCTTAATGACACTCATTCTGTCAGTTTGATCGCTTCATTAGCGTTTACGGGGGCATCAAGTGCTAATGTCACTAGTCCCGTACGTGTAGTGAATGTTTTTATCCCGTCAGTTAGCCACACTTCCCCACTGGATGGTGAGATCCGGTCTACACGTCATCTGGAAATTACATTGAATTTTGATCAAAGGCACAGCAGTAACATTGTCAATTATTTTGAGCAAATGAAATCAGTAAAAAAGTCAGTGAGTTTGTTCCCTAGGTAATCCTAAGATTAACGAAAGGCTTTCTGAGCAGGAAGGGCGAAATCATAAATACAAGATTTGAGGAAGAACGTTTTACATTTTCTGATTGATTGTTGGTGATCCCGGGCGCGTCAACTACTCAGGTCATTAGTCCCGTAAACGTAGTGCATGTTTTTCTCGGGAGGGAGAGGTGGTCTTTCACCGCTGTATGGCGAGATCCGGCGCCGACCTAAAATCTGCTAGTGGGGTTTTCTCGAACAAGGTATCTTCCACCAGCCTGGAACTGCCTCACCCCAGATAAGCTCTAAGCAAAGCGAGCGGTCCCTCGATGTGCGGTAGTGATGTGCATGTGTATGTGAAAGTGTGTGTAAGTAAGAGGTGAGGATAGGACAAGGCAGAGGAAGGAAACATCGCGCGCGGTCCGTGGCCCGTTTGTTAGGGTACTGCTCCGGCATTCGCTTGGTGTTGATCTTAACCATCACAGCCGGGAAGAGCTCTAAGCTCCCCATCGGTCTCCCGCCATGTGTGGAGTGTGGTGCATGCTAGTGTAAGGGAAGAGGATAGGGCAAGAAAGGGGAAGGAAAGATCTCGCACGGTCTGGTGCCCATTTGTGGACTGCTCCGGTATTCGCCTGGTGATGATAGGAAAAAATAACGGAAAACTACTAATCAGAGCAGACGATCGCTAGAATGTGCCTCCGGACAGCGGCTGAATTCGACCTAGCTATCTAGCTAGAATCGCAAATCCTACCACCGTCGGGGCTCGAACCCTAGAACCCTAGAATAGCGGAGTTTGGGCTCACTGTGTATGGGTTAACGGAGTTTGGATTAACGGAGTTTGGATTAACGGAGTTTGGATAAACGGAGTTTGGATTAACGGAGTTTGGATTAACGGAGTTTGGATTAACGGAGTTTGGATTAACGGAGTTTGGATTAACGGAGTTTGGATTAACGGAGTTTGGATTAACGGAGTTTGGATTAACGGAGTTTGGATTAACGGAGTTTGAATTAACGGAGTTTGGATTAACGGAGTTTGGATTAACGGAGTTTGGTTTAACGGAGTTTGGTTTAACGGAGCTTGGATTAACGGAGCTTGGATTAACGGAGCTTGGATTAACGGAGTTTGGATTAACGGAGTTTGGATCAGCGGGTTCGGATTAGCGAATGTCATATAAGTGGGATTCGGATTAGAGGGGTTTGGATTAGCGCTGTCCGTTTTAGTGGGGTTCGGAGTAGCAGGGAATCTACTGTATATTATTTCGGTACCTTGCTCGCTTTTTAAAGCCGCTCCCCGCCCACGGATGGGGTCACCTGCCTCTTGAGAGCGTAGGCTTCCGCGGCCGGAGTCAGTATTTAATTGGCTGTCTGGGTGACGCCGCGTCCATGGCAAAGGTGCCGACGTTTCGGTGGCCATTCTGCGACCTTCCTCATTATGCTCTGAGAAAGATCGCAGAACGGCGACCGAAACGACCTTCATCTGCATTACGCCTGAGGAAGGTCGCAGAACGGCGACCGAAACGACCTTCATCTGCATTACGCCTGAGGAAGGTCGCAGAACGGCGACCGAAACGACCTTCATCTGCATTACGCCCTGAGGAGGGTCGCAGAATGGCGACCGAAACGACCTTCCTCATTACTCCCTGAGGAAGGTTGCAGAATGGCGACCTTCATCTGCATTACGCCCTGAGGAAGGTCGCAGAACGGCGACCGAAACGACCTTCCTCATCACGCCCTGCGGAAGGTCGCAGAACGGCGACCGAAACGTCCTTCATCTGCATTACGCCCTGAGGAGGGTCGCAGAATGGCGACCGAAACGACCTTCCTCATTACTCCCTGAGGAAGGTTGCAGAATGGCGACCTTCATCTGCATTACGCCCTGAGGAAGGTCGCAGAACGGCGACCGAAACGACCTTCCTCATCACGCCCTGCGGAAGGTCGCAGAACGGCGACCGAAACGACCTTCATCTGCATTACGCCCTGAGGAGGGTCGCAGAATGGCGACCGAAACGACCTTCCTCATTACTCCCTGAGGAAGGTTGCAGAATGGCGACCTTCCTCTGCATTACGCCCTGAGGAAGGTCGCAGAACGGCGACCGAAACGACCTTCCTCATCACGCCCTGCGGAAGGTCGCAGAACGGCGACCGAAACGACCTTCATCTGCATTACGCCCTGAGGAGGGTCGCAGATAGGCGACCGAAACGACCTTCCTCATCACGCCCTGAGGAAGGTCGCAGAACGGCGACCGAAACGACCTTCATCTGCATTATGCCCTGTAGAAGGTCGCAGAATGGCGACCGAAACGACCTTCCTCATTACTCCCTGAGGAAGGTCGCAGAATGGCGACCGAAACGACCTTCCTCTGCATTACGCCGTGAGGAGGGTCGCAGATAGGCGACCGAAACGACCTTCCTCATCACGCCCGGAGGAGGGTCGCAGAATGGCGACCGAAACGACCTTCCCCTGCATTTCGCCCTGAAACGTCGGCACCTTCACCATGGACGCGGCCTCACCCGGACAGCCAATTAACTAATCGCCTGTCTCTGCCACTCACCTCGCGCGGTCGCCTGTCTGCGGCCGAGGCTGGGCGCGGGGGCGGGGGCGGGGGCGCGGGCGGCGAGGCTCGAGTGCGCCGCGGGAGGCGACGGCCGGGCGTTGCGCCGCGCAGCGTCGAACATGGCCTGGGCCTCCGCCTGCACACGCACGCACGCACACACACACACTGCAGCGCCTCTCTTGCGAGGGCCGGGAATCAAACTTGAATAACTTTATGGTATTCTAAACAAATGACATAAGGAACTAAAGGAAAGACAAATAATTCTATCGTGGAAAGTACTGTTTTATATGGATAAGAAATTTGGAAACTAAAGAAAAATGGCAAAAAATGGCAAAAAATCATTAAATCACTGGCAACAGAAATGGATTTCTTAAGGTCGTCCAAGTTATAAAAATTAGATAAAATAAGACATTTAAAAATTAAGAGGAAAAATGAATAAGGTAAATACAATTATAGAAACATTTCAATACAATGGATACGAATTGCTTAAAGAGTGACAGAAAATAGCAGTCCAAAAATAATTTTAGAATGGTTTCCTGTGAGTAGGAAGAAAAGAGGAAGATCTACACATAGCTGGTTGAGAGAAGGTGACGGACTTTTGAAAGAGGATACTTTAAGAAGTAAGGATTATGAAGATCGACACAAGTGAAAAAATAAAATTAAAAATATAAAAAGAATTAAAGTAACAGCGTTATATATAAGCACCCACCATAAGTACAGTGGACATTTTAACCAGCCCCACACAACATAACCTAGAAATTTGTAACTTTTACTCTAAGGCTTATGAACCATTGAGACTTTGCGAAGTCAAAGGAGCTAAGTACCAATTTTTTTTTTCAAGAAACGAATAAAAACTGTATGAATTTATATTCTTGATTTACAACTGGAGCCATCACTTGCGAGGTTGGAAGCCAGCCATCTACATGGAAGGTTTTTTGGAACATCTCTCTTTTAACTATATATGCGCAGCGATTTACATATTTAGATGTGAAAACCTTCGTTTCGAAAATTTTGATACGTAGCTTCTTTGGCTTTGCAAAGCTTTAATTACTTCATAAAGTGGCCACACGTCCCTGCTTCAATCTGTTGTCGTGTGAGGTGGATGACTAGGAATCAGGGGAAAATGCCATGTGCCCAAATGCCAACACAGTTATATGAAATTACCCATTTTCCAGTAGTCATTTTCAACTCTTCCTTATACGCCCTAGAAGCTTGTAGCATTTAGTCTATTGCACGAGAATAATTACGTAACAGAAAGCGTCCCATTCAATGAAAAAGAGCAGACTCTACCTCGTGAAATTTGCTGTGGTGCGACGTTGTTCAGTAGTGGCTTAAGTATTAGGGGAAAATGCAATGTGCCCAAATATCAACACCGTTATATGATGGGACATTTGCACTTGTCATAACAAAAAAATTAATGTCTGCTAAAAGGCATTGTCCTAAATTGAAAAGAAAAAAACATTAAAATCCCTCCCTTAGTCATAAAGCGCGTCTCATGCAAAGAAGGAAAAGTAGGCCCTAACTCATGAAATGTGCTTTAGTGCGACGTTATTAAGTTGTTTAAGAATTAGAGTAAAATGCCATGTGCTCAAATGTCAACACCGTTATATGATGGGACTTTCGCATTTTTGCAATAACATAAACATAAGTGTCGATATGGATCACTTGTCATAACATAAATATTAATGTCTATACTAAAAGGCATTGTAATGAAGTGAAAAGAAAAAAAATCATTTCATTAGTCGTAGAGTGCGTCCCGTGCAGAGAAGGAACAGAAGACCCTACCTCGTGAAATGTACTGTGGTGCAAGGTTGTTGAGTAGTTGCTTAAGAATTAGGAGAAAATGCCATGTGTCTAAATGTCAACACCGTTATATGATGGGACATTGCATTTTTGCCATAACATAAAAATTAGTGTCCACTAAAAGACATTGTTCTAAAGTCAAAAGAAAAAAATATCATTAAAATCCGTTCCTTAGTCATAAAGCGCGTCTCATGCAAAGAAGGAAATGCAAGCCCTAACTCATGAAATGTGCTGTCGTCCGATGTTATTGAGTAGTTGTTTAAGAATTATAGTAAAATGCTATTTGCTCAAATGTCAACACCGTTATGTGATGGGACACTTGCATTTTTGTCATAACATAACAATTAATGATTACCAAAAGGCATTGTTCTAAAATGAAAAGAAAAAATGGCTTTTCATTAAAACCCACCTCCTAGTCATAAAGCGCGTTCCATTGAAACAAGAAACAAAAGGACCTACCTCGTAAAATGTGCTGTCGTGTGATTTGGTTGACTACTTGCTAAGAATCGGGGGAAGATGCCATGTGCCCGAATGTCAACACCGTTATATGATGGGACATTCGCATTTTTGCCATAACATAAACATAAGTGTCCACTAAAAGGCATTGTTCTAAAGTGAAAAGAAAAAGTCATTAAAATGAGTCATAAGGCGCGTCTCATGCAAAGAAGGAAGAGTCGGCCCTAACTTGTGAAATGTGCTGTCGTGCGACGGTATTGAGTAGTTGTTTAAAAATTAGGGGAAAATGCCATGTATCCAAATGTCAACAACGTTATATGACAGGACATTTTTGCCATAACATTGCCATTAGTGTCCACTAAAAGGCAATATTGTAGAGTGAAACGAATAAGTCATTAAAATGAGTCATAAAGCGCGTCAAGACGGAAGAGTCGGCCCTACCTCGTGAAACGCGTTGTCGTGCGAGGTTGTTGAATAGATGCTTAAGGATGAGGGGAAAATGCCATGTGTCCAAATGTCAACACCGTTATATGATGGGATATTTGCATTTTTGCCATAATATAACAATCAGTGTCTGCTAAAAGGCATTGTTCTAAAGTGAAAAGAAAAAACAACAACATTAAAACCTGTCCCTTAGTCATAAAGCGCGTCTCATGCAAAGAAGGAAAAGTAGGCCGTAACTTGTGAAATGTGCTGTCGTGCGTCGTTATTGAGTAGTTGTTGACATTTGGATACATAGCATTTTTCCCTATTTTTTAAACAACGTTATATGATGGGACATTCGCATTTTTGTCATAATATTGCCATTAGTGTCCACTAAAAGGCATTGTTTTAAAGTGAAAAGAAAAAGTCATTAAAATGAGTCATTAAGCGCGTCTCATGCAAAGAAGGAAGAGTCGGCCCTAACTTGTGAAATGTGCTGTCGTGCGTCGTTACTGAGTAGTTGTTGACATTTGGATACATGGCATTTTCCCCTATTTTTTAAACAACGTTATATGATGGGACATTCGCATTTTTGTCATAACATTGCCATTAGTGTCCACTAATAGGCAATATTCTAAAGTGAAAAGAAAAAGTCATTAAAATGAGTCATAAGGCGCGTCTCATGCAAAGACGGAAGAGTCGGCCCTACCTCGTGAAACGCGTTGTCGTGCGAGGTTGTTGAATAGATGCTTAAGGAGTAGGGGAAAATGCCATGTATCCAAATGTCAACAACTAGCCACAAAGCGCGCAAATAAGCAAGAGCCGGCCCTACCTCGTGCAAGGCGCTGTCGTGCGCCGTGCTCGGCTGGGCGAGCTGCTCGCCGGCGCCCGACGTGACGGTGGCGGCGGGCGGCGCCGCTGGGTACAGCGGGCGCAGCGGCGGCGGCTGGTCCGCGTTGGCGGCCGCCAGCGAGTCCTCGATCTCCCGCAGCACCACGCTGGTGGCGGGCCTGGCGGGCGCGGCGGGCAGCGCCAGCGGCACGGCCACCCGCTGCAGCAGCGCCAGCGCCGGCGGCGGCGCCAACAGCGCCAGCGCCCCGGCCAGCAGCGCCTCGTACCCGGCGTCCGGCACCGGCGCCCGCGCGGCCGGCCCGCCCGCGGCGGCCTGGCGCACGCTGCGCACGTACTGCAGCATGTGGATGCTGCTGGCCACGTGCATCTTGAGGTTGTTCTCCATGATGTCCAGCTGGTGCGGTGACGTCAGCTCCGGGGTGAGGGGCCTGGTGTAGCGTTGGAGCTGCTGCTGGGTTGGGTCGTGGGCTTCAGGCTCGGTCGTTCCCGGGTCGTCGGCAGCTGGGTCGTGAGCACCTAGGCCGTGGGGACCCGGATCGATCGCACCCAGGTGGTGCGCACCCGGGTGGTACGCACCTAGGTGAG
The DNA here is from genome assembly GCA_038098605.1 of Gryllus longicercus. Lineage (NCBI taxonomy): Eukaryota > Metazoa > Arthropoda > Insecta > Orthoptera > Gryllidae > Gryllus > Gryllus longicercus. The sequence goes on along the minus strand of JAZDUA010000039.1, from coordinate 1,830,271 downwards.
GAGCACCTAGGTCGTGGGCACCTAGGTGGGGAGCACCTAGGTCGTGGGCGCCCAGGTATTGTGCAGCCGGGTCGTGCGCGCCCAGGTCGTTGGCGGCGACCGGGCTGGCGGTGCTGGTGGTGGAGCCGCCGCTGGCGCTGGACGCCATCCCGTCCGAGGTGCCGCGCGTCGCGTCGTGGCCGATGGACGGCTGGGGGGACGCGGCCGCGTCGAAGCGGGGCTGGCCGTACTCCACGCGGGAGCGCGGGCCCAGATCCAGCGGATACGGCTGCGGCCCCAGGCCCCCCGCGGCCTCCCGCGGGGCGCCGGCCAGATCCAGCACGCCACTCGCACCCGGACGCGGGGGCGCGGCGTCGAAGCCCGGCGGCGTGGGCAGGCCGGACCGCGGCGACACCGCCACCCCAGCAGCGTGGTATCCCGAATCGCCGGTCACATCCACGGTGTACCCACCGGCGGCCGGCTGCGGCGGACTCGACGGGGCCGGCGGGCTCACCACCACATACGCCACCCGCCGCTGCTCTCCTCCGTCTCCCGGCTGACAACTCTCTATCCTCACCACATTCAACGGCCGGCTGACCACTCCGACCAGGCGACGCGGCGGCGGCGGTTGGGGACTCGCCAGCGCAGCCGCCGCTGCGGTCGGCACGCCGCCGTTCAAGCCACGCGTCTCCACCCGTCGTGCCCACTCCGCCCCGCCCGGCGGCGCGTCGTCCGCGCGGGCGGTCACGTGGGCGTCCGCGTGCGGCAGCGCGGAGAACGCGCTCGCCTCGTACACCGCTCGGGGCTGCTCGCCGCGGGGCGCGTGGTTGCCGCCGGGGCCGTCCTCCGTGGCGGTGGTGGTGGTGGTGGTGGCGGCGGTGGTGTCCGCGCGGGAGCGCCTGCGAGAGTGCGCGGGTTCGCCGCCGGAGGGCGTCGAGCGCTGCGGGTTCCGCTTCCGCGCCCACGGCCGCTCGAAGTCGCTCGGCGTCGGGGACGACGCGGCGGACGACGCCGGCGACGAGTGGCCGTTGGCGAAGGGGGCGGCGCTGGGCGGCGGGAAGCGGCCCCCGCCGTTGGCGGTGGGGGTGGCGGCGAGGAAGGCGCCCGTTCCGCCCCCGCTGGCCGCCATCGCCTCGCCGAACGTCTGCGCGGACGGGAGGCAGTTAGGCGCTTGTTGCACGCGTTGCCGGCGCTTGCGTCGCCGGTCCTCCCGCTGGGATTGCTTCGCCTCCCCCAGACGACGCTCATCCTGTTGTTGCAGTTGCTGTTGTTGCCGTTGCTGTTCTTGTTGTTGCCGTTGCTGTTCTTGTTGATGCCGTTGCTGTTCTTGTTGATGCCGTTGCTGTTCTTGTTGCCGTTGCTGTTGCTGTTCTTGTTGCTGATGCTGTTCTTGTTGCTGTTGCTGTTCTTGTTGTTGTTGTTGTTGCTGTTCTTGTTGTTGTTGCTGTTCTTGTTGCTGTTGCTGTTCGCGCTCTTGGTTGCGCTGCTGCTCCAACCACTCCATGAACGTGATGTGTTGGTGGTGGAAGTGACGTTCATCTTCAGGTTGTTGTTGTTGCTGTTGTTGATTTTGTTGATGTTGATTTTGTTGATATTGATTTTGATGTTGAGGGGGTTGATGTTGTTGAAGGGTTTGATGTTGTTGAGGGAGTTGATGCTGTTGAGGAGTTTGATGTTGTTGAGGGGGTTGATGTTGTTGAGGGGGTTGATGTTGAGGGAGCTGATGCTGAAGGGTTTGAAGTTGTTGAAGAGGTTGATGCTGTTGAAGGGGTTGATGTTGCTGCGCCTGTTGTTGAGGCCCCTGCTGCAACGTTCTCGCAATGGTTCGTCTTTCCCGTGGCACGTAGTTCGGGGCTAGGCGCCGCCTATTGATGTTCCCGTCATTCGACATGTTGCCTGGGCGTCGTTGCCGGTTTGCGCAGGTATTTACTCAGCACTCCTGTGTGCTGTAAAGAAGGCGAATCTAACAGTAATGTCTAGCCAGGCTCGGTTCAAACAATCACAACCGTACTACGTGTTTTTTTTTTCTGAAACGCCTTATATCTCTGATCTGTAAGACACAATAGAAACCAATATTCCGCACACCAGATAAATACGATATCATCAAGGTTGCATACGCTCTGTCGTATATCACAAATAATACTGAAATAATTGTACATCAATCTTAAGAAACACAGCCATGTTACCATCTGTTCGAATTCCAGAAAATACAGTGGTTAAGACACAAATTGTGTTTCGTATGTCCTGTGCTAAGTAATTTTCTGTACTACAATTTTAGGTTTTCCAAAAAATAGCCGGTATTACACCACACAAAAATGACATTGCAAGTGTAAGTTGGCACAACTTAGAGGTTGCTTCCTTGCTATTATATCTACTTTATTTTGTAACAAGGAATTCATTTTCTGTTAACATAGACACATCTAGAGCACAAGATCACGGTGAACCAAGTTCGAAAAATATGCGCCCAGAAATAACCACTAATCACTTGAATTGCTCCCTGTAATGTCACAAACATCTACATTAATGCAAACACAACCACAGAGTTCGTTCGGGCGTGCATTCCACCAAGGCCACTCGAGAGAAAGCGATTAACTTGTTATCAGCCGTGGAAACCATAAAACGATCTATTGGCGTGCGCGCAGAGAAATGTCACAAACGGACCTCTTAAAACTGCACGAAAGATTACCAAGAGCTTCTTACGGGTAGTCATGCAACTATGTTAGTCACCAAAACAGCAATCGTATCACTTGAAAGCCATGATACCTACAGTCCAAGAGGCCTTTTCCTGTGATGCAAGTCTCACTGCAAGGGTTTGTTCACACAAGTTCATTGGACTTTATGCAAGTTACTTATGGTTCATTCAATTTATTTGGAGTTGACTCAATAACCTGCCTACGCACAGAGAGAAATGTACACCAAGGCAGTAAACGAATCATATTCAAGCGGCTTTACCAGTTCACGAATTCACAAAATGTTGCATTGACGTACTGACCTCTATGTCACTTAAAGAGTACCTAAAAACGTCACGAAAAGTAACCAAGAGTTTTTTTGAGAATTCACGCAACTAGACGTAACTCGTCCAAAATCGAAACAGTTTTACTTTAACTCCGTGTTCCCACCAGCTAATGAGGACAACATTTTTCACTGGCTTATATCTCACGGCAATTAATCGTGCAAAATGTCTGTACGAGAATGTACAAGACAGTTGTAGAAAACGAATCACAGTCGCATACCATTTGTTCACGAAGTGAAAAAATATTTCACTGACATCAACGCATTGTAACGTCACAAATATAGCTCTTAAAACTCGTAAACATTATTGCCTTAAAAGAAAAATAGGAATAAGTTGTTCAAAGCGAAAAAGTATCACTTTTATGCCATCAATGTACGTGACCGAAACAATATTCACTGGCATATACCTCACTCCAATTACCGTGGAACATGCCTACGGAGTCAGCTGTTCAGAAAACGTAAAAATACGCAAAACCTCTGTACGAAACGAAACACGTTGGTATGCTATTGGTCCACGAATTCACAAAATATTTCACTGGCATCTGAGCACTGTAATGTCACAAAAGTATGCCTTAGTACTGGTGAAAAAGCAACCATATTTTTTTTACAAGTCGCAATAATCAGTAAGTCGTCAAAACTGATATCGTTACTCTTTGATGTCGTCAACGGAAGACACCGCAACATTATTCAATGGCATTTATTCACTTCAATTCTCGTGAAACAATCCTACAGTCTCGACTGTACAGGCAGCCAGAAAATGTACGAAACCGCTGTTGTAAACCAGTCACACTAAATGTTATTAGACCATGAATCAACAAATATTTCACTGGCATATGGGAATTGGAATGTCACAAATTTATCTCTTAAAACTGGATGAAAAGCAACCACAAATTTCTTTCATGACACACTGCCAATTAAGTCGTCGAAACAGTAATCTATCACTTTGATGCCATCAAGTTAGGAAGTTACAGCGATCTTCATAACCATTGCTTGTGTGGAATTTACACAAGAGTCAGCTATTCAGGCAACCACAAAACTATGAAACCTTTGTAGAAATCTAATAACACGTACATGTTATTAATCCAAGAAATCACAAAATATTTCACGGGCATCTATACATTGGAATGTCAGAATCGTATTTTATCAAGCTGGTGCAAAAGCAACCATATTTTTTTTACAAGGCACAATAGGAAATACGTCGTGAAAACAGAAATCGAATCACTTTCATACCATCAACAACAATATTCTCTGACAAGCTACTTGTGAGACAGTATTTACTAGACTGATATTCCTACTTTCACAGCAATTACTAGTGCGACACTCATACACAGTCAGCTGTATAGGCAGCCAAAAAAATATGAAATTTCTGTATAAAACGAATAACTTTCACATATTATCAGTTCACGTACTCATAACATATTCCACTAGCACATGTCCACTAATATGTCACAAACACATCTGTTACAAATCCTCACAGTTCGATGCCACCACAGTTGCCGATAGAACGTCCCGCACCAACATTGAAAAATAGCGTTTTAACGCGTCAGAAACCAATTCACCAGCGTGTGCGCTCGGTAATGTACCAACGTACCTCCCGAACTGCTCGAAAGTCGACTAGGTGTTTGCAACCGAAGACTCACTAGGGCAAGCGGCGCCGACTGCTCGTTGTAGACGAACGCAGCGGATGAGGGCACGGTACGAGTGGGTGCGTAGACGTCATTCATGAGACGAAAACGGTCGCAGCGAGTGTTGGTAGAAATAAAGCCTGCGGGCGGGCGACCGACGAGCGACCACATACGAGGCCATCTACAGCGGTACTGAAGGCAGCGAGTGCGGACGAGAGTATGTACTTGGGTGGCGGCGGCGGCGGCGGCGGAGGTGGTGGCGGTGGGGGCGGCGGAGGAGCCGGCGGCGGCGGAGGCGGCGATGGCGGTGGCGGAGGCGCAGACGACGGAGGCGGCGGCGGCGGAGGAGGCGGCGGTGGCGGTTGCGGCGGCGGTGGAGGAGGCGGCGGTGGCGGTGGGGGCGGCGGAGGAGCCGGCGGCGGCGGCGATGGCGGTGGCGGAGGTACAGACGACGGAGGCGGCGGCGGCGGAGGAGGAGGCGGCGGTGGCGGTGGCGGCGGCGGTGGCGGGGGTGGGGGCGGAGGCGGCGGCGGCGGAGGCGGAGGCGGCGGCGGCGGCGGAGGCGCAGATGACGGAGGCGGTGGCGGAGGAGGCGGAGGCGGCGGGGGAGGAGGCGGCGGCGGTGGCAGCGGCGGCGGCGGAGGCGGCGGCGAAGGAGGCGGCGGTGGCGGCGGAGGCGGTGGCGGCGGAGGCGGCGGTGGCGGCGGCGGGGCGGGAGGCACCGTACACACGAAAGAGCCAATGGCGAGTCGAGTAGCATGGCGCTCATTGGTGGGTTGGGCCGTAGGGCAAGCTGCGGCGATGGTGAGGGCGGTAAGCCGCCAAGTAGATGCCGCTCACAGCGTCACCGCCCTCGCCGGAACTATCTACATGAGTTTTCGCTTTCTTGCTAGTTGAGAAAAAATAAGTTATGTAATGCTGTGCGAAATAATGCAGAAAACTCATATTCCAGGACCCTGGTAACGAAAAAGTGAATAAATCCAGTTGCTAAATTAAGAAAAAAATGCTCTAACACCATTTTGGTTTAGCCCAGGGGTTTTCAAAATGTGCGTCGCGGGCATGTTGTAGTGATTTATTAAAAATGATCTTTAGATTTGATTTACTTGAATCCTTGTGACATTAATGCACACAAATTAATTTTGTACTATCCTACTATATGTTGCTGGAAACGTTTATTACTTACGCATTTGCGTTGAATCTAAAAATAATAATACTTCCTTATAGTCGAAACTTGAACAGTGAGCCTCAGAACGTGTCGTTTAGGTCAAGGGAGCCGTGGATAAAAATGTTAGCAAACCCCTGGTTTAGTCAGAATCCAAGTTTTGTGGGTTCTTGATACCGAAAATCGAATGACGGTAAAACATTTGTCTGCCCGTCCGTCCGACCGTTCGTCTGTGAACAACGCTAGCGACCACACCGTTCGGCAGAATGTCTCCAAAATTGGTATTCCCCAATCGATCTGACTGATGTCACGGCCCCTTGAATTTGAAACCGATATTTCAATTTTGAGGGCTACTTTACATGAAACTCCTATGACATTTTCCAAATTTAAAAAAAAATGGCTCCAACGTTTTTGACTGAATTCTGTTGTTGGATGGTGTAAAGGAGAATGCTGCAGGCCTCATGTTCGTTAAAAGCCCCGATTTTACGAAAATTGAATAATATCAAATTATTTCGACGTCTTCCTACAACTACAATTATGAAGATAAGCCTTTTTTCTTCATGCAATCTGTCTATGTAAAGTAGATATAAAAATAATTTAATGTTCAAGTTCTCAAAATAATGAGTATTTTTTGGGAAATTTTGTGTTACATATGGGAAATTTTCATTTTCTTTACACAATTTGTTCTTAAAAACAGCAAAATTGAAATTTCAAAAATTCAAACCTTTTTATTCTTCCTGCAACTAAAATATTAAAGATTGAGATTTCCCCCTTAATTAATTCCGTTCCTTAAAAATATATTTTGAAATAAGGTTGAAGTTTTGAAATACAATTTTTCAAAAATTTGAGAATTTTTTCTCGTAATTTCGCGTGAAAATAGTTCCAAAAATTACGTGCTGTTGTAGCTCCACTAGTTGTTGTTTTTAAGATTTAGAATCCGTACTCCTCTCATGTGCGGTTAAAGTAAGCTTTTTAACAACTTCGGTCATATAGCGACCTCTGTGATTGTTTCACCTGTAGGGGACTGTAAAAAGACCGGCACCGAGCCGGCATGTTACGTAAAAGTTTGCATTATGATTAAACTTCTTATAAAATGAACGTATGTAACTTTCGATAACACGTCTGTACATTTGCTATAACTCCCGCGTGGATTGAGAGCAAGATTGGAACATATTAGCAATCAGTACGGAATAAATTATAAATGAAGAAATGCACCCACTGAATTCATGTGATCTGAATCTAAAGGTTATAGGATAATGTCATTTACAATACTAGATGTGTTAATAAATTGAATCTTGTTATATAGAAGCTCAAATTATACTATCTACGCGCGTTTTCTTGGAATCCGGAATTCTCTCTCTCCCTCTCTCCTCTCTCCCTCCCTCTCTCTTCTCTCCCTCCCTGTCTCTTCTCTACCACCCTCTCTCTTCTCTCCCACCCTCTCTTCTCTCCCTCCCTCTCTTCTGTACCTCTTTCTCTCTTCCCTATCTTCCTTTCCCTCCTTTATCTCTGTCTCTCTCCCTGTCTCACTCTCTTTTCCCATTCTCGCACTCTCTCTTTTCTTTCTTACAATACGTAGTCTTATTATATATCTTATCTTATTATATACAATAAGTCTTATTAAGATATCATCCAGCGCTGTAGACAACCAGAAACTGTCGATTTTCCGACCGCGAGTTTACTAAAACAGAACGCAACTGTTTCCAGATAAACTTTTGGCCTTTTCTGCCATAAATGCGGAGTAAATGATACATGAAATCCATCGTCTGAATAAGTAATATTTCAAGCAGTGAGTTATAATAGGAGTATTATAACTTATCACCAACGTTATTAGAACAGATGTTATTTAAGCTCTCATTTAAACGAACTATTTGACCAGATATTACTGTGTTCCAGAATCTCTAATTTTCCTCTTATTTGTGCACAATTGATTTTTAAAAAAACGTAGAAATGAACGTTTCTGACATATGATAATATTTAAGAACAGTTTCGAGACCACCTTTGAAACTTATTAGCTACTTATTTAGCTAACCTTATTTGCTTATTGCGAGCAAATTTTTGAAAAGGTTCTACGGGTAAAAAAAATCATTTTTGCTAGTTAATGCACAACAGACTTAATGTGGACGGTTTATTGAAAAAGGGCATATGGATCCATCGTATAACTACAACAAAATTTCATAATTTATTTAACCCATGTTCATATTGTAATGTTGAGTTATAAACTGTTGTATTTTTACTCGAATAAAATATATCCCTTCTACACATAATACGCTAAAGAATGACGGTAAGGAAAGAAAAGATTATTGTACTATTTACAGAGAGCATTAAAACAAAACGACCTAAATGTACCACATTTCGGTAAGGAATTATCATCCAAGGGTGCATCAAACCGATTTTAGGCAAAATGTGTGGGATTTATTATTATATGCCACAAAAAGAAATAATCAGGCATACTGCCACTCACAACATAATTTAATTGATTGATTGAGTATTAATGATTCCGAGTGGGTTACCTGCTAAGTCATTCGTCGCATACGTATAACGCACGTTTTATCACGAGGGCTGGCGGTGGTCTTCCGGCGATATCTGACGTTGACCTACCGTCAGGTTTTTTAGTTCTCCCCAACCAGGTATCTCCTACCAGCAGAGCACCGCCCCTGCCGGGACAAGTTCTAAGATGCGACTGACCCATGTGCAATGCTATAGGGCGAGAGTGTGTAAGTAGGGGTGTGGATAGATCAAGGAAGAGGAAGGAAAGATCGCGCGCGGTCCGTGGCTTGTTTGTTAGGGTACTGCTCCGGCATTCGCCTGGTGTTGATCTTAACCATCACAGCCGGGAAGAGCTCTAAGCTCCCCACCGGTCTCCCGCCATGTGTGGAGTGTGGTGCATGCTAGTGTAAGGGGAGAGGATAGGACAAGGAAGAGGAAGGAAAGATCGCGCGCGGTCCGTGGCCCGTTTGTGAGGGTACTGCTCCGGCATTCGCCTGGTGTTGATCTTAACCATCACAGCCGGGAAGAGCTCTAAGCTCCCGACCGGTCTCCCGACCTTTGTGCTAGTGTAGTGCATGCTAGTGTAAGGGGTGAGGATAGGGCAAGGAAGAGGAAGGAAAGATCGCGCGTGGTTCGTGAGGGTACGTTTGTTAGGGTACTGCTCCGGCATGCGCCTGGTGTTGATCTTAACCATCACAGCCGGGAAGAGCTCTAAGCTCCCCACCGGTCTCCCGCCATGTGTGGAGTGTGGTGCATGCTAGTGTAAGGGGAGAGGATAGGACAAGGAAGAGGAAGGAAAGATCGCGCGCGGTCCGTGGCCCGTTTGTGAGGGTACTGCTCCGGCATTCGCCTGGTGTTGATCTTAACCATCACAGCCGGGAAGAGCTCTAAGCTCCCCACCGGTCTCCCGCCATGTGTGGAGTGTGGTGCATGCTAATGTAAGGGGAGAGGATAGGTCAAGGAAGAGGAAGGAAAGATCGCGCGCGGTCCGTAGCCCGTTTGTTAGGGTACCGCTCCGGCATTCGCCCGGTGTAGATCGGAGAATGCACGGAAAAACTACAGATCAGAGCAGCCTGCCTCTACAATTCTCTCGACTGACTTCGAGCGACTGAATTCGACCTAGCTGTGTAGCCTGTGCCTAATATACTGCACTAGGACTAGGACTAGGACTAGGACTAGGTCAAAGGCACTGCAGGGACATGAACTGATGCCGTGAGCCATTTAAGCCGCTATGGCTGTCTGAAGTAGAGCTCGGGTATGAAGCTATTTGCACTTTTAAAACAATGATTTTAAAAAATTCATATTGTTCCCTGGCCACTGACAAGTAAAATTTGTATTTTTAGCTGACTCTTTCGTGTTACTTATTTTCCGGAAAGGAATTTAAAATGCGACGATCACTCAAGAATCAAACGACTGGGAATTTTCCTTGTTCTTTTAATACTTCGGTGGCAAGTGGCATTCCAATGATTCAGATTGTACTGAAATGCAACTCCCAGTATGAGTAAGAACATTTGTAATCTGACTCGAGAATTCAGTCTCATCAGCATAGCTTCGTTTTCAAGAACTTCCTGCTTCGTGTTTCGGTCAGGCATTTTTCTTTAAACGATGAATACTCCGATAGTAGCATTACATTTCAGGAAATATTTTACGAACAATGAGAAGATCATGTTTCCTGAAGGCTAAAGACAGCAGCGAAAGCGATTGTTCTCGTTCACGAGAAATATACAATATTTAAAACTATTAGTAGTTCTTAACCTGCAACTTTGAAGGTTTAGTGCAGAACTACAGGAGAACGTTGAGTTAAAATCAACCAAAATTGCTTGTTCTGTTTCTGTTTCCTTAAAGTAAACTTTTACCTAGAAATGTCTTCACATGAGTTAAATGCTCGGGGCAGGGTCGTTTGGTAAACCCGCATGTAAACAAAACATGACCTTCTCTAAAATAGTATCGTTTATTTTTTACTGATATGTTGTTGTTTGTTATTGACTTCGATACGGAGCTCGAAATTCACTCCATAACGTACCCCGATCGAGAGGATCGTGGTGTCGAAGGAAATATGAAAACAGTTGAATGTTGCTAGATATTCTCTTACGGAAGAAATTGTGAGAGGAAATTATGGGAGGCAAATTTGAAAAGATAAACCGAGTTAGTAAAATCTAGTAATTACTAAACAAGTAAATCCGAATCAATAAAAGTAGGGAAAAATAAAATTATGCATGTACCACTGGTGTTAACTGGTTCTAATGATCTCGGACGACAAAGGCTCTCAGTCATGATCATTAGGGCTGTTAAGTCAAAGACTCGATCATTGAAACCCTTAAAACACCGTTGGCGCTAAATAACTATTTTGCATTGACAACTTATGGATCTTACTTTGCTGACTTTTGTAGCTGGATAAAGCCATTACTTGTATAAATATGTGTAGAGTGCGTAGAGACCCACTGAGGTGACCCTTAGAGAATCAACTGATGAATCGGCCAAGCCCCTGACAGGGAGGTCCTACGATGCTGGAGGCGATGGTGGCATGATTTTAGCCAGTTATATAGCTAGGTTCAATTCAACCACGGCCCGGAGGAGAATTCTATGTTCGCAGCTGCACTGTTCGGCAGTTCTCTGCGGTTTCTCCGATCAATACCAGGTGAAAGCTGGAGCACTACCCTAACAAACGTGCGCGATCTTTCCTTCCCTTTACCCGTCCTATCTTCAGTCCTTACACACACTTACATGCACTACAGAGTCGGGAGACCAGTCAGGAGCTTAAAGCTTGTCCCGGCTGAAACGGTTTCCCGCTTCTGGGAGATACGTTGATGAGGAAAACCCCGCAACACAGTAGGTTGGCGCCGGGCCCAACACAAATAACGGTAAGAACATCGCTGCCTCCCGTGTTAAATACATGCACTACACATTCGGAACTAATGACCGTACCAGTCGACGGCCCAAAAACACGAAATAATTCATGTTGTGCGAAGATGCTGTGCATTGCACGCACGACGCAATATCAGACGAGTTATCAAAGTTAGCCCCGCGTGTGGTATTCAGAGAGTAGAAGCAAGGCAACGCTTTCGTACGATTGGAACTGGCGTGGTCTTCTTTCAGTGAATTTTCTTTAGCGTTACAGAGATACAATCCAACAATCTGAAACAGCTTCACAAGAGGAGTTACACTATTGATGGATTGAAGTTACCTGGAACATCAACTCCTGTGGTCATCACTCCCCCGTTAGTGTAGCGAATATTTTCTCCCTGCAAGGGACGGTGTTCCTCCTGAGAAGATCCAAAGCCTACGTACAGGACGGCTTGCGGGTCATTTCCCCTTCCAGGTATCCCCTAGTGAGGAAATGCTCTATCCGGGGCAAGCTCTAAGCTCTCGACTAATCTTCCGATATGCGTGGTAGTGTACATCAGAGTAAGTGTGTGTTTGTGTAATTGTAAGGGGTGAGGAAAGGACAAGGAAAAGAGTGGAAAGATCGCGTGCGGTGCGTGGCCCGTTTGTTAGGGTGCTGCTCCGGCATTCGCCTGGTGTTGATCTTAACCATCACAGCCGGGAAGAGCTCTAAGCTCCCCACCGGTCTCCCGCCATGTGTGGAGTGTGGTGCATGCTAGTGTAAGGGGAGAGGATAGGGCAAGGAAGAGGAATGAAACATCGCGCGCGGTGCGTGGCCCGTTTGTTAGGGTACTGCTTCGGCATTCGCCTGGTGTTGATCTTAACCATCACAGCCGGGAAGAGCTCTAAGCTCCCCACCGGTCTCCCGCCATGTGTGGAGTGTGGTGCATGCTAGTGTAAGGGGAGAGGATAGGGCAAGGAAGAGGAAGGAAACATCGCGCGCGGTCCGTGGCCCGTTTGTTAGGGTACTGCTCCGGCATTCGCCTGGTGTTGATCTTAACCATCACAGCCGGGAAGAGCTCTAAGCTCCCCACCGGTCTCCCGCCATGTGTGAAGTGTGGTGCATGCTAGTGTAAGGGGAGAGGATAGGGCAAGGAAGAGGAAGGAAAGATCGCGCGCGGTCCGTGGCCCGTTTGTTAAGGTACTGCTCCGGCATTCGGCGGGTGTTGATCGACGAAACAACGGAAAACTACCTATCAGTCAATCGGATTGACTAATTTTCCTCTAGATAGCAGCAGAATTCGATCCATCTGGTGTCGAAAATTGTGCCGTCGTCCGACTCGAACCCAAGTACCTCCCGATCACACTCATTGTGGCTGCAGAGACAGCTCCTCTAGATAACTGCCTAATTCGGTCCATCCGGTGACGAAAAATCCGAATGTCGAAATTAAGATGTCAGTCATATTTAAAGCAGAATATACATTAATCTAATATTGCCGTGTTATGTATCACATACAAAAAGGCATATTTTACTTCGGTATGTTTCATCATATTTAAAACATTGATATTTTCATTAAGTTTTCATCGAAATCTAAAAGCTTTTGGTAATTAAACGAAGTATCGATGTTTTACAAAAATTTGCATCACTAGTTATCTCCCCGTACTTACATACACTTATACCTACATTACAAGTCGGAAGCTTAGAGCTTGGACCGGCTGAGGTAGTTGGAGAGAGATAACCTTATAGGGAAATCCTCCTCAAAACTACATGTAGCTCGGCACCGAATATCATGTTCTAGCGTGGAAGAGACTCCGCATCCTCCTGGAATTTAACAATTACTACACATACGACACTAATGACAACAAAGTTGACGCGGTGAGAGCATTAAATAACGAATCAAAAACCTTCGGAATCCGACTGTGAAGCTGGTAAACATTGAAGCAAAAACATGTAAAAAATGCTAAAAAAAAAAGTACAATCTGATTAGTGTTTGCGGGCGTGTTAACGGCTAAGGTCATTATTCCCACAAGTAAAATGCATGTTTTTCCTCGGCAGGTGGCGATGATCTTCCCCAACATATGGTGATATCCCGCGCCACCCTACCCGTCTGCTAATGGGATTTTCCCCAACCAGGTATCTCCCACCGGCGAGGCATTGCCCCCGCTGGGACAAGTGCTAAGCGCCTGACCGCTCTCCCGGCATGTGTGCTTATTCAGTGCGTGTAAATGTATTTGTAAGGGGTGAGGATAGGACAAGGAAGAGGAAGGAAACATCGCGCGCGGTCCGTGGCCCGTTTGTTGGGGTGCTGCTCTGGCATTCGTCTGGTGTTGATCTTAACCATCACAGCCGGGAAGAGCTCTAAGCTCCCCACCGGTCTCCCGCCATGTGTGGAGTGTGGTGCATGCTAGTGTAAGGGGAGAGGATAGGACAAGCAAGAGGAAGGAAAGATCGCGCCCGCTCCGTAGCCCGTTTGCTCGGGTACTACTCCGGTGTTGATGGGAGAAACCACGGAAAACTACCGATCAGATCAGCCGTTCGCTTGAGTTCTCCTCCAGACGACTGAACTCGGCCTAGCTATGTAGCTAGCGTCGAACATCTTGCCACCGTCGGGGCTGGAACCTAGGACCTCCCAGTTAGAGACCCTGCCGAAATATTATTTGATGCCTTGAACCACCCCTTCCGGCAAAAGCACAAATGAATTATCTAAAAGGTTTTGCAATTGAGAATTAATGTTTTGCATTGGAATCACGCATTTAGCGGCTTTCAAATCTAGACGTTTAACGTTTCCAAATCTAACGTTTTGGAAAATGATTCAATAATAACAAATCGTGCTTTTAAGAGCGTGTAACTCACACGTTCATGGTTATTAAAGTTTCATCTTTGCTCACGTTTCAAAAACTCTCAAATGAGTAATTCCGATTGTTTAGAAGACGTAAAACAAAAAATTTTCTATATAAATTCCGTAGACGCCCAACGGATGTAATGGTATTTCGCAATATTTATAACACTTTTTTTAAAAATTTACTACGAAACTTGCTAGAAATAAAACAAATTAAACTATCACTAATATTGAAACAACGGTCTGTCTCAGGCACCAAGTGAAATTGGTTTAAGCAATAGTGGCAAATATGAGTGAACGGGATAGTTGACAGTCATAATAGCTTCCTCCCTCTGCTATCACTCAAATTTTTTGTTTAGTGCTACTGAAGCGGCCTGAAGAGGCGTTTTTGGAAATATGCGTAGTCTGTGAGACAGGAGGTTTTTCATCCCATTTTTAAACAAATAAAAGGTGTTGTCCGGTATGAAATATATATTTAAACGTAAGCACTTTTCGATCGCATATCTGTTATTATCAGAGCTATCTGAAAATGTTAAATAAAATAGAAAGAAATGTAAATTATATTAATTATTTGCAAATTATACAAAAAATGTTGACTTAGTATGCCCGATGCGAACGGAAACTGGATCGTACCTCGCAGCGTCTGGGTGCAAAATGAAGTTCTGCTCTTTTTTGAGTGTGACACATTTAAGAGAGAAGTCAGTCGGAAACGAATCGAGGCGGAATAGGGGGACGTGGCTGAAGGCTCTCTACGGTACTCTAAGGAAATATGTGAATTGGCAGGTACAGGTTTACAATTTATTTTATGGTTTACTAGTTCATTGCTGTGTGTTTACGGACCTGAAACAAAACACGAAACAGTATTGCCAATGCCCTTGCGGGCTTCTCTGATTCTTTATGCCCGAGGGCCTTTTGAATACTTTATGGCCCGGTCTATTACCGAGACAACATATACAACATTTTAAGAATTCGATTTATTCAAGTTACGATGTAAGCAAATACAATAAATAAATAAATGGCATAGTGCTCGATTAAGGAAAATAACTCGTTATAAACAATATGTTACTTAAATTATTTGAAAATTGCAGTTCTGAGCTGTTCCTGTCAGTATTTATAATTGCCATCAGTCACTCACATTTCACTGTTGTGTATCATCTTTTTAGAGACATGTTCTTCTTGAATAGCAGTACTAATAATGGTAATAAGCTGAATAAGACACATAAGCTAACATCTAAATGTTTTTTGATATTATGACATCTAAACAACTTTTTTCAATAGAGGCAAATAATCTAAAAATGCCGTTTCATTAGCGCAATTTACTGTTATTCTCACTCATATAACTCTCAAATGCACCAAGAAAATGTTCTCTTAAGTTCACCATATGTAACCAACGACACAAATACAACTCTCATGTTCACCATTTTCATATATTTATCAAGATTTTCATGGAAACCACTGTCCGTAGTTTTGCCAGCTTTTGCGTGAACTTCTGCAGGAACTTCACATTATTCTTTCATTTTGTACGAAACAATCAATACAGTAACGATAATGCAATAGTAATTACTAGATACACACTGTTTTGTTTATATGACGTCATATTGACAAATGACTAATAAAATACGTCTTTTCATTTTAGACTCAAGAAATATTATAAAACGTTTCGATTTCTCGTTTGATTCAGCAACGAACTAGTAAACCATAAAGCATTGTTTGCACCACGGGCATTATTAGATGTTTTGGCCTGTTTTGCCCGTATTTTAACTACTCGGGCCAGAGGCCCTCGGGTTTGAAAATCGCCCTCGAGGCCGAAACATCTACTTACGTCCTATACATATAAATAACTATTGCCGTTATATCCCACATTCAACGTCCAATAAAAAATGACGGTCTTTGAAACCGGGCGTCTCTAAAAAAACCACATAGAGGTGCTAATAGTGCTACAGAATGCCAGACATTCTCTAACTAGTCAGATTCCATTCTCTTCGTCGTCTGAAACACTACCAAGGCTTCTGGAGATACAAATGGCCTCTTCGAGCACCTATGAGCACCCCATACTAGGGATGCGACATCGATGTTCGAAATTAAAACATCGATGTTAAACAAATCATTCAAAAACCATCAAATTAATTCTGATTTAATAGCGACTAGAAATTTTGGCGCGTCTAAAAATTTAATTCGATACTAGTAGTCGTGTTGAATGTCCAATTAATACTAGCTGCCAAAAAAAGTAAAAACAACAACAATGACATTAAACAAAACTTTTATTATAAGAGGATTAATACAGAAGATGTGACTTACTATATTATTTTGTCGATGAAAATGCAAGTAACACTTGTATATTTATAGTTATTATAGGCCCTCATATATATAGAAAGTTATATATGAACTCTATTATAGAAAGTTGGTAAAAACAGTTTGCACACGAATAGCACTTATACCTCCTACCTTCACGTCCTCGCGAGAAAGTGAGTCTGAGAGTGCCATCTCAGAGGATGAGAGCGTCCTCAGTTCGCCGAAAAGGGAGCGGGAAGAAGGGGGGGAGGGGGCTCACCCTCGGTCCTATACCAGGATTCATTTGACCACGCATTTGAAGGAAGTCAGCTGCTGCGGTTTCGTCTAATTGGGAGCTTATATATGACGTCACTGTGGGGACTTCCAAGTTCTCGATTGGAAGAAACCGTGAACAGCTGAGGTACCTCAAATGCACGGTTAAATAAATTATAGTATATGCCTATGGGGCTGCAGTCCGCAGACGGACAGACGGACTGACGGACAGTCGGGCAGACGGGCAGTCGGGCAGACAGACGGATGTTTTGAGATATTCTTTCAGTGTTTAGTGGTCGCAATATCTGAATATCCTTTGAAATTTTGAAATTGATTTTTCGCAGAATTATTCCGTGTATATGTAGTTTTACGAGACATTACAACTAGGGAAATGGTTTTACGCTTCTTTGAAGTACTTTCTGAGTATTTCTAACCAAATTATACGTCATAGAAAACTTGCTTTTTAAATATTTTATAACTGTCTCTTTTATGCTAACAGAGACTTTCAGTTTTCCATGAAGACTCTTGGTTTTGGTTTTCCTTTCATTTCTCGAGCATTCGAATATCATCACAAACGTTCTAAATCTGACGCTGACTCATAGATGATCGAGTTACACTGACGTCAAGCCGTAAAAAAAAAGGACGTGACTTAACAAGGAAAATGATGAGCTGTCTCCACAATGGAAATAAATATAATCGAAATTCCAATTCTTCTCAAATTCACTTTGTGTCACGTTTCTTGGCGAAACATGAACCTTTTACGTGAACCTCATTCCTTCAAAGAAATATGCTTTTCCGGAATAATATACTGTCGGGGAATTTACAGATCGAGCAAAGTTGGAGAATTTTATAATGCTCAAATTGCTAAAGCTTGGGGTTTATTTAAATTTCTGGAATACGTAAATAATTCGACACTTGAACATCTTATTTTTTTAAACCGTCCCGTCGAAAACAAAAAACTATTGGCAAAACGCGACGAATTTTTGGCTGAAAAGTCTTATTACATGGCTTTAGGGACGAAAAGGGGGATAAATCTGGTTGACAAATGTATGGAAAAAATCATCTAATACATGGTGTAGCCAGAATCCATGTTTTGTAGATCCTTGAAACCAAAAAATCGAATGACGGCAGAACGTTGTCCGTCTGTGAACAAAGCTAATGGCTAAACCGTTCAACCGATTTTCTCCAAAACTGACATTCTCCAATCGAACATTGCGAAAGTTCAAAAATTTTTCGGCGTCTTCTTACAACTACAATTATAATGATAAAGATTTTCCCTTAACGAAATCTGATCCTTACGGATAGATTTTGAAATAAGATCATGCGCAATTTTTTGAAAATTTGAGTACTTTTCGTGTAATTTTGGGTGAAAATACAGATGAGAAGGAATAATATAACTATATATATATATATATATATATATATATATATATATATATATATATATATATATATATATATATATATATATATATACACAGAACATGTGACGACTCTAAGAACCACGTGGTTTCGCGGCCCTGGATTTCCGCCTGTGGTACAGTGGCTTACAAAGGTGGAAAATGACGCACGTTGCTTGTAAAAACCTCTGGCTAAATGCCCCACAAAATTTAATCCTCACGCAATTCCCGGTATAAACAGATTTCAAAAACGTCCTGCCATGGATCGACAGATGAATGTGATATTTTGTATTTTGACGATTCTCTTTGATTTGTATTTTGACGTTCCTTTGGCGGTGAATACGGTGGTCAAAAAATGTTTATGTTTGGTCTCTATGCGCTGACAATTTGTAATTGCCCTACAATGCAACCCATGCCATGGGATCAGAATGGACATGATTCGAAAAAGTGGTCATTAAACCACCACTCCAGCACTTGTTCTAACATTCACATATGTTTCTCTATAATTTGTAGATATTGTATATATTTTTGTATGTGTTAGTTGTAGTTTTCTGTTAGAACAGGTGAGCTTTCATTGAATTGGGTACAGTATAAAGTTATTTGTTATTTTTGTAATTCTGCTAAAATTATTTTGGCTTCATGAAAAATGTTATAATTAAAGTTTCAGTCGTACCTGATGAGGGATACAAAACAGTCTTCGAAACGTCGTAACACAAGTGAATGAAATTATTATATAAAACGTTTTGGCAGTTTTCATTGTGGTTATCTATAATTTAAAAAAGGGACTAAACAACAAGTAAATACAATAACAACTACAAAATAATCTTGTATATTCAGTGTCGCAGTTCTCCTTAGAATACATACTCCAGAATGGAAATGCAAATTAAAGCAATGAAATTTCTTCATACATTCGCAACTGTGGAGGCTATAAAAAGTCGAATTATTCCGAGAGGGTCAGTTTCAGTAGATTGCGAGTGAGTCACAGGTATTTTGGGACTGCGGCGAAAAGCAATAAAACGAACGGTACTTAGTGCAGAATTGAACGGCTTTTACTCGCCAAATGTGCGCATTAAGAACATGACTGCTGTACTGTAACCAGAATTATCTTCTGGGGAAATCCGGTTAGTGAATATCTGACAGAAATGAGTTGCAGAATTTTGTACATAAACAAATTCAGTTTATGTGGCCACCTCGAGAATGTAAATGTGTTTACAAAAATATAAATGTGTTAAAAAATAAGTTAGAAGTAAATAGTAGAGAATTTAAATTATTGCCCCTCCGGCTACCAAAAAAACCATAGCTAGAACAATTGCAGTGGCAGATTTAGAGAAAAATCCAAGTAAAACAGTGTATTCAGTTGATCTGTAGAAACGATAATTGTTCTTTCAATATCAGTTTCGTAACATATGTCAATTAAGAAAAACAAACTTATACGTTGTTTCTCGACTAAAACTAAGGAAATTATTTTGCTTTCACGCTATTGCTACCGCAGTAGAGAAAAACTTACGTAATGCTACGCGAAAAAAGGGCGAAATCTCGACAGAAAAATTCTTATTACAGGACCCTGGCCGTCGTATTTGAAACCGATATTTTAATTTTGACGGGTACTTTACACGAAGCACCCGGGAGATTTCAAAAATAATGGCTACATCGTTTTTTATTACCTTATGTTGTTGGATAGTATAAAAGACGTTTAAGAGAATGATGCAGGTTAGATTAGTTAAAAATCGATATTTTGTGATTTGCAAAAATTCAAACTTTTTCGGCTTCTTCCTACAACTAAATTTTAAAGGTAGAGATTTTTCTGCTTAATGAAATCTGTTCCCTAAAGATATATTTTAAAATAATGTCATATTCAATTTTGCGAAAATTTGATTTTTCGAGTAAGTTTACGTGAAATATACAATTTTTTAAACTTTGTTTTTTCAAAAACGGCTAAATAATTTTCGATTAAATTTTGTTGTTGGATAGTTTGAAGAACGTGTAAGAGAATGGTGCAGGTCTCAAGTTGGTTAAAACCCCTAATTTTTCGGAAATTAAAAAATATCAAATTATTCCGACGACTTCCTACAACTACAATAATGAAGATCTGCATTTTTTCTTCGTGCAATGAGTCCATGTAAAGTAGATCTAAAAATAATTTAATTTTCAAGTTTTCATAAACTTGTGTAATTTTTGCAAAATTTTGTGTCAAATATGGCCAATTTTTATTTTCTTTAAACATTTTTTCTTAAAAAAAGGCACTTTTTTTATTAAATTGAGACATTGGATAGTGTATAAGACGCTTAAACTAATACTGCAGGTCTCAATAGTTAAAATGCCCAATTTTTCGAAAATATTTAAAAAATATAAAAAAATATTCAGCGTCTTTATACTACTACAAATGTGATTATACTACATTTTTCTCAATGAAATGTGTTTACCAAAAACAGATTTTCAAATAAGGCCATATTAAATTTTTTGAAAATATGAGTATTTTTTGTGTAATTTGGCGAAAAATCATAACTAGCCGTTCCAAGTTTACAGCGCTTCGTGAACATAATTCCAGGCATTTGGATGCTTTGTAATTTAGAATTTGTATATTATTTCATATTTCTTAGTTTGTGCGACATTCGAGCTTTTGTTATACGTTTACATATTAATCTATTAGAAATTATTTAAAACATATTTCAAATTTACGAAATGAAAAGTGCTAGCCAACAGGGAATATAAGATTGGAATTCAACAATGACTCGAGAGCTAATTTTTGTGCATTACCTCTTATTGTTGGGACATGATTCACCAGCATGAATGTATGAAAAGCAGTTTTAATTGTCAAATTTGGGTTGATATTTGCTTGAAAATATTTAGTTTTTGCTCAAAATGTACTATTTGTATTAAGTTTTACAAAGAACTATGGCTGAGATGTCTTAATTCGGAGAAAAATTCTGGTATAAATAGAATTACATAACTATTACTAAAGGCGAGAAAGTACGTGTTTAACACCACTAGTTAGTTATGTCACTCCTATAACCAGAGTGCCATATGCACAACCTTGAAAACTAGTGGGTATTCAATAGCACATACTTTCTCGATATATTTGTAACTTTTGCAATTTTGGAAAATTCTGACACTCCAACTCAAATGAAAATTGCACCTTTTTAACATTATTTACTGTATCCAAGGGGGAAAAGTAAGGATTGGAGCAGATTGGAGCCATTTTTGAGAGAAAAAATATAAGTTGCCCTTATTTCAAGCAACAATAACGCAAAACAAATGATATTTTCAAAACAATTACTACGTTGGTACGTAGCGTACAATGGCGTGACAGTAAAATTCTCTAAAACGGCTGAAGAGACTGCGTTTCTTCGAACACTTGGCATAGATTCTTGACTATGTAGCGAGCAATTGAAACTACCAGTTTGGCATGTTATTGTACCTATAAGAGTTGTCAATTACCTTTCCAACTGAATGACGTATGATGCAAAAAGAATGCATTTCCATGTTGCCGGATATCAAGCGATGCCTGCAAAGGGATAGAGGAGTAGAGTCTTTCCTCTAGGACCGTAGCGAAATAGGAAGGAAGGAGGTTGTGTGTGTGTGTGTGTGTGTGTGTGTGAGTTGTGTGTGTGTGAGAGAGTTGTGTGTGTGAGTTGTGTGTGTTTTGTGTGTGTGTGTGTGAGAGAGAGACAGACAGGGGGAACAAGTAAAATAAAGAGAATGAGCGAGAACGAGAGTGAGAGATGGAGAGAGAAAACGAGGGTGAAAGAGATGGTAGAGAAGACAGAGAGAGACGGAGAGAAGAATGAGGGGGAAAAAGAAAAAAGGAGAAAAAATGCTCTTAAAATGCTTTAAAAATGACCTAAAAACAAAGAAAAATGACGTCAAAAAATTTGCTCGAAACCACATCAGATTAACAGCGCAAATTGTTGGTTATGTTACTGACGTAATCGAGGCTTCTTGCTTTTGATCAAGTGAATTCCGCATTCAAACTTTCGCTTTGGTGTGTTCTTTAAAAGAAAATCTCTGCCTTTACTTATCGCAAGATTGGCAGAACTGACAATGGCGGCGGTAGATGTTACAGGAACCTTAAATTACGTAGTACTCACAACAGCTGACATTACAATATATGGCCGAAGAAATAAGATAGGCTACTCAAGAATTGAATGGTGAATATTAGTTGCGGCTCGTAAATATTGTTTCAAGCAAGTACCATTAAAATGATGTGAAATCGATTAAATTAGCGAAAAAGACATTGAAAATAACGTTAAAAGGTGACAAAATTATTTCTTAGTTGAAATTGATGAAAATGCAAAACTAATGAAGTATAAAACTGGGTCACGTTCTTTTGTGATACCATAAAATGAATTTCTATACTCAACGATATTATCCCAAAGCGAAAAGAAAAAAATTACATTTCATTAAAATCCGCCCCCTAGTGCCACAGAAAGTGAGAACGATAGGGAGGGAAGAGGAGGGAGAATGAGAATAAAAGAGACGAGAGAAATGGAGAGAGAACGTTACCCAAGATCTACGAGCAAAACCAGGGCAATTAGCAAACCGTTAAATAATAATAATAATAATAATAATAATAATAATAATAATAATAATAATAATAATAATAATAATAATAATAATAATAATAATAATAATAATATTTATTGAGTCACATATACAATTACAATCGTGTATGACGAGTCAATATGATGCCTTGGGTGGAGAGAGCGAAGTTATATTACTGTTCAGTAGCAAACAAGGGGCTATCTCAGCATTTGCTCAAAGGACCACGGAAACTGAACAAAACCTGATCGAGATGGGGTCATTGGCCTAGAAATACAATACTTGTTACAGTTAGATTAAGATATTATACAGCAGATAAATTATCTGCTAATAATTAATATTAATAATGATAATTACATTAATAATAATTATTATTATATTAATACTAATAATTACATTAATAATACATACCAATTATGTTTGCAACTACATCAAATTTAACAATAGTAGTACATTCTATATTTATAACTTGAAATTGTGAGGAGGCAAGTTTTGACCACTTTTTTCTTCTTCCATTCTCCTTCTATTTCACAGGATGGGATATGCAGTTCTTTTTTCTTTGCTTCAGCTTGAAACAGTTCACATGAAACAGAAAGTCTAATGGAATAAGAAATTCTTATTTATTTATATTTTTTAAGGGAAATGTTGTAATTTGAAAATTCCTTTACACTGTAGAACATGTTGTTAAGCAGGAAAGCTTTCAATTCACTACTACTTAAAGAGAACAACATGGCTTCCCCCGGGGCCTCCTCCCCATGCGAAGTGGGTATCCGCGCGCAGTCTGTGAGCCCTCGCGACAACTGAATTCCCGACTGCGGGGGAAGCCACCGTAAGCACGGCCCCGTAAACACGTAGTGCGTCCCCTTTCGCTTTAGCACCAAGCGCCCGCGTTAAGTGATGAAGTCGTTACGTGGACGCTGAGGCGCTCGCAACGGTTGTCTACGGTGGAGTGGTGATGCGACAGCCATGTCGACGTTTTCAAAACTCTGATGTTTTTATGAAGCTGTCTGTCTGTCTGGCCGTCTGGCAGTCCGTCGGTCCGTCTGGCCGTTTGCTCGACTGTCCATCTGTCCGTCCGTCTGCCCGTCCGGCTGTACGTCTGCCCGTCTGTACGTCGGTCCATCTGCCCGTCTGTTCGTCTGTCCGTCTGTCTGCCTGTCCGTTTGTCCGCATGGCCATCTGTCCGGCTGTCCGCCAGTACGTCGGTCCGTCCGCTGTCCGTCCGTCCGTTGGTCCAAAAGTTCGCCACTCCGTCCGTCTGTCTAACCGCCTGTCCGCCTGTCCGCCTGTCCGTGTCTGTCGATATGGAGTAAAGTTTAATGGACTTCTATGCGCGTTAAAAACCATAACAGAAATGTATGAAAAATTCCGCAATTTAAATCGTCATTAGTACTAGGAACTTTACCAGGATTTTTGAAGATTGATACTGGGATATACATTTAATCACCTGGCAACACTAGAGGTAAGCACATTCCTAAAGCCACGACTTTCGCGAATTAATTAAAAAAATCCATTTTATAACGCAGGAAGTGTAACAATTACCTAATGTAATATGATTGTATATTAATATCAATATTGATATGATATTATATTATATGAATATTAATATGATAGATTGAAAGTAAAGGGTGAGGATAGGGGAAGGAAGAGGAAGGAAAGATCGCGCGCGCCGTTTTGTTAGGGTACTGCTTCAGCATTCCCCAGGTATTAATAGAAGAAACCACGAAAAAATACCGATCATCATAAGCCTAAAAAAATTACTCCGTATTGAATAAAACAAAAAGTACTTTCACCGTATATCTTCAAGAACTTTAAAAAACCTATGATCGCTAAAGTTTTCCACAAGAATCTGTTCTAATTTAAAATTATTGAATTAAAAAATTAGGGTGGTAAGGACCAACTTTTTTCATGTCATCGTGAAGAACAGAGATTTTACTTTATTTTACAATTATTTACACACGAAGAGCGTTATAAGAGTTCTAATGCTCGAATGGCAACAGAAAGTCCTCGAACCAAAGACCCACGGGCATTTTCTCGCCATTCCATCATTAGAAACAGTTAACCTCCCTTTGTACATACATACTTTTTTTATTTAGATTCACTTAGTAATTAACTAGATGTTAACTTGACTCGGTTTCTCTTTTTATAGGTCCCTCTTTTTATAGTTTATATGTAGCATCATTCAACTGTTTTCATATTTCCCTCGTAACCACGATCCTTTCAATCCAGGTAAGTTATGCACTGTGTATCGAGCTCTGTTTCAATGGCAATAACAACCTATAACGTATCAGGAAAAAATTGAAAGTATTTTTGGGGCGTACTTCACTGTGGTAGATCTAACGAACATCCTTCCTTAACATGGAACGCGCTGCACTTGGCGGAGCGGCCTCCTAGGAATGACCCGAAGGGTGCTACCAACCGTCGTTTCCGGAAGTCTATTCCTGAGCGGACGTAACCCCCACTTCTTAATGCAGAGCCTAACGGTCCAATTAAAAGATAGCGTTGCTTCTTAAAGAGGGAATGGGTTCTCGCAACTGTGACGAAAGTGAACGAGGGAGAAAGGGCTCGTAATAAAATCAACGTTCTCCTTATACTGTTAGTTACTCGCATACCAACGTATACACAAACGCATATACTATGTACGTAGTAGGTAGATAGATATGTACTGCGACGGAAAATCGATTTCGAGATTTTAACGAAAATAGATGCTTGAAAGCATCCGATACTGGAAAAGTGAGCATTACCTCCGCCAAGGATAGAATATGCACTACACTTAAGGGGCTAATAATCGTAGCTGTTGACGCGCACGGATACACAAAATAATTAATACTCGTAATACGACTCGTGTATTGTGCCGTATCCTGCGTGATTTATTCACCTCAGATGCTACGCTGTAGGGTCGAACTTTTGGGAATGTTTCTTTTCTCTCTTTTTTATTTTATTTTATGTTTATTTATTTCTTATTTTTTATTTTTTATTAATTTTTTTATTTGTTTTTTTTATTTTCTTAATCATTTTTATTTGTTTTTTATTTATTTTTTATTTATTTTTTATTTATTTATTTTATATATTTTTGTAAACGTTAATTGTATTGTCGTTTACGAGGAAGGATGCCAAATTTCACACATCTGTTACCATAAGAAGCCGATCTATTAAATAAACCCCAGTCACGTCACAGAACACCAACTGGTAAGCTTATGACGTCATAGTTTCATCATTATTGATTAACAAATTCAAAAGAATAGATGTTTGTTAAAAGAGCCCAAGTCCCAAAAAACAAGAAATTTTACACGAGAAACAAAAAGAGTTTTTTATTCATTCTATCTAGTTTTCAAAGTAACTGCCGCATTAAAAATCAAACTTTATCCAAGTAACATTTCTCAGCAGCCTTCATAAAAACATAATAAAACTAGTGGTGCTATAGAATGGTATAGACTTTACCATATTAGTTTTCTGTTTTCCTTGGACTCGGCTAGCTACTCCAACTTGCCACATACTCTTCTAAGCTCCCATCTATCGCCCGTATATACGTAGTATTACTCCGTGTATATGTATGTATATGAAAAAGTAAAAAGTATTGACGAGAAAATTTTCATTTTTACTTCTCTCTTTATTGGCAATTTCTACACACACTGAATTTTTCTTGTAGTATTTTTACCACCAGCTTTGGTATTGGTACAAATAATGTATTCACTTCGGCAAGACTAAATTTAAAAGAAGAACTGCTGTGAAGGATTCTTTCAGTGAACTGTCGTATCTAGTAAATTCGGTCATGCTTGTGAAGAGCTCATGTGCTGGAATACTCAGCAAGAAGTGATTGAGGAAAGAACATATCTCATCAGAACCTTTTCTTGCCTGGCCCTCATGGTAGATATAACACTAGAACGCCGGCAGGGGTCAAAATAACATCTACATCAATTGTTTCTTCAATTCTAAATTCAGTTTTCAAGTGTTTTCTGTCCAACATTGTGACTTTTCCTCATTTTTATTCTCTTTATGATTAAATAGTTAGAATCTATAAAATATTAATTTTTATTGTTTTACCATTTGATATCCCTAGAACAGCGGGAGGGGGCATTTTGACATCCATACTATTTCATTTCTAATACTACCGTTTTCTGCACGTAATTGGTGTTGGTTCAGTCTAATCGTTTCATTATCATGAAGATACTACGTATCGCAATCTTAGAAGATATCCCTTTTCTTCATAAATTATGCGATATCTATTGTCGTACAGATTACACCGAAAATAGAACCGATTATTGTCCCTTGCTTGATATGTCTATTGTATTATTCCCGGAAAGTAAAGAACGAAACGACCGCACATTTCAACGAGTATCGATCTGTCATAAGTTTCTTTTTGTTTTACCAGTCCGTGCCGAGTCGTGCTGGTAGAGCTCTAGGCAGCTCAGACGCGAAGAAAAAATCGCGTGACTAGTATTTTGGCCAGTGGCCCACGGCCTGTTTGTTAGGCTACTGCTCCAGCATTCGCCTGATGTGTTAATCGTAGAAACCACGGAAAACTAGTTATCAATGCAGTCGGCCACTAGAATTCTCCCTCGACCTAGCTATCTAGCAAGTGGCGAAAATCCTGCCACCGTGGGGACTCGAACCCTAGGTCCTCCCGGTCGGATACACTGCTGAGGATGATGGCTTCAGGATACGGTTAATAATAAGAATGCCCGTGCGGGTAACGCTTACACGCCTCGGCGTGTGTGGGGTCGTTTAGACTGGTCGTTCTTGAACAACCCACTTTCTTTCAGCACGGGAGGAACGAATCCAATTACGTCATTCCTTGAAATGTAATGTGCATAGCTAACAGCAATTTTTCTACTCTTTGTAGGAATATTCTCGACTAACACATTTCCTCAATCCTACTCTTTGGTTCTTTACTACCCCTGCCAATTTTCTCTTTTACCAGTTTACGTTATTACACGGTTTTGATCGAATACCAGGAGAACGATATAATTATCAAAGGGTAATTCCCTTGACGAAATAACTGATTGAAACCTTGGATTTGCTCGTGGTTCTCTTCAGCAGCTATATAGTCTTTGAACTTAAAGCATTAATTTTAAAAATAGAAAGGTTTATTTTGTGACTGGAGTCAAACGATTAAACACGATTTTGGAGGCACGTATTGGTTGTCGAAATGAAGAAATTAATACTCTTTTGCAATACACTGCAAAGTCGAAAGAATGCGAATGAGTAAGCAAGCAAATCTCAAATATTTTTTTGCTCTGAATAACCTAGCGTCTATAATCTAGATACTAGAGGTGCGCTCTTAACAAATAAATTGTTATTTCTTAACAGTTAACATTTCTGTAACTGTTACTTGAAATAACAGTTATTTCGTTGATCCTATCATTGGCTGTTATCGGTTGAAAAACTCATTGTACTGCAATCTATTGAGCCAAACCCAAACTACAAGCTTTGGCGGTAACCATCTAGTACGATAACAGTGTCACTGCAGCAAATCAGTCGTGATTAGCAAGTGATCAAATTATAGATTCATGAATAAATAAATAGTCATTACATAGTCATTAAATAGTCGACACCATGTTCCGCAATACTTTTATATTTTATTGTATACACTACAATAAAAAGTTTGTTCTTTAAATTAAATTGTCCAATAAGTTTGTTAACTTCTTTCTGTCCCATTGCTGCATATGCAATATACATTACTATTTCCTCAAGTCAGATAAATTAAAATGAGTTACGGTCAAAGAACTCCAGATAACTCCAAAGAGACCAGATTTTTTTGTAATAACATACTTTCTCTTTCTAGTTACTGTTCTCAAAATTGTAATCTTTGTGAATCATCATTCTCCTGACACAATATCTATTTTTTATACATATTTTCTACTACCTTACATATTTCGCTATTTTAATTTTTTTTATTCTATCAGTTTTGATCGCTACCCGATTGAACAGGTCTAAAAACAATAAGATCTAAGACACCTAGACAATACTTCTTCATTAAACTGTACACACACCAGGGAGGGAGGAAATCATACAAATAGTGATCTTTCTGTGCTGGCAATGCGTTTAAAAATTAAAGTGTAACGCAGCTCTAATGATTTCCTGTTGAAAGAAACTCAGAGCACGATATGGTTCCTCTGAGCTTGAGGAGCAAATCTCTAACAAATGCCGACGTCCTTTGATGACCCTTGCAAATTTTACCGCAGCCCATACACGCGTCTAGTGATCAGACACGCCTCTCGCTTCAAGGTGTGGTATTCTTTGCGGTATCCTTTCAAGCGATACGTAAACTCCAACTCACTTGCTTCATTCGCCTGGAATGCTTCTCTACTCGAAACAGTCTTTGAAACGAATGTCGTTTCTCTCGCGGTGTTAAAACGTTTTTCATTATTCGATCATGATGTTGCTTTCTCTCTTTCGTCTTCTCGGCTTCATTCCAACCCTATAAGATTATATTCTACACACTACATGCTTGTTTCTTTTCAGATCGCCTTCAAACAGCCTTTTATTACAGTAGATTAACTAACAATAAAATCATTGGAAAATGTACAATGTGGTCCATATCTCAAGGATAACTGAATCGTTTATTTCACAAACCCTTCAAACGCCAAACTATAAAACATGCTTTAGCGACGGATTATTCTTCCAGGAGGATAAATACACCGTTTAGTGCATTTTTATTTGAAAAATATTCATTTATCAACTCCTTTCATAAAAAATAAATGTTTTGAAATCTGAAAAATTGGCAGACTTCTTCTCAGTTTTCTCGAAATTAGGAATTAATTAACACCGTTCACTGGGATCAGATTACAAGCGACATCAAAATCGTTCTCTTTAGAACTTTAATATACACAGCCACTTCGGATGACTGTAGATCATGGATGGTGGCTGTGCGCCATACACCACTTCAATAAATGTTAAATTAAATGTTGGCGTTTGTATTTCCAGTTGTTGTTACTGTCCATTAGTCAGAATGGACTAATGGTTAAAGCAACTGAAAATACAAATATGAACATTTAATTTTACATTTATTAAAGTTGTACGTGACGCACAGACACCCTTCGTGGCCTAAAATCATCCCAATTGACTGAACATACGATGTAAATTCTTGTTTAGAAACCTACTTGATTTGGTAGGGTAATGATGGCTAATACAACGACAGCAGAATCTCGAGATCTGGTTCTTCCGGCTATCGGTTGCATGCATACATGGTTCATAATGGGCCGTCTGTGATTTATCATGCGCGTTTGCAGTAGCAGGCAACTTAAGGCTCAGCTGCTTGCGGACATCGACAGTGAGGACAAAGATATACCGACGGCGAAGGGGGAGACAGAGCGGGAGGAGACGGAGGAGAAGGTGTAAGAGGAGAAGGAGGTAAAAGAGACGGAGGAACGGCAGGACGAGATGGAGGAGGGAGGAGATTAGTATGAAGATGAAAGAAAGGGTAGATGAGAAAACAATGAGAAGCTACAGAAGATGAATGCAGAGGAAAAAATGCAGAAGAAAGAGAATGAAAAAGAGAAGGAAGAGGTAGAGGATAATAATGATGAGGAGAACAGGAAGGCAGACGTTGAGGAGGTGGAGTAGAGTACGAGGAGAAGGAAGTAAAGAAGGAAGAATAAGTAGCTGAGCGAAGGGTGCCATTAATCATTTAGACAAGTATAATACCCCCAAATATCCTAGATCATACTGTGGATCCTGGCTTGACCAACGTTGTTTTCTGTTATCAAAAAAATATCTTTTGGTCTATTTTCAACAACCTTGAAAATCACTGATGACACACATTCAGTTCCTTCCATTTCTCATTTCACTTGTACTTCAATTATACTTCTTCTTGTCGAACCTACTCTTATCAATTTCAGTACTTAAATCTCGCAAATTTACGTATTAATCATATAATAATCAATTACAACGAAACCAACAAGTATTTCAAGTAGATTATTTGTGAGCATTCATCCCTTCTTACGACAACATCAATCATCAATGAGCAAAATGTTTTCGAAACATTTCATAATTGAATAAGTATACTTTTCTCTTATCCACTTAATACATTCTCACCTATGCACAATTAAAATAAATGTCCAAGTTACTTTTATGAATAGAGTTACGAAAACAGTCAGCATAATTCTTAAATACAGGCATTTGAGATTAGATAATTGACGGTAAAAATCAATAAACATTCCTCACATATCGTACAAATACACAGTTCTGTGTTTTGTGTCCAATCGTAGAACTCAGTCATCATTCTCTGGTGGTGCACAGGTAAACAACTGAACATTGATGCACTCTTGTATATGTGATGTAATGCTAGGCGAAAGAAAGTCCATTATATTGTGAATATAGTAACATTTATGGTTGTATATCATAGCTAATTGCACTCCAGGCTTTCAAAGGAAGCTAGGACGTAAGTTTAATCGATATGGGTCAAATACATTGAGAGATGATCGCGCTCTAACCCAACCCACTTATGCCTTTATATATTCGTGTTGATATATAGACAGGGCTCGATTTCTGGCGGAACGGCACGGAACAGAGTTCCGAGATCTCGGAAAGAATTATTAAATTATATTATAAATGTACTCGTACGTCTTTCTATTAAATTAATAATTGACTTGGGGCGCGTTTCGTGATTATGTTGGTTGATGGGTTGTTAGTGATACCCGACGCGTCAACTGCCGAGGTCATTAGTCCCGTACTTGTAGTGCATGTTTTTTTTCTCGGGAGGTGACGGTTGTCTTCCCCCGTTGGATGGTGAGATCCGGCATCGACCTACCGTCAGCGAGCAGGGTTTCCCTCAACCAGGTATCTCCCACCAGCGGGCATCAGGCGGGACAAGTTCCAAGCACCCGACCGGTCTCCCGACATGTGTGGTAGTATAGTGCATGTTAGTGTGTGAGTGTGTGTGTGTGTGTGTTAGCAGTGAGGATGGATAAGGGAGGAGAGATCGCGTGTGGACCGTGGCCCGTTTGTTAGAGAACTGCTCCGGCATTCGCGTGGTACTGAACGAAGACCACGGAAAACTACAGATCAGAGCAGCCGGCCGCTAGAATTCTCCTCCACACAGCGACTGAATTCGATCTAACAGACAAAAATCCTGCCACCGACGGACTCCTCGAACCTAGGACCTTCCAGTCAGAAGAACTGCAGTGACATCAGTTGATACACTGAGCCATTTCTCTCAGTGGATGTAAATATAGACATATAGTACAGGAGGCGCTCGTACGGTACACCAATGGGAGAGAGGGACTGAAAAGATTGAGAACCTCTGACCTAAATTAATTATGCAGTGTTTAAAATAACGCGTGTTTCTTGAAATAGAAACTTACTGTAGCACCTTTCCTTGCTCTCACTGCCAGACTGCGAGAACTTCGCCACGGCGCGGCGCGGGACAAAGACGAAGGCAAGGCGGTCGGAACTAGTGATGTGACATCCATAACAAAACATTGATGTCAGCAAACATCGGTGTTCAAAATCCAAACTCCGATGTTAAAAAACCTATTGACGAGAAACCATCTAATACTTAAATTTGTTCAAGGAATTGGTTGCCCCGACCGGGACTCGAACTGGCGCCTTCTGGTACCGATGGCGGTGGCGGTGGTTCCTCAACCGGAAGAGGGGGCGTGTAGGCGGGGCGAGGGCGTTGGCAGAGGAGGAAGCAGCGCCAGCGAGGCGAGTGGGGAAGCGGCCGCAGCGGGGGAGGTGTGGGCGTAGGGGGAGCGCCAGCTGCCGCCTGAAGTGCAATACGTCTGAGTCAACGCTCCAGTGCGGGATGGGGATGGGGAGGGGAGGGGTGGGGAGGGGAGGGGAGGGGATGGGAGGGGTGGGATGGGGAGAGGAGGGGAGGGGAGGGGGAGGGGAGGGGATAGGGGAGGGGGAGGGGCGGGGGAGGGGCGGGGGAGGGGCGGGGGAGGGGTGGGGGAGGGGAGGGTGGGGGTGGGTTGCGCGCGCCGAACGCCGCATTCCTTCACTCAGGGACAGCATCGCCGCTCTTTCTGCAGCGACTCTCTGATGGCACTGCAATGCCTCCTACGTGGAGGTCCTGGGTCGAGTCACGACGGCGACAGGAATTTAGACACTAGCTTGTCAGCTGCGTCGAATTCAACCGCTGTGGGGAGGAGAATTCTAGGCGGTGGCTCCTCTGATCTGTAGGTTTCCGTGGTTTCTTCGATCAACACCAGGAGAATGCCGGAGCAGTACCCTAACAAATGGGCCACGGACTGCGTGTGATCATTCATTCCTCTTCGTTCCTATTCTCACCCCTTTCACGCACTGACAGAAACATGCACTACAATACCACATATGCTGCGAGACCGAATGGAAGGTTAAATCTTGTGGGAATTTTGATGCGGAAGTGTTGGCGTAATTGCACGAAGTGTTAAAAGGTAATTTCCATCAATTTAATATATTTATTTAGAGAGGCGGCTTTCGACGGCTTAACCGTCATCATCAGTTTACAAATATTAACAAAATAATGCACAAATGTGCCAAATTTAATGCACAAATATGCACCATTATTGTATATTAATCTATATAGAATCATATTCTAACCAAATGTGAAGTAATTTCACTTAGCTATAGAGCGATTTTTATAAGAACGGGCCGCTTCGACAGCTAGTGCTAGCAAAACCCAACTGACTGTTCTGTAGTCATTGTATACTTCAATCCATTTCACTATCCTTCCTTCATTTGTTCGTTTACAGTTGGCTAACTTGTAAATGGCTTCGACGCTTCCTTTTGTAATGTCCTCGTCCGACGAAAATGTAGTGCTTCACTAAAAATTATTGAAATTAGGGACTGCAGTGCTATGTGCTCTTCTGCAAAATTTCTGTTTTTTATAAACATTACATTGAATTTACTTTCTGTGGGATAAGTATTATGTTTATTTGAAAACTGAGCCTTGAATGGCATATGCGTACTGGCACACGCGTCTCCTGCTTCTGTGCGGTGAGATGGCGAGCTGCGATCGAGAGCGTTCCGTGGTTTGCGTTTTATCAATTTATTTTTTTATATAATTACACGATTGTACGTAAACCATGAGAAGGCATGAAGTCTTTACGGGAGCCATGAACAAACATAAACACTTTACGAAGAGGCGTGGCTGAACAGCTGTCGCGGCGGAGGGATACTTTTCTTAATTTCATGTGATGTTCATTTGTTTAGCGATCTGTCATTTTGGCTCATTCTTAAATGTGCAAAATCTTAGAAATCCGCTCCTTACTTATTAGTTAAACAAAAGATCATTCACGCACGCACCCACTCACGCGCCACTCTCCCTCTCTGTCACGCTCTGTATATACCTATATATCTCTCTCCCTCTCCCACACGCTCGGTCAGAAAGTTTGCTGGGGCCAACGGTCAAACAGCCGTCTCTCGTATTGCAGTCCTCCGTACTGCGCAAAGTAATCGAGAGTCTGGAATGTGTCGAGTGCGTTATCATGTGTCAGGGCGAAACCCAATAATTGGGGCCGAACCTTTGTGGGTCGAACCGCTGACCTCAGGACGTTTCCTACGCAACGGCGCTGCCTTCGCTGCTGGTGTTAAGTGGCAAGTGATTCTGAGAATGCATCGGCAGTGCCAAGAACGTTGAGCGAAGTCTAGCAACCGGTGTCAGATCTCTAGCGCGTTCGTCCTTTCACATCTGATGGAAAAGGCTATATCCGTTGGTCTTATCATACTCCATTGGTCTCTTTGTTAATATTATATCCGAACGTTTTCTTGAGCCCAGGAATATCAACCCCCCACTAGGCCCATTATGGACTACGTCTGCCCAAGTTGGGGAATAGCGGCGCACGCGCACTTGAATAAGTTGCAAATTGTTCAAAATGCGTGCCTTCGTAGCATACTGTGCGCGCCACCTTGTATCAGAGTCTGAGAATTACACTCATTATTAAAACTACTGCTCCTCGAAGAACACTTTTAGCTACTGACTTCTTTTCCAAAATAAACGCGTCAGATAATGACCTTATTAAAAGTTTAACTTTGTACGAGCCGGATCCCACGGCCACGTACAAGCACCCGAGAGATATGCTAGAGTAGGCGAAACGCCAATACTTGCACGAAAATTGCGGTAAACAACGCCAAAAGCGCGCCGAACGGCTATTGTCTTTCCTGACCTCCTTCTTTTTGTATGTTACAGGTCAGCCATAGATGTCCGAAAGGATAGGAATGGCTTCATAGCAGGGAAGTGTGGCGGAATTGCACAACGCGGCCACACACAACTGCGCTGCAAAGCTACGGGCACCAACATCAACGTCAGTTGCAACGTCAGTGCAACGTCAGTTGCATTAAGAATAAATGATAGCAATGAGAGTTGGAGACAAAATCTGGTGACGAGGAATGTTTGCTCCCGTGTATTAAAAACTATTTTGCATGGAAAAATGAAGTACAAATTCGACGTGAAATTCCTTTTAAAAATTTTAAGATAACCAAACTTTTCTCTCCTGTCGCATCTAGCAAAGCGAGGGCTCAAGAAAACGTGCGCGGATAATATATCTCTAGATCAATTGGTCTCCTATTTGTTTTAAGTGTACCAAGAAAAGCGTTCTTAATCGCCATTCTACCGCCGCCAGTTGTAAAGATGTCGTGCACTAATGCTATACTTAGGATTATTATATCTATTAGAAAAATCGTAGTTACTGTATTTAATTTTTTTTCCAGTCCGTCTCTGCTGCAACTCTGACCGCGAGGTTGTAGGGTTCGAACCCTAACGGTGGCGTAATTTTGGGCACTAGCTTAATTAAGCTATGTTGAATTGAGTTGCATCTGGACAAGAATTCTAGTGACCGGCTGCTCTCATCAACACTAGGAAAATGGCGGAGCATTGCTTTATCAAATGGACTATGGACCGCGCGCGATCTTTCCTTCCTTCCTCTTCTTTGTCCTAATCTCTCTCTCCTTACTAGCACACACGTTCGTGCACCACACTACCACACTCGTCTCGAGGAATATCGAGAACTTCGTTCCGGCTGGAGAGCTCCGCTACGGGAGATTCTTGGAGGGGGAAATTCCTGGAAAACTGACTTATAGGTCAGCTCCGGATCTCATGATCCAGCGGCAGAGGAGCACCGACATCTCCCGGGATAAAATATGGAATTGAATTAATGCCTTATTTTACGTGGCGAGACTCGGGCCATCAGGCCCGCTTTTCCGTCTGACCACGCAAATTTCGCTACGCTCCTTTCACCCACTAGCGGAGAAAGGAGGTATTTCTTGGGCGACGAAACAGGCGATTTGAATTTAGCTCAGAGGCTTCATTTAGGCTTGAGGATCTTTAACATGCAAGTAAATCTACTAACACGGGACAGCCGTCTTTACTTCCCCTCCGAAGCAAGGCGTACGAACAGTTTTTTCGCCCTTAAAAATCCACGGTTTCGATCGGGTTTGATCCCGCCAACTTGGGTATAACAGTCTGATACGCTAAACGTTGCACTATATCCGCCACTCTCTCTGCACTGCAGGTATGTACAACATCGGGGTTAATAACAGATGACGTGGAAACTGTGAGAAACGTCTATACCCCAACAAATAAACAAATCCGGAGAAAATGTTTTCCTCCGTTGCTAGTGAAATGCGGCGTGGAACTATATGTCGGCTTCGGGGGCGTTTCCTCCACCAAATATATCCCGATCAGTCGGAACAAACCACTGTCTGAAGGGCAATGCAGCGGTGCGGCGGTGGTGGGGTGGGAAGAGCACTGCCGCTTATCGGAAACGCGCCGCTGTGGCGTCGTGTGAAGGCGCCCTTAGGACCCCTTCCCACGGCGCGACCGCGGCGCGCTTCGCAGCACTTCGGCTCGTAGCACAGCATTGGTTTAAATGGAGGTCTTCCCTTGTGCAGCGGGCGTGCACTGCTACGGCAAGCGGCGGAGGACTCTCGCTACGCAAAGCGGAGGAGGGCGTACGCGCCACCGCTAGCGGAACACAGCTTTAAATGGTAGCCTTCCTACTGTGCCGCCAGTCGCTGCGGTTTACCTGCTACGGTCCCTTTGTTCGTCGTCGCCGGAGGGTCGGCGAAACCTATCCCTGCAGAACCCACCCCCTTCCATGGCGGGCGGCGGTGCGACCGTGGCTCCGGCGGTGGCTGCGTCGGAAGGGCTCTGCTGCTTGACGGGAGCGCGCCACCGTCGCGACGTGGGAAGACACCCTTAAGGGCCACTTCTCACGGCAGCTTGCGTCCATCAATCGACAAGGCTCTTCGCCGACCCTCCGGCGACGTCGAACAAAGGGACCGCAGCAGGTAAAACGCAGCGACCGGCGGCTGCTGTGGGAAGGCTCCCATTTAAAGCTGTGTTCTGCTAGCCGTGGCGCGTAAGCCCTCTTCCGCTTTGCATGGCTGGAGTTCGGCGTCGGCTGCCGCAGCAGCGGCCACCCGCTGCACGTGGGAAGACCTCCACTTAAGCCAATGCTCTGCTACGATGCTCCGCGGTACTCGGAAGCGTGCTGCGGTGTTAAGGGGCCCTAAGGGCGCCTTCCCACGCCGCCACGGCAGCGCGCGTACGTCAATCGGCAGGGCTCTTAGCCGACCCTCCGGCGACGTCGAACAAAGGGACCGCAGTAGGTAAAACGCAGCGACCGGCGGCCGCAGTTGGAA
The DNA here is from genome assembly GCA_038098605.1 of Gryllus longicercus. Classification (NCBI taxonomy): domain Eukaryota; kingdom Metazoa; phylum Arthropoda; class Insecta; order Orthoptera; family Gryllidae; genus Gryllus; species Gryllus longicercus. The sequence goes on along the minus strand of JAZDUA010000039.1, from coordinate 1,793,289 downwards.
GACTCCCATTTAAAGCTGTATTCCGCTAGCGGGGGCGCGTACCCCCTCCTCCGCTTCGCGTAGCGAGAGTCTCGACGGAAGCGCGCTGTCGTCGCGACGTGGGAAGGCGCTCTAAGTTCATCCATGTCTTTCCAGCACGCTCGCTGCCCTAGTGGGAGGGGGCCGGCGCGGCTAGACGCTCGGCCTCTGCGTGTGTGGTGGGGGTGGGGATGGGGGGGGGGGGCGGCTGGGGCGTGCTGCCGCTGTCGAGCGCTCATTCGCTTTGCTTTCCCCCTCGCACGACGCCCTTCTTCTTCTTCCTCTTCTTCTTCTTTTATGGCCCTACAGTCCGCTTCAGGCCTTCACCGCCACAGACGATGGTCGGACGTTTCTGATAGATTGTGCGACGTCGTGGGGAAGGATTTACACAACAAGGAAACAGACACGAGCGGAATATATGCAATTTATTTTACGCAACTAATTACAATATTTACAGGTCCTCACTCTGAGGTAGACATTCACCGCAGCCAACTTAACAAAAAACAACCGGCACGGTTTTCAGTAATCCGAAGCATTACTGTTGTACATCCAGCTGTAACGTTCCGATCAGTGGTTACAAGGTACTCAATTAAGTGGTGTGTATACTTGAATTAAATTAAAATGAACGTCAGAAAGATTGGCTAAAAATAGTGTATGACGCACGTGGTAAAAATGATTTCTTACAACTCGCATCAAAAATAACTATTACAACGCGATAGCTCAAACCTGTACAAGACGAACCTCTTTATCTCGAACGTCCAGTCAACTACCAAAGGTCTTAACACGTAGAAGGGTTTTTTAACCTTTTCAGAATACAACCCTCCGTAACTCGAATATCTCTTGTTCGATTAATTGACTGATTAATTAATGTCTCGTACCATTTCAATACATGCGGACATTATTCCCGTTATAGTAGTGAATGTTTCAATCCGGAAGATGGTGTTACCTTACCATTAGATGACATCCGGTGCCGCTCTACACGTCAGAATGCGGGGGCTGTCTCACTGCAGGTATTACGAAAAACACCCGTTTTTTTTTAATTATTTGTTTACAAAATGATTGTTTTAATGGATTTCAATACGAACAAAATTCTTTCATTGATATTTAACTCTTCAAATGCTCAATTTTTCGATAATATAAAATTAAAATATATTTTTGTGTAATTTTGCGTGAAATTAAATTTTAAAGAAATTTACAAAATGTTTTTAAACATCTCCTTAAAAGTATTTTATAACTTTTTTTACCTATAATACAGTAATGTACACTTATAAATAAAACTCATTTTCCATTGACGGCGAACTGGGTTTTCGAATATTGCCCTTTCTTCAAGTAAAATCTATTTTTTTCTAGATAACAGTTCATTTTTTTTCTTTGATTTTTTTATAGAGCAAAGAACGCTTAATAGATACGGCTGTCTCGTTTTTGTGGGTCTCTTTGAATTTTCGTAAGTTGGAAATGTTACTTACAGTGCGAGATTATATAATTATAAATAGTGCGAAAAATATGTTCTGCTGTAGCACCACCATTTATAAAATATTTTCTTCTTAAAAATACGAGGCAAGCCTCTTGAGTGATTTGAGGAGAACGGGCCGTGGTGAGTCCCGGGTTTGATTCCAGTCGGGGCAGAAATAGAACTGCAGCTTTCCATTACAATCTGTCTCAATCTAGTCTATTTCTGTAGCAGTGTGACGAAAGAAAAGCTAAGGCAGATCGAGTAAGTTAGATGCGGTGATGTAAGTCGTCATTCTCCTCGCATGACTCCCTCACCCCCAGGCGTGGAAAAAAAAATCAGAGCGAAGATAAAACTTCGCTAGCTGGCAGAAGTCGTATTAATCTGATCCTAAAATACCAAACACATACGTGCATAATTATACTTTTTTCGATAAATCCTGTTGATTTTCAATTTATTCCTACAGAAATATTAGGCAAATGTTTAATAGTAATGTTTAAATGAATGGAAATGTTACTCCAAGTAGGTGGTAGTTTCTATTTGAACAAATCAGTTATATCTAGCTGTGTCTTCTTGTCTCTTCACTGTCGTCTAATAGATGAATAGCGAGATGATTTGGATGATTTCCCAGTTTTGTGTGGTGTTTGTGTCTCGGGGACGTTATTTATTCTTTGGTGGTCTTGATTTCAAGGTCGTTGTGGAGTAGTTCATTGCTGACTTACCAAGGTGCGATTGTTACTGATCGAGATATTTGGAGTGGAATCGCTGAAGAATTTCAATGTTGGAGACGTGGCTGAGCCTCAAAGTTGAATGCTTTAGGTCCATAAGAGTTTCAGGATACTTTTTATACATGAGTATTTTGTTTGACAGTGAAAGTTGGGTGTGTTTACCGATTAGCCATTGGTAATTTCCAGTTTTCATTTCTTTTCTTTTTTATATGAATCTTCCACGTTATCTTTTATCTCAAGTATTTAACTTCATTAATTTGAGGAATCTGTATAATAATACGAGCTGTAGATTACCTAAAGGGATAAGGTACCAGGTCTGAACTGGTAAACACTCCATCGTGCTACATGACGTGGCCATTGCCATCCCAAGGCAAGGAATTGGCAAAACAATACGATGTATCTATTTGGCTGCCCGAAAATACCTTGTGCCATGAGAAAGGACGCAACATGAAGACGTGCCATCTGTGCCTATACTCATTGTTGTATCCTTGATTGTTATTGGATTGCTAAAAAGGTATAGAAAAACACTGCACCATCTGATTCGTTTCAAGGTTTTATTTGAACTAAAATTAAACTGTACAAGTTGCATCCGGTAGAAAAACAAACTAATATCACCGTTATAATAAAGTGGACAGTCAAGGCTCAGCTCCGAAAGATGGCACCATTGTGCACCAATGAATATGAAGAGATGATGCCAAATACGTGTCCACATGCTTTTTTGTCATGGCACTCATATAAACAGAGTGGCACTTCAAGGCTACAAGCTGGACGGATAGAACAATACTGTCTTACAATCGGGAGCTTCAACATAACTTAAACGTTTGCTATTAGAGCTCTCGATTCGATGACAATGTCCCCCTCTCCTTCCAGCTCCTGACCTTGAAGTGTCACTCTATTTATATCAAAGTGTAGGACATGTTGTCTCCGGGACATCAAACAACGTAGATACGAGTGGCTTAGCGTCAATGGAAGCAAGTAATGAGCCGCATACCTTCGTTTTGCGGTTAGTATTATGATTTCTAATCTTTACAGTATATTTTTCTCATTTTCTCTACGCAAAAATACACTGTCCTTTCTTTGGACGCTTCAGACCACTGTATCTGTTTTCAGTACCTGGGTTCGTTACACTGAGGTTGCACACAAGACAGACAGATCCGTATGTTCTATTCTGCTGCAAGGCCAATGACTTTCGATAAGGTTGCCTATAGAGGATACGGGATTACAAATCACGTGACTGATGCGAGTCCTCAAACATATCTAGTATAAAGCATCGGCTGCAATAATTTCATCCATTGACCTGCTGGCGCGGTAGCATATCAACTTGATCGAAGCAGGTCAAATTTTCTTCACAAGGAGGAGTTGGTTATATATCAGTTAAACATCTTAAGTAGCATAACTTTTTCTTCAAGTTTCTAGGCGATGTTGTCAAGTTCGAAATTTCGATAGAGTCAATCGGGGATTTTATAATACAGAAAAGCAACATAATTTTTCACCTTATCTCCTAAGCGGTTTGCAGAAAACACATGAAAAAAAACTGAATATGTACCTTTTGGTGCTTAAGACAAGTATGAAGTAAAAAATAATTAAGACCGACCACAACTTCAAAAAATCAACTGTGTATCAAATTAGCATCATCTGATGGGGCTAATATAATATGTTAATGGTGCTAAAGTGATAGAGCTCAATATCTCTATGAATTTGATGGGTAAAACGAGACACCTACAGTGAGACACTTTTGGGTCTACTGTCTCAGTAGTATTATTGTTATCTTTTGCAGCGCCCAACTATTGTAATATATTGAGTTCCTGCTGCATGGTCATTTAATAGTATACATTTCCTATTATTTGCAATTTTCTGTTAGTTTTGGATACTAATAAGTACATAATGGCGTTCGAGAACCTGGTCTCTGTAAGAAGTGAAGGATGTATTTTATGTTTATTGACTGTTACTTTTTATCGCATCCTCTTTCCGATCTTTCCGGAGACACCACTTTCTGTAGATACCATGATGAAAAGTCATGAGTGAGCTAGTCCGGCGCTCCGCTCTTTATTCCTTCTGCGCAGCACCAATAAGTCACGAATCACGTGACCCTAACATGAGAATTTCGTTTGAAAATCCTGCCCAAACACAGGCCGCCATTCTGCATGGCAAGCGAGAAGTGTTGGGAAACAGTTTGAAAGTGGCATAAAGTGGCAATTCTAAACGGTGACCAACCAAAAATAACACGATGAAGGTGTAGTTGAAATAAAAGAAACAATATTTTTTTTTAAAAACTACATAAATGTATTTCAAGAAATTGTAACAAGGTGATCATTTTGTTAACTGACTGCATTTGATGAAATCCCGTTAATATTGTGACGAAACCTGAAGCTCAATGGCTGGAGCCAGATACGTTGCGCAATAGCTCACCCTCGAGTCCCGGCGCTGACAGGACTTTATTCACTAGCTTGTCATCTAAATCGAATTCAGTCGCCGTATGGGGGAGAATTCCAGCGGCCGGCTGCTATGATCGGTAGTTTTCCGTGGTTTCTCCGATCAACTCCAAGCGAATACCGGAGCAGTACCCTAACAAACTTGCCATGAACCGTGCGCAATCTTTCCTTCCTCTTCCTTGTCCTATCCTCTCCCCTTACACTAGCATGCACCACACTCCACACATGGCGGGAGACCGGTGGGGAGCTTAGAGCTCTTCCCGGCTGTGATGGTTAAGATCAACACCAGGCGAATGCCGGAGCAGTACCCTAACAAACGAGCGACAGACCAAGCACGACATTTCCTTCCTCTTCCTTGTCCTATCCTCTCCCCTTACACTAGCATGCACCACACTCCACACATGGCGGGAGACCGGTTCTCCCGGCTGTGATGGATAAGATCAACACCAGGCGAATGCCGGAGCAGCACCCTAACAAACGGGCCACGGACTGCGCGCGATCTTTCCTTCCTCTTCCTTGTCCTATTCTCACCCCTTACACTAGCATGCACCACACTCCACACATGGCGGGAGACCGGTGGGGAGCTTAGAGCTCTTCCCGGCTGTGATGGTTAAGATCAACACCAGGCGAATGCCGGAGCAGTACCCTAACAAACGGGCCACGGACTGCGCGCGATCTTTCCTTCCTCTTCCTTGTCCTATCCTCTCCCCTTACACTAGCATGCACCACACTCCACACATGGCGGGAGACCGGTGGGGAGCTTAGAGCTCTTCCCGGCTGTGATGGTTAAGATCAACACCAGGCGAATGCCGGAGCAGTACCCTAACAAACGGGCCACGGACTGCGCGCGATCTTTCCTTCCTCTTCCTTGTCCTATCCTCTCCCCTTACACTAGCATGCACCACACTCCACACATGTCGGGAGACCGGTGGGGAGCTTAGAGCTCTTCCCGGCTGTGATGGTTAAGATCAACACCAGGCGAATGCCGGAGCAGTACCCTAACAAACGGGCCACGGACTGCGCGCGATCTTTCCTTCCTCTTCCTTGTCCTATCCTCTCCCCTTACACTAGCATGCACCACACTCCACACATGTCGGGAGACCGGTGGGGAGCTTAGAGCTCTTCCCGGCTGTGATGGTTAAGATCAACACCAGGCGAATGCCGGAGCAGTACCCTAACAAACGGGCCACGGACTGCGCGCGATCTTTCCTTCCTCTTCCTTGTCCTATCCTCTCCCCTTACACTAGCATGCACCACACTCCACACATGGCGGGAGACCGGTGGGGAGCTTAGAGCTCTTCCCGGCTGTGATGGTTAAGATCAACACCAGGCGAATGCCGGAGCAGTACCCTAACAAACGAGCGACAGACCAAGCACGACATTTCCTTCCTCTTCCTTGTCCTATCCTCTCCCCTTACACTAGCATGCACCACACTCCACACATGGCGGGAGACCGGTTCTCCCGGCTGTGATGGTTAAGATCAACACCAGGCGAATGCCGGAGCAGCACCCTAACAAACGGGCCACGGACTGCGCGCGATCTTTCCTTCCTCTTCCTTGTCCTATTCTCACCCCTTACACTAGCATGCACCACACTCCACACATGGCGGGAGACCGGTGGGGAGCTTAGAGCTCTTCCCGGCTGTGATGGTTAAGATCAACACCAGGCGAATGCCGGAGCAGTACCCTAACAAACGGGCCACGGACTGCGCGCGATCTTTCCTTCCTCTTCCTTGTCCTATCCTCTCCCCTTACACTAGCATGCACCACACTCCACACATGGCGGGAGACCGGTGGGGAGCTTAGAGCTCTTCCCGGCTGTGATGGTTAAGATCAACACCAGGCGAATGCCGGAGCAGTACCCTAACAAACGGGCCACGGACTGCGCGCGATCTTTCCTTCCTCTTCCTTGTCCTATCCTCTCCCCTTACACTAGCATGCACCACACTCCACACATGGCGGGAGACCGGTGGGGAGCTTAGAGCTCTTCCCGGCTGTGATGGTTAAGATCAACACCAGGCGAATGCCGGAGCAGTACCCTAACAAACGGGCCACGGACTGCGCGCGATCTTTCCTTCCTCTTCCTTGTCCTATCCTCTCCCCTTACACTAGCATGCACCACACTCCACACATGGCGGGAGACCGGTGGGGAGCTTAGAGCTCTTCCCGGCTGTGATGGTTAAGATCAACACCAGGCGAATGCCGGAGCAGTACCCTAACAAACGGGCCACGGACTGCGCGCGATCTTTCCTTCCTCTTCCTTGTCCTATCCTCTCCCCTTACACTAGCATGCACCACACTCCACACATGGCGGGAGACCGGTGGGGAGCTTAGAGCTCTTCCCGGCTGTGATGGTTAAGATCAACACCAGGCGAATGCCGGAGCAGTACCCTAACAAACGGGCCATGAACCGCGCGCGATGTTTCCATCCTCTTCCTTGGCCTATCCTTACACACACTAACACGAATGACACTACCTCACATGCCAGGATACCGGTTGGGAGCTTCGTGGTTGTCGTGGTTGGGGCGGAGACCTCCTGGTGGGAGATACCTGGTTGGGGGAATCCCAGCTATCTCACCATCCAGCGGGGGAAGATCAGCGCCGCCTCGCGAGAAAAGAACATTCACTATACTTACGAGACAAATTCCCATAGCAGTAGTCGAGCACGAAATCACTAACAATCATTCAATAAATCAATAGCTCACCCACGCCTTTTCATTATGGAAGATACTAACTCCCCCTCGGAAGACAATGCTGTCATTCGCTGTACTTCGCTCCCGCACTCACCCTTGAGTTATTTTAAGCGCGACCTCCGCGCGCGCGCGTTTAAACGGCAGGGAAGCGAAACATCGAGGGGGAATCGAGGGAGTCCATCATTCCACACACATTGGCTCACGAGCAAAAGTGGCTCAGGGCATCAACGGATGATGCTGCAGTGCTTCTGACCGAGAGGTCATAGGGTTACAGTCCCCACGGTGAAGGGATTTTCCACACTACCTACACAGCTAGGTTACGAGCCAAGTTACTGGGAGAGGTGGCTCAGGGCATCAACTGATGATGCTGCAGTGCCTCTGACCGGGAGGTCCTAGGGTTATACTCCCCACGGTGGCAGGATTTTCCACTCTACCTACACAGGTAGGTTACGAGCGAAGTTAGTGGGAGAGGTGGCTCAGGGCATCAACTGATGTCACTGCAGTGCCTCTGACCGGGAGGTCCTAGGGTTACACTCCCCACGGTGGCAGCATTTTCCATACTACCTACACAGCTAGGTTACGAGCCAAGTTACTTGGAGAGGTGGCTCAGGGCATCAACTGATGTCACTGCAGTGACTCTGACCGGGAGGTCCTAGGGTTACACTCCCCACGGTGGCAGGATTTTCCACACTACCTACACAGCTAGGTTACGAGCGAAGTTACTGGGAGAGGTGGCTCAGGGCATCAACTGATGTCACTGCAGTGACTCTGACCGGGAGGTCTTAGGGTTACACTCCCATCAGTCCCATCAGTGGCCAATTTTCGACCTTAGCTTCATAACTAGGTCAAATTAAGTCGCAGTTTGGAGGAGAATTCTAGCGGGAGGCTGCTCTGGTCGGTAGTTTTCCGTGCTTTTTTTTTCGATGAATGCCGAAGCAGTACCTCAACAAACTGGCCACAGAGCACACGAGATCTCATAAAAAAGGAAGGATGAAATAAATTAAATACCAAAATTTAAGTACAAACGCGAGTACTTTCTTACATAATCTCCGTGAAGATTCTGGCATTTGTCTTGTCTGTGGACTAGCTTTTAACCGGGAGAGGAGGCTCAGGGTATCAACTGATGCCACTGCAATATGTTTGACCGGGAGGTGCTAGGATTCTAGTCTTAACGGTGGCAGGATTTCGACACTAGGCAGATAGCTAGATCGAATTCTGTCACTGTCTGGAGGAGAATTCTTGCAGCCGGCTGCTCTGATCGGTAGTTTTCCGTGTTTTTTTTTTTTTTTTCGATGAATGCCAGGCGAATGCCGGAGCAGTACCCTAACAAACGGGCCACCGACCGCGCGCGATCTTTCCTTCCTCTTCCTTGCCCTATCCTCTCCCCTTACACTAGCATGCACCATACTCCACACATGGCGGGAGACCGGTGGGGAGCTTAGAGCTCTTCCCGGCTGTGATGGTTAAGATCAACACCAGACGAACGCCGGAGCAGCACCTAAACAAACGGGCCACGGACCGCGCGCGATCTCACCTTCCCCTTCATTGTCGTTCCCTCACCCCTTACACACACACTGACACTTTCTTGTACTGCACTATTAAATTTGTGGGTTGGTTAAAGCTTGTTCCGGCAGGGGCCGTGCCCGCTGGTGGGAGATTCCTGGATGGAGAAAATCCGGGAGCCGACGGGTAGGTCGGCGTCGGATCTCGCGGGGCATGCACTACACTTACGCGATAAAATCATGCACTACACTTACGGGACTGACAACCTGATCCGTTGACGTGCCGGGAATCATTAACAATCAACCAGCCGAAACGCAAGAAGTCGATGTTTTTGAGACGGCATTCTGTGCAAGCGTCTCCCTCCTGTGTGGCAAGATCACAGCCACGTCCCGCGATAAAATCATGCACTACACTTACGGGATTGATAACCTGATCCGTTGACGTGCCGGGAATCATTAACAATCAATCAGCCGAAACGCAAGGAAGTCGATGTTTTTGAGACGGCATTCAGTGCAAGCGTCTCCCTCCTGTGTGGCAAGATCACAGCCACGTCCCGCGATAAAATCATGCACTACACTTACGGGATTGATAACCTGATCCGTTGACGTGCCGGGAATCATTAACAATCAACCAGCCGAAACGCAAGGAAGTCGATGTTTTTGAGACGGCATTCAGTGCAAGCGTCTCCCTCCTGTGTGACGTCACCGAGCGCACTGCTCCCGCACGCGAAGTCTACCGGCAGCTGCCGCAGGACGCTCAGAATAACTATACTGCGATTTTTCTAACTCTTCCCCCTCAAGGCCCTACTTCACGGTTGCATTATGTCACTGTTGGTCGAGTCTTTCTCCGTCGTTTCGCTAGATGTCCGCACGATCGCTAACGTATAGCTGCGCTGGATGCGGTCGCTAACATGCGACATCTAGCGGCACGACGGAGAAAGACGCGAAAAAACAGTAACGTAACGCCGTCGTAAAGTAGGCCGTTGAGAGGCAGAGTTAGAAAAATCGCGGTGTAAAGAGAGAAGGGGATTCGACTGAGTTCAGCGCAACGTATAAAAGGGACCACGCTGACGAGGAAATCACCGCAGACGGACTTTCAGAACGCAGTGTCAAGATACGTTCCATAAATACTAATGCGTTTGAAATGAATACTAAGTGCGGCGTTTCGGTAATGAGACACTCCACATCCGCCAGCTCTTTCCCGACGCGACCGACGAGTTCACAACGGTCGCGCTGACACAGCGATTCAAACCGCGCGTCGATGTTGTCAATTCAGTCGCCGTCTGGAGGAGAATGCTCGCGGCCGTCTGCGCCGCTCCGTTGTTTTCCGTAGTTTCTGCGTTCAACGCCAGGAGGCGAATCCCGGAGCAGTAGTGTAACTAATAGGCCACGGCCGCCGCCTGGACGTGAATGCTAGCGGCCGTCGGCGCCGCTCGGTTGTTTCCCGTAGTTTCTCCGTTTAACGCCAGGAGGCGAATCCCGGAGCAGTAGTGTAACTAACAGGCCACGGACCGCGCGCGATCTCTCCTTCTTATTTCTTTTCCTACCCTTTCCCTGTTCGGACACACACACTTACATGTACTATACTACCACATTTTTTTCCGGTGACCAGAGCTTAGAGCTTGTCTTGGTCGAGGGAGTGGCACGCTGACGGGAGATACCTGAATGGGGAAACCCAAGCGGACAGGTAGGTCGGCGACAGATCTCACTACACAACGGGGGAAGCAACTTTCCGTAACAGAAATATTCAGTACACTTTCGGGAGTAACAACCTTAGCTGGTAATGCGCTCGTAAATATGAAATAATTAATTCCTCAATTCATGTTTACAAAACAACGATGATTTTATGAAAATAAGTACATAACATCGAGTTTTGAAGTAGTCGTTTTTGAACTTCTCTGCTTGGTTTTAGGATGTCTTTAACATCGATGTTTTGTGCAAGATGTTTTTACTTTGTCCATTTTTATTTTTGGAATGAAAAAAATTATGTTATTTTTTTTTAAATGAAATAATTTTCTCATATCAGCGAAGAAACGTTGATTCAAACCAAAGCAACCCACAGTGCAATATGTTACTCAAGCTTTCGACTTATTATTTTTATATTATTTGAGACGGTAATATAAGTTTGTTAACTGTTCTTAGTATTTTTAAATTATTTTGTCACAAATCTTGGTAATAAATTAATTAATATGTTCACTGTTAAATTATATCCCCTATATTCCTAATGTTGAGGGTACTGAATCATTATTAACAATATCACCGTTTTAGAACATCGATCGTTTCCAAGTGCTTCAAGTTCTAACATGCTTCAGACTTCATCCCGAAAGCTGATGACTAGAGAATGAATTGTTATGTAAACATGTATTGTTTCTGGTATTAGATACTTGTATTCTATTACATTTTTGTAGTTTGCAAGACATTCTGGTTAAATTCATTTTTATTTTATCTATTGGTATAAGTACATTTTTTAAAATCTTGTACTAAATATTTCTTACATATTTCGTTACATTTTAATACAATTATTCGGTGAATAGTATATCTGAGATACGAATCCATATATACATTTTTGAAGTTTCTTTTCAGTGAAATACAACATTGAAATATTTTAGTTACATGCACTCTTCTGAAATTGTTCTTGAATTATAAAACTCATCTCCGACTTGTCGAACCAGGAGAAGTGACTCAGAGAATAAACTGATGTCACTGTAGCGCCTCTGACCGAGAGAACACCAGGTGAATGCCGGAGCTGTACCTTAACAAACGAGCCACGGACCGCGCGAGATCTTTCCTTCCTGTTCCTTGTCCAATCTTCACACAGTTACACTCACATGCACTTCACTCCAACGTGGATGAAGATCGGTCGGGGGCTTAGAGTTTGTTCTGGCTGGGACTGTGCCTCGCTAGTGGGAGATACCTGGTTGAGAGAAACCTCGCTAGCCTGCGGTTGGTCGGCGCTGAATCTCGTTAGCCCATGGGGGAAAACTACAGCCAACCCCGAGGAAAAAACACGCACACACTTACGGAACTAATGACCATACCTGCTGGCGCGCACTGAATCACTATCAATCAATCAATTAATTAATCAATTCTGCTTCTCGGAATTCGCACATTTGGAATCAAGGATGACCAGATATATGCGAAACCGAAATAATCACAACCCCGTGCTTTTTCCAACTCGACGGTCATAGAGCTCATGGGTAACTCGATCGAAATCTGACAAACATTTCGGACACCATTTTCTTACCGCACTTTCTTCACCCCACCAAGAAAACAACCCCTGCGTCTGGTAATGATATTTCGGAACCTACTACATCCCTGTGTCAGGAAGTGGTATTTCGGAACCTATTTATGTCTTGCTCGTTCAGGTATAATGAAAATACTCATTTGGCAAAGGATGCGATCGATATGTGGTTCTTGTTTTCAACAAATTGAATTGAATTACAAAATCGGGTGTGGGGAAGTAGTACCCTTTAGATCCCATATCACCCCCCGATTCGACCCTGGTTTCACAAAAATGACTGTTTCTCGTAACGATCATTATGCATAGTAATATGTACGTTTATTACACTTCCTACAAGTTCTCAGTATTTATTAATTTGAACTTATCACGAAACTACAAGCAAAATATTTTCAGATAATTATTAAAACGAATGAAATCGTATTGCACCATAAGCGAGTGTAGCCTACGACATTTTAGAAAATCTGTAACATAAGTCCTTCGACCCAAACATTTAGGATTTGCTCTCCAAAAATTTGTTTCTTGATTCGTTCTATGGGAAATGATTTCACGAAAGGAAACTTCATCTCTGGACGGCCAGATCGCTCCCACACGCAAAGAAGCATCTCCAGACCCAAATGTATGTGCAAAATCACTGACATTCAGTGTAGTGTCCACTAGTCAAGTGTACCACTGCCTACGAGGGATGTGACATTGATGTTGATGCTTTCAAAACATTGATGTTTTTGCAGAAACATAGATGTTTTAAACATCGATGTATTCACACCGATGTATTGTGATCGTACTTTTTTTTCCTTTTTCGATGTTTTGTTTTTGCAAAATGCCCATGATCACACTACTGTAAAAGTTTAAATACGAAATAACTAGTAGTAACACTTTTATGTGTTGGAACCAACGGAATGCTGGTTGCACTACCCACAACGACCAAAGTCTCTAGCTCGAGATGACCTCTGTGCCACTGCATTTCCTCTTCACATTCACTTGCACATACAAGTACGTTTTGCGCGTAGGATTAGCACCTTCTAAGCATACCCTTATCCGGCGAATACATAAACACTATCACTGTTTAATTAAATTTTATTGCACACGATTTAGAGAATTTTCTTCGAGTCTAAAAACATTGATGTTGAAAAACATCAATGGTTTTTCGGTGATGAATTTTTAACATCGATCTTTTAATTTTGAACATCGATATTTTGTTATCAATATCGCATCACTACTGCATATGTGCATCATTCACGAAAAAAGAGCGAAGTTTTTACGTTGCAAATACGAAAATATAAAACATCTAGTGTTCGATTTAACAGAAAAGAAAAAAATCTATTAAAAGGGAATTAATAGCGTCCCTTTAATTGACTGATTAGCATTTCCGACCGCGCCGAGTGATAAGTTAGTTCCGTAGGTTTAGGGCATGTGTTTATCGCGAGAATTGGCGGATTTCTTCTTCAGCTAAACGGCGAGACCCCGCGTTGCCATACACGTCGCCGGCCTGCAAGTTTTTCTCCAACCAGATATCTCCCACCTGCGAGGCATAGCCCCACGCGGAAAAAGTTCTAAACTCCCGAATGATTTCTCGGCATGACTGGTAATGTTGTGCATATAAGTGGAAGTGTGTGTAAGTAAGAAGGGAGGAAAGGACAAATGAAAGAGGAAGGAAACCACGTGCAGTGTGTGATCCGTTTGTTAGGGTATAGCTTCGCCATTCGCCTGGCACTGATCTTAGAAACGATAGAAAACTACCAATTAGAAAAGTCGACCGCCAGGACTCCCAGGACCAGGAAAAGTCGACCGCCGCCCCTCTAGACAGCGGCTGAACTGGTCCTATCGAGCTAGTGTTGAAAATCCTGCTACCGTCGAGACTCGAACCCTCGGACCTTTTAGTCAGAGGGACCTTCCAGTCAGAGGGACCTTCCAGTCAGAGGGACCTTCCAGTCAGAGGGACCTTCCAGTCAGAGGGACCTTCCAGTCAGGGGGACCTTCCAGTCAGATGGACCTTCCAGTCAGAAGGACCTCCCAGTCAGAAGGACCTTCCAGTCAGAAGGACCTTCCAGTCAGAGGGACCTTCCAGTTAGAGGGACCTTCCAGTCAGAGGGACCTTCCAGTCAGAGGGACCTTCCAGTCAGAGGGACCTTCCAGTCAGAGGGACCTTCCAGTCAGATGGACCTTCCAGTCAGATGGACCTTCCAGTCAGAGGGACCTTCCAGTCAGATGGACCTTCCAGTCAGATGGACCTTCCAGTCAGATGGACCTTCCAGTCAGATGGACCTTCCAGTCAGATGGACCTTCCAGTCAGAGGGACCTTCCAGTCAGAGGGACCTTCCAGTCAGAGGGACCTTCCAGTCAGAGGGACCTTCCAGTCAGGGGGACCTTCCAGTCAGATGGACCTTCCAGTCAGAAGGACCTTCCAGTCAGAAGGACCTTCCAGTCAGAAGGACCTTCCAGTCAGAGGGACCTTCCAGTTAGAGGGACCTTCCAGTCAGAAGGACCTTCCAATCAGAAGGACCTTCCAGTCTAAGGGACCTTCCAGTCAGAGGGACTTTCCAGTCAGAAGGACCTTCCAGTCAGAGGGACCTTTCAGTTAGAGGGACCTTCCAGTCAGAAGGACCTTCCAGTCAGAAGGACCTTCCAGTCAGAAGGACCTTCCAGTCAGAAGGACCTTCCAGTCAGAAGGACCTTCCAGTCAGAAGGACCTTCCAGTCAGAGGGACCTTCCAGTCAGAGGGACCTTCCAGTCAGAGGGACCTTCCAGTCAGAGGGACCTTCCAGTCAGAGGGACCTTCCAGTCAGAGGGACCTTCCAGTCAGAAGGACCTTCCAGTCAGAGGGACCTTCCAGTTAGAGGGACCTTCCAGTCAGAAGGACCTTCCAGTCAGAAGGACCTTCCAGTCAGAAGGACCTTCCAGTCAGAGGGACCTTCCAGTCAGAGGGACCTTCCAGTCAGAGGGACCTTCCAGTCAGAGGGACCTTCCAGTCAGAGGGACCTTCCAGTCAGAGGGACTTTCCAGTCAGGGGGACCTTCCAGTCAGAGGGACCTTCCAGTCAGAAGGACCTTCCAGTCAGAAGGACCTTCCAGTCAGAGGGACCTTCCAGTTAGAGGGACCTTCCAGTCAGAAGGACCTTCCAGTCAGAAGGACCTTCCAGTCAGAAGGACCTTCCAGTCAGAGGGACCTTCCAGTCAGAGGGACCTTCCAGTCAGAAGGACCTTCCAGTCAGAGGGACCTTCCAGTCAGAGGGACCTTCCAGTCAGAGGGACTTTCCAGTCAGAGGGACCTTCCAGTCAGAGGGACCTTCCAGTCAGAGGGACCTTCCAGTCAGAGGGACCTTCCAGTCAGAGGGACTTTCCAGTCAGGGGGACCTTCCAGTCTGAGGGACCTTCCAGTCAGAGAGATTGCAAATGATATCAATGATTGCCTGAACCACCTCAGCCAGTAACGTCCCTTCAAAAATTTCGAAGTAAATAATGTACGAAAGTGAACACTGGGACATCCCCAATGTAAATAGAACGCCTGGTCACACTACTGCCCTGTGCCACACTCCGGCGCAGATCACGCTACGTGAGTGGGCGCTGTTGTTTTGTTTCGGATTGTTTTGTTTTTCGTGCGTCGTCTCGCCGCGACACGGCGCCCTTCCTGCACGCACGCCTCCCGCGTTGCTGGGCGACGCCGTTAGGAGCGCTGGCGACGCCCCGCCGAGGAAGTGCCGGCTCGACTTACGAGCACGGCTGGAGGCAGGGCTACCAACCTTGCTCCATTTGGGAGGCCAACCGTCAGTGGAGTAATGTTCAGGCGCACAATGCTGGCGGGCCCGGGTAAAAGGGGGCCTATTTTTAGGGGATATTTTTATTATTTAAGATACTACCACTACTTGTGCTTGCTATACACGTTTAATTTAATTGATGCCTTATGTTACGTGTCGAGACTTGTACTATCATGCCCGCTCTTCTGTCTGACCACGCAAATTTCGCTACGCTCCTTTCACCAACTAGCGAAGAAGGGAAGTATTTCGTGGGCGACGAAACATGCTATTTGAATTTAGCTCAGAGGCGTCATTTAGACTTCAGGATCTTTTACATGCAAGTAAACCTACTAACATGGGACAGCCGGCTTTACTTCCCTCAGAAGGAAGGCGTACCAAGGATTTTTTCGACCTTAAAAATCCACGGCTTCGATCGGGTTTGAACCCGCTTTTATCGTTTATTGTTTAATTTAGAACAGAAACCATGAATAACCTTTTTCTGAACGTTGACACACACACATAGCACACGCATGCATGATGATCACTGTCTCTGTGTAACAACTAAAATTTAAAAAAAAAGAGACGCTCAAACCGTCTTCATCTGAATTTTGTGAACGAACCTTTTTCACTTGAATCGCAAATGGACAGACGAAAGAAATAGAGCTGATGTTAGTCTAAATTAATTATTTATATTTTCTTTTCTTATACTGTCCTTTTTACGTGCTGTAGTTGGCAACCCTAGCTTGAGGCATATTCACCGCCCCCGCCGTGCTTTAACGGCGCGGAAACAGGCGTGTCGTCCATGCGGAAGGTGGCTGCGGCCGACTACCTTGCGTGGCTCAGGGCATCAGTTGAGTCGTTTATTTAAGAAACCCGTCAAACGTCAAAAACCTAAAACACGCATTAGCGAAAGAATATTGTTTCAAGAGGATAAACACATCGTTTAGTGCATATTAATAAGAAAAATATTTATTTATCAACTGCTTTAATAAATATAAATATTTTGGAATCTGAAAAATTGGGGGACTCTTTCTCAGTTTTCTCGAAATGAGAAAGTTAGCGTTTGACGAGTTTCTGAAATAAACGATTCAATTTATGTTACGAAAATTGTTGTCTTCAAGAATGGGTTTATTTGAGTTAACGGAGAGAAATGGTAATACACGTAAGATGAGTTCGACGGTGTCAAAACGTTTACTTATCTTCGTGCAAAATTTTCCATCAACAGGGTATGGAGTAGTCAGATAGTGGCGGTTAATAGTAAAGAAATGCGCAGAGTACCGGAATTGATTTCAATGGGGAACAAAATGTTTAAATTGCTAGTTCTCCCAGCGATGAATTATAGGAAGAAATCTGGGGAATGGTTAGAATGGACAGAAAAGCATCGAAACAGATGACTACAAATTAATTCTCGGAGTTTTTAGATTCGCAGCATATGTCGACGTCTTAAGAGAGGTAGGTTCTGTTGGAATTTTTGGAAGCTTTTGAAATAACTCCCATTAAGGCTTGGATTAGATTAGCAGGTTAACAAGCTGACACGGAAGAACACTAGGAGAAACGAGACCAGGAAACGCGATCAGCACTACAGGTCGTACAAAGTAAAACTGTTACCAGAACGCGCGTAAAAAATTCAAATGTATGTCACTGCTTCTGGCTTGGAGGTCCTTGGGTTCCACTTCCAATTGTGCAGAATTTTTGACACTAGTTACGTAGCTAGGTCGAATACAGCCGCTGTCCGGAGGAGTATTCTAGTGACCGGCTGCTCTGATCGGTAGACCGATCAACACCAGGGAATGCCGGAACAGGACCCTATAGTTCGGTTTATATAACTTTGTCCCTCAAGGCCTTTACTTCCCGGTGGCAATATGCTACTGTTTATCGCGCCGTTCTCGGCCGAGCCGATAAAGGTCGCCTGATCGCGACCGTATAAAAGTGCTGAATAGGTTTGCGATCATGCGACATCTAGCGGATGACCGAGAAACACGCAAAATACTGTGGCGTAATGTCACCATGTAGTAGGGCCTTCGGGAGCAGAGTTATAAAACCGTATCACCAGAAACGGGCCACGGACTGCGCGTGATCTTTCCTTCCTCTTTCTTGTCCTATCCTGACCCCTTACTTACAAACAATTACATTCACATGTATTACACTACCACATATGTCGGGAGCTTAGAACGTGTTCCGGGTGGGGCACTGCTCTGCTCTTGGGAGATACCTGGTTGAATTGAATTGAATTGAATTGAATTGAATTGATGCCTTATTTTACGTGGCGAGACTCAGGCCATTAGGCCCGCTCTTCCGTCTGACCACGCAAATTTCGCTATGCCCCTTTCACCAATTAGTAGAGAAAGGAGGTATTTCTTGGGCGAGAGACAGGAGATCTCAATTTAGCTCAGAGACGTCATTTATGATTGAGGATCTTTTACATGCAAGTAAATCTACTAACATGGAACAGCCGGCTTTACTTCCCCTCCGAAGGAAGACGCACGACGGATTTTTTCGCCCTTAAAAATCCACGGCTTCCATTGGTTTGAACCCGCAACTTGGGTACAACAGTCCGGTACGCTAACCGTTCGCCGCCACCTGGTTGGGGAAATGCCCGCAAGCCTACGTGCATGCCAGCGCCGGATGTCCTCATCCAGGGGGAAGCTCGAAGTTCCCGACCGGTCTCCCGGTGTTTATGGTGAGATCCGGCGCCGACCTACAGTTGGCTAGCGAGGTTTCCCCAACCAGGTATCTCCATGCAGCGGGGCACCGCCGCAGCCGGGACAACCGCTAAGCTCCCGACCGATCTCCCGGCATGTGCGGTAGTGTAATGCATGTGAATGTAAGTGTATGTACGTAAGGGGTGAGGATAGGACAAGGAAGAGGAAGGAAAGATCGCGCGCGATCCGTGACACGTTTGTTAGGGTACTGCTCCGGCATTCGCCTGGTGTTGATCTTAACCATCACAGCCGGGAAGAGCTCTAAGCTCCCTACCGGTCTCCCGCCATGTGTGGAGTGTGGTGCATGCTAGTGTAAGGGGTGAGGATAGGGCAAGGAAGAGGTAGGAAAGATCGCGCGCTGTCCGTTTGTTAGGGTACTGCTCCGGCATTCGCCTGGTGTTGATCTTAACCATCACAGCCGGGAAGAGCTCTAAGCTCCCCACCGGTCTCCCGCCATGTGTGGAGTGTGGTGCATGCTAGTGTAAGGGGTGAGGATAGGGCAAGGAAGAGGAAGGAAAGATCGCGCGCGGCCCGTGGCCCGTTTGTTAGGGTACTGCTCCGGCATTCGCCTGGTGTTGATCTTAACCATCACAGCCGGGAAGAGCTCTAAGCTCCCCACCGGTCTCCCGCCATGTGTGGAGTGTGGTGCATGCTAGTGTAAGGGGTGAGGATAGGGCAAGGAAGAGGTAGGAAAGATCGCGCGCTGTCCGTTTGTTAGGGTACTGTTCCGGCATTCGCCTGGTGTTGATCTTAACCATCACAGCCGGGAAGAGCTCTAAGCTCCCCACCGGTCTCACGCCATGTGTGGAGTGTGGTGCATGCTAGTGTAAGGGGTGTGGGGTACGGCAAGGAAGAGGAAGGAAAGATCGCGCGCGATTCGTGGCCCGTTTGTTAGGGTACTGCTTTGATTTTCGGCTGATTCTGAACGATAAAACTACAGAAACCTACCTATTAAAACAACATGCCTCTAGAATTATCCTCCCAACAACAGTTGATTTCATCCTATCTATTTAGCTAGTGTTGTAAATCTTCTTCGCTACCTTCAGGACTAGAACTCTAATACTTTTAGGTCAAAGACGCTTCATTATTTTTTAGATGTGACAGTTTGCATGTGCAACGAAAATATGTCTCTCTGCATGTTTTTATGTTCGATTTTTGTATTTTTCTACTGCGAAGACGCTAATTTTCTATTACAAAATATGGCTCTCGCTCACATTAGACCGTTATTTGTGGAGAATAGTTTATTCCTTGGAGAAAACTAATTAGGAAAGGAATTTCCAGATTTCACTGAGAGATTTCATTACAGAAAGTATCAAATCATAGATGAATTCGAATAAATTTCAAGATTACGTACTAAGTAGTTCGCAAAGGTAAGCAAAGTTTCATTACATAAGTAATAAAATAAGTACGAATAATAATCTAGAAAACAAGCCATGTTTTTGCTTTCATTTCGTTTATCAATTACATTTCTGAACAATATACTCGTAATGATACATAGAGGTGATAACAAACAGCAGCAGCACAATATCTGACAGAATATTATAAGGCATTTATTTAAAATAAAAACCACTTATTCGTTTCCTGATGTACCTCTCTTACTTCCTCCCTATATGTCGGCAATTATTCGACCAGAAGATGTAAGGTAATTCTCCACTAAACCAAGATAGTGAAAGTGAGAGTTATTTGAAGCTGAGTTGTAGGTGCAAATAAATCAGTTCTTGGGTGAAATGCTCGCGAAGTGTAGAGTAAAAACGCTGGTCTAAAATTAATGACAATAATACAGTACACTTGTCAACAACATAACCTCACCTCCCCTAACTAGCATGTGGAATATGATATAAGTAATTATTTATATAAAGACAACATTACTAAACAATCAAATAATGAATGGCTAAACTTTATATTTCAAATAATACAACAATATGTAAATAAACAACAATTATCAACATTTTGCTTTCCTTACAACATGATTTTTCAACATTTAGTATCGATTTTGTTTCTAAGATGTCGAGGAAAAAACAAATTTTATCATACTCACATTTAAGGCATCACTTAATGAGGTACCATTTTTGTCTGCTTACCTGCAACAAAACATAAGATACGAGTATGTTACTGCGATATTTATTCATCCCGTATTACTATCTCAAAACTGTAATCCTTTCCAAGTTCCGTAACTGCCTATCAAAAGTTTCTTCATAACTGATATTCCCCAATCGGCGGATGTCACGGCCCCTTGACTTTAAAACTGATATTTTAATTTTCAGGGTACTTCCCATTTTCTGGGACATTTCCGAAATTTTCAAAAAACGGTGCCATCCATTTTAAATAAATTTTGTTGTTGGATAATGTGAAGGAAGTTTAAGACAATGGTAAATGATTCATTTTCGTTGAAATTTCTAATTTTTCGATAATTCCAAACATTTAAAAAAAAATTTGGCGTGTTCCTTCAATTACAATTACAATTACGATTAAAATTACAACTACAATTACATTACCTTCTCCTCTTTCGCAGATGTCTTGTTCCTCACTTGACAACTATAAATTTATTTTTGCTGAGTACCTTCCCCAAAATTTTGCCTAACGTCCAGAATTCTTAAGTCGCTAGTATTTGGGTTTTAAAACCAGAATGTCTCGTTAATATTCCCGATCTGAATTCAGACGCTTATACTCTAACAAAGTCTCTTCTACAAACTGGCGTCCATGGTAACCGGCCCTACATATCTCGAATGTCTCCTTTTCATGAGTTAATACAACTCGAATAAATTTACATTTTCATTTCTTGTAACACAATGGTAGGGGAAATAAATTATAAATAATAAGTCATAAGTACCCAAAACTGTTAAATTCTTTTTTTTCTAATTTGTGGCAGCAGTGATAGTGCGATAAGCCATCATTGACGCTTTCAATTGTTTTAATTAGTAAATTGTTTTGTTACCACCAAATTATTACAATAATCAAACATTTCATTCCATAAGGCCAAAATTAGAAAATTTTCGGAATATTGGGTATTTCCCAGTTTCGTACCCCAGTTTCAAGACACCGACAAGTTTTAAAATAACGAGTAGGTTTAGTTTAATAAAATGTTGAGTTTCTACTTTCTGCAAGGAGTAAAAATGTAGATGGAAAACCCAATGTAAAAAGAACATGACACGAACAAATAAAATCGGTTATTCATTCGGATATTACAGAGAAATCAATGTTTATCTCAACAATAATGTACTTGATATTGTGTTTTAACCAAGTTTTGCAGTTTTGTTATCTCCTACGAATAAGTTGCCGTAAATGACCTCAGCTGTTTTTAAAACGACCTACATTAAATCATTAAAAATTCTAATTGTTAGGTTAAAAGAGGAAAATGAGAAGATGAAAATATTTACGAAAAATTTGTTATATCACAAACGCCTTTGGCCTTTTTGAAAAAATGTTCATGGGAGCCGGGGCCCCAGGACCTTCTCTGCTTACGCCTATGCCTAGTGATATAATTTCCTTCCCTACTGTACTGCTGTGCCTTACTGTTTGAGTGGAGAGTTAGTATCCAATGTTTGTTACTGGGTGGACGTGCATGCTTGTGGAGGACAAGTCACGTGTTCTAATATGTATCGCGTGTAGACTTGGAACTCTTTGAAATTTTCGGGGGCGGGGTATTCCTATCTTCCTAGTGTACTCCTTTAAAGTGGAGAAGTGGACAGTTACCAATGCTGGTTTACTCATAGGGGACAAGTCACGTGCCTTAATATTTACTGAGCAAATTTATTACCTTGAACGTCTTAGGGCGTCTTTGAAAATCTTCGCGTGGGAAGGTACCTCCCCCAATCCCCACTCCGCACACGCCATGCTCAGAATTATCAATTCCTTTCCTAGTGTACTCCTTTTCAGTGGATAGTTTGTTTCCAACGCTTATTCCTGGATGGTCGTATTGCGTAGGGGGGTGGGGAATCACAGAGGACTAGTCACGTGTCGTAAATCTTCCCCCCCCCCCACCTACCCACCCACATTCAACGTATTCAAGCCCTTTGTTACGAACTAAAAAGAGGCGTTTGTCCAACGTTTGTCCGTAAGCGGTGGCGTAATCTCGGTTCACTTCTTCTTCCGCTGGTTCCTCGGCGTCTATCGCGGGAGTACGATTGGGAACGCGTGATTGCCTCGCATTCTGTACGCGCGTGCCTATCCCCGACAGGCGGCGCGCCTCAAGCCGCGAGTGGCCGCTTCACCGTGCGGTGTTGTAACATCGTCTGCTGTGATAATTATCAGTTATAACTAGGGCTGTGATACACATATATTTCACATCAAACGATTTATTCACTTGTACAATTAACAATGCAATCTCTTCACGAGAATATATAAAGAAATGCGGAAGTTCTTGTGGCCAAAGCAAAGTACCTGATTCGTTGCCGAGTTTAGTGCCGCCAGAAGAAGTACCTATCGAGGTCTACTCACAGTGTAGCCGGGACGAATCGAGGTATTAGGCCTTACGCCCTTAAGGCGACTCCACACATGCGGCATTCGGCGATACCCGAGCAACCGCTTGCCAAATTCCGAGTAGAGTGGACGGGTTGCACGCGATTCGCCGAGCGCCGAACATTCGGTATTCGCCCTACCCATCGTGGTCTTTTGCACACATCGAAGGGAGCGAACATTCGCCGAACACATCAGGTGTTCGGGATTGGACGAGCTGTGTTAAGGAGCCTTAAGGTGGCGCCACACATGCGGCATGCGGCGAGTCCCGAGTAGTGTGGACGGGTTGCACGCGATTCGCCGAGCGCCGAACATTCGGCATTCGCCCTACCCATCGCGGTCTTTTGCACACATCGAAGGGAGCGAACATTCGCCGAACACATCAGCTGCTCGGGATTGGACGAACTGTGTTAAGGAGCCTTAAGGTGGCGCCACACATGCGGCATGCGGCGAGTCCCGAGTAGTGTGGACGGGTTGCACGCGATGCGCCGAGCGCCGAACATTCGGTACTCGCCCTACCCGTCGATCTTTAGGACCCTTCGGAGGGAGCGAACATTCGCCGAACACATCAGGTGTTTGGGATTGGACGAGCTGTGTTAAGGAGCCTTAAGGTGGCGCCACACATGCGGCATGCGGCGAGTCCCGAGTAGTGTGGACGGGTTGCACGCGATGCGCCGAGCGCCGAACATTCGGTATTCGCCCTACCCGTCGCTCTTCAGGACCCTTCGGAGGGAGCGAACATTCGCCGAACACATCAGGTGTTTGGGATTGGACGAGCTGTGTTAAGGAGCCTTAAGGTGGCGCCACACATGCGGCATGCGGCGAGTCCCGAGTAGTGTGGACGGGTTGCACGCGATGCGCCGAGCGCCGAACATTCGGTACTCGCCCTACCCGTCGATCTTTAGGACACTTCAGAGGGAGCGAACATTCGCCGAACACACGAGTATCAGCAAAAATGTAACAAACTTTTAAAGCATATAGAGACGTCCAAAATAACGTTTTGCGAATGGAAACACGTTGAGAGATTCCTTGCAACGTAGTGCAACGCATGTGTACCTGATTTGAAAAGAGCTCATTATGCACTGGTTTTGGCGGGTCCAGTTCCGACGCAGTCAAAGGGATATCGTTAACCTGGCGAACATCAACGCAAGTTGGGTTGCCTAACGATCAGGGGCAAATGTCTTAATATTCATTATATGAAAGGTACCACTACTTTATTGGCAGTAATAGATTATTTTCAACCATATACATGCCCTAGAAGTTTCTATCATTTATTTTGAGACAGCAAGAATAGCCTAAGAATGTCTATTCGTTCTAAAGAAGCCTCAAAATACCTGTCAAGTATATTTAAAATAATATATACTCGTACTAATAAAAGTGAATTCAGCGCTATGTAACTGATGTCTATACATTTATAAACAAAGTAGTGTTTAACAAGATACTAAATTTTTACAAGACCTACTTCAGGATTGTTGCAGTGTTCTTGTAAAGTTTGGTGAAGATTAATACAACACAAATGCCGAAAACAAGTCCCTATACAGTATCTGCGTAACTCCCAGAGTGCGTTATCTGCATTTGTACGAATCCGTCACTCACGGTTAGACAACTTCCCGTTCACCAATCGAGATATATGAGGTGCCATTCGACGGGTCTATATCTTCTGATGAGGAACTGATATTTTGTCTTCGCATCCGAACATGAGAGTCAAGGAAATTTCAAAAAAAAAAATTTTTTCGTGTTTTGGAGCCTCAATCTTAGTGAATATGCCTGAAATGAAACCAACGCCTCCTAAATCGATCTATGTAGGTGACGTTGATTAAATGCCAGAACCCAAAGGAAATTTTTGCTTAATACGCCATAATTTTCTTTCACGACATCGGCAAAACTGATGTTGCTTTCTTTAAATGAACAATTTAATTACCAAGTGAATCGCGCTGCTGATTTCATTTTAATTTTCATTCGTATTTGTTTAAAAATAAATTTGTGAAAACTTACAAACAGTATTGCCTTTCAACTTATTAAATTTGAAGAATTTCAAGTGAATACGAAGAAAACAAATCTGTGAGAAATGCCAGAGTATAAATGAACTTTTTACATTCAATTTCTCACTTTTACGTTCGTAAGTGTGCAAATTCCGATTGTCAAATGAATTTGACTCACAACTTGTTCTTATTAAACTTAACTAACGCCTTATTCACATAAACAAGTCAGTCGCCTTTTAATGTTTATGTAGATTCGCATACAAAACGATTAATGGAGAAATTGCAGAAGTAGAAGTGAACACAAACTAGATTGAGTGTAAAGTTTTAATCTCTTCAAAAATTAGGAGAGAAAATTATGGAAACGTTGAGCAAATCCGGAAAAGAATCAAATGTACTTGCAAAAGATGTTGCTACAGAATTTTCTGAACTAATTGAGAATGATCTACATTTTTGCATTTAGCATTTGTGCTAATGCAAATGTGCTTTTTGTGCATATTAGCAAAGTGCGTAACAATGTAGCTGTACTAAAATGTAACTAATCTAATTATCAATACCTGCAAGTAATTATTCCGGCGATATTATTTTTTTTTTTATTTTTGAAATAATAATTTTTAAATTGCAATATTATCCGTGGATAATCTGTATGGAAAGAACATGCAACGCCTTTGGTTGTTGAGAAATTTTGAATGGGAGTGTAACGTCATCAGCTACTATGAGTCATTGGTAAAAGCAATTTCAGATACTGAAAGAAAATATTTGAAGAAAAAGGTAGACATAAAAGAAATTTGCAACACATGAAACTATTTTTTAAATGGTTTACAGCGTCACCGACGCCACATTTTACTAGCAATTTAAATAATATATTCGTAGATGCACCGCGATCATTACTTTTCGCCTCGCGATAAGAGCACATGGTTCTTATTATATTCCGCCCGAGGCTAGTAGCGGTGAGCAGAACTCGAATACAATAAAATCGTTCCTAGTATATTTTTACAAAGGCCAATAGCGGTGCAGCGGAACTGATACCTGAAAGTTCACTACAGACCAATAGTAGTGCATAAGATAAATATATTGAATTGAATAGCAATGTACGGTAAAATTAAATGAAAGAAGCTAATAATATTTTATTTCACTTTCAACGAACTACAATAAAAATAATAATCTTAAACACCGTGGTTTATATAATACTGATATTTTTCCTCTTTCACCAGGATTGGATATGAAGAAAGACCGGGTAATCCCGGATATTTTGCTAGTGACGAATAAATTCAAAAGCGTTTCTAGACACCGACTAAATTTATCATCTATTTGAAATAAAATTTTTTGCACTACTCAGTCTGCACTCTTCATAAAAAAAATAGAAAATGTAAGTATGCACCAATTACGAGAGTCTAAATAAAATAACCGTTTTATGCGTATAGCGTTTCGAAAAAGTTGAATTTGCCCGGAACTTTCAGGAGTGTATTAAGAAATACTCTTTCTTGGAAATTCTAGCATTGGTTGTTGTGGATACTTCGACGGAGAGGGGGAAGAAAAAGGTCAGTTACAAAGGTCATCAGAAAATCGTTTTCCGATTGACTAATTTATTCATTAGTGAGTCCGGGCGCGTCAACTGTTAAGGTCATTAGTCCCGTAAGTGTAGTGTATTTTTTCCTGGAGAAGGGGTGGTGATCTTCCGCCTCTGGGTGGTGAGATCCGGCGCCGCCATACCTGTCGGCTGGAGGGGTTTTCCCGACCAGCTCTCTCCCCCACCAGCGGGGGACCGCCAATTTCCCGACATACGCCCGCAAAGTTCTAAGCTCCCGGCTGGTCTCCCAACATATGTGGGATTCCGATAGTGTTGTGCATGTTAGTGTGTGTACGTAAAGGGTGTCGATAGGACAAGGAAAAAGAAGGAAAGATCGCATGTGGTCCGTGGACCGTTTGTTAGGGTACTGCTCCGGCATTCGCCTGGTGTTGATCTTAACCATCACAGCCGGGAAGAGCTCTAAGCTCCCCACCGGTCTCCCGCCACGTGTGGAGTGTGGTGCATGCTAGTGTAAGGGGTGAGGATAGGGCAAGGAAGAGGAAGGAAAGATCGCGCGCGGTCCGTTTGTGAGGGTACTGCTCCGGCATTCGCCTGGTGTTGATCTTAACCATCACAGCCGGGAAGAGCTCTAAGCTCCCCACCGGTCTCCCGCCATGTGTGGAGTGTGGTGCATGCTAGTGTAAGAGGAGAGGATAGGACAAGGAAGGGGAAGGAAATATCGCGCGCGATCCGTGGCCCGTTTGTTAGGGTTCTGCTCCGGCATTCGCCTGGTGTGATCGGAGAAACCACGGAAAACTACCGATGGGGGTGGGGTAGGGCTCGCTCGGTTGAAGGGGCAGGAGGAGGAGGAGGCTTCTAGTGCAGGCGCGAGGGGGGGGGGCTGGGGCAAATGTGGGTGGTGCACACATTGAGCTAATTTTAGCACAGGTGAGGAGAGTTTGGGGATTTGCTGGTTAAGGCAATTCGTGTTCTTATTTTGCAGGTTGTTATGCATATGAAGGGATTCTAATTTTGTTTTGTGCCAGTACCTATTTTCATTTTCTAGAATATGGAAATCAACGTGTTTACTGAATGTTCTTGGTAAAAGTGTTAAGTGATCAGCGAAGTGTGAGACTTTAGTAGTGTCGTTATCACACGCTTGTACGTGTTCTTTGATTCTCGAATTTTCGAACCGTTTCTCCTATGTAGTATATGGCATTGCAGCTGTTGCTAGTGAGAGCTTAGTAACCGCACAAGGAGATCGATGGAATTGGGTCTTCAGTGTTTGTTAGTGCTTTCTGTAATGTGTGAGTGTTCTGGAAAGTGGTTTTGAGACCGAATTTATTGAGTGTGGAGGCTGTTTTAAGAGAAAGGGATCCTTTATAAGTAAAGGTGAGTTTTGTGACTAGTATTCTTGACAATTGGTGTGAGAGTGATGTGTTTGCGAATGTCGAGTGTGTTGTTTTTTTATTATTAATTTGTCAATGATGTTACAGTCGTATCCATTCATCCTGGCTATTTGTTTTATGATGTTTATTTCGTTTTTTGTCTTTTCTAGAGGCATGGGAATTGAAATTAACCGTTGTACCATAGCATGGAAGGCTGAGTGTTTTAGTGTGTGTGTTGTGAAGTGTAGTGCACGATTGTATCTGCGTGGGTGGGTTTTCCAGTCATACTTCTTCGCCAAACAATTGAATCTCGTTGTTGCAGTATCATCTCGTATGTGTTGAAAGCGCGTGTTGTTGAACGAATCACGTACCCTGAAGAGTGGTACCACCCATGCGCCAACAACACCATCGCCCTCTCTTCGGACGAATAAGCAACGTGCGGCCTCTCAAAACATATGCCGGAAGTGAGTCGCAGCCTTAGACACAACACCAAGAGTCCGACGTGAGAACAAAGGCGGTGGATTTCTTGGGAGGTCTCAGAATGAGGGATTGAGTGGTTGAGTTATTGATTGAATGATATATTGAGTTATTGATTGAATGATATGTTGAGTTATTGACTGAATGATATGTTGAGTTATTGACTGAATGATATATTATGAGTGGTTGCATGACTGGTTGCGTGACTGGTTGCGTGACTGGTTGCGTGACTGGTTGCGTGACTGGTTGCGTGTCTGGTTGCGTGACTGGTTGCGTGACTGGTTGCGTGACTGGTTGCGTGAATGGTTGCGTGAATGGTTGCGTGTCTGGTTGCGTATCTGGTTGCGTGACTGGTTGCGTGACTGATTGCGTGACTGGTTGCGTGACTGGTTGCGTGAGTGGATGCGTAAATGGTTGCGTAGCTGGTTGCATGAGTGGTTGCGAGACTGGTTGCATGAGTGGTTGCATGAGTGGTTTATTGAGTGGTTGATTGAATGATTGAGTGGTTGAATGAGTAATTGAATGCTTGAGATATTGATTGACTGTTTCCGGGCACGTCACTTGCTATCGTCATTTGTCCCGTAAGTGTAATGCAAGATGTTATCACGGGAGGTGGCGGTGATCTTCTCCTGCCAATTGAGGAGATACGGCGCTGACCAACACGTCGACTGGCGGGGGGTTTCCCCTCCAAGTATCTTCTCCGACCGGGCACCCTCTCCCCCGTCCAGACGGAACAATCTCTGAGCTCCCGATTGGTCTTCCGTTATTTGTGGTAGTGTTGTGCATGGAAGTGTAAGTGTGTGTAATTAAGGGGTGAGGATAGGGCAAGGAAGAAGAAGGAAAGATCGCGCCCGGTGCGTGGCCCGTTTGTGAGGGTACTGCTCCGGCATTCGCCTGGTGTTGATCTTAACCATCACAGCGGGGAAGAGCTCTAAGCTCCCCACCGGTCTCCCGTCATGTGTGGAGTGTGGTGCATGCTAGTGTAAGGTATGAGTATAGGGCAAGGAAGAGGAAAGAAAGATCGCGCGCGGTCCGTGGCGCGTTTGTTAGGGTACTGCTCCGGCATTCGCCTGGTGTTGATCTTAACCATCACAGCCGGGAAGAGCTCTAAGCTCCCCACCGGTCTCCCGTCATGTGTGGAGTGTGGTGCATGCTAGTGTAAGGGGAGAGGATAGGGCAAGGAAGAAGAAGGAAAGATCGCGCCCGGTGCGTGGCCCGTTTGTGAGGGTACTGCTCCGGCATTCGCCTGGTGTTGATCTTAACCATCACAGCCGGGAAGAGCTCTAAGCTCCCCACCGGTCTCCCGCCATGTGTGGAGTGTGCTGCATGCTAGTGTAAGGGGTGAGGGTAGGGCAAGAAAGAGGAAGGAAAGATCGCGCGCGATTCGTTACCTGTTTGTTAGGGTACTGCTCCGGCATTCGC
The DNA here is from genome assembly GCA_038098605.1 of Gryllus longicercus. Taxonomy (NCBI): domain Eukaryota; kingdom Metazoa; phylum Arthropoda; class Insecta; order Orthoptera; family Gryllidae; genus Gryllus; species Gryllus longicercus. Next base: position 1,763,562 of record JAZDUA010000039.1, on the reverse strand, counting down.
CTGGTGTTGATCTTAACCATCACAGCCGGGAAGAGCTCTAAGCTCCCCACCGGTCTCCCGCCATGTGTGGAGTGTGGTGCATGCTAGTGTAAGGAGAGAGGATAGGGCAAGGAAGGGGAAGGAAAGATCGCGCGCGGTCCGTGGCCCGTTTGTTAGGGTACTGCTCCAGCATTCGCCTGGTGTTGATCTTAACCATCACAGCTGGGAAGAGCTCTAAGCTCCCCACCGGTCTCCCGCCATGTGTGGAGTGTGGTGCATGCTAGTGTAAGGGGTAGGACAAGGAAGAGGAAGGAAAGATCGCGTCCGGTCCGCGGCCAGTTTGTTAGGGCACTGCTCCAGAATTCTGCTAGCTGCTAATTGCAGAAACTATGGAAAACTACCGATCGGAGCAGCCGGTCGCTAGAATTCCCCTGCAGACAGCGACTGAATTTGACAGAGCTAGCTTTCTCTCCGGGCAAAGTCGCTGCCGAGACAGTGGCAATGCTGACTGTACACTAAACTCAGCGAATAGGAAGATCTAAGAGTAATCGACCTTTGTAAAAGATGAGTAGCCCACCATGCAGAATGTATATACACTGATAATGCAGTAAATGATCGCGCAGAAAAACAACCCAAGAAATTCATCATAACGAGAAGGATTTTGATGACGTAATATATCGCCAGCAATGATCAATAAAATGCTCTTAAAAATGTTTTTAAAATGTCCCGAAATCAAAGAAAATCGACGTGAAAGTTTTGAGAGAAACCAGTTCAGAAGTACAACTCAGCTTGTACTGATGTTATCGAGGTTCCTTTCTTTCGTTCAAATGAACTGTTTGCAAAGTGTTGGTTTGCACTGTTCATTACCAGGAAATCTGTTTTTAGTTAGAAGCCGTCCATAAAGTACGTAATGCTGAAGAGGGGGAGGGGCTTTGAGACAGTGTTATGCTGCGTTACATAGGGGTAGGGGGTATTCCATTAGTGTTACGTAACATTGCATTTTTTTACATTGTTTAACATTTGTTGAAATACTTCCTTTCTTGTCACACTAAAATATGAAAATATTAGCAAATTAATTTGAATTAAAACAAAATTATTTTACGTTATTAGAAGTTGTTACTGAATGACTGAAATTAATACTCTTTTTTTAATGAACTACGTGTGACATGTGTAACATGTAAGGAACATACCCTCTCTCCCCCAAATTGCGATGAAACAATGAACTATGTGTGACATGTAACATGTAAAGAACATACCCTCTCTCCCCCCAAATTACGATGAAACAATGAGCTGCAAAAGAATATTTGATGGTTTTCGAGCTTGTTAGGAATGGTCCATATTAAACATGGGCAAGCACGTGGTTAAAATTTCCCCAGATTGATTGATTTGTGATTCTGAGCGCGACAACGGCTAAGTTGATCCCGTAAGTGTAGTCCTAGTTTTCCCCTCGACAGGTGGCGGCGATTCCTCGTTGGATGGAGAGATCCGGCGCCGTTCTATCTGTCCGGTAGCGGGGTTTTCCACAACCACGTATCTCCCACCCGCGGGGCACAGCTCACGCAGGAAGAAACTCTAAGCTACTGACCGCTCTCCCGGCATATGTGGTAGTGCAAGAGTGTGTACCAGTGAGTAGGGAGTGAGGTTCTCCAAAGTGCGACTGAATTCGACCTAGCTCTCCAACCAGTATCGAACATTCTTCCATCGTCGGGATTCAAACCTAGGACCTGCATTCAAACCAGAGGCACTGCAGTGACATCAGTTGATGCCCTGAGCCACCTCTCTTGGTGAAATTTATTTTGTTCACAATTACACGCTCATCCTTGATTTCGAGTACGCGATTTCTTGCAAGCAGGTTAGAGGGTGTTTCACAATTCATGGCGAAAGTTCGGTGGTCATAGAGGCTTCGTAGTATTACATTACTTTGTAAGAAAAATTATTCCAGCAACATGTACGAGTATACCAAACTCGCATCTCAAATGTTCCGTTTCGTCGTATAAATATATTAAAATGTAACTAAATATGCAAAAAATAAGTAAAATATGCAAAAGAAAAGTGGATCTAATTCATTCAGAATGTCTTGTAAACTCAACAATATATATATATATATATATATATATATATATATATATATATATATATATATATATATATATATATATATATATATATTGTAGCGATACAGATTTCGTCATACGTTTTGAAACGAAATTCAGCGGACTAAAAATTTAAACAAACTGACTCGGCCACCTTGAGTTCTACTGGGAACAGATTGCGACACAGCGTTGCGCGCGCAACCCCGCTTATCGGACAGCCGTCTCCGCCCCCGGCACATTAAGAAAGTCGTTACAAGGGTCAGTCGTCGACAGATTCACTGCGAGACGCACGTGTTCGCATGGCCAGCTGCGCGAACCTTCTAGATCGCTCTTGAAATCGACATCCCGGGAATCCCAGAGCGATAAATTCTTTCACGGACAACGCATGTCTTGTGCAAGCATGTTCTAGAAGGAATAGGAATATTCTGGACGCTCACAGTGATGCAAAGAGTTGAAACTTACGTGGCTTCCCCGTCGCAATTGGCTGAAATAACATAATGCGCCATTTCTTTTGGCCAATAGCGACGCAACTATCATAGGAGCTTGAACACACGGAAAAATTGGGTGGGGGGCAAAAGTTAACCTAATGCAATTTCGACTGAGAGAATATCAGAAGGGCCAGAGCATCAGACGGGGCCAGATCATTTAGACGGGGAGCAGTCAGGAGAGAATCTTCTCTGGGGTGCGTAACTATTCGTCGGAGAGAGACCAGTGTGCCTCTGGGAAACTTATAATTATTTGTCGGAAGGAGCCTGAGTTCTAGGCTGAGGATAGTTAGGAGAAAAACTTATCTGGGGTGGGAATTATTCGGGCGAATGTGCCTATGTGGGATTTTATTATTTTGCTGCGAATTTTGAGCATTGTGCCGGCTGCAGTAGACAGAGAAAATTCTCTGGGGTGGGAATTCGTCGTGAAAGAGAGGCGAATGTTTCTCCGAAGGATTGCTAAACTGTCCGAAGTTGTGATCGACAATTATCATAATGAGAACCAGAGGTACGCGTAGTTAATTACTACGTTCCTGAGATTGACATCGCCCGGCCGCTCCAAGTCTACCAGTCTACCAGTCCCGCTTCGAGTTACTACCAGATCAACCAGACTACCAGACGCCGTTTCAACGCAGCCACGCGTCGCCTCCCTTGTGGTGACGCCACGACCCGACCGCCAGCTGGTGGCCCGGGGGGCCATTGACCTCCGCCGAATTCTTCTGAAGGACGGCAGCCGTTTCCTCGGCCGCGCCGCGCCCGTCCCCGGGCGCGTAGAGACCCGTCTTTCCAGGCAGTATTATTCAATGGGCATTCGTCCCGTGTAAATTTTTTTTGTAATGCGACGCCGCGCTATGGCGCAGAGATTTGTAACTTTTGTATTTTACCATTGTAACGTTAATCATAATTCTTCCTAATTTTTAAGCTTTATTCTAAATACTAACTTTTTCATCTTCTTTTTCTATCCACCTAATTTTCAGATTTCTTATTCTATTTACAAGTGTAACTTCCCTGGGGCATTTTAAATTATTTTGCCCAGGAATAAAAGTGATTTTTACCAGTGATCCAAGTGTTTCTTTCATGTTACCAGTATCTGTTTAACAATGCCTTCCATCACCGACTGAGCTAAACAACCGCGCCGCTGACTGGGCGTTCTCTCCCGAGACGACCGGTAGTGTTACAATATATATATATATATATATATATATATATATATATATATATATATATATATATATATATATATACTAAAATCCGTTCTCTAGTTATCAGAAAAACTAAAAAAGATATAAACCTTAATTTTTAACTAACACTAGAAGGGAATTCAAATAAATGTCAACAAAAATGGCATGTTATTTACAACACTACACTACCACACACATCGGGAGACCGGTGGGGAGCTTAGAGCTTGTCCCGGATGGGGCGGTACTCAGCGGTGGGAGATACCTGGTTGGGGATAACCCCGCTAGCCGACTGTAGGTCGGCACTGGATCTCGCCATCATCGGGGAAGATCAACACCACCTCCCGTGGATGAAAACATACACCACACTTACGGCACCAATCACCTTAGCTGTTGCTGGGACTGAAATCATCAAACAATCAAAAAGTTCTCGGTGTCAGCTCCAAGGGCGAAAAAATCATTAATTTATTTCATATCGACGGAAATATAATGTTTTATTACGTAGTGCTACGAGGCTCCATTGGAAATTTTCAAGGGGGCACGGCCCCCTGCCACCCATAAGCGCACGATTATGGTTGAACACCTAACCAAAAAAATCCCTGTATCAAGGCCTGTAGTAAGGTGAATAATATACTTATGTTCCTATATCCTTGAGATTGAAATATTATACAGGATGTCCGGGGAGAAAACGTGGAAACTTCGAAAATAAGCTTTTATGAAAATTTTAAGTATATTTTTCCTAATAAAATACGTGGATATTCCAAACGGCTGAGCTGTAATAAGCACTCAAATTTGGTTTCAAAAAATGCTTTCTAAGAAAACGTTTGCATTGCAGAAGCATATAAACATTCCAGAAACATGTAAATTCATTATTATTAACAAAAGAAATGAATATATTTATTGAGATAGAAAAATTATCACCGAAATTTAAAAAATGCTGTCGAATTGTGTAAAATTGGGTACTTCTGCAAAATAAATGTTTGCATGGAAAGCAGTTTTTTTTTCAAACCAACTTTTGAGTGCAACTATTGCGTCTCAGCCATTCGGAATATCTCAAAATATTTTTTTTATTTCATCTTATATATTTAAGGTCGCTTTTCAACAACTGGGTCATAAGCGACCACGAGAATCAATTTATAATTTACACAAGAATACACATTTTTTATAGTTATGCCATTATACAATTACATACAATTCATACAAGCATATAAATGGGCAAAATGTATTAATAATGGAGGTACTTACATAATTGGGATGGATATACATATTTATTTATTTACATTACACAAATTTTGATATTAACAACATGTTTGAAGGATTATTGTATATTAGATATAGGTAAAGGGGGGTCCGCGACTAGTTCTCAAAAGTTCATTAGACAAAATATGCTCAAAAATGTCTTAAGAGCTTATTTTCGAAATTTTGACGTATCCTCCCCGGACATCTTGAATACTCAGCAGCTGCATTTTATGAATCATTTACTGCGTGCTACTTGCTAATGGGTCCAAAAGTTGCTCTCCAGACTTCTCACATCAATTACCAGAAGTAACAATCACTCATTTCTATGCTTTATTCATAAGTCAACCATGCACTGAATAAGAAAGGTTAGGGATTCCAGAATACAAGGAAATGAGGGCTGATAGTATAACAACACCTAAATAACAAAGATGTCCTCATTAACAGCGCAGGCAAGGTAAATAGAGTTTCCAATATAATATGTGCATATTTTGTTGAGCTGTCATTTTCCTAGCTAGACGAGAAAGTATTTAGTTACTTCGACGGCGGTATTATCCAATTAAATCTGTAGCTGTTTCCCGATGCAAATTGTTTCTATTACACGGGAGCAAAGCTTCCTTGTTATGAAATGTCCACAACTCTCTGCCTCCTACTCCACGTCTAAAAACTATAACCGCTCTACTAACTCTTTTATCAAACACCGCGTAAATATTTCAAAAAAATTAATCCATTTGAGGGGAGTTGCTCGATTGCAGTCCAATTTTCTCCAATGATATTAAACGATGCTACAGCTTGACTCATTGTTCTGTTAGGTCAGCATTTTAGACAACCTAAAAGAGCTAAATACTGAACGATGTAATGTTTTTACGTAGTAACGTCTGTTAGTGGGGAAAAAATCGCATTTTGGTGTCTCTTATTCATAATTCAACAATGTGGGTAAAGGAGAAGGTGTATGGAATCCAAGGCACAAGACCGACTGAAATGGCTCAGGGCATCAGCTGATGTCACTGAAGTCCCTCTGATCGAGTGGTCCTAGGGTTACACTCCCCACGGTGGCAGCATTTTCCACACTACCTACACAGCTAGGTTACGAGCGAAGTCACTGGGAGAGGTGGCTCAGGGCATCGACTGATGTCACTGCAGTGCCTCTGGCATGCAGGTCCTAGGTTTGAATCCCGACGGTGGTAGAATGTTCTACACTTACGGGATCAACGTAGTCGTTGTCGCGCTCAGCGCCTCTGATCAGGAGGACCTAGGGTTCGAGCCCCGACGATGACAGGATTTTCAACACTAGCAACATAACTAGGTCGAATTCAGCCGCTGTCTGGAGGAGAATTCTTGCGGCCGGCTGCTCTGGTCGGTAGCTTTCCGTGGTTTCGCCGATCAACACTAGGCGAATGCCGGAATAATACCGTATCGGCAGTACGCACGCGATCTTTCCTTCCCCTTCTTTGTTCTTCCCTCTCCCATTACACACACACGTACATGCACTACATTACCACACATGCCGGGAGACCAGTCTGAAGCATAGAGCTTGTCCCGGCTGGGGCGGTGACCCGCTGGTGGGACCTACACGGTTGGGGGGGGGGATCCGCAAGCTGATTGGTAGATCGGCGCCGGATCTCGCTATTCAGCGGAGGGTGAACACCGCCACCTCCCACGATAAAAACATACACTACATTTACGGGACTAAGTACCTTAGCAGTTGGCGTGCCCGGCATCACTATGCAATCAATTACCAGAGCACAAGATAATGTGCACGTCTATTATTAGTCTTTGGACACAACTTCATCAATCTAACCAAATGCACCTTAGCAAGGGTGAAGGAGGGATTCCAGAAATCTAGAAAACGCACAGATAACACTTCTCCCCTTCGTGTCACATGTAGATGTTAACATTAAACAATGGTGATTTACGAAAAAGTAACATAAGATATCTTATTAAAATATGAATTTGATAACCAATCTATTTAAGAAACAAGCGTTAAGGTACGCATTTTGAGCGCTTCATCCACTTTGTAAATGTTTCAATGAACTATAGTTTTTGTTTAAATTTGACGACTCCCCCTGTGTGAAAAGTAACAGACTAATGTTGATAATAGTCATATAATTTCGCGTAATATTTACCTTAGTTTGCTTTTGTTCTAACTTAAAATCTAGGTTCTTCCATAGCGAAGTTGCTTAATATTATTTAGGCCATGGATTATTAGATTATTTGTGTTTTAACCATTGATAACGAAACTGATTGTAGATATTTGAGACGACAAACACAGAATTTAATAAATTGGGTACACTATATTTTCCCTGATGTCTTAAAAATGGCAAATCAGCCTGGCTGTAAGGTAGGTACAACTCTTCAAAAAGTGAATGTGACACAATGCTGCATACTTCAAAAAGCAACAATATTTCTGTATCTTCCCATTAACTGTTTGTACTTATTCAGAGAAAAAATGTCTCAAAATGCACATAAAACATAGAGAAGTATAACATGTAACATCGGAAACAAACAAGTCCATAGACACGTGCCTCAGAACAATACAAAACCTTAAGCTCAAAAGATATTAAATTGAGAAGTTATCATAATAATGTGATCACGTACTGTATATGTTTTAAATAGGTCATAGATAGTAATGGTGGAATTCAGCACTTGAAAGTGTTTTTTTAAATCGCATTTTTAAACAAAGCTATAGCATTTTTAAAATGTAAGGTTTAGAATTATGTCGCATTTGGTGAAAAAAGTATTATTAAGTGAGAACTCTTTAAAATAAAAAAAATATGTTGATGCTTTTGAACGTATTCCATTAAAATCAAAAAAAGGGAAACTAATTTAATATTTCGCCATTTGTAAATAAGGCCACAGTCCAATTATTTTTTTTAAATATCGATGTGTTATCGATATCGCTTCCCTAGATACCGAACGAGCACCAAGGAAACAAAAAACTTCAATTTAGGAATTTTTATTTCGTAGATTCGCTACCATTTCGCAATTTGTACGTGATATTGCGATCAATTTCGCGTTTTATGGCTGATCGGAAACCTTTAGAAATCTACTGCACCGACCGTCAAAATTGCAATTACTCGTTCTATTTTTTTCTGCGTTCAGGAACATTTCGCATTTTTAGCAATTGTTAAAACCTACCATCTCTAGTCATGAATTATTAGAAGATTCGTGTTTTAATATCTTCTGTATTGAGAGCGATCTCAGTTTCGTAAAGTTCGACAAGCAAGGCGGATAAACCAAAAAAACACAGTATTCGAGCCATACACTTACCTGGCAGGTCGTGTCCCATGAAGTCAGAGCGTCTAGGAGTCATCTCACACGCAGAGGAAGTTCTCCCAGGCAACGGTCAGTCGTGGAGGCGGCGGCGGCGGCGGCGCCGCGGCGGTGGCGCGGCAGGCGGCGGCGGCGGGAAACAACGCGACCTGCCCGCCCGAAGTGCACGGGAGTACTGAGCGAAGTGCAGCGGTGGCGACTGAGGCACTCGCATTAACAGCCCGCGTGAGGGCAACTGCCACCTCGCACAGGGGGGCCGCGACAGTGCTGCCAATCAGGTGCTTCGACCGAACTCGTTGGCAAAAGTATTGTAGCTCGCAGAAACGGTTGTTAAAACTATTGTAGTTTCCAGAAACTGTTCTTAAAAATATTGTAATTCGCAGTATTGGTTGTTAAAATCATTGCAATTCGCAGAACCGTTGGTTCATATTATTGTAGTTCGCAAAACCGTTTGTTAAAATTATTGCAATTCGCAGAATCGGTTGTTCTATTTTTGTAGTTTGTAGAATCGGTTGTTAAAATTATTGTAGTTCACAGAACCGGTTGTTAAAATTATTGTTGTTCGCAGAACCGATTGTTAAAATTATTGTAATTCGTAGAACCGGTGGTTAAAATTATTGTAGTTCGCAAAATTGGTTGTTAAAATTGTAGTTCCATTGTTAAAATGAATGTATATTGAATAGGTTTTTTGTATCCTTTAATTATAGACAATGGCGAGCAAAAATAATTTATTACATTATACACTTGTATTTACGAGAAGTATTAAAAAGTACATAGTTTTTCACACTGATATGTTTGGTTCTCAGATACAACAGCTAAAATAGATTGTAACAATAAGAATATATTAATTCAGGGCCGGATTTAACTTGGTGGGTGCCCATGTGCTGATTTTTGGTGGAGCCCCCCCCCCCCATATATATTATATGCAGTTGGCGGCTGACAAAATAAAATCTATGTGTCAAATATGATTAATTAAAAAAAAATTTTTGCAAATAATTTTTGCGTACAATATTTTATTTATAAACCGAATATTTACAACACATTACAACTTAATTATAATAACTAAACTACAGGAACTTTTCTTGCTTTTCTGTAAGCAAACTCTTCAATTACATCGTCGAAAGATAATTCTTTTAGAATATCAAAATTGATATTCAAAATAGAAAGATAATTAAGTCGTTCTTCTGTCATACTAGTTCTCAATCTATTTTTTAGAAGTTTTAATTTTGAAAATGATCTTTCCGTTGTACAATTTGTTATCATTAACACAAGATAAATTCTTAAAATAATTTCTACATTCGGAAACGCGTCTTGTATTCCCTTCTCAATTATTAAGTTATACATAAAATGTTCCCGACTTAAGGCGCTTTTAGATTCCTCATCTTGTATGAATTGGTTAATGAATTCTTTGAATTGGATCAACTCTATTCCAAGATTTTCATCGACGTCGTCTACATAAATTTTACTAAGGTTTGTTGCGTGCTTGATTATTTCATCTGAACTAAGGTTGCCTAATTTTGATAAAAAACCAAACCGAGAAGAAATTATTTCATACGCAGAGACACGTTGATCTAAAGAAACTAAAAACTGGTCAATTACTGGAAGTTAACTTTTCACTCGAAATTCTTCAGCAGCTGTTAACCGAACGTTTGCAGAATTTCCATAATCTAATGGAACCAAACGAACATTCCGTTGTCCTTTTCTACGTATTACATACTCTTATATACGTTTATTTATGGTGAAGTCTTGAAACACAGTCATATTCGATTATATATTACTTCGGACTATAAATAATCGGCACATATTAGTAAATGAAGTCAGATAAAATACGATCTCAGTAAAAGTAAAGTTTCAATAAATTTATTGCATTTATAAACTTTCAAATATATATAATCAAAATAAAAGTTACGTTATTCATAGTATAAAATCAGATCGGCTTAGCCAAAAGAGCAAGTCGAAACCGGTGATCATGTTTGAAACACGATATTCGGTTAGATTATGTGCGTTTAATACTGAATAAATCATAAATAACTTTGAATACATACTAAATAAGTAGATATTCTTGAGACTAAAAATGCATCATGAAATCTAAATTTAAAAAAATACAAATTACTACATAACAATGAAATTAAAAAGTTTTTGCATAAAAATAGACCAAAATAAAAAAAAATATTTTTTTATTTGGTGAAGGCCCCTTTTTGGTGGAGTGCCCTGTGCTGCAGCACTGTCAGCACATGCATAAATCCGGCCCTGTATTAATTACTTCCTCCTCGATTATTGCGGTGTTTTCTTCAATTTCTCTGTTACTTGGTGTCAGTTGCGTGTTTTCTGGCTAAGGGGTGTTCTTCGAAGTTTAAAGAGTTTTAACGAATATTTAACGTTTGAATATGAAGGTTTGGAAAATTGCCTGTTTCTTATTGTTACTATTTCACGATTTTTGACAATAGGAACCACCTAATTTTGCTTCTGGAGTTGTTTAGTAGATTTTTATTTATTTTTTTTATTTTTTATTTTATTTTTTTGCCTATTTTACCTTCCGATGCCAATTTTTTCCATTTTATCTTACTTTGGCATTTTACTCATACATCATTTTTTTCCTTTTTTCCTGTCACTAACCTTCATAGAGTTTGACCTACACCTGCAAGCCTGGACAACACAAAGCCACGGACGTATTTTGTCTTTCTGTGAAGGTAGAGGCCGCGTTAAAATATGAATAAAAAGAGATACGATATCAGTCTTTTTTTTTTCCACTGATGCCGAAAGATTTTCTTCACTTACGAGGAATCTCATTCTACTTTTCAGTTTGGCTTCCGATCTCTTCTGAGGACAGCTCTCTGTGAATGATATCCCGTTCTCGGCGACTACACAAGTGCGAAGAATGAAAAATATAATCCGTTTTCAGTGATGGCAGTGATGGCAAGATTCGAAAGGGAGTTCCCAACATCTTTGCGAAGAGAAAGCGTCGCGAATAAAACACATTCGTAGCCGTAATATCTTAAAGCCCTGTTGAATTGAGATTAACAAGAAAATATAGTTTCCTCACACGTTAAGTGCTACAGTAAATTTCCGAGTTTGAATAAAAATGTAAATTATTTTATTATTATTGTTATTATTGGCGTATAGGCCATTACTGACCACGCTACACACGATTAACGTGCGTGTAATTCTTCCAGGATCAGCTTTTCAGGTGTATCCTTGGATTACGACAAGGTTGTTACGTCTTAAAGTGTGAATTATGAGATGATAGGAATGGATTAGGAGGTGATAGGATGTTGGTGAAAGGTGATCGTAGACTTTTTGAACGATCCCAGCATTCGCCTTATGACCGAGGGAAACCACGAAAACCCCGGTCAGGATGGCCGGCCCGGGAATCGAACCCGGACCTTCCGATTACGAAGTCAGTGCGCTACGCACTGAGAAACTTCGCTCGGTTGTAAATTACTTTAATTATTATTTTACTACAATAATTCCTTTAAAATGTAATTTTTAATTGTTTACACATCTTTTTGCACCAATAACTTAGCTAGAATAAATGCCATTTTTATGCCTATTTTAATAAAAATGAATGTATTTTTGCCTGCGTATTTTAGGAATATTAAATGTCTGAACTTTCGGCTCTAATGATGGGGAAGCATCCCATATACCTTTCGAAGGCGTTCGTGAATTTCAAAATGAGTACAACCTTCTTTTGTGAAAAATTTTAACACCACGCAATACCCCGTTATCGTCAGTGTGCCTATAGGCTATTAGCAAAATTTCGGGCATTGCCTGGACTTTTCTCATGTTCAATACTCGTGAAAGAAAAAAAAAAACATTTTATGTAAAACCAGTTTTTAACATTATTATTTTTTATGTAACTTGTTCAAATTTTAATATAATACTATATTTTTTATTTTATTTTCAGTGCTTTGCTATTAGTTTAAAAATGTTTATCTTATGCACTACTATTGGCCTTGAACGAAGTTATAAGATACCAGTTCTGTTGCACCGCTACTTGTCTCGAACAGAGTATATTAGGAACCAATCAGCTCTTAGCGACAGGCAAAAACTAATGATTGTGATGAATCTACCAACATATTATTTAAATTATTTATTTCCGCGTTTGTGTTGTATTAAACTTAAGTACAATTTGAATGGACACGGCTAGAATACAGAAGAAGAGCCTGTAAAAATTTCGTAACTATTCATACACTACTTTTACTTTCTCGCTTTCGCTTACGCAGTAGAGAGAAAGTTTTGTAATTCTGCGCCAAAAAACATGAAATTTTCAGCAGAAAAACTCTTATTACAAGAAGCTGATTACGAAACGCAATAAATCCAGCTGCTAAATTTAGAAAACAAATCCTCTAACATGTGATGTAGCCATAATGTATGTTTTGTGGGCTCTTGATTCCGAAAAATCTAAAGACGGTAAAACTTCAGTCAGTCCGTCCGTCTGTGAGCTACAAAACTGTTCAGCCGATTTTCTCCAAAATTGATTCCCCTGTCGATCTGACTGTTGTCGCAGTTCAATATAAAATCGATATTCAATATTAAATCGTTCAATATAAAATCGATATTTTAACTTAGGGGAGTACTTTACACTTAGCCACTAATACATTTTCAAAATTTTAAAGGAAAAAATGGCTCCATCTTTTTTAATTAAACATTATTGTTGTATAGTGTACGTTGGGTAGGGTACGACGTTAAAGAGAATGGTGAAAGGTCACAATTTCGTTGATAGCTCTGATTTTTCAAAAACTGCAAAAATTCAATTTTTTTCGGTGTCTTCCTACAACTACAATTATTAAAATAGAGGTTTTTTCCTTGAATGAAATCGGTTCCTTAAAGATTTTGAATAAAGATCATGTACAATTTTTCGCGTAATTTTCCGTGAAGTATGGGCGAGGACAGTAGGTGCGGTTTTGGCGCACTAGTCCTCCTAGCCAGACGGTGCGGACGCGACTCCCTGCCACACACGCTCTTTGCATCGCGTTTACATCAGCGAATACATGAATGGATGGAGGAACGGACTAATGGTGGCGGAAGAATACATGAATGAACAAGCGAGTCATATCGGATTCTTCCTTGCTCTGGGGCAGAGTACCTTACCGTGTGTTGTCGGCTTGGCTGCTTCAGAGCGTCAACAGACACCACTTCAGAAGCTCTGACCCGGAGGTCCTGGGGTTCGATTGTTGTCTAGGCCATCCGGGACGAGCCGCGTCAATGTCATGGTGGCTAACGCTTCGGCCAGCGTATTGTGGCCTTCTTCGCCGCCGAAACCGGTCACCTTATTGAATTTAACAAGGCCTGCACGATTAGTTCCGAGGACCACTGGTAGCCACGCGTCATTAAAGAGGGTCTAGAAATATCAACGAGGCCCATAAACTTAAACCGAGATGATGGCCTCCGCCTCAGTACCACCTGGAAACGGGTCTTCACGGCCCGCCAATCCGGTGCTCGCCCTAGGGGACACACCCCTACGGTCGACCTATGACGGGCCTCCATCGCAGCCCGGATTGGTTGTTGGTCCTTTGCCTCTCAGGCGGCTCTCTTGAGAGAATTTCTCCCTTTTTCGCATTAATCTATTTTACAATTTCTGTCTATCTCTTTTGCCACCTTTCCTGTGATCCCAACTTGCTTCTCTCCCCAGTTACGTCTCCGTTCTTTATCCACCAATCCCACACCACCTGCCCGCTTCCTATTGGTCGGCTACTTGACCATTCCCGCCCTTCCCTTCTCCTCCATACAAGACCAGCGCCCTATCCATCTGGCAGCAGGTTTTTTATTAAGCGTTGACGTTAGCAGAGTCGCAGAGCAGCGCCCGTGCAGTGAAGATCTACGTTCGTTGCTTTCGTCACGACTTCCTCCTGCGACTTGGTCTCCGCTGCGGCGCGACAAGTACCTGGCGCACGTGGTTGCGCCCTGCTCCCACGTTGTGTTACGTGGAAAGTACGCGCAGTCTTCCCTTCACGGCAAGTACCTGGCGCTCTTGAGATTGAGCGACGCTCTCACGAGACGTTTAGTGGAAAACCGCGGGGGAAAGCAGCGGAGGTCGAGGATTTTCCCCGCGATTGAGCGCTGCTCTCGCGGGGCTTGAGCAAAAATGCGCCGCTAGCTCATGTCTACCATTGAGGGAGGCGCCACCCCTCAGCGCTCGTCGTTGGGGGATGAACAACCACAACGCGAGCACAGGCGCTCCCTCAGTGACAGCGTCACCTGGTCGATTTCGACCAAGTCGACGCTGCCCCCAGCACGGAAATGCAGCACCGAGCTGGTGTACCTCCACGGGATGGAGCTGGTGAAGCAAGCCACTCCGGACATGGAGGTCATCGCAGTTGGTGCTGAAGACATCCCGCTCGGAGCCAATGTGAAGTTTATTTTACCAACGCCGCCCACACCGCCACCACCTCCCAAACCGCCGCAGTCGCGGAAACTACAGCCGCTGCTGCCCAAGTAGCAGCCAAACCAGCAAACCACAACTGCCGCAGACGTCTCCGGGATGCTTGCCCCGGCAGGCGTGATCTGTGCCTTCGCCGCCCTCAATATAGAAGGCCTCCTGGCCTACTGGGGAACGTTCCGGGAAGCCGGAGCGGGAGCAATCCCGCAACTGGCGCCCGGCAGCGACCTCCTCGCTGGAATGAACGCGGTCTTGCAGGCGCCACCACGGCCCGTGGGGGCAGCGCCATCTCTCCTGATCGGCACACCTGTGAGGCAGCACTCGGTGCGCGAGCGCGTCTACTCTTTCGAGCAGCGCCTCTCGCCACCCGCTGCCTCTTCTATCTCTCTCTCCGGGAAGCGACGCCGTAGCGACGGGGCCACCGAGAGCAGCACTGAGCCCAAGGGCGCCCCTGGTGGCGCTACAAATGGAGCGGCTACTAGCTGCCCCTGTGGAGGCGAAATCAACCCGTCCCCCAGCGAGCTGCCCGGATTGGTCAGCGATGCTTCGTCAGGTCTGGCCGGTGCGTTCCCCACCGCCCAGCATCCCTCCAACTCTCCGCTGGCTGAGGAGGAGGTCAACATTGCGGCGCTGACAGCCGTAGAGCTAACGCCACAGCGCGCGAGCTCCGGATCAGCGCCGGCCCCCGACCCGGGAAACGCGGCGGGCGCCTCGCCCCCCACCGTCTCCCCGCCGGCAAAGCGCCCTTGCCAGCGCGAAGGCTCCTCGGAGCCGGAGGAAATGCAGCCGGCAGAGCTGCAAAGCCCCAACAGCGCCTCCAGCGGGGCGAGAAAGCGGAAGAAGCGAAAACGCGCGGGAAGGACGACGAGAGGGCCAAATCAGGCTCCCGACGCGCCCGCTACGCTACCAGCTCCTCTACAGGAGCAAGAAAGCTCCGTCGGTGCGGTGAGTGCGCCAACAGATTCTGGGCGTCGGCAATCCTCCGCCAACCCTTCCTTAGGTGACGAGCAATCTGACGGCTGGCAACTCGTCTCCGGTAGCCAGCGCAGTCGGCCCGCAGCCGGAAACACTGGGACGGGAACCTCCGCGCCGGTTCCATCCGCGGATGCCCTCCAGGTGGACGCCTCACGTCCGCCAGCCGCTTCACGGCCACCAAAAAGACCGTACAAAATACGTCTGAGCATCACCTCAGACAAGGTCTTAAAGCACGGCAGAGAACTTGGGCCCAGAACGGGGTACAAGGCAACCATTGCGAAGGTCACCAGCCGAAACGGACGACCAGTGTAAGAAATACCCTCAGTGACCCTCACCCTCAGTGACAGCGCCGCGTCGCGTAAAATCTATCTCTTAAAGCAACTTGAATCTTTCGCAATCGAGGTCCAAAGGGAAAAGTGGGCCAGACCTCGATTTTGTAGGCGGTGCTGCCGATGGGGCCACATCGCTCGTAATTGCGAGTACGATGTGCGCTGTCGCCTCTGCACGGGCGAGGGTCACCCTGCAAGAGACGACAAACGCGGAACGGCGCATTGCCCAAAACGCGGAAATTTTAATTTAAAGCCCATCTGCTGCAATTGTAAGCAGCATCACGCTACATCCTTCACAGGATGCAGCCATTGCACGTTGCCACCGCGTCTGTCAGACGCGCGTGCAACAGGAACCGAGGGACCCTCACGCCAAGTAGTTCCTAATAGAAACTCGGCGCCTCGGTCGGCAGCTAGCGGCGGGCCGGCCTGGAACGAGGTCGCCCAGCGCCTCAGCGCAGCGCGTCCCTCAGAGGCCAACGCACCGCCCTCCAACTGCACCCGCAGCTGCCGCCCAGTCACTAAGAGCCAGTTCTTAGCTATGTTTGAGCGAATCCTCAACATGATACCCGACAATGTCTAGACAAAATCAGAACGTAGACAAGCGAATAGCACCTCTCCGCGCTTGCACTTGGAACGCGCGAAGTGCAATCTTCAAATCCCAGAAAATTGAACATTTTGAGAAGAACTGCAACTCGATATCTTGGCTTTACAAGAAATGTGGCTCAGTGATGAACACGAATTCAAACTCCGGGGATTTGCTGTTTATCGCCGAGACCGCGCTGGCAGGCCAGGCGGCGGAGTAGCAATCGCGCTGCGCCGAGAACTGCCGCAGCTTGAAGCCGAAATCCCTGCTATTGCTCTGGCGACTCTAGAGACGGTCGGGGCGTACGTCTGGGAAGGAAACGGCCGACTACTAGTCGTATCTGTCTATTGCCCAGACCAAACCTTAGATCCGGCTGGAATTGATGCGCTTCTCGCACTAAATTCCAAAGTTATCCCATAGAACTTGGGGCGGCCTTGGAGCAAAGAGAAACGGCAACAAAATTGCCAATCTGTAGCGACCACCAAATGATGATCACCGCCACTTCCCGAGGGAAAAAGCGTGCACTACAACCACGGGACTAATGACCTTAGCTGTTGACGCGACCGAAGACGCGAAGTAACCTGTTGAGGCTGCGAAATACTCGTAAGATAAGTTGGGAGAGCAATTAGTAGAAGCTGCAACAAAACATCGTCTCTTCTATCGGTAGTTTTTTTTATCAGACAAGAGTGTTCTGGAAAAGAAACGACACACAATTGACGAAGATTGTTACTTTGAGAAAGAATCAACGAGTATTGAAGTAGATTATCACGGTTACCTCTGTCCAGAAAAAATCAAACGTTTCTTTACGAATTTCGTTTTCGCTTGTCGTTACGACTGCCTCCAGTGCCTGGCACACCCTGAAGCGAATCTTGAAAGCGTCCAACACGTTTTTACTAAGCTTTCTGCACTTCGCCTCTGATGACAATGCGAGCTCGTGGCGTCTAACATGGAAATCGCTGGATTCTGGATTCGCAGAATTTTGACAATGTTACACATGTTTTCGCACGAGACGCTGCACAGGAGATGGTGAGATCTTTCGGTGACTCTCCGAACTAACAGGAAACAGTTGACAATCGACGTCAAGGAACTTTGTGCGAAAGAAGTGAGTATTTGGTCAACCGGGAAGAAATTCGCGAGGATTTTTTGAATAACATCAGACCACCTCCTGAGCGCGAAGTTTGAAATGTATGATCCTTTCCTCTGAATCGCCTTCAAAGAACAACAAAAGTGCTTTATTCGAATCGAGGCGCCAAATTTGAAGCAATTTGGTGGTTAATGCCAACATAAACAATCAATCGGATTCCTCTTTTCTCTACGGCAGCGTTTCTCAAAGTGTATCCCTGGGACCTTGGACCACATACCGCGCATGTGAGTTTTCGTGGATTACAGCTGCAACCCTATTTTATTTTTGGAATGAGGGTATGGTTACTATATTTCCATTGGGGGAAAAGAGGGCATTTCTCCTAAAAACGACGGCACGTCATATAAAATATTTTAATATAATTTATTTTTCTTAAAGACAAAATACTTTCTACTAACTAAATACTTCAATCATTGTCATCAGTTTCACGATCACACAAAAGACCTACGTCATTTTTAATACTGTCTTGAATTTTGTAGTTGGAAGAAGGCGGCGAAAATGAATTTAATATTTTACAGTTTTAAAAAATTGAGAGTTAACAGTGAAAATCGGATCTATGCCACCATTACAAGTGTATTTTACTCTATTCTTTCACAAAACCAGAAGAAAAAATTTGGAGTCAATTTTTGAGAAACTTTTGATAGGGTCCCAAAAGTTTAATGTACAGTACCCCCAAATTTTAAAGAATGTTTTTCCAAATCCGGTGCTTAGAGTGGAGCCAGATTTACTGGGGAATCTCCATTTTGGAAAAAATCCTACGTATGGTTTTGGCGATAGTGGTGTTCTTGGACGGACAGACGGACGAAAGATGGATCTACGGACGGTCAGACGTTTTTGTAAAAAAAAAAACACTTTTCCGGTGTCAGGGCACCCGTAACGTGTATTTCCGTTGAAATCTCGATATGGATTTTGAACAGCATTACATAACTTTCTCTACTCTACGAATATTATTCCGTATATACTTATGTATACGATAAAGTAAAAAGAATGAAGAAATATCAGTGTTCAAAAATGGAAAATCTGATAATCTAACAAATTACACATTGATATCTCTTATTTCAAATTTTGAAAAGGTATTGGAAGTTACATAAAATGGGGTTTTGAGGTTTGGTGAATGTTGGCAAGAAATTCATTTTTTCGAATGAAACTCTTTGATAAAACTATCCTTCTTCTAAATCCATGTTACTAGCAAGAATAAATAATATAATACTTAAATAATAAATTATATAATACCTGAAATCAATTGTTATTATTTTGAAAATTTTCACCCGATTAATACATTCAGGCGGTGTATTTTTTGGTATTAAAATTGGCTACAAAATCCTTTATTGATGCTTCTCTGCAAGTAATTTTGAACAATGTCAACTCACAGACTTATAGTTTGGGTGGGGTTATAACAAAACTGTGAAATCACCACTAAACATACTGCAGAAGAAACTTTTTTAAATAACTTACAAGAAAGATGTATTACCTTTTTAAATACTACATAACTAATCAGACATTATTACAAAAGAAGGTTTTAATTCCTTAAAATTGTTGTTTTTAATTATACAGAATTGGGACCATACGACAAAATATCAATTACTCAAGAAATAAGATAATTATATTACACCCAAAGTGCAATAAAGAAATGAGTAAAACATCACAATGTAATTTGTATTAGATTACTTAATATAATAAACTGTAATTAAAAAAACATATTCAGAAACCAAGGATTATAAAATTATTGAAGAAACGGTAAATAAGTCAAATTCCTATAGTTCCCGATAAGATATTCATAAATTTGAATCTTATTCAAAAGTTATTATAAATACATTTTATTCTCTTTTGTTTATATTGTGTGTTGGTGAAATTGATATTAAAATTGAATTTGAGATATTTTGAAAATAGTGAAATGTTCCCGTTTTGAGCACAATCTCAGAAATGCAATTAACAGAATTAATTGTGTAATATTCAATATTAACATTATAATGATCAATTCATTCAATTATTAAATTACCTATTTTATTTTAATTTGTGGGCTTTGCTTTTTTATTGTCATATAACTTTTATCCTGCTACTTTTGCAATCATTTATTTTTTACTGATTTGAGACAAAGTGGAATCATTGTTATCAAAACGTATATTAATCAGAGTTAAATATCTTAGCGTTCATTAAGCTGTTTACATGTTCAATAATTCATAATATATATACTATCAAAATATAAAATCAATTTGAATATCAAGATGCTGAATCCATTCTTAGAGGTCCAGAAATATCATGTGATCAGAATAAAACTCCCAACCTTTCACAATCAAAGCAGAAGTACCCTAAGTACCCACCCTCTTCCTCACTTTGTTTAATGTGTTCTCATCGAATAAACCAACCACCTACAACACTAAAATCGCTGTTTGCTGATGATACAGTACTTTATTCCTCCAAAAGCAATCTTGAATCTGCCGTGAAAGCTCGGCAATGTATTCTCATATTGTTTTCCAACTGGACCAAAATATGGCACGTTGAAATAAATCCAAATAAAAGCTAGGCAAAAATATTTACCCTCCGTACACCAGACGTCCCTCCAAATCTCACATACCAATAAGAAAACATCACCTGGCTCCCTCCCAACAAAACTGTCAAATATCTTGGAGTTCTGATTGACAAAAGACTTACGTGGCGGCAAAATACAATACACTGAATAGCGCTAGCGAGTAGTAGTCTTCAATTATATGCGATTCACAAAATATCATCGTGTCGCTATTCATCTCTATAAAGTAATTATACGTCCCATACATTCCGATGTTGTTCCAGTGCGGGCTGCCGCAGAACAAACACAAACTACATGCAGATTTTCCTAACTAGATTCCTACGCGCCACCACAAAAGCTCCCTGGAACATTCTGAATGCGCAGTTATATAACGAACTACCCGTCCACATCTCCCTCTTATCTGTAAAATTATTTTCTAAAATATGAATTATCCCTTCAGCTATTCACTTTCACATAGGTAATCAGAATCCTCCTTGCAAAAGATTTACTAGTGGTGCTACAACAACACATACTTTCTCGCGTTATTGGAAACAGCTATGTAGTATTGAAATATTGCATTTTCTGCGCTACTAATACCTCAGCGATTATTAGAAAACGTGCAATGCAACCAAGAAGCGAGCAACGCACTGTTGCCAACTGTGTGCATTCGCTTAGCTTTTTAAATATCGATGCATTGTTGCGATATTTCTGTTAAGCTTTGCAGATTGCTTAAAAAGACATACATTAATATATATATATATATATATATATATATATATATATATATATATATATATATATATATATACCAAGTCGGGTTAGTTACACCATTTATAACTCAAGAACAGCTGGACCAATTTTAATTATCTCTGATTTGTTGAATTCATCTCCCTCACCCGAATAGCTATTAAAATATTGGAAAAATACACAAAAAAAGAACGAAGAACAAATTTAATATCCATGTCAAATGCAACCCGAAACACAATGTAAAATTTGTTTACTCAATATCGTTATAACTCCAAAAAGAAACGTTGTAATGCATTAAAAACTAAAATCTGAGGCTAATGGCTTCGTTTAAACGTTTATCACGCCGTAATCTGCAGGACGAGATCTCTTGAAAATTCTATTACGTTTTTGCTGGCCCGTCGCTTCTCGATATTCCCCCACTTGTTCAGAGGCGTGCAGAATATGCAACTAAATGTGTATGAGAATGACACAGAGAGAGACAGGGCGAGAACGAGATGGAGAGCGAGAGAGAGACGAAGAGAGAGGAATAGACGGGGCTGGTACATGGTCGGCCATATTAATTCAAATTTGGCGCCTCGCTGCGAGTACCTCAGTTTCGCTTCTACCAAATACTATAGTCTCTATAGAATTTGCTTCTACTACGACATTTAAGAAGAAAATATCATGCTTTTGAAACTTCCCGCTTTCGAAATTAATTCGTTGTTAACGAAACGTGATTATTAGTTAAAAAATCCCTACTCTTCCCAATATTATTTAACTTTTCTGGATTTGTTGGGAGAAACTGAGGGGTTTTTGCAGGAACAGAGTAATAAATACCATTTGTGACCATTAGAAACAATTGACTAGGTTTAAACTTCACTTTGGTACATAGGAATGTTGCTCAAACGATGTTTACCTATTGAATATCTTAGCGAACCGACACCTTAAGTTCAATATCAAACGGTGTATTATTTACAATATGAGTTTACAGCTGTGCGTTGATGTACAGACTTCCAGATACCGCCAACATTTTAATCCTGCTTCTGGACTGTGATCGTTGGCAGTTGTCGAGTGACCAGCGCGAATCTTTTTATAATTTTAAATTTGGTTGCTTTTTTTAAATTAATTCACATAGTATTGTAGTCTAGCGCACTTTGATTTTTGTTGTTCATTTATTTCAAGCTAATTTACTTTAGTTCATTTTAAAAGTTTGTTCTTTGTGTTGTGCCATAGCACAAGTTTTCCCCTACTACCTCCATTTACCCGTGCGAGAACTCTCGCATATTAAACTCCACACTCTTCCTTATCCTTCTATTTCCATTCTAAGTGGGAAAGTTGTGAACGAAACGTATTTATTTGTTTAAAAATATATAAAGGTAACTTCCAACGTACTAACATAAAAAAACAATGCAATGGATGTTGAAAAGAACTTTTCAATAAGGATTTATTCAGTATTATCGAGATATTTTTTGGAAAAATTCACAACACTTTTTTAAAAATATACGAAGTAATTATTCAGTATTATTTGACAGTTCGCTTTTCGTGATAGTCACAAAAATGTGAAAAATGCTTATTGATCTTGAAAAATAAGCAATGTGAGTAAACACGCTGACTTGAAAGTTTCACCGAATAACTACTGATGACGAAAATATTGGGACGGGTAAAACACACACCAAACCTAACAAGACACATCTTCGCTCTTCACTGTACACCCACGTCCCTCCACAATTAGGTCAGCAGCACTAGTAGACCTCGACAAAACGTTAAATGAATGTTTTCACTACACGCATTAGAAACAATCTTCATCGGTATCAAGAAACTAGAATTAATATTATATTAATTATAACTAATATTATATTAATAGTACTTCTAGTTGTTGCTGCAAGAGCAAACCTTGAATGATTATGCAAATAAACCTCGTCAGTCTGCGCAAACCACAATGTAAACCAACGAGTTAGAGATCATAGAGTTGCAATAGCACCGCCATCTTTGAAACAGTAGGGTCACTGTCCGCCATGTTTTAAGGTGTCAACCTTTGCGCGGGATTTCAAAATTTCTTCGCATGCAAAGTACTGACGAGTACAATCTTGCACCGTGCGTTCATTGAAATTGAATATAATTTAAATTAATTAAATTATTTTATTTTCAAAATTAAACGTAAACAAAATTGAATTTATAAATCGATTAGAATAAAATATAATTATATCATAAACTAAGGACGTTCAAAACTCAATGGTCATGCACAAGTGAAAAAAAAGTGAACACTCATTAATTTAATTTCTCTACATTTTCTTCTTCTTCTTCTTCGGCTGTTACCCTCACGAGTTTGCCGTTCTGGATCTCCATATATCTCTATTCTTCCAGTCTTCGTTTTGGAGACTTCTATCTTCCATCGCTTCACCTACATAGGCTTGCCATGTCAAAACGGGTCTACCCCTCACCCTTCTTCGTTCTGGTGTCCAGTGTAGGAGTTTCCTAGGCCATCTTTCTGTCCCCATACGTTGCACGTGACCATACCATTGGAGTGTTTTATTTTCTAGTCTTTTTGTGATGGACGTAGTTACCCCTGCTCTGTCCCACACAACTTCATTTCTAATTCTATCCAGTCTGGTCAACTGTAGACACCTTCTCATATAATCCAGTTCTACTGTTCTTATCTTGTCTCTCCTACGTTTTGTCAAAGGCCACATTTCCGCTCCATATAACAATATGTTTTCCACTATACTCTTAAATATTTTCCTTTTGGTTTCCAGACTTAAACCCGAATTCCAAAGAATTCCATGGAGTGCCCTTGTCGCATTTTTACCCATGCCTATTCTTGTGCTGATATCATCATCCACCTTTCCATCATTCGTGATTAATGTTCCTAAATATTTAAATTTCGAACAAGATTCTATGATGTCATTCTCCACTCTAATATCCGTTTGTTTTCCTCCAACACACAAATATTTAGTTTTATTAAGATTAATCTTGAGACCCCATCTTTCATAGCTTTCCTTTAATTTCCTGAGCATATACTCCATATCGTCCTGATCAGCGGCAAAGACAATCTGATCATCAGCAAAAAGAAGCGAATGCAGTGGGCAGTCATTTATATACACTCCCATTCTCGAACATTTCCTGTACCAATCTTCCAGAACTTGTTCCATGTATATATTAAAAAGGAGAGGTGATAAACTGCATCCTTGTTTTAAACCTTTCGTTATTTTTATTTTACTTGTTAATTTATTTCCCAGTTTAATACACGCTTCAGTATTCTGATATAACTTTTGTGTCAAATATATCCATTTCTCGGACACTTTAAGTCTTCTCATTGCAGACCATATTTTTCCTCTGGGCACACTATCATAGGCTTTTTCTAAATCAATAAAAGCCATATGCGTTTCTAGATTGTGCATTCTATTCTTTTCTATCAGCAATCTAACACAGTGTATATTATCCAGGCATGATCTACCTCCTCTAAAACCACTTTGTTCTTCATTAAAAGTTACTTCTTTTTCAATTTTCTCTTTTAGAATACTGGCGAATAGCCTAGCTATTGCCGGGATGACACTGATTCCTCTATAGTTTGCACATACAGTTTTATCCCCCTTCTTGTATATAGAGCTAATATATGCAGTGTACCATTCCTCTGGGATGTCTCCTCCACTCTCTATCTTGTTAAAAATATCTTTTATATAATGTAATATTTTATCCCCTCCAAATTTCAGTAGTTCCATTCTCACATTTCCAGGTCCCGCTGATTTATTATTGCCAGCTTTCCTTAGTGCTCTTTTTACATCAAAAATTGTAATTTCAGGTTGATGTTGGTATGTATTAATTGGGTCTTCATCCACCATATATTGGGGTCTATCTTCTTGTAAAAGTTGTTCATAATATTCTATCCATTTATCTGATTGAATTAATTGCAATTTAGTACTAGTCACATTGCTTCTCATATTTTTTATAATTTTCCAAGCATTAGAAGATCTATTATATCCTATAGTATTATCTATGTCTCTACACATTCTATCCCAATATTCCTCTTTCTCCAATTTCACTAACGCTTTTACTACCTTCCTCTTTGCTACATAATCTGATCTCGTTTCTTGATTTCTTGTAGCAATCCACTTAAGGTAGGCCTTTTTCTTCTCTTCTATCTTGTTTTCTAAGTCTTCAGAAAACATTTCTTTTTTAGAAGGCTTCCTTCTTTTCTCTAGCCCCAAAGCTTCCCTTGCAGCTTGGAAAACAACGGATTTTAGATGTTGATACATTTCTTCAGTACTTCCATTTTTTTGGATACCATCAACAGAGTTTATAAGAATATTATTGATTCTATTTTGATATAGTGCTGCTACACTATATTGCCTTAAAAGGTCCGTTTTAAAAACTTCGTCCCTTAGCTCTATTAAAACCTCTGCTCTATTCTCTATTTCTTTGCCACGTCTAAATGGGAAAATAAATTTCCCTACAACCATATTGTGATCACTTCCA
Source organism: Gryllus longicercus (assembly GCA_038098605.1). NCBI lineage: Eukaryota > Metazoa > Arthropoda > Insecta > Orthoptera > Gryllidae > Gryllus > Gryllus longicercus. The sequence continues at coordinate 1,738,206 of JAZDUA010000039.1, read as the reverse complement.
CATTCTGGTTGTCGAAACACCCTTACATCCTTTATTTTCATTTTCCTTTCCTTCCGTACAATAAACAGATCAATAATGGACTTAATATCTCTAGATGGGTCTATTCTTGTATATTTATGTATATCCTTGTGTTGAAAGAAGGTATTCGCAACACAATATTTTAACTCCTTACACAAATCTAGTATTCTTTTCCCATTATCGTTAACAATTTCTTCTCCAAATGGACCGACAAACCCTTGTTCCCTGTTGCCGACCCGACCGTTCCAATCACCCACCAAAATCACTTCGTGATGAATTGGAATATTTCCAATTATCTCATTCAAATCACCAAAAAAGCTTTCCTTCTCATCTACCAGAGCATTGTCATTTATTCCATAAACTCCTATAATTGTAGTTGGGTATCCATATAACATCATCTTAATTTTAATTATTCTATCACTTAGGCATTCGATGTTCCTTATGTATTTCTTCCATTTTTGTTTCATCAGGACTGAAACGCCACTTCTAGCTCTATGACTCTTAGGGACTCCACTCCACGCATGCCAATATTCCCCTATATCTTCTACCCCTGTGGCCTTTTTCTTTGTTTCCGTCAGAATTATTATATCTATGTTCATTTTGTTTATTTCCGTTACCACCTCCTCCCGTTTTGTTCTCAAACTCTGTATGTTCCATGTACCTATACTCATAGTCCGTGTTCTTATCCTTTGTCGTTTTAAATTTGAAATCCGAGGCATATGAAAATCCTTTTTTGCATATCAACTTTTTCCATGGAATGGGGAGCAAGCCCATCGCCACAACCCCCAACCTGGGGGACCAGAGAGTTTACTTCGGACCTGCTTTGTCCTAGGGGAGTCGCCTTCACCTACGGCTACGAGGCCCCCCTCCCCGAATCCCTCTTTAGACTCTTGGAGACTTTAGGTGAGAGATTATAACCCTCTTCCTCCTACTTCTCTCAGCAACATCAGCATCAGCATCAGCATCAGCCCCATCCGCCAGGTCCTCCGTCACGAAGATTCTCTTCTCCTCCGTCTCCGCCGTCGTGGACTTCCCGTTGCCGTCCTCTTCTGGAGTACTTCTTAGTCTGACCCCTACCCTTCGACCTGTCCGGCAAGGGAGGCCCTACCAGTAGCTACGCTACCGCCGGCATAGCTCTCAGGGTCACTGGGGCGCTCAAGCTCCACCACCAACTACAAGGTCATGTACTCCCTAGGTGGAGGATACACATCTACATTTTTAATGAATAATTTCAGGTTCCTATTTGATTGGAGGAATTTGTGCTGTAGCAATTAACACACTGGAAACTACGCTTCTCACTGAAATAAAAATTGTAATTGGGGAAATATTTGCATGGAAAGGTTTCACAAAAAAATTACAGGATATTATTAAAAAATAGGTCTAATAAAAGATAACCATTATAGTAAGTAAGGTAAAGTATGTTCAGAATGAAAATACACAAGTTTTCCATTGGTCTACATTAGGGTACTTTTATTGACCTTTAAATAAAATTAATTTTGTCAACATCTGTCTCACATTCTTTCCTTTTATCTCTGCAGATCTCTTTCTACAAACATAATTAATTCTGCATGTAAAATAATCCTTCAAAATTAATTTTACAAGAGATGCAAAATGAGATATTTCATCTAACCCCGTTGCTGTAAACATATGATCACAATCAAATAATGAGCAATCCCATAACATTGACATCACTTCATTCTGAAATTTTAGCACTCTGTTCTTATTTCTTTCTAAGATTACTTCATTTCTTCTGAAAACTTGTTCAGCAATCTTACAGAGTTTTACCACTCCCTGTGAAGGATTCACAAGGGAATTATTGACCTCTTTCAATGCAATTAACTCTGATTTGCTCTCCCTTTTGTTTTGAAACAGAGCATCCAAACATTCAGCACATTTAATTTTTTTTGAAATGCCATGCACTATACTCCCTGCAATATATTCGACAACATTTTTAACATAAAGACTGAGTGTCTGATACCCTGGATTGCAATAGTCGTGGTCATCTACTTGTATGCAAGTGCTTACATTTTCAGAAGTCTGATCCTCCTGAGTAAGCATTTCACTGTCAAAAAATGTGCAATTGCCATTATCAGATGGAATGACCCGTGCAATTAAACATTTTTTATATGCTGCTTGGAATTGTACAGCATTGGGATTATTTCTGTGACCACCTCTTGTTCGTAAAGAACTAAAAAATAATTCCAAATGGTCTTGGCTAAGCCTGAGAGTTAACAGATATTTAAGCTTTGGCTTATCTCCCCACACATAATTTTCTGCACTACCTTTTATACTTAGCAGGTCATTGACAAATCCATACAATGGCATCTTTCTGGATGATGTCCACACAGATGAGCCATCAGCAAATTTTAAATTTTGTAAGTAAGCAATGCACTCATCAATTTGACTGCACACTGTAGCTTTGTTTCTCATAGAAATGGAAGCTTTTGCCCCTTTACCCATTGGATGACAGCTATTTAGTAAGTCAAATATTAAATCTATTGTTTTTATGAATTTCACTGTACTTTCACAACCCTGAAATTCATTCATCCCAATATTTTTACAGAACAACATTGCTTTAGCCACTGACAGACTGAGAGTCTGAGCTGCTAAACCAACTTTCATTTTCTGAGTTTCGTATAGTAGATGCTGCCTTCTTAATTTATTTGCAGCATGCAACCCTTCTTTTTCTTGAACATTTGCCAGCTTTTCAAAATACTCTCACTTAATTTCACTGAAATTTTCTACAGTACCATCAATAAGAATTTTTTTCTCTGCCAGAAGATTGCGCGTTAACTTCAGCATGTGAGCAGCATCAAAAATACAGAAATTTTTTTGAGTTTTATCAGCTGGATGCCTAAACCAAGATTGTAATTTCTCAGCACTGATACCCAGTTGATTCATTGCTGCTTTGTTGGTCGCTGTGCCATCACACACTACACCAACAATACATATACCTGTCTCATGCAATTTTCTAAGGTACTGCTCAATTAGATTTTTTTAATAGCAGCAGACAAACCATTTATAAGGTAATACCCCACAGGTATTTTCCAACTCCTATTCAATGCTGTCACCATAAATACAAGAGCTTCTGAACCTACTGGACATTCATCGCTTTCCATAGATCCCTGACCTAAATCAACATACCCACATATGTTCTTGCCATCCCACACTATATCTTTTTTAATGGCCATTTCATCAAACATAAGAGAAGCAATGATCACTTCAGAACTTGCCTGAACTTCTTGCTTTAACTTCACGAAACTTTCTTCAGTAAATCCTGGCTTTCCATTCATGACAGATGCCCACTGGCGAAGCGTGCGTGGATGAGGAAGCTTCACTGATTTTCTTAAATACCTATAAGCTTGCGCTGAATAAAAATGAAGTGTCAGAGCAAATACTCTCATCTGTTGTGTGTACTGGCGCACCTGACCACCCTGAATTTCTAGGTCTATTAACTCTTTCAATACTCCAGTAAATTTATTTAAAATTTCTGACCCCGATTCTGCAAGTTTTTTATTTAACTCATTTATAGTTTTTTGATACTTGTCTATCTGATTTTTCTTTTTATTTATTTCCATTTGAGCAGCTCTCAGATGACTTTTTAGCTTCAAGTTTTCCAACTCCATTTCATCACAAATTTTCTTGAACTTGCGAGGACTGGAAATGCAGTATGAATGTTCTTTCTGAACATTTGTATTGGAATCTAAAACAAAATCACATTTAAATAAAACTACAAAGCATAAATACACATTTGCACTTCTCAACTACAGATGTACAGCAAATGCATATTTACAATGCAAACAGTACACACCTGAATTATCATTTGCACTTTCCACGGTCACAGGTGAAAATGCTTCCTCAAAATGTCGTTTCTTAGGTGATGGTCTGCTAGATTGTCTTTTTTGAAAATGACTGGGAAAGTCAAAAATAGTGGGAACAGCATTAGTTAACAGACGTCTTCTCTCATTTACAAAATACATGCTCTATTCTTCAAAGTGCATAGAGCATATAAAACTAGATTTTGTAGGGTACCATTTGTCCCTCTTCATGTTTACAACCCACTGCTGTGTCAATTTTTCATTTTCCAAAGGAAATCTATAAAAAGTCAATACACATTTATTGGTAACTTACACATATTTATGAAATTATACTTTCAAAATGTACACTTAATACCTAATCACTACTATTACAGTGACTACTAATACAGTTCACTGGAAGGATGTATATTTGTGGATACTGTTGATACAAAAAATATTAAATGACAACAATTTTAAAAATTATTAATAAAATTCGTAAAAAATAATACTTATTTGTTAATGCATATTGAATGATATTTCATGTGTACAAATAAGATATTCATTTTATTCTGCTAGGCTACCGAACAACAGTCACCCATATGAATGGTTGACAATTAATATAATAACATGCTTTTGTGACAAACACATCCATAACTGAAGTAAATACAAAAAAATGTCCACGTACCTAAAATAAGATATATCCTTTGTTTTATCACTTCTATTCGAGCAGTTGTAGGCAGAGCAGACGTGGGGCATTTTCACTACTTCACTTAATCACACCCACACTTACAATTTCTCTGAAGAACAGACGCCACAGATCAAAATTAAGTTAAAAAAGGACCTGTGGTTTCGTACTCGAGGACAATTAAGAAACTAAACTCACCGAAGAAAGGTAATCCAGTAGCAAGTAGATAAATACAGTTCAAAACACTCTGACACCTTAAAACATGGCGGCCGTATTTCACGAATATCACGCTAGGAGCGCTGAAATAAGGCTGTGTGCCTCTCTATGTATCTCTAACTCGTTGATGTAAACAGAAATCATAAATAGTATAAGGTAGAGTAATCTAAGCCTTCTAAACGTGATGTCCCAAAGAGTTTGTAAATTTTAAATTAGCTGTATTTAATATAGGTGACATTGGTAGTATTAATAAGTCCCGAACCAGAAAACGTTATAGAATGTCCAAGAATATCTCATCCTGTAGACTAAATTACTAATTGACATTCATATATTTCTGAATAACTTAAAATTTTCAAATATAAAACACTTTCACTTATACTTTCACATCAATAATAAAAAATGATTTCGAAAGTACATCTAACTCAAATGAACCGAATTTCCTTTTTTAAACACCTCGTTTTTCAAACAAATCCTCAGACAATAAACCCCTTGTTGCCGTGTGTATAAAACCCGTTAAGTAAAATTGTTGAACTGGCGTTTATGTACATAAACTAGTGTCATAAGGAATAAACGCTTTATTTATTGTTTAATAATTGTCCAGCATTTTCTAATATTTGGTTTTATCATTTAAAAATGAAGAGAATTCAAGTTCAGCTGCTGAAAGGTTTTTTGTTTCAATGAGGTGCATCCACTAGCGAAATCAACTAAAAAGAAACTATCCTCGTTATCTCCATCTGTATTTAAAGTATTTTAATTTTCTTTAAATATACTTACTTTATGAATTTAAGTACATCTCTAAAATACATGTCCTTAAAAACTTAAAAAGCAGTTTTTTCAAAAACAAAATGTATTTCAAATTCATTCTCTCTCTCTCTCTCTCTCTCTCTCTCTCTCTCTCTCTCTCTCTCTCTCTCTCTCTCTCTCTCTCTCTCTCTCTCTCTCACACACACACACACACACACACACACACACATTAGCGTTTAGCTGAAAAATTACGATTTCCCACTTCTGTCACTTGTCTATTGGAGGTACGATTTTATAATACGCAAGTATGGCGATTTAGAATTACTGCAACAATCAATCGTCATATCATATATTTTAATTCAATAAGCCAAAAAAGGTAATGTGGCTAAATAGTATTAAATTAAATTTATATTTCTCACTTACATATATAAACAATTTTATCCGCCTACACTTTTTTACTCACAACTTCTGCCAACATACCAACACAATTGTAATTTTTCTTTCTAATAGATTGTAATGTCTCAATTTATGAAAATTTTGCACTTATGGCCCTTTTCTGCCCAAAATGCGATATATCATGTATATTACCGCAGTATTGGATTCTGAACAATACGCATTTAAATGGAAGTAGTAATTGAGCAAACAACTGTTTAAGAGAAGTTTTATTTAAATGTACTTAATTTTGGGCATAGGCATGCTCAGAAGGGGGTGCGAGTGGGATCGTGTGCCCTGTGTACATTTTCTAAGCGTCACCATAGTCATAATGATAAAATATTTTATTTTCAATCCTATATTTTCCCCTTTTAAAACTGACAATTATGGATTGTTGTGCATATTATTTGACGTGGGTTATCTTAGAAATGGCTGAGGTAATTATCGAACAGTATTATTTTCTGCGTATGTACCATTCCATAATTAAAATATACATAGAATAATTAATTACCATAATTTTTCCCAATGGTTTAATTTAATTAGTCAAACCCAGTAAATTAGAGAATTTCTTTTACGACATATTGAGAAGAGGATCTCCAGATCTGGCAACACTGTGAATAGTTCAACATTCAACCATTTTTATTTGTTAATGGTAATCACTAGCAATCTTATGTGTGGTGCATTTTGTTCTTGTAAATATGTCATATATAAATTTTAAAAATTCAACACAAAAGGGGGCCTAGAAAGGTAGTTGATCGCCCTTTTGTTTTAGCTGTGCTCGCCTTGATTGTAATAGGAACTCGTCCAGGAAAATTTTAATTCTTTGTCACAATGGCAATCATGTTTTCCTGTATTCATGTTATGTATTTTATTCTATACTGTAACCGTACGCAGGACCTCAGTCCAACAAACTGCCAAAATAAATGTTATTGTTTTCGAAAATAATTGTTTAGTAAATAAGTCGGCAGAAGAAGAAACAAGTGACAACGTGAATGCGGAAGCGAATTGTATATTCTCGTTAAATAACAGTGAAACTTTCGAAATAGAAAACAAATGTAGGAAAATAAACAATTTTGAGAATCATTTAAAGCTATTCCAAAAGGGGATACACACATTTAGAAGAAAAACTTAGAGCCAGAAAGATACTTAAACCGAAAGACAATTGAATATAGACAACCGATGTAAGTTGGAATTTCGGAAAAGTAGGTGAATCAGAGGGCAATGATCTTTGGACAACGCGGGAAATTAAGAGGCAAAATTTTCAGAACCTCTTAAAAGTTCCAAATCAAAATAGAGAAAAATAAACAAAAATATATAATGTTCCAAAAAGATCTCGGTGACAGAGAAAAGCGAGCGTTATTTTTTTTTATTGTTGAAAAACAATCGAAAGGCTGGACTAGCTAATAAAGGACAGAGAAGGATGATAGATTCCGTACCGACAGCATGTTTCTACGAACAACAGCTCGTCTGGGGTAGCGAGAGGATCCTCCCCTACCCCTCCCCCTTTTCCTAGCACTACACGTCAGTAAATAAACTAGAGTCGGGATGAGCACCTGTGCATGCCCGCAAAACTACGACCAACAGCAAGACAAGACAGCATGTTTCAGCATGCGCCGGGAAGTTCTTGTGTTTCTGGGAGAGTGAACTGTTATCTGAGAGAAGATGTACTGGGAGCCAGAAATACGGCATTTAATAGGATGTGTGGAAATATGGAATGGTGAGTCCAGCTGATGGAACTTTATGGTGAAATGGTGGTTGGGACGGATTCGCGAGCCGACGGCAACACTATCACGTTCAGGGAAGTAAACATTCCGTAGACATAACCCGCACGTATGGAATACATTTATAAGAAGGTCAAGTAATGTAATGTAATTTTAGTAAAGCTTGAAAAATGTACAATACATGGCCATCAAAATTAGAATGTACAAGGTATGAATGAGAATAGCGTCAATATTTGTGTCATTAAATGTGAATGTTAGATTCAGATTATTTTGTTATTGTTTAGAAGGTTTGATTTTGTGTAATGGTTTTATCGGCAGCATCAGAGGAAAGTGGCGACGGCGAAGTTAACGCCGCCGAATAAGAAAAATAATTTCCCCTTTTATTACCAAGAAGATAATGAAAATATAATTTTCCCCTATCTTGTTCAAGAGGGAACTTAAGTCCCACGACCCAATATATATATATATATATATATATATATATATATATATATATATATATATATATATATATATATATATATATATATATGCCGAAAATATTATTATTGTAAAATTTGTAAAGCAGAGTGTGGATCTCAAGTAAATACGGAATAGATGTAAGGAAATTAACCTAATACAGATAGAGGGACAACGGGACGGTCACGATACTAGTGATATTTTGTGTTTGTTTTTTTTAAACAGTAAGGTGATTGTGTAAACATTGAAATTGTTCTGAAATAAATATCTTGAGAGAACACTAACATTAAAAATCCTAGTGAGGATTTATAATATAACTGATGAACTTAAAACAAATCTTATAAACAGTGCACCAAGAACTGTATTAAATCATTGGTTTCTTTAAAAAATGAAAAAATCTTATAAACAGTGCACCAAGAACTGTATTAAATCATTGGTTACTTTAAAAAATGAAAAACTCAACAATTACAAGAGATATGAACAAATTTATATAGATCATAACTGCAACCATGGATTAGACCAGCAATAACTATTATGCAGAAACTGACAAGTATACTCTGATCACATGATTTCTCTGGACCTCTAAGAACAGATTCAGCATTTTTATATTCAAATTTAATTTATTTTTTGAGAGAACATATGAGTTATGGAAAAAATTATTTTACAAATAGCTTAATGAACAGTGAAATATTTAATTTAACTCTGTTGAATATACATTTTAATAACAATGATTCCACTCTATCTCAAATCAGAAAAAAAGTAAAAGAAATTGAGAGAACGGTAGGATAAAGGTTATGTGACAATAATATTGTCTGTAGCAAAGCACACAAATTAAAACAATAAGGTAATTTAATAATTTATTGAATCAATTGTATAACGTACAAGGTCTGTCCCAAAAGTAAGTTGAATGATCTTGCACCGCCGAAGCAAGCCACTAGCAAGGCGCGCCAAGTGACGTGAATAGTTGTGTGGGGTTTAGGGAAGCCAAGGACAAACACATCAGTTGTCTGCAGGCTCTTCCACAGTGCGCATCGCTGCTAGTTTGAACCCTTGTATTAGTGACGCGTCGGAATTTTAAGATGCCACGTTTCAAGAACCAGCGTTACGCAATAAAAATTTGTGTTGCGCTCAAGGAAACGGGCGCTGCGACCGTTGCCATGCTAAGGGAAGTTTATGGCGATAGCACCATGTCCAACAATATGGTTTACCGCTGGCACAAGATGTTTCGAGAGGGCAGAGAGGACGCCGAGGATGAAGACCGCTCTGGACGCCCGTCACCGTCACATTCCGATCAAAATGTGAAGAAAGTGAGGGACATGCTGAACTCTAATCGACGCCTGAGTGTTAGAATGCTGGCAGATGAGTGTTATATCCATAAAAGTCCTGAAAAGGCTCCAAAGCAGTGTGAAACGCGTCAGGAAGGTGATCGCCTGCACTTGGCGTCTTCACCATGACAACGCGCCGTCGCACACCTCCTTCACTATTAGAGAGCACTTAGCGAAACGCGGTGTGGCAACATTGCCCCAGCCGCCGTACAGCTCCGACTTGGCACCACTGGACTTCTTTTTGTTCCCGAGGATCAAGAAGGAACTCAAGGGCCACCATTTCGGGACTTTGGAAGCTGTCAAAGAAGCAACGACGAGGTCCTTGAAGGAGGTCTCCGTCGACGCCTTCCAGGGTGCGTTCAGCGACTGGGAATAACGCTGGCGCAGGTGTTCCGACGCGGAAGGAAGCTACTTTGAAGAATTTTAGTTACTTGTATATTTATCTGCAATAAATATTTTTTCTTGGACTTATTCAACTTACTTTTGGGACAGACCTTGTATACATACAATTTTAAATATTTTTTTATGTTAATTGCATTACTGAGGCCTTGTGCTCAAAATTACATTCCACTATTTTCAAAATATCTCTAATAGTAATATCATTTTTACCAACCCACAGATAAACAAAAGGTAATAAAGTATTAAAATAATATAGTTTGTTGAACATTAAAATTTATGAATGTATGTATTTTACAAAGATTACAAATATCACAATTCTAAAGCCTTCAATGTCTTATCGATAAGTGTAGTGTTTTGGCTAATTAACAATTTTGCAAAAATTTGTTATTTTTTGGTTTCTCTATATTGATTATTTCTAAATTGCATCTTATTATATTATATAATCTAATGTGTATTACATTATGTTGCCTTACAGATTTCTTAATTTCACTTTGGATGTACAATTATCTTGATTCTTTTAGTAAATTTATTGTCAAATTGCTCTCGAAAATCTGTATACCGTAATTTAAAACCAACAGTTTTTTCCAATTAATACATTGTGAAGAAATAATGTGTTTTTCCTTAGATAGTATTTCAGAAGGCTGTAATACATCTTTCTTGTAAATCATTTTATTAATTTTCGTTTGTGTGCTTAATAATGATTTCACAGTTTTGTGTTATACGCCTTTAAAATTGCCCAAGCAATGATGTTGTAAATTGCCACTCACCAAAATAACCCATATTAAAGTTCTAATAACAGATTTCCACTCAGCATTATTCTTATTTTATCAAATATAAAAAAACAAGAACTAACTTTTATTAGTGCTCAATTTTAATATACGGATCTCCCATTTTACATTTAGGTCCCCCATTTAGGTCATATAGCCTCCCCCCAAATATACTTGGCAACTTCCATTCTATTAATCATTAAAGAATTACATTTAGATCTCAAGCTGTCAATTTTATGTAGTCTTTTATTACCATTTACAGGAGCGCTATCACAGCAGCTATGAAAATTTATGTAGGCTACACAGTTTTATCAGTATTGAAGCTCAAACAATTTTTATTTAATCATTTTGCAATTACTCTCAGTTCATTTTTAACTTTTATAGATACCTCATTCCAAGTACTACCTGTTACAATTACTCTTGTGTCATCACCCAATGACACAATTTCACCTTTTGGAATAAGATTAAAAAATCTAATTTATATTTGTGTAGTAAGTAAATAAGAGAATGGTTCCTGGCAATATACCACATCTCACAATCGATTCAATACTACACTTATCATTGATTTTAGCTACTATTTTTCTCCTGTTCTTTAGGCAATTCAATATCATGTCCAGTACAAAACCTCTAAACCCTACTTTATATCTTTCTCATCACATCTCTGGATTAATTGTATAAAAAGATTTTGCCAAATGTAAGAAAATTGCTAAACAAGAAAAACTATTGTCTAGCTAATGATTAGTTGAATAGTATTATTCTGTCTACAGTATTCCTCCTCTCCTGAAATGCTTGCTGATGCGGATTTATGAAATAGTGTATCAACAAAAAAACCTTTTATTCTCATCTTCATAATCTCTTCAAATACCTTTGCTAAATTTTAAATAAGAGATATCTGTCTGTAATTTGTAGCTATATTAATTTTCCCATTGTTTAACACTGATGTGTCTTTAGTCTTTTTAAAATGGTTTGGAATTATGTTAGTTTGTATTATTTATCTGTGTGTTCATGCCAATCAAGCCACAATAATCTTAAAAAGTTCAGATGATATTTCATCAATATCAGCTGCTTTGTTTTTACTTAATGTATTTAAGATATTTATTTCTTCAGTTTTATTTAGAGATACTGATGAACAAGTTTTACAGACAAATTTCAAAAATAAAATCTATATATCGAGACAGTATTTTCACACAAATGCATGATTTTATTTAAGGTTCAACACATTTTTATTTAAGGTCAAACACATTTTAAAAATACATTTTTTTTTCGTGAATTTTGGCATGTTTTGGAGAATTTTGAAGAAATTCATACATAATGAATCCTTGGAGATTTTTTCAATTAAAACTATATATTTAGACATATCTACACATTAAGTACAACTTTTTTATTATTTATTGAATAATTTGTAAAAATTAATAACAATGCATATTTTGTATAAGTAGCACATTATTCTTAGATCCTGAAAGTATTCAATTGTCATTACTTAATGTTACATCACAAATTTTAACCCTCCAGTACACAAGCTAGATTTGGGAAGTGAGTACACATGCTGTGAGCAACATTCATGAAATAAAACATTGCCTAGTCATAAGATTAAGTCACAAAGGATAATGAAGATATAGGAAACTCTAACTCAGTATCATTTAACTGATAATGGGAGTAAAAAATAAACAAGAGGAAACAGTCAGTTTGCATGCAAGCAAAAAATCAAAACAAGCAAACGTTAGTGTTGGGAGATGTGGATGTGGGTGTCATTGCTACGGGGTCGTCCATAAATTACATAACGCTAAAGAAGGGGGAAAGGGGTTTGAAGCAGTGTTACGCAGCAGCAGTGTTACAATGGGTAAGGGGATATTCCATTTGTGTTACGTAACATTGATTTTTTTTTAACTTTGCTTGAAATAGTTTCTTTTTTGAGTTCTTATACTAAAATATTAAAATATTATCTGAATAATTTGTTTTAAAATATAATTACTTTAAAGTTATTAGTAGTTGTTACAATACATGAAAAATATTTTTCATGAATTTCAATTTTTTTTATTGAATCTGTAAGATAATGAAGAAAATATTCACAGCTGATATATAGTATTTTCTAGAATACAATTAAATTGACGCTGTATGTTCTCACCCATGTACCATCCACAACGACAGCTTGTGCATGACTTGCGATCAGAAATTTTCTTGCCTACGCGTCCATTCTTCACTCAAAACATCCTCAATCTTATTGTTAGGTGCAGTCAGCAAGGACAATTAATTCTGACTTTAATTATCATAAATTTTAATACACAACACAAATAAAATAAATGCATATTTTAAATTCTGTTATAATTTATTTTCACATCTTGCATTTAAAAAGGGTGATGTCACAGGGGTTATGTAATTATTTAGGGGGGTTCAAGTGCATATTACAGAGAAGAGAGGGGGTATTCAAAATATTCCGAATTTGCGTTACCTAATTTACGGATGGCCCCTAAGGAGAAATTATATAAAGTGTTAAATTCAAATCCTGATTTGAAATTTCTCTAAAAATGTAAAAAACATTACTTTTTCTTCTTCATCTTCCTACAACAGTCTAAGACTTGGTCCTTTCCAAGAATTATAACGAGTGTTTCCATCTTCCCCTTGATCTGCCAACTTCCCTTCTTCCCTTCTGCTTTTCATCCCTAGTAATCCTCACGATTCTTTTCTCCTCCATTCTCTCAATATGATCATTCCATTCCTTTCTTTGGTCTGCTATCCTTTCTGTAATGGTCTTAACGTTGCACTCTTCCCTGATGTTTCTGTTTCTTTCCTTATCCAGTAGAATGTGATTTGTAATTTTTCTCAGAACTCTCAGAATTTCTGCGACCTCAAGTTGTTGTTGTGTTTGTTTCGTTTCGCTTCTTAATTCTCCTTCATATGTTAATATTTGTCTAATTACTGATTGATATGTTCTAACCTTCAAATCCTGTTTTAGATGTTTATTATCCCATATTGAGTAGTTGAGACAGCCAGCGATCCTATTACCCTTTATTATTTGTTTTTATTTCTTTCTCACTAAAAACATTCCTTGTGATGAAAAAAAAAAAAATCAACCATTCATAATTTGACCATGATTTAAAATTGCACGGTTTGAAATTAACCATGCAGAATTGGCTCAGATTTTATCTTTGAAGTATGCTCCTATTATGTTTGATGACATTGAAATTATGTCCTGCATTCAGAAATATTTGTTTCTGGTAATAATATGATTTTGACAGAGTGAAATTTAGAAAATTATGTTAATTATTCAGTTACAACAGAAAAAAAAATACACTTCAGTAAAGTTTTATGCAAAATTTTGACAATTTGTATTCGATATTGTGCATGTTTGGCTATTTGATAGTGTCTTTGTATGCATATTTTAGCTTTTGATAGAGCCAGAAAATCCTGCCTCTAAAACATTTAGGTTAAACGCTAATGAGGTGAGACATTTTCATTTTGATGATGTCTTAATATCGAAACAATTTAAAAATAAGAAAGAGGGCATTAAAAAAGGCTTAGACTTGTCTCAATCTATCCATTTTACAAATAAGAAAACTGCATCATCACCATCATCATTAACTAACTAGAAATTAGGTTTTACAGCCTGTTTCTATTGGTTTATTAGAATACTCTTGGTAGATTAGTCTTCCAAGTTTTCCGACTGTTGCCACTTCTTTAGTGCTTCTAACTCCCTTTTGGTTTGTACTTCCTGATTAATTTTATCATTCCGTTGTTGCTCATTCTCTGTAAATTATTGTTCCATCTCCTTTGAGCCTGTTATATCTCTTTTACTAAATCCTTGGTTTTCAATTTCTTTCTGAAGTGTTTATTTCTCACTGTATCTCTTCTTGTGATGTCCATGAGGTGTCTTGGAAATCTCATATGTGCTGTCTGTAGTTTTTGCTTGTCCCTCTCTTTCATTACACATGTTTCAGAGATTTACACAATTCTAGATTTAGCAGCAACATTGTGGGGTTTCAGTTTTGTTTCAAGGCCCATGTCTCTGTCAAAGTGTCTCTTAATTGTTCCACATATTCTATGGTAGTTAATAAGTTTCTATGTCTTCCTGAGTTTGGTTGTATATACTTACAATATTTACGAGGTATAATGTATTTACATGTTCCACTTATTTTCCTTTTATTACTATTTTAGCTCCCTTTGTTCCTTGCCAGGTATTGCTACTTTATTTTCTGAAGTGGTGAGCTTCATGGCCCACTTTTGTCAATTCAAAAACTGCTCTTTGTAAACTATCTTCAGAATCCACTTAAATAGTTTGGTCATCAGCATACAAGATTGTATCTGTCTTCTTGTTTTTTGTGATCTGCATTCCTTGCCTGACTTTGACGTTGAAGAGAATGGATTTACATCCTCGCCTTAAGTCTTTGTTATTGCTGCTGACTTTCTTCTCTCTCTTAACAGTATTTTAATTCTTGAATTCTTGTATAGTCTTTGTATTGCATTGAGCAACTGACCTGAAATTTTCTCCTTTTCTAATATTTCCCAAAGTTTCTGACTATTTACTATGTCATATGCCTTTTCATAAACTATAAATATTATAAATGTTGATGAATTCCTTTCCCTTCTTTTGCCCATCAACATATATAATGTAAAAATAGCATCTTTAGTTCTTTTATCCTTTTGAAATCCACATTGCTCTTCTCCCATGAAATTCTCACATATTTCATTTTGTCTGTTCCCCAGTGTGTTTGCATATAGGTTTGATGATGTTGACAGCAGTGTAATTGTCCTTTCCTAATAATTGTCACAGTCCTTCTTTGAGACTTTCTTAATAATAATATTTTATTGGGTCAAATATACAATCACAATCATGTATGATGAGTCAATATGATGTCTTGGGTGCAGAGAGTGAAGTTACATTATTGTCCAGAAGCAAAACAAGGGACCATCTCAGCATTTGCTCAAAGGACCAGGGAAAATGGGCAAAAAACCTGATCATGATGGGGTCATTGGCCTAGCAATTATATTACAATCCTTGTCACAAATAGATTAAGGTATTTTACATTAGATAATTATTTATAGAAGCAAAATTATTTAAAATTTCAAGATTTGTACTGTTTCATGTTGAAAGTCATCATCATTATCAACACCCTCGGTTTAGGAGCGGTGCTCCTGCCCTGTTAGTAGGTAGTAAAGCAGTATTCCTTCATGTGGTGAAGTGTTTCTTGGTGCCATCTTCTTGTCGGTCTGCCTCTATCCCTCTTGCCATTCAGTCTATAATTTAATGTCACCCGTGGTAGATGTCGTTTGTCCATTCTTTTCATGTGTTTTCTCCATTTCCTTTGGTAATTTTTTGATTTGTTCTGCTATGTTTTGTTTTCAGTTCTTCCCTAATTGTTTCATTTGGAATTTTGTCCCCAACACTGCCGTTAGAAACTTCATCTGAGCTTCTTCTGTGCTTATGGTTTCCTTTATCCCCATCATCAAGTTTCTGAACCATACTTTAGGTTTTGATGTAATATTATGGATTCTCATCATTGTTTCTTTTTTCATATGTCCAAAATGTCTATGCATTGTCTGTCCATTGTTTCTATTATATTTTTGTATTTTTTCTTCTATATCCTTCTAGTTCAATCCAATTGAATTTCAGAGATATTTATAAGTGATAACTTGTTCAATTATTGATTTTCTTTTATTATTTTGGCTCTAAGATGTTCTTTGGTGTAGAAGGCTAGTGTTTTAGTTTTCTGACTTGATATTTTCATTTGGTATTCTATGCTTATTTTGCTTAATTCAAAGGCTCCTTTGTGTAGTGTGTCTTCTGAGTCTGTTATTATAACTTGGAGGTCTGCAAATAATATTGCCACTAATTTCTGGTTGTTTGTTAACTTTATTCCTGCTTGAGTTTTTGTTTCCATGTTTTTGTCGTGTATTTAAGTAAAAGTTAAAGAGTAGTAGTGACAGTGTTCATCCTTGTCTTAGACCCTTGTTAGTCTTCATCAGCTGTTTTGTGCCTTAATCACTTTTAATAACTATTTTGGAATCTTGATACAGGCTCCGTATATTTTTGATTAAATGTTCTGGCACTGTTTCTTTCAGAATTTCCCATATCATGTTTAAAGTAAAAGTAAAATTTACTTGTTATTGACAAGCTGCTACTGCTCCTGCTTATAATAATAATAACAATAATAAAAATAATAATAGTACATGATATCAATTATGGTAACAACTACATATCATTTAACAATATTTGTACATTCAATGTTTAAATCTTGAAATGGTGAGGAGTAGGAGACAGGTCTTTTCTATTTCTACACTTACTTCTACTGCAACACCTGAAATCTGATTGCACATGTGAACATCAGTAACCAAACCTGTTTGCCGTTCTGTTGGAATTGTTTTCTCTATTAGTTTTTGTGTATTAACAGAAATTATTAATGATTATCCTTATCCATTAAGTAATTCTGATATCAACAACTTGTTTTAATAATGTAAAATTCTATATTTTTGAGGTGTATTTATGTTAGGCTATGGTAAACCAGTTAAATAATATTGAATTTGTATATCTGACATCAAATCTTTTTACTTTGTACAAGAATTGGGTAAAAATTAAATTATATTTCTTCTAGGGCCAACTTTCAATAATAACATTCAACTAATCAATAATCAAATTGCAAACTTCCGATTTACCATTGGAAGATTCAGGAGGACACATGTTTTGATGACTGGTGGATGTGAACAAGGTGTATGTTCGGAGAGAAATGAACTGTAAATATATTCAAAGAACTGTTAAGATTAGGTTTGTTTTTCCTCTAGTTGTTGACTGTGCAAAGATATTTTTTTCTTTTGTTTTTATTATTGTTTAATATTGTGAATAAATGTTTTGTTTTGATTTTGAAATTTGAAAATATTTTTTAATTTAATCAAATGGTAAGTTACCATTATTGAAGTCTACGGCGTATACCGTAGAATCATCAGCCTTAAAACAAATAAATGAATAGTTCTGTTGTTTTTATTAGTGAATTTGAAGGAAATTGAAGGAAAAAGATAGAACCGTCTCAATACTCTAAAAATGACTATAACAGTTCTGTAAGCTTATTTTAGTGTTTATTTTCCATTTGTGTACATTGCTGTAGCGCCCAGTAATTGTTTGATCTTGGAATTTAGTTACAAATAAATTTAAAAGCATTATAATCCTTATCATACGCTAAGGTAAGAAGCAGTTTATGAGAAATCATCGACTCAATACCCTGTAAGTTTGCTACCTGGGTGTAGAGAATTTCACCCCAGTGCTTCATCCAACAAATTTCAGAAGAATTAACCGAAGTTTGCAGATTATGACACTCAAAACGGATTATGGCAACAAACATTATAATCACGCATAACTCAAAAAAGACCCATGAAACCAGGGTTGTGTGTTCAGTTGGACATTACTTGAAGCAAATTCTAAGTAGTTTACATCTCATACTATAAGAAGATAATACTAAGCAAGACTGAACCTGTTCAGTTTGTGTGATATGCTAAGTATTTTTCAGTTGAACATTTCCCAGAACAAGTAGATTCTGCCTCAAAGCATTAACATGCTGCAATAAGTGGAACAACATTACATCCCCACACGCTTCCTGTGGACGCAACGAATACTCATTCGAGTCATCTCATGAGTAACCGAGGTCGCGACCGTTTTATAATAACTTATTCGAATTGATACAGTGTACATGATATATTCTTATGATCCGAGATTGCTGAGAATTTACATGAGTCAGTTTTTATTTATTGTTTTAATTCGTTCCGTCTTCATTGACGCAACGCATCTCCAAGACCCTTGCACTTGAGCACTTTGCGCTTGGAGTAATTCTTGCATTAATTTGAGCCCTTGGTGTAATCCTCCATTAACATTATCTTTGTCACGTCTCGCCGCAGTCAGTTGTCAAGAGGACCGCCAGGTAGCATCTCCGCGTACGCGCTTGAGCGTCACTATATATTCTTATTGGCCAGTAAAAAGAGGCGGTAAGAAAAATCGGTTAGAAAAAGTAATTGATTTTTTTACATATACCGCCCTGATTGGGGTATTTTATACTATTGTTCAACACAATTGGTTCTAATTTCACAAGTGGAATAGTCAACAGGAAATAACTCCCGCCCAACTCCAAAATACAAAAGATATTCGAGTGAACACCTACGTAGAATGCGAATCGCAAACTGATAGTCTTGCTGTCACTCAACGCGGGATCCATAATACAAAAAATCAGTACGTTCATGTGGACGTACGTTCATAAAATTGGGTTTGTATCAATATAGACATTTTTAATTAAAAACACCTAGCCTGAACACCCTTCGTATCTCTTTAAACCCAATTTTCATAGTTATACATTATATTATACTCGTACATTATATTCATCCATAGAAAAACAATTTGGCCTACGTAAAATTTGGTATTTCAATTTTGAAAAATATCGGTATCTAATAACTAGGAATTAACAGTATAATTCAAGTTGGCTTTGTCTAAAATATTACTCAACCAATCATCGCTACAATATAACTACATGGAAGACACACGTGATGAACTATCGCACATGGTGATACCCTCAATTTTGGTGCTTTTATATTAACACGTATCTCAATTAATAAAAAATCATTCTTAATCAATCTTAATTCTCGACATCCACACTGTGTTAATGTTAATAAGATAATGATAAGAGTCGATCTCGGCCTTTTCCTCGTTAGATGATATGGTGAAAGAAGTGTTACATCCGTTATTTGTCCTTTGACAGATAAAGCGCAAAAGGTTACAAGCTCTTACTTCTATTTCAAAAGTGTCAATACCGCGGATCGTCATATTAACAGATATGTCCCAATGTCATACGTCAACTGACTGCAGTATGTTTATCTTCTGGTTGCAGCATCAGTTGTATTCTGATTATTTTGAATTGATAATGTTTTCATCGCAATATCTCAACGAATTTTAGACATATATGTATTGCAACTTTATAATATGTATCGCATTATCTTGCTTAGACAATAGAAATGGTATATCACAATTTATTTTACAGCGAAGGAATACTATTATGAATCTACATGTGCCCCAATAACTATACGACGCCATACCCCTGGAACGCTGTGCGGCTGCGCTTATCTGACTGACTTCGGCGTCATGTTCTAAGAAAAGCTTCCTCAATTGTGCATATCATGCCTTTCCTGCCTTCATTAGCAGAGTTTCGCCCACTTCCTCTACTGAATTAGGATCAGATTTGTGTCGCGGAGGAGCTTCGTAATCTGGTGATGACCTGTGTCAGTAGCGAAATAGAGCGCTGTCAAGTGTTCCTTGCTTTTTTGTCTGACGTCTGCGCCATGTTCTAAGAGGAGTTCTGTAGATTGCGAATCTCCCGCCCATGACGCCATCATTAGCGGAGTTTTGCCCTCTTCATCTACTGTAGTGGGATCAGCTTTGCATTGAGGAGAAGCTTCGTAATCTGGTGATGACCCCACACAGTAGCGTAATGGAGCGCTGTCAAGTGTTTCTTGTTTTTTGACAGATGTCGGCGCCATGTTCTAAGAGGAGTTCTGTAGATTGCGAATCTCCCACACTAGCTGCCATCATCAGCGGAGTTTGGCCCTCTTCATCTACTACATTGGGATCAGCTTTGCTTTCGAGGAGAAGCTTCGTAATCTGGTGATGACCCCATAGAGTAGCGTAATGGAGCGCTGTCCAGTGTTTCTTGCACTTCTGTCTGACGTCGGCGCCATGTTGTAAGAGGAGCTCCGTGGATTGCGCATCACCCGCCCATGACGCAATCATCAGCGGAGTTTGGCCCTCTTCATCTACTACATTGGGATCAGCTTTGCTTTCAAGGATGCGCTTCGTAATCTGGTGATGACCCCATAGAGTAGCGTAATAGAGCGCTGTTTTGTGTTTCTTGTTCTTTTGACTGAAGTCGGCGCCATGTTCTAAGAGCAGCTCAGTTGATTGCGCATCTCCCACGCTGGCTGTGTTCATAAGCGGAGTTTCGCCCTCATCATCAGCTGCATTAACATCAGCTTTGCTTTCGAGGAGGAGCTTCGTAATCTGGTGATAACCCTTTCCAGTAGCGTAATGTAGAGCTGTCCTGTGTTTCTTGCTCTTTTGTCTGACGTCGGCGCCATGTTGTAAGAGGAGCTCCGTGGATTGCGCATCACCCGCCCATGACGCCATCATTAGCGGGGTTTTGCCCTCTTCATCTACTGCATTGGGATCAGCTTTGCTTTCGAGGAGAAGCTTCGTAATCTGGTGATGACCCCATAGAGTAGCGTAATGGAGCGCTGTTCTGTGTTTCTTGCTCTTTTGTCTGAAGTCGGCGCCATGTTCTAAGAGCAGCTCCGTGACTTGCGCATCTCCCACTCTGGCTGTGTTCATCAGCGGAGTTTCGCCCTCATCATCTGCTGCATTAACATCAGCTATGCTTTCAAGGAGAAGCTTCGTAATATGGGGATGACCAAACATAGTAGCGTAATGGAGCGCTGTCCTGTGTTTCTTGTTCTTTTGTCTGACGTCGGCGCCATGTTCTAAGAGAAGCTCCGTGGATTGCTCATCTCCCGCCCATGACGCCATCATTAGTGGAGTTTGGCCCTCTTCATCTACTACATTGAAATCAGCCTTGCTTTCGAGGAGAAGCTTCGTAATCTGGTGATGACCCCTGTAAGTACCCTAATGGAGCGCTGTCCTGTGTTTCTTGCTCTTTTCTCTGAAGTCGGCGCTATGTTCTAAGAGCAGCTCCGTGGATTGCGCATCTCCCGCCCGTGACGCCATCATTAGCGGAGTTTTGCCCTCTTCATCTACTGCATTGGGATCAGCTTTGCTTTCGAGGAGCAGCTTCGTAATCTGGGGATGACGAAACGTTGTAGCGTAATGGAGCGCTGTCCAGTGTATATTGCACTTCTGTCTGACGTCGGCGCCATGCTCTAAGAGGAGCTCCGTGGATTGCGCATCTCCCGCCCTTGACGCGATCATTAGCGGAGTTTTGCCCTCTTCATCGACGGCATTGAGATCAGCTTTGCTTTCGAGGAGAAGCTTCGTAATCTGGTGATGACCCCTGTCAGTAGCGTAATGGAGCGCTGTTATGTTATTTATGTTCTTTCGACAGACGTCGGCGCCATGTTCTAAGAGGAGCTCCGTGGATTGCGCATCACCCGACCATGACGCCGCCATTAGCGGAGTTTCGCCTTCTTCAGCTACTGCATTAACATCAGCTTTGCTTTCGAGGAGCAGCTTCGTAATCTGGGGATGACCAAACGTTGTAGCGTAATGGAGCGCTGTCCAGTGTATATTGCACTCCTGTCTGACGTCGGCGCCATGTTCTAAGAGGAGCTCCGTGGATTGCGCATCTCCCGCCCTTGACGCGATCATTAGCGGAGTTTTGCCCTCTTCATCGACGGCATTGAGATCAGCTTTGCTTTCGAGGAGAAGCTTCGTAATCTGGTGATGACCCCTGTCAGTAGCGTAATGGAGCGCTGTTGTGTTATTTATGTTCTTTTGACAGACGTCGGCGCCATGTTCTAAGAGGAGCTCCGTGGATTGCGCATCACCCGCCCATGACGCCATCATTAGCGGAGTTTCGCCCTCTTCATCTGCGGAATTAACATCAGCTTTGCTTTTGAGGAGGAGCTTCGTAATCTGGTGATGACTCAGCGTTGTAGCGTAATGGAGCGCTGTCCAGTGTTTCTTGTTCTTTTGTCTGACGTCCGCACCACGTTCTAAGAGGTGCTCCGTGGATTGTGCATCTCCCACTCTGACTGCCTTCATCAGCGGAGTTTCGCCCTCTTCATCTGCTGCATTAACATCAGCTTTGCTTTCGAGGAGAAGCTTCGTAATCTGGTGATGACCCCACACCGTCGCGTAATGTAGCGCTGTCCAGTGTTCCTTGCTCTTTTGATTGACGTCGGCGCCATGTTCTAAGAGGAGCTCTGTGGATTGCGCATCTCCCTCCCTGGCTGCCTTCATCAGCGGAGTTTCGCCATCTTCATCTGCTGCATTAACATAAGCTTTGCTTTCGAGGAGGCGCTCCATAATCAGGTGATGACCCCATAGAGTAGCGTAATGGAGAGCGGTCCATTGTTCCTTGCTCTTTTGATTGATGTTGGCGCCATGTTGTAAGAGGAGCTCTGTGGATTGCAAATCTCCCACACTGGCTGCCTCCATCAGCGGAGTTTTGCCCTCTTCATCTGCTGTATTGGGATCAGCTTTGCTTCCTAGGAGAAGCTTCGTAATCTGGTGATGACCCCTATCAGTAGCGTAATGGAGCGCTGTCCTGTGTTTCTTGCTCTTTTGATTGACGTCGGCGCCATGTTCTAAGAGGAACTCCGTAAATTGCGCGTCTCCCTCCCTGGCTGCCTTCATCAGCGGAGTTTCGCCATCTTCATCTGCTGCATTAACATCAGCTTTGCTTTCGAGGAGAAGCTTCGTAATCTGGTGATGACCCCACACCGTCGCGTAATGTAGCGCTGTCCAGTGTTCCTTGCTCTTTTGATTGACGTCGGCGCCATGTTCTAAGAGGAGCTCTGTGGATTGCGCATCTCCCTCCCTGGCTGCCTTCATCAGCGGAGTTTCGCCATCTTCATCTGCTGCATTAACATAAGCTTTGCTTTCGAGGAGGCGCTCCATAATCAGGTGATGACCCCATAGAGTAGCGTAATGGAGAGCGGTCCATTGTTCCTTGCTCTTTTGATTGATGTTGGCGCCATGTTGTAAGAGGAGCTCTGTGGATTGCAAATCTCCCATACTGGCTGCCTCCATCAGCGGAGTTTTGCCCTCTTCATCTGCTGTATTGGGATCAGCTTTGCTTCCTAGGAGAAGCTTCGTAATCTGGTGATGACCCCTATCAGTAGCGTAATGGAGCGCTGTCCTGTGTTTCTTGCTCTTTTGATTGACGTCGGCGCCATGTTCTAAGAGGAACTCCGTAAATTGCGCGTCTCCCTCCCTGGCTGCCTTCATCAGCGGACTTTCGCCCTCTTCATGTGCTGCATTGGGATCAGCTATGCTTTCGAGGAAGCGCTCCGAAATCTGATGATGACCCCATAGAGTAGCGTAATTGAACGCTGTCCAGTTTTCCTTGCTCTTTTGATTGACGTCGGCGCCATGTTGTAAGAGGAGCTCCGTGGATTGCTCATCTCCGTCCCTGGCTGCCTTCATCAGCGGAGTTTGGCCCCTTTCATCTGCTGCATTAACATCAGCTTTGCTTTCGAGGAGAAGCTTCGTAATCTGGTGATGACCCCACACAGTCGCGTAATGGAGCGCTGTCCAGTGTTCCTTGCTCTTTTGATTGATGTCGGCGCCATGTTGTAAGAGGAACTCCGTGAATTGCGCATCTCCCTCTCTGGCTGCCTTCATCAGCGGAGTTTCGCCCTCTTCATCTGCTGCATTGGGATCAGCTTTGCTTTCGAGGAGAAGCTTCGTAATCTGTTGATGACCCCTATCAGTAGCGTAATTGAGAGCTGTCCAGGGTTCCTTGCTCATTTGATTGACGTCGGCGCCATGTTGTAAGAGGAGTTCCGTGGATTGCGCATCTCCCTCCCAGGCTGCCTTCATCAGTGGAGTTTCGCCCTCTTCATCTGCTGCATTAACATCAGCTTTGCTTTCGAGGAGAAGCTTCGTAATCTGGTGATGACCCCACGCCGTCGCGTAATGGAGCGCTGTCCAGTGTTCCTTGTTCTTTTGATTGATATCGGCGCCATGTTGTAAGAGGAACTCCGTGGATTGCGCATCTCCCTCCCTGGCTGCCTTCATCAAAGGAGTTTCGCCCTCTTCATCTGCTGCATTAACATCAGCTTTGCTTTCGAGGAGGCGCTTCGTAATCTGGTGATGACCACATTCAATAGCGTAATGGAGCGCTTTCCAGAGTTTCTTGCTCTTTTGATTGACGTCGGCGCCATTTTCTAAGAGGAGCTCCGTGGATTGCGCATCTCCCTCCCTGGCTGCCTTCATCAGCGGAGTTTCGCCCTCTTCATCTGCTGCATTAACATCAGCTTTGCTTTCGAGGAGGCGCTCCATAATCAGGTGTTCACCCCATAGAGTAGCGTAATGGAGAGCTGTCCAGTGTTCCTTGCTCTTTTGATTGACGTCGGCGCCATGTTGTAAGAGGAACTCCGTGGATTGCGCATCTCCCTCTCTGGCTGCCTTCATCAGCGGTGTTTCGCCCTCTTCATCTGCTGCATTGGGATCAGCTTTGCTTCCGAGGAGAAGCTTCGTAATCTGGTGATGACCCCACATAGTAGCGTAATGGAGCGCTGTCCTGTGTTTCTTGCTCTTTTGATTGACGTCGGCGCCATGTTGTAAGAGGTGCTCCGTGGATTGCGCATCACCCGACCATAACGCCTTCATCAGGGGAGTTTCGCCCTCTTCATCTGCTGCATTGGGATCAGCTTTGCTTTCGAGGAGGCGCTCCGTAATCTGGTGATAACCCCATTGAGTAGCGTAATGGAGCGCTGTCCAGTGTTTCTTGCTCTTTTGACAGACGTCGGCGCCATGTTCTAAGAGAAGCTCCGTGGATTGCGCATCTCCCTCCCTTGACGCCATCATTAGCGGAGTTTTGCCCTCTTCATCCACTGCATTGGGATCAGCTTTGATTTCGAGGAGAAGCTTCGTAATCTGGTGATCACCGATTCCAGGAGCGTAATGGAGCGCTGTCCTGTGTGTCTTGCTCTTTTGTCTGACGTCGGCGCCATGTTCTAAGAGAAGCTCCGTGGATTGCGCATCTCCCGCCCTGGCTGCCTTCATCAGCGGAGTTTCGCCCTCTTCATCTACTGCATTGGGATCAGCTTTGCTTCCGAGGAGAAGCTTCGTAATCTGGTGATGACCCCATTGAGTAGCGTAATGGAGCGCTGTCCAGTGTTTCTTGCTCTTTTGACAGACGTCGGCGCCATGTTCTAAGAGAAGCTCCGTGGATTGCGCATCATCCGCCCCTGACGCCATCATTAGCGGAGTTACGCCTTCTTCATTTACTGCATTGATATCAGCTTTGCTTTCGAGGAGAAGCTTCGTAATCTGCTGATGACCACTTCCAGTAGCGTAATGGAGCGCTGTATTGTTTTTCTCGTCCCTTTGACTGACGCAGAGTGATCTTCCTTTTTTCTTAAAAATAGTCTCCATTATCTGCGAAAAGAATGATAAGATGTACAGTGTATAAATGCGATTTTGCATTTGATATTTAATTAGGATTATCTGTGAGTTTAAATTACTATTTATTAAATAATAATTACTGTGCTTGTTGAGAATGTTCTAATAAGAAGATTGTAAATGCTTTTCTTGTAATAACAGAGGTTAAGAAAATGTCACTTCATTTCATTGCGACATGAATCATCTCTAGCGGTCCGGTTAATGCAAGTAACCGCATTTTTACAAAATATTGCGTTAAGACACGTAGATACCAAAGAGTGTATCATTGTGTAGTATTTAAGTACTAGACGGTGGTGACTTTTGTGTCGTTTTCACTTTCGAATATACAGAAATCCCTACGTACTTCTATGTAAAATACGTAGTGAAGAGAAAGTAATGTGTAATACTGCATGAAATCGATTTTGACATTTATGAAAACATCCTTTTTGTGGCCCCCGTTATCGATAACCTTTATTTTCCAAACTGCCATCCAATTCCTATACACTGCCATCCAACGACACTAGCTTCTAGACTATTCTTAGGAATTTTACAAAAACAATATTCTCATTTCTTTCTGGATTGCGTTGAGGCCCTACGAAATTCAAACGATTTCATTGAATGTGGTGAGTATTTTACATAAAACCTCTGAGACAAGTGAATCATTTTTCAAAAATGATTAATTTTTGTTTAAAATTCAAGAAAGAAGTGATATATATGTAAAGAAAATATATTTTCTTTGTTCTAAACATGTGATTCCCACCCTTGGCGTGTGGTTAAGATTGGTTACGCGTAGTTGAAACTAAGGACTGCCAGAGGGAATGTGTGGGACGATTGTTGAAAAATATTGAAATTTAAGTTATTAAAGTAAGTGTAAACAGAGAAGCTGTTAGTCAGCTTTAATTGTCGTTTCTCTGTTTACAGGTAAGTTTACAATTTGTTTAGGTCAAATAGTCTTTGTTAATAATGTTAATGTTATAATATTATATTAAATAATGTTAATAGACTTTGTAAATGATTGTTCATGAAAAGGAATAAAACTCTGTTTACAGGGAAACAAATTTAGCTTATCACTAACCTACATAATCAATTGTCTTATAAAACGACATTTTTTATTATAATGCCGCGACGATTGCAATTCACATTCCAATATCTGGCATCGCCGAAGGACAAGAAGACAAGTCTTCCTGCCATAACCTCAATTGTAACAGAGGATAACAAGCAATATGTGTTGCCACAGGAAATGAGGTTAGTAACTGAACATCCAGAACTGTTGAAGACGGATGTTTTTAAAAGAGTGAAAAATAGTTTGACTCAACGAGGCCAAAATAGAACAGTATGGATCACTCTAACAAAAGAAATGGCTCAAACATACATGGATGAAGAAGGTAATATAATGTTTAATGACTTGTATTTAGAAGAAATAATAAAAACAGATGTATTAGAATCCATCGATAAAAAGGATAGTCAACTTAATTTAAAACAAATAACAGATAAGTTTATGATTGAAAAGTTTACATCTAAACATTCAAATGCAATCCAGTGGCTAGATACATTTGAGAAAGAATATAAACGATTTGACATCAATGAAGGTAGTACAATGATAGAGATTTTGAGACTATTCCAGGACAAGTCTTGTTTAGATTGGTATTCAGCAACTCTCATAATATTGACAGTAGAAGCTAAATGATCTCGATGGAAAGAGTGGTTTTTAGAGTCCTTTGCAGACAAAGGATGGTGTACAGGTATGTATGCTGTATATTATAAACATAAAGAAGGTTCATTGACTGAATATGCTATGAGGAAAGAAAAGTTATTGCTAAATATGGACAATGCAATTAGTTCAAAGACCCTAGTGTTGCTTATAGCAGCAGGATTACCTGAATTTGTCAGAAATAAAATAGATAAAGAAAAGTGTGAGGACTCTACTACATTATTGCATGAATTCAGAAAATGTGAATATTTAGTGAATCAAAATAGTTTTGGAAAACTGAAAGAACATAAACATGATACAACAAAAAAAGAAATTTGAAGAAAAAAAGCCATGTAAAAATTGTGAAAACTTGAATAAAGGTATTAGATATCATTCTGAAGACTCATGTTGGTTTAAGAAGAAAGACAGAAATTCAAGTAGCCCGATAGGAAGCAACTCGGTCGTAGAAGTAAATCTAAATACAGAAGCAAAAAACGAGTTATCACACCATTGATTAAAGTCAAAATATTATAAGACAAATTAGAAGTTAATGGAACATACGATCCAGGTTCCCAAGTCTCTTGAATAAATCCAAAATTAGTTAAGATAAAGAACAATACACAAGATGTAAATAAAATATTTTTAAAGACAGTGTGACACATACAAAAGGTTTGGTAACTATGAAAATAAAAATCTTTGACATGGAGGAATATATGGATATATTCATTTTAGCAACTGACGATTTTGAAGATTTTCTCATAGGATTAGACAATCAAAAAATTTAAATTAATTCAAGATGAGAATTTACAAATATCCCAAAAGAAAATAATAGATCATGAAGATAATAAAACTAATCAGTGTTTAGTAAATTTTAATGAACACATAGATGAAGATGAATTTCAGATCAAGCTGGAACATCTCACTAATAAAAAGAAAATGAAGATAGAAAAATTAATTGAAAAATATAAGACTGTATTTGCAAAAGACAAATATGATATTGGTACAGTAAAGAATTATGAAGCAAGAATCGACTTGATAGTAAACAAATATTGTAGTAAAATAACATACAGATGCTCAATAGAAGATAAAAAGGCAATAGAAACGCAAGTGGCAAAGTTATTAGAAAACAATTTGATTGAAGAATCTTACAGCCCCTTTGCAGCACCAGTGACATTGGCGTATAAAAGGGAAGAAGGAAAAAAAATCGTCTCTGCATTGACTTTAGAGACCTCAACAAGATTATTGTACCACAAGCACAACCATTTCCCCTTATTGATGACCTGATAATCAAAACTAGAAACTGCAAATATTTTACAGCACTAGATATCAACTCTGCCGTTTGGTCAATTCCACTCCGCATCGATGACAAAACAAAAACTGGTTTCGTAACGCAAGAAGGACACTATCAATGGACGTGTTTACCATTTGGTCTGAAAACGTCTCCAGCAATATTCCAAAGGATTCTGAGTAGCATATTAAAGAAACATAAATTAACAGAATTTACAGAAAATTATATTGACGATATATTGATTTATTCACCAACGTTTGAAGATCACATCAGACATATAGAACAGGTATTAGAAGCAATCATACAAGAAGGATTTAGATTAAAATTCAAAAAATGCTCATTCGCTTCGAACTCAGTAAAATACTTAGGGCACATTATAGAAAACAACACAGTAAAACCAATCAAAGATAATCTAATCTCAATTCAGAATTTTCCAACGCCCAAAACGCAAAACAATATCAGACAATTTTTGGGAAAGATCAACTTTTACCATGAATATATACCAAATAGCTCAATAATATTAGACCCATTACATAGACTATTGAGAAAAGAAGTCAAATTCATATGGTCAGAAGAATGTGAGAAGTCTTTTACGGAAATAAAGAATTTATTATG
Source organism: Gryllus longicercus (assembly GCA_038098605.1). Classification (NCBI taxonomy): domain Eukaryota; kingdom Metazoa; phylum Arthropoda; class Insecta; order Orthoptera; family Gryllidae; genus Gryllus; species Gryllus longicercus. The sequence continues at coordinate 1,708,968 of JAZDUA010000039.1, read as the reverse complement.
TTCTCAACCAGTTTTAGAAATATTTGATAAAGATCTACCAATAAAAATTTACACTGATGCATCGTAGAAGGAATTGGAGCCATATTAAAGCAAGTACAAATAAATGGACAAGAAAAACCAGTAGCATATTTCTCAAAAAAGTTGAATGAAGCTCAAAAAAGGAAAAAGGCAATATATCTAGAATGTCTGGCAATCAAAGAAGCAGTAAAATAATGGCAACACTGGTTGATTGGAAAAAATTTTGAGGTGTACTCGGATCACAAACCGCTTGAAAATCTGAACATAAAAGCGAGAACTGATGAAGAATTAGGTGAATTAACCTATTATCTGTCACAATATGACTTCCAAATAAAATATGTACCGGGTAAAGATAACGCTGAAGCGGACTGCTTAAGCCGAAATCCGGTATTAGAACCAATTGAAAACACTGATGAGGCTCTAACAATAGTAAACCTGTTACAAATAGATGAAATAAGAACAGATCAAGAACACAATGAAATAATACACAAAATGAAACCAAGGCTAATAAGAAAGAACGGAATATTTTATAAGAAAATCAGAAATAAGAAAAAGTATCTTGTCAGAAGAATTCAGCATCAAATTGATGAGAGATATACACAGGGAATGGTGCCATACAGGCATTAGACAAACTATGAACAGGATATGCCCTTACTTTACATCAAAGAATCTGACAGACAATATAAAAAAAAATATGTAAAACTTGTGACATATGTATAAAAAATAAAACAAGAGGCCAAGGAAAATTTGGATTAATGTCTCACTTGGGACCAGCTAGTGAACCATATGAAATTATGTCTATAGACACCATTGGAGGATTTGGAGGACAAAGATCAACAAAAAAATACCTTCACTTATTGGTCGACCACTACACACGTTACGCATTTATTTTAACATCAAAGACACAGAACGCCATTGATTTTATCAAGCTCGTTCAGAACGTGTCAACAACAACAAATTGGCATTATAATAACGGACCAATATCCAGAGATAAATTCAAAAGAATTTAAAGAATTTCTGAAAGAAAAAAACATTAAACTAATATTTACAGCGGTTAATGCACCATTTTCAAACGGCCTGAACGAGAGACTGAGTCTAGTCAATAAAATCATATGTAAAATAAATGAAACTGAACAAAAAAGAGCTTGGACAACGATTGCTAGAGAATGTGTAAATAGATATAATAAGATAGAACATTCCGTCACTGGTTTTGCTCCAGAATATTTATTAAATGGCACGGACACGAGTGTCATACCAGAAGAACTAAAGAAACAGACAGAAAAACAAAGATGACTGGATCCATGATAGAAACTTAGCTTTGGAAAGGTCCATAAGATCGCATAATTACAATAAAAAACTGTATGACAAAAACAGAAAACATTATGAATATAATGTCGGAGACATGGTATATATAGAATACGGAAATAGACTGAATAGGAAAAAGCTTGACTATTTGAGAGTTGGACCATTTGAAATAATAGAAAAAGTATCAAACTCCCCATACAAAATCAAGTCAAATAGAAAGTCAGATACAAGTTTATTCCATATATCAAAACTCATACCAATAGAAGAGGGAGGCAAAAAAAAAGAATAAAGAATATACCTGACATTACAGTACACTTTCAAGTCAATTGACAATTTCAAGTCAGCGTGTTTAGTCACGTAGCTCAAGAGTAAAAAGCGTTTAAAAAAATTTTGTGACTATCACAAAATGCGGAAATATAACTGCCAAAGAATATTGAATAATTACATCAAATATTTTTAAGGAAGTGTAAATTGACTGAAGAAATGCCCCCTCCCCGGTGACTAGTTGGCGCCGGCCCGCGAATCAGGCACTGGCGTAGCAAAATAGTACCGGAAGAAGGGTTTTGGACTGCCCTGATTTAAAGCAGTTGTTTGCTACGAGCCGCGGTGGTCGGAAACGCACTGTGTCTATGGGTGTAAAAGGGGCCCCAATGATCACAAACGAAATTCCCGTGGTTCCTGCGAGAGCCGCTCCTCAAAACTGAAGGAAGCCTCCCACCCCACAGCCCTTTTCTCCATAACTGATATTTCTAGCACGCTTTCTGACAAGCTAAGTTAACAGAATTCCGAAGCTCCCAGTTCCGTAATCCCTTACGTCGTGCAATAAATCAATCACAGAGACAACAGGTAGTTGATATCCCCTGACGTTTCCATGCAACGGATATTCCACCAGGAAATACGACTTTGACTTACTCCAGGGCAATTTAGCTTTGCTGCTGTGAATACAAGATTTCGGATGTCGATGTGAGTGACGAAGTGGTCGGGGTCGGCGCCCCCTTGCAGCAGTCGCTCCGCCGCCTCGAGGTGGCCGCAGGCACTGGCGTACCGCAGCGCCGTCCAGCCCAGCAGCGCGTCCCTGCGCCCGGGGTCGCAGCCCTTGGCGCGCAGCGCGCCCACGGCGTCGGCGCGGCCCAGCGACGCCGCCTGCACCAGCGCCGTGCGGCCGAAGCGGTCGCTCTCGTCGGGGTCGCCTCCAGCCTCCAGCGCCGCCTCCAGCGCGCCCTCGCTGCCCTCCAGCACGGCCCGGTGCAGCGGGAGGCCGTCCGACAGCATGTGCTCCAGGATGTGCCTCACCCCCACGCCCACATCGCGGTTCAGGAGGCGAAGCCACACCTCCTTTGCAACCTCGGACCCTTTCTCTTGGTTTTCCAACAGCCAACTCGCCGCAAAGTACTCGATGAAGGTGTAATGCAGGAAATGCGGCATATCATCTTTACCTTCTCCTAACCATAGGATTCCGGTTTTCTCTTTGATCAGAGTATGTCTGTTTTTGTCTAGGTAGTCTCTGAATGGTGAGGAGTCTACTGTGCTGAATGTACCATCGGATACCTGCAAAGCAACGTCGGTCTTATATGATGTTTCTGTACTGACGATGTATACTCGGCAAAACTTATAAAAGTACTTATTTTAGATGTGTAATCCATTGTATTTTTTACATATGAAATTATATGAATTCGTGCTTCTAATAAGTCATAATAACGCAGTATTCTTTTGAATTGAAACAGTTTATAAATTATACAAAGATACGCGTTAGAACAATTTATGAGCGAAATATCCTAGTGTTTAGACACATTTAGTAAAATATGTTTTAACGAATATTTGGAAGAAAGTAGCATCCCATAAAACAAACAAAAATTAGTATTGATAACACATGCGTGGATTATGCGGTAATGAGTTTACGAGTTTTTACTGTACTTAAGCGGACGAGCCGGAAATATAACTGTCCCAAATGGTTTCTAACCTAAGTTTTCTAGCAGATATTCTCCAAAGGCGTCGTTAACCGAATTCCTTTTCTGCGCTCTGTGAAGTCACAGAGGATAAGCAAATTCGAGAGAATTCTAGTCTTGCGGGTTGCTGGTTGGGTGACCGACAAGGAACTCCGGTATATAAATACGTCGAGCCCTTAGCTGAAGGGTTAAAGGAACTGACTAACCACGACGTGACGAAAGTTGACGAAGATAGTAATTACTTCCCATTAGTAACGGAGATTACTCCAGGGAATGAACTCCACGCCTAACTGTTGTAAACACGCCTAGTCGTATCTCGTTTTTCCCAGTGTCGTGTCCACCGCCAACGCCAACACAGGCGTTATTCTTTTGTCACTTTGTATTCAGCTAAAGTTATGTTAAAATAAAGATCGGTTTGTTAAACGAGAAATGTGACTTTAATAATACCTGCACGAACACAACACTAACAAGGGTTAAAAAGATACGTTGCGTCAACCACGATGCAAAGAAAAACAAAAAACTAACAATTATAGCGTTTAACCATTCTAACATCCGTGACCGCTTTTCTCGGGCACCAGTCGCAGAAATAATAGTTATCTACGCACCAAGGGTGTTATAAGGGTTCTAAAGATCGAGCGGCGACAAAAAGCCCGAATGCATTTTGCCGCACGAGATCATTAGAATCAGTTAACGCCCGATTTAATTTTACATAATTTTATTGATTCGGATTTACTTCTTTACTAATTAACTGGTTGTAAACTTAACTCGCTTCGTCATTTCGTATTTCCCTCCCATAATAATTTTCTCCACAAGAGATCAACTGTTAACAAAAACTGTTTTCATATTTTCCACATAATTACGGTCTTCTCAATCCTGGTAAGTTATGCAGTGTATATCGAGATCCGTATCGAAGGCAATAACAAGCATTAACGTGTCAGTAACAAATAAAAGTTGTTTGACTTCCAAATGCTACTTAACAAATATACTACTGTGCAGTAGGGTGTTTCACTTTTCCAAAGATGTGATTATCATAGGACTTTGATTATGCACCGAGTCTTAGCGATGAAAAAGTCTTATATGTAAAATTTCAAGATCGGATATTATTTAGTTGGCACACATTGATCACTTTTATCTGAAACTAGTGAAATTTCTAATATTGTAGTGCTATGCTAATGGGCTTCTCATGTACTTCTTTCACCTTTTGCAAGTAATTGAACTATAAAAAGGCAACTAAACGGAAAATTTAGTTGCTATTGATGTTTAAGAGCTCGGCTGCCTTCAAAAGAACAAGTACTTTTAATTTTTATTTATCATTACAAAGAAATGAAAAACATTTCGGAAGCTTCTATATTTAATAAAGAAAGTATCCTTGCTAAAAAGGAAGAAGAACATTCGTGCTGGTGTACAGAAGCTGCACAGAAGAAGACGAGAGACATGGATAAAGCAAATACGAACCGGCAGATTTGGAATCATCTCGTCGAGTTATTTGTCATTTCCCGTAAAAATTTGATGAAAATCACTGGCATATACATGAAAGGATTTAAAGAATTATTTAAGCCAGAAAGAGAAGGTGTGAGTTCGTCAGTGAGTAGAGTAGCTAAGATGTTCGCTTTGAAAATAATAACAAAGTATAAAAAATGAAACATATGGTCATATAAGAACAAAGATTACAAAGTTATCGCTGAAATAAATACGAGAGTTGTGCAAGAAAAATCATCTTCATTATCATAGTAAAGAGTTTGAATTTCTGCCTCCAGGAACGACAAAAATACGTAGAAATCCTAGTCCTAGTTTAAAACCTCTTGATCAGACCACACTACTTGGGATCGAGAACAGCTCTCCATTCGACAAGCAAGCGCTTCATCATAATTGCAAAGAAGTTTAGCCACAATGTTTAAAAAATTCCCGTGTCTCCAGCTACCGTTAATCAAGCTAAGCTAATAAATGGCACAGAAAATCGAAGAGTCACTCTCTGAAAATCCGCCTCATTTGATATTGCATTTGGGATAATAAATTGCCCTCGATGCCCCATGGAGTTTCAAAACCTTTGAAGATGGTGTTGCAGTTGCAGTGACTGGAAAAGATTCTGAGCATTTCTTTGGCATACATGTTGCCATGAAAGTAAGGGTACTGGTAAGCCAATGGCTGAAATAGTTATTCGGGAAGTGGACCGATTTGGACTATGTTTGCTAATGCGCGTATAATACTTGTTTTGCCTATCATAATACCTATTATTCTCAGTGTCTAGTTTTAATATTATTTTAAGTTTTCCCAATAAACGTTATTAATACTGAGAAACGTGTTTTGCCTACTTTTACAAAACTGATCAAAGTGTGCCACCTCCAAACATTATTTAATGTTTTTGAAACCGGGCGTTATTATCTCTCTCTCTCTCTCTCTCTCTCTCTCTCTCTATATATATATATATATATATATATATATATATATAGATAGATAGATAGATAGATAGATAGATATCCATCCCTCAAATTACTGAATCTTGAGGCAAAAGCAAAGTTGGCAAACATTTTACATTCTTTTCTCTTAAAAATTGAAACACCCTACTGTGCAGTACGAGAAATATCGCGTAGGTTCTGAAAATATAGGGTGTATCACTAATATTACATCATTTCATTAACTCACAAGTACAAACATAGCGCAGTTTTGGTGGATCTCCTCAAAGTTGTCTGCAAATGGCAGAATTGTATAATTTGCATCCTTCAGTCCAAAACGTATCTTAAACAAGTCTCTCTTCCTCTCCACGAAGCGACGGTAGAGCTGGTAGAGACTGATGCCGGTGTGCGGTAGCAAGCTGACCTCTGTGTCAAGGGCCTGTGCCGCCTGCGTTGCATACGCCTCCGCCGCCATCTGCGCGTGCAGCGGGACGTCCAGCAGGCTGCGTTGGCCCCGCCCCGCTGCACCGTGCAGAGCTGCCACCATCTCAGCGGCGAGGCTCTCGAACGCCGCAGGGGGGCGCTTGCGTGGGTCCACAGACGACCAGTGTCCACAGAGGTGGTTCTTCTGCTCGTCTTCGGAGAACGGGCGAAGGGTAGATGTCGCGCAACGTAGCGCCTTAGAAAGAGCAATCTCAACCTGTAAAGAAAATTAAGTTTAAAGGTTTTCACATTCGAGTAAGCTCCATTAATCATTTATTATAATTCTTTTTTTATTATATCAAAAAACAGACATTTCAAATTTCTTAAATATCTATTGGTGTTTCGGAATACCAATGCATACTGAAGAAATAAATTGTTTGCGGGATCATTTTACGATGAAATTTAGCAATATTAATCCTATTATACAGAGAGGAATAAAAATAAGGAAATTATTTAGTTTTATTAAAAATAAAACAGTTATATATTCAAGTTTCAAGAATTATTTAATAGATTTTTAACCATGAATATTATATGTATAGTAAACGCTTCTATCGGTACTTCTTACAATAAAAAATGTATTCTTCCACTTTTGTGGAAAAATCTCTAAATTTTATTTTCAAGTCATATCGAAATATACCATAAAATATTTTTATTTCACTTTCATCCGAACTTTATTCTTATATGAAATTATAAAAGGAACAAGAAAGAGGCAATTTCTGGAAAGTTGAAAACATTTTCTTACCTCCGGGCGTGATGAGACCCACACGAGCTTCACTTTTGTCTCCAGCAACATCTCCAAGAGTCGGACGAGCTTGTCCTTGTAGGATGGGCAAATCTCGTCCACGCCGTCGATGAAGACTGCCATGTCCCCCGACTCGTAAAGGGCAGCCTTGAGGAACCTCTGCGTGGACTCAGCCGAACTCGACGCCGAAGCCGCGACACCAGCCGCCGCCATCAACAGCTGCACCAAGTGCTCCTGCGTCAAGTCTGTCACCCGAGAATAAGAAGTAAGAGGTGCGAACAGGCAAAGGTTCTGTAAATAGGAACACATTACGCCCTTAACCATAACAAATTTATTTTATTAAACTATTAGTTTTAAAAGATCACGTATTTTCCCAGCCCTATTTTCACGGAAAAATAACGAGAAAAGTACAAAACAAATTCCAAAAATTGTACGTGTCCTTATTTCAAAATCTATCTTTAAGGAACAGATTTAGATCAGGGGAAAATCTCTATCTTTAATATTTTAGATGTAAGAAGACTGAAATAGTTTTGAACTTTTGCAATTTTCCGAAAAATCAGGTTCTTCAACAGACATGAGACTTGCACACGTTCTCTTAAACGTCTTTTACACCATCCATAAGAAAATTTAATAAAAAACGACGGAGCCATTATATTGAAAATGTCCCATGGCTTCATGTAAAATACCTCCCAAAATCAAAATATCGATTTAAAATTCACGACGCCGCGGCATCAGCCGGATCGATTGTGGAATATCAATTTTGGAGAAAATTGGCAAGGTTTAGCAGCTAGCGTTGATTCACAGACGGAAGGATGGGCAGACAGACAACGCACGGACTGTCGGACATACAGACGTCATTCGAATTTTCTGTATCTAGGATCTACAAAACATGGATTCTGGCTACACCACGAGATGGAGAATATTTTTTTCTAAATTTAGCTACTGTTTTTTTTCACGTTTTCATTACCAGAGCCCTGTAATGAAAGTTTTTCAGCCAAAAATTCCCCGTTATATTGCTCTGCATGACATAATTTTCTCACTACTCCGTAGCGAGAACGAATTCAAAATCACCAGCCATTGGAAGCTTCAGTGAGTGTGTGAGTGGTACCTGTCGGTTGCGGGAAGTCCCTGAGGAGGTTGCGGTGGTCGAGCGCCTGCAGCAGCACCGCCCACCGCTGCGCAGCCTCGGCCGCCAGGCGCTGCAGGAAGCGGCTCTTGCCCATCCCGGGCTCCCCCACCAGCAGCCCCACGCGCTGCCTCCACGTGGCCGCGTGCCGCACTGCCTCCGCCGCGTGCACGCACGCGGGCGCACGCCCACACGCGTCGCTCGCCCGCTGCACGAACGGCGCCACGGCCTGCGTCGCCCCTCGCGTGGCCTTCCACACCACCGCCCCCACGCCCACGCAGTGCAGCCAGTGCACGTTGAGGCCCCTCTCCTCCGCGCGGGCGGCGACGCGCAGGAAGGCGGCTTCTTGGGCGCTGCTGCCCCCGGCGTCTGGCAGCGCGGACCACCTGCACTTTCACGAGACCTTTTCACAGCCAACCACCTCCTTTATCTTATCAAATTTCCTCAAGTATAATCTAATTGTTAATTTCTATGGCTTCTATATATTTATTACATATTTTAAACGTCATAAAGAATTGAATTATTTCCTTATCTTTCCTACTCTTATCCAATTGAATATGGGGTTTCGCAAGGTTCGATCTTAGGTCCGATCGTCTTTCTGTTATACGTAAACGATATGCCGTCGTCTATTAACAAATAATGTACTTCATCTACCGAATCAATGACCCCCATCTGGATCAAGGTTTTGTCCAGTTTCCCTGATACATGTGCAAATGCTGAGATGGTCCCTTGTTTTGCTTCTGGACGAAAATGTAGCTTCATTATGCACACGGTTTGTTGAACACTCCTTTTGATTGTAATGGTAGAAGTAGAGGTAAGGGCGAGTTACTATTTTTTTAGCAATGCAGAAACATCTAATCTGCAATTCGTGAACCGATGCAAATACATTTTCTATACCTCTGGAACGAAATGCGCAGATGATCTTCCCCAAACGTCACATACAGTTTTTACTGTTTTTTTAATAAATAGATCTAAATCTAAACCACGTTGAAGTGTTAATGCATCTTCTGTTAAATGTGTTATATTATAGCACAAGTCATTGCATATTTTGCGTATTGTCAATACATTAATTTAACTGACTTCACATTGCTGTATTTGTACGCGAGTGTAAGACTGTGTGTTACTGCCTCTTCTGCGTAACGTATTTCTTGAACATTGCAACCGCCGTAACCTTCTGAACTGTGTATTACTGGCATTTGAAATGTGTTATTGTTATCAACTGTGTTACTGCCTGAGTGGTGTAACGTGTTATTTAACATTGCAACAGCAATTATCTGAATCACATCACTCAACGTGTGAGCTGACAATTAATTTGTTACAACACCTTTGTTGGTGCGCGTTGTACAGGCATCCTGCCATTTGTGTTCTCTGTGAAGTGGTGTGGTGACTGATCTTTCGATGAGTACACGGGATTCTACACTTCACGCTTGTAATATCTTCACGGCAGGTCAGCCAACATGCCTCCGAACTTCGCCGGCAACAACTCTTCTAACTGGGACTCCCTGGGCGACTCACTGGAAGTCCCCGTCTGCCAGACAACACACGTTAAATTGTGTATTCTCTCTTTCAGCTCTGTAAGTTTATTTTAAGTAATTTCCTCACAACTGTATTCATTCAGTTGTATTTAAATGTTATTTACATGTTTATCAATCATGGCATTCGTTGACAATCTTTAAATGGTATTTTTATTATTACATTAAGTGAAATATGCTTCTAGCAGCATTTGGACTCATCTTTTCTTTGGACTTATTCAATCAGGTTTAATTACACATCGCAACTCACATTTCTTGTGTTGAATGCTGTGTGATGGTGACTATTTCCCAATTGATTAGCTTTACAGCTAGAAACAGGTTTCACGGGCCTTAATACATGGTGGTCCTTCAGAGTTATGAAAGGAGTGACGGAGAATTGGTATTTAAATTTAACACATCTCAACCTACAGTCCGTTACTTATACCACCTCCGCCAGGAAGATGGCCGGCAAGATAAGATTCTAAAAACGGCCCAGACTGAGACAAAGCTGACAGCGAGACATAGACGTGGCGAAAAATTTACCCTCCATTGGAGGGTCACCGCAAAGGAAATAAGGAATATCTACTGTACGGATGTGGAGAACACTTGGTAGAAACATATGGCTACTTTATCTACTATTTCTTTTAAACTATTAACATCATGTGTCATTAGATTTTCTAATACACCCTCCGTATGAGGAAAACATTAATTACAGTGAAACCTATCAAAAAAAGTCGCCAATGGCCCCGAGAAAAGATGGTCTTCATAGACGAGGCCACTTCACCTTTTTTGATTTGGCACTGTGACTAGAAATGTAAATCAAATCTACTTGTGCTAATTGTTACGAAATCAAGTTTGTTCTCTTTAACGTTTTTAAACCTCGTATAACAAAACATAAATTAGGGACATTTGTCTTTCTGCTAATATCAAACCGTACCCTTGACATCCACTTAGTCGATAAACCCTCTTTCGGTTCTCATCAAATAGACCAAGAAAACTAACCTTGAAGATGTGATTCAAATGCTGTACAAAGATTGCAGCAGAAGGAGTTAGCAAATGACCTTCACATCGGATTCGCGCAAGAGGTGAACTCTGCAAGTTCTTAATAGAATCTCACAAAAGTAAGGAAGTTGGAAATCGTAGGAATATGGTGGAACGGTTGAAGTAAAAGCTTATTTCATTAAGAAATTTAAAAAACGGGTTTTCCTGAATGATAAATTAATTTACCTGCAAAATAAACGTCTCTAGACGTCATTGTTTGAAGCAATAAATGTATTCCTTCGCAGGAATATATTAAATTAACAGTAATATTCAGCCCGTTTCTATTTAATACTATTATAGTACAATTGAATATCGCTTGAAGTGACATTTTAAAGGTCAATCTAAGAAATGTGCCTGACCACTGAAAGAGGGAATATTTACACTTTCTATGAAAAATGAGAATCGGTTCCACAACAAAATGACAGTTATCAAGGTAACTTAATAGAAGTATCGATTGCATCAGGTTTGAATCTACAAATTTGCATTAGTAGGTGAAGTTTTCAAGAATAACAAACAAGAAAAGTGTTACCTCTCTATTCGTGTGGACATTTTTCAAATAAACTGCATTTTTATACTACACGACATTTCTCCAAGTTTTGTGCTAATGTTAATTAGGAAAATCGGACTATCTAATTATCTACCAAATGTAACTCTGCAATATCTCTTATTAATTAGTTTATTAAATAGATAAATCTAACATCAGAAAGTTTTTGGTACGTACGAATCTTATCTAAACTCACCATTTATTTTGTTCAATTTTTGCATCGTTCTCTGTTGGTTCTTTGTCTGTATGTCCTGCTTTCATTCCTTGTCTTCTGTGCGAATCGGGTTCTCCGCGTTTGGCATCTTTAGACCTGAGCTTTATGTACAGCTTCTCAAGAAAAGGCGGTGGAAATCCGCTGAGGACGAGATGGTCGCTCCGCGGGTCCAGCCCCTCCAGAACGGCCGGGTCGAGGGTGGCGGGGTGCTCCAGGGTGCGGGGGAGGTCGAGGTGGGCGTCTCCCGGGGCGGGCAGCGCCGCGCCCATCGCCGCCCCCCCGCGCACCAGGGCGCTCAGCAGGGCGCCGTCCACGTCCCCTCGCACGGAGCGCCACGAGGGCTCCAGGGCACGCAAGGGCACCGGACGACCCTGCACAGATATACACGATCTATAAGGTACTTCCCGGGGCAAAGGACAGGTGGCACCTGACTGATCCTTCCATATCCTAGTTCCCATCTTTGCCTTTTAACATATACACTTATATTTACTTATATTTAATTTTAATTTTATTCCTATCCTCCTACATATTGTGTAGGTGTTTACAGCTTGTCATGACTGTGGCGGTGACTTTCTAATGGAATATTCCTGATAGAAAAAACAACAACACATAAGCAAACGTGATCGTCAGCACTGGATATCGTTTGAGCAGGGAAGGATGATGACCACCTCCCGATATATACATACCATTCACGGAACTCATGGCCTTACCAGCTGACGCAAATGGAATTATTAATCAATAAATACACGAGTATATATAAAGTTAGGATAGGAGCAGCCTTAGGTGGCAGCCTTAGGTTGTTTAGGATCACCCGTTTCAGAAAGGAAGGAACACGTCAACCTTCCGAGATATAACATGCACGAAACATTCGCGAACGGAACGCAGTTGACGCGAACGGAAGCATTCATCTACACATGAGTTTGAGGTAATGTTACGATACGAACTATGGAGCGGTATAAGGGAGTTCAGAGCATCAATAGACGTCAGTGGAGTGTGTCTGACCGAGAGATTCTACAGTTTGACTCCTGACACTGGCAGGATCTCCCAATATAAGTAGGTTGAATTCAGCCCTCGTGTAGAGACTGTAGCGGCCGGCTCTTCTGACCGATAGTTTTCCGTAGAGATATAGCATGCACGGAACTAACTACCATAGCAGTTGAGTTGGAGTTTTCCCCTCGCTTAATTCCAGGCGAATGCCGGAACAGTATCCTAACAAACGGACCGCGCGCAAACTTTCCGTCACCTTCCTTGCCTTTCCTCATCTCTAACGCACACATGCTTCTACCCATATGTTAATTTTGGCTATCCGGGATGTGCCCCGTTCTGGTTCCCGCTGCTCCTTGACGTCCGATCACAGGTAGTTCTCCTCTACCCACCTCTCACGCGAGAAGCGTAGCCGATTGGCGAAAAAATAGTGCGACATGTGCTCCATTTGGGACAATAAAAGTTTCCCATGAAATTGTGTTTTCTTTCCATGAAATTCTGCTGACTATTTCAGGAAACGTACTTCCTGAATGCGCCTTGTAAATCAAGAACTGACCTGGAGAAGCAGAGTCTGGTCCATGAAGGTCTGTTGCGCATCCAGTGAGAGGTGGTCCATCCTCCAGTCCTCATCCATAGTTACACCGCCCTTCAAAGGGCCCGCGCCGTGGCCGGAGGAGGCGGCGACCACCTTGACGCTGCGGCCGACGGCTGCGACCAGGGCCCGCGCCGCCGCCACCTCCTCCTCCGCGTCCAGCAGCAGGAGCTGCACGTGGCCGGCGCCGCACGTGGCCTCCAGCGCGGCGCGCGGCAGCTCCCGCAACTGGCGGTCGCCCACGTAGGCCCAGCGGCCGGCGAACGCCTCGTCCAGCACCTGGACGACCTTGGCCGCGCGGTGGCCTGCTGGCACGCCGCGCACCCTCACGGCCACCGCCCCCTGGCTGCCCTCCAGCGCCCTTCTCAGGGCGACGCAGTGCTCCGCTTGGAAGCGCAGCGCGCCACTGCCCGCCGCCGCCCGCCCCTGCTCGGCCAGCTCCTCCGCCACAAGCGACTCCACTTCCCCGGAGCGCTCTGTGAGCGGGGCGCCCCGCGTGGCGACCAGAGCCCAGTGCTTGAGGATACCACGGTAGTTAGAGTACAGGGAAAAGCTTCGCGGCAAAGGAGCTCCAAACATGGCGTCCAGCTCCTGTCTGATAAGATCCTTCACGGTGTTTACGTGCGCTTGAGCAGAGAAGACGCGCAGGCGTGGAAGAAACTCTTGCTGGTAGAGGTCTTTTCGTGGATCATTGTCGTAGAGCTTCCATACCTGTGATGGATAATGCTAAATGTATACTTTCAAATTGCTCAAACATTTGAAGTAAAAATAAACAAATTGTGCATAATAAGATGATTCAATACTCTCCATTTTTGTTATTCTCTATTCTCCTTTCCCTAAATATTCGCCTTTGTAGTTTTTCTCTAATCTGTAAACTCTCTTTTTTGTAAATACTTCCTTTTACATGCATAACAGGTAAACTTAAAGGTACGTATGTACGTGTATATTCCAACCTTTTCATACTTTCTTCAATAGTTATTCTCTATCCTCTACATTACCAAATTATTTCTTTGAAAGTTATTTCCTATCCTTTTAATTGTCACTTTTCTAAACACCTCCCTAGATTGTTACTGAATACGTGTGATAGTCTCTAAATTCTTCCATTTTTTGTTATTACAATATACTCTAAATCATTTCCTCGTTAGTAATTATGCATTCTTGTATTGAATTCCAAATCCTTGGTTCTTTCTGAAGAGTGCTACGTACCGCCTGGTCCTTGTAGCAGAAGGAGAAGACAGAGTTGGGTGTGGAGGTGTCGCCGGTGCGCAGGAGGTCCTCGTGTTGGAAGTGCAGGTGCGGGCCGTCGGTTGCCTTCTCTCGACCAACGACGGGTCGATTGGTGTAAATGACCATCCGCACGTCCTCCAAACAACAATCGTGCAGCAGCTCGTCGTCTTTCGTTTTGATACTATTAGGAATCGTGTGTTTGGTCTTGAAGACGGCGTAAAACTCAAAATATTTTCGTAAACTGAAGTCCTTGTCGGTTAAAAAATCCTTAGCAGAAAGAAATTAATAAAATTAGTGTCTTCCTTTATGAGTTTTAACCTTTGTTGTATCGAAGGGTTATCTGAACCAGTCTACAAGCGAGCTTCAGCTGGTCGATGTTGTTTATTCTGTAGCCCATTGTATTTACCTGTGAGGTCACCTGAGAAGTTATACCAGTCGAGCAGGATTGCTTGGGCTGGATGAAAGTGTATAGACGTATTCGGTTCAGAGTCTTTACGTATGTGGTCACTGAAGAAACTGCACCAATGGTGCCCGTTTGTTTAAGGTGGATGAATATGTTTAGTACCATAGTTTACCCTACTAGAGTTACCATACCATACCAGAGTTTCTACTTGTGTGGTCAGTGAAGGAGCTGAACCACTCGCTCCGGCAAGCTTGAGCTGGATGAATATCATTAGTGGCTTGGACTCAACAGTATTTACCTGAGTGGTCACTGAAGAAGCTTACCCAATCGTGCTGCATTGCTGCAGCGAGATACAAGCGATTAGTGTGTTTATTTTAGAGTATGTACCTGCGTGGTCACCGGTTTTGCTGCACCAGTCCTGTTGGCGTGCTTGAGTTGGAAGAAGACGGTCAGTGGCCGCGGCTTCAGCACGCGCAGCACGAGATCGTCCATGGGACGCGCAGCTTTCACATTATAGAACAGTTGAAACGAGAGGCCCCTGCTGCGCGCCCGCAGCGCCCACAGGCCGCCCAGGAACATCTCGTATTCTGTTCCGAACGTCGTCGCTGCGCCACTCAGTCGCTCTAAGCTGGGAGACTCGGCACTGAAGCAATAATACAAGGTGATATTTACATTGAAACATTGGAGACATTTGTTACTTATGTAGAAGTTGTACTACTCACTGTTCTTGTTTTCAAGCTCATTTAGATTATTCGTGGTTGTACTTAAATAGTTTATTTTATTGTAAACAGTTTTTTATTTTATTCATACGTATAAACGGAATAGCATACGTTATATGAATGGGTGAACACCAGAACTATGTAACCGAAATTTTAAAAATGCTGAGGAACACGTCTTTATTTTTAGCTATATTTCAGTGGCAATGTATTGTCGTGGTTTCAATGAACAATTGAAATGCCGTGGATGAATGCTGAAACAAAGCGCCACGATTTTACGTACGTAAACAGATTTCTCAGAATTTATAAAATGTCATTTAAAGCGTTTTAGTTTTTACCTATTCATATAGAGAATGTCATGCTTCGGAATATCGTGGTTGATATTTTAAAATAAATACATTTTTAGAAGTACTCTAGTACAGAAACGTGTCACTTCATTTAGTCGCAAACGTTTTTCCATCCTATTTTCAGCTTCAGGGGAAGTTAATTTCGTCTATCCGCCCCAAGTATGTCTACGTCTATCGATAATATATGAAAAGCTAGTGGTCATCGAACAGGCCATACTTTCTCTCATTTCTAAATTTAACGTTTTCGGTAATTCTGAGTTTTCAACAGAAATGAGATCTGCACCATTTTGTAACGTTTTATTCTTCTATTTGTCGAAAAAGTTAAGAAAATAGTTAAGGTTGTTTTTGAGAAAATGTTTTCTTTTAAACTGCATACAATTTAAGCACATTACGCCATACAACACCTTTTTTTAAACAACTGTAAATGGCGGTTTTTAAAATCTTATTTTACAATGTTTTATATTTTACAACTACGCGAAAAATACGATTTTTCATACACTACACACAATTTGCTGGTAGATAATAGTTTTGTGGTTAATTATATAATTATAATAAACCGTAACCTTATAAGATATCACAGAAAGTATGTGCTTTTGCCGCGCTACTACTTATTTCAGCATACTAATCTTGAATAATCCGGTATAAATTGTCTGTCATTGCTATTCTGGATTTCAGGCCGACTCTATTACTGCCCGTCTAGTGTTATCGCAACTTTCATCTATACCGTAGCTTCAGCCCTAAAGGTAGGCGCTGAAAGACAACGCCTGGAACCAATTGCACAACCAAGCCAACAGAACGCAGCTTCTGATTGAAAATACTTCTAACTTCAATGAATCACGTAATTGCGCATGTTTTATTTCTCTGCATTCTTATCGCAAATTTTATATCTTTGAAGCATGCAGGTCGTTTGGAGATGATGACACATCAAAAAATTCAGAAATAATATCCATCAGTATAATAGTAAATATAAGATGTAATTTACCATTTCTGCACTACGCGTAAAATTTCTTGTACGTAAAATGGAAACAGATAACTGAATTCAATTTTTGTCATTAGAACGACACAAACCTAGCGCTAGTTTTGTGTCATTATAAAGAGATGCAAAAATAAGCATTAAATAAGAAAAGTATGCTCTTTCGATTTCTTTCTACAATCGTATTTTAAAATTTGCTTTGCGAACATTAGTCTGGGCACAGTATCTAAGCTTATCTCAGACCTCACAGTCAAATTTTGATTGTTTCCCGTAGTTTTGTACTTGTAAAAATATTCGACTCCCTAAACGACAGGCACATTAGCCAGATTAAAATTAAATTCATATATCCTAGTTCATCACACGTAACTTCATGCCTAGTACAGAATAGGACTAAAACGTAAATTACCTCTTGTAGTTTTTAAAAAGAGGGCAACTTTTCTTCACTTACCTACTATCTGATATATTCGCCATGTTGTTCTGCAAAACGAAACAGTGCATTTTAGATTGAAAAAACTCTATGAAATAACTTAAAGTAAATAGCTACAAAAGGTGCATCAAGCGCAATTTTGATGAATGGAAAAATTTGCCACAAAACAAAAACGCGCAGAGTATCGTAAACTCGGTACACATGCAGGCCACCAAAGCGACGACACACACACTCACACACACTGTGCACCGACGCGCAGAACAGATATTTTTGTGGACCAACTTCTGCTTTGCGCCAGAAATGTTTTCTAATATTTGCGAGTGTGGTCGTGTCTTAACATTAAATAAAACATAAAGGCTTTAATCGTTGCCCAAACCAATTCAATATCAATATTTATTTCCAGAGATCTGTTACGAGATAAACCTAAGATACATAAAGAGCCATTAATACTTGTTCCTGTCCGAACACTTCAGAGGCGCATAAGTTGAAATTATTTTATGTGGCTATTATTCAATATGCAGCTATGCGCAAACAGAAATACATTTCGGATACATCAGGTGACACTTCCCACAAAATGGAATTCACATCAATACATTGAAGTTTAAATTCAGATTAAAAAACTTACCTAATATTTGCTAACATAAGTCGATCTAAGTAATCACCCCTTGCTGAAGAAGCAATGATAGATTATAAAATGTGTTTAAACACAAGGCGAAAAATAATTTAATAATGATCTACGGTGCCTGGTGCGTTCCCTTTTCAAGTATCGATTATCAATTTCATTTGATATCTTATCACTTTCCACGTGTAATCGCATACTAGTCGTGTAGTATGTAATGGAATTTTAAGCCCAAGAAATTGGGTTCAAACATACATTGATAATGAGTGAATGTTCTTAATGTAATTTCAGGTGTTTGTATTATAAATAAGGAGCGGATTTTGATTACCTAAAACATTGCCAAAAAGGATTATTAAATCTTTAAAAATGTCCTAACAACAAAATGAATTTCTATACTAAATGGCATTGTTGTAAAGTGAAAAGAAAAAAAATGACATTTCACTAAAACCCACCCCCTAGTTACGACCACATTTTCACTAGCTTCATTTGCAATGGCAATGACTTTGTAGAAATTTATTTGAGTTTCTATTTGTGATTTGTTTAAGTACCCTTTTATAGTACCACACTTGTTGAGTTTTTCATTTTTTTTACTTTCTCACCCTTACTACGTAAGAAGATGACGTGTTGTAATCGTGCACCGGAAGACGGTGAATTTTCAACACAACTTTAATTGCCGGGTCCTGGTAAGGAAAAAGTGAAAAAATCCAATTGCTACATCTAGAAAAAATCGTCTAACACGTGGTGTAGCTAGAATCGATGTTTTGTGGGTCCTCCATACCGAAAAATCGAGTGAAGGCAAAACGTCTGTCCAACCGTCCGTTCGTCTGTGCACAACGCTAGCGCATAAACCGTTCAGCCGATTTTCTCCTAAACTGATATTCCCTAATCGTTCTAGCTGATGTCGCGGGCCATAAAACTTGAAATCGAAATTCTTATTTTTTTACACGAAACCCCCTAGGACACTTTGAAAAAAAATAGCTCCAATTTTTTTTATTAAGTTGTGTTGTTGAATATTGCAAAGGACGTTTAAGATTGGTGTAGGTCCCATTTTCGTTCATATTCCCCATTTTTCGAAAAATTGAGAAAAAAAATTGGAGATATTTTTGTCTCAAAGTCTGTTGTATGAACGTAGCTCTTCAAAAAAGGTCATGTACATTTTTTTGAAAATTACAGTAGTTTGCGATTTGTGCGTATTTTGCGATTGAAATTTGCAAAAAAAAAAAAAAACTTTTTCTCAAAAAACCGCTCCATATTTTTTCTTTAACTTTTCTTTACTTGTGTAATAAAATGCGATAAAAAATATGGCGCTAGTCTGATTTTCGGGTATTTTTCGGATTTTTTTAAATTTCCCCAAAAATCATTTTAAAATTGCAAAATCGAAGGTAGAGGTTCTTGCCTCAGACAAACTGCTGCTGTACAAAAGTATTTCTTTAAAAAATTGTACAATTTTTTGCAAATACCTGTAGTTTTTGCGTAATTTGCGATTGAAATTTACAAAAAAGAGACTCAAAAACCGCTACAAATTTGTTCTTTAAATTTTCTCCACATATGTATTAAGAAATAATAAGAAATATGGCGATTGTCTCATTTTCGGGTATTGCTCTTTTTTTTCAAAAATTGCCAAAAATGTATCAAGACTACAAAATTGAAGATATATTTTTGCCTCAGACAAAGTATGTTGTACAAAATAAGCTCTTTAAAATAGGTCATGTACAATTTTTTGAAAAAAAAACAATAGTAGCCGCGTAATTTCGGCTTAAAATTAATTAAATATATGCAGGTTTCACGCAAACTAGGGAAACGAGAAAAATTGAATGAATGATATGAAAAATAATTAATTTAATTTTAATTATATTTTCCTATTGAAAATGCCAATATTTATTCTAGTTTTCCTTTCTCGCTTTTTTACTATTTACTTAATGTTATGTTTACTTAATGTTTACTTATCGATCTTTAAACAACCGTAAAGCTTAATAGAAATTTCGCAACAATGCCGCATCGATTGAAAAACACTTCAGTAGCACTTGTTTTATTGATATCATCTTCTCTCTTCCGAGAAACCATGGACGCTGTCTTTGTTGTAAATCAATCGTGTTTATCGTATCTGAAGTGTGGATATTAGAAGTCGGTGATAAAATGAAACGCTATCGATACTGTTATCGTACGACGAAAGGCATCTCACGAATGTTCCTAATTATGTTTATGCCAATTGCGTTTACTCTAATTACTGCCTCGATATTATTAGCCAAGGAATGCACATAGTTTTCATAAAGCTACGGTGGCAACAGTTCGTTTCTCACTTCTTGGTTGAATTGAACGTTTTGAAATAATGGCTGAGGTGTTAGTGTAGTTATTTATATTTATATTTCCAGCATCACATTGGGTAGCAGCCAGAGGTCTAATAATCTTGAAAGAATTTATCTACCGGCCATACACATAATTCTCCATGTAGGAGGTATATCTTTCCCAACTTTCTCGTTGAGCTATTCTTATCATTGCTTTGGTTCGATCAGCAATTCTTTTGCAGATCTGGAGATGATGGTCCATCCTTATTTGGAAACACGTATTCTACGCTATTTATTTTGGCAATTTAGGTCTTCGTTCCAGACGGAAAGCGTTCATTTTGTAGATGTTTTTCCTCTTACTAAGACATTAATTAGCCGCTTTGTTAACTATTTGCAAGCGATTTTGACATTCATCCTCATCAACGTTATTCTCTATCTCTGCTATCTACTTACTCTCTATCTATCTTTTTAATGTTGAGATAAGGTATTCGTGCTTCGGTGAGATGCCTTCTCCAGCGAAGTTTTTTTTTTATTTGACATCTTCCCATTTTTTTCATTTTATATGTAGTTTAACTTTGGCTTCTACATGAAAGTGATCAGAGTTCACATCAGGCCCTCTATAAACTGCCCAGGTACATGAATGAATTTGTTTTTGCCTGTAGGAAGTATTCATCATACGTAAAGGATTAAAGTTGGCAAAATAATAGAGTTTCCCATTTTCGTTTATAGTGTGTTCTTCATTAGTTCCTATTACATTTGGCATTGGTGTATTTCCCCAGCATTTACAAGGAAGTTATTTTTATTACACTCATTTAGTATATCCTGGGGTTGGGAATGGAAGGGCTTAGTCATTTCTTTACGTCCTCCCTCAGGAGCGTACACTGTCATTATGATAATACAGCCTAACTGGACCTTAAAAAGTAGAGTCATTATTCTTTCAGTATACCATGTACCATTGATTTTTTGATGTAGAATGCACTTGATTTTTTATGTAGAATCTAAAAATAATTCTACACCCGCTCCTGCTCTCTGTTCTAGTGGTAGTTCACTATAAATCAATAAGTATTTTTCTAGTTTACATGTACTCTGAAGTTTTCTTTTTAACTTCCCATTACTTCGACAATGCTGATGTCTGTGAATATAATTATTTTTCAAGTTCGTGATATTTGTTTGAGACAACGCATATGTTCCATATCGCAAATTTTACATGGTCTATAATTTCTAGTTTCTTGTCCTTTTCCGTAGGCCTAGGTTGTTCGTGAAAGATTAGTCCGTCTGTCTCTTTGAAGCTGATGAGTTTGCTTTGTTACGTAGGGAACTTTACTAGCGTTTCGCTAGATGGTCCATTTGAACAGGGCTGCTGGGTTAACGAAGATTGTACCATGTTTTCTCCCTCCCAGGCCTGTCTGGTTCTATCTAAAGAGTATAAAAAGCAAAGGCTACCTAGCTGTCAAAACGTAATAGCGTCTGGGCCGAAGAAATCAAGACATGGCCAAGGGAGACCGACGGAATAGACGAAAGAAACGCGACACGAGTAATAGATGCTGTTATGTTCTATGAGATTCAGAACATATGTTCTATGAGACTCAGAACACAAAACGAAAGAATAAATCTATAAAACAGCTTATTTCGAGCGGCCGAATACCGCTTTCAGAATCCAGTCCAAAACACAAAGCCAAGTAACCAGGGCCCGGCAATAAGAGTTATTGTGTCGAAAATTCGCCGTTTTCCGGCGCACGATTACAATACTTTATATTCTTACGTAGTAAGGATGAGAAAGTAAAAAAATAAATGAAAAATTCAACAAGCGTGGTACTGTAAAGGGTACAGAAGAAACAAAACACAAATAGAAACTCAAATGCATTTCTACAAAGTCATGGATAGTGCAAATGAAGCTACTGTACCAGTGAAAATGGGGTCGTAACTAGGCGGTGGGTTTTAGTGAAATGTCATTTTTTTTCTTTTCACTTTAGAACAATGCCATTTAGTACAGAAATTCATTTTGTTGTTTCATTTTGTTTTTAGGACATTTTTAAAGATTTAATCGATCATTTTTGGCAATGTTTTAGGTAATCAAAATCCGCTGCTTATTTATAATACAAACACCTGAAATTATATTAAGAACATTCAGTCCATTATCAATGTCTGTTTGAACCCAATTTCTTGGGTTTAAAAATCCATTACATACTACACGACTAGTATGCGATTACACGTGGAAAGTGATAAGATATCAAATGAAATTGATAATCGATATCTGAAAAGGGAACGCACCAGGCACCGTAGATCATTATTAAATTATTTTTCGCCTTGTGTTTAAACACATTTTATAATCTATCATTGCTTCTTCAGCATGGGGTGATTACTTAGATCGACTTATGTTAGCAAATATTAGATAAGTCTTTTAATCTGAATTTAAACTTCAATGTATTGATGTGGATTCCATTTTGTGGGAAGTGTCACCTGATGTATCCGAATTGTATTTCTGTTTGCGCATAGCTGCATATTGAATAATAGCCATATAAAATAATTTCAACTTATGCGCCTCTGAAGTGTTCGGACAGGAACAAGTATTAATGGCTCATTATGTATCTTAGGTTTATCTCGTCACAGATCTCTGGAAATAAATATTGATTTTGAATTGGTTTGGGCAACGATTAAAGCCTTCATGTTTTATTTAATGTTAAGGCACGACCACACTCGCAAATATTAGAAAATATTTCTGGCGCAAAGCAGAAGTTGGTCCACAAAAATATCTGCGCCGCGCGTCGGTGCACAGTGTGTGTGTGTGTGTGTGTGTGTGTGTGTGTGTGTGTCGTCGCTTTGGTGGCCGGCATGTGTACCGGGTTGACGATAGTCTGTGCGTTTTCGTTTTGTGGCGAATTTTTTGTATTATTTTTTTCTTTAAGTGCAACTCATTTTACATTCCCGTCGTACTACGTACGTAGTAACGAGAAAGTATTGTAATGCTGCGGCAAAAATCGGGGAGTTTGCGACAGAAGAACGCGTAAACATCGAAAAAGGGGATAAATCTCGAACCTGGAGGCAGTAAATTACTTTCTCTAACACAGGGACTCCCAAGCTTTTCTGAACCACCCCCTTCTAGAGAAGAAAATAATTCCATTGCCTCCTAGTCCGTAACAGTTAATTTTATAATAAAAATCAAAATATTGTGGCTTGTGATCTGTACCCAATTTATCTATTTATTTATAAA
The DNA here is from genome assembly GCA_038098605.1 of Gryllus longicercus. NCBI lineage: Eukaryota > Metazoa > Arthropoda > Insecta > Orthoptera > Gryllidae > Gryllus > Gryllus longicercus. The sequence continues at coordinate 1,685,861 of JAZDUA010000039.1, read as the reverse complement.
AATCATAAAGTAAACAAATAAAATGCCAACAGGATTACAATAAAATTATTTATTGCATTTCTTAAAGAAAAAACACAAAGCCAATAAGAATAATGAGATTAGCAGAAAATTAATAACGTAAGAAAACTGATAAGATGGTTCAGGCTGGTTGAATTTTACAATTTTGCAATGTCGGGTTGCAATTGCGTAAACATCTGTCTTAGGTCGCCATTTCCAGTGAGGTTTGTTTATCTTGTTGGCTGTAAATTAGCTTCTTTTAGCAAATAGGAATTTTTTCGCTTCAAAAAGCCTGTGTATAGTATTAACTACAGGCTCTCCTTTTATATCACGTTATAAATATTTAGCAGATATTAAGAAAAGTGTCTGCTGACGTAGGCCTGCCTCCGTTCATGCAAGCAATATTTGTAATGTTTTTTTTAAATATTGCAAAAACATTTTCTTCTTATTTTGGGCATTGGGCTCCTGTCCGTTGTGGTTTCACCCATCTTTTTTGATGGGCCCCAGATTTCTTTGCCCTCGAACCGAATATTACAGGCACTTTCATGGAAGTCTGAGGGTTTTTTGGCCTTCTTTGACGTAGTACCATTATCTTGGTCTGTATAATTTTATCATAGTGTTTACACTGTTCTCATGTAATGTTTCGAGAATGTCATTATCAGGTACATTCTCGTTTCAGCATATTCCAAGTGTAGATCTAAAACATTTCATTTCTGTGGCTTCAATTCTGTTTTCGTCTTTTTTGGTTATTTTCCAATTTTCACTGGCATACAAGTCATTTGCAATAGCGATGCCTGTATAGAATTTCATTTGAGTTTCTCTTGGTGTTTTGTTTCTTATGTATCGTTTTATTGTAGCATACGAATGCTTGAATTGTTCAAGTCTTTTATTTTATCATATACGTACGTATATACGGAGTAATATACGTAGTATAGAGAAGTTATGTAATGTTGCGGAAAATAGATTTCCAGATTTCAACGGAAATACGCGTTTTAGGCCCCCCTGAAAACGAAGAAGTTTATTTTGAAAAGTCCGACCGTCTGTCCGTTTGTCCTGTCCGTCTGGAATGTGCTAGTGTCTAAACTGTGCGTGTGAGTTTTTTCCAAGCTGAATAAAAAACCCCTGTCGATCTGACCAGAAGCGAAGCTCTGCGATTTTAAAAAACATTAATTTTAAGGGGTACTTTGCATGAATCTGACGAGACATTTTGAAAATTTTCTCAAAAATGGCTTCAATTTTCTTAAAACTTTTGGTAGGGATAGTAATACTTTAGGGGATTAGATCAAATCCGTATTGCTCAATTTTTTAGGTGTTTTTCAAAACTTACAAAAAAATATTTTTTTACCTGTCTCTCGTCGTTAATATTTACGTTAGATGCGCTCGGTTTTGATAATTACATTACTTATATGAGCAAATGTGCTTTAATTGATGTCATATGAAGTTTGTCAAAAACTCAACTTTTCTGTGAAAATTAGCTTAAAATTCCGCATTTTCAGAAACGCTCAAACTCCATTTCCTTAAAACCGACTTCATTTTTTTAAAAACTTTTTGTTTGGATAGTGTTGAAACCACTGCTTAAGATGTCAAATTTCAATTTGGGGTATTCTTTAACTTTTCAAAAATTACACAAATTTATTTTTTGAAGTATCTCTCACACTATTAATATGCACATTTACAGAAATTTGTAATCACTATTGCATTTGTGAGTTTTTGTGCTTCAAATTTCGCATTTACAGTAACCCATAAACGCCATTTTTTCCAAAAACAGCTGAAAATTTTCCAATGAAAATTGTAATTTTGGACGAGATTTTACTCTTTTACAATATTCTTAAAGTAATATTTCGGTTCTACTGTTCGAAAAACAGAATATTTTTTACAAAACTGTACTTTGGGCGGCGCCAGCTGGCAAGAGTATGGGGCACGTCCGAATAGCTGGTCCAGACTATAGAAAGTAAAAAACTAATCTGAGAAAGACTGCGCCATTCTGAAGTTATTTATATCTACTTTTCCATAGAAGGCTGTGTGGCACATAAAGAAACTTTTTCAATTGGTTTCTTCTCGAGATATATTTTATAATTTTGTCCACTTCCTTGAATATGGTATACCTTTGAATTGTTCCTGGAATACACAGAGATTATCTTCTTTTACTACTATAATCAATTCGTAGTGCGCTCTCTGCAGCATACAAATTCTTGTTTTCTCTAATAACCCTAAATTTTCAGAGTGTTCATCAAAATTACGCTTGATGCACCTTTTGTAGCTATACTACTTTAAGTTATTTCATATAGTTTGTTCAATCTAAAATGCACTGTTTAGTTTTGCAGAACAACATGGCGAATACATCAGATAGTAGGTAAGTGAAGAAAAGTTGCCCTCTTTTTAAAAACTACAAGTGATAATTTACGTTTTAGTCCTATTCTGTACTAGGCATGATGTTACGTGTGATGAACTAGGATATATGAATTTAATTTTAATCTGGCTAATGTGCCTGTCGTTTAGGGAGTCGAATATTTTTACAAGTACAAAACAACGGAAACCGTCAAAATTTGACTGTGATATTTGAGATAATCGTAGAATACTGTGCCCAGACTAATGTTCGCAAAGCAAATTTTAAAATACGATTGTAGAAAGGAAATGAATATCCGCAGCATAGCTTCAAATAGGATTCACTCCCCTTACTTCGTAGTACAGTTTTTACTTTCTCGTCTTTACGGAGGCACGTCGTAACAAGAGAAAGTTTTGTAAGCGTGGGCCGGAAAATGGCGATCCTTTGGCCTCTTGTTGTCAGGTGCCGGTGACGAAAAAGTGGATATCTCCTGATGCTAAATATATCAAAAAAATCCTCTAACCCGTGGTGTAGTCACAATTCATGTTTTGTGGGCCGTTGATACCGTAAAATCGCTACACCGTACTGATACAGTAACAACGCCTGCGCCTAAACCGTTCAGCCGATTTTCTTCAAAATTGATATTCCCCAGTCCATCTGAATGACCTCGAGACTTTAAGGGTTTCAAACGGATATGTTGATTTTTGAGGGTACTACACATGAAGCCTCAAAAACATTTTCAAAACTTTCTCAAAAATATCACCAAATTTTTTGATCAAACTTTATCTTCGGATAGCGTACTGGACGATTAAGAAAACAATGCAGGTCTCATATTTGTTAAAAGCCGAGATATTTTGAAGATTGCAAAAAAGTACAATTTTTAGGGGGGTCTTCATACAACTATAATATTGAAAATTGAGATATTTTCTTAATAAAATCTGTTCTTTAAAGAAGGATTTTTAAGTAAGTTCAAGTTCAATTTTTCGAAAATATGAGTAGTTTTCGTGTGATTTGGGGCAAACTATATGCAGTTAAAAAGTTTTTTTCTCAAAAACCGTTTCAATTTTTTCAAAAAAAAATTCCACTGATAGAAGAAGGAATGCAGAAATGAATGGCGCGGGTATCATTTTCTTTGAATTCTCTGAATTTTTGAAAATTTTCGAATGTAGAAATAAAGCAAGAAAGCATGTGCTGTGGGAGCACTTCTCGATACTTTATTGCTTCACTAGTGTGATATTGTTCTTGATCTCCTTCTAATTGCCAAATTAGTAAGAACTGGAATAGGCTATAGAATAATCTTGAGAATTAAAATATTTCTTACGTAATGCACTTGGAGTAGGGAATAAATATTCTTCCAAAGCAAAGGTAACCTTTGGGTTCCCCCAGGGGAGTGTGTTAGGACTGTTAGTGGCGTTCATTAAAGACTTTGCCACTGGAATCTAGTTCAAAATTAAACTTTGCGCTGATGATTGCATAAAATGTAGAAGTATTATATACTCCGTGGATGAATGTATTCTTCTGAACGATCTAAACTGTATATAGGAACTAGGAGTCGGAGACAAGATGGAATTAAATCCGAAAAAGTGTAAATTAATTTGCTTAACCAAGTTTCGCTTGAATGAACACTCTTACGAGTTAGGAACTAATGTTATTCCACGTATAGAAAGCTGTATTTGGGTTTGGTCCTGTGTTGCGACTGTGTTGGTCAGATCACGTTAAAAATAGGCCAAACATCCGGAAGGGCGATGCAATTTGTTATGCGTATTCTAACTAATGTTGCATCGGAGAGACATACACTTTCTCGTACTAATTACTTTCCTATTCTCTTTAGTAATATGTAGCTTTCAGTTTTTGCCCTATCCTCTTCCCATCTATCAACTGTTGCCAGTTAAAAGGACTTCTTTACATTTTCTCAATGTTTCGGTTCACTATTCACATAACTGAAATATGGCTTAAAGAATAATATAAAAGACTAAAACCTGGTCATTTATATAAATTTTCGTTGAGAAATTTGGAGCCATTTTTAAAATATCTCGTTTGAGAGTTTGTAAAAATTCGCAATTTTAAGCTCATTTTCACAGACCACTTGAGTTTTCAAGAAACTTAATTCGAATTCAATTGATGCACTTCTACTCACAAATACAATCATGTATAAAATTCATAATCAATGTGAATATTGAGGACGTGAGAGATGTTGCATGCGCTGATGACTGGATTGAAGGCCCTCACTCTCGTACCGTGCTGAAGGTGTGTCTTACTCTGCGTCAGGCCGTCAAACGTCACCCTTGTCCCCGTCAGAATGCACGTCGCACCAAGTTGCTAGCCGTGACGAGTGCTTTTCGGGCGTTCTGGCTTTCGTCCACAGAACGGAATAAATGCCCTTGACGTGGTTATTTCGCTTGATGGCGGTTCCAAATAATCCACCAGTTCCGAAGAGGATGGCATCCGGTGGAGCGAAAACTTTGTAGCCTTCAAGTTGCGATTTTAAATCAAGATCTCGTAGTTTTTTTTGTAAAGAAATGCGCCTTTGCTCGATGAAAGTCAGCCCTTCTCAATGCATTTCAGACAGCCTCTGCCCTGTGGTACCCTCCCTCTGTGTACATGCCCTCTGATCACGTGCATGTCGCCTTATGCCGCTATTTGTTCACTTCGCTACTTCTAGAATAATCTATGGGGTTGTGGATACCTATTGGTCGGCTCAGTTCCCACTTTGACAACCTACATAATCTGACCGTACCAATAGGTTGTCATTGTTTAGCTCCTGTTGACGATGGGTGGCCAGAGGGGATATCTGCTGGGACCCGACGCTTTGGGAGAAGAATTACAGCTAGTCTCCGAGGATTAGCGGGGGGAGGGGGCATTTGCGAGACAAAGATAATCCTAGTTTTCACGGCAACGCGGGTGTCAAGTGCGCGAGACACGGTTTCACGACGGTCCAGTGGGTTGTTTGTTTTAGGGACGGGCGTCCCAGAGGGAGGAGTGATTCAAGATGCTTTGTTGCGAGTGGGAGAGTGGCTGTGGAAAAGCGACGCTGTCGCCCCTTGTGGTGTTTTATGAGTCTTCGGGTCAGCCGGCAGCTGCAGGTAGCTAATGTGACGCGAGAGTGGAGACGGGGAGAGCTACGGAGCGCGTGGGCGTATGGCAATTAGCACACGTGAGATCTTGAAACATCTCACTGTAGGGAAATAATGTTGCAATAAAAATTGGCTTTTTTCTATGAACTTCTATTATTAGTAAGAAAATTGTTGATGAGCGTCTTTTCAGAACACATATCTAATAACACATAACATCACATAACACTACAACTAATCATATTTTAATAAGAAATTAATTTGACATACTTCAGTATAAAATCTCAAATAAGACATAGGATTTATAAGATATATATGTAATTTGTCACATTTTGCAGATAATGGAGATTATCTTAAAGAAAAATGGAAAATATACAAACATACGAATCGTAACAAGAAAAACACCAATAATGATAGCAGCACTGAATGGACACACAAAAACTGTACAGATTTTATTAAAGTATGGTGCAAGTGTCACAAAAAAAGACATTCTTAACAGACAACCCATTCATTTTGCATCCAGGAGTGGAAACATTGAGATAACAAAGCTCCTTCTCGAAAGCAAAGCTGATCCTAATGCAGCAGATGAAGAGGGCGAAACTCCACTTATGAAGACAGCCAGCGAGGGAGATGCGCAATCCACGGAGCTCCTCTTAGAACATGGCGCCGACGTCAGTCAAAAGAGCAAGAAACACTGGACAGCGCTCCATTACGCTACTGGAAGGGGTCATCACCAGATTACGAAGTTTCTCCTCGAAAGCAAAGCTGATGTTAATGCAGCAGATGAAGAAGGCAAAACTCCGCTGATGATGGCAGCCATTGTGGGAGATGCGCAATCCACGGTGCTCCTCTTACAACATGGCGCCGACGTCAATCAAAAGAGCAAGGAACACTGGACAGCGCTCCATTACGCTACTGGAAGGGGTCATCACCAGATTACGAAGCTTCTCCTAGAAAGCGAAGCTGATGCACAGCGCAGTGATGAGAGATCCACGGAGCTCCTCTTAACACATGGCGCCGACATCAGTCCAAGGAATAAACGCAACAACACTGCGCTGCAGAGGCGTGACTGCTTATGTCTGTTGCAGCACAACTGGATTCATAGCAGTTTTTCACCCATAGTGAAACGTTTTGATATATGTTGATATTTATTCATACAATTTTCCCCACATTCGGCAAGTCATTTTGAAAAACACAACCTATTTTAATACTGAGCACGCTGAGCGAGACCTTTTGTGCAAACGTTTCTTTCTTATATTCGAAAATTTATTCGAACAATAAACAATTTAATTTTTATTATAATTCTTATGAATTCTCGACTCCAAATATCTTATAAGGTAGTGTAATATTTGCATGGGTTAACGTCCCATCTTGTACGGACTGTGTATTCTTTGAAAATTTATTTTGTTAAAAATAATATAGTCTGCAGAGTCTTAACTTTTAAATGAACCAGCCCTCTCTTCGCAAATGAATATTTACCATGTTTATTGATTCAACATCAATTTAATGAAGGTTTACTACTTCCTATACAAATTTTTCTTTACCAATAATTTCTAGTGGCATGCCATTAAATTGAAGTGTTATTTTACTAGTAAAACACCCGACGTTGACGGGATCTTTTTCATCTCCAGCCCTTGTGAAAGAGAACTATCAATATTGTATAAACCACGCTGTTTACGATTATTATTTTTAATGTAATTGGTTCAACTTTTAATAAAATACTATAAATTTCTGGAGATATTTATTAGGAATCATATCTTAGCTACATGTTCTGCCACAGTATACGTATTATACAATACAGCAGGCCATTTGTTTTCTTTTTTGCCAATTAGGGATGCGCGCGCGTAATGGTGGAGGTAAGTAATACAGCTGAAAATACTGGGTTAAGTGAACGCCATCTTGAATTGACGCACACACCCGTCAAGTCAACGCCGTTTAGCTTTACTGAAGGGGGCGTTACTGAAGAACGCTGAATTGTTTGTGATGATGCATTTTTAATAACTGGCTAAGCATTAAAAAAATAATTCATGTTGCTCTTTTTTATCTAAGGTCCAGATCTCCTCAAAATTAAATATCTGTGTCACATTTAGTGAAAAAAATGGCTTCACCTCTAGTCGTAGAAAAATGTGTGTGGGGGAATTAAATATGGATTTAGCAGATATAAATAAAAAAAAGTATGTTTTGGTTTTGTATTAAAGAAAGTTATGAAGTTTCATCCTTGCGAAAAATGCAAAAACCTGTTGACTGGTGGTCCAGATGAAGACATGTCAAATCGTTTATTGCTTATGTTCGAAATAATATCAAAATTGTGTGTGTATTCTGCCAGTTTTAATGAATAATTTGCAAAATTAATTTTTTAGCAAAATATTACTACTCGGCTGTTACACCATCTCTCAGAAATAAATGTTGTGAGGGATTGTTGTAAGGGAGGAAAAGTTATAAAAACTCTTATAAGAGTAAGAATTTAATATTTGTTGAAGTTCATCAACAGAGATTTATTTCAGAAAGGAAAAAGCAAGACAGATTTTTAACTTCTAGCATTTGGGATGTTAATGTTTCATTAGTAGTAAAAAGAAGCTAATATTGTTTATGTAGGTTTGAAAATTATTTGTAGTACTGTGAAATAAAATGTGAAGAGTCAGAATCACCCTGATTTTTATTTCCCCGTCTAATACAAATTTTCTTTTCTCAGTTATCCTTTTTATACACATTCAGAATCTCATTTTTAATTCGTGTAATTTTTTACTGATGTAGATCAGTAGTTTCCAAACATTTTTATGAAAAAGAGTTGTTATTCCTCATGACATTATTCAGTTTCAATGGACAACATTCATTAGATTAGTTTTTTTCTTAGAAATGGTTAAACAATTTCACCTGTCGTATATTTAGTTATATTCGAGAGGAAATTAAAATATATAAACATCTTCTTGGCCATATTTCGCAAAACGAAACTGTATTGTGAATGTAGTTGCGAATGTAATCGACGTACTGTTCCTTTGCCGCCGCAAGACGCTAGTGTTGTAACCAGTGGCGAATTTTAATTTTAAATAAATAGAATAATTAAATTACACAGTGGTCAGCCTAGAAAGGCAAAGAAATGACCACATCTCACGTCGCAAGCTGAGCACAGGCCAACACAGAATCTTTAACGGCGAGAGCATGGATCGTTTCTGAAGAATAAAAAAAATTAGGAGGCAGGTATCGGGTCAATGGGTCAGCTGCGAAGGTATAATATTCGCTGTAGGGAAAAGTTATCAAACTTTCAATACAAAATTTCAGTTTACTCTGAATTTGCTAGATGCATTAGGCATGATTAACAATAATATTGTATATCCCTTTTGCTAGACGTGATAGGAGTGGAAGATTGATTATTTGGTAGCAGTGTACTCAGTATCAAAATTGCAGCTCTTTCACCTAGAGATGAACATTTCTTATTTTCTTATATTAAAATGCTGTCTTTACCTTGATTCATAAAAATGTGTAGTAAAAGAAAGTAGGAAATCTGGAACACAGGAAGACATGCGCACTAGCATGCACCATATGTGACTTGTGTCACATATACAATTTCAATCGTGTATGACAATAAATATTATTATTACTGTTATTGTTGTTATTATTATCCAAACACCATTTCTCCAAGTTGTAGCTTAGCCGACTAATGCGACGTATTGCAATTTCATAGAAAATAAAACCACATGTATTATCCAGCTCATTAAATTACTCATAGACCTCGGCCTTAACTGTCCCTTAACCCCAATAAATTTTACGATAACCTCACTTGTAGGTGTAGTATGTCATGTAAATATTAAAATTAAAGTTTTGAAAAAAAGTTATTTTTTACAACTAAAAATATTATTACAAAGCATGATTGGGTGGTACCTCTGGAGTGACCCCCTCTTTTCGAACCGCCCCCTGATTCAACGCCCCTGCTTACGTGTTGAGGTAGAAGGTCGGCGTTCGACCATTTCTGGTTTTGCAGTTGACTCGTTCGCTTCAGGAGTTTGTTCAGGTATTTTACGCGGACGTTTTCTTGAGCTCTGGAATCGTTACCCCTCTCTCCTTTACAGTTAAATTACGAAAAAGACCGGATCACGTTGTTGTTGACATTTGACAAGACATTATATAGCTTGGCTATATACTATACTTAGGCTTTTATAACGTGGCGCTTCGTAGCCTCTTCACAATGGAATATCTCATTTTGAGTCTCTCGCCCGGGCCGCTACAGTCGTGATCGTGCGATATATAGTGGCACGCCTGGGAAAGACGTGAAATGCCTGAGATATTCCATCGGGAAAACAGGCCGTAACACGCCACATTATAAAACCGAATTATAGAAACTATTAGCATAAAAAGATTTGATTTCACAGAAATTGCCTACTGAAGACAATATAATCAAACTCATCTCGCATCTAGCGAAATGAGAGCTCAATAAAACGTGAGGGGATAATAGTTTGCGGATTATTTTGTGAAAATATATCAGGATTTTTGTTCAAATACTATTCGCGGACATTATCTTAGGCGCCGATACCTTCACCCACTCTCTCCTGTACCGTAGTTAAATTATGAGATATGGGATCAAGCAGTGCCATCTCTAGTTACTAATTAGAAATGCTTCTACACTAGAGACGGCACTGGATCGAGCGTAATTGATATTCCCAGACATTATATCATTTACAAGCTTCAAAATAGTCGACCGATGTGGAATATTCACGCCCGTAAATTTCTTAATAAACCTCTTGTGGCACTTACTGGCAGAATTACGTCGAACGAAAGTGTCGTAAAGAAATGTTCTCTGCTTCAAAGAACATTTCATGACGGACAGTTGAACGCGCTCGGGCTGTTATCTGCCGGTCGCGCCGAACAACGAACGGAGGAATGGGACCCTTGATGACAAGTTCCCGGGGAATCGAAGGCTCGATCGCGTCATCTTCGGCGAAAGATAAAACGTACACCTGGCATTACAAAATCAAATGTTGTAGTTTTGGAAACTTTGATCTTTACGACGTTGAATAGAATTTCGTTTTTTTTTTTTTTTTTGTTTTTTGTTTTTTTTTTTTAGTAAAACTGTAACGTACACGGGATGTTGAATCTGCGTGTATTTTTTGAGCTCCCTTCCTACTCTACTCCCTTTCTACTTTATATAGTAGTTGAATAGTGAATGGAGTTGGTACCAACGAAGTGTAATTAGTTTCAAAAACGAAATTTCCGCTCCCGATTCAGAGAGAATTTATGAACATCTGTAAACTAACTAGAGATTCAATTTTATACAAGAGATTGCTAACAAACTACTCTCCTCTACTACTACCATAGATTAACAACATGTTTTCATCAATGTATGAATCCATGCTACTACTACCACAAGTAGCAAAATCATACGACGAAACGTGCTCAGAGTGAAGTTACATTTACATACAGAAGCAAAACAAGGGGCCATCTCAGCAGTTGCTCAATTGATGATGGATGATGATGAATATCATGATCATGATATTTATTTTGTTAATGAGAATTGTTTCAGTGTAAGATGAGTTAATTTGCTGTAGCAATTTTTTTTTTATACAACATTATTTTGGACATACAATTACTTAATTACCTTACATATATATTGCTTCCACACTTTTATATACAATGGAAATATATTTAGTATTTAATTGTAAGATTGTACTTAATACAAATGTGCCTCTATTGCAAAATACATTTCATGACTTAATAATAAATATTACATTATTTATAAATATGTATACAATTTTTTGTAAAAAATGTCACTTCGGTTTGGAATAACATTACATTACCACATTATTACAATTGCTTACATACATTAACATTCTCAAACTTATGTATACATTGAAGATAAATTTAGTATTCTAATCACATTTTACATAGGTAGTATAGTAGGCCTGCAGTAGTAATATAGTAGAGTATGTAATAGTATAGTATTCTCAGGGTTGGACAGTATTTAAAATTTTGTATTTGAAATAGGTATTTTCAACACATTTTGTATTCAAAAAACTATTTTTGAGTTTTTTGGGCATGCATTTTAGAGACTTATTTAAATACATAAAATAGGTGTATTTAAAAAATAAATACTTTAAATACAGAAGAAGATAATGCAGATAGTTTATTTTTATTAGTGAATGTTTGATTCTGCTTGTGAAAGGACCTCATTGAAACAAAAATTAGCTTCTTTCAGCTGTTGAACTTCAATTCTCTTCATTTTTAAATGATAATTCTAAATCATTAAAAATTCTGGACAATTATCTGACTATAAAAAAAGAGTTTATTTTTTATAACACTAGTTTATGTTTATAAGCGCCAGTTCACCAACCGTTGTTCTTTGCGGGTTTTATATATTCGCCAACTACGGGTTTATTGCCTAATTTCTTTTAAAACGGTTTTAATCTAATCGTTTTAAAAAGAAAGGATTTGAGTTAGACATATTTTGGATATCATTTTATAATTTTGAAAATGTTTTTGTGAAAGTTTAAGTGAAAGTGATTATATTTGAAAGCTGTACCTTGAAGCTAAAGTACAATACTTGATGCAGGTATATTCAGTCTCTTCAAATGGTGTAGTAAAACTGTAACTGATGCATGTGTATTCTTGTTAAAATAAATATTAATTTCCTTTTTGATGTTCCATACAGTCTCTAATATAACATAGAAAACTCTGCAGTGAAAAAGATTTTTCTTGGCATTTAAACCTTTGTTATTGATTTTATTGTTTAATGTCATTTGTTAATAAGTTGTAAAGTAACAAACATGAATTATATGTGGATTTCTTGTACTAAGCTGTGGAGTAAAATTCCTTCAACTTGTTACAACTATAAATATCTATGTTGCATAAAAATCTGTTTACGTCCTTACGTAATGCATCTCTAAATGTATTAAAAATCCTTCAAGAGAACATTCAACTCTTCCTCACCATATGTCACAATCCACTATATGCTTTAATTTTTTTTTGCAGATAAATAAGTAAATACATAATTAAGATTTAAATAAATACAATACAAAATTCACTTGATGATGTAATTTTGAAAATCATTATCATTTGTTTTCAGAAATTTGGAACTTGGACTGAAGAATGGAGGGGAAAAAACTCGCTTCTGCAAAGAAAAAAAGTATTCTTCAAATGCTTCCTTCCGTACCTATAGAAGAAATCATTGACGACTTTCTTACCAAATACAGAATAAATAAAAAGTGGGGAATTTTAGATCTTATTCAGCTCTTATTTGATGCTGCAGGTCATAACAGCACATTAACTTTTGAAGTAATGGAAGAACACAATCCAAAAGAAATAATTGAACACTTGAGTGAGTCAATACCAGCTACTAAGGAACCGCCAATCAAAAGTAAACAGATATATGTAAAGATAGTAGTTTTCTTTCAAAAGTTAATTTTTAATTGTGATAGTTTATTATTTGATGACTTCTTGTTGGTCACATTCTTCAAATTTTTGGTACACATGTCACACAGTAATTTGAGAGTTTTTCGTTATGTGGGCACCCTGGTTGGATTAAAGGCCATAACAGCTCTTGTAGGTGTACATCAAGCTTACTACAAATGGTCATTAGCATTTGAAGAACGATTATATGGGGGAAAAGGCAAAGACACTAACTTTGAGTCATCAGATCACTTTAATCAATTTCAGGAGAAGTATTTCAAACATAAGAAAAATGAAGAGGAATTAACCCAATTATTGAATGATTATTTACTAAAACAGCTATTTAAGAAGAGGATCTTGGATAAGATGTCAGAAATTCAAATATTGTGCCTTGACGAAGCAGTTCAGTGGATGCAAATTTGTCCACAAATGTTCATAGTTGAAAGGTATCTCAAGTACTACGCATTGCTTGTGTTCAGCCCCTCGGTCCAAGTTCGAAGAACAATTCTCAAGTCATTATTATATTTGTTCAAGACACAAACACTTGATTATAATCTTGAGGTTTTTGTCAGCAAACATATAGTTGATATTGTAAACTTGACTCTTGATAAATCATTACTTGTGTCAGTTGAGGCATTGAGTCTGTTAACTGAAATTTTGAAGGCTTACGGACAAGAAATATTGACAGGGCATAAACTATCAATTTTTTGGCTTGTTTTAAGTAAACACAAAAACATAGCTAAAGCAGCTGGTGATTTTCTTCTTACCTGGTTGAAAATGAGTCATGAACCCAAACACGAAAATCCTTCCAATATTTGGATACTAATTCACCTTGCTGACTTTCTAGCACAGGTAAAGCTTCCAAAGCATGCATCGTACTTGGTAGAAATTCTCACCACCAACTGCTGTGCATTGCAAGACTGGGATGCTATTAGTTACATTTTGATAACACAGACTGAGAGTATGACTATAGAACAAGAAACTTGCTTTATGAACATTATGTCTGCAGCCATAGCAAGATCATGCTCTGAAAAATTGAGGAATGAACACAAGTTAAAAATTACGCAATGCTTCACCGAACATTTTCCAAAACTGCTGTCAAAGTATAAAGATGATGCTGAAAAAATAAGTTCACTGCTCCAGATTGGCATGTGCCTACAGTTGGATGAGATGCCTTCTAAAAATGAAAATGCAAACAAAATTGTGAAAACTTTGAAATATTTGGTTAACATTAATTCAGATGTAAGAGTGATAGAAGGCTGTTGTGAGGTTATAGAATACTTCATTTCCCAACAACCTAGAGAAGAGAAGCAGGAATACCTAAAAAGATGGTCTATTGGAGACAATGTGCTCAAAAAATTTGTAAAGATTGCAGATTCCTTTCAGGATTCGCATGATATCTCACTAGCAAATGATGATTGTATCTTTACTCTTGCATCAAACTTGGAGAAGCTGGTCATTACGTATAAACACAAAGATCAAGAAGGGGATAAGTTATGGGACATTTGTTTAAATTTCATTTCACATCCTCAAGAATGCTTCCAATTACCTAAGACATTTATTGTTCTTTGCATTAAAATGTGCCACAAGATCATACTTTCAGCAAGAGTTCAATTGGAAAAGCAACCTAGAGATGACAATGACGAAATTTCCCTGCAAAGTAAATTATTACAATTATTGATTGTACTTCAGCAATTTCTGATCCATGAAATAAGAGAGTTCCGGAAATCTGCATTCTTTGTTATTTGTGATATGTTACTTATATTTTGTGAAAATGGTGCAAATAATTTTCCAAAATTGGGAATATCAGCCGATGATTCTCTTCAGTTACTGTTGAGAAAATATGTTGAAGAACTAGTTTTCTTGCGTAATTATGAACTCAACGATGTGAACTTAGAATTTGGGACTTCAGTTTTGAATGCATATTGCAAATTACTGTCATATGGCATGTTAAAAATAGAGGCAGGCATCTGGATCTTTTGGTACTTCAAAAAGAAAGAAAAGGATTATGCTACCATATTAAAGAAAACAATAGCAAACATGCTAAAATCTGATTACCATAGAACTGGAATATATCTCATGAATATGTTATTTTATTCACTGGAAGTATATGTTGAGAAGGAAATACGTGCTGACAATCCAGATTCTATTAGAAAAATCATTCGAGAGAAGATTACAAATTTCTTTTATTTATTGTCTTCCAATTCGGAAGCCAAATTCCATTTCCATAAGAAAGGGCTTTTTCTTGCGTACAAGAAAGATACAAGTAACAGAGCCAAAAGTATAATTCTGGAAATCTTGGCAGATTATATAGGTGCACTTACTCCAAACCAAACCTTAACTTTGCTTGAATATTTCAGACTATACGAAAATCAAGAACATGAAAAGTCCAGTTCTGCAGAAACATATCTATCATGTTTGTTAAAGAAATCTCAGACTGCATCATCCAAAAGAAAAAGAGACATTTCAAATAATCAGAACAAACGTCGTCCAGCCCCTATAATGCTCTTTGAGCCCGGTGATGAATCGGGTATCTTAAAATTGTAGACATTATACAGCAATGACCAGAGTACAAATTTAATTTAAATTTATAATTGAAAGTGATTTTTTTTTTTCACTTAACAAATGCAGAGATTAGATTTGAAAATCTGTGTAATTTCATTATGGTATTGAATACTATGAATGAAAATCTATGTAATTTTAGGGTATAAATATCAATGCACTTGGAAACATTGAATGTATTTCTGTTGTTAGTCTATAAAAACTTCATACATAAATTAAATGATTTGTTATAATTAACCCAGAAAGTCCCACCCCCTATAAAATCAGTTTTCTCCCTATATTTGTATTTGGTTTAGATCATAAATAGTTTCTAAGTACAATTCTGTTAGTATATATTCCTTAATTTTTACTTTCCCGAATACTTACTACGTATATACGGAGTAATATGCGTAGTGTAGGGAAAGTTATGAAATGCTGCGTGAAAAAACTGCGGATTTTCGGCAGAAAAAAATTCATTGTCAGATCCTGAAAACGAAAAAGTGGATGAATACAGTTACTAAAATAGGAAAAAAAATCTTCTAACACGTGGTGTAGTCAAAATCCCTGTTTGGTGAGTCCTTGATGCTGAAACATCAATTGAAGGCAAAACTTCCGTGTATGAACACTACTGAACTTCAGAAGACGGGCACAGATAATGAAGTTACATTTACATCCAGAAGCAAATCAAGGGGGCAGCTTATCATTCGCCCAAAGAATCAGGGGAACTAGACGAAAAACCTGATAGAGATGGATGTTTATTGACCAATACTTTAAAAGGTAAAATTTTGTAGTGTGTGTGTGTGGGGGGGGGGGGTCATCAATACGTGGCAGAAGTGCTCAGCTGATACGTTTTGGTCCCTTCATTTATTAATTCCGAGTTTGTGGCGACAAGGGAAGTTATTAGAAAAACTGCTGCCTTTACATTGCGTGTAATTATGAAACCACTATCATCGTCATTTCGTGTCTCTCAAACGTCAAGCCAACGCGGAACGCCAGATGGGGTTCGTCAAGGACAAATAAGTTTTTGTTACGTGTATGATGGCAAGCATTAGCAGCATCGCAGTGGCACGCAAGAACAATAGTAATATCAATACAGAAATCAATGACCTTCATCCAACGATAAGATATGAGACAAGTGATTAATAAGAATTTGTAAAACTTACATGCACTTGGAAATTCAAACAATTAAATTTAACTTGGTTTAATGCATTCATTTTTTTGCTTTTATTTAATACATTTGGCTCAGACCGATGGCCTCGACCCGATAAATCTCCAATCTTGTACTTGTAGTCTTCCGATATTCGTGTCGTAAAAAATAATTGCAAATGTTTGTACCAAGACAATCAACAGTGGTTTCTGCGATGCATAAATCTTAATCGCATACAGAACTCTCGTAGATTCGTCCACGTGGATTGATTTGGTTAGATACTCTAATAAACCTACATATTAATTTCATATACATAGTTAGTCGGAACGATCCATTGAATTAAATTTCATGCAATGATTGCAGAAGCGAATGGTTCTCGGTTCTGTGCATTCGGTTCCGTGAGTTGGTTGATTCTTCGATCTGACAGGTCTGCGGTAATTTTTGAGTCCGCGGCTGTTTTATTGCATTTTTCATCGTTTCTATATGGACATAAATGAATATTGCCATTCTAATGGAAGGAATATCTACCCCTGTTGTCACATCCAGAGCATCCGAAGAAATGGTAAAAAAATAACACAATAAACTTCATTTTTCTAGCGTAGGAATTAATGAATGCAACTGGATAAATCGAGAAATGTTTACAAAATTAGTAGTGTTAATTTGGCATATTGACAGAACAAGACACGAATCTGTAACTTATTTTTTGTAGCTTTAATACGTGTTCTTGAATATATGATACATAAGTGTGTCATTGATCATCATTCAAAACAATAAAGTTCAGGAAAGAAAATAATTATTTACAATTCTTCTATAAATATTTTGTTTGGTGTATATCAAGGCAATGGTTTAGTTCTTCATACTTCACCAATTTACAAATTCATTACCAATTTGTAAATTGGACTTGCGCATATATTTTGTGAACTTCTTTATCAATATTTTCATCATTGTAATTCTTGGATTGTAAAATATTTGTTACTTGTTATGAATATTTGTCTTAGAATCATTTTCTGCGGATATATGATTTTCATTTTATTTCCAGTAATAAATATGAAGTAATAAAATAATAATTTGTGAAAAATAGAAAAAAATATTTAATTATGAAAACATTAATTTTTTACCCTCTGTATAGTTTTTATTTTGGAGGATATGGTGATGAAAATGCAGGACAAAAATATGTTAGGATACTCATTCCTTTATTTCTCTTAATAATAGAATGTATTTTTGACATTGTTTTGTTTTGCCTTATATTGTAGATGACAAAATGAGGTTAATGGAATTTATTGCTTGGAATAAGTGTTATTAATAGCTAAAACCTTGTAATGCTTGTAATTTTTTTCTTTATTGGTACTTCTTTATCAATTAAATGTGCTCTCTTCATTTATTTTTCAGTCAAATTCATTAATTGCTGCCAACAATACAGAGGTTTGAAAGTTTCTTTCGTAACTTGATACAGAGAGATTGCTATAAGAAGGGACTACTTTGACAGCTACTGCTTGGCCGCTGCTGGCAACACAAGTGCAGGTTATGTCCATGCACTCACATTGTCTGTGTGTTCATTTATAGTTAGCACATTAGAAAATGGCTTCATCACTATACAATGTCTTCGCCCTGCTTGAAGTTCATTTGTTTCTCGACCTGTCAAAGTGGTCCCTTCTTAGAGTAATTCCTCTATACCTAAGTTTACAATTCAGAACATTTTAATACATTTACATTCATTCATTGGAGTTGACATATCTGGTAATTATTGCTTGAGGATAGCAATCTAATTATTTTCAATACACATTTTTGAGTTTCTGTGTTGTATGTGTGCTCAAATGAAGAACTGGAAATCCATGTACTTTTTTGACAGTTGTAATTTATGTTGAAAACTAAACTCAATTTTATTTGCATTAATTGTAAGTAATATAATAATAAAATTGCTAGGTAAAAATGCCCATGTGATGAAATGTGGGAAATATCAAGAAAAAATTGCTTTTTGTTTTATCCGTACATCCTCACACACATACTTGTACACTCCGACGAAGGTTGATTATTAAAACATTTGCTTGATGCTATTTATTAATAATGACTATACTTTGAAGAAACATCTAACAGAAGTCACATTTTTATATACATGATTACTTTTGTTTAATAGGAAGAGCTGGAACCATCCATTGTTACCAACATCAAGGTTAAGGAAGAAAAATGTGAAGAGGTATGGGTTTCTTATAATTTAAACTTCAATTCATTAAACATTAGTGGAAATTGTTAGAGACAGAATTTTGATATCGGAACACCAGTTCCAGCAGTTTCAATGCTTTTTATCACCTGCGATTGTGACAAATTACAATCAAGTGTGATACGCAAGTGGATTACTTCACAGAAATATCCTTTAGTCCATTTATGTTCACTTCAATCTGAGATACCACAAAGTTTGACAAATCATTCTTTCAATTTACGTCTTACGGAACTATTGACTTTTTTCTTAATAACACATTCAAATGGTAAAACCTCAGAGGGTGAAACAAATAATTCACAGCCATTAATTATAAAATTAAAGAATGCACCAAACACCAATGTAGAAGCAGAAGGATCTATTCTGGTTATAAAATGGTTTTGAGTGGTAAGACACAGATACCTGATATAAGACAGTTTTGGTTGTATGAGGTAATTTAAAGGAAATAAATCTATTTAAGAGGTTTTTTCTATAGAAGTGTATTACTGTGTACTTTTGTGTATCTGTATTCGCCATAATTTATTTACATTTTAATTTCTTAAAATTATTTCATACTATTACAGTAAAACCTGTATTAAACACACCACAAATGATTCCATGAAAAAGGTGATATTTGGAGGGGTGGTTGATTAATAGGGAATATTTTTAATAAAAAAAAAGTTCCTAATTACTGGACATCAGATGTTTAAGGAAGTGCCTATTATATAGGATTAGGGTAGCCAAGTAGTTACAAACTCTGGCCACTGAAGCCTACACGCTTATTATATAGGAGGCTGGTAAAAGGTTATTAGTATATGAACGTTATGAAAAATAAAACATTTGACTAAGTTTAATGCAAAATAAGTTTTTAAATAACCAATATAATTTTAAAAATCCAAATGTGAGATAATTATTGGGTAAATGAGCTTATTTAGGCTCTAATGCTGAAAAAGGCATTTTAGACACTATAAATGTAATTCCTGTATTATGTCATCGTCAAAAGAGGATAAATAGGCATTTATCTAAAACATGGTGTCTAGGGTTCAAGTCTCTTCTTTCTTATAGCTTGTAATTTGTGAAATTATTAGAGATCTATTCTCTTCCTACTTTTAGATCTGCATTTCAACTCTCTTCATTGTCGTGGAGTTTAAACTTTAACTCTTGTGAATAAAATTTTATTTAATTCTCTCGTACCATAAATTGGAATTTTACATCACTTTAAAGGTACTATCATATCTTTAAAAATGGTGTTAAAGTTGGTGATTGATCCTTTGGCTGCTTCCCTTTTGAGTCAGGCTCAACTGTAGGGCATTTATAAATGCAAAACAAGTCTGTAAATCCTTTATTCATGGTTACTTCAAGATTGAAATCAAAATTGTTGTTATATTTTTTAATATTATTGTGTTTTAAACTTTTCTGTTTTCATTCAGAATTAATTGGCATCAAGTATTTATTAATTCTTGTAAATGCTAGTTTTTTCTAGGAGGTATAGTTATGGAGCACATACTGTGGCAGTTTGTTTAAAACAAGAAAATAAATTATTACCAAAAAAAGTATTTTCATTAATCATTTGTTTCAAGAAAGAATCTTCTATCATCAAATATTGAATTTATTATTTTGTTTGAAAAATAATAATTAAGAAAATTATGATGTTATTCTTTTTCAAATAACCCAGTTAGTTTTGAGACCTACCATAAAATGTGACTGTTTTGTGATATAGCTCAGTGCTGAATTATTAATTTCAAGAGTGTCTTTAACATGAATAAAAATTACAGGTTTGCTTGTTTGTGTACAAGAATGATATAAATACTTAATATATGTTTCTGAAAATAAGTTTAATAATTATAATCATGCTACAATTTCATAAGACAGAGTGAAAATAAAATATTAGTGTGGAATACAATAGACTTAATATATGTTCAAGTGAAAAAATAAACTATAATGAATGAAAACATTTCAGTCTAACTTGTTTATTTATTTTATCAAATGGACAGCAAGCAGGTGGATAACTGTTTACATGAAACTGCATGTAAACCAAGATTTTCATTATGTATGTCAGATTTGATATTTTCATGTTAGATTCCTTTAAATTGAATAGGGTCATAATTAGGAAGTGAATTTTTTAAACCCTAAAAAAATCTTGAAATATACTTTTAAAAATATGCATTTATGACCTTAAAATTCTGAAATATGCAATTAAAATTAACACTATTTCTTCCTTCTTAACTACATTCCATTATAAACCCTTATTGATAAACTTCAGGAAAAGCATGCTTGGAATACTATAGTTTGGTGCAAATATAATATAATTTACCCTACTTCACGAGAGAAATAATTGAAGTAAATATTCATGTTAGCAAAGTACATTATATGACTTGATGTATTTCTTCCGACTGATTTAAAAAAAAAAAATGTTATCAAGAACTTATGTCAATTATGTTTCATCTCTAGAAGAAGAAGAAAAAAAAACAGTGCAAACTGTGACAAACTTTTACAAATCAATGAACGCTCGCAAAAAAATAGATTCCATTAAAAGATGAAACTTTTTATAGATAGGTCTCTATTTTAACAAATTATGCACCAATAATTACTTGAATATGCACCAATAGGAAAAATCAGCCAAATATGCACTAACGTATTAATCATTGTATTTTAACCAAATGTATTGTATTTTAACCAAATGTCAAGAAATTTCACCCAGCTATGCATGAAGCAACAGACAAAAAAATGCAAATCTGCTCCTTAGTAATAATGTCTCAACTATTGGTTTGCTTATAGAATCACTTTTGAATTAATTATTGTAAAATGGTATTGTTTTGGGTTTTCTGAGTGGAGATGTTTTATATTTGTGATTTTTCAGAACTCAGGTCCAGATGAATTGTATGTTCTGCCTGATAGACCTTCATCAACCGATTTCCTTGATGAAGATGACTCTCTGAATCAAAATACAGATTTATCAAACATATCTGGTAAGTTGCATGCAAACTTTTCAGATTTTGATTTATCTTTTGGAAATAATTGAATGTAGGCAAGAAATTTTGTTTCTTCATTAACTTCTTTTTTTTCTTTGTGTCTTGAATCATTACATAATTTTTACTTGACTTGGATTGCGATTGAATGATGTAAAATGTATCTTTCTTTTAAGTTTTGCCTTTAATAATGTGTCTTATGAAATATGGTCCTGTCGTAAAGCCTATTTTTACAATGTGTTATCTTCCCGCAATTTATAACTTAATATGAAGGGTTTTGCCCGTCTTTTAGGTCATTTTTTCTCTTTCGTTTACGTGCGTTTTATACGTAGTGCATTTTAAGTTATGTAATGCTGCAGCAAAAAACGTCGATTTTTTGACAGAAAAGTCGTACTGACACAAAAAAAGTGGATAAATCCTACTCCAATATGTAGTAAATTAATACATATTTATGAAGCAAACTCACAGTCTTGAATTTGTTCAGATCAGTCGGCAAATATCAGTTTTGGAATAAATCAACCGTACGGTTTCGGCGCTAGCGTTGAACATGGTCAAAAAGACGTTTTGCCGTCAATCGATTTTTCGATTTCGGTCCGACAAAACTCGAATTCTGGCTACACCACTTGTTAGAGGTAATTGTTATCTACAAGAACATGATTTATCCACATCCAACATCACTACACACCAACTATTTTCGTTGCCAGGGTCCATCAATAAGAGTTTTTTCTGTCAAAAATTAGCCATTTTCCGGCGCATGATTAAAATACTGTCTCTTCTTACAAAGTAAGGGGAGAAAGTAAAAACAGAGCCGCCATTGCAGTAAATACTGTAAGACCTAGATTTTTAACTTTCATGCAATTTACACTTATTTCCATCAGTTCCCTGAAAAGTGAAAAAAAGGGGTTTTACTGTATCTGGGAGCAAGAAGGGAAACGTGTGGGAGTCAAACGGACCAAACAAAGCAATTGAGAGATTTAGCTGTTCTGGTGTGTCCTACTAGCAGAGTGATAAAAAAAAGAGCAGGAATTAGAAATTATGTAAAATTAAATTGACTCATTAATAAGCCTAACATGCAGGGTCAGCAAAGCTGAAACCCTTGAAATACTTTCAGAAAATTAAAAAAAAAAAAAAAAAAGAAAAAAAAAAGAAAGAAAATACAATGTGAATTGATAGAATTTTCTTTATATTTGAGCATCGAATTGGGGGGAGATTGGTGAAAGTAAGAATAGGGGTCCTCCAATACTGTTGAAACAGCTCTATGTAATCGACTCTGACAGTTCGATGCACTGTTGCCACACATTACCCAAGGAAACATATTAAAATTTCAAAACTTACTCAGATTTGAAAACTGGAATGAAGTATATAAAGCAACCGATACAAATGATAAGTTTAACTCATTCATAAATATATACTTAAGACATGTCAATGCCATTTTCCCTCAAAAACTGAAAAAGATCCAAAATAAGAAAACTAAATCGTGGATTACCACAGGCATCAAAGTGTCATGTGAAAGAAAACGCAACATGTATAAAATACTAACAAATAACAAATGTAACTCAAACTTCATTTCATATTACAAAACATATAATTCGATCCTAAAAAAAGTAATCAAACAAGCAAAAATTATAACAAATGATAAGTACATTGCAAATGCACGTAATAAAACAAAAGCCATGTGGGACATTATTAAAAAGACTACAGCACCAACTAATAATAACAAAAAAAACATAGAGCTCCACTACAAAAACGAAACTGTACAAGACCCACAAGAAATAGCTGATATATTCAATGAACACTTTTCACAAATTAGTAATAAGTTAATCTCTCAACACTCTCTAAACAATAAAACACACCAAACAAGCACTAATATTACACAAATTGTAAATTCCATATTTTTATATGAAACAACCCCCTCTGAAATTTTTAAAATCATTGGACAAATGGAGAATAAATTCTCAGCAGGCATGGACAACATTCCAGATTTTCTTATTAAACACAGTGCTCCATGTATAGTGCAACCACTCTCTCACATCTGCAATTACTCTGTAAAATCAGGCATATTTCCAGATATATTCAAAACAGCAGAAATTAAACCATTGTTTAAAAAGGGCAATAGTTATGACCCAATGAACTACAGGCCTATTTCCCTGTTATCAGGATTTTCAAAAATTCTGGAAAGACTTTTCAATGATAGACTCAAACAGTTTCTCAATGCAAATAATGTCCTTACAAATGCACAACATGGCTTCAGGAGTAATAGATCCACAGACACAGCCATCTTCTCCTTTTTAAATGACATACTTGTTGCCCTAAATCAGAAGGAAATTCCCATTGGCCTTTTCTTAGATTTGTCAAAAGCCTTTGACATCATTGACCATCATATACTTTTAAGAAAACTAGAAATGCTAGGGATTCGAGGCATTGCAGGCCCATGGATCAAATCATATTTATCAAACCGTAGACAAATAGTTGCCCTCCAACACACTAAAGAAAACAAAATCTCCTCATACTACTCCTGTCCTCAAATAATAAATTGTGGAGTCCCGCAAGGATCCATCCTTGGGCCAATACTATTCCTTATATACATAAATGACATGCCTTTGGCTTTAAGGAACAACAAAATAATTTTGTTTGCAGATGACACAAACATCATCATCAAAGCAAAAACACAACAATCATTAGAAAAAGAAACTCACAAAACTTTGCAAGCACTAGTAAAATGGTTTCAAGACAACAAACTCATCATAAACACCAGCAAGACAGTCTCTCTAAATTTCATGAATCCTCGATGTAAAGACAAACTCTCACAGCATTTGCTCATAAACAATAACCCTGTAACAATATCCCATGAAACTACCTTCCTCGGACTAACAATTCAAGAAAACCTAAAATGGAACACTCACATATCAAATCTTAACAAGAAGCTTAGCAAATCTTGCTATGCTCTTTACACCCTCAGGTCAAGCTCCAACATTGAGACACTTCGAACAATGTATTTTGCAACTGTGCACTCCCACCTAAAATATGGAATAATATTCTGGGGAAATGCCCCTGAAAGCACTCGCACATTTATTATCCAAAAAAGAATACTGTGAACAATGACCAGCACTCATAAGCTGGAGTCTTGCAAACCCTTGTTTAATAAACTAAGAATTCTTCCTCTACCATGCATGTACATATTTGAAATAGTGGTCTTCACAAAGAAAATTCTCATGGAAAACAAAGACACTTTTACTATAAATTCTGAAGTACATAACTACAACACCCGTCAAAAGGATAACCTACACGTTCCCCACTCTGAAACTACACTTTATCAAAAAAGTACCCTAATAGAGGGCATTACACTTTACAACAAACTAGGCAATGATATCAAAGACATAAACACAATTCATACATTTAAAAGTAAATTGAAAACTTTCCTGCTTAACAACATGTTCTACAGTGTAAAGGAATTTTCAAATTACAACATTTCCCTTAAAAAATATAAATAAATAAGAATTTCTTATTCCATTAGACTTTCTGTTTCATATGAACTGTTTCAAGCTGAAAATGATCCTGTGAAATAGAAGGAGAATAGAAGAAGAAAAAAACTGGTCAAAACTTGCCTCCTCACCATTTCAAGTTATAAATATAGAATGTACTACTATTGTAAAATTTGATGTAGTTGCAAACATAATTGATACGTATTATTAATGTAATTATTATTGTTAATGTAATTATTATTGTTAATGTAACTATTATTATTAATGTTAATTATTAGCAGATAATTTATCTACTGTATAATATCTTAATCTAACTGTAACAAGTATTGTATTTCTAGGCCAATGACTGCATCTCGATAAGGTTTTGTTCAGTTTCCCTGGTCCTTTGAGCAAATGCTGAGATGGTCCCTTGTTTGCTCCTGAACAGTAATATAACTTCGCTCTCTCCACCCAAGGCATCATATTGACTCGTCATACACGATTGTAATTGTATATGTGACTCAATAAATATTAATATTATTATTATTATTATTATTATTATTATTACCACGCACATGACACTACCTACTTGACAGATAAGATATCAAAATGTTTCTTTGAACTGACAAGCGATATCAGGTCTTGGTATCATGTTCATAACTAACTGGAAGTTTGGCAAAATACCTTTGTTTTATTTAACAATTTTATGACTTTCAACAATATGAATCACTTAATTGTTCTTTTGGAGTTGTTATAATAGATTATCATTATACCTTTTTGCCAAATTTTAACCTGTTTTAGCTTATGGTGTGTGTTTTTGGTATTTTGTCACATTTTTGTCTTTCTTTTTACTTTGTTGTCATTAATTTCCTTGTTTTCTCATCACACTGATCTTGATCAAGCTAGAAACATACATGCAAGCCTGGACAACAAGATGGCATGGTCATCTTTTGTATTTGTATGGAAGTGGAGGCTACAGGGTCAGGTAGTTTTAAAAATTTAAATGAGAAAGGAAGATAATACCAGTCAAGATTTTTGATTTTTTTTATTGATGCCATCTGGATTTGTTCACTCACGAGGAATTCCTTCCTACCTTTGAGTATAGCCTCTGATCCCTTTTAAGGACAGAGCTCTATGTATATGATGTAGTACCCTTTTCTGTCCTGGAGATTACACTATTAAGAAGAACAAAAATTATAAATCCGTTTTCATTGATGCCATTTTAGAATTCAAATGGGAGTCCACAATAGAAGTTTGTAGAGACATTGCAAGTAAAAGAAATTTGTATTCATCATACCGGGTGGTCGTGTTCAATCAAGGTTACAAAGAAATGAGTGTCTCCTTCCACAAATGAACTAATGTAAACTTAAGTTAAGAGAGTTAATACAAAAATGTAAATCATTTAATTTATTAACTTTTTACTATTATTCCTTTGAAATGGTCATTTTTCATTGTTTAAATGCCTTTTTGAATCTCTAATTTAGCCAAAATAGATGCTTTTTTTGGATGCTTGCATTAGTAAAAATTAATGTCTTTTTAGGTAAAATAAATGCCTGAATTTCCGAGCTCTTTTCAAAACCTTCAGCACAGCTGAACCTTATCACCTCCGTGACTTCATGTGAGTCAGATGAGCAGCAACCCAGGCCATGGGAAAGTAAACAAATCCTCACAAGCTGATTTCTTCTGAGTAGGTCACATGTCATTTCACAACATGTGGTGAAAGCACTGTACTAAAATAGGCATGAAAAGGAGCATTTCTTTGAGCTAAAGTAGGGTGCAAAATGGCAAATTAACAATGAAAAATCACATTTAAAAGGAATTAGTTTTAAAAAAAATTAAAATGATTCACATTTTTATTCTAAAACTAAGTCATAGGGAAACAATGTTTTCTTGATAATCTTGGTCCCACATACCATCCACTATGACTACAAATTTGTTATACTTGCAATGCTGTCTCTTCGAAATTATATTATGGACTCCCTTTTGAATCTTGAAATGGCATCAGTGAAAATATAATTATATTATTTTGTTCTTCATACTTGTGAAATTGCAGGCACTGCAAAGGGTATATCAATAGAGCTGTCCTCAAAAGAGTTTGGAAGTCATACTAGACACATACATAAAAGTCTGATGGCATTCCTCATAAGCAAACAGTCTGTTGGCTTCACTGAAAAAAAGAATGAAAAATCTTGACTGGTGTGATCTGTTTTTTTCACAAATGAAATGAACTTATTTTAACAGCAAATGCCACATATTGTTGCTTTCTCAGAATACTTGACACTTTTAGGAACCCTTCTAGCTCAGGGGTTTCTTGATGAAACCTCATGATAAAATAATTTATCAGAGCTTTTTTCTACTGAAATTCCCAAATTTTTTCTTGCATCTTTATTTAATCTTAATAAAAACATCTTAATAAGAGAATGAATAGTGAGGTTGCAAATCAGGTTTTATTTTACTTATTTTCTAGAATATATTTATGAATAATTAACAAGAGAAACAATATTTTAAATAATAAGAAATTAATAAAAAGAACATTTTATATCCAATTAATTGAAAATTGGTATTGAAAATTTTACCGAAATATTATATTAATCTAATATTTTAACAAGACAGGCCACTACCTCTCTCCTACATGAAAAATCCCTTTTATTTGTGAGATGATTTCCATTTTACGTGTTTGGGCTGAGCAAATAGTGATCAATTGAGGAGCCCCTGTCAATGTTCCAGGGAATCCTAGTTAAAGACCCCTGCTCTGCAGGAATGTAATAATTTAACCCTGCCAGAGAACAATCCATAACTGATACCTCCTTTTTTTTATTTCAACTTTGAAATATTCAAATCTAGGAACTTTAAAAACTAAAGTTTCCTAAGTATAGTCGTAGGATTCATCCAGTGAGCAATACTTAAGTGAAGACTGTCTTCTTTTCAATTGTTCATTCTTGGATTCAGAATTTTGAACGTACCCCTGGAAGAAAATTGTCAATTGCACCCTGCAGAGCTCAGAGACAACACCGTCAAGTCCCGGATGGTGACAAATGTTCGACACTAGCTACTTAGGAAGGATGAGTACATTGTCTACACAAGAATTCTAGCGGCCGGCTGCTCTGATTGAATAGTATCATCATCAAACGTGTCCTGTTTACTTTTTACTTCTTCAGCGTTAAACCAACGTTATCTAGGTGATGTTGAATAAACAGAAATTAGTTATTATTGAGCATAAAGTAGCACACACAAATATTTGTGCGCCATCCATCTTGAATCGCGAGCCAAACTACATATATGCAATGTAATACGTTAATAATGTAATTATATCGGATGCAATGTAATACGTTAATGAAACTTCTATTTCAAAGTTTCCTTCGTTTTAAGTTCAAAGAACTTCCACTAAGTTCATCATCAAAGATGTACTATGCCGTGGCCGAGATCGCTAAGGCAGAAGTGCAGTAGCGATCTCGAGGACCGAAGGATCGCGGGTTCGAGTCCCGCCTCGGTCATGGTTGCATTGTGTTCGTCCTTTCACCCCCCTATCATCCTCATTATATCGTCATCCTGACAGTTACCATATCGTTCCATCTAATAGTGGTCGCTAATGACCTAGAAGTTGTTGCGACATAAAGTAATAAATAAATAAATAAATAAATAAATAAATAAATAAATAAATAAATAAATAAAAGTACGTGAAATCCCTTTTACAGTGGAATACCGGCCTATGTGTGTGTGTGTGTGTGTGTGTGTGTCCGCAGGCGCAGTGGCGGCGGCGGCGGCGGCGCCGGCGGCCGGGGCCGGGGCCGGGGGCGGCGGGGGCGGCAAGAGCAAGTGCCCGTGGCCGCGTGGGCCGGGGGGCCGCGTGATGCGGGTGGCGGGCGCGGCCGGCCCGCGGCCGGCGCCCAAGCTGTCGCACCCCTGCGCCGACTGCGGCGCCTCCTTCCGCTCCTTGTGGGCGCTGCAGGTAGCGATTGAATTGAATTGACGCCTTTATTTGGCGTGGCGAGACTCACGCCATGAGGCCGGCTCTTCCGTCTGACCACGCAAATTTCGCTACGCTTATTTCGTGGGCGACGAAACAGGCCATTTGAATTTAGCTTAGAGGCTTCATTTAGGCCTTCGTGTAAAAAAAAAAAGAAGTAAATCTACTAACATGGGACAGCTGGCTTTACTTCCCCTCCGAAAGAAAGGAGTACGAAGGATTTTTTTCGCCCTTCTTGTTCGTTGTCCTTATCTCTCCCCTTACACACACACGCACACATTTCTATGCTATACACTGCGAGATATGTCAATAGATGAGTCGGGAGTTGAATGATTGTGCCGCCGTTGAAGTCGATACTTACCTAAAGGAGGAAATTCGAGGAAACATGGCGTGTGGGTTGGCGCCGGAACTACCATTAAGCTGGCGGGGAATCACCGCCACCCCCCCGGGGTACAGTATTCACTAAACTCAGTGGCGCTAAAGACAGCAGCAGTTGACGCGGCCGGTCAATCCTGCGGGCCGAGAGTTCTCTTTGGGAGGGTGGGGGCTGTCAAACGTTTGTTTTTTTCTACCCCAGAGTATAATTCTGTCGTTCGATGGCTGCAGCCCGTTGTGTAATGATTCTTATTTCGGGACAGATTCCATTGTGATACTGCTTCTTGACGGATCACAAAGTTTACAAACTAAGTATTGAGATTTAATTGATCATTGCCAATTGTTCTAGTAAACTCTTCGTTCGATTGTGTGCATTAAAATTGCGTTTAATATCATATTAAGCTTGTCAGTTATAATTTATACAATTATTAGCCATTTTTACGTGGAATATCATTTAAAATAAATTGGATCGTAATTTCAGCTTGATCCTATTTGTCTAGCACCTTAAACCGAAGCCACCTGCGGTTGAGTTGGGAGGGAGCTGTTCCCTAGGTGGCCTTGGCTGAATCCTATATGTCAACTGCCACGAAACGATTCAATGCAAAAGTTTATCTTATATAAGTTACCATAAACCGTAGGAAAAGTACCGTATGAAACCCGCTGTAATGTAACACACTCTTTCTGTAATATTACACTCGTGTGTTAATACCCGTCGTTTCATAATGGAAAGTCAATTGTGGTATAATTTCTAGGCCAATGACTAGACTCCATCTCGATTCTGTTCATCTTTCCCTGGTTCCTTGAACAAATGATGAGATGGCTCCTTGTTCCGCTCCTGAACAGTAATGTAACTTCGCTCTCTCCACCCAAGACATCATATTGACTCGTCATACACGATTGTAACTGTATATGTGACTTAATAAATATTATTATTATTGTTAATATTATTATTATTGTTATTATTATTATTATTATTATTATTATTATTATTATTATTATTATTATTATTGTGCGAGGTGGCTCTGCCTGCATGTGTGTGTGTGTGGCAGGTGCACGAGCGCAAGGCTCACCGTAAGCCGTCGTCCGCGTCGTCGTCGGCGCCCCGCGCCACGTACCGCTGCACGACGTGCAACGGCGCCTTCCCGACGTCGTCGGCCCTCAAGATCCACACGCGCACGCACACGGGCGAGCGGCCGTTCGCGTGCGAGCTGTGCGGCGCGGCGTTCAGCACGAGCTCGTACCTGTCGGTGCACCGGCGCACGCACACGGGCGAGCGGCCGCACCGCTGCGCCGCGTGCCCGGCGGCCTTCGCCACGAAGCGGCTGCTGACGGAGCACGCGCGCGAGCACACGGGCGAGCGGCCGCTGGCGTGCGAGCAGTGCGGCGAGCGCTTCGCGCGCGCCTACGCCCTGCGCGCGCACCGCGCCCGCCACGGCGGCGCCGGCGCGTTCGCCTGCGACCGCTGCCCGGCCGCCTTCACGCAGCACAACAGCCTGCTGGTGCACCTGCGCACGCACACGGGCGAGCGGCCCTTCCCGTGCGACCTGTGCGCGTCCGCCTTCAAGAGCCGCTCCGAGCTGAACGTGCACCGGCGCAGCCACACGGGCGAGCGGCCCTTCCGGTGCGACCTGTGCCCGTCCGCCTTCACCACCAGCTCGCACCTGCTGGTGCACCGCCGCACGCACACGGGCGAGTGCCCCTACTGCTGCGACGTGTGCGGCGACGCCTTCATCACCAGCACCAAGCTCAAGATCCACCGCCGGCGCCACACCGGGGAGAAGCCCTACGCGTGCGAGCGCTGCGGCGCGGCCTTCAGGGACGACTCGGGGCTGCGCGCGCACCGCAGGAAGCACACGGAGGGCTGAGGGCGCGCCGCCACGCCGCCGGCCTCCCCCGGCTGACGCGCGGCGCCGTTGCTCGCCGTTCGGAGCTGACGCAGTCACGTTTTGCAGCACACATTAAGCTCATGTTCAGTTAGCTTCGAGCTATCACACGCTCAAGTTTTGCAGCAGAGGTTAATACAGAGACTGTAGCACATGTACGGTTAGCTTTGAGCTATCACACACTCGAGTTTTGGAGCATTGAAACAGAGACTGTAGCTCATGTACGGTTAGCTTTGAGCTATTACACACTCAAGTTTTGGAGCAGACATTGAAACAGAGACTGTAGCACATGTACGGTTAGCTTTGAGCTATCACACACTCGAGTTTTGGAGCATTGAAACAGAGACTGTAGCACATGTACAGTTAGCTTTGATCTATCACACACTCAAGTTTTGCAGCAGAGGTTAATACAGAGACTGTAGCACATGTACGGTTAGCTTTGAGCTATCACACACTCGAGTTTTGGGGCAGACATGGAAACAGAGACTGTAGCTCATGTACAGTTAGCTTCGGGGCTTTGAGCTGTCACACTCGAGTTTTGGAGCAGACATTAAAACAGAGGCTGTAGCAAATGTACAGTTAGCTTTGTGGCTTTGAGCTGTCACACTCGAGTTTTGGAGCAGACATTAAAACAGAGGCTGTAGCAAATGTACAGTTAGCTTTGTGGCTTTGAGCTGTCACACTCAAGTTTTGGAGCAGACATTAAAACAGAGGCTGTAGCACATGTATGGTTAGCTTCGAGGTGTTGAGCTATCACAGTCACGTTTTGGAGCAGACAGTCTGTAGACACTGAGGCGCTGTTGCAGGTTAGCTTTTCGTAGCAACTCCTGGCTGACAGCCTCCAGACCGAAACTTTAGAATCAATGGTGTCTGCAGACTCTGTAGCACACATACAGTTCACTTTCAAAAGTAACTTTTAACTTTGAGCTGAGACTGAAGTACTAGACCAGACACTGCCTGTAGAGACTGTGCTACA
The DNA here is from genome assembly GCA_038098605.1 of Gryllus longicercus. NCBI lineage: Eukaryota > Metazoa > Arthropoda > Insecta > Orthoptera > Gryllidae > Gryllus > Gryllus longicercus. The sequence goes on along the minus strand of JAZDUA010000039.1, from coordinate 1,653,577 downwards.
CATGTGGTTTAGCTTTCAAAGGCTGAGTGGCATCAGATCAGAGCTGAAGACCTGGTGGTGGCTATTATGATTGGTAGCAATCTTGCTGTTGGCTTTCATTGGCAATTTGAGGACAGAGATCAGAGCTCCAGGCCAGACAGTACTAATGGATATTGTAGCACTCTTGCACTTAACTTTCGTGAGTGACTTCCACAAGTGAGCCTAATAGACTGAAGGCTTGTGCTAGGTGCTGCTGCTTACATCCTTATCAGCACTCTCCTAGGTTACAACCCAAGGGAGTGGGTCTCGGGGTCACAGTACCTCTCACTCTAGCAGTTAGCATTGATTAGCCACTTCAGATTGCGAGCCAATAGACCAAATCTTTAAACAAGACACTGCTAATAGCCTCCTTAGTACATTTGTTGTACATTGTAGAGCAACTTCAGGTGGTGGGATAGGTGAAAGCCAACTGAGAACACAACCATTGTATCAAACAGTGTCTAAGGAGTATCTAGTACACTTGTGGTTTAGCTGTCGAGGACAACTTCAGGCTGCGAGCCATCGGGCATGCCAAGCACTAAGTATTGAGTTGCACCATTTAGTGTCTAGGCAGTAGCACACTTACAGTTTAGCAAGATTGAGAAGTAATGTAGCTTGATGACACACTTGTAGGCGTTGTTGCGTATGACTGTTTGTGCGCCAAACTGGGCTGACTCTGAAGCTCTCCCTAAAGCCTGTCGTAAGAGCAACCAGCAGTGTGGTGCTTGTCTGAAGCGTGTGGAGGTATTAGGCACTGCAGTACCTCTGTAATTGAAACACTTGTTGGGGATGAGACTGGACTTTCAAGATTAATACAATCATTCACAGGTTTGATGGTTGAAAAATTTTCAAATGTGAAAGAGAATATAGAAAATGTCTTCTAGAGATGGTTGAATGAAACACATTTGGCAGTATTGGAGTTCTTACACATTAGTTAATGGAAGTGTAAGTTAGCTCCAATACATGAACTCAATTGAAAGTTTGTTGGAAAATTAAGTTCAACCAATGAATTTTGTCTGAGAAGAAACCCAACCCTGTTGAGGTATTTCAGAATGTGTCTAAGGTGAAATGGAGTTACTTGTAGATCTGCAAAGCCCCACTAAGTATCAAACCAAAGTTTCACACTGAAAAGTCCTAAAAATTATTGATTTTGGATGCTTCGTAAATTTATTTATTTATTATGTCAGCTTCGTTTGGTGATACCAGGTGTATAGAAAAATTAAATATTTTTTGTTATTAATGAGGAAATTGATTCTGTAAATTTTTAATTGTAATATCTGTTAAGTTAACTGAACAGATTTTCTAGGGCTAATATTAGTTACAGGCAAGACTATACACTGAAGTAGCACATCTCATTTGTACATACTAAAGAAAAATTAAATAAAATTGTCTAGGTAGAACAAATAGACCTTTTTCCACTCTCTATAGTCTAGATAAATATATTTAAAAGCAAGTGTTGGCTAGTTGCAAGAAGTTTGTTAATTAGAGTTCTTTATATATAAAATTTTATGAAAATGATAATTAACATATGACAATTAATATAGCAAGTAATTTTGTTGACAGTTTTACCTTTATTTTACAAACAATGTTATGTATTTGTGGAAAAGAACTCTTAATTTCTACTGTGTTTGTGAACTCTTTAAATTGTTCACTAAAGCTTACCCAAGAGTATGAAAACAATTCATATTTTCACTGACATTGTCAGATATGATAATATATTGAGTGCATGATTGACTTCATTTGCATTCATGCTTTTTTGTGGTTGTGATTCACATAAAGACTAATAGGTAAATATGAGAAGAAGTTGTGTTTTAAGAAAGGTGGTTAAAAATGAATGTGGTTGAGTGCCTTGCCTCCAATAAGGACATTTATTTAAGATTTTCAAGAAGTTGCTAGGGAGTCCACAGCATCGGCCCCATTTTTGTCATGTGATCAGCTCATACCATTCCGAAAAAACCCGTGAACTGCCGAGAAAGGAATAAAAATTTTCTGTCCTCAAAATATGTCGCTTGCAAACAAATAAGATTCTATAGAGGTATTTATTTATCACACCTTTGGAGTGTCTGAAAACATGTTTGCTTATTAAAAGGCTGAAGTTTATTACAGAGAGAGAAAAAGACAGACAATTTATGATAGTAATGGCTGGACCGTATGCTTTCATTTATTATTTAGATGTTTCATTAATAGTTTGTTATTAGAAAGTTTACTGTTCTTAGTTGTGAAACAAATGATGCAAAATGTTATTCTGCTATTAAGTAAGCAAACGTGTAATAATGAGTTTTTCAACTAAAAAATGCATAATTTACTAAAAATATACTAAGGGAGTAAATAATCATTGAGCAATTGAAAGTTTAAAGTGTGTCTTTCAGAGCATTCTTGACAGTTTTGTTTGTGTGATCATTTTCAATATTGGATGGATATAAGAAAAGGATTGTTATTTAACCCTTTTTTGCTCAGATTGGCTTATTCAGCTTCATCTTCTTTGGCTGTTCAAGGACTACCTTGTTTCACAATAAAATTCATGAAAGGAAACTTACATTACATCTTAAATATTATATATTATAGTGGTATCATTTGATAGTATATTTTTACTCTTGGTATTATAACTGGGACTTCATTGGATGAAATGTTAAAGAGATAATAGTTTTCATGAGTGCCTCAAAATTACAATGCTTATTTGGCAAGCATCGTTTTGAAAAATGTCATTTCAAGTAATGTGCAAGAAAGTTTTATTAACTAATTGCTGTTTCATGTTCGTCTCCACAGACCACAAAAGTATTAAATTAAACATTTTCAATGCTGAAGCAAGTATGCTAAAATATAAAAAAAGTGCTCTTATGAAGGGTTCTGGGAATTGCTTTACAATGAATCATGGGTATATAATTTATTTCAGAAATTCCATATTTTGTTTAATTCTATTTCATGTTTTGCCTTTAGAAAAAACTCTAGGTTACAATTTTTTCCAGTTAGTATGCTTATTTTTTTTATAAAACAGTTTTAAGTAAAATAAAACAAAAATAATGCAATTTATATATGTATATATTTTACCTGTTTGATTTTGCATGACCCTATATTTTGTGGCTTTAGTATTTTTTATAGCTTGAAAAGATCTATTAATTAGTGAAGAGAGATGTCGTGGAGATTAGTGGTGAGAGGAAAAAAAGATTGATTTAATTAATTTAGATGTATCTGAATAGGTTTTTTTTTCTCATTGAATTGAATTCTGTTCTATTTGTAAAGTATTAAAGTATTTTCTGAAATGTGTTCAATGCCACCATTGTCACCTGTTTTAATTATTGTGGCCTCTTGATAATGAAACTATTTTTTCTAGTGGTTTTCAGAATACTGAACCTCTCAAATTTGGAGTTTTTTAGTAAGACCTCCACTACACACTGATAATGTCAGAATTATGTTTTTGTTATATTTTATTGTTCATTTACATTTAATGTACTACTTTTTCTCAACAAGAAATTGCTGGTAATCTAAAAGTTTTTTTTTTTTTGTTATCTTTTTTTTTTTGTGCGTTTTACATTTTTTTTAATATAAGGAGCAAAGTTGTAAGACATCAGTCAAAAGAATGATGAGTTATTTATACAATTGCATTTTTTCAGCTGTTGAATTAATTTATTTGACAAAATTGTAAGAAATATAAAAAGTTACTTGCAGGAGAAGCAGAGAGGAACAAAATGCTTTTTAATTAGGCAATGTATTTTGTAGGTGACCTATTTGCAAGACTGAAGGAATTAAAATTTTTTTAGGTGTAAATCCTAATCTTTATTTACATGAATAAGCAAATCCCACCTGTGTGATTATTGTAAGCCTCTCTTTATCTATCATGGAATTTTACCTTTACCTTGTCTCTTGATTTACCAAACTTACTTCTTGCCAGAATTGACTTACTCATAGGTTGGAAGATATTTTCATCCATTACTTAGATGTACAATTATAACACATGACATAGGAATGATATTCGTCAATGTCAGTATCAACAGCTCACTACCAATCATTCACACATATAAGTAAATTATTTTACATATTCCCAGATGACATGAAACAATCAAAATCAATTCACAAGTTAGAGTGCCAAAAATCTTTTCTGCTGCATAACTGGAGACTATACCAAGCGTCAAAAAAGTGAAATAATATTTATTTTATTCATGATATTTAATGCATTAGTCATTATTTGTGATGTTTAATTCTAAAAGCTTAAATATGGCTGCAACAAGTATTGTGTCTCAGTTTCTAGTTCAGTAACCCCCATCTCCAGCAGGTTTTTGTTCAGTTTCCCCTGATCTAACATTGAAAATGCTGAGATCCCCCCTTCCCCACAAGAAATGTACACAACTTTCCTATCTGTGCACATTTTCGTGAGCTCGGTGGGAAATATAGTTATTCAAATATTCATTCTCTATATTCTCACAGCAGAAATTCAATTTCTTCATAAAGGACATGATAAGGAATAAGAGCCAAAATTTGTAGCTCATTCTCATTAGCGAATAGTTTTTGACATATTTTGACTTGTCCTACATGATTGAAATTGTATGTTTCTCAATAAATATTATTATAAACCCAAGGGAGCAAGTATTTTCTCGTGAATTCTCTTCCAAAATTCTTGTTCCTACCTGTATAAATATTACAACTTAAAATGTTGTACAAGGGCTAGGTTAGGGATTCCAGAGCCCAAGAAAACATGCCCAGTTTACATTTCTCCCCTCCAGTGTACAATCATTTTTTGATGCTAATCAATTAACAATGATATTTATGGCAAGATAGTCAATTTGTAGGTGAAACCTAAAATCAAACATTTTTTTCTTTCAAAAAGTTAAGTAGTGGGTAGGCTTTTGGCAACATTACCACATTGCTGTCCTGAATGACAAATTGCTGAATTCTGTATGAAGCAATAGCAAGGAAGATTCAATTTTAGTGCCCAATTTGGTAAGATTTCCACAATTCAATATTTGAGAGAAATTTCATGTGAATGCAATAGGTTCATACCAATGTCTGATATTAAATTTGGCTGAGACACTTGAATCAATTGATTTGCATAAAATCTTATTAAGAACTACATCATAAAATATAACAAGGTTTCATTATTCAGAATATGATTGCGTTTTCCAGAATAGTACCTAAGAAACAAAAATGTCACTCCCCACTAGGGAGACCAGTTATTAACTTGTGTGAAAAATGTGAACTATTGCGTATTTATGTGTATTTTTGCTTAACTCTTGGGTTTATAAATATTTTTATAGTTATTTTAAACCAGCTTCTTCTAGGCAGCAATGTAGACATTTTTTCCATCCCATAAGAAATTAGTTCTAAACCCTGACATGTTGAAAGGGAAGAAAAACTTTTTTAATATAGGTATTGAGAAATATATGCTTTATTATTTACAAATGTAAAACAAATAAAGACATACACGATCTAAATAAATCAACACACAAATACAGGCCTGCACAAATTATTTATTCTGTGATTCAGCCAATTTCTGGGAAATAAAAAAAAACTACTCTAATGAATTTTCTGCATCAAAGATAAGTGGTCAAGAATATCAGGTTGAAATAACAAAACTAATCAAATTGTGGGGTAATGAAGTACACAAAACACAAACATATAATCAATGAAAGTTTTGGAGAAAATTCTTGCCAAAAATCAATTAGAGCTTAAGATCTAAACCATTTGAATCGTTCAATTGTTTAAATATCCAGTTTGATTATTATAAACTAAAGCTCAGAGTGGTATATGATATCTGAAAGTATTGTAAATTTCCTTTCACATTATATGGCAATTGAGATTACTACAATTTTTCAGCAAATACAAAAGCTTCGTTTAAAAGAATGATACCAGGAAACTTGGTCAGTCAAACAAGAATACTAAAATTCACATTGAACAATGCTATGTTTGAAAAAGTCAAAAACAAAATAAAATTATATTTGTTTAGCATCCATTGAAGTGTAGTAAAAAAACTACAGGAAGCTGATCACTCAATGTAATTGTTTCAATGACTGAAACGATCCCATTTTTACCTGTGAGATATTAATGACATTTGCATCACAGGTGAGCAATTTGCTTTCCTTTTGCAAGAAACAGTTGTTTTTGCCTTCTTCTAAAGAAACACCCACTTATTGTGATAAATTGTACACATTCGTTTCTTGATATTTATTTTGGTATCCTTTCCGATACACAAACACAAATGATGCATGCCAGACATACAAATTTGCGCATTTGCCAACACTGTCACAATTTTCCCCCCCCCATGGATAAGACATAATTGTATTGAATGAAAGCTGATAAAGCTTTTTGAGTAATGTGTACCTTTTTTTTTCTTCGCTAAATGTCTTAAGAGATTCAGTTCTCAATAATATTATCAAGTGATCACACATCTTTGAATCTACATTACTCAAAAGAATAGTGGTCTTGCAAGTTTAGTTTTGACAATTATGTATAAAAAGTTAACCTGTTACAAAACTTATACATAAAATTTCAAGAAACATTCTTTAAGTACTAGATAAACAATGTTATAAGAAATTTCAAATAACAATAACATTAGCACAATTAAATATAAGAAATGTGTACAACATTTTTATTAGATTAATCGGAGACCAATAACAAATAATGTTTGATGACAAAGTTCCTTTGAACAATGAAATTGAATTTTTCTTTCAATTTCAGTTCAGAATACTTCACATCATTGTTTTGCTTCCGTCATAGTACCATTTAATACAGAACTAATCTATCATTGTTCATAAGATATAAAAAAGTCTTTGACTGTTAAATTGAATTCATAATAGTATCATGCCATGGAGTATAAAGAAAAATAATCAAATTTTTGTTTCTAAGCATAAATTCTAACTCTTAGGCACAATAGAATTAAAATTTCATTTATGCATTGTGACTCCACACTATATCTTATGCTACTAATGTCTACAAAAAATTATTACACTTTGTTCCCAAGTAACAGAGACTAGATTCCAACTAAATGCTACTAATATACTTTTTGACATACATTTTTCTTCTTCACTGACAAAAAGATGTAATTCTCCATTCATGCAAAAACTTGTGGAATACAAATTCTTGAATTAAGTCCCCACCAATTCCATTTTACAGTCCTTAATATTAGCATTTCTGTTGCAGACTCCATAACACCAGTCAGTCCAAATAACTGGACACAAACACATCAATACGAATGGGAGATATAAATTATCTGGTAGTTGGATATTTACAAATTCAAAACTGCAGAAACAAATTATCCTCACACAAACACATCCACTCACATGTCAACATGTTTAAACAAGATTATTAAGCTTGTGTACTGTATTGTTCACTGAAACAAGACTTAATTTACTTAGTTAACGTTTTAAACTTGACATAGTTATCATTAAAGCACTTAACAGCTTTATTTTTCAAATTTGGATGATGACAGAAAAATGCTTAGAAAATTCACAAAACACAACAAATCCAATATCTAAGTTACCTTCTCCAAATGCCTAGGAAATACAACTGAATTAGATCAGGATATGGAAGAAAATACACAAGAATATAGTTCAGGGTGACTACTTATTGCCTAGCACTAATTTCCCAGAATATTCCCGGTTTCACAGTTATCTTTATAATCTTTTCCTGAAAATTTTTACTTTTACATTTTTTTACATAAAATATTAAAGCCAGTCTGATACTAATTGGTCATCTCTGATTTCTCCATGGAAAGAACAAAAGAACAATATTTTCACAAAAATAAAAATTGAGCAAAAAGTAATGTACTATTTTTAACGAATAATATTTGGATTTATAAGCCTGAGAAAATTTTCTCTGACTTCCAATAATTTTTTGACCTTCTTCCAGAGAAATGAAAGATCCTAAACAAAAGAACAATATTTTCACAAAAATAAAAATTGAGCAAAAAGTAATGTACTATTTTTAACGAATAATATTTGGATTTATAAGCCTGAGAAAATTTTCTCTGACTTCCAATAATTTTTTGACCTAATTCTTCCAGAGAAATGAAAGATCCTAATTTTCTCCGGTTTTCTAGAAAGTAGCCATCCTGTAATACAAACAACGAAATAATAAAGACATTTTGGACATACAAGAAAATATACTTTCATTTAAACAGAGTCCTTTGACATAAATCAGCTGTTATGGTGTCATCCGTCGGGTGCTTGAACATCACTACAGTGATGTTTAAGTTCTTGATTGGATGACACAACAGCTGATGACCTGTCAATGGACACTATGAATAAATCAAACTGTTATGGGAATTCATATTACATTAATATCAATGTTAAAGTATGGTGCAGAAATGTGGATAACGAGAGCAAAGAAAAGAGTGACAGAGGGAGACCAATAAAGAGATGGCACCTGCAGGTACACTTCAACACATGAAGAAATACTGCTTCATTATCCACTAGAAAGGAGGGCAAGATAAGTGATGATGATGACAATAGGAAAACTGAATAGTTTGTACCGCACAATAAATTCTGTAAAATACTGCAATAATCAATGGGATTTAAGATTATACACCACTAGTTTTTCAAAGAAAACATTTGTTGTAAGCAAAATTTATTTTATAATTGCTATTTGAAGAAAAAATGTCCACTTTCAACAATGCAGTACAAAGTAGAACTTTAAAAGTTGTTAATTACTACTCTTTACAACCTTGAACTCTCATTGTTTCAAAACATTCGTAAGGTAATATGTCTCACAGTATTGCCAATTATCAATGTTCTTTTAATTAAATGGATAAGATTGTAAAATGTAATACAGTATTAAAAAAAAGTATCATCGAAGATTAAAAGAAAAAAAGCCAAATTCAGCAATACCAGCAAGTTATGAGAAATCTTCCTCTCCCAAAACATTTTCACAGCGATAACATGAATCTGACAAGTACCATTTGAGTATGTAAACAATTCCATTCAAACTAAACACATTTCAAAACAAAAATATTGTGATTTTCACATATTATTTTCCTTTAAGCAACACCAATTGCAGTTTCCAATACAATTATCTACAGGAGATACAAATCTACACTATCCCAAATGCCTCAGGCTATTGTAATAGGAAAATTCTATTTTGTAAAAATATATGTTAATGTCAAATACCATTAAATTATTTTTCTATACCATACAGATGATAAGGAGATACAAACGTTTGTAATTCTCAAAAGCTACTACACCAAAAAGTATTTGAAAACATAATGTGCAGAATTGAATTATGACCACTTTCACAAGGATGGCAGATAAATTTACACAATTTTCCTATGACCAGGCAAAAAAGTAAATAACCAAACCTGATAAATAGTTTCAAAACTTTCAAAAGTTAAATTGTTGATACATCCAGAGGATGTTCATTGAATTTTGAAACACCCATTATGTGTTGTAACTCCATCCACTGAGCTGCGAGCACTTGTCTTGTAAATGTGTCTCCACCTGATTTTTTTTTTTTTAAAAAATTCTTCTCCAATACCTCAACTAGAGTAAAACCGAGGAAAGGAAACAAAAATCATATGAAAATGGAGAGCCTGAAAAAATACTTCTCAAGGGAAGGTACAACGTGATAATAATGGAAGCAATTTGGAATTCCATAACACCGAAAGAAAGTATCAGTATAACACCAAACCATCCATGCAAGGGATGACAGAGTTTAACATTTAACAAGGAAACAGTACTTGCTTTGTAAGGCAAGTTCATTTACACAAACAAAGAGGAATCTGACCTATTTCAGATCTCTATGCTAATACAATTAAAACAATTTTTTTTTTTTACTAGGATAGTTTTGTTAATTATTTTAATTAGGCTTTTTGAAAATTAAAATGATTTCCAAAATAATCAAGGTGAACTTAATAAATTGTAAAACAAAACGTGCAAAGAAAATTCAAAGAATCTTTCATTTTCGATTCAAAACGCACAAAAGAATACACTCAGAATTGGAAAATCTTTTCTGAATGTTAAAAGTTTGTTTGGCTTACGATTTAAAGACACCAAAAATTGTATTATCAAAAGAAAACAAGTGTGAAACTAAAATTCATTCAAAACTGCACAAAAGTCAAATGCAGCAGACCACACAAATTAAGAAATCTTCCAGAAATATTTCAATAAAATACATATATGGATAACATGATCAAATAAATTATACATTTTCATAGATCATTAGAAGAATCAAATTTTTAAATGAGAATTCTAATATTCTAATATTGAATTAATAATCATTGTAGCAGGCTTTTTGGGATCGTGCTTATCATAGTCCAGCAAAATTCGATCTAAAATTTTGTGACAGGTACTATCATTAAAACTGTCCAATTTATTTTTTAGAGCTGCAATCAATGAATTTTTTTCCTCAATTATACTCCTCAAACTATCAAATGAATTTCTCAACTCATTAGTAACACTATTGAACTTTTTTTGCCAATGCAATATGACATTCACATGAGGACCTGACCAATCAGTTATAGCTGAATCATCGAGAACAAAGTTTTCTTCTTTAGTTTCTTCACCATCTGAATTCTCCGATGAGCTTTCAGGCCAATCTTCAAGAGCAGAATCACTTCCAGGCTGTTTGGGTAACACATCATCTCGAAACACTCGTTCTAATGGACTGTTTCTCAAGTTCTTTTTTTCTCCATAAACAGAGTCTTCAAAATCAAGAAGCATTGATGGCCCAGCATGTGGATGAGAACTTGCAAAAACTTCCTCCACCACCATACTGTTTGAAATTCCATTGTCTGATATTGCTGATTCTTTGTCCTCTTGCTCAGCCAATGGATCCTTCAAAGCATTTCGTAATCTGGTGGCTAAATCTGGGCTTCTGGTAGAATTTCTTGGTTGCTGATGTCTAGAAGAAATTTCTTTACCTTTACTACCAGATCTGAGAGCTTTCGGGTCATTAACACTTATTTTCTCCAAATGGACTACCGGTTGCCAATTGGTTGACACTAGAACTTTCCCAGTAGTTGACGGGGAATTTCTAGTGGCTTCAGAAGCAGTCTTCGTCTCTCCTTTACTTCCACCATCTCTCACATTTCCTTCTGTTTCCTGGGCTTGTGAAGGTGTCTTGTTCTTTGTTTTGATTTGAGGAGATTTGAACCGTTTGTAATCAGAGCCAAGAAACGCATTTTTTGCTTTTATACGGCTAGCTACAGATGATTTAATTTTCAGTAATTTTGCTGAAGTTCTGGTAACAAGTTTCTTACTGATACCTTGTGTCTTAGAGATCTCATTGCCTTTAATCTTCACAGATTCTTTGCCTTTCACTTTGATGTTTTCACTTGTTTTTTTCTTCGTGGTCTCATCTTTTGAACTCTCCTTAGTAGTAACTGACTTTGTTTTGGGAACTTTATTTAAATTTTTATCAGAAACAACTTTTTCGACATTTGATTCTTGTTTAATTTTCTCTGAAATACTAGTACGGGTACGACCTTCCGGCAAACTCGCCCGCTTAGGTTCTGGAATGCGATGACCGGGTAAATCGTATTCGAAACACTCTTGAAATGTGGATTTGACGACCCGCTTTGACAACCGACGTCGCATTGGAGCCATGTCACTTGTATTGCTTTGTATTTACACACACTTTATGAAATGAAATGTATCCCAAATTACACAAGGAACTGAATATAAACACATGTGACAATGTATTAGTATTATACAGAGTACATCTAATCTTCTAACAGCAGCATTGTGATGTAAACATTCCTACGCAATGCACGCTAATCAGAACAAAACTCAAAACGCGTCCAGCAAGCACACCTCAGCGACACTGCCTAATCTGCATTTCTGAATACGAGTACCAACTTATAACAAATTCACGTGTTTACAAAATAACCTTTTCCCATGAGGGATAGAAATACAAACGAATAAAAAAGAGAGCCTTAAAGGAGTGCATTTAAGCGACCATAAATCTTGAAAACTATATTAATCGACAAACACTCCATAAAATTGTGTACCTTCAAATGACAATCTTAAAATACGATTGGCATACTCGAAGACGCGTGTGTTTTGTTTACGCTTCAAGCTTTTGAAGAGAGCACGAAATCACCACTATGAGCCACTATGAATGGCTATGAATCACTTAGATCTGCGTGTAACTATTAGCTATTGCTAGTAGATGTAATGTATTGCCTATGTATTTTAGCGTGCATTATATTGAAAAAATGGGTCACGTTAACAAAGGATAATTTCTGATTGCTGTCATTTGCATTACTTTCTCAAGGAATGAAGGTGGATTCGTGCGGTGTAGGCAGGAGAATCGTTCAGTGAACAGCGCAGCACTGTGTTTACATGTTTTAATTAGATGAATAAGACAATTTCATAAATTCCGACGTTTGCTGCGGGAAAAGAAGTATTGATTTCAGAAAGTAAATAATTGTTGCTGTGTTCTTAATAGTAAACGAAAGAGTTGTAAACGTTGAAAGTTCTTTTCAGAATGCGGGTCTGTCAAGCTTGTCGTGTGGCTTACACTGACAAGGAAATTAGAGTTTTGAATTTGAAGATGCATGTCTTCCCCCAAAGAGATTGGCAACGAAATTTTCTTCTATCGTGGCTCTCCTTTTGTGGAATGCCTCTTCAGACCGTAGATTTGAAAAATAAATTTGTTTGTAGCATGCACTTTTCTGCTGAAGATTACTTTCCTGGTGGAAATCGAAGGCTGCGGTTAGATGCTGTTCCTCATCTCTGTAAGTTCGTGGTGTATCTTGATTTTTGTTTCTGTATTTTATTTCCTGCACAAAAATAATTACATTATCGGTTGTTTTACAGGTCCTCCATCAGAGCTGGTGGTAGACGGTGACCCAAACAAGATTATTGCTACAAGTCAGTTTCGTCTATTTGTAATGGGAAACAAACCTTTTAATTTATGGTTACCAGTTTATTAATTTTCAGTTTTAAATCCAAAATTAAATAGGAAAGGCAACAAAATTGTGATATTCGCACTATTTTCTAACTTCTATTTCTTGCAATGTGTTGTAAGCATTAAAATATGCTGGGGATTTAGGGAAAATGCACTATGAACCAAACCCAGAAAGTCAGTTAATGACTCTTAATTTTTTTTTGAACAAATATGTCTCTTCTGTGAAATTTTCTGTCTAAATAATTATTGGGAAAAACTCATTTGTCTGAAATTGATTTCCACTGATAATTTTTTGTATTATTGAATATTAGAACTGAGGAGAAATGGACATGATATTGTAATTGTTAGAGGTCGTGTTTTCATCACTGCAGTGATCCTAAATTAATCGGTGAACCTCTAACAGTAATAATAGGAGTATAGAAACCAAGATGTGATGCCGATTGTCGTAAAAAGAGATGTTTTGTGGAATATTGATAGATATTTTAAGCCATATAAGGAGCGCTTTTTGATGGGGAACTGAAATGTTAGGACAGGGAGAACAAAATAATAAGATATAGGGAGGAGGCATGTTATTAGAATGGCCAGTGACTAGAATGGTCATGTCACACACAGCTTTTAACTGTTTTTGACGTAAATAAATAAATGAAAAAATAAAGATCTTTATGAATCTCATGATCTTAAAATATTGGCTGAAGTGTAGTATATGGTACAACCTAAGGAAGCCGTTTCTGCACTTCGCGCCACTCCGGCGAAGGGGAAATCTATGGTGGAGGGATGAGTGGTATTTAGGGGATTATGAGGGGAATCGTTCGGTGGGGAGGAAAGGTGAGCAATATGCGTAACTTAGTATTTATATATAAAAAGCAAAGTGTGGGCGGTTTCGCCAGCGAGGCGAAAAAAACACTTCTCAAATAATTTTAATGGTTCATAATCGGTCACAAATGTGACGTCAAAAGTTAGGGGTGGGGAAAATTTCACCCTTATATCTTGTCGAAACTTCATTACGAAATGGTGTGTGGTGGGACGTAAATCGTGCTTTTGTCTACATGATTTTCTGTCGGGGTAGCTGTCGAAGTGGTTGGCTACATTGCTGTCGTACAGTTAAGTTTCTTGCGTTCTTCAGATTATTTGTGTTTTTGAGTGTCCAGTGCTACGATGTTTTTTTTTTTGCACGTTGCACCAAAGGAGGTGTTTGGCTGTCATTAAATGGGTGCAAGAACGTAGTTTGATAGCTGCAGGATTTAAGTGTGTTGTGTGTAAGTGACCTATAAGGTTGGCCAAGCGAAAGAAGTTGTGTGATGGTTTCGAGTGGAAGTGTAGCAAGAAAGGGGCCATTCCTCGTGTGCATAAGTGTTCGGTGTGCAAGGGGCCAGGGTTTGTGGGAAGCAAGCTGAGTACAATTCAGGTAGTAGTAATGATCTATTTTTGGGTTATGAAACCATCAGTCAAACTGCCATAATAATCACCTATTAGTAAGTTTCATACATTTCTGTCAGAGCGCTTAGTGTAATTTGAGGGAGGGCTAGAAGAGACCCCTCCTCCCCCTTCACCCTCCTACTCATCCCCTGCTCCTCCCCCTTTCCCAATTCCCTCGCCACGCTTCTCTAAGGGTGTACCGTGTACTCAACTTTAACCAAAATATTAAATGAACACCTTCTTCACATGGGAATTCATTAGTTCATCTGGATACAGTTGAAATGAACCTAAAATCTATTATTGATTATGGGATCCAATAACAAAATTGTCAGAGTAAATTTTGAGAGGAACTTATGATACAAGTCCCAGATTATTATTCTTTCAAAGTTATGGTAGTTATCTTTAAAATTGTTGGACAGCTTTTAATTTGTATTATCGATTTGATTTTTATAAATGATATGTAGTGATTAGTTACTTCTAATTCTAAGCAATGAATTCAAAATGTATTATAAGAATGCAAATATTATTTTATACGTATTTACTACTATTTTACACTAATTTATGTATATATTTTTTTTTATTTTTAAATATTTTTGTTGTATATGAATTCACGTTTTTAACATGTAAAAGTGGAATGAACATTATTTCTTCCATTTAGATGAACAACAATATTTGTTGTTGTAGAACCCACTCGGAAGAAAAATTTGTATGATCTTGGAAGACGTGAAATGGTGGAAAATGTGAAGCGACAGTTGTGCCGCTTGTGTGGGAAGCGAGAGAGTCAACTGAGGCCAATATTTGAAAATTCCTCAGAAGAAGAAAAAGAAGAGATCAATTCTTCAATTGCTACAAAGATAAAGATGTATCTTCCTGTGAAGGTATTTGCATTTGTTGTGTATGTCAATTGATTGGTTGTCTCACCCATAGTCCAGTTAGCCTTAGATAGGACCAAAGTGACAGTTCAAAACAACATGTGGACATCATCAAGTGGACTTCATATTTACCTCAGGGAAGTATCCCTCTGCCATGACAGCAGTTCACTCACACCCATGCATAAGATATTCATGTTTATTCGGCCGGCTGCTCTGATCAGTAGTTTTCCGTGGTTGCTCCGATCAACACCAGGCGAATGCCGAAGTAGTACCTTAACAAACAAGCCACGGAGCACATGTGATATTACCTTCCTCTTTTTTGTCCTATCCTCACCCCTTACACACACACACTTACACTAACACGCACACCCTACCTCACATGTTGGGGGCTGAGAGCTTGTCCCGGCTGGAGCGGTCCCCACTGTTGGAAGAATCCTGGTTGGGAAAACCCTGCTAGCCAACAGTAGGTCTGTGCCAGATCTCACCATACAGGGGGAAAGATTAGCGCCACCTCCCAAGCAAAAAACATGCATTACACTTACAGGACTAATGACCCTGGTAGTTGACGTGCCTGGAATCACTGAACAATCGATCAACAATGTTTGTTGATGGCTCATGCAAGGACTTCATCAGAGGTCACAAATCACAAGAACTCAAACCCCTCACGTTCAAAACTCAACTGGCAAAACTGGGTCTGGCCATCAACTGGTGTCACTGCAGGGCCTTCAATCAGGAGATCCTAGAGTTAAGAGTCTCAACAGTGGTAGAAGTTTCGACACTAGCTAGACAGCTAGGTCAAATTCATCTGCAGTCTGGAGGAGAATTCTAGTGGCCAAGTGCTCTGATCGGAAGTTTTCCCTGGTTTCTCTCATCAACATGAGGCGAGTGTCAAAGCAGAATCCTATCCGACAGGCCATGGACCATGCACAATCTTGCCTTCCTCTTCCATGTCTTATCCTCCCTTACTTTCACACACACTCACATGCACCACACACATTTGTTGGGAAACTAGTCAGGAGCTTACAGCTTGTCCTGGCTGGGGCAGTGGTACACCAGTGGGTGATACCTGGTTGGGGAACCCTGCAAGCTGACATGTAGGTTGGTGCTGGATCTCGCCATCGAGTGGGGAAATTCCATGAACCGTGTGAAAAATGAATCTGTGAGCTGTGTAATCAAAAGTGTGATTGATACCATGTAGAAAAGTGTCCAAAAAATCAAAAATGTAATAATGAATACAGTATAGTCGAAACAACAATAAATACCCTCTTGGATGAGCCTTCTAATGTTCTTTTTTGGGAGGGGGAATTTAAATGTAAAGGAAGGAAAAAGATTTGCATTATTGACAAGAGTGTGGGGACAGACCTTTCAGTTGCCTGCAATAGCCAGAGTAGCTGTCACTTGGGTCCCTTCTTAATCTAACACCTGTCTACCAAATTTCTTTGTAATTGATGCTGCGCTTTGGAGGGGCTGTGAAGTCTTGCCTCACCAACTTTTCCACTAATCCAGATAAGATAATAATTAAAAGTAGAAAACTAAAATTTTATTTTAGCGAACAGTAGTTGTTTTATTTTTGTCCTTTACATGTTTAATTTTATAGTACTCTTCAAGATTTTATATTTTATTAACCCTATTTCAGTTCTTAGGTCAGAAACTTAGATTTACCTATACAGTTTGTAGTATTGAAAATAAAATTAAGCCAAATGAAAAGGTGTATTTCTGACAAGAAAATTTCTAAAAGACAGGCAGCGACACAGGGAGAGAAACGATGGGAGGCAGAGATAACTGAGATAGGCAGGCAGAGAGACAGACACAGAAATAAGGGGACAAACAAAAAGGGACAGAAAGACTGACAGACAGACAGAGATAGAGACAAGGAGACCTTTTCTTCCTCAAAAGGATTGACAAAAACTGGGTAATCCCGGATATTTTGCTAGTTATCTCAAAATAGAGACAATAAAGTATGTTGAAGATCATTAAGGCTTATTTTCCCCCTAAGTGTGGTGTTTTAGGGAGACCCTCAAACCTTTTGAATTCCCTCCAACAAACTATACAGTTATGACATCAACTAAGCAATGCAAGTAAAATATGTCATAATCATAATTGCTTTTAGTGTAGTCCTTTTGGGTTTCTAAAATTTGAATTTCAAACACAACTTTTTGGAAATTACATATGACTTTATAAAAAATGCAACACAAGTGGAACAGGAAAGAATCCTTTATGTGCATGAGTACCTTTATTTTGTTAAGCTTGAGGCATTCTTAAGGATGGCTTAGTGTGTCAACAAGACATTTTTATGGAATACAAAGTATTTAAAATATTTTTCATGAAAGATAATAAAATTTATCTGTGCTCATAGTTGTTAATTTGACTCCTTGGGGATAAATGCTGTCTTACATCTTTGTTACTGTGAATTTGAACTCTGAAATTTTCTAATGAATCTTCTTGTACATTGGATACGTTCTGGGAAAATATAATTACATTTCTTACTTTTCACTTTGCAGTGTTCTCTTCTAAAATATTTGCAAATTTGGTAATCAAATCATTATCATATCCTGCCTGAAGGCATAGCAGCTAATTACAACTTCTTTTAGATAGTATAGTAAAGTCTCTCTTAGATGGAACCTGATGGTTCGTTCACAAATATCCGTCTAATAGAGAGAGAGTCACCAAAATTTTACTGTGTAATATAAGAACAGTATTTTCAATATATTTTTGTCCTATTAACCATTTGTTTTGGAATTTTGTCCTTATTTTATAAAATGTAAAATTTATTCGCTGAATTTTGCAACTAGGTCTTTTGCAGAATATTTCTTCTGGTTTTCTCCAATCACATCCCTTTTCTTGTGTCTTGGAGGGATTTTGGACATAAGCTTCAACAACACTTTGACTCATTAGCACATGGCTTTCTTACACAATACTGTGGACGGTCACTAAATTGTGTGGTCTACACTCTGTCAGATACTCTAGGATGACAAGGCAGCCTTGCTGGAATTCTGTTGTCAACTGATGAAAACGTAGTGACACTTTTGAGAATTGAACATAATGCGGAAGACTAAAGTTAAGGATACGGAGCAACATCAATGAAGTCCTTGAAAATGACACCAAATCGTGAGAAAGAGAACATGTGTACGAGAAATAACTCGTTGTTCACATTATTTTCTCAGGATGGTACTCTTTGCACAATGTCATTCCAAAGTTAGTACTGGAAATTTAAAAATAAATTTCCTTCTTAACCAGGCAATCATCTATATTTATATTCCCTAGAAACCATTCTTTTTCTGTGTTAGTTCTGTGTTTGCACGTATAAAATTGTTCTGTTTTGCAATTTTTTTGTCCAGGATGGCAGGTTTCCGTCTTACAGAGGTCCTGTCTTAAACAGATTTTACTGTATACATTTTTGGAGAAAAGTTATAATAATTTTTGTTCAATTTTCCCAAAAATGACACTTTTGAAATGTATTTTTATACTGTGCTTGTATGTAAAAGATACACCTTTGAAGGCATGGCAAGCATCCTTTTCTTGTTTCTGCAGTAATTTATCTCTAACTCTCAATATCTTATCTCAATTCTCAAAGAAGAGTGAATTACAGTAGAACCTCGATAATCTGCACCCTACAAATCTGAAATTTCAGATAATCCAAACAAGATTTGGGATGGAAGTAAAAATAAACAAAATAAATAAAATGCTTATTTGTAGTGTAAAGAAAGGGTTTTATAATTACCGTAGAACCGAACTACTGTACTTCCAGTTTTTCTTTTAACATACAGTAACTATCTTTTCGTTTGCTTGACATTGTACTGTACAGTGTAATACCAGATTTGTATTAATTTATGAATATAAATTCACAAACACAGTGTAAGTCAACCCAATTTATTCTAAATACTGTACATAAAATACTAGTTAACTGCAGGGACACAAACTATGCTTCAACTCTTCTAAACATTGTAACAACCACTATATCATACAATCAGATATGTATGTATTGTACTGTTCTCCCTTGTTTGCAACATTGCCACTTTGTCATGTTATGCTACATTGCAATTTTCTCACATCGCACATTATGATATGTTGCAGTGATATGTACAGTACATTTTTTCAGATAATCCGAACAGATCACATCCCCAATTAGTTCCGAATACCGGGGCTCTACTGTACATACTTTTAAAGGGGTAACCTATATGTCCTGCTGAATACATTGTGAAGTGACATTGTCCATTGTTGCAGATTGATAAGGCAGAGTCTTTGCCTCTAAATATTTGCTCAGTGTGTTCAAATTTGTTGGACAAATTTCATGAAATAAGCATTACATGTGTAGCTGTAGATAATATTCTTCGGAGAAGTTTTGGTGTGGATCAGACAGATGTAAGTGTAATATTTCTAGCATCAGTTTGTATCTTTCATGAAGTATTTGTATCAGTAGATTAAATTATATATATTTTATTTTACATGAGGGATATTCGCCGTAAAGCGCTCTCACTCTTTTTTCTTTTCTAATGATTGTAACTTCTGTTTATATTGCAGGCCCTATTTGAGGATCCTAAAGAAAGGTATGTCTACTAAAATTATTGTAGAGATCACACAGTATATTTGGTTTCTTAACAATTTTACAAATGAACGTTCATAAAAGCTTTTTGCGAATACCCTAAATTGGTTTATTTGTTGACCATTGTAGGATTTCTAACTTACAGCTAAAAAATTCAGGTTGGTAGATGAATCCATAATAGTTTATCTAGGCATATTTTATTTCCTTCATCACTGAATAAGTGTAATTGTATATAAAAATAAATAAACAGAAAATTCATGGATATCAACTTGAAGTATTTCAAATTCTATTGTTTCATTTACTTTTGTTCTAATTCAGGGGCAGATCCAGAGGCGAATTTGGGATTGGGGGGGGGGTGATTTGTATGTCAACCAAATTGACATGTAAAATTTTATGTGTAATAATTACTTGATGGTTTAAAATTAAACTGGTGGCGCTACAGAATGGCACAGACTTTCTTGTAAGTTTCCTAATTTCTTTGCTTTTGGATTGTGCCCCGTCCTCTTTCCAGCTGCCATCTCTTGCCTCCCGAACATAATTTTTTCACATTTGCTCAATTTATTGATTTCCTTATGGCAGAAATGAAAAAGTGCTTCAAGAATATTATAGATATTGTAGTTGAAAACTTTGGAGCCATTTCTACGAAAATGCTGTTTAAACATTTCTGTAAATCTGAAGCTCCTGTTCACAGAAATCTTTTGAGTTTTTAAAAACTTTATTGAAAATCATTTGAAGCGCTTCCATTCACAAATGCAATAGTGTATACAAATTGCTGGAAATGATCATATAAATTGCATGAGAGATATTTCAAAACAATTTCATTTGTGTAAATTTTTAATAAACAACAGACTACAGCACAATAAATTTTATGTTATTTTAAACCTTCCAATTAACACTAACCGTACAAAAAGTTTGAAGAAAAAATTTGGAGCTGTTTTTGAGAAAATGGCAATTAAATTTTTCTGAAAATGCAGAATTTTGAGCTCATTTTCACAGAAAACTTTTGAGTTTTTGAGAAACTTTATCAAATGGCAACATTTAAAGCACATTTACACGTAAAGCAATAATGTGATCAAATCGCCACGAATGCAAATAGAATGGACCTGAGAGACGAGTCTAAAAATGAAATTTTTGGCAAAATTAAAGAATAGAGTACTATGGCATTGGATGACATCTCAAAGAGTACAATTAGCAATTTCCCTACCAAAAATTTAAAGAAAAAAATTGGAGCTGTATTTGAGAAAATATTGTTTATGTTATTTGTTAAAATTGCTCATATTGAACGTGTATTGTGCAAAAACTAAAATTTTCAAAGAAATGTAGAGGATCTTTACAAATGAACTAATAATGGACAACAAATTTCATTTGAAGGGAAAATCTTAATCTTCAATTTTGTAGTTGTAGTAAGTCGCTGAGAAACCTTTTGTAATTATCAAAAATTTACAGTTAGCCGTAATAATCAGACCTATGCGAACTTTATAAGTATATTTTACTCTATTCCTATAAGAAATCTAAAGAAAGAAATTTGGAGTCTTTTTGAGAAAATTTTGAAATTGTCCCTGAGGCTTTGTGTAAAATATTCCCCAAAATTAATGAGTGTTTTTCAAAATCGCAGTGCTTTGACTCAGGACAGATGAAAAAGGATTTCTTCAATTTTAGTAAAATCTAGGCATTGTTTAGGCGTTAGTGTTGTACGCTTACACCAGACAGACAGACAGACAGGATGTTTTTTGTCTATCAATTTTTCGGTGTCAAGGACCCACAAAGCATGGATTCTGTCTACCCCACAGGCTAGAGGATTTTTTTCTACATTTAGCACTTTGATTTATCTACTTTTTCATTATCAGGGCCTGGCTATAAAAGTTTTTCTGTCCCAAATTCTCTGTTTGTTCGTGCAGCATTGCATAACTTATTTTTCTACTGCGTAAGAGGTAGCGAGTAAGTAAAAGTAATTTTTTATCAAAATCATTGCATTCAAAGCTACAAAACAACAAAGGATTAGTGTATTAAATTGCATGTCTCTCCTCCCCCCCCCCCCACCACTATAGATTTTACTACTTCTAACTGCGCTGTTTCCTGGCGCAAGAAAGCGATCCATGCTATATTCTTCTTTCGGGTGCACTGTAATTGTCAACACTGTTTCTGTGTGAGTCGGCCACAGATCCAATACAGGAAAGTCACTGAAACTGCGCTTGTCATGCGGAGTAAGAACTTAGAAGAAAATGTTAAACAGCTGATGCGCTTTTCCAGAATGTGTTCATAGTGTGTGGTTTCTTTCTAACTCTTCACTTTCTAAGGTTGTTTATTTTTACCTTAAATTGATCTTTTTAATTTCTCAGCTATACATAGTATAGAGGGAAAGTCTTAGAATCTTTATTAGACCAAAAACCAGAGATTTGGGTAGTAAAATATGTTCTGAGGGTTCCTGAGATTAAAAAAATGTTTTTTACATGTCAATCATCGTGACTCATCAGTCATTGCGTTTTTCCTTCAACCACAGGAAGAAAAATGCTTTTTACATGTCAGTCATCATCTGTCATAGTCATAGCCTTTTACCCCTTCAACCAAGGGAGCTCAGCCCCGTTAAATCCTGGGGTTCCCAAATGGTTACCTAACCACGAACCCCTCAATGTCTTGCATTGCTTAACCTCTGTGACATCACGGAGCATAGTTACAGAATTTGGGTAGTGATGCCGGCTTTTATTTTATGCTAATCTATGGGATCTGGAACAATGCATTACGCTGGTCCTCTTGTTCTCAGATCCCACCTCACACAGACCCTGGACCATGACTTTTTTTTGTGGTGCCCTGTTTTGCTCTTGGATTCGTCATGGCAAGGGCGTAGAGACTTGTTGGTCAGAATCGGCATCCTCCGTGCAGCCAGTGATGACCATTTCTGGCGCAATGTGAGTGGCACATTGTTTGGACTCCGGTTCTGGTCTTGAAAGCTAGTAGCTCTGAGCTGGCAGGGCAGCCCCACCCAGGCATCAAATGGGAAGTTGCCGCGAGGGCTAACTGCTTTTTGGCAGGATCCGGATCCGAGCCCAAGGGCGTATTTGTGTGTCTGAGAGGAGCATGTTGAGAGGCTTAGTGCTTGTGGGTGAAATTCCCCCTAATCCACGACTTACATGGGGGCAATAGGTGAGGAAATAAATACTCATATGTGATTGGAAAGAGATAAAACCAACCTTAAAATTCTTCTTTTACCTAATCTATGATTCTGGGGAGAGTGGGGGTTCTGTTAGGCCAAATGATGGGTGCTGTTGGAGGAGAAAATTGATGCTGTTTTTTAAATAGAAAGTGCCAAAACCATAACATTCTTCAATTTTACCTAACCGAGGATGGTGGGAACCACTTTCAGGTGTTTCATAAAATGGGGAAAAGTGTTGGTAAGCCTTTGTCTCCTTGTTTTTATCTAATGCAATACTATTTTTGTAATTTTTACATTTTCTATGTCTTTCATTCTTTTTTATGCTCATACTAATATTAAAAATATCTTCTTGATTTTCTTTTCTTTTTCCTTCTGAGTATTGTTTCGTATGGTAATTTATTTTCTTGCTTTGTTCTAATTTATTTATGTCACTGTCATTTATGTTTGATATAGATAAAAGGATGCATTATTTTCAAGTGAAGGTTATTGGATTTTGATGGTGAGAAATACTCAATGTTGTATGTAGATGTTTGTTGATCTATTTATCATGAATACTTGTTCATCAATTTTTGTGATTTTTGGCTTTATTTTGAATCTGTTTTGTTGTTGGATTGAAACCCATAAAATCAAGTGTTTAATCGTGCTTTTTAAAATGTTTGAAAGAGCATTCATGCAAAAGTTTGTTGAATGTGAAGGGCATTTGTGTAAAACTGCTCTCTTAATGAAATATTGAAGAGAAGAACTTAATTAGAAGTTGTTTGTAAAATTGGCTTTAACCCAATTTTGTAAAATTATGTTTAAAGAAATGATAATACAAAAGGGGTGTGATTGGATGGGAAAATGTAATTTAAACCAGCCTCGGCTACTAGGTGTTGGTTACACTTGAAAATATTAAACTGCTCCCAACAAAATTTCTAATTCAAGCTGATCATCATTTAGAATGCTTGCAATTCTGCTTCTCTCCTTTTTACTAGTCTGAAGTGCATAGTTTTCACACCTTCCAATTTTCAGGTTGTTGCTGTGATGCTATTTAATAATTTCTATAACCAATTTCTTTTTTAATGTTGATAATATGTTATATTGTAAACATTCTTTTTTTAAATATTTAATAATGGAGGATTAAAAAGTGCATAGCAAAATAAAGTGATGTTACATGAAGTTTGTAAAATAAATTACCGAAACAATCAACTGAGAAGTTAAATGGAGTCATAGGCTTCAGTGGCTGGAGCCATGTAAATGATCTTGGCTGTCCGGGTGATGCCGTGTCGAAGGTTGCTGACGTTTCGACCATCTTATTGTAGGTGCATGCCAGCCCTGAAGAAGTCCACGATAAAATTTTCAAAACGTCGGCAACTCAACCTTCGATGTGCGTCACCCAGACAGACAAGATCATTTAAATCAGCTAAAAAGTTCTCATCAAATTTTTCAGTTCTCAAAGTTACTGAAATATTTTCCTTTCTTAGATCCATAACCTATAAAGTCAGCATCTGTTGACACTGTCTACTCCGCTTCTAACGTATCAGGATTGTCATTTTCTGTAGGTCCTTCCAAATCATTTGGAATCTCTCGCAGGTGCCAAAGAATCTCAGCAGAACTAAGATCTCTACAATAGGTATTTTAGAAAATCACCTATGTAATAATAAATACATTTAATCACAGCTAAACACTTCCCTCAGAAGTTGAGAGACAACTGAATAAACTTAGAAAAACAAACACACGATACAAAATGTGTTGCATTTTTCTTGAAACCAGAAATAAAAGTGAGGTTATAAACGAAACATTAAGAACTATAGAATCTCAAGGGAAATCACTCAGAGGCAGAGGCAATTGGTGAAGAATGCGGGAAAATGGTATGGCCTCAAGGCAAACTGTAATGTTTGTTGTCAAAATGATGCAAGGTAAAATGTTGAATAAAAATTCCAGTTTTAAAAATTCTTTTACCTAATTGAATACATCAAAAAGTAATGATGACTTGTAAAAAGACCGTGATTCTCAAGTTAAAAATTACAAGAATATTGCAAAATAAAATACAACGGATATTGAAATGTTTTTTATATTAAGAGAGATGTTTCTATACTTTGAGTCTCATTACTTTAATCTAGCATTACCAAGGTGTGCTTCAGAAGCTCAATGATAATTGTTTGTTTTTATGGTTCAATTTGTTTGGAAGTTGATTTACTTTTTGTTCAAAATGAAATGCAATTTATTTCAAGTATTTGCTATAATTTGAGTTGTTACTGCAACTTTGGAGGAAGAAAATAGGTGCCATAGAGGAAGAAAAAGGGTTCTATTAGCACAAAAACTGAATGTTAAGAAAAATTTTGAAATTTTAATTTCAGCCTTAGCATAAAATAGTTTAGTACATGACTACGTTATAAAGACACATGGGACTGCATTTGGCATAAAAACTTTTTTAAAAAAATATAAATAGTTTTGCATAATTTTGCACGAAATGTAGACAATTTTAAAAATTTTGTAAAATAATTATTTTCTTAAAAATGGTTCCAATTTGTTTCTGAAAATTCTTTCCTTGTATGTATCAAAGGACAGTAAAACAATTGATACTAGTCTCGTGAGAGCGTAGGCTTCCGTGGCCGGAGTCAGTACTTACTAGGCTGTCCGGGAGAGGCCGCTCCCATGGCGAAGGTGCACCTTCGCCATGGACGCGGCGTCACCCGGACAGCCTAGTAAATATGGTACTAGTCTCATTTCCATTTTCTCTTTATTTTCGAAAATTGCAGAGTTAACATTTCAATACTACAATATTGAAGACAGAAATTTTTGACTTCGACAAAATCTATTCTAAAGCTCATTAAAAAATATCATGTACATTTTGTGAAAAAAAATGTAGTTTCCACATAATTTATGCATGAAATTGATCCATTTAAAAAAAAAGCTCTCCGTTTTTAAAAAAAAACATTTTCCTTGGACGGAACAAGGGAGCTAAACAAATGGTGCAAGTCTCAATTCATTAAACTCTGAATGTTTGAAAATTTAGAAATAACATGAAAAAGTGTGTGCTGTTGTGGCCACTGACTTCTGTTAGCGTTCTAGTGCACAGAATGAGAGATTGCTTATAATCAGATGTATTATAATTTCCATCTTTTTTCTGGAGTAAGGCTTCACGATTTTCTTTTTTAATAACAATTCCTTTATAAATTCTGGGAACCAACATTTTACCCATCTTGTAGACAGTATCCCGTCTTCGCACATACTTGTCCATCAGTGACACTGATGGGCGACCCAATGGTACCTGTCCACCATTGTCATAACTTGTTAGAGACATTACAAAAATCCACATTGTGAAATGTATGTTTTTGCAGCTTTTATTTGTTAGAGAGAGATTTCGTAGAAAAACCATGCCTCTACAGATAAATGTTAATTTGTTGTTCTTATTGAATAACTTCTTACCTGACAGATTAAATACTCTGCTGCTTAGCCCAGTTTCCATAACATATGAAACATACATACAGGAAACCATGCCCTCAGTGTAACTTTCTGTGAAATCATCATTATTTCACTATATTATACTGACTTAAAAAAAGTATTTTCTTTCTATTCCCAAACAAAAGTGATTAGTATAACATTTCCAATTTAAACTTAATATGTACAATCATTTGACACATTTTTTTTAAACAGTTAACTTAAATTGATAATGCATGAAGCAACAATAACAGAAATGATTATATGACATTATAATGACTTTAACTAATTGACACATGCAATTAAATACTCATTTTTAAATATTTTTTTTCTTCCCCTTTTGTTTGCAAACAATGAAGTATTTGGTTATTGCAATGTCTATCCACATTGCATGCATGGTTAATTATCATTGTCCGCTTCTGCACTATAGTGTGTGTCTCTCACTCATATTTCCATCTCCTTTTAATTTTGAGGTATTTAGACTAACTTTCTTTTACATGAATACCATCAACATACTTTACTGCTTACTTTTCAAACTATAATATAAAAAACTAATATGTATTTGCAGGACACCACATGACAATCTTTCATAAAACTCCAGCACACTCTCCTTCCACAACTGCTTCTGCAACATATTCATCAACAATCCAATACTCCTTCACTTGTAAAAACAAACTGTGTTCTAATTTCACAATTATTTTAATCATGTTATGATTTGTAAAATAATATTCAGTAATTCTCTGAAGTTTCATATACTGTTTTTAATTAAATAACACCACTTGGTCTTCAACATCTTAGTCAGAAATATCGTCACAAATATCAATTCTAATATAACTGGGACAGTTCACATATCTCAAAGCCTCAAGAAAGGACTAACAATAGACACTCCAAGACCCAAGGGTATTTAATTTTGTAGAAATTAATACGTCAACCACACAGAGAGGAATTGTGCTCCCATGGCAGAAGTAAGTTTTCTTACAGTCCCTTTTGCTGGTTCTTGAACCTCTATACAATAATGGTTAGCTGTCTGAATAAGTGTATTTATGAATTGACAATTTTAATGTTTCAATTCACTTCCAAATGTTATTCACACATTGTTAATGTATTGAATATAAAATAAAATCAGCATTCCTTTAGTAACAGAATAAACTTAAAGAAATATTTAATAAAGTGTTATGTCCTTAAAATGTAAGGATTACAACACCTCTATTCAAATTACATAACTGTAAGAAGAGCCCAGACAAATTAGACAAATTGAGTGAAAAAAAATCACAGAGTTTTGGAACTTGGCATGATTGTTTGTTGGGACCTTCTGAATAACAGTAAAAATCGTGAAGTATGGGGGATGAGTCGGGGGTAAGTAGCGATTTGAAGGCTTCTTCAATGTTTTTGCAGTAGATCTCCATAACTTTCAATCCCACAGAAAATTATGTACTATACAATATTTAAGTTGATAAAATTCCCTACAAAAAAGTTCCAATAAGGTTTTGTTGTAAAATTAACCATTTTATACATATAGGCTTGAAAAGTTCTTTTGTTACTGCAGCCGAGCAGTCAAACAAATCTGTGAAAAATTCACAACAATTTGTGTTTTGAGATTTTTTCAGGCCTATTCCAGGTTTCTAAGACTAAAAATTATTTTTTAAAAAATATTTTTTTTGTGTTTGAATTTGGGTGTGATAAAATATCTTTTTTTCTTTTCTTTTCTGATAGCATAATTATTTTCTTATTTTTCAATCAGGTAAAATACCGTTGATTGGATGAAAAAAATTAAAATAAAAAAAAAGCACGTTTTTGGCTGTAGAGCGGTGTGGGTGGTGGTATCATTTGGTTTCAAAGTTCTTTTTCCATCTTATCTGGGCGCCCACTTTCACTTCTACTTTTCAGACTTTGGGTAATTCTATTGTATCATTTTACGTACTCACTACCGCTTACGTAGTAGAGGGAAAGTTATGTGATGCTGTGCAAAAAAATGGTGTCTTTTCAGCCGAAAACCCTTATTACAGGGCCCTGGTAGCAAAAAAGTGCTAATCCAGTTGCTACATTTAGAAAAAAAAATCCTTTAACACATGGTGTATCCAGAATCCATGTTTAGTGGGTCCTTGTTACCAAAAAAATCAACTGATGTGCAAAATCAGTCTGTCTGTGGACAACGCTAGCAGCTAAACCATTCAGGTGATTTTTTCCAAAACTGCCATTCCTCAATTGATCTGGCTGATGACGCTGCCCCTTGAATTTGAAACAGATACTGTAATTTTAAGGGAGTACTTTACTTAAAGCCCCTGGGACATTTTCAAAATTTACTGAAAAGCATTCATTCACATCTGACATTTTGTTAGAAAATGTATTTTTTGTTAAAGCTTGCAAAATATTAAGATATCCTAATCTATTGCATAAGCATAAGATTTATATTATGAGCAGTATAAATGATAAACTATGCATTGCCAACTTCATCTAACTTTTTTTTCTGAACACCATTGTAAATTCCACTCGTAACTGCTGCGCCATCATATTCTTGAACTGTTCATTTGCTATCTACATACCAAAATGCAACCCTTGTAAATATTGATCTTTGACTTTTTTAAACCTAATGTAAGATTCATTCATTTTTATGTTAATCTCTTGCATTCATTTTCCTCAATGGTTACATCAGGCGGATCCAGGCAAAAATTTTGGGAGGGGAAATTAAAAATATTTTGGTCGAGTGTCATATTACAGATTTTATAAAATGTCGCAGTCTACACTCAGCTCATACTGCAATACGATTCTGTTTGTTTTAATGATTATCCAAAAAAAATTGTCTTGCTTAATTTGCAAGATTCTTGCGTAATTATTTTGAATCAGAACAGTACAGCCAAATCTTGAGGAGAGAAATCGAAAAAATCTATGCTGTACTGTTTTAACCCTGTTGATGTGAAAATCAAATACGGTAACCAGACTGTAGAAGTAAAAGTAGGTGAGATCTAACTAATCTATAATACAAAGTTCTCAAGGCTCTCTTCCAATGCGTTCTGTTGATCAGTCCTAGTTGTTGTAAATATTTATTTATAATCATATCAATATGCATACTAAAATTCATTTTTTAATCATATACAACACCAAAAAGGGAGGGAAATTTCTCTCATTTCCCTGCCCATGGGCCTGCGCCTGGTTACATATAATAAAAAATTTGACATCTTTGGTCATCTTTTGATTCGTTTAGCGTTGTGTCCATTATAATAGAAAAACGGCCCTTCATTTGTTTCTTCTATTATTTTATCAGGCACGGTTTCTGATAAAACTCTTTTTATTTCATTTTTAATATACAGACTTAAATAGCACATGGCCTCCGGACATGGTCCTGTTGGTCCCCAAGGAACTTATGGCTTACACCTTCTACGCGAGATGTAGCTCACTGATCGTGGGATCAATGGAATTGGGAAGTAATTTAACAAAAAATGACAATAATTGAAGATTGACCTTTTTTAGGGAAGGGGTCTAGACAGAAAAAATGTTCTAATTATCCGTTAAGGAGTCATGACTAATTTATTTCTGTAGACCAAGAAGTTTTTAAAAACTAGAAAAATATTCTTAAATTGTATTACTATTTTTCATTTTTATTGCCTTGTAAGAATGTTTATTTGGATTATTTATTTATTTTTAAAGGATTTTTATTTGTGCAGATGCCATAACACTTAAGATAATCCTGCTTGCGAATAATAAATGTAAGTCCAGAGCTTGGTGAAATTTATGGTAAACAGAATGTTATTTTCAGTTTGGTCCTTAGCACACTCAGAAGGATGCTCAGAACTGGCATTTCACAATTTGTAATCCTGCTGCAGATGCTTGCATAACATGCTGTTTTGGAAACTTATTGCTGTAAAAGGAAATACTTTCTTATGTGTAGTAAATTTTTTTTTGATCAGATAAAAAGTAGTGACTTTGAACCAACCTTTTGTGTCAATGTTAGTGTTGTTAATTTTTTGTGCAGAGCAGAGAGAGAAGCTATGGAAAGTGAGAAGTACAAACAGCACCTTCGGAGGACCGTGTCTTGGGTTGTTCAGGAACATAATAC
Source organism: Gryllus longicercus (assembly GCA_038098605.1). NCBI lineage: Eukaryota > Metazoa > Arthropoda > Insecta > Orthoptera > Gryllidae > Gryllus > Gryllus longicercus. The sequence continues at coordinate 1,623,266 of JAZDUA010000039.1, read as the reverse complement.
TCTTGTAGGAGCCATTACCAAACCCATGGAGCCAGCACAGCAGTATTCATCAAATTGCAAAGAAGTGGAAGGAAGTAGTTCTGAATCTGGATTGAAGCACAAACAGTTCATTTGTAGTTATTGCGGTGAAAGTTTTAGATTCTTCAAACTTCGCACCAAGCACATAGTCGTGTGTCGTGAGTTACCAGGTGTTTGTGAAGTGTGTGGTAAAGAATTCCCTCGGAAAGATCTGAAGAAGCATATGAAACAAGTGCATACTCTTCCCAAAAATTACATGTGTGACAAATGTGCCAAGTGTTTCCGGTCCATGCAAACATTAGATTATCACTCAAAAACACGACATGAACCTAAACCGGATATTAAGCACTTTTGTGAACTGTGTTGTAAAACATTTTCTACAAAAACTAGTTATGAAACTCATCTTAAAAACCATGAAAACGGAAACATAAATTTGATATTTAGTATAGATACAGATGGTCTTGATGATGCTTCAGTTGTGTTCAAATGTTCTGTGTGTGAAGAGACTTTTGACAATAAATTATCATTAATAGTTCACTTGAATATTCCAAAGGAAGTCAAATGTGGTATTTGTCTTAATCGTTTTCACAACGAAAAAAGATATTTAGTGCATCAGTCTGCAGATAAATGGCTGTGCCAACATTGTGATAAAATTTTCTGTTACAAGCATCATGTGGTAGCGCATGAACGTGTTCACACAGGAGAAAAACCTTTCAAATGCATGGTGTGTGATATGAGATTTCGAACTCTATCCTTTAAGATAAAACATCAAACTATCCACCATCCACCCCAGTACCAGTGCCCTTACTGTCGCAAGCAGTTCAGGTACAAGGGGACGTACGAGGACCACATCAATATTCATGTGGGAAATGTGGTTTCCTGTTATTTATGTGATAAAAAGTTTGGAGGTAGATTTTCATTGTATAGGCACACACGCAGATATCACAAGGCAGACAAACAGAGTGAACCTCAGACTTTGGAGATTGAAGGTTTCCAAGGAGATGTTGTAGTTGAAAGTAATTTGGATCAAGATTGTGAAGCAGTTGACATCATTACATATGATTTTGATTCATTGTGTGAGAATATAATGCAAGTAACTGATAATTGATTAAATAAATGAGAACCAAAATAATTATTATCATATGTTCCATTAAATGCGAATTATATTACTCTCTATATGTTTACTCTCTCATAAAAGTGTTAGCTTCATTTATTACCTTTTGTAAATTTGTTAATAATTTATAAGATATTCCAGAGGATTTGTAATCGTTATTTTCAATTTTGAGAGATATAGAATAGAATTTTCTATGTTTTTTTGTTGTATTAAGATTCAGGGGATTAAATGTTTGTAATTATTATTTAGCAATAATATTGAGGCCTATTTGTCAATATTTCACATTTATTTAAGTTCATGATGCAAATAGCTGCTATGGTTGGAATTTTGTCTCTGAGTGAGAATATAATGCGAGTAATCTATAATTGATTAAATGAGTCCAGTATGTTGCACTTGATCCAGAAAACATGGATGTTACACTCGAAAACATACGTTAACACTCTCATTAATGCTTAATTTTCTTTTATTACCTTTTGTAAATGTATTATTATTAAGATTTCCTGATGTATTTAAAATTGTTATAGATATAAAATAAAATTTGCTGTGATCTTTTTTATCCTATGAAGTTTCAGGAGGCTCAATGCTTTTGATTATTATTTAACAATAATAATGATCCATATTTGTCAATATTGCACATTTTTAGTTAAGCTCATGACTTAAGTAATTGCTATGGAATTCTTTGTATCTGAATGATAATACAAGTAAACTTGTGCTATAGCAATAAGAAAGTGTTTCTCTACAAATTTATAACCATTATATCCCTTTGAGAAGATTACATTTAAACCAAGCGACAATTTTTTTTCTCCACATAATTAATAATCTCCAATATTTGGAGAAAATTTTTTGTATAGATTTGTATTGTTATCTAACAGAAGAGAAACTTTTAAGTTAGCATTTCTTATTTGTCAACACTGTTTTTCTTATTTCTCAGATTACGAAATTACATGTAATTTTGGGTTAGGTGTCTTAGTATTAATTCTCATCATCACCATCGTGAACTGCAGAATGAAAGGCCAGAGGCCTGTTTCTAGTTTAGCAGTAGGCCTGAAATATTTCAGTCTTCCAGGGGTTCCTGTCTGATCCAATTCTTTCTTGGTCTTTCTATATCTCTCTGTCTAAGTGGTTTATATTTTAGGGAGACCTTTGGGAAACTTTCTTCTTTCATTCTTTTAATATGTTCCAGCCATTTTCCCTGGTTATTTTTAACTTCCTCTGTTATGCTTGTCTTCAATCTCTTCTTGTCTTTATTTCTCTGTCTATCCAGTATAGAATAGCTAAGGTGGTGTCAGGAACCTCATGTGAGCTGTTTCTAGTCTTTGATTGTCTCTTTGTTTTAGAATCCAGGTTTCGGATCCATTTCATGGCATTGCCTTGGCTGTCATATTGTTTTTTCTTAATTTGGTTTCCTGTGTCATGTCCTTCCCAAAAGTCTTTTAATTTTTCCATTTCTATTGTATTTCAAAATTTTGTGTTGCAGGGCTTGGGAGTTTTGTCCAATGTCATCGCCTAACTATTTGAATGTTGAAACTCCCTCTATTATTTCTCCTTCAATGACTGTCTTCACTCTTCTTAGTTCCTTTCCTTGGAAGGCCATTGTTTTTATTTTCTTTGTTGAGATTTTAAGGTTATTATTTTTTTAAGATTATTATTATTATTTTTTTCCCAAGGTCTTTGCTATTGTGTTCAGTTCGTGTGTTGCTATTTGGAGTTCATGTTCCAATTTAGACAAAATTATTTGATCATCTGCAAGTAGGACTGTTTGTATAGTTTGTTTTTTCTTAATTTAAATGCCTTGCTTTACTGACTTCTTCCATTCTTTGACGAGAGTATTGGCATAAATATTGTAAAGGTTGGGTGATAGGCTATCTCTCTGGCTCAATACTCATTTGTAAGAAGTAATTTTGTGATGGTCCCATTATTCATTTTTATGGTAATTTTTGAGTCCATATAGTGTTTTTATTCCTTTAATAATTTCTTCTGGTATTCCTTCCAATATTTTCCACAGTTAAAGCCTGTTCACCATATCATAAGCCTTTTCAAAGTTTATGAATATCATATACGTTGGTAGGTTTCTTTCATTTCTTTTCTTTAATATAGTTTGCGTTGTGAATATAACATTTTTTGTGTTCCTGCCCTTCCTGAATCCACATTGTTCTTTGCCCACGAAGTTTTCACTGTACTCATTAAATAGTTCTATCAAAATCACTTTTAGTTCTTTTGCTTCACATTTGACAAGTTCTATATTAATTTCATCTTTTTCAAGGGTTTTTCTATTTTTAGCTTTTTGAAATTCTTGTTCAAGTTCTTCAATTGTTATTTCTTCTGCTGGTTGATTCTCCAGGTCTGAGGTCATTTTTATGTTTGATAGGTGGTTGTCTTTGTTCCATAATTTTGTATAATGTTTTATCCACACTGTCTCTGGTATTAGATCTATGTTCAAGTTGTACTTTGTGTCTGTCCCAAGCATTCTTGGTATTTTAAAGCCAACTCTTTGTGATCCAATAATTTTATGATCTCTAATAATTTTACAAATTTCCTCCTGCCTTCTTTTTTTTCTTGTTTCTTTCCTTGTTTTTGCTCTCTTCTTTCTATGTACTTTGTAGTCTTGTTTCTGTGTCTGTATGACTTTCTTATAAGCCTCCTTGTTTAGAATGATTTCTTGTATTTCTTCACTCCAGATCTTATCCACTTCTCCTTTTTTGGTCTTGTAACTCCTAACCTTTACTTAGCTGCTTCCATTAATGCTTGTTTCAGAGTTGTCCAGATTATTTCTATGTTTTGTTTATTTAATTTTTGTAGTTGATCCTCAAGTTGATTTTCATATAAACATCTAATACTTCTTCTGAAAGGTGTACCTTTAATTTGGGTCTCATTGCCGCTTTCTTCTTGCAGTGTTGGGGATTGATATTAATTTTGCTCTCAAGCAGGTAATGATAAGTGCCTAATATCTTGTACTTTTTCGAGAAAGTAGTCTCTCACAAGGACATAATCAATAATTGATTTTGTTCCTCCCATGTCTTCCCATGTAAATTTGTGTTTACCTTTGTGTTGGACAAACGAGTTTGTAATTTTCAGATTATTAAATGTACAGACAACACTTAGCATTTTTCCACTGTTATTGATAACGTCTTCTCCTGTAGATCTTTTGATCCTCTCTGTCAATTCGTGTATTTACGTCACCAGCTATTATGTGTTCTTCTCATGCGATCTACAGTTTGCAATGTATGATGGAATTTTGTTGATTCTTCGCCTCTTCCTTCCACTGGTGCATGCACTACAATTAAGTTTAATTTTCTTTTCATTATTTTGAGTTTATTATTACTTTTGGGGAAATGAATCTGTAATCTTTAATAGTATGTTTCCATGAACTTTTTATAATCACTGCCACACCAGCTGTTACTCTCTCTTCTCTCCTGAGAATATTGCAAGGTGTTTCTTTAGCTCTTGTTTTCTATTTCCTTTCTTTTTATTTTCTGACAGTATAGCAATGCCATATCTATGTTTCTCTCTATTAGTTTCATTTCTAAGTTTTCTTCTTCGTTTCATAGTTATCTTAGGTTCCATGTTCCAAATTTTAGTATTTGATGTTTCTCTTGAGTATTTTGCATTCTAGTGATTAAGATTTCTAGATGGCCTCTCATTTCAGGTACTATATCTTCTATGTTTTTAAAAATGAAATGGTTGCATTATAACTCCTTGTGGCTAAAAGTCAGGTTGTTCAATCGTGTCTAGTTCTTCAAATTTGATTCCTATTTTTAAGGCTTTATTAATATTACATTTTGTCTCAATTTCTGTGCAAAATATTTCTCAACTGTTGCATAGGTGTTCTTTTATACCATCTTCCCCAATCTGTAATGTTAATCTTCCCACAAACATCCATGTATTCTTTTATCCAGCATTTATGCATTCTTTTATCTGACATGACTTTGGATCTTTTGTGCCAATTATACCTTTATTTCTTCCGATATTTTTATCTCTGTCCTACTCTATGGTATTTTTCTTCTCAGTGTGTTGGTTGTTTTTCTTCTTCATGTGATGGTTCATCTTCTTACTCTGATGTATGGGTTTCTGTGTTCATTTTTGTGTGTTGGGGACTGTGGTTGAAGGTTTATTTGAAACCTTTCTCTTGTTCTGGATATAATCTGCATCAGCTTTTGGTTGAGTGCTTTTTTTTCCCTCTGGTAAAAGGATATCTTCTATTTCCAATTGGGGATGTTGTTTTTTGGATGTTATTGGCTTGCTTGATCAAAGGGCTTCTTGAAATGTTCGGCTCAACTTTCTTCTGATCGTCATTCAGTTCTGCGTGAATGGGAATAGTATTAAACCTAAAATTAATTAAACTTCTATCTCACTTAGATTGAGAAGTAACAGCATTTGTGAGTGGAAGTTGTGTATACCTCAGTTAACAAAATGCCCAAAAATATTTATTACTTTTGTGATTAATTAAAGATGATTGTAATTAAATTTCTTTAACTATATTTAAAAAAATCATCATACCTTGGAATTTGTAGTAAAGAAAATTAAAAATTCAAATTCTAAAAACATGAATATTAATCCTTATACTCATTGTGTAGCACTGATCAATTTAATGTAATGCAATGTCTTTATCAGTATCTTTATTATCCTAATAATTTGAAGTAATCTTGCATAATTATTTAAATGCCAATATGCTTCCACTAGCAATTAATAAATTACTTGACCAGGAAAATAATTTACTTAACTGGAGTAGCAGCACCCTCATAAAACAAACAGAAAAATTCTCTGAGAACCACAAAAGATACAAAACAGACTAGACAACTTGACTCGGGTGTCCAGTCAAATAAACGTTGTTAGATTCAAAATAAGCTGCAGGTGTGGATCTACGGAGAGGGAAATTACCCCACACACACACACACACACCTAAATTTTTTTTTAATTACTATTAATTTTAACTTGTCATGAAACTATATCAAAAAATGTTTTTGGATAATCATTCAAACGAATAAAATCATCTCATAGCATGAGATGAGTGGAGCCTGCAACATTTTGCAAAATTTGAAATATAAGGCATTCAACCAAAACCTTTTGAATTTCCCCTCCCAAAATTTGTCTCTGGATCCACCCCTGTAAAGCAAGCCAATCATTTTTGTAGTTGACTAATGCTTAATGATTGTCAACATGTACTAGATACTTCCAGTACTCATGAAACTGAACATTTCATTTCTATTAGTCTATGACTTATAAAAGCAATAAATTAGAAAATGAAGTTGCCTGGAAGCAAGGTAGGAATCATCCACTGCCTACTATTCCCCTGTTTTTTCAGGTTTTCTTTTCCTGCAAATTAACATTTATTTTTTGTTACACAAACTGCACACTGGCGTCTGTGATATTTCAATTTTGGATAAAGTATTCTATTCATAAAATAAAACTTTCGTCTATTAAAATAGTGTATTAATGTTATTTTGAACAGATTTTACTTATACTGGAAATTTAGTTCATGAAATAATTTTATCTATCTAATCACAATTTGTACGGAGGTGTTCTCTGTGTTAATCAAACAGATCTTCCACATACATGAAAAATTAATTTGTTTTTACTTTGTGCAAATTGCACATCTCCATCCCTGTTAATGCATTTATTCACCATAATGTCTCTAAACAACCTAGAACAATGAAACTTCAAACCTATTTAATTTGTGTGAAGCAGAAAGCCAAAGAGTTACTAACTTTTTGAGAAAAATGGTAAAGTTAAAGAAAATTGTACTTTTGTTTATACATTTTTAAAGTTGAGTGGGGGGGGGGGGAGAGGCACTGAATTTGCTATTGGATCCCGTCAACTTATATTTCCCTCGCTTTTAAACCGAATATACCCGAAAGGAACCGAAGTCGCCGACTTTCATTTTTACATGTTATTCTTTGGTGCCGGTTCTCTTCATCAGCCACATACTCTCTGGTTCATTAATCACGATTTGACGTGAGAGTATTGAGCAGAGTAAATGTTCTTGGTGCAGTTTGTTTTGACCAGGATTTGACTGTTTCGTGGCGAGGTTCAGTCCTGTTGATCTGCATTCGTTGTGCAGTGGTATTACTGCAAACTTGTCAGTCCCTACTCTTTGGTCAGTCCTTGAAACGCAGATTATTAGGGCCGTTTATGTGTTTGACAGAAGTAGTGCTGAGGGTTGTTATTTGAGCGTCCGCTTTGACAGTTGTTTCTCTTCAGATAGAGTCTTCTGAAACGAAATGGGTAGGCGTTTTATGTCTAAGGAAAAAGAGAATACCAATTTAGTAATTGATCCTCAACAACAAAATGAAGAAGAGGTTCTCAGGCAACAAGACTTACTGGTTTTGCGACGAGTACGTGCTAGAATGCAACGCACCCAAAGAAACATCGCGAAATTGAATGATAATTTACGTTTCTTGAGGAGATGCGCTATAAGTTGCCTGGACATTGTTGATAATGCAGTCGACATTATAGAGCAAGAAAGAGACGATAATAGACGAATGTTACAACTGGTTGAACAAGACGATCCCACTTCGTTGTCATCCAGAAGACATACTGTAAATCCTATGATAGCTGGTTACACTCTAAAGAGGGCTACTATTTCCTTGCAACGTTTGACATCGATGCGTCCATTGCAAAACCATCAACTACGACAATCAACTGCGCAAATTCGTAGTATGTTGCAAGTATCTGACAGTGAAGACGACTCTCGCGATGGCCCCAGAATGAATTCAGTAGTATCTGATAGTGAGCTGTTGTCATCAGGTGAAGAAGAGTCTGTTTCGAGCACACATTCAGTTTAATTTATGTGCATCTTTAATTATTTTTAGGTAATGAATAATTTTGACAGAAATGGCATATCATTTGAGTTTGCTCACTGTGTAGTTGAGTTTACTGAGTTAAATTTTTATATATTTTGGTTGATTTCTCAAGAGGTCATAATTGTTAAAGTTTATTTCAAAATCTTGTAAATATTGTCTTAAGTTATATATCCTACAAAACGTTTTTGAGAAAACCTTTTTTGATTGCTGATGTATTACTTTAAGTGTGAAACAAAGCCATGTTGAATGTAAGGTGTAGAAAATATAACTTTTGAAAGTGATTTTCTAAATTTTGTTTGCAAAATGTATTTAATGAAATGTTGATTATGAAAAATGTTGTTTCTTGTAATTTTAATTTGAGAAACAAATTCAGAACACTTATTAAAATAATTATTTTCATGCATGTTAAACATTTTTGGGAAGACTGGTAAACTGAAAACAAAGTTTGGGGCATTTTTGGGAAAACGTTTTTTCGTAACACTGAAATAAGTTTGAGCATCACTAAGTTATTTTGCCCAAATGTTAATCCTTACATGTTGTAATAAAATTGTCAATATTTCAATGTACCTGGGATCAACTTGATGGATTTCTGTTATTCTTGTCTTGATTTTGAAGATCTGTAATTATTGTTTTGCTTTGTATCAGATTGTATTATGGAAATTATTAGTACAAGATATGTTGGGCTTAAAAGGCAAAACACTTGATGAAATTGTGTTCTAAATATTAATATATTTTCTTGTCCAAATTTAAAATGCATGACCATAGCTGCACTTTTCACAGTTTTGATCAAATCATTGTGCACCAAAAAGTTATTTGAGCCTGATTGTGCCAAACCTTGAAAAATGTATTAGGGAAATTAATGTAAAAATGATATGTTATTTCTAGTTTTGTATTTCATTCATGTTTCTGGATAAAAGTACTTGTCGCATGAAATATTCATTTCCTATAGTAAGTTGTTTGAGAAAGTATTTCAAATATGATGTTTGGGAAGATGCAATTCTAAAAGCTGCTTGCTTGTGTTGTTTAAATGTTTTTGAAATGATTGAGGTGAATGCACTATTGCACTATTTAGAACATAATTTTAGAACTATCTTTTGGTGTTCCCAAATCGCTATAAAGTGAATCCTCTCCTTGACTTACGTTTAATTTACAAACCATTTCCTGTTTGTGCTATTTCATCTGATTGAAGCTAGAAATTATCTTTTGTTGGACTTCCCCTATCCTCCAAGATTTCTTAGGAAAACATAAAAATCTCAAGTAGAATTTTCACTGAAACCTTTGAAAAAGTTTTCTTTTTTGCAACGTTGATAATTTTAACATTTATCTTCCGCATATTTTGGACTTTCTTGAAATATGTTGTTCTTCATCTTTGTTTGATACAGGAAGACTAACATACAATGCTATATTTTCATGTGTTCATAAGTGTTTTTCATAATAAAATTCCTGTGAATCTTCCCATCAGTGTTCTGAAAATTAGTTATTGTTCATATGTAAACATTGTATTGAAATGTATTCCATTTATATTATTAAAGTAAATGTGTGAAATGCAATTTCAGAGTTGTTATTGTAATTATGCTACACTAATTGATGAAATAACATGTGTATTGATTGTATTTTTTATAAGTCTGGCTGTTTGTTTTATTTATTATATTACTGTGGATCTCCATAAATTAGCCATTCTTGACTATCTTCACCCCTCTGAACTATTAAAATATTAGAAAGTTATTTGTAATATAAGCAGTTATTTCATTGAAGATTTGAAATACTTGTGACATAGTGTTAAGTATTTTAGATACACAAGCAAAATTTCATTTTCAGATTCCCATTTTTCAGCAAATCCTAAATTGATCTCATTTGAATGATTTTAAAGCCTTATGCGTTTGATAATCTTTCATATTTGCATTACGATTAGGATCAATTTTCATCAAATGATTGGAAAAGAATTACATTTTTAGCACACAAATGTGCATATGTATATATATGGTCCATCAAAGCATGAAAATGCATTGATGTCAATATGTTTTCAGTGTTCAGTCCTCATGCCTTATTTTCCCTGCGTTATTGTCTTCATAATCTAGTTTGGAATTCTAATGAAGAGTATGTAGTGAAGTCTTATCACAGCCATCTTTAGTAAACTGATGGCCATGGGTCCATTCATATTCAGTTTTCTAATTTAAATTTCAAATGGTGATTACAGCTTCGATTACAATTATCAAAGTAATTTCAGTTACCGTAAATTTATTTCAATGGTCGATAATTAGGAGTTATAAAGCCAACTGAGGGGCTCAGGACCAAAGATGACCGACCAACAATTTTATCAAAAGTAGCCAACTACATTCCTGATTTGGATTAGTTTTGACACAAGCATGTTTTGGAACTTCCTCTCAAACTATTTGAGAGGGAAACCTGACTAATCCATGATAACAATGACAGGCAGGATCAATATACTTGACCTTTCATCTCTGATGGACTGGTGTTTGAACATGTTACTGAAGTTGACAAATGCTACATCATTAGCTATGCAAGGAAACGTCAACACGCTCAATATTCCTACATCATTGACCAGCAAATCACTGAAAGCTGTGAACGACTGTTGACATTGTGAACATTGTTGTGGAATGGCTTAGAAAATGTTTGGCTTCCTGATTTGTAGTACATCCAACTTTTATAGAATAGAAATCCACAAATTGCTATTGTCCTCACTGGTGAGATTCATTCTGGAATATGCCTCAATTGTGTGGACTCATATTGTACTAGTGGTCCATTGGCAGCCATGGAGAGATGAATTCTCGGCTATCCGGGAGACGCCGCGGCGTCTCCCGGATAGCCGAGAATTCATGGATTCGAGCCGCGGAAGCTTACGTATACAGCCATGGAGAGAGTCTAGAATAGGTTTCTGTGCCATGTAGCCTTCTTGAATGGCCATTGGATGTCAAGCAGGAACAAGGTTTATGATGACGTTCTTGCATTGTTGAAGTCAGGGCCGGAGCTAGACAATTTTAGGCACAGGGCGATGCCCTGTGAAATGTAGACACCCGACAGTTGTGTTGAGAAGCTTTGTGAGTTTAAGCTAGAAAAAGTTTTTGAAAATGTATTTTAAATAATAGTTTAAAGTAAAAATATTTAGTGATTAAATAGTACAATTTCCATGGTGAGCTTAAAACGCTAAAAAATTGTGGCGTTTAGTTAGTGCTTAATAAAATCACTTGATAATTCTACATGAAATAACAAATGTGAATTTCAGTAGAACCTATTTTAATGTTAGCATTGTTTGATTCATTTCATAGTCCTACCTTATATGTATTGACTATAACTATTTAAGGTAACAAAATAATTGAAAATTTTATAAAAAATATAAACTACTGTACTGACACATAAAATTACGATAACAATTTTGTCGAGTTCTAATTCCTTTTTCAATTTGTTACTAATTTTTTTCCCATCATTTGACCCCGGGTGATCGCCTGGACTGCCCACCCCTAGAACTGGCACTGAATAAAGATATCAAAGTTAACTGACAAGAGATTATTTTATATGATTTGTCTCCAGGCCTTAATTACTGGAACCATGTAATGCCCTGATATTGTATCGGAGCTTTATCTTGGTGTTCGGCATTGCAAAAGTTATGAGCCATATCTCCCACTGTCCTGTAGAACTGATATCCTTTTCTACAACATCTCGAACAGACTGGCATGCGAGGTGAACAATTTGTGCCGTGATATTGATTTTTTTGACACAGATCATGATAAATTTATTGCAATTCAAGTGCGTTCTTCAATTGTAATTCACCTTTTACAAATGTGTCTTTTACAATTTATTTTTATTTGTTTGTGAATTTTTCTTTCTTTTTGTTTTTAGTACTGGCTGGTTTTTCATGTAGAAAATTTAAGTGATGGCTCCCCGCCGATTCTTTGTTATCTATTTACTTTATTGATTTGTAGTGATACTTACTCCTTGATTAAATAAAAAAAAAAAAAAAAAAAGCAGCATTGCTTGCAAAGCATTACTTTGAAGATTCTGATGACTAGTAGATAATGTGTCCAAAACAACTGAGAAAAATTCATGTGAATCTTCCAAGCATTCTTCAGGTAATTACAATATAATTCAAAAAAGTCATTTTTATGTCACTAAAATGAAACAAGAACATCAATTAAAAAGAAATCTTCGAACCCACATTGAATCTGAAGTGTACATTGTCAACCAGTTCTATATGTTCTTTCCATTTTCTGTGGAAAAACACTGAACATTACTATTGTTCATTATTAAGGTCTCTTTTAGAACATACATCATTGCTTTCTTTTCCTGATCATTTTGTGTATGTAATGAGTACTGACCAATCAAAATAAATTGAAAAACCAATTCTCCTCATTACAGCCTGGAAGTTCAGGCATATATTTTCAGGCTAAAATAGGCAAAAAGGCATTTACTTTTATTCAAATAGGTATTCAAAAAGACATTTATTCTAGTGTAAGTGGGGGTGCAAAAAGGCATGTGAACAATGACAGGAATTATTGTAAAAAACTATAATTAAAATGAATTGCTTATTTTATTCTAACTTTAAAATTATGTTAGCATTTCACGTATTAGGAAACAATCTTTTCTTTGTAATCTTGATTTCATATGATTATCCAGTACGATGGCTCCAAATTTGTTTTACTTGCAATGCTATTGTGGACTCCCTTTTGAATGTTAGAAATTGTGTAAGTGAAAAACGGAATTATATTTTTTATTCTTTGCACTTGTGTAATCCACTCAACAAAGTAGACTGGGATTTCTTGAGCGCAGTGAAAAAAAATCAAAAATATATATGAGTATCATCTTCCTTTTCCATTTAGATTTTTAACACAGCCTCTACTTTTGCAAAAAGTCATGCTTGCTCAATTATGGAAGTGTATGAGGGAATCGAGCTAATTGATGTATGTATTCGTTTTCTTCCTTGTATTTCACAAGATATTGAGGTAATTGAGGATATTGAGATATTGAGTTCTTAAAGTGGAACTACGGGCGTGACATGAAGGGCGTAAAATGACAAATCCAATGATATACATATTGTCATAAGGCAAAACACAACTATGCCTTCATGTTGTCCAGGTTTCATTGACTTTGGTGCCATATGAAAAACAAAAACAAAGGCAAAAATAAGCCAAACAAGCATCAGAAGCTAAAATAGGCAAGGTGTAAATTACTCAAGCAATCCCAGAAGTACAATTATGTGTTTCCTATTGTTAAAAGTAATCAATTAGTAGCATTAGCATTTTGCCAAACTTCCGGGGTCTACTCCTTATTGTCATATCATCTTAACTTCAACAACTTTAATCATTTTGTGGTATTTGTGGGTTAGTCACTTTTAGCTCTGACAGATTCAATTCATATGCTTTGTGGTGCTGATTGTGAATAAAAAAACAATTCTTTATCTTAAATAAATTGGATGACCCACTGGGTATGATTTGTTTCATATTCTTCAAATTTCTATTCTCTAATTTTTTTTCTTGCTGTTATCGTTTGTTATGTTAATAGACAAAGAAGTACACTTAAACTTTTGTAATGTGGAAGCTCTTAAGAATCCATTATGAACTTGGAAATTCTCAGTGTTGTAGAAAATTCTCAGAGGAATAAACATTAGTAAACAAGTAATGCAGATTTTAAAGCATTTTAATTCATTTTGTTTCATCACTAAGGTATGGGTCTGTTGCCCTTTTCTTTTGGTTTATCAATATCCCCTCAGTTGCTTCCGAGGTGTTCTTGATCTTCGAAGTTCATTCTAGGTCTGCAAGGGTTTTTTCTTCCTCTTGCTTTGTGTTTGAGAACTTTTCTTGTGAAACATTTTATCATTCTTTTTTCTCTTCCTCTTGCCATTTCTTTTGGTAGTTTTCAATTTCTGAGACAATCTTTTTTAACTTTAAGTGTCATGTGAATCTTTTTATTTTTTATCTTATCTCTCCTTGAAACTTTTAAAATTGATCTCAGGTATCTCATCTGCACATCTTTTTTTATCTCTTTGTTTCAGAAACCATATTTCACTACCACATAATAATAGGATTTTCAGAAAATTGTGTAATCTAGTTTTTGTCTTCATGTTCATATTTTGGAAGTGTCTTTTAAAGCATCCATTTATTTATTTATACTTTGTTAATTTAGATTCCTTATCTTCCTCTATTAATGATAACTTTATTCCCCAAGAATGTAAACATTCACACTTATACTATTCTCTTATTTTGTATGGCTATTTTTGTTCTGCTGTATTTTTTACCTCTTAATCCCATGCATTTTGTCTGTGAGAGTGATTTTTTAATCCTTTCTGAGTTTATTTTATGAGCTTGTGTGTGTAATTGGTCTTCAGATGTTGCTAGTATTATGTACTTGGTTTGTTTGCAAATAGTATTGTTTTTATTTTCTGGTCCTGCCTCATAATGATGTCTCCTTCTATTTCCTTCTCCCATGTTTTTATCATGTTGTTCATATATAATTGAAGTAATATTGGGGATTATGTGCATCCCTGTTGAAGTCCAATATTTATTGTTATTTTACTGGTATATTTCATTGTGTATTTTGATTTTTGAATCTTTGTACAATCTCTGTATTGCTTTTATTAGGTGGTCTTGGAAGATTTTCCATAGCACTCTTTGGTCTATCCTGCCATACGCTTTCTTTTGGTTTATAGACAGAATGTAGGTTGGTAGATTCTATTCACTTCTTGTTTTTATTATCTGATCTAATAGAAATATTGCATCAACGGTTCCTCTCCCTCATCTAAAACTACATGTTCGTCTTCTATTATTATTTATTTATAGGTTGTATGATCCCATGAAATTAAAAGAGTTATTTTTATAAAAAAATTTAATAATTCATTATCACAGACATCAGTTTTGCCGTACTTTGTACAATGTTTCAACAAAGGTGTGTCAAATTTACAAAGATTTTGAACATAGTCACTGAGGGAACTCTGCTAAATTTGATGCTGACCTCTCACATGAGTCATAAGTTATAATAATTGCTCTAGTACTTAAAAAAGACTAAATACATTTGTCGAAACATTAAGGCAAAACTAATGTGTATGATATTGAATTAATACACTTAAAAAAAAAAAATTATTTAAGGTCGCACCAACAGTTAGGTCAATAGCAACCACAATAGATTAACGATATGGTTAACAGTATGATGTGATATGATGATAATGAGGGGTGAGAGGACGAACACAAATACAACCATGCCTAAGGTGGGACTTGAACCCGCGATCCTTCAGTCCGAGTAATACACTTTAGTTTTCACATGTTTCTATTAATTACTTTTTAGGATACTTGCATAATTTTGTATTCTGCTGGTTGTTGTCTTGTTTTGATTGCTGCCTGCTGACTGTCTTGTTAATTCTATGATTAGGGAAGAGAACATTTGAGGAAATGTCAAAACAAAGGAAATAAGCAAATCGGTTATTTTTAAAACCCTGTAAGTCACTCTCTTTTGCATTTTCGCATTTTGTAAGAAAATAGGATAGATGCATCGTTCCATGTGTAAATCCTGTAAATAAGATTAATAGAAGATTAAGGACACTGCAATGTTTTGGTTTGGTTTTGAAAATCTATGTCATTGACTTGCGGGGTATGTATGACTGTGTATGTATGTATACAGGGTGTATGACTGGGATATCACTGACAGAGAGGTTGGTTTAAAGGGATGTTCAATGTGGGAATATTCCTATGTACTATCATAGAAAAACATACCGTATTTCAAGCAAATATTTCTGTCATATGAATCATGTTTGATGTAGATTCTAGTCATTTCACATAAGGTTGTAATAAATGTGTCAAATTACAATGCAGTGTGAATTTAGTTATATGTTTAGGTAAAAAATTTCTGATTGGTTTTTTTGAAGTCCCATAAGTCATAAACTTTTAAATAAGTCTAACGACTATTGTACTATTGATACAAGTAAATTACTTCTCTCTGTGGCATTCTCAATCAAGATTTATGCATCAGAAATAAAAAAAACAAAAACAGAAAAGTTCTCAGTGTATTTAATTAGTCAGTTTTGTTTTCCTTCAAGTTTACAATTCCTGACTTGCGGATTTTAAAAATAACTGATAAAATAAGAGTAGTAATGTATTTTTTAGTGAAAACATTGCAAATAAACAATGAATGTTGTGTTTCAGGAAAAACCTGAAAATTACACAGTAAATATTATTAAAGATTTTTATAGGAAAATAATTGTACAAATTTCTCTGTAAAGAAGTAATTGAATGATTGATTTTTTGTATTTGTTTAAAAAAATTCTACATTTATTATTTATGTTACAGCTATTATTTTGTTCAGACGGTTAATGTTAAATCACCACAAATACATCTGAGTAACTAGTTTAGACAAAAAACTAATTAGTACCTGTATTTAACAGTTCATCATTTAGAGGTTTAAATGTTAACTTCACGTCCTTGATGTCATTCTTCATTTCTTTAAACTATTAAAGCAATTAATGGAAAAGACATTTTTAATAGATGTGATTATTCATGGGTAAATGTCAATAGTCTAAAACTTGTTTGGTTGCTTTTCAAAAATGTATCTAATCATGTCTATGACTTGTCAGTTTTTGATGTGAGTAACTTTGCAGTTTCATAACAACGAATCTAGTAATTTTAACTCTTTTTTATGACTTCTGTAACACCATTTTTACTTCTATATCTGTATCAGTTAGTTATGACGCAGTGACGTCATGCGTAGAAGGCTTAGATTTCTCCGTTCTTATATGTATGCTTTAAGAGTATATCCTTGATTTACGCTGACTGATGAGGTTTATTTGCATAATCATTAATTGAAGATTATCCAAATAAACCTAAATGATCTCGCAGCAACAGTTTGAAGTATTAATAGTTGCTTGGTGCCAATGAAGTTGCTTTTTATGTGTGTAGTGCAACTGTTCATTTATCGAATGTAAGTTTTTACAATTCTTGTTTCTGTGATAAGTTTGTGATGTAACATACAGTACTCATGCACTTGGGTATGGTATCATATCTACTAATCATTAAACTCTAATGTCATTGTTATTCAAAATAATTTTGTCCGTTACCCCTCAAATTTCAAACTGCTAATTTCAGTCAACATACATTCATGGACAGGGCAGTCCAAGAGGGAATTATTTTTGCTTGAAAACATGAATTAAAAACGAAATTGAATGAAAACATAGGCCTTTATTTCTTTTACAATTTTGTTTATTTTTTGGTGTGGTTGATTTTAAAGACATAACATAAGTCATATAAGAGAAATAATTGTTTTACCGTGGTTATTCGATATTATTTCTTTGAACGTTGGTACACTTCACTTTAATAAAGGGAAATTTGCTGCAAGTCCTTATGCTATGATGAAAAGTCACGAAAGGAGCTACAGTGTAGTATGGGATGACTGACACTCAAGGAGTGAACCATTTCCACGAAATTGCCATGTGAATTCAAATGATAAGGCTGAAGGCTCACGAAAATTAGAGAAGAGCATTATCAGAGAGCTTAGAAACTAGATCAAACTATGATGGACAGAGAGCTCGTCTTTTGATGTTTTTCATCAAAAAGAAGAAAAAAACAATATTGGCAGAATTGTTATAAAATGATTAAATAAAAGGAAATAAATGTACTCTAAACGTTTGTACTGTAAACGTACTGTACACGTTTTTTTTCTTCTTCCCTGGAATACAATAGGCTCACAAAATTTAAATTTAATAAAGGTAGTATTTAGATGCACATCTTCGCTGATATCAAAGTGATTTCGAACAACCCTCCTTCCTTGTGCATGTAGAACTTGTGAAAGGTCCTTGCATGCAGCAGCATGGCGTTTACTAAGTTCTAATTGCACTGTTTTTGCAAAAAGTGCTTTTCGAATATTAACAATATATTATTCAATTTTTAAAGAAATTTAGAATGCTGGAGAGAAGAAATATATACTTGTATTGAAAAAATCAAAAGTTGTGTTAAATTTCTGTGCTATATGCACTATTTAATGCGACGTAAAGTTCATATCATGTTGTTTGTTTTTCAAGAATTACACAATTTTTTTAAAAAGATATCTCTCACGCCGTTGGTATTATTCGTACAACTTTTCTTGAACAGGGTTGCCAGAATACTATCACGCCTTGTCGCCATTTACAATGCCACATGTCGCCAAGCATTCGACAGATGTCGCCATTAAACCGCCAAAGTTCAAAACGGTATAAGCGGTTAATAAAAAACACATCTCATTAAAAATGCTATATTTTATTGAAAAAATGGATGAAATGTATTATATTTTAAACATTAATCTATAAAACTCTAAAACAAAACAAACTTTCTTATATGATTAGCATCGAAATCACAATTATACCCCTGCAGTAGATAACAGTCATGCATTAAACTTCGTTGAGTATCGAAAATACGGATTCATCATCTTCGTTGTTTTGGTCCGTCTCTTTTTTCGCGTACATGATTTTCGAGGTGAATTTTGCGAGCATATCTTTCGAGCATACCATCCTAGAACAAATTTCAATATTCTTAACGTGGAATTTTTTTTAAATAAAAATGTTATATTATGCCCATTTTTGAGACATATTGTTTGCAAATCAGAATAGATGTTACCTATAGCCCAGGGTTCACGTTCCCAATCGAGCCGATATCCCCTGCTACCACTAACTTTCGGCATCTTTGAATGGGAATCAGCCAAGTTAAGTTAATCAAATCAAACTCAAACTCATAGCACGATTACCATCCTCTACTGATGAAATAGCTCAATAATACACTATGAGTGTTATTAAACCCATTCAGTGTTTAATACCAATAGTGGCAGTGTCCAACATAACAGTATTCAAGAACAGTAGTACCAACATAACTAGAATAGAATTACTACATCATTGGTTACATTCAAAAGCTTTGCTTTTCATTATCGCAGGCATATAAATATGAATTGTTTAATTAAAAAAATGAAGTAGCCAAAAAATCGCCAAGTCGCCAAATGTAAATTTTTGTCGCCAATAATTGAGAATAGTCGCCAGTTTGGCGAGAAATCGCCAAATCTGGCAACCCTGTTCTTGAACGATGGATTGACGATTTCGGGTGGAGTGGGGGTATTAGTTACAAAGTCGGCCACTAGAGTATTTTAAGTAATGCCAACGTCTGTGAAATGAAAGTCAAAACTGCATCTTGTGCTTAACTTTTTCGGGAGTTTTAGTTGACTCCCTTGAAGAACCTGGACCTGACTCAGCCATTTCTTTCGATATTGACAATAAATCTGAACAGGGGTTCTGCACTATGAAAGCAACTGGCTTTGACTAGCTTCTGTTTCGCGCCAACGAAGTTTCAATGCTTGGAAGGTTGTCATTAGTGCCCGCTGCGAGCTTTTGCCTTCAACTGTTTATTGCACAAGGGAGGGGGATCAAGGTCATCGTTCAAGAAAAGTTGCACGAATATTATGCCCATTGCCAGCAATTTGTAATTGCTATAATATTTGTAAGTTGAAGTTCTTCAAATGACTTCGAATGAAGTTGGGCTTAAAAATGGGCTAGTCATTTGCTTGAAAACCGCTCAAATTTTTTCAAAGAAAATTGCAATTTAGTACAAATTTTTACTGTTTTTAATGTTCATAAAACAATATTTCCATTCTACTATTAGGAAACCGAAAAATTAAGAAAACCTGAAAATATGTACTTTGGGCGACGATAAATGGCAGTTGGCAAGAGAATGAGGCAAGTTCGTATAGCTCGCCGAGACCAGAGGAAATTGAAAACTAATATGGAAAAGTCTGTGCTCGGCGGTATCACCACTAGTTAAATATCTCTCACCCTATTAATATGCACATTTCCAACGATTTTTTAAAAAAACTATTGAATTTGTGAGTTATTGTGTTTGAAATAACTTTAAATTCAGTTTTTCGAAAATCCAAAATTTTCTGCGAAAAAGAGCTTCAAATTCGCATTTACAAAAACGCTTAAACGCCATGTTCTTAGATATAGCTCCAAATTTTTCAACGAAAATTACCATTTAGAATGACTTTTTACTCTTCTTTAATATTCTTAAAGTATTATTTCAGTTCTACTATTAGGAAACCGAAAAATTGAGAAAATGTCAAAACAATGTGCTTTGGGGGGCGATGTATGGCAGCTAGCAAGAGTATGTGGCAAGTTCAATAGCTAGCCCAGACCAAAGAGAATAGAAAACTAATAAGATAATATCTGTTCCATTCTGTAGCACCACTAGTTACTTTCTCGTATTACGTATATACGTAGTATAGAGAAAGATATGTAATGCTGCGCAAGATCGACTTCGAGATTTCAACGGAAATACACGGTTTAGGGTCCCCTGATGCCGAAAAGGTGTTTTTTTCAAATCGTCCGTCCGTCTGCCTGTGTGTGTGAAAAACATTACCGCCTAAACCGTGCGTAGGGGTTTTTTTTTCCAATGTGAAGAAACCGTGTCGATCTGGCCTGCGTCGAAGCTCTGCGATTTTAAAAAACATTCATTAATTTTTGGGGGGAACTGTACGTGAAACCCTTGGGACATTTTCATAATTTTCACAAAAATGACTCCAAATTTCTTTAAATTTCTTCTAAGAATATAAAGAAATGCACTCATAAAGGTGAATTTTCGAAAATTGTAAAAGTATGATTTTTTTCACCAGCTTCCTACAAGTATAATAGTGAAGATAAACATTTTTCCCTGAAATGAAATTTGTTGTCCATAATTAGTTATTTCATTAAGGAAATGTGTATTTATTGAAAATTTTAGTATTTTTCCGCATTAATCCGTGAAGTATGTGCAATTTTAAATAATAATAAAAAATCTCGAAAATTGCTACAATTTTTCTTTAACATTTGATGGGGATAGTGCTAAGTAGATTCTATAAGATGACATAAAAGCCATATTGCTCTATTCTTTTCTTTTTTCAAAACTTACAAAAAATATTTTTTACTTGTCTCTCACGCCGTTAATATTTATATTAGAGGCGTTCACTTTTGATCATTACATTACTTATATGAGCACTTGTGCTTTAAATTATGTCATATGAAGTTTGTCGAAAACTCAACAGTTTTCTGTCAAAATTAGCTGAAAATTCCGCATTTTCAGAAACACTCAAACGACTATTTCTAAAAAACAGATCCTAATTTTTCATCAAACCTTTCGCAAGGATATTGCTAATTGCACTGTTTTAGATGACATA
This sequence comes from Gryllus longicercus, assembly GCA_038098605.1. NCBI lineage: Eukaryota > Metazoa > Arthropoda > Insecta > Orthoptera > Gryllidae > Gryllus > Gryllus longicercus. The sequence continues at coordinate 1,602,173 of JAZDUA010000039.1, read as the reverse complement.
AAATTCGTTTTGGTGAATTCTTTTGTTTTATAATTTTTTTTTAAATAGCTCACGCCATTGATATGCACATTTCCAGCGATCATTGTTGCTTTGGTGCGTGAAAGTACTTCAAATTAAGTTTTTCAAAAACTCAAAAGATATCTGTGAAGAAGAGCTTCAAATTTCGCATTTACCGTAATGCTTAAACGCCAGTTTGTTAAAAACGGCACCAAATTTGTCAATGAAAATTTGTGTGTAGGACAAGGTTTTATTTTTTTTAAATATACTTCAAGTAATTTTTCGAAAAACAATGACTTTTCAGTTCACAGGATTGTTGTCAGAAATCATTGCAATCACTTCAAAACCAATATTTTCAAGCTCTACAATTATGGTTTTGATATAATGGTTTAGCAACTCAATACCAATTTTCAAACCAGAAATAAATGAACTACATACATCTTTATATGATATCATACTAGTTACTATGAACACACATGCTGTTGATGAATTTTCTTCTTCATTAATGATAGTTTCGACTATTACTCGCGCAACGTTTCTTGAACGATGGATTTAAGAAATGCGGGTAGAGTGGGGGTATTAGTTACGAAATAGGCCACTAGATTTTACAAAGCACTGCCAATCTGTGGAGAATCAGTCATGCCAATAAAACCTCAATAATTTGCGTTCTAAATTTCTCAGGAGTTCGAGGTATCTCCTGTGAAGGATCTTCTGCTGCTTCGGTCATTTCTTCAGATTTTTTGGAGAAAATCGCGGACAGGCTTTCTCTTGAGCAGAAAATAGTTTCTATTTCGCGCCAGTGAAGATGTGTTTGGAATGTTGTCGTCAGTGCTCGCTGCGAGCTTTTGCCTTCATCTGTTAATTGTGCCAGGGAGGGGGAAGCAGGTTATCGTTCAAGAAAAGTTGCACGATTAATACATACTTCCTCGTTTATGTTCAACATCTTACTTCAAGAATATTAAATCTATTTAGAGTATCACAGTCTTGTTCTTTTCATTCAACGTACTAAATTTCTTTCCTATTCACTATAACGCATACTCTGGATTTTGCTTCACTTTAGGGGTGTTGAATTTTGTCGAAAGCAATTTCAAAGTAGAAGTGCCGGCAACTTCACGTAACCCGAAGTCCTAATCGTTTTTTTCAATTTGTTATAAGTACTCTGTGTCAAAGTTGCACTGTTACAGATATGTTCTGTTCGCACAAATTTAAAGCATAGATATTATTTCACCACAAAATGGATAAAAAACACTGTACTCAAGTAATTCTATACACCATTTTCACACGCAGAACACTTTTGCCACGATGTTAGGTTGTGGCTACATGTAATGATGTCAGAAGCAAGATGGCCGCTTGCCAATAGACCTGATGTTTTAGGTGGTATTGGTACCATATTTGTTACGTTCGTCGTTGCTATGGTTAGCTTAAAACAGATACATTCTAGCAAAATTCTTGCAAATGTCCAGTAACAATTTTGATCTTCAATTACTTTGAACCTAATTGGGCTATTTAGATGAAATGCATTTAATAAAAATTTTATGGGGGATTCAGAAACATCGAATTCATTTGAGTAAATTTACTTCGTTTTTATGATATTCGCGGAAAATAAAAAGAGGGTTCACTTAAATTTTGCTCTAAAGAATAGGAAAGTTTTTTTTTACAAAATATAATATAGATAGTAACGTTTCTGTTGTTTTTAATTTCAGTTGTACAAAATGTCAGTAAGATAGGAATAAAAATTTGTATGAAACAAACTTTTTGTAATAGAAAGTAACAGAGTGAAACCTCATTATGCCAACCATGTGATTAATACCTTAAAATTGGTGTTGTAGATGGACGGTCTTCTTAAAGGGAACATGGCACTTCGCACTAAACTGTACTCACACCTACTGCTGCGACTACTATGATAGGCATTGTACCACTATTCTGGTTTCAAATGAAAGCTTTAATTGTATTGCTGCATTAAATTACTTTGATCAACTATATATATATATATATATATATATATATATATATATATATATATATATATATATCAAATGAATCATATTTCAAATGAAAGCTTTAATTGTATTGCTGCATTAAATTACTTTGATCAACTATATATATATATATATATATATATATATATATATATATATATATATATATATATATATAGAGAGAGAGAGAGAGAGAGAGAGAGAGAGAGAGAGAGAGAGAAAGGACATTTCTTAAAGTACAATGAAGTATTCTTTTTTGTAAACATATCAATTTATTTATTTATATATATAAATATAAATTAATATGTTTATTGACGTACGGTGGTGTCATGATTATCGTAATCCTAATTTTGCTTCTGTGACATTACTTTTCAACTTTATAACGTGATAGTTTCTTTACATTTCCTGGAAGGTCTCCCCTTCGGAATTATCGTGAAAAGTCTTGCACCCCATCGCTGTTATTTACCTCAAAGATACCAGAAACGCCTTGGCTTACGGTAACACATGAACGAACGGGTTTATTATTTCAGTGCGAGGTTTTCTGGTCGTCTTAAAAGGAATGCGATTAAAAATTCGTGATCATTGGTCGGGAACAGGAGTGACAATCTTTAAGGGATATTCTGTTTGACAGAAAACTGGTCACCAAATGGGGTGATCTTAATGAAGTCTTGTCGCGTGATTTCACTTTAATTTGAAAAATGTAGTCTAAATTATGCCGAAAAACTCTCTTTCTTTCGGTGAAAACTACGTCTAAATGGGTTCAGTCATTCCAAAAATTACCTCGGCTACAGAAACAAAAATTGTGAAAAGAATTCAATAGCTTTTTATGTTTATTAATGTCTTCTCAGGTAACGAAAGGTGGAGGATTAGCTGGGAAGCGAGGGAAAACTGAGTTCTTATGTTGTAAATAACAATATGAGAAAGGCAATTAATTTGAAATTATAGACACGCCAATTTTATTTATATAAAAATATAAGATAACAATAAACAAATATTTTAGTACTATTTACGGGAGTCTGAACTGAAATTGCTCCTCCACACACACACATACACTGAAATTCTTCCTGCATCCGCATCTGGGCAGGAGTCCACATTTTTCGCCCAAGTCCCGTGGGCATATACAGACTGCACATCGTGGTTAACTTTTCCTTAGCCATTTACCTACCTCTCCGAAACTACAAGCCTGACTTCGTCTCGTTCTGTTTTCCTCCTTAGAATGAGGATTCATTTCTACGTTTTCTGTGGTCTGCTTAAAATAACATTGAACGATTATATCTTATCCATTTTCTCTGTTTTCAAGAAGCATTTGCATGTCCTTTTACATTACTGCCAACGTTTAAAAAAACTCCGCTTAAAAGTTTGTGGGAAAAAAACTTATCACCTATCACGAACATTTTCTTACCTCGGTACTTGACTTTCACAATTTCTAATATTCTGCCACGTTCACCTGTGTTCGAGGTTTTCTCTGGGCTGGTGCTAAAGCATTTACTCGTATATGCGCCACTTAAGAATGGAAACTTAACAAACATTTTTACTCCTTCCGAAACACCGAATGGACACAACTGGATGGAGTTGGGCTATGCCTGCACAAATAACGAAACGTGAAAGGGAATTAGCTGGGCAGCGAGGGCGAGGGAAACTGATCGCGGGATGCAGTCGGACTCAGCTAACGAAGAGGGAAAGAGTATTGGCTGGGAAGCTAGGGCGAGGGAAAACTGACCTAGGGCTATGCGGTTAACGAAACGCAAAGGATTAGCTTGCAAGCGAGTGGGAAAGGAAAACTTAGCACGGGATGCAGTCGGGCTGAGTATTCTCAGGTAACGAAAAGTGAAAGAGGATTAGCTGGGCAGCGAGAGGAGGGGAAATCTTACCACGGGATGCAGTCGGGATGAGTATTCTCAGGTAACGAAATGTGAAAGAGGATTAGCTGGGCAGCGAGGGGAGGGGAAATCTTACCACGGGGTGCAGTCGGGATGAGTATTCTCAGGTAACGAAAAGTGAAAGAGGATTAGCTGGGCAGCGAGGACGAGGGAGCACTGGCCGCGAGATGCAGTCGGGCCATGCCTTCCCAGGAATCAAAAAGCGAAGGATTAGCTGGTCGCAGACTACAGCTCTCTCATCCTTTCGTGAGAGACAGACCGGCCAGACGACTGGAAACCGATTACCACGGGGCCATGTACACAAGAAAGCGATGCAAACACGTGAATGGTTGTTATTTAGATTTATCATCTGTTTTTCCGCTGAAGAAACACTTGTGAAACTGATACGAGTATATGCTCTATACTAAGAACCAAGCCATCCTTGTACATGATATACAAATAATATTACGAGATCCTGTCGTCTTGTTCCATCTCGACGTTATAGTCGGAAGCGAGGGGGAGGGAAAAGGGATGCAGTCGGGCGATTCTCGGGCTGGCTCACAGCCGGTACTCGATTTATCATCTGTTTTTCCGCTGAAGAAACGCTTGTGAAACTGATATATGCTCGACACTAAGAACCAAGCCAGTACATGATATACAAATAATATTACGAGATCCTGTCGTCTTGTTCCATCTCGACGTTATGGTCGGAAGCGAGGGGGAGGGAAAAGTGGGATGCAGTCGGGCGATTCCCGGGCTGGCTCACAGCGGGCACTCGGCCGCCTTGTACCCCGTGAGGGCGACCGGCGCTGCACCGCTGCCGGAGGAGGAGGAGGACGAGGCGGCGGCGGTGGAGGCGGTGGCCACTCGGGGCGTCGCCCCGGCCGCAGTCCCAGTCCCAGGCCCAAGCCTCAGCCCAGGCCGACACCAGCCGGCGCAGCGCCAGCGGCACAGCCAGCTCACAGCCGCCGCGCGCACTAGGTCCACGCACGTGCCTGCGGACAGACACATACCCCCTCCCCTTAGCTGTACAGTCCATTTATATCTACTGGACAGTTGGGGTGGGAGTAGAGCGATGTCGCCACTTACTCGAGCAGCATACATGTGGTCGCATTAGATCACATAAGTAGCGAGAAACAAACCGCTATAAGAGCACACAACAGTGGGTGACACAGAACCTCACTCATGATGTATAACCTAAAAAGTAATGGCGCTCTTCAGAATACAGTTGCTTCGCGCTGAAAGTTTTCATTTTTGTCTTAATAAGTGCCGGTAACTCTGCAGTGACGTCAGCAGAATTTTAACCTGTTGATTGAATAACGGAACCCCCTCTCCCCAGTTAGCCTCTAGCTGTGAAGTCGACAGAAATATTACTCAGACAATAGACGGGAGCAGGGTGGGGGGGGAGGTCGACTTCAGCCAATGAGCGCCAGTCACCAGTTTGCGTCACAATATTAGCGGGAATTTTAAGCGCAGCCAGATACCAAAATTATCACCTCGTTACAAGACATAGAAAAAACAGGGTTATGAACCATTTATTTTAAGTATTGCATCTTTAACACCTTCACCGTGCTATTTATGGTTGTTTACCGTTGAAAATTGTCATTTTGTACCACTTTGAAAACGTTTCTCAACACTTTTGGCTCTCCATGCAACATGGCGGCCAGCGTCTGGGCTGGTAAACGAAGAGCCCGTGCTGTGGTCACGTGGTTCGTGACGCAAACTGGTGCTGCGCAGAACAAGCAAAAAAGTCGCTGCGCCGCGCAGAGACTTGAGTAATTTACCCATTTCTTTCCATCATGGACAGAAGGCGGGCTACGAATCCCAGGCCCAGATATATTTTTCTTACAAAACACATCAGTAATTGATAGATAGATAGATTGATTTGATTGATTGATTGATTGATTGGTCTTTCGAGGCACGTCAATGGGGTTTGTGGCCTTGGTGTACTCAATGTTTTATTCTCTGGGGTGACTGGTTTCTCCTTGGTTGAGAAAACCCACGAAAGCAGCTGATGTCACTACAGTGCCTCTGACTGGGAGGTCCTGGGGTTCGAGTCCCGACGGTGACAGGATTTGCAACATGCTACATAGCTAGGCTTAATTCTGTCTGGAGGGGAACTATGACGGCAGCTGCTCTGATCGGTAGTTATCCGAGGTTTCTCCGATCAACACCAGGGAAATGCCGGACTAGTACCTTAACAAACGGGTTTCGGACCGCGCGCGATCTTTCCTTCCTCTTCCTTGCCCTATCCTCACCCCTTACACTAGCATGCACCACACTCCACACATGGCGGGAGACCGGTGGGGAGCTTAGAGCTCTTCCCGGCTGTGATGGTTAAGATCAACACCAGGCGAATGCCGGAGCAGAACCCCTAGCAAACGGGCCACGGACCGCGCGCGATCTTTCCTTCCTCTTCCTTGCCCTATCCTCACCCCTTACACTAGCATGCACCACACTCCACACATGGCGGCAGACCGGTGGGGAGCTTAGAGCTCTTCCCGGCTGTGATGGTTAAGATTAACACCAGGCGGATGCCGGAGCAGAACCCTAACAAACGGGCCACGCACCGCGCGCAATCCTTCCTTCTTCTTCCTGGCCCTATCATCTCCTCTTACTTACACACACGTACACTTTCATCCACTACACAAACACACGTCCCGAGCTTAGAGCTTGTCCCTGGTGCCCCGCTGGTGGGAGATACCAGGATGGGGAAAACCGCGCAAGTCGACGTGTAGGTCAGCGCCGAATCTCGCTATCTAGCGATGGAAGAATACATTACCTCTCAGGATAAAACATAGGCATAATGACCACAGCACTATTCGCGTCGGAAAAAATCAATCAATCAATCGTACATTCGTAGAGATTTGAAAGGAGTTCCGGTCGATAAAATTCTCCACGCAACGCGATAACTTTTTATCAAGCACCGACCTGCGATCTCGAAGATGTAGGCGCACTCCAGGAAGTAGTCGCGGGCGTCGGACTCCGCGCCCGAGAAGCGCCGACGGCGAGCGCCCCACGCGGTGGCCTCCAGAACTAATTCCAGTAGCCCCGCCATCACTAGCAGCTTCACGTACAGCAGCACTCTACACACACACACGCACAGAAACAACATGGTGAGAAGTAGTTCTTAGGAGAACCAAATGATTGCGATAGTTCAGTGACAACTTGTTGCCTCTGGACCATCTTTGACCTAATGGTCTAAGGGTTCCAGTGCCGGTAATGGAGGATATTCGATACTATATATACGGTCTTTATTTGAGAGGTTGCTAGAATAAATGAAAGGCCTGTGTATGTATAGCTACGTTGCATTCAGCCCTTGTCTGGTAAATTCATTGATTTATGGGTTCGTCAACGACTAAGGTAATTTGTCCCGTAAGTGTAGTGCCTGTTTTTATTGCGTTAGATGGCGGTGATGTTCCCCGGTTGGCTGGTGAGATCCCCCCCCCCGACCTACCACGGCTTATGGGGATTTTCCTAAACTAGGTGTCTCCCACTAGCACAGACCTAGCTAGGACAAGCTCTAGGCTCCCGACTGGTCTCCGGAGAAGTGTAGTAGTGTATGTGATTGTGTGTAAGTAAGGGGGAATAAAGGGCATGGAAGACGAAGGAAAGATCGCGCGCGGTCCGTGGCCCGTTTGTTAGGGTACTGCTCCGGCATTAGCCTAGTGTTCGGAAAAACCACGAAAAACTACTGATCAGAGCAGCCGGCCGCTAGAATTTTCCTTCAGACAGCGGCTGAATTCGACCAAGCTGTGAAGGTAGGTCGAAAATCCTGTCACTGTTGGGGCTGGAACGCTAGCACTCCCTGTCAGTGGTAGTGCAGCCACATTAGTTGATGCCCTGAGCCACCTTTGCCGGAACTTGTCCGGAGGAAAATTCTAGTGGCCGGCTGCTCTGATTGGTAGTTTTCCGGATTTTCTCCGATCAATGCCAGGGGAATTCGGAGTCGGAATTCCATTCACAGAAAGCCATTCGCGCACAATCTTTCCTTCCTCATCTCCATTCCTTGTACCAGTCTGTCCCAGGGCCGGATTTACCTACAAGCAAAACAAGCAGTTGCTTGGGGGCCCCCATTCACCAGGGGCCCCGCGTTTCCAAAAAATACGCATACCATATTTTTTAAAAACTATCTACGTACGACTATGTCTCAAGAAAATTTAGTAGACCTAAGTAGCCTGAGTGATAAGCCGAGAAATCTTCGTTTTTGAAGACATCATAGACCAATTTTCTGCAGTGAAAAGCAGAAAAAAATTATGTAAAATGTATTTAATATAAAAAAAATGTAACACAAGTAAAAATTTCTATAAAAATTATCAGTTTTCATTTGTATCTGTACAGAAAGTACTTGTACTATAATACATTTTTTATTTAATAAAGATGGAGCTATTTTTTCGGGGGGGGGGGGGGGGGGGCAACACAATTTTGTGCTTGGGGCCCCGCACTACTTAAATCCGGCTCTGGTCTGTCCTCTTAAACTCACATATACACACACACTACTTAATCGTACTTGTTGGGACTGTTGGGAATTTTAGAGGTTTGTGTAGATAAGCACCGTATTTTTCTTTCCCGCGAGGAAGAAGATGTCACCCCCTGGTTAGATAACTAGTGGTGCTAAAATACCACGTACTTTCAGGTAAAATTACGCAAAAAATATTCAAATTTTGGAAAACAATTTACATGTCTCCCTTTTTAAAAATACATCTTTGTGGAACAGATTTCATTTAGGAAAACATCTTTCTCTGTATTATTTTAGTTGTCGGAAGACACAGAAAAAATTTTGAACTTTTGAGCTTGTCATGTTTCCCTTATTGCTATGTCTTTTACTCTTTGGATCGGTGTCCGCTTAAGGCAGGTTTGTCGGCGCAATCGAGTCGCGCAGCCGCGTTGTCGGAAGACTCCGAAACCATTTTGAACTTTTGAGCTTGTCATGTTTCCCTTATTGCTATGTCTTTTACTCTTTGGATCGGTGTCCGCTTAAGGCAGGTTCCTCGGCGCAATCGAGTCGCGCAGCCGCGTTGTCGGAAGACTCCGAAACAATTTTGAACTTTTGAGCTTGTCATGTTTCCCTTATTGCTATGTCTTTTACTCTTTGGATCGGTGTCCGCTTAAGGCAGGTTCCTCGGCGCAATCGAGTCGCGCAGCCGCGTTGTCGGAAGACTCCGAAACAATTTTGAACTTTTGAGCTCATCATGTTTCCCTTATTGCTATGTCTTTTACTCTTTGGATCGGTGTCCGCTTAAGGCAGGTTCCTCGGCGCAATCGAGTCGCGCAGCCGCGTTGTCGGAAGACTCCGAAACAATTTTGAACTTTTGAGCTCATCATGTTTCCCTTATTGCTATGTCTTTTACTCTTTGGATCGGTGTCCGCTTAAGGCAGGTTTCTCGGCGCAATCGAGTCGCGCAGCCGCGTGGACTCACGTGCGCAGCGGGCGCAGCGCGGGGGAGGAGCGGGCGCCCTCGCGCAGCACCAGCGACGAGTTTCTGCGCAGGCTGCGCACGCGCAGCGCCGTCAGCGCCAGGCACGCCGCATTGCCGGCCACCAGGAGCGCCATCGGCGCGTAGTAGTAGCACAGAGCGCCCAGCTCGCGCCCGGACCCCGCGCCTGGATAGGCAGACGCACGTTTTTTTTTTGTTTTTTTTTTCTTTTCTTTCTTTTGATTGATTGTTTAGTGGATAGAATATAAATTATTGCAATTAAATGGTACTGTTTTTGTATCGATTGATTGATTGTTTAGTGGATAGAATAGAAATTATTGCAATTAAATGGTACTGTTTTTGTATCGATTGATTGATTGTTTAGTGGATAGAATAGAAATTATTGCAATTAAATGGTACTGTTTTTGTATCGATTGATTGATTGTTTAGTGGATAGAATAGAAATTATTGCTATTAAATGGTACTGTTTTTGTATCGATTGATTGATTGTTTAGTGATTTCGGGCACGTGAACTACCAGGGTCCATACACAATGCAAACGTAAATATAAGCATTACGCATAGACGTAAACATTAACATAAGTGTTAGACTGAAGTATTCACAATGTCTAACATTAACGTAAGACTTTCTATTGGTATTCTAGTTTCATTCTAGAGGCATTCTAGATTACTATTGGTTGGGCTGTAAGGCGCCCATAAGGCGTTATTTCGTCTATCAACTTCGCTGCAATTTCGATTCACGATTTTGAGTTAACGTACTGTGATTGGTTCATTTCTTATATCTTACTTAAGCATAAGCACAGAAGCCTGACTCTTGCAAGCTTTTAAGTTAACGTCTTATGTGTTATGCTTATGCGAAAGCATTGTGAATGAGTCCGCTTGTGGACGTAGTCCTAACTTTTATCCATACTTATGTTTATGTGTGCATTGTGAATGGGTCTTAAATCACCTTTTTTGCCATTAAATCACTTGTTACGTTAACTAATGACTATACCGAGCATCCAAAAGGAAAGTAATATTAATATTAACAATGACATTTAATGTTTTATATACCATTTGATTGTATAATTGTAAAGAACCTGTAACAAGTATTGTACTTCAGCGTCTGGGTCAATGACCCCCATCTCGATCAGGTTTTCGTGCAGTTTCCCTGCTCCACGAGCAAATGCTCAGATAGCCTTTGTTTTGCTTCTGGACATAAATGTAACTTCAAATTAACTTCTCCCCATAGCACGTCATGCACAGTTTTGAACCGTTTTTGAAGTAAATAAATAAGTAAATAGTAAATAAATAAATAAATAAACTACTCTGCAACTACTACTACTACTACTACTCTACAACTACTACTACTACTCTACAACTACTACTACTACTACAACTACTACAACTACTACTACTACTACTACTACTACTACTACTACTACAACTACTACAACTACTCTACAACAAACTACTCTAATAAGATCTCGTGAGACGATGAGGTAGCAGAGGCCGCTCACCGTGTTTGCGAGCGGTGCCGTCTCTGGCGGAGTAGACGTACTCCACGAAGCAGGTGCGCGTCTCGAAGAAGGACGGCTTGCTCATCCAGCCAGGGGCGCGGTCGCGGTGCGTGTACACGCCGACAGACAGCGCCGTCAGCGCCCCCGCGCCGCCCCACGCCAGCGCCGCCATCTTGGCGAAGCGCCAGCGCCCGCCGCCGTCGCCCCGCGGCAGCGCCTCCAGCGGCCGCCTGCGAAACACAACGCCACGTCCACCCCACCCCCGTCTTAATGGAATGTTTCACACGGCACCACTCTGCAGCGCCGCCTGCCAGACACAACGCCACGTCCACCCACGCGCAACAGTGGCAGGAATGTAATAGATGCAGATAGGTTTTTGGTTGCATAAATTAAGAGGAATAAATCTTGTTAAATTTCACTTTATGTTTACATTATGTTTATAGCATTATATACTCTTTGCACCCACCCACTCTTAACCAACGAGCTAGAATACACTGCGTAGAGTTCCTGAAATGCCTCCATCTTTGCAGAAAATTGAAGCCACGAGTTTTGCAGTCAAAGCAGCGCCATCTGGAGAAACAGAAAAGAGATTTTGGCTTTTTCCTCTTTCACGGTCAGTAGCGGTCGGCGGTGGCTCCATGTGAAGAGCTCTGCCACTTCTCGGTGGCGCCACTGAGTGGCTTCGTGTGAAGGCAGCCTTCCTCTCCCATGGTCAGTGGCGGTCGGCGGTGGCTCCATGTGAAGGGCTTTGCCACTTCTCGGTGGCGCCTCCGATTGGATCCGTGTGAAGGCAGCCTTCCTCGATCGCGATCGGTTTCGTTCGGCGGTGGCTCCGTGTGAAGGGCTCTGCTGGTTCTCGGTGGCGCCACCGAGTGGCTCCGTGTGAATCTTCATCTTCCGCTATTGGTTGCGGTCGGTGGTGGCTCCGTGTGAGTGACTGCCGGTTCTCGGTGGCGCCGCCGAGTGGCCCCGTGGGAAGGCAGCTTTCCTCTCTCGCGGTCGTCGGTGGATCCGTGTGAAGGGCTCTGCCGATTCTCGGTGGCGCCACCGAGTGGCCCCGTGTGAAGGCACCGTCAAGGCCACTCCACAATAGCCCCTGAAAGGGAATGGCAACGCGAACAGGAACGCGGCATTAGCCAGATCGATTAAAGAATATCAATTTTGGATAAAATCGGCTGAACTGTTTAACCGCTTGCATTGTTCATAGACGGGCGGTCATTTTGCCGTCATTCCATTCGACGGTATCAAAACATAGATTCTGGCTACACCACATGTTAGATCAATTTTTTTTAATTTAACACCTGGGTTATCCCCTTCTTCGTTACCAGGCCTCTGCAATAAGAGTTTTTCTGCCGCAAATTCGCCCTTTTTCTCGTCGCAATACGTAACTTTCTCTCTACTGCGGAAGCGGAAGAGAGAAAATAAAAGGAGATGCATGCTTACTTACGCAAATCCTTGCGCCATGTTGACGGCTACGACGTGCAGCCAGAAGCCTGCAGCGGTCAGGAAGAAGTAGATGCAGTACGCTGTAAATTAAACTAGTTCAAACACACAACTTCCATGGTGATGGTGATGGCTTTGGGCCACTCCGGAGTAAAAGTTGAGGGTAAAAAGCTACTTCCTCCGCGGAATTTTATATTAAACCCTAATGTTTGTTGATTTACTTAAAGTAACAAGATTCACGATGTACATTTTAAAACAACATGTGCTGTTTATAATAATAAACATAAAACTTCAAAAAACTATTGAACCCGAAAAGGTAGTCACTCTTATGTTGACTTAAGACACAGTTAATTTTATTTTAACCCATATCACATGCGAAGTCTGTTCAGAAAAGTACAGAAATTAAAAAAAAAAAAATTCTTGCTAATGTAGGTATTTAGAGTTTTGCGGTTGGCAGCATAGCGTTGCTCATAACCTGTTATCTATCCACATATTCTTGGGTTATTAATGTCTTGTTTAGTTTTGTGATATTGTTGGAATGTAACGTGTGTAAGTGTTAGTGCCAATTTTTAAAAAGGCCCAATTTTCTGGAACAACGATGCATATAAGCTCATGGAGTGACAAAAGTTAAGTTATCTCAATGGATTGACAAAAAATCTCCAAGCCCCAAGGCAGCCTTGATCCAATGTTGAAGTGATGCTCCGGTTTCTCGACGTTAATGGAATTGTGCACTTTGAATTCTTGCCTAAAGGTAAACGCGTATTATCAAGGGGTTTTACAACGGTTACGTGAAAATATTCGCAAAAAGAGACCAGATTTGTGGTGAGACAACGCATTGTTCTTTCGCCACGACAATGCTCCGGCACGATCAGCTTTGTCCATTCGCCAGTTTTAAGCCAAAATCAAATTACTGTCCTCCCTCATCCTCCTTACTCTTTGTGATTTTTTCATGTCCTTGTGTGTTGAAATTAAAGTCTTTACCGAAAGAATATCGTTTTAAGTCTGGTGATGACATCAAAGCAAATTCGTCACTGAACGTAAAGGACATTTCAATTTAAGATACCCAGAACTGCTTCACGAAAGGGAAGCCTCACTGGAAAAAGTGTATGAACAGAGCAAGCCAGCGGGGACACGGACCAATAATCTGTAAAAATTAAAAATAAAGTTTTTAAAAGTTCGGCAATTTTCTAAACAGACCTCTTTGTACCAATTTTGTTATACTAATTGGAACAAAAAGTGTTCTGAAAGGAAATAGTTGTTTGCTCTGTGTTTGCTGCGCGTCAGAAAATGAATATGTTTCCTGTTGATCGTAGGAATGAGGGTCGTTGGCAAGTCAGGGCAGGAATGGGCTGGGCTAAAATGGCGTGGAAGAGGTGAGGAGGGATATGGTGGCTGTAGGCGGACGGGAGGGAGAAGGATTAGATCGGTTTGATGAGGAAGAGCAGGACACGGATACACTATTTAACGAAATTTCATTCCTTCTCTTGCGCAATGTTCGATAATCACCGTGCATTATACCCTCGTGCGGTTGTTTTATTGGGTGTTTCAGAAAAAAAAATATTTACAAACGCCTAGGGCATGTAGAGTGGTCGAAATCTCATGAAACAGTTATGCACGTGACATTTGCCCCTGAATGTAGGCAACTACTTATGCACAGGTGTTCCGCAGGTCACGTCGTAACGCAGTCAAGGAAGTTTCTTGTACCTGCCGAATATAGGAATCAGGGTCGAGTAAGGTCGCGATTGGATTGAATCGGGCCGCGCCAGATTGGATCGGTTCGGATCGGATCGGGTCCGGTCCGATCGGATCGGGTCAGGTCGGGTCGGGTAGGGTGGAATCGGATCGGTTCAGGTCGGGTCGGGTCCGGTCCGGTGCGGTCGGGTCGGGTCGGGTCCGGTCGGATCGAGTCGGGTCGGATCAGATCGGATCGGATCGCGTGGCGCCGGAGCTGGCGTAGGGCGCTTACCGAAGGTCTCGCAATTGGTGGTGTCGGTGAAGAACCAGGCGGCCTGCAGGGCATTAGAAGCGGCCAGGCACGCGGCGTGGCACGCCAGCGCACGGCCGTGCGTGGAGCGGCGCGTGTCGGCGCGGCTCAGCAGCGACGCCACAGACACGGCCAGAAGCGCCGCGGCCACCACCTGCCACGACACAGACTGACATGCACTCTCGTTGATTAATTGTGAAAATTTCAGAAAATGTAATCATTGTCTTATCTAGGATCGACTGTTACAATTTCTTCCCAAAGGGAAAGAAGATGTGCAGGAGATGACTGTGAGGAAATTAAAAGAAAAATCCGGGCGCGGCTACCGCTAAGGTCATTAGTCCCGTAAGTTTAGTGCATGCTTCTACCACGTGAGATGCCGGTGGTCTTCCCCTCCTGGATGACGATATCCCGCGCCGACCTACCGTCGTCCAGCGGGGTTTTCTCCAAGCAGGTATCTCCCACCAGCGAAGCACCGCCCCAACCGGCTCCCTCCCGGCATGTGTGGTAGTGTAGTGCATGATAGTGTAAGTGTGTAAGTAAGAGGACTAGAATAGAACAAGAGGAAAGAAATATCGCGTACAGTAGTGACCCGTTTGATAGATTATGGCTCCGACACTCGCCTGGTGTTGATCGGCGAAAACCATGGAAAACTACCGATCAGAGCAACCGACCGCTAGAATTATCCTCCAGACAGTGAGTGAACTCCACCTATCTGTGTAGCTACAAAGTATCGAATAGACCGCCACGGCCGGCGCTGGAACGGTTGGACCTCCCGGTCAGAGGCACTGCAGTGAAATCAGCTGATTCCCAGAGCGATTTCTCGTGATGTGGACGTAGGGGAGAGCGTGGGGTTGGGCGTGTGGGTTGGGTATGCGTGGGGATGGGCGTGGGGGTGGAGTTGGGCGTGAGGGAAGGCATGGGGGTGAGCGTGGGAGTGGGTGTCGGCTTGGGGTGGGGTTAGGTGTGGAGTGGGCGTGGGGGAGAGAGTGAGGTTGGGCGTGAGGGTGGGAGTGAGGGTGGGGGGGCGTGGGGTTGGACGTGGGTTTGGGCGTGAGGGTGGGCGTGGGGGAGAGAGTGGGTTTGGGCGTGAGGGTCGGCGTGGGGGTGGGTTGCGCGTGGGGGTATGCGCGGGAGTGGGCGTGGGAGTGGGGGTGAGCGTGGAGGTAAGCGTGGGGGTGGGCGTGGGCGTACCTGCAGCGGGCGCACCACCTGGTACAGCGGTCCACTGGGGGGGATGGTGCAGTGGGCGAGCGTTTCGCGCACGCCACCCCCGCTCCTCACCCAGTCGGCGCAGAAGTACTTCGTCATGAACCTGCAATCAAACTAGGGATGCGACATCCATGTCCATGTTTTGAAAACATCGATGTTTTTGTAGAAACATCGATGTTTTTATAGAAACATCGAAGTCATAACACCTATGTTTTTTAACATCGATATTGTGTCATCGATTTTTTTCAACATCGATGGTTTGTCATCGATGTTTTTTCTTTTTCTGCGTTCCGTTTCTGAATGAAACATTCCCATGATCACGACACTGTAAACGTTTGAAATAATAACTGATAGTAACACTTATTCATGTGTTGGAAGCAAAGAAACGCTGTTTGCACTACTTTCAAGGACAAAACTCTCTCGCCCGAAATGACTTCCTTGCCCTTGTATTTCCTCTCTCTCTTTATATTTATTTTGCACATTGAGATAGGCTGCGGGCGTAGTGTCCGCCCCTTCCTCTCAATATTCAAGAATGTTCAATTTTCATATTCACAAAAGTTCAATTTTTTTCGCCGTCTTCCTACCACTAAATTATTAAAGACTGAGATTATTTTTCCCTTAATGAAATCTGATTATTAAAGATGAATTTTGAAATACGATCATGAACAATTTTTCGAAAATTTGAGCACTTAATTCGCGTAATTTTGCGTGGAAAGTACGTGCTGATTTAGCACCACTAGTTTTTATTTTTTATTTTTTATTTTTAGAGTGTGACATCTATTCTGAGACACCCTATACTATTTGTGTGGCGGCTCACCTGTGTCTTTCGACGTTGTCTTCCAGCCGCGCCCTGAACGCGCGAGGGCTGAGCGGGACGGCGTGCAGCGAGAAGCGGTAGTCCCAGCAGAGCGCGCTGCCCATGAGGCGCCCGCCGTACGCTCTGTTCGGCGGTAGCGTCGAGTTGAGCGCGGACGCCAGGGGCGACCAGTCGACGCCCCCTGCGACACGCAACCCGCCCAACACTCGTTGTAGAGGTCGCGGCAGCCCCGGACTTCGGATGGTGTAACGGTTAGCGTGGCGGACTGTTATACCAAAGTTGGCGGGTTCAAATCCGATCGAAGCTGCCGTGAATTTTTAAGGGCGAAAAAATCCTTCGGAGGTGAAGTAAAGCCGGCTGTCCCATGTCAGTAGATTTACTTGCATGTAAAAGATCCTCAAGCCTCTGAGCTAAATTCAAATCGCCTGTTCGTCGCCCAAGAAATACCTCCTTTCTCCGCTAGTTGGTGAAGGGAGCGTATAGAATAGAACGATTTTCTTAAGAATGGGATAAAGTGACAGTTCGCGAAACAAGTGAACATCACGTATACTTCAGAGAAGTATCCCTCCGCAGCGTCAGCTGTTTAGTTACGTCCCTTCGTAGTGTTTGTTTACCGTTCATGCGAGACATCTCTAAAGGGATGTCTGGGTTTCGGTTAGTTACATGCACGTACGCGAGTCCGGGAAATACCGAAATTTATTTACATATGTGGGAAAATGTCTTAACGTGATCTCACATTCAATAAAAGAGAAGTGCCACGAATGTAAATAGAAAGAAAATTGATTTTTCAGGGGACGTTCAAATACCTTTTCTGGACGTTTCACAGCAAATGGCTCATCCACTGTTGTAGTGAAGAGGGTGGTTTATAATTATAACACCCCGACTATCAAAACTTGGTACAATGCTCTCATAACTCAAATGTCAAGCACGATATCACAAAAAGCTCCCAAACACTGGTCGCCAGTCGCCACACAGTGCAGCTGCCGGAAACACGTGCACCGTCACGAGTACGCATCTCATATTCAGGACTCGGTTTTAAAACAAACCTAATACTTATCACATGAAAACTAGATTCAATGTAATGTTTATAAAAAAGGAATTTTTACAGAAGAGCACAAAGTTCTGCATTTCCTAATTTCAATTATTTCTCGTCGGACGAGAACATCGCAACAGGGAGCGTCAAAACTATTTACAAGTTAGCCAACTGCAAACAAACGAATGGAGGAAAGAGAGTCTAATAAGTTCAAGGATCTCAGAATCGTCAGCTGTGTTGCCAGCACTAGCTGTCAAATCGTCCCTTTCTAAAGCAAATCGCACATTAGGTAGTTTTAGCACCACGCGTAAGGTAGCGGCGTTATGCACTAACAGTCACGTGACAGACCTTGAAGTCATAACGTCTTACCTTAGGCCTAAGGTACGAACTTATACCTTCATAAATAGTGCACGCCTGTAAGAGCCTCTACGGTCACCTTACAAGCGGAAAAATGGCCGCCTAAAAACAGGAAAAGTTTAATTTTGCCAACTCTAATAAACCAATTCTCGTATGTAAGGCAGTTACAATTATTCCTTACGCACTCCACAACGCTGGCAAAAATTAACGGGATATGTTGGAGAGGTGACAGGAAAGTAATTCGCGAAAAAAGAGGTTCAAATCATATCTTCGGGATAGGTTATGTCTTATGCTTATAACGAACGCTGTTTTAAGGTACTTCCTATATTTTCAAGAAAAGCAGATTCAAAATCTAAAACTCCATTCACAATGTGTATTTGCTGGTCTATTGACTCGTAACGTGTTTTAAATGTCTCACCACTGGTCTACACTCTTTGATACATTATGCAATTTCTCTGTTCAACGCTTGAAATGCTTCCTTTGTTATAATGCATAACGCAATGTCGCAATTGCTAAAACTCTTCTGAACGTTGTTCATTACGACCTAATGAAGGCGTTAGTCACGTGATCAATAGAGTTTAAGGATATCTCCTTACGCATGGCGCTAAAACGCCCTATTACCGTGCGGGACGCAGCGTCCGGCGGCGGACAGCAGCTCGCCGGGCGGGCAG
Source organism: Gryllus longicercus (assembly GCA_038098605.1). NCBI lineage: Eukaryota > Metazoa > Arthropoda > Insecta > Orthoptera > Gryllidae > Gryllus > Gryllus longicercus. The sequence continues at coordinate 1,583,889 of JAZDUA010000039.1, read as the reverse complement.
CACTTGGGCAGGCAGCCGAAGCCGGCGACGTCGCACAGGTCGGCCACCAGCACGCGCGGCGCCAGCGGGCCCGCGGCCACGGCGTCCATGCAGAAGCGCCGCGCGCGCGCCGTCACCGCCGCCCCTGCGCCCAAGGCACGAAAGCCACTGCTAGCCCCATGTGGCTCGCTCCGGTTGATGGCATTGCTCTCGTTATTGATTGTAGTCCGGGACTGATCGATTCTCGTATTGAGTGATAGTAATTAGTCTCGTCACTGTAGTCAATCTAAGATTAATTGATACTTCGGACACGAAGACTATCATTGTCATTCATCTCTTTATTGATTGTATTCAGGGACTGATTGATGATCATTAGTCTCGTTACTGTAGTCAATGCTTTATCTGAGAATTGATATTTCGGGCACGAGGACTGTTATGGTCATTCATCTCTTTATTGATTGTCTTCCGGGATTGATTGATGATCATTCGTCTCGTTATTGATTGTAGTCCGGGGCTGATCGATTCTGGTATTGAGTGATGGATATTAGCCTCGTTACTGTAGTCAATACTTTATCTGAGATTAATTGATATTTCGGGCACGAGGACTGTTATGGTCATTCATCTCTTTATTGATTGTCTTCCGGGATTGATTGATGATCATTCGTCTCGTTATTGATTGTAGTCCGGGGCTGATCGATTCTGGTATTGAGTGATGGATATTAGCCTCGTTACTGTAGTCAATACTTTATCTGAGATTAATTGATATTTCGGGCACGAGGACTGTTATGGTCATTCATCTCTTTATTGATTGTCTTCCAGGACTGATTGATGGTCATTCGTCTCGTTATTGATTGTAGTCCGGGGCTGATCGATTCTGGTATTGAGTGATGGATATTAGCCTCGTTACTGTAGTCAATACTTTATCTGAGATTAATTGATATTTCGGGCACGAGGACTGTTATGGTCATTCATCTCTTTATTGATTGTCTTCCAGGACTGATTGATGGTCATTCGTCTCTTTATTGATGGAATTCCGGGACTGATTGATGGGCATTAGTCTCGTTATTGATTGTATTCCGGGCCTGGTCGATTCTGGTATTGATTGATGGTCATGAATGGTTGTTACTATGATTATTATTGTACTATTATTATTATTACTGTGCAATTTGTGTGTTAGATATATCATATTTATGTAATTAGCTGCCATTGGGTTATACCCAATTGCAGTTCGAATGAATGCATCTTATCTCATTCCTCACTAATGGCCAATCGCTGGTGTCTCACCCGAGACTGTTATGGTCATTCATCTCTTTATTGATGGAATTCCGGGACTGATTGATGGTCATTAGTCTCGTTATTGATTGTATTCCGGGCCTGATCGATTCTGGTATTGATTGATGGTCTTTAGTGGTTGTTACTATGATTATTATTGTACCATTATTATTATTACTGTGCAATTTGCATGTTAGATATATCATATTTATAAAATAGTGGGTTAGACCCAATTGCAGTTCGAATGCAGAATGCATCTCATCTCATTCCTCCCTAATGGCCAATCGCGTGCCCGCCGTGTCTCACCCGAGGCGGCGCGGGCGCTGACGAGCAGCGTGGGCAGCTCGTAGCGGAAGCTCTGCAGGCGCCAGCCGCCCTCGCCGTCGCCCGCCGCCAGCACCTGGCGCTGCGGCGAGCCCAGCAGCGAGCGGCGGTCGCCCGGGGACAGGTAGCGCACGGGCACGCGGCCGCCCCGCAGCGTCGCCGGCAGCCACGCCTGCGCGCTGCGCACGCCAACAGCTGCTTTAGTTATAAGTAATACGTCGTTTGTTTCGACTATCCTGCCCCGCCCTCCCAATCAGTCTCCAAGTTTTCGGAACCGGCAGCGTGTACGCGACTCCGACAGTTCAATTCTCTGTTGCCACACATTGTTTTGCGCATGGCAACACTTACGTGACAGATACATTAAATTTCAAAACGTTAACAGTTACTTTAATTATAAGTAATACGTCCATTTGGTTTATCAATCCCAATTGTTTGAATCAATTACAACAAAATGAAACGGAAAAATGAATGGGGATAAAATATTAGATTAGATTACATTTTATTAATAATTCTGCAATTAAGTGTGAGAACTTGGTGGCAGAATACACTAACTTAACATTACAGAACTTAACAACTATACAAACTCTACAAACGTTACAAATCTCATGAACATTTCACCGTGCAATCTTTTATAGAACTCCACTTCACCAAACTTCACTTCACCACACTTCACCGCACTGCGATACAGCGAGCTGTAATGTCTTTCTTACTCACTCGTTTCTCTCAGTTGCACAACGTCACTGCACTGCACATAATAATAATAATAATAATAATAATAATAATAATAATAATAATAATAATAATGCTAATAATGATAATAACATTAATAATAATAACAATAATAATAACAATAATAATACTTAATTACAAAGAAGACATAGGTAATTGCACTGAATTTTATTAAATATATTTATAACATATCCCCATTCAAGAAACTAATTTATTTTTAAATTTGCTCAGGCTTTGAGGAAAGGGATCGAAGATGGTCACAGGCAAACTGTTCCAGTCCCTAATAGTGCGATTCGCGAATGAATATTTCCCAACGTCCGTTTTCTGAATTCTTGTCTGAATTTTGTGCATGTGATCCGCTCTGCCGAAATATGTAGGTTTCCCTAATCGACTTTGAATTTCTTTCCACGCTTGAAGGCCTGTGTACGCTTTATACATTGCATAGAGACGTGACTTTAATCTTCTCCTTTCGAGTGAATCCCATTGTTGTTATATATATGTCATATTGTTATAGTATGTTCAATTATATTCAAATTATTTTTATGTGAAGAATATGAACCTAGTAAATCAACATTTTAGCCTCTCCTACGCTCTGCGCACGCCGTGCCCCCCACGTCACTCTCGCAGGTTTCGCCACCGGCTCCGACAGTTCAATTCTCTGTTGCCACACATTGTTTTGCACATGGCAACACTTACAGAACAGATACATTAAACCTCAAAACGTTGACACTTACTTTAATTGCAAGTAGTAGGTCCATTTGTTTCGACAATCCCAATTATTTAAATCAATTACAACAAAATAAAACGGAAAAATTAATGGGGATAAAATATTGTTTATTATGTTTATATTATTTTATTTGAAGAATATGAATATAGTAAATCAACATTTTAGTCTCTTTTAATTGTATGTTTTATTTTGTATTAATTGATTAAAATAAAGGATATTGTCTAAAAAAGTGGACCTATAATTACTTATAATTAAACTAAATGAAAAATAGGCAATCTAAACCCAGTTTGAACGAGTGTTAAAATTAACACTTACTGACAGGCTATGAGTCGTCTTGATATCATGATAATAACTTTCGCAGAAGTTGTACATTATCGCCTGCGCGCCTTCGTGTGAGCGGCAACGCCAAACCCTGGCTGTGAGAAAGAAAACAAATCCTCGCAAGCTGATTGCTTCAGAGCAGGTCACATGACGTGCCACAGCACGGGGCGAGAGGATTGTCAGAGCCGCTTATACGCAGCCGGTTCTGTACTGGTGCTGAAATAACACGTACTATCTCTCCCGTATTTTTACGCACGACAAGTACACAAATTTTCGAAAGATAGATAATGACCTTGTTTCAAAATATATCTTTAAGAACAGACTCCATAAAGGGAAAAATCTCTATCTTTAATATTTTAGTTGTAGGAAGTGACCTAAAAAATTTTGACCTTATGGAATTATCGAAAACTCAGAGTTTTTAACGAACATGAGACCTGCACCCTTCTCTCAAACGCCCTTTACACTATCCAATAACAAAATTTAATCAAAAACGATGGAGCTATATAGGTTCGTATGTTTCCGCGGCCGGAGTCAATGCATTCTTGGCTGACAAAATAATCAACATAAATTTTGCATTCTTGGCTATCCGGGATGAGCCGCGTCTCGGTCAATTGTACTGAAGTTTCGGCCATCTTGCTGTGGCCTTCTTCGGAGCTATACTGCTGAAGTTCCTAGTTCCTGAAGTTCAGAGCTATACTGAAGCAGTATAGCTCTGAAGAAGGCCACAGCAAGATGGCCGAAACGTCAGTACAATTGATCTAGACTCGGCTCATCCCGGATAGTCAAGAATGCACGATGGAGCTATGTTTTTGGAAGTTTTGAAAATGTCCGAGGGACTTCATGGAAAGTATCCCCAAATTAAAAATATATATTATATAGAAGCCTGGGTCGAAAATTCGGGGAAGGCAACGGGAAACCACCCTGAGTAAGTATTTAGTAGGTTGTCCGGGTGACGCCGCGTCCATGGCGAAGTTGCCGACGTTTCGGTCGCCAATCCCCGACGCCCCGAGGAAGGTCGCAGAATGGCGACCGAAACGTCGGCACCTTCGCCATGGACGCGGCCCCACCCGGACAGCCTAGTAAATACTGACTCCAGCCGCGGAAGCCTACGCTCTCAAACCCTGAGTAATTCATCAAAAGAAAACCCGCAACAGGTCACCTAACTTCCCAAAGGGATAAGACCAAAGAAGAAGTGGCATCCCTAGTGGCGAGTACCTGCGTTCGGGGGCGAAGTTGACCTCCTGCTCGTCGTGGTGGCCGAGCGAGGCGGCGGGCGGCGGGCTGCCGGGCGACGGCTGACAGTAGAGCGCGCGGGCGTCGAGGCTCTCGCCCCTGCGGCAGCACTTGTTCGCCTTGGGCGCCTTCGTCACCAGCACCTGCGGCGCAACGACACACTACTGATTATTCTTAGGATTTTATTTCGTTCGTGGGGACCTGTCTTCGCGATGGAATAACTCACGGCATTTCGCGCCTTTCTCGGTCGAGCTGCTATACTTGGGTTTTATTTCTTGGCCCGTGATGGCCTTTCGATGGAATTTTCACGGGGCAACATGTGTCACGTCGTGGGTTTGACGACTTTTGGTTTCTGTAGAGTACAATGCTACAAGACTCCAAAATGTAGTATTCGTATGAACTTTTCGCGATTCAAAAACTGGAGGGTGGTGGCGCAATTCTGGCATCAGATTCGGAATCAGCGCGTCGACATACATAAAAAAACATGTGCCAAGACTTGGGTTTGACAACAACCCACGATAACAAAAAACAAATAAAATAGATTTCTCGATAGTTTTTCGTGAATTAAAACAAAGAGAGAATGGTGGCGCAATTCTGGCTTCTGATTATCATTAGACTCCAATATCTAGTCGTCGCATGTTTTTTGCGATTAAAAAAACTGGAAGATTTTGTTGCAATTCTGGCTTCAGATTGAGATTCAGCGCGTCGACATACATAGAGAAACATGTGTCACGTCTCTGGGTCTGATACATTTAAACAAAAAAATTGTGTGTCTATGAAATCAATGAAGGAATGAAGCAATGAAGACGGCACCTTGGTGGGCGAGGCGGCGCCGGGCGCCGGGGCGGCGGCGTCGAAGCAGTAGCGCGTGGTGACGCCGTCGAGCAGGCTGTCGCCGGGGCGCTGGGCGTGCCGCCACACCGCGTACCCCCAGTTGTCGTCGTTGCGGAACTCCCAGAGCGCGTCGTCGTCGGCGTCGCCCTTGGGGTTCCACTTGGGATCGGGGCCCTTCTCGTAGCGCACCTCCAGCAGCGTGGACGCCAGGCGCCGCGGCAGCCACGACGCGCCATCGGGGTCCCTGATGCACACACGCGCGCACGCTCGCTTTCGGAGGCACACTTGAGGAAGGAGCCTAGAAGGCACACTTTAGAAGGCAGCAGAGGAGGCACACTTCAGAGGGCAAGGAAGGAGGCAGAGTTTTGAAGGTAGCAATGGAATCTCGCCTTAGAATGCACAAGTTTGGAGTCAGCAAAGGAGTCACACTTTAGTAAGTACTAAAGGTGGCACACTTTAGGAGGCAGAAAACGAGGCACACTTTTGAAGGTAGCAACGAAATCTCGATTTAGGAGGCACATTTTAGGAGTCAGCAAGGACGAACACTTCAGAAGGCACGAAAGTTTTGGAGGCAGCAAAGAAGGCACACTTGAGAAGCCACGAAAGAAAGCTCACTTTAGATGGCAGCCAATTAAACATAGTTTTGAAGGTAACAATGGAATGCCGCCTTAGGAGACACAAGTTTCGAGTCAGCAAAGGAGGCTCATTTCAGAAGCCACGAAAGGTGGCAGTTAAAGGAGGCACACTTTTGAAGGTAGCAGTGGAAGCTCGCTTTAGGAGGCACATTTTTGGCGTCAGCAAGGAGGCAAACTTCAGAAGGCACGAAAGGAGGCACATGTGTGGTGCATTTGTTCAATTTTTCTTTTGTAACTTTTCTACAGCTCTTTCTTTAGTGGAATTCGATCCAAATTTTCCCTAGTCAGGCGCACCTTAAAGGAGGGGGCTGCAGCATGGGTAACTTCCCCCCCCCGCCCTGTATTAATTTTGGCCTCAGAATTGGTTTTCATTCAAAACATAAAATTTTATTATTTACTTGAATTTCAAATTGACGATTTGAGTTATTCCTGTTGCGTGTGGAAATGAGGGGGGAAAGCTGGATTGCATTACATTCAATCATGGTGTTATTTTCATCAAATATTCAATGTATGATTTCTGTGCCCTTTCCAAGAAAAATCAGTCGTTGAGAGGGATAGTCCTTAAATAGTATAGTCTTTCACAGAGGTCTCCTGATAATGCGAAACTAAATTTTGGAAGTCGTAAATTATGTAACTTTAAAGAGGGTGGTGATTGAAACAGCGTATGGCTGGGAAGGGGATATTAGTTCCGTAATACTCATAAGTATTATTTTTTACGTTTTTCAACATTTTTTGATCGGTAGTTGGATTGCCAATAACATCGGATGCTGGATTGCTTCGTGGGGTGTGGGCGGTTTTCATTTGTTTGTTTGAAGCATGGCATCTCCCCTGCACCTCGTTACCTCCACGGGTTGATTATCTCCGTCTCCTCGTCGGACGGTTTCTTGCCGGGCCAGCGCACGCACTCCTCCCCTTCGGCGTCCAGCCACTGGGCGCGCGCGCAGCACTTGAACAGAGTGCGCAGGCGCAGCGTCGTCAGCGCCACGAGCGGCCACCGGCGGCGGTCGCTCCACCCGTCAAAGCATACGTGCTGCCGCCACACGGCGAACGGCTGCACCCGCCCGCGGAACGCGTCCAGCACCAGCGACGACGCGTCGCTGCCGTTGACGGCTAACAGAGCGCGCACCGTGTCCGCGTCGGCCTCCATCGCGGCGGAGAGCTCGTCGTGGAAAGTGCAGCTGCGGTTGTACCACACGCGCACCGCGGCGCTGCTGTTCGCGACGTCCTCGGGCAACTGCGAAATAAAAAAAAGAAGTAAAGTTTTGTAAGGGGTAGTGCCGAAGACAATTTTGGGCCCGGGGCAAAGCTAACCATAGCTCCCCCAAAAATGTCATAGTTGTATCAAGAAACTATTTGAGTTTATTTCAGCAATTAGCAACAAAAAAAAAAAAGCTAGAACAAGTTTTGGGAAATATATTTTAAATCATAGTTTTAAGTGAAAGTATATAATGTAATATTAAGTGAAAGTATACAACTTTCACGGCGAGCTTAAGACGCTAAAACATTTAGTTGCGTTTAGTTAGTGTTTAATGAAATCTCTTTTTGTTTAATACATGGAATAATAAATATGAATTTCAGAAGAAAGTATTTTAATGTTAGCGTCATTTGATTCGCTTCATAGAGTTCTACCATATATTAATGACTTTAATGAACTATTTAAGGTTAATTGAAATATTTTTGAAATATCAAACTAGTGTACCACGAATTGTAAATTTACAACACCGATTTTCTCGAGATCAAATTACATTTTCAACTTCTTTTTTTACTATTTTTCCCCGTCAGTCCCATCAACGGGGCCCTTCAACTGACGTCCGGTGTGCCCATACCTAACGCCGACCGGCACTGGGAAGGTGCGGATCCAACTGATCATTTGCGGGGGATCATAGATTTTTGTTAAATAATAAACATATTTGTTATTACATTGTATATATAATTTTTGGAGTGTATGTATTATATTATATACCGACAAAAAGAACCGTTGGAGTATACCAGATCCATGATACTGTAACAAGTTTCCTTGTTACAGTATCATGGATCTGGTATACTTTAACGGTTATTTTTTTTCGGTCCAATTAAAGAAAAATTATAACATATCAATTTTGCCAAAGAAAGGAAGGTAAAAAACGAAAACTCTAGGCCTTTTGGGGAGCCATTACCTCCCTTTGATCCGTCATTACCGTCCACAAATTACGTAACGCAAATTTTGATTATTTTGAATACACCCCTGCAACGCACCCGTAGCGCGCGCAAGAATTCTCCCCTAAATAATTTCGTAACGCTGGTACCAACCTCTCCCCTTTGTAAATCCAAGAAGTGAAAATAAATTATAACACAGTAAAAACAATTTGTATAAATTTTATTTGTGCTAGGTATTAAAATGAATAATAATTAAAGTCAGAAATAGTTGGTGATGCTGTCTGTACAAAGCTACAAGATTTGGGGCATCATCACAAGCCATCAAGAATGACGCATAAGCGAGAGTCTACTGTGCCAATTTAATTGGGTAATATAATACACTCCATATCAGTTTTGTATATTTTTTTTCCGTAAGCTTATAGATTCTATAAAAATTAATGAAAAAATATTTTCATTTATTGTAACAATTTACATCTAATAACTTTGATATATTTGTTTTTAAAATAAATTAATTAGTCAATATATTAATGTTTTAGAATAAGACTCAAAAACGAATTATTTCAGAAAATGTTGAAAAACGTAAAAAAATACATATATCAGTGTTACGTAATACTAAACGAATTACACCTTCCCCTGTGTTATGCTGCGTTACGCTCTTTCAACCACCCCCCTCTTTAGAGTTACGTAATTTATGGAAGACCCCCAAAATTACGTTTGGCTTTACCAGGAAACCTCTCTGAAAGAGACTACCCCTCTCAACGACTGATTTTTCTTGGAAAGGGCGCAGAAATCCACGTATTGAATATGTGATGAAAATAACACCATGATTGTATGTAATTGTATGTTATTTCTGATTGTAAATCGCAGCCCAGTTGACAGATTATCCCTCTCACAGACACCAACACACCCCGTAAATTTAGTGACAACGAGTGTCAAGCTAAAACCGCCATGTCAGCACACCCAAATAAAAACTGTCCAATAATTTATTGCTAATTAATTTTGAATTGATTGCCACGTATGTTTGTTTATAACGTGGCGAGCTGGATTGCCGCGATATTACCACACCGATAAATTTAATTCGTATCATAGCTCAACGGAAACGGTGTTATATTTGTATGTTAAATAATTGCTAATAAATTGCCACAATGTCGAATAAATATCCTTGTATTATGCTGAGAAAACAATTCGTGAATATCAAATGCGGCAATGAATTAGCAATAAATTATTTTTCAGCTTCTGTTGAGATACAATTCGGACTTAACTGACGTGTTTGTTGGCGTCGCCTCAAGCCCGCTCACACCAGTTTTCCCAACAAAAATACGTGGCAATAAATTCGAAAATCAATTAATCAGCAATAAATTATGTATTCGGGTATGGTGCCATGACTGTTCAGCTCGACCAACCTCTCCAAACAATTGGTCACGTGAGTGATCCAAATGTACCTGCACGCCCGGCCAATTTAGTGAGGTAAGAATGAGTGTGAAAATACAACACGTGAATCAACTGGTATATACCTTCCCCTCAAATTTAGCGTGTCGTGTACCAGTGTAAACATAACTGGTTAAGTGACTGAACCAACTCCTCTACCTCCCTCCCCCTCCCCCAATTGAGTATAAGGCAAACATAGGACTGAACAGGACTGAACAAACTCTACCGGTACACCCCAATTTTAATATGGGAAAAACGAGTGATAAAACGATTGGTCACTGTAATGAATCTACTGAACTCTATGTATATCCTTCGTCCCATGTCAGTAGATTTACTTGCACGTAAAGGATCCTCATGCCTAAATGACGCCTCTGAGCTAAATTCAAATCGCCAGTTTTTCGCCCAAGAAATACGTCCTTTCTCTGCTAGTTGGAGAAAGGAGCGTAGCGAAATTTGCGTAGTCAGACGGGAGAGCAGGCCTAATGGCCTGAGTCTCGCCACGTAAAATAAGGCATTAATACAATACAATACAATTCCTCCAGCAACTAAATCAGCTGCAGCTGTATTACCATTGCTCTCTTGGTAATGTAAATAATAACACTAAGTGCAAACACAAAGCATAATTATTGTTCGTGATATCTTACAAGCTGAATCAATCAGCAAATGTTTCTATCTCCGCTTCCGCAGAGATCTTGTTCTTTACTTCTACCGATAAACTTGCTGAATTACCTTCCTCAAGGTACTACCAAACTTTCAATAGCCTGAAGTCGCTACTAATTGGGTTTTAAATAGTAATTTCATATTAATATTTAACACGTCTACATTCCGGCGTCCATATACAATTATACTCTCACAAAATCAACTAAATCTCTCTCTTCAACAACCTTGCGTCCAGTGTCGGACCGAGGGCGGGCTATGGGGGCCCTGCCCCCCCTCCAAAAAGTATATAGTTTTCATAAATTTATTTGGCAAAATTGATTTAAATATTTATTTGTTAGAATTATGCAATTACTTACAAACGAAATTGTATAGTATCATATATAGTCTACAAAAATAATATTCAAAATAATAACAAATTGTAATTATTTAATAAATATCTATGGTGGCCCCCTCCAAAATGATTGGCTGGATCCGTTCCTACTTGCGTCCATGGTAACGGACCCCATCTTTCAATTGTTCTTTACCACGAGTTCATACAACTCGTAAGAAATGTATATTTTCATATCGTAACAGTGATGAAACGATTGGTCACGTGACCGCCCCAGCTGTACCTGCAGCCAGGCGCGGATCGCATCGGCGTCAACGTCCTCCCACTCCACGGCGCCGTCGTCTCGGCCGGCGCCGTCCGCGCCATCTATCGCCACGCACTTGCGTCCGCCGGAGGCGGCGTCGAGCTGCTGGCCCTTGGGGCAGCACTTGGCCACGTGGAGCGTGGCGGTCGCCGCCGCTGGCGAGGAGGGGGCGAGGAGAGGCAGGACCTCGGGACACCGCACGCCCCCACCCCTTCCCCTCCCGCCGAGCGACAGCAGTAGCAGCAGCAGCGCGCCGACCGACACAGGGCGCATCCCTGCACACGAGCAAGTTATACAGGAGGAAACGTCGAACCTTCGAAAATAATTAATTAAATTATTAGATTAATTATTAAGAATTAAGACATTTTTAAGAATATTTTATCTAAGAACTACGTGGATATTTCGAATGGCTGAGCCGCAATAAGCACTCAAAGTAGGTTTCAAAAAATTATATCTAGGCAAAAATTTGTATTATAAATGCATAGAAACTTCGAAAATAAGCTCTTAAGACATTTTTAAGAATATTTTATCTAATTTCTACGTAGATATTCCATATGGTTGAGCCGAAATAAGCACTCGAAAGTAGGTTTGAAAAAATATTTTTAGTTAAAAATTTGCATTATAAATGCATAGAAGCACTCCAGAAACACGTAAATTGTATATTGTTTACAAAATAAATGAATATATTTGCTCAGAAAGAAAAATTAACTCAAATAAAAAAGCAGTCGAATTATGTAAATTGTTGTTTGTTTTCTTTTAATTTCTGGGCTAATTTTTCTTTCTGAACAGATATATTCATTTCTTTTGTAAATAAAAAACAATTTACATGTTTCTTAAATGCTTTCTAAAGTGGCGCGTCACCATATTTCGCGTCTTTCTCGGTCGGGCCGCTAAAGACATCGCACTGCTTTACACGGTCGCCATCATGCGACGTCTAGCTGCATGACGGAGAAAGACGTGATATCTCGTGAGATATTCCGCCACTGACGCGCCACGTTATAAAAACGAAAGTATAGTTCAATGGTGGATTGACGGCGGCCATTTTCCCCTTAGTGTAGAAAATGTTTTTTTTAACTCTGGAGTAATCGATTGTTTCCTGATGATTGATTGTTAGTGATTCTGGGCGTGTCAACTATTAAGATCATTAGTCCCGTAAGTGTAGTGCGTGGTCGTTAGTCTCGTAAGTGTGATGCTCGGGGAGGCGGTGGTCTTCCCCGGCTGGATGGAGAGATCCGGCGCCGACCTACCGACGGCTAGCGGGGTTTTGCCAACCAGGTATCTCCCACTAGCGGGGCATCGCCCCCGCAGGGATAAGCTCTAAGCCCTCCAATGTGTGGTACTGTGTAGCTTGTAAGTTTGAGTGTGTGGAAAAAGAGAAGGCTATAAGAACAGGAAAGAGGAAAGAAAGATCGCGCGCGGTCAGTGGCCCGTTTGTTAAGGTACTGAGCCGGTATTCCCCAGGTGTTGATCGGAGAAACCACGGAAAACTACCGATCAGAGCTGCCGGCCGCCAGAATTCTCCTCCAAGACAGCGGCTGAACTCGTCCTATGTAGCTAGTGTTGATAGTCCGCCACCGATCTAACCCCATCACACTTTCCCCTTCAGAACCACTACAGAACCAGCAGCAATGCTGGCTTTGAGCTAGACTCAGCCAATACGAAGTGAGAAATCTCCGTTTAGATGAGGGGCTTTCATCGCACATTATCCCCCACACGAATAAAAAGAAAAGTTGCAGTATACCAGATCTATGATACTGTAACAAGTTCCCATCTTACAGTAACATGGATCTCGTTTACTGCAACTGTTCTTGTTTTCGTGATAAGTTGGAGTTTGCAACTAGATGTGGCCGCGTGTTACAATTTCTTCAACTATACATATTGCTTGATGGATTGTTTATTTTTTCTGGGCGCGTCAACTGCTAAGCGTATTAGTCCTGTAAGTGTTGTGTATTTTTATTGTAGGAGGTGACCTCCCGCTGCGTAGTCATATCCGGCGCCGACCTACTGTCGGCTAGAGGGACTTTCCCCAACCAGGTATCTCCCACTAGCGGGGCATCATCTCAGCCGGGACAAGCTTTAAGGTCCCAGAATTGTCTCCTAACATGTATGGTAGTGTATCGCATGTACTATACGCGCCCGTTTTCTTGATATTCCACTGCGGAGGGTTCGGGGAGAGGAGGGATTTGGCTACGTCACGGCTTAAAAGGGCGTACCAACTATGGGCATGCTTGCCAAAGCGTTCCACTTTACTTGCCAAAGCGTTCCTCGAGTGTTCTTACAACTGTTTTGAAGGTACGAGGTGGTCGTTGGCAGCATTGGAAATAGGTGCGTGCCGTTCCGAGTCGAACCTAAGTATCTCAACGTGCCGTGCTATTCAGCGCTGAATGAGGACTTGGGAGCTCGTGTATCAAGAAAACTTGCGCGATTAAAAATATGTGTGTGTGTATAAGTAAGGGGTGGGGACAGGACAAGGAAGAGGAAGGAAATATCGCGTGCGGTCCGTTTCCTAGGAGACTTCTCCGTCATTCTCGTGGTGTTAAATGGAAAGTCACGGGAATATGCCAGTCAGAGCAGCTGGTCGCTAGAATTCTCTACCAGAGAGCGGCAGAATTGTGCCACCGCCAGGACTCGATCCCTAGGACCTCTAATTCAGAGTCTCTGCAGAGACTGAGCCAATGCTAGCTCGGAGTTAAATTAATTTCCTGATACCACAACATAATCGATATTTTTTCGACAAATACCTCACTTACAAGAACTGCCGTAAAACAACGTACAACGTGTTGAATCATCACCATTGATTCAGATCACACTCTAGGTCCTTTAGTTGTTTGTCAAAAAATATTGGAGGGATTTCAAAGGCCGCAAGTCCGTCACTCCGTCGCCTTGCGTGCAGCTTCCAATTAGTTCGTTCTTAAGAAATGAGGTAGTTGGCAGGAATGATGGCTTCAAGCGTATGAAGTAATCGTTACCTTGAGACAGTTGCAGGAAGCGTTCTCTGAATGAGTTTCGTTTAGTATAGTCTGGATTTTAATAAAATCGTTATCTTACCCGAGCAGTCTTCATCCTAGCAGACATGTTCAGATGGCGTTGTTAATGTATTTTGCTGCATCTTTGTATTAATAAAATATTGAATTGTGGGGAAAATTCTATTTAATTTTGGCACCATCGGATAAAGTGAACCACTTATACACTGAACCTCTGCTACTCTGAACCAAAAATGTTAGTCCCCAGATGTTCACTATAACCGACGTCGCCTGTATTATGTTTTCTTCCTTGTGCGCTTTGGAGCGTGGCTTTCGCGTGTTCACACTGATGAATTTTCCTTATGCGACCTTCCTCGTCCAGGCATTTGAAAGTTACCTGGTGTGTTCCGCGACCTTCCGGAAACGACATATCGGGCCCAAGAAACCAATTTGTATATAAATTGACTAATAGTCATCGAATGTTAAGGTATTGAAACACACACCTTAAGAACCTAAAAATGCAGTAAGTATTCAAAAATAATTAGGGAAAGGGTATTATTAATTTAAAATTAGATGGAAAATATTCTTTGCACTACTTGTAATTAACAGAACATTCATATTTAAAACAATATGTCAGGGACGTTAATGAATTTAGTACATACCTGTATTTGATCAATTATAGACATAGCTGTAATTGATGTTAGAATCCTACGCTTTCTCAAGGTTAGAACTTTCAGTGTTATGACGCCAATTGTATAAAAAGGTTTATTTCTCAAAAAACAATATTTCTTTGTATTTTTTTCAGATAACACTAATGTAGTTTTGTTTGCAATATCTCTCACGTCGTTCATATTTACATTACGTGCGGTTTTTTTACATTATTGCATTTCTGTGCATATGTACTTCACATGATTTCTAATGGCGTTTCTCGAAAACTGAACTATTTTCCTCATAAAGTTCATTCAAGAATAAAGTAAAAAATATCCAGGATTTGCATTCCTGAAACTACGGAAAAGATGTCTCAGGAACCTTCATTCATAGTTGTCAAAAGATAAAAGTTTTCGTGAAAAAAATGCAATAATCTCTAACATCGACAGCTTTAGGGTCAAAAACTGAACGTTTTCAATTATGTTTACGAGTTGTGACAAATATCACAAAGATATTAAGTCAAAAGTTATGTCAAATTTCAGAAACACGAATTTAAAATTAATTTTCATGAAGATGGCCTCATTTTTCAGGGAAAATTTAAATTTATGTTTGTTTATTACTCCCAAAACGTCCATGTGTCCTTCAGGGAAGATGGAATGTAGTAAGCCGTAACTATTCGCAAGCTTTCCATACTGTGTGTGCAACAACGGTAGTTTTTTCCACCAAGAAGAAATGTAATCGCAAGGCTTATATTCGCACAGTCTGTTCCGTCAAGGCACTCTCTCCTCAGCATTTGGACGAGGTCGGTGGAATACAAGGCAAAACTCGTGAATCCGCTAGCTCGCTTTCTGTTTACAATCAACAAGTTTCACGTGAATCAAGGAAAGTTAGCAATATCGCTGAAACCTTAACTATTCTATGAACTTTCCATTTGTGCTTTGTGCGCGAGAAAGACAATTTCCATGGAACTCGTAAATCGCGTGAAGAAGTTATTTTCCAGCTGACGAACGAACTGGATTGAAACGCATTTAGTGCCAGTCGGAAAGTTTAAAAATTTATTCGAATCATTTGAGCTCTTTGATGCCTTTTCTTCTCCAAATTCCTACAGTATCTTGATAACTTTAGGTGGGTCAGTCAATAGGAATGCACGGTCTTCTTGCGTCGGCGATTTCGATATAGAAGTAAATTTTATAAGTACTCTTTTCTAAAAAGTAATAACCAAATAGTAGAAATAAAGACACCCATTTCATTGACGGGCATGTTTACAATTCTTTACCTGTCCGCCAGCCTATCCAACTTCGGGGTTTTAGAACAAGGAAAAGGTAAAAAGATGGAAAGACTGCACGACAATTTCGCGGTGAATGTCATTTTGTTCTCTGGCGATTGAGAAAAAGAAAAGGATTAAGTATGAAAGGGCAACTGTTCGAAAAAAATAACAGTGGATCCTAAATAAAAACTTCGTGGAGAAATACCCACCTACGAAGTTAGTCTCAGCGAATATCTTTGAAACCAGTTTGCCTGCTTCATAGGGGGCAAGTCCAACCTCCCTGTGAAGCGTCCTAAACCAACAGGGGGCGTTGCTTAAACCCAGTCCTAATTCCTTCCCAATTCTTGTCGCTGGGCAGGGCCGTTTTTAACAGCATTTGGAGCCCTTGGGCCTAGGTTAATTTGGAGACCCCCTATTCTTACTTTTACCTATATCCCCCCCTCCAATGTCAATGTTAAAATATGAAGAAAATCATATCAATTCACTTTTTTTTTCAGAAGAAAATCATTCAATTTACATTTGTATTTTTTTCAAAAAATCCACAATGTCCAGCAATCGTCTGTCACATGCATACTTTTTCAAAAAATTCAGTGATTATAATTATATGTTATGTATTACGTTTTTACTTTCTCGATACCGAGTAGAGAGAAAGTTATGTAATGCTGCGCAAAAAACGGTAAATTTTCGGCAGAAATGCTCTTATTACTGGACCCTGATTATGAAAAAGTAGATAAATCTAGTTGCTAAATTTATAAAAAAAGCTCTAACACGTGTTGTAGCCAGAATCCATGATTTGTGGGTCATTGATAGCGAAAAATCGAATGATGGAAAAGCGTCTGACTGTCCGTCTGTGAACAACTCTAGCGGCTAAACCATTCAGCCGATCTTCTCCAAAACTGATATTCCCCAATCGATTTGGCTGATTTCGCTTCTTGAAGGCCTCTTGAATTTGAAATAGATGTTATAATTTTGATGGATACTTTACATAAAGACCCTGGGACATTTTCCAAATTAAAACAAATGGCACCATCGTTTTTGATTAAATTTTGTTGTTGGATACTGTGAAGGACGTTTAAGAGAATGGTGCAGGTCTCGTGTTTGTGAAAACTTCTGATTTTTCGAAAATTGCAAAAGTTCAGTCTTCCTACAACTAAAATATTAAAGATAGTGATTTTTTCTTAATGAAATCTGTTTCTTAAAGATAGATTATGAAATAAGAGCATGCAAAATTTTTCGAACACTTGAGTACTTTTCACGTAATTTTGCGTCAAAATTAGGACGAGAAATTATGTACTGTTTTAGCACAGATATTTTTTTTACTTTAAACACCAATTAAAGAACCAAATATTTATATAACTGATTTTTGGATATACCAAATATTTACAAGTATATAACTGCTACATATAACTGTTTTTGGAACTGAATGAGGTGAACAAATATTTTCCCTAGAGTGCGAAATAAGAATGTCTGGCAAAGGACATATACCACTTACTCCCAATTCACTTTTCCCAAACGACGATTGAGAAGGAAAAATTCGAATTTCGTTGTGGGTGTAGTATTTCATGCATACCACTTATAAAAAGCAATATCGTTATGACTAAAAGTAATTGTTAAGAAGAGACGTTTGAAGATTAAAATTTCCCTGCACTTCCATTAGAAATAGTATGAAAGATCACGGCATGCACACATAAGCTCATTTTTGATTTTCATTCAGTTAAAAATACAAAAGATATTTTACTGATACTGAACGACACAATTAATAAATAACGATTTTTTAAAATTACGACGTAATTTCATCGATAATTACGACGTAATTATCGCTCATGTAATGAGCGATAATTCACACAGTTAATGACATACTTACTAGTTAATCAGCTTAAGGTGCAGATGTACCAAGTTTGTAGCCCAGCAGTGAGCTATCATTCTGCAAGTCCTTCGGGAGTGATCTGCGTTGCCCGTCCATTCTTTCTTCACTAGCAGAACAGATTGGTGTCTGCAATATCATTAAATTATTGAAATGATGAGGATGAAGATGATAATAATAATAATAATAATAATAATAATAATAATAATAATAATAATAATAATAATAATAATAATAATAATAATCGCTATTATTAATGTATTGTACGGATCTTTATGTTCTAGTTTAAATTTAGTAGTTAGATAGTTAGTTGATCTTATTGTGTATTCATTTTTTTTTAAATTGCAAATCTTTTTGGCAATACTTTGTGATTTATTTTTGTGTTGTGTAGACATTAGCTTTTTTATTTCATGCTCATTTATGCTCATTTATGCATTATTTAGTACAAAGTAGTGTAATTTAAAACTTTCAGTTATATATGTGGCAAGATTTTGTACAGGTTCGCACACAGGCTTTGCCTTTGCGAAAATTACTTGGGAGGGGTGATAAGTCTCCACGGTGTCCAACGCCCTCCAATTTATTGTATGTAATCACAATAAATAAATAATTATTATTCCAATGGTTAAGTAAACCAATGAAGAATCAACACATCATGATTATATTACAACCATTCTTTATTATTTAGAACGGAGGCGGCGGTCACAGCGGAGGCGATTTTGGCCGACATTTTCGTCGGACGGACAAAACCCGACGAAATAAATATTCCTCCCATTGATTGATTGTTAATGATTCCAGGCATGTCAACTGCTAAAGACATTTGTTCCGTACGTGTAGTGTATGTTTCTTCCTCGTGAGGTGGCAGTAATCTTCCCCCTCTAGATGGCGAGATCCGGTTCGAACATATTGACGGCTAGCGGGGTTTTCCCCGATCAGGTATCTACCACCAGGGGCCACGGCCCCAGATTGGACAAGCTCTAAGCTCCCGACCGATCTCCCTGCATGTGTGGTAGTGTAGTGCATGTAAGTGTGTGTATAAGGGCTGAGGATGGGACAAGGAAGGGGAAGACAAGATCGCGCGCGGTCCGTGACCCGTTTGTTAGGGTACTGCTCCGGCCTTCGCTTGGTATTGATCGGAGAAACCACGGAAAACTAGAGATCAGAGCAGCCGGGCTCTAGAACTTTCCTCCAGACAGCGACTGAATTCAACCTACCTACATAGCTAGTGTCGAATATTCTGGCAGTGTCAGGACTCGAACGTAGGACCTCCCGGTCAGAGGCACTGCTGTGACATCAGTTGATGCCCTGAGCCACCCCTCCCAGTACCTTCGCTCGTAACCTAGCTGTGTAGGTAGTGTGGAAAATGCTGCCACCGTGGGGAGTGTAACCCTAGGACCTCCCGGTCAGAGGCACTGCAGTGACATCAGTTGATGCCCTGAGCCACCTCTCCCAGTAACTTCGCACGTAACCTAGCTGTGTAGGTAGTGTTGAAAATGCTGCCACCGTGGGGAGTGTAACCATAGGACCTCCCGGTCAGAGGCACTGCAGTGACATCAGTTGATGCCCTGAGCCACCTCTCCCAGTACCTTCGCTCGTAACCTAGCTGTGTAGGTAGTGTGGAAAATGCTGTCACCGTGGGGAGTGTAACCCTAGGACCTCCCGGTCAGAGGCACTGCAGTGACATCAGTTGATGCCCTGAGCCACCTCTCCCAGTAACTTCGCTCGTAATCTAGCAGTGTGGGTAGTGTGGAAAATGCTGCCACCGTGGGGAGTGTAACCCTAGGACCTCCCGGTCAGAGGCACCGCAGTGACATCAGCTGATGCCCTGAGCCACCTCTCCCAGTAACTTCGCTCGTAACCTAGCTGTGTAGGTAGTGTGGAAAATGCTGCCACCGTGGGGAGTGTAACCCTAGGACCTCCCGGTCAGAGGCACTGCAGTGACATCAGTTGATGCCCTGAGCCACCTCTCCCAGTAACTTCGCTCGTAACCTAGCTGTGTAGGTAGTGTGGAAAATGCTGCCACCATGGGGAGTGGAACCCTAGGACCTCCCGGTCAGAGGCACTGCAGTGACATCAGTTGATGCCCTGAGCCAC
The DNA here is from genome assembly GCA_038098605.1 of Gryllus longicercus. NCBI lineage: Eukaryota > Metazoa > Arthropoda > Insecta > Orthoptera > Gryllidae > Gryllus > Gryllus longicercus. Next base: position 1,564,146 of record JAZDUA010000039.1, on the reverse strand, counting down.
CTCTCCCAGTAACTTCGCTCGTAACCTAGCTGTGTAGGTAGTGTGGAAAATGCTGCCACCGTGGGGAGTGTAACCCTAGGACCTCCCGGTCAGAGGCACTGCAGTGACATCAGTTGATGCCCTGAGCCACCTCTCCCAGTAACTTCGCTCGTAACCTAGCTGTGTAGGTAGTGTGGAAAAGGCTGCCACCGTGGGGAGTGTAACCCTAGGACCTCCCGGTCAGAGGCACTGCAGTGACATCAGTTGACGCCCTGAGCCACCTCTCTCAGTAACTTCGCTCGTAACCTAGCTGTGTAGGTAGTGTGGAAAATGCTGCCACCGTGGGGAGTGTAACCCTAGGACCTCCCGGTCAGAGGCACTGCAGTGACATCAGTTGACGCCCTGAGCCACCTCTCTCAGTAACTTCGCTCGTAACCTAGCTGTGTAGGTAGTGTGGAAAATGCTGCCACCGTGGGGAGTGTAACCCTAGGACCTCCCGGTCAGAGGCACTGCAGTGACATCAGTTGACGCCCTGAGCCACCTCTCTCAGTAACTTCGCTCGTAACCTAGCTGTGTAGGTAGTGTGGAAAATGCTGCCACCGTGGGGAGTGTAACCCTAGGACCTCCCGGTCAGAGGCACTGCAGTGACATCAGTTGACGCCCTGAGCCACCTCTCTCAGTAACTTCGCTCGTAACCTAGCTGTGTAGGTAGTGTGGAAAATGCTGCCACCGTGGGGAGTGTAACCCTAGGACCTCCCGGTCAGAGGCACTGTAGTGACATCAGTCGATGCCCTGAGCCACCTCTCCCAGTAACTTCGCTCGTAACCTAGCTGTGTAGGTAGTGTGGAAAATGCTGCCACCGTGGGGAGTGTAACCCTAGGACCTCCCGGGCAGAGGCACTGCAGTGACATCAGTTGACGCCCTGAGCCACCTCTCTCAGTAACTTCGCTCGTAACCTAGCTGTGTAGGTAGTGTGGAAAATGCTGCCACCGTGGGGAGTGTAACCCTAGGACCTCCCGGTCAGAGGCACTGCAGTGACATCAGTTGACACCCTGAGCCACCTCTCTCAGTAACTTCGCTCGTAACCTAGCTGTGTAGGTAGTGTGGAAAATGCTGCCACCGTGGGGAGTGTAACCCTAGGACCTCCCGGTCAGAGGCACTGTAGTGACATCAGTCGATGCCCTAAGCCACCTCTCCCAGTAACTTCGCTCGTAACCTAGCTGTGTAGGTAGTGTGGAAAATGCTGCCACCGTGGGGAGTGTAACCCTAGGACCTCCCGGTCAGAGGCACTGCAGTGACATCAGTTGATTCCCTGAGCCACCTCTCCCAGTAACTTCGCTCGTAACCTAGCTGTGTAGGTAGTGTGGAAAATGCTGCCACCGTGGGGAGTGTAACCCTAGGACCTCCCGGTCAGAGGCACTGCAGTGACATCAGTTGACGCCCTGAGCCACCTCTCTCAGTAACTTCGCTCGTAACCTAGCTGTGTAGGTAGTGTGGAAAATGCTGCCACCGTGGGGAGTGTAACCCTAGGACCTCCCGGTCAGAGGCACTGTAGTGACATCAGTCGATGCCCTGAGCCACCTCTCCCAGTAACTTCGCTCGTAACCTAGCTGTGTAGGTAGTGTGGAAAATGCTGCCACCGTGGGGAGTGTAACCCTAGGACCTCCCGGTTAGAGGCACTGCAGTGACATCAGTTGACGCCCTGAGCCACCTCTCTCAGTAACTTCGCTCGTAACCTAGCTGTGTAGGTAGTGTGGAAAATGCTGCCACCGTGGGGAGTGTAACCCTAGGACCTCCCGGTCAGAGGCACTGCAGTGACATCAGTTGACGCCCTGAGCCACCTCTCCCAGTAACTTCGCTCGTAACCTAGCTGTGTAGGTAGTGTGGAAAATGCTGCCACCGTGGGGAGTGTAACCCTAGGACCTCCCGGTTAGAGGCACTGCAGTGACATCAGTTGACGCCCTGAGCCACCTCTCTCAGTAACTTCGCTCGTAACCTAGCTGTGTAGGTAGTGTGGAAAATGCTGCCACCGTGGGGAGTGTAACCCTAGGACCTCCCGGTCAGAGGCACTGCAGTGACATCAGTTGACGCCCTGAGCCACCTCTGCCAGTAACTTCGCTCGTAACCTAGCTGTGTAGGTAGTGTGGAAAATGCTGCCCCCATGGGGTATGGAACCCTAGGACCTTCCGGTCAGAGGCACTGCAGTGACATCAGCTGATGCCCTGAGCCACCTCTCCCAGTAACTTCGCTCTTAACCTTGCTGTGTAGGTAGTGTGGAAAATGCTGCCACCGTGGGGAGTGTAACCCTAGGACCTCCCAGTCAGAGGCACTGCAGTGACGTCAGTAGATGCCCTGAGCCACCTCTGCCAGTAACTTCGCTCGTAACCTAGCTGTGTAGGTAGTGTGGAAAATGCTGCCCCCATGGGGTATGGAACCCTAGGACCTTCCGGTCAGAGGCACTGCAGTGACATCAGCTGATGCCCTGAGCCACCTCTCCCAGTAACTTCGCTCTTAACCTTGCTGTGTAGGTAGTGTGGAAAATGCTGCCACCGTGGGGAGTGTAACCCTAGGACCTCCCAGTCAGAGGCACTGCAGTGACGTCAGTAGATGCCCTGAGCCACCTCTGCCAGTAACTTCGCTCGTAACCTAGCTGTGTAGGTAGTGTGGAAAATGCTGCCCCCATGGGGTATGGAACCCTAGGACCTTCCGGTCAGAGGCACTGCAGTGACATCAGTTGACGCCCTGAGCCACCTCTCCCAGTAACTTCGCTCGTAACCTAGCTGTGTAGGTAGTGTGGAAAATGCTGCCCCCATGGGGTATGGAACCCTAGGACCTTCCGGTCAGAGGCACTGCAGTGACATCAGCTGATGCCCTGAGCCACCTCTCCCAGTAACCTCGCTCGTAACCTAGCTGTGTAGGTAGTGTGGAAAATGCTGCCACCGTGGGGAGTGTAACCCTAGGACCTCCCGGTCAGAGGCACTGCAGTGACATCAGTTGATGCCCTGAGCCACCTCTCCCAGTAACTTCGCTCGTAACCTAGCTGTGTAGGTAGTGTGGAAAATGCTGCCACCATGGGGAGTGTAACCCTAGGACCTCCCGGTCAGAGGCACTGCAGCATCATCAGTTGATGCCCTGAGCCACCTCTCCCAGTAACTTCGCTCGTAACCTAGCTGTGTAGGTAGTGTGGAAAATGCTGCCACCATGGGGAGTGTAACCCTAGGACCTCCCGGTCAGAGGCACTGCAGTGACATCAGTTGATGCCCTGAGCCACCTCTCCCAGTAACTTCGCTCGTAACCTAGCTGTGTAGGTAGTGTGGAAAATGCTGCCACCATGGGGAGTGTAACCCTAGGACCTCCCGGTCAGAGGCACCGCAGTGACATCAGTTGATGCCCTGAGCCACCTCTCCCAGTAACCTCGCTCGTAACCTAGCTGTGTAGGTAGTGTGGAAAATGCTGCCACCGTGGGGTGTAACCCTAGGACCTCCCGGTCAGAGGCACTGCAGTGACATCAGTTGATGCCCTGAGCCACCTCTCCCAGTAACCTCGCTCGTAACCTAGCTGTGTAGGTAGTGTGGAAAATGCTGCCACCGTGGGGAGTGTAACCCTAGGACCTCCCGGTCAGAGGCACTGCAGTGACATCAGTTGATGCCCTGAGCCACCTCTCCCAGTAACTTCGCTCGTAACCTAGCTGTGTAGGCAGTGTGGAAAATGCTGCCACCGTGGGGAGTGTAACCCTAGGACCTCCCAGTCAGAGGCACTGCAATGACATTAGCTGACGCCCTGAGCCACCTCTCCCGGTCTCTTCGTCCGACAGTCAAGGTTTTCAGACACTGTCAGAAGAGGTTTTTCCAGTTCACTATGTCCATTTCCGTTTACGATCAAATGTTTGAATGACTCCGTAATGTCGGACAAAAACGGACCATCGGCATCTTTCTACAACTATGAAATTGGAGATAGAGTTTTCTCATTCAAGTAAAATTTTCTTTAAACTTTTGGTCGCGATAGTGCTAAATGTACTGTATGAGATGACATAATTTTAAATTATTTTTGAATATTAATTTTTCAAAAATTTAAAAATTGTATTTTTTTCTCTAACGTCATATTTACATTAGCGACGATTGATTGACATTATTGCATTTATGACTCCATGCAAACTCAAAATGTGTTCTGTGAAAATTATTCAAAATTCTGCATTTTCAGAAACACTCAAACGCCATTTTCTCGAATACTGCTGCCATTTTTCCAAAAGGTTTTGTACGGATAGTGCTAAATGCTCTGTTTAAGATCACATAAAAGTTATTTTCTGTATTATTTTTTTTTTCAAATGCATCTCTTAATCTGTGTATCTTCAAATATATATCTGACGTCGTTGATTCAAGCGATTTGTATACATTATTGCATTTGTGAGTGGGAGTGTTTCAAATGACTTTGAATAAAATTTTTCGAAAACTCAACAGATTTATGCGGAAAGAGCTTCAATTTTCACATTTACAGTAACGATTAAACACCATTTTCTTAAAAACCGCCACAAAGTTTTCAATGAAAATTCCCTTACAAGAGGAGGTTTTATTCTTCAATACTATTTATAAAGCAATATCTCGGTTCTACTATTTGAAAAGCTAAAATTTGAGAAAGTAAAAAAAGCACTTTGGGCGGTGATAGATGGCAGCTAATAAGTGTGTGTGGCAAGTCCGAAAAGCTAGCCCAGACCAACGAAATTAGAAAAAATAACTAGTCCGTGCCCTTCTGTAGCACCACTAGTTTGACCCTGACCAAAGAAATTAGAAAACTAACCAGTACGAGAAAGTATGTTCCCTTCTGTAGTACCACTAGTTTGACCATGAGCAGAGACGGATTAACAACTTTGTCGCCTGGATTGCCGCCTATATTTTTGAAATAACCCAGGAAAAAGTTATATGTAATAACAGGTATAATTTATGATTAAAAATTGGGCAGATTTGTGACTAAATTTCCCGCTAACCGTTAAAACTATTTTTTCCACCGCTCGACTACACTCAGAAACCGCAAAATCTGACGGAAATTCCGAATAAGGTAACTGCAATCGATGTTGCATGAAAACTCCTTTTCGGTAATTGCAATTAAATCTTAAATGCATGACCTGAAAATGTAAACATCGCTCGTTTTGACTTATCTCTAGTCACATAGAAGAAGGTATTATAAGCCTATTAATAAATTAATTTGCGATTGTTTAATCATTTTTTTTAAATTCATAGAGTCAAATTTAAAAAAAAGAAAAATGGCATGCGGCGGAGAAGTGGTCCCTTAATTAGTAGTCAGTTAATTAGTCACATAGAAGAAGGTATTATCAGCCTATGAATAAATTAATTTGCGAGTGTTTAATCATTTTGTTCAAAAATTCATAGAGTACAAATTTTAAAAAAGAAAAATCGCATGCGGCGGAGAAGTGGTCCCTTAATTAAGAGTAGTCACATAGCAGAAGGTATTATCAGCATATTAATAAATTAATTTGCGAGTGTTCAATCATTTTGTTAAAAAATTCATTGAGTACAAATTTTAAAAAAGAAAAATCGCATGCGGCGACGAAGTGGTTCCTTTATTAAGACAATTTTAGTCCAAAATTTCTGCCGCCCATAAAATGTTGCCGCCGTTTTGCCTCTTGTGCCTGCACGTAAATACGCCCCAGCTCATGAGTCACAGTTGCTTTTATGACTAGAGGTGTCGCGATCACTTGCTGGGAATCCCCGACCGGCATCAGGCACACAGTGCGCTCCAGGCGCAAGCAATCGTAATTGAAGGAAATCTCCGAGCGCGCTGCACGCAACCAGAGGCGGATTTACAACTTTGTTGTCTGTAGGCGCGCAATTTTTTTTCAAATAACTCAGAAATATATATATATATATATATATATATATATATATATATATATATATATATATATATATATAATAACGAGTGTAATTTAGGTTTGAAACTTTGGTCACAATTATTTATGACTAAAATTAAATATGATTTAATTAATGTTTTACGTCTGTTCAATTTTTCGTTAAATGAAAATCGATTTTTAAATAATCTATTTTTACGTACAGAAACAACATAATTTCAGGTTTTTCTGTAGTAATGTATAGTTATTCTTCTGTTGTTCAACATTTAATTCTTAAAATTAAATAGATATATACTTTAATCATCAAAAAATGTGAACGAAAGGAGACATGTTCCAACAGATTATCAAAATTACATGAATTTAAAAATGTGTAATTTCAAAAATGTATAATATAAATAATTTAATATCGCACTAAATATGGCGAAAAGTCCGCTGATTTCGCAAAACTGAGTACATCATACAATTGCAACGTCTAAGAATTTCTATAAGGGTTACTGGAATTAATGTTACATGAAACTTCTTTTCTGTATTTGTATGTAAATGTTTGACTTTTGGAATGTAAACATTACTCATTATGACTTATCACAAGTCATAGTCTACAATGTTTTACCGGCCTGTTAATAAATCAATTTGCGAGTATTTAATCATTTTGTTCAAAAAGAATAGAATGCAAATTTAAAACAAATAAAAATCGCACGTGACTAAGAAAAGGCTCTGTAGACGCAATTTTAGGTCATAATCGTTGCCGCCCCTGAAATGTCGCCGTTGTTGGAATGTCACTTCTGTGCTTATGTGTAAGTCCATTCCTGCGTGCAACTTCTCGTCCGTTAACAGCAAGGCAATTTTCTTGGCACTTGTATATTTTCTCGTCCAACGATCGAGTAAAGAAGAACATAAATGAGAGATCCAAACGTCTTTTCTAGTACATTTATGTCCTTTCGGATCCAAGACCTTCAAATATAATTTAAGTATAAAATGTTCCATTTGTCACGTTTTTTAATAAACAAGCAAAATAAGGTGACACGTAGTACCTTACGAATAACAAATTATTCCTGTCGTGGATAGCATAATGAAAAGGCACACATCGAAGAATGTTCTCCAATAATTGCAGTTTATGAATGAAGTTTGTAAATACGGAAGAAGCAAAGGAATGAATTTACTTAAAGCAATAAAAATCGATGCCAGATGAGTGACAGTGATTTAAAAGTGTATACAACCATGGTCCACGTCGGGACTAGATTTATCGTATACGACGTCATTTAATTCTCACGTACATGTAGAATCTGATTTTCATCTTACTATATCAAACTAGGTTTTGGCGGGGGTTTACCATTCCGCGTTCTTCTAGTTTCCTGAAACTATTCGAGCAAAGTACTACGACACATTAGAAAATGTGTTCATATCTCCTATATTATTTCTGAAGAAACGTAGAAAAACAAATGCTTGAACACCCTCTGAAAATACGAGTTGCTGAATGCATATTTTCAATACGTGCCGAATTAATTATAAAATAATGTTAGCACAATCCTTCTTTGTTGACAGTTCCTGTGGATAAAAGAGGCGCGTTAAAAAAAAGTGAGTATACTTGTATCTACTAACGACTGAATTGATTTCACTGCAAAGAGAAAAAAAAACACATTACACTACCAGGAAGAATGAACTCTTCGTAAGAATTTCTGGTAGGGGTAACCGAGTCTATGATGGTTGCGAGAATTCCAAAATACATCTGAATATGGTCGTCATTAGTGAAACAGTTCAGTACTTTCACCAGTGCATATTACAATATTAATATTATTACAAATTCATCACGAATTGATGAATAAGACCTTAGATCTTTTCTCTGAAAATAATTGCATGAGAAGGTTTAATATCATTATGTGAATTAAAATGACAGTCAATGTTTTTATCTATTATTGATCGATGTAGAGAGATAACAGAATAAAATTGAAAAAGTTTCCTGATAGTACAAAACGCATTATTATTGTAACTCACAAATGAGTTGTACTATTGTTAGTAGTTGGTTGCAATTTAGTTTTTCGCTACTGCGACAAGAAAAAATGTAAATAAATTCTGTAATCGTTCTTAGATCACGAAACCCAAAGCATCATTGTTACCAAATAACAAATGAATTAATAAATGAGATATTGAACAAATGAATGAATGATGAATTAATAATGAATGAATAAAAGAATGCACAAGTGAGTGAATGTATGTACGAAAGAATAAATAATCAGATGAATGACATTGAAATGAATTTATGAGTAAAGAGATGAATGAATGAGCAAATGACGAGCGTTTAAGTATGAATAACCTTACCAGCAGTGGTCCAATAGGGAAGCTGCAAACCGCCTAATAAACGAATGGTTTAACAGAAAAAACAACAACTGAATAGCACAAAGACGCTGATACTACCACGAATAACACTAACACATTCACATAATACACTCGCGCACTTCCGCCCGCGCAACACAACTGCTCTGCTACGGCCGCACTTGGGAGGCGTGGGGTTCGAACTTCCTCCAGCGCGAACTCGTCTCAGGAGGCGAAGCCGTGGCCTTCATTCTCTGCCGCCCCCCGCCCCCTTCCCCTCTCCCGTCCGGCCCCCGCCGCCGCCACCACCGCAGCCAGACGGCCTTGAATCTCACTCGGATGCGTTCGCCGCGCATACCGGGCTGTATCCATCGAATGACGATGCCGGCAGTTGGTATCAGGGACCCACGAACCATCGGGTCATATGATTAAAAATGAGACCTTGCTACGAAGCATACCCTCTGGAGCAAAGTGAGTCTATTTCATGATACTGAGCAAAAGCTCCATTTCGTACGAATAAAAACTTCGTATGCCTCCGAAGAATTTGCTCGTGTCTCGCGAGCACTTGCTCGTTGTGAACAAGTGATAGTGCAGGCTAAGTTCTGAAAATTGTTTTCCTGAGTAGCAAAGAGGTTACATACGTTACGCGCGTCGGGTACATCATTTGTACGGAGCAAAGAGAAATGTTTTGTTGTCTCGTTCTTTCAACTCGAATATGAGGAGCAGTAACGAAGAACACGCGCCAGAGGCCCAGCTTGTTTTTGCTGAAAAGCTAAGCGAATGTACAATTATTTTTGAAAAGAGCCAGCTTCCGGAGGTACGCTGTGGTCGAAACAAAGCATTACAAAGTTTGAAAAAACAGTTCCACGAAAAATGAGTGATGGACAATTAACATAGAAGATATGCAATATGAAAACGCGTCTGAAAGCAAACACCGATAAAAATTGTACCACCCATACAACATTGTCCTTTTCGAATCGGTAAAGATTCTTATAGTCTACATCACGAGAATTTCGTCTTATCTTGTAATTTTTTTGAGTCCGCTGCATCTGCGTATCAGCACACGTAAAAACTTGGCAAGTTTAACCTTACTTTTCAAACGTGAATCAGCTACTAAGGTCCCTCCGAAATTTTGGAGCAAGTGATCAGTCTATCTTATCTTTATTCATACCAATTCTGAGCATTTGCTCGTCAGTTAAGAGTACGCTCAGAGACGGAGGTAGTGCTCACAAACTGAACAATTGCTCACCCACTTTATTCATACGAAATAGAGAAGGGTCTTCGAAACTCGGAGCACAGAGTAATTGTTTTTCTTTTATTCATTCCACCCGTAGATAATGACTACACCACGAGCTAGAGGGATATTTTCTTCTAAATTTATCAACTGGATTTATCCTTTTTTAGTTATATTGGCCCTGAAATAAGAGTTTATCTGCAGAATATACGCCATTGTTTCCACGTAGTTTTACATAATTTTGTCTCTATTCCGAAGCGAGAAAGTAAAAAATGTTAAATGGAAAAGGGGTTCCAGAGTGAGACATCGAATATGAATCCCAGGGTCCCAGAGTGGTGTAGCTAATGACAGCAAATCTTTAATTGGTAATCCTAAATACTTAATCTTTAATTCTTAATCTGTAATCCTTAATTTTTTATCCTAAATCTGTAACTCTCAATTCGAAATCCTTATGCAAATGCTCGCGAGACACGAGTAAATTCTTCGGAGACGTAAGAAGTTTTTATTCGTACGAAATGGAGCTTTTGCTCAATGTCAACCCTTAATCATCCATCATCAATACTTTATTTTTAATCCTTCATCAGTAATGATTAATCCTTAATCCTTGATCCTTAATCCATAATCCTTAATTCTTAATCATCATTCTGCAATCCGTAATCCTTGATCCTCGATCCAGGATCTGTGATACTTATTCCGTAATCCTCAGTCCTTAATCCATAATCCTTAATGCTTTATCCTTAATCCTTAATAGAAATCGGCTACATCCATATAATAGGCGTGTGCAGCCTAAAACGTCAGGGGGGAACTACATAGGCCCCTCTGTCCCACACTGGGAACCCTTTTACATTTAAGGTTGCTTTCCTTCTTCGGAGTAGAGTAGTATCTTTTTACAACTACAATACCGAAAATAACAATTTTTCTTTAATGAAATCTATTATTTAGAGACAGTTGTTGAAAAATTATATGAAATTTTTCGAAAACAAGCAGTTTTCGTGTAATTTTGTTTGAAATATAGCCAAGTTTTTAACAATTATTTTATCAAAATTTTACCCTAATTTTTTCTTTAGATTTTCTCTTCCTGTGTATAAAAGTATAAAACTAGTATTTTTTGGCAAAACTCTGTGAAAACTGCAAAACGTTGACATTGCAACAGTACATCGTTGAAGATAAGAGATATGTGGATAAATCTTGGATAATTTAATTGAGACATCATATACACGTATTTTAAAAACCAATATTTCTTCCAATCCACATTATTAAGACAGATCACGTTTTTTAACTGATACAAAAAATTCAATATTTATATGTATCTGTTCGTTCGTTTGTAGGTTTGTCTGTTTGTTACTTTTGTCTAAGGAGAGCAACTGTGGAGACTGGATTCGAACAAAGAATGTTTATTCCTTGGACATCACAGTTTAAAACATAAAGAACGGTAGGCCTCTTGACGTGAAAGGTATTACGAAAGCTAAGCTTGTGTGGAAACTGGAAACCAGTTGTGGACGGGAGGCGATGACCCATGCTGTGCGTGGAACGGGTCAGCCAGCGGGAGAGACGGCAGAGGTTATTGCTCAGCTAGAATTATTGAATTTATGACCAGACATGTTAATCATGTTGTAAATATAACCGAAAATAAAAACACTAGGTAGACAATTTCAGCTTCTACCATTGAAGATACCAAGTTCAAAGACGGTCTTTCCTCTCAAATGCATAAATCTAATACTCGCGTATCGAAAACAAATATTTTTGTTATTTCATATTATTAAGAAATTTAATTTTTACTGTGATACAGAAAATTTTACATTCATATGTATCTGTTTTGTCTCAGTAGAGCAGTATTACAAAGCCAAAGTTTTGGGGGGAACCAATTGTGAACGGGTCGCAATGACCCGTGTGGTGTGTGGAACGGGTCAGCCCTCAGGAGAGGCAGCAGGCCTCATCTCGTCTGGCACTGGGGATGGACATCAAAGTCGATGTTTTCTAAACATCGATGTTTTTGAAGAAACATCGATGTTTTAACCCTTCGACTCCGTTTCTCAAAGACTTACGTGGACTCTGTTTGGGGTCTTTTTTGACCCCAAACATTTAACAAAATAATTTACGAGGATTTGATACAGGAATGTTATTTGGAATTATTAATTGAGAAAACGATGCTATTTATTTGCTTTATTTACTATATTGTACTAAATAACAAAGAATACTGTAATTCACAGAGAAAAAAATCCAGCATATCCTCATTACAATACAAAGATGCCTATCTTACCAGCATGAGCATGTTTGAATCAGACATGATCATGGACGAAGTAGTGGATAAAATTGTTTCTGTACGTGACATTTCCTCTACGGACGACAACGACGAAATGGAGCGCGAAGGCGGCAGTGACATTGATGATTAATCCTCCTTGCTAGGGGAGGGCGACAAATTGCATGCGCGCAGTAGGCAAGAAATCTGCCACTAAAGCAGTGGTAGGAGAAGTCCGCTAAGCTCCTCCCAAAGAGAGATTTCAAACTCATGCTACTAAAGTAATAGAATGTTTTGGTCGGGGCCAAGTTCCGGAAGAGATAGAGCCAGTGACAAAAGCGATTAATCGACGAGGATTTTCCGTAACGATGTTTAGAGCATCAGGCCTGCTCTTCCGCTTGACGTCGCAAATTTTGGTACCCTCTTTTTCACCATCTCGCAGAGCAAGATGCTACAACGCGGACGAGGAAACAGGCTTTTTGAATTTAGCGCGGAAGCTATTTTTAGGCTTGAGGATCTTTTACATGCCACGACATGGGACATGACTTTACTTCTCCTGTGAAGAAAGACATACGCAGTTTTTTTTCGCTCTTGAAAATCCATCAGATTTGAACTCTCAAACATGGGTATAATGTCCAATTAATAAGCGTGTTTAATAACTGTTTGTAAGTTTCCTCAAGTTATGCTACTCTTAAACTATGATATGTATCAATTAAACCAGTTTGGATGAAAAATACTTCTTTCATCTCTGTTCGCTCACTGATAGAGATTTTGGAGACCTTTCTGCTCTCAAATTACTACACTTACCCGCCGCGGTTGTGATCTTGTGTGAAGAAAGGAAAAAGAGTAATTAATACTGTTCAAAAACGCAACTAATACAGTTAGACCCAAATTGCGAAAATCATGGTCCTCCCATGTTTGATATACTGATACTCTTCACTTCCATTACTAAAACAAAATAATTTTCTATGTTGAAGGAATTGAGTTATATTACTCATGTTGTGATTAGAGTTGCCGCCTATTGACACATACTCAGTCGGAGGTTTTCATGAGCGGGGGGATAGGGTAAGTTTTATTTAATACTTACACATATTTTCTTAATTGTACAATCATAATTTTAATTTATTAGCTTAGAAACAATCAAATAAATTACATTTACATAGTCAACAATCTATAAAACAATTAATTAATAATTACATTAAAAATATAATCTTTATATTACTTTTCTGTAATATTTATTTTTTTTAAATTAACTTTTCTTTCAAGTATATTTCTCATTTGAAACGGCTTTCTTCAGTAAGCATACTAGCTTCTTATTGTTTATGAATTTGTGAAATTCGGCTCAAGACATATCATAGTTTAGTTTTGTAAAGAGTTCTGCTTTGACTAATTCGGCTCTCAAATCGGGCCAAATGTTTCCCATAATTGAGAAGATCCGTTCTACGTAAGTATTACTTACGGGAATGGACAAAACCCTGCTAACAATTTTGGGTAGTTCTTTAAAATAATCTGATGGAGAAAAAATGTTGACCCATATAATGTCTGTCGTGTAGTCTTGAATTTCTATTTTGGAAAGAGTTTTTGATACTACTTGTATTTCATCGTACAAATTATCTTCGTTAATATTTGCATTTACTATTCCCGCAACTTGTACAAATTTGTCAAAGCAAATCTCTTCACCTTTCTTCAAATTGAGAATATTAAAATACTGAAAGGGACTGTGATCGTAATTCTTGAAATCTAAGAATCAGAAACATTTGAAAGCGTGGTACATTCAATACTGTGCATGACCCGGAGATAAAAGTAGTAACCCGGAGCCCGGAGATTGGTCACGACACCCGTAGTCTCCGGGTAAAATTCGAAGAGGTGGCAACTTAAGTTGTCATTAACAAAATGATATCGTTTAGAATCTTATATTAGAGAAATTTTGCGTTTAATTGAAACGGCTAACGTTAACGGTTATAATTAATGTAACGTCGAATCTTGTGTGAAGCTCAAAGAAAGATTTTTTGCACAACGCTTACGGTTGCCCTCGTAAGGTGCTGATATCTGGTAGCACCAGTATTAAGTTACACATACGTATGGCGCCTTCCCGATTTTGTTAATCGATTTTTACTTCTCCGTATACGTATGTATATACAATATAAGTTTAAGAAAAGTTATGTAATGCTGTGAAAAATCGATTTCGAGATTTCAACGGATATACACGTTATTGGATCCCCGGATACCGAAAAAGTGGTTCTTTTTAAAACGGTCCGTCTGCCCGTTCGTCTGTCCGTTCGTCTGTCCGCCCGACTGTCTATCCGTCTGTGAACACCACTAGCGCCTTAACCGTGCGTAGGATTTTTTCCAAATTGAAAAATGACCTGACCATCTGGCTCGAGTCAAATATTTGAAATTTTGAAAAACATTTTTTAAAATTTGGGTATACTTAAAATGAAGCTCCTGGGACATTTTACAAATTTTCTCAAAAATGGCTCTGACTTTTTTCTTTACATTTCTTGTAAGATTAAAGTAAAATTCACTTATAAACGTGGCATCGGACCAATTTTCACAGTTATCTCTGAATTTTCGAAAATTGCAAAAGTTTCAATATTTTCCACGTCTTCCTAGAACTACAAAATTGAAGATATAGGTTTTTACGAGTTTCCGGTTTTGAAGTTAATATGTCCCCCCCCTTACGTCACATACAATTCTTACTGTTTTTTGACTGAATAAATCTAAATCTTTCATATAAAATTTATTGTTCATAGTAAGTTCTTTCATGCAAGTCATGTTCAGTTTTTGAAACTTTTAGTAATTTTCCCGCAATATTGCCAGCAATATATGCAATTTTAAAAAATCACAAAAAACTAGATTTTTTCAAAACCGGCTTCAATTTTTTTCTTTCGACTTTTAGTAGGGATAGTGATAAATGCACTCTTTAAGATGCCATTTTTTTGGACTTGTCTTTCACGTCATTAATATTTATACTAGCGCAATTTGTTTACGTTATTATATTTCTAAGTACATACCGTTTAAATAATTTCATACAAAGTTTCTCTAAAACTCAACCGGTTTCTGTGAAAACTAGCTCAAAATTCCGCATTTTCTCAAAAACGGCTCCAAACTTTTTTTCAAATTTTTCAAACGAGTAGGGCTATTTGTACTCTTAATTATGACATGAAGTTCATTTCACGGTATTTTTTTCTTTTTTCAAAAATTACAGAAATGTATTTTTTTAAAGATATCTCACGCAGTTAATGTGTAAATTTCTAGCAAATTGTAAACACTATTGTATTTATTTATTTATTTACATAAAAACAGTTAAAAACTGATTTTGGTGTAACTAATTTTGACGTAAAAACTTTGTGATGTGCTTTGGGAGAAATTAATTTGAAGATAAATTTGTGAAGTTATTTGTAAGTTAATGTGCTTCAAATAATTTCCAATCAGGTTATCAAACATTTTGTGTGAAAAAAATTTGCAAATTCGAATTTACGGTAGCTCTTAAGCCCCATTTTCTTAAGCCAATTTTTTAACGATAATTGCCATTTTGGCCATTTTTGTACAGAGAGAGAGAGAGAAAGAGAGAGAGAAAGAGAGAGAAAGAGAGAGAGAGAGAAAGAGAGAGAGAGAGAAAGAGAAAAACCATCGACCAAGTCGTAAGCGGGCCGTGTCTTCTTATGGAAGTTCGCTTACCGGTTAACGCTTATGTTTGTTACAAAAGCCGTGATTGGTGTTCCGGGTGTCACGTGACAATTGCCGACTCTGCTTATGTATAAGGATCGATCTGCAAAAACTCCCTGATATGGTTTTATGGGTGCGGTTGATTGATTATTTCGTTTGTCAACTACTATGGAAATAGAACTCGTAAACTTAATGTAGATGTTATCAGAGGAAGTGGAAATGTTCTTTCGCCGCAAGATGGTAATATCCGGCACCGACCTTCACGTCGCCTTGCGGGGTTTTCCCTACACAGGTATCTCTTCCCACATCCCAAATCGGGCCAACTCTTAAGCTCCCGACATATGCTATAATGAAGTGTGTGTGTGTTTAAGTAAGGGATGAGAATCGAACAAAGAGTAAGGAAAAGTTAGCGCCGCTCGTGTTCCAATAAGTTAGGGTCCTTCTCCGGCATTCGCCAGATGTTGATCGGGAAAAAACAACAGAAAACTCCGCTCTGTGGAGGATAATTCTAGCGGCTACCTGCTCTGATCGGAAGTTTTCCGTGGTTTCTCCGATCAACACCAGGC
Organism: Gryllus longicercus; assembly: GCA_038098605.1. Lineage (NCBI taxonomy): Eukaryota > Metazoa > Arthropoda > Insecta > Orthoptera > Gryllidae > Gryllus > Gryllus longicercus. The sequence goes on along the minus strand of JAZDUA010000039.1, from coordinate 1,548,286 downwards.
GAATGCCGGAGTAGTACCCTATCAAACAGGCCACAGGTCGCTTTCTATTCCTTGTCCTCTCCTCACCCCTTATTTACACACACTTACATGCATTACACTACCACATATGCTAGGAGAGCAGTCGGAAGCCTAGAGCTTGAGGACGGTTCCCCGTGGGCAAATGCCTGGATGGGGAAAACACGGCCAGCCGACTTGTATGCCGGCGCCGGAAGTCACCATGCAGCGACGGAATATACCGCTACCTGCCGTCATTAAAATATGCACTAAACTTACGGGATTAATAATCTTATCATTTGTCGCCCTATGAAACACGAAATAATCAACCAATCGAGTAATTTGCAGCCACATAGAAAGAAGTGTACCAACGTTCACTTTTGTTTCATGTCCCATGATTCTGTAAACAAACTGCACGGGACTTCCCCGCAATCTCTCGGTTCCGCTAATCACTTGTTTTGAAAACTCCGAATTCCTGCGTCGTTTGGATATCGCGCTAGACTTCGGCCGCCCCGTGCTTAAACTAGTAACGGTCTCCAAGGCCGATTGCTGATGTGATGAGGCCTGGGTATAAATGCTGGGGTGTGCGCGCGGCCACGGCAAGTGACAGCCATTCCACGAATCATCATGCGTGCCTGCGTTCTTCTTCTTTTCGTCGTCGCTGCGGTGACTGTGAGTGCCAAGCAGAAAAGGAAGTCCCCATCACAGATTGGGGACTTTCATTTTAGTATTTTTATTTCATTTTATTTTCTTCAGTTTGTTACATTATTTTTAATTTATTTAAATTTATTGATTTTAATATATTTATATATTCAATGTGACATTGATGATTACAGTTCACTGAATATGAAATAAGTTACATTGCATATGCCGAACAGCACGAGTCAATTAATACATATTTTGTCATTTGTTTTATCTGTTTTTAAATATACTTGGATTATCAGGAGTGCTATTCATTTGCTTTCAAGAAATCAAATAATCTGGACATCCCCCACAATGAGGGATACTGTTAAATAAACTTCAGTGACTCAAATGTTAATTTGAGAACCAGTGCTAATTTTCCGGGGAGCTATGGGGAGCGGTCTTATTCTAGGAGACCGAATCTACGGGCCGGTTTCAAGAAATTCTTTTAATTATCACATTAATCGTGTTCAAATTATCCTGATTAGTACTACACCCGTAATATAATCACAGTTACTATCGGATCTGTTTCACTTCGGAATATATGGGCTCCATTAAGTTACCCAAGTTTTCATACTTAAATCTAATGGTTTGTACTTTTTGGTGTGCAATGAGGCACGGTGACATTGAGTTTTATAATCTTTGCAACTGCAGAACTGCACACTATCCTATGCAAGGATAATAGAGTTGATACATTGTATCCTTTCTGATCGTGCTATATTATAACCTCTCTGACTGACATCCTGAAACAACAGAATAATGAAGTTAACAAATGAATAATTATAAATAACAACTGAAATATAAAATCAATGCAAAGTAATAGCCTTTCCAAATTAAAACGTATACAAATATTTTAATATTAATATTTAAATCAAAAGTATTAGATACATTTTAATTTTTTTGAAATAGAAATATATTTAAAATACAAAATGTGCTTCTAATTACAGAGTTATAAAAGCTCTCATTGTAAAATAGTATTCGAAAAAATATTTTAAACATAGAGAATGAAATTGAATTCTCTTCTTGACATTTTCCAAAATAGAATAGTGCTTCTAGATAAATTGAAACACCGTTGTATTAAATAAAATCAGTTCACACAAAAATATATTTCGCGTTAACATCAAATCAAAATTTGCTGATCCAATTGAAAGCAGTTGAGGATTTCTAAACATTGTTACACACACCAAGACCGCAAATGTCCATATGAGTAAAAGCATTATTCGCGATTACCTCTTAATGAACGGCGTTTCTCAGACGATAAATGTGCGTGAGAAATACTTCCAGCAACCCGTTTAAATTATCTTGTGAAACCCGCGCGCAACTTACGAGTAAGTTCGAGGTTAAACAGCGTTAAGCTCATAACTTGTTGAAGATGTAAGTTGTAGTGGATGAAATAACGGAAGTAATCTTTGTTAACTTAGATCTTTTAATAATAAAATAATAATTAAATATACGTTGATTAAGACAACTTCCATTGTTGATTCTTGAATAATGTCAACACCACATCATTAGCATTTCCACACTTAAGTTATAGTATAGTTATATTGATGTGTTATGTATGACTTTTATCCCTAGTTCTTTGTATATGCCTATTAATAAATATGATTGAGCATTTATGTAGGTATATGTTTATGTGTAAATGAATGTATGAATTTACTGCGTCAATACTTCAATTCTCAACATTTTAGTTCTCGTAAAGTGGAGCTATGGTCACGCTCGGGGGCATCATGCTTTGATGTGTTAAAATTCCACTCTTAGATATTCAGCGTGTATTCAGAAGATATTCATAGAGAAACCGGTTTCAAGTGTTTGGGTCTGACAACAATCCAGAAAACAAAACAGAAATGCAATGTCACGGTGGAATTTCGCGATTTCAAAAAAGTGAGGGTTGGCAGCGCAATTCTGACTGCAGATTCGGATTCAGCACGTCGACACACATAGAGAACCCAGATTCAAGTGTTTTGGTCTGACAAAAACCTTCAAAAACAAAGAAAATACAATGTCACGGTGGATTTTTGCGTTTAAATAAAAGTGAGGGTCGGCGGTGCAATTCTGACTGCAGATTCGGATTCAGCACGTCGACATACTTAGAGATACACATGTCAAGTCTTAGGGGCCGTCAACGTGTTTGTGTGTGCCCGTGTTCTTAATGTGGCGTTAAATGTGTGTTGCAGGCAGATACACCAGAGGCGTTTCGCAAGGCCCTCCTGCCTTACACTCTCCTATGCAAGGAGATCCTCAAAAGCTCAGACGGTAAGACGAACGAGTTCCCATTTGAGGTTCAATCACTCGAGGAAGAGAAATACTTACTCTCGTCATGAGGAAGAAAAAGTTGCCCGGCCTGCTTCCAAAAAAAATAGCTGACAAGTCGGGGGGGATTGAGAATAATTTAAAAAAAATACGATTAAATTACATATTTTCTTACAAACATTTTAACACATTAAAATAACCACTTCAATCCTACTTAACATTCAAAACATCAAATATATTACAATAATAGTAAGTAAAATATTAAATTATGTTTCACGTTGCTGTCATCTGTGTTTTTTATTTGACTGCTCAGCTTTCATCATTTGTTTGTGTTTAAATAATATTCTTTTAATTTCAGTACAATGTTGAAAAATATAAAAATTTATACATGTAAATGCGAGTTAAGAAAAATAGTATGTTAATAATTCTGTATTGAAGGCGAATGCCGGAGCGGTACCCTAACAAACGAGCCACGAACCGCGCGCGATCTTTCCTTTCCCTTCCTTAACATATCCTTTTACATGCACTACAGTACCACACCTGTCGGGAGACCAGTCGGGAGGTTAGAGCTTGTCCCGGCTGGGGCCGTGCCCTACTGGAGGGAGATACCTGATTAGGGAAAATCCCTGCACGCCGACGTGTATGTCGGTGCCAGATCTCGCCATCCAGCGGGGAAGATCACTGTTACCGCCTGCTTTAAAACATGCTCAACACTTACGGGACTAATGACCTTAGCATTTGACAAGCTCAGAAACACCAGTTAATCAAACTATCAATGAATTCTCTGGGGGCGACCTTCCTACTACTATGGATACCTGCCAAAGATGATGAGTTGCCTACCAATTGGGTGCGCTGTCAAAAGAAAGTATGAGTATATTTTCGGTATATGAGCTTTCCCACCTCATATTTAATGGTGAAATGTGATCTCTTTGCCCTCTAAATGCTCCAGTAGAGTATTCAAGACCACCTGTTTGATTCATGTATTAATTTATGCTTGAAAATTAACTTTTGCCTGTGTTTTTTCTTTTTCAGCTGATGTAGATGATGTTGTAAACCTCCGCGTGGAAAACATCACTGAAGAACAGGAGGTGAGATATCTTTGAGTACATACTGTGACGGAAAATTAAGATGATTAATTCTTCTTTACATTGTTGTTTTTTACCAATTCTGTCCAATATTGTATTATAATATTTCCTGCCATAATTCTTTACCATTTGTTTCTTTCTGTATTATGTGACGATCAACATCTTTCGATCTTTCACCACAATCGGATTTTTGTCCATTTCACACGTACTGGCAATTGCACTAATGTCTCATTCAGCTAAAAATTTCATTAAAACATTAAAGAAATGTATTTATTTACTCCGTATTTTAAATCATCGAAACTCGATTTATAAAATAACACCTATATAACCTGAAAAGGGCGATCTGTTTTAATATTCATCTTTAAAATGTGCTTATTGAGTTAACTTCTTGTTATTGAGAGTTTTTCTTTCTTATGAATGGTGAAGGGTCAGTAAGAGATGAGCATTAGCCATACTGAAGACGTTTTGAGATTCAGATCATTCATTTCTATACACATTGTAAATCCATCGAGTGGCAAGATAATCAGTCACGTGTTAATCCACTTTTTATTACAAAAAAAATGATAAACTATAACATTGAATGGGAATATGGTTACTCAGGAAGCGTGCTCATATAAAATGGCAGGTTTTGAGATGTGCCATTTTTTTGCGCACCGACGAAAATGATACATGCGAAAAATTTAAAATTTTGGTTATTAATTATTACTCGTTGACTCATTCATATGTATGGATTAAACCAAAGCTGAATAGTACGAGTTGAATAATGTTATGAATCATGTTGTGGAATATATTGTGTAAACCCTTGGAATATGTGGTTACTTTTAGGAACTCAAAATACTTCCATTATTATATGGTTATCAGTATTTACCAATATAATTATCAAACGCGTCAGCATTTCCTCGTGATTTTAAATGGACTGTCACGGTCATAAGATGACATCACAAGAGAGTCATGCATACGTTTTCGGGCCTTGTTCTAGATCAGTGCTTCAGTTTTCACTCGCACTGAGTATACGATTCGCTCACCGAAGAAAAACAAAGTGCAGTGCTGGCCTCATTGTCAGTCCTACACTCCGCTTGGTCAGGCTATATCAGTGACCTCAACATTATAACTGGATGCGCAACTGCAATGCTTTGGAGTGCTGAAAATCTTGACGATCGTTTTCCGTTAGGTTGGTTGCGTCAAACGTCTACCTACGACTTTCTTACGGACTGAAGTGTGTCGGGTGTGTTGTTAGTGATGCTTAAAATCGTCTCAATAAAGGAAAATAGAATGGGTATGCATTAATACGTATTATTTGGTAGTCAATGCTTTAGTAATACATTTTTAGGTTTCGTTTTTTATAGCGACTCTTATTTATCAAAAGTTAAACTGTAGAAATTTTTAAAATACTAAACCAAATACACTCCTCTGCGTGTTTTTTAAAAACCTCTCCAAGAAAGATTGGATTGTTTAATGATTGTACGTAAATTGCAATTTTAAAGTATTAAATATCGCTTCCTTTCCAACTTTTTATTGTTTTCGTGAACATAAAAGAGAATAAATGTTGAAAACAAAAATGAGACGCTAATTCCTGGTTTTTGGTTCCGAGATAATGATGACAGAGTAGACGTTCGTCGTATGGCGGACCGTCAAGATTTATCAGCCCAAAGTGTTGTCTCCATTGGAGATCCCATTGAGTTGAGTCAACTCCAATGGAGTTGAGTCCACATTGGAGCTCACTGAGATAATGATAATGATAATAATAATAATAATAATAATAATAATAATAATAATAACAATGATATTAACATCAATAATAATAATATAATTAGTAATACAAGAGTACTCCCAATTTTTATACAATGAAGAATGTTGAATGTAAATAGTACGTTACAAATAATACAAAATATTAAACTATAGAAACTTAATACTTTTCTTCTGCCAATACTCGTGGTTGTTTACTGGTACAACATTACCAAAGTCTATTTATTTATTTATTTATTTATTTATTTATTTATTTATTTATTTATTTATTTATTTATTTATTTATTTATTTATTTATTTATTTATTTATTTATTTATTTATTTATTTATTTATTTATTTATTTATTTATTTATTTATTTATTTATTTATTTATTTATTTATTTATTTATTTATTTATTTATTTATTTATTTATTTATTTATTTATTTATTTATTTATTTATTTATTTATTTATTTATTTAATATTATGCGCAGTGCCTGGGGGAGTGCGTGATGGAGCGGCTGGGCATGTGGAGGGACGGCAAGTACGTGGCGGCCTCTTTCGGGCTGCGCGTCAAGCTGATGAAGCTGCTGCACGCGGCCAACCCGGCCATACTGGCGGACGTGGAGCGGCTCGTGCACCACTGCAGCCACTACAGTAAGGCACTCGCTCCCTGCTTGACGGCTGCTCGAGGCTTCGTGCAGGACTAGCGTTCTGCCCTTCGTCTCACTCTTTCTCTCTCCCTCTCTCCCCTTCCCTCCCCCTCCGTCTCTCCTCGACTCTCCCTCGTCTTCCCCTCTTCGTCTCTCCTCTCCCTCTCTCCTTGTCTCTCCCACTCTCTTTGTCTCTCCGTCTCCCTCTCTCTCCTCGGCACTCTTTCTTCGTTTCTCCCTCCCTCTCTGTTTCTCCCTCTCTCTCTCCGTCTCTCCCTCGCTTTCCTTCTCTCCCTCTCCGTCTCTCCCTCTCTGTCTCACTCCGTCTCTCCCTCTCTCTCTTCGTCTCTCTCTATATGCCTGCATCTCTATGCCTGTGTGACTCTGCCTCTGGGTCTCTCTCTCTCTCTCTCTCTCTCTCTCTCTCTCTCTCTCTCTCTCTCTCTCTTCCTCTCATTCACATTTACTTCTCGCTCTTTTTCTTTCCCTATCCCTTCTGCCCGTCTCTGAGCAGGTGGGATAAAATCGAAAATTGCCGTACCAGCAAAAAAGTAATAGAATGTTCAAGAAAATCTCATATTCTTGAACATTCTATTAGTAGATTATTAGATTATATTATTCATTCTGTAAGCAGATTACGTTATGAGAAACGTTTCTTTGAAGTCTTAATTTTAGTTTCAACGTCCGAGAACGATTCGTTTAGGAGTTATTTAACGATATAGATTTTTTTAAAATACTGTCGAGTGTTGCGGGTTGCATTTCGCATGGATATTTCGTTTTGTTCAATAGCGCCGTCAAGTGGAGTTACAACTAAATTAACCTTATTTAATAGCACATAAACCTTCTGGATGAAAAAAACACGTAAATATGACAACTTTCATGGAGATCAGTCACACGGTGTCGGAGTTAACCGATCATATATACATCAACCTCCATTTTTTCGGTTTATACAGGATGGATGTTTTCACATGAAAAAAATCATGCTAGCGTGTTTCTTACAAAATGATCAGCAAATAGTTCCTCGGGGTTTATGTGCGCATTTCGCGGGGGCTTACTTCCGCCATTTACGATCAGCGAGTGCGCTGCAATTTTGTCGGTCGGCTCGCGAGGTCGATCGCGATAGTTAACGCGCCCAGAATCACTAAACAATCAATAAAAAAATTTAAGCTTTTTACTCATAATTGTTAATTTGCTTACTATCACCTGAAGCTTATTCAATCTCCGTAGATGCACGTTCTTTGCTTACTTATTTGGGTTTTGTAATAGCCGTATATTTTAAATTGCGGGTGGGTCAATCTAGTGAATTAGATCAGTCAATCTAGTGATCAGAAATTGAAAGTTTCTAAATGTAAAAGTAAAAATTAAAAAATAGTGAATGCAGAGTGTAGGTGGAGTAAGTAGACACATATTGTTACATTAGGCAGTACTTAACAGTAGACACACAGTGTTATATTGATATTATCGAGTGATTGTTAATTTGTATCATTATTTTTGTGTAATTGGCAATAAATAGCCAATAAAGAGCGGTTGTAGCTTATATATATATATATATATATATATATATATATATATATATATATATATATATATATATATATATAAGCATATAAGCTCAATTAAATTGCATTATCGAAATTTCATAGCAGTTAGGTACCTAGAAAATAGTTGTACTTCATTAAATACACTTTGTCTTTGTGTTTGTTACAGGTGAGACTCACGCTAGGGGTAGAAAATGCCACGTTTTCGGCTACGGTGTGAGCTGCATTTTGGGAAAGGTCCAATGATCAATAACACGAAATGAAATTAAGAAGATGAGTCTCGTTCCAGACCTATCAAAGACCGACCTGCCACAACACGATCACGTCGGCTACTCTTAGATTTAATGACGGTGACTTCTGGTGTACGACTTGCTGGGACTCGGTTATCCAATCAGGAGCTCCGTTACCAAAAATTAAGTCGTACCGAAGCTCCCGATTGGATAACCGCGTCCAGCGGATCAAACGTCGGAAGTCGCCACAATGAAATCGGAGCGTACTCACGAAAACTACTCATCTGAAATCGATAACGCCACAAAACTACTCAGACAGTTGGTTCTATTGAATATATGATTTATTAATATCATACAATGTTTGTATTCTGGATCTTGTCGCTATAAGGAAAACATGACACACTCTCGATAATAATAAATTGTTACAGCTGTAAACACGAATATATTTTACTTAAGGATTGTAGTAAACTACAATTCATATGTACTTCAATATGATGAATTTTCAAAAGAATGACTTTTATTGGTACGAAATAACAAAAAAAAATGATCTCCTTATTATTTTTGTTAATGAACGAGTATATCCTAATCGTAATATCATTGTTGAACTATTTCCTTAACGATTCCTTGATATAACGCAAATAAAATACAAAACTAATTCTCAACTTTTGTTTAATATAAAGCAGACGAGAAGACGAACGTGTTACCTTCATAGTTAGCTCAGACACAGCATTGCCACTGTCCCTGCAGCGACATTGACCGCAAAAGTCTAGGGTTCGACTGCCAACACGGGCTGAATTTTCGATTCTGGCTTTATAGCTGGCCCAACTTTCGCCGCTGACTGGGGGAGAAATCTAGTTTTGTCCGGTTGCTCAAAAGTTTTCTTTGCTGTCTCCTGTCAATAAAACCGATGAAACGAATGCTGGAGCAATGTCGTCAAACTGGTCACAGACTGCCTGCGATTTGTCCTTCGTCTTCTATCCTCTCCCCTCACACACACACTTACGTGCATTATACTACCACATACTTCCAGTGACCAGGCGGGAATTCTCGTCTGTCACATTGCTCAGCTGGAGGGAAGACCCTCAACAGCGAGTCCCTTGCCAGCTGACTTGTAGGTCTGCGCCGGATCTCACCATCCAGCTGGTGAGAAACGTCAATCAAACCGAATGTAGTCGTAAACAATTTTTAAAGAAATATTTAAGCTAAAAAATTTGCAAGTTTTAAAATTGTGACGGAAAACAAATGATATTTAAAACAAAGCAATAGGATCAGAAAAAAACAAACAGTATGAATTATAAAGTGGGATAGTGTGGAAAGACGGTAATTTAGGTACGCGAAATAGCTAGTCTTAAAAGTCTCCTTCCATATTACAATATTTCATTTCAAAAATTTTCATTTTTCCGTTATATATCCACAAGAAAAGTCTCACGAACAAGAAGAAGAGTGTGTGTAGGCATACCAACTTATACCTTAGTCCTTCTTAGTTCCATTTAATTTACACTAAATATGCAATTTTGACAATTTAAAAAAAAATGCTTTTTGGTAGAAAAAAACGGGTATCTCGCCTACAAATGCATAATTTTTAAATATTTGAAATTCGAAATAACGTTACAAAAATATTTATCTTTGCAACGGTATTAATAATCTTACTTTCGTGGATATCAAAACAGAACTAAAAGGTTTCTTGTTTGACTTAAGCGTCACACACCTACACATCTACATGCATATGTAGTAAAACCTTTATTTTCTCGCATTCTAATAGTATATGTTGTATGAAGAACATACAACGTTGGATACATTCTTACATTATTGAGTTTTACTGAATGATAACACGACTGGTGTGAAAAATTCGTGAGATAACTTATGCTTTTCATGAGATGGAGCTTTAAGACGAAGGAAAATACCTTCACTAATTACAAACTTATCTACTTAAATTACAATTACAAACTTAACTATATGAATTGAATGAAAAATAAAGCTTTATGAATCACTGTAAAGCTATCACGAAATATATTTTTCTCAGCCACTTACCACTTCGATTTCTCTTTCGAATTTGAATGCAACGCATTGTAGAAGCTTGTTCCGTACGTATTAAACCACAAGGACAAAATATCACACTAGTTTTTTCAATATTCTACACATGATCCACATATTCACTATACTGAATCATTGTACAATTCTTGTAACTTTGTGTTCTATTGCCCGTGTTCTATATACGTGTATTTCATTTGTATTCAAAATCTTTAGGCAATACAGCTGTTTCCAATAACGTGAGAAATTATGTGCTGTTGTAGAACCACTTAATGAAATGTGTTCATCAAAACCAGATCTTCAAATAAAGCCTTGTTAATTTTTTCGAAAATATAAGCATTTTTTGTGTAATTTTGCTTAAAACATATGCATTTTTAAATTGTCAATAATTATATTTCCAGAAACTACTCTAACTTTTTACTTTAATTTTTTTCGCGTATGTAGCAAAGAATGGCAAAGAAATTGGCGTTGGTCCCATTTCCGGCGCACACACTGTATTTTTGAAAATAGAAAAAAATCGAAATTGTAAATTCAAATTTCCCGCGCCCTGTTTGCCATGCTGGCAGTTTGCAAAATAGCAGTAGAGCTGTTTCACATTATAATTCAATTATTCTTATTAAGATCCAGAAGTTTTTGAAAAGTGTTAAAAAAATTATGTGTTCTAAATTATGCTAATTATGAAATGTTCACTAGACAGAGTTAAACGAAGAGAAATTCAATGATATTATATATGATATTAGTGCATTTTGTGTTAATTGCATCATATTTCCGTTATACTTATTTTTTTGTGTTTAATGAGGCATATTTTTCTTGGATTTTGAAGTAAAATACGTATTTTTCCCCTCATACAGAAAAATATACTTCATAAATGTTAATTGCGAACTCTGTTCATGAGACATCATTGGAATGTCTTTCGTTTCATGCAGCTGTATTTGCCAGATTTATATTTTAGATGAAATCACGATGCTGGCAACCGGAAACGACTTGTCCGGTTATGATTGACAAATTATGATAATTTATAATCGGTGAAGAATTTGTGACGTTGGAATGAATTGAAGAAATTCGAAATAATAATTCGAATTTTCCGCGCAAAATGTCTTTTATGTCATCTTAAATAGTGCGTTCTGCACTATCCGCACAAAAGGTTTCAAGAAAAAAAAATTGGAGATGTGTTTGAGAAAATGATGTTTGAGCGTTTCTGAAAATGCGGAATTTTGTTTTTCTCAGAAAACATTTAAGTTTTGAGAAACTTTATAAGGTATTATTCGAAGGACATGTACTCATAAATGTAATAAATAACATTAATTGCTAATGAACATATTAATGACATGAGCGACCAGTCAAAAAACTTATAGTTGTGTATTTTTGCAAATACAAAAGAATAGAGCAAAATGCCGTTACACACATATAGCACTATCCTTACGAAAAGTTAAAAGAAAAAAATTGGAGCCGTTTTTTTAGATTTTTTTGTAATTACTTTCTCGCCCTTACGAAGTAACCACGTTAGAAATGAAAGCTGTGTTGTCGTGCGCCGAAAACGGTGAATATTCGACAAAAAAACTCTTATTGCTGGGCCCCGGGTAACAAACAAATGAATAAATCTAGTTGCTAAATAGAGAATAAAAGTCCTCGAACATTTGATGAAGTCAGAATCCGTGTTTTGAGAGTCCTTGATACCGAAAGATCGATTGACGGCAACACGTCTCCCCGTCCGTCTGTCTGGCTGTGTTGAACACTGCACCTTTCAGCCGATTTTCTTAAAAATTGATATTCCCCGCTAGATCTAGATGAACTTCAGCTTTGAGAGTTTCAAACGATTTTTTTTTTTTTTGACGTTTATTTCGATTTTTGTAGTTACTTGACATGAAGTCTCAAACAATTTTTTTTTTTAATTCTCAAAAATGGCACCAAATGTTTCGATCAATCTTTGCTTTTGGATAACTTAAAAGACACTTAAGACATTGGTGCTGATCTCACGTTTATTGATATCTCAAATATTTTGAAAATTGCAAAAATGCAATTTTTGGAGCGTCTTTCTTAGACTATAATATTGAAGATTTTTTCTTTAATGAAATCTTTATCTTAAAGAGAGATCTGTAAATAAGTTCATTTTAAATTTTTCGAAAAAAGGGGAAGTTTTCTTGTAATTAACGGCAAAATATAGGCATTTTTAAAATAAACTTTTAACACTTTTTTCTCAAAAATCGCTTCAACTTTTTCTTTAAATATTTTCTACAGACAAGAAGGGATGCTTGAAAGAATGGATCCGGTCTCATTGTCTTTGAATTTTCGAAAATTACAAAGTTAGAAATATTGCGAGAAAGTATGCGCAGTCGAGCACAACTAGTTTTTTCATTTTGCACATATTTTACTCACAATTGCGCCAAAACTATTAAATTTTTAAAAAAATTCATACGTTATTAATTAAAGAACTAATTGCGGAAAACAACTTTCATTTGAGGTAAAAATCTCTATGTTCAATTTTGTAGTTGTAAAAGGACGCCTAAGATTTTCAAATTTTTGCCGTTTTCAAAAATTCAAAGGGAGACATCTCTGTAAGTGTATTACACTCTATTATTACAAGAAATTTACATTCTATTTAATCAAAGATATTTAAAACATTTTCGAGAATTTTTGAAAAATATCATAAGGACCTCGTGTAAAAAACCCGAAAATTTAAAGCATGTTTTTGAAAATCGTCGAGTTTCGAGTGAGGACAGAACGAAACATGTGTTCAATTTCGAAAAAAATATTATGCATACTTTTGGCGCTAGTATTGTTGACACACGACGGACAGCGGACAGACAGACGGTCAGACAGATGGGCAGAAGGATGGACGTTTTGAAAAACAAAATAAAAATAACACTTTACCATATTAGGGTACCCAAAAACGTGAATTTTCATTGAAATCTCGATATCGATTTTCCGCTGCATTAAATAACTTTATACTACGTACATTACTACACATATGCATATACGTCTACTATACATATACGTATGTATACGAGAAAGTTTAAGTATGTACGCAGATGTCAACTTAACCCTTAATAGATATTGCCAACTTATTTTTTAAAAAAAGCATGCGAGAGGCTTAAATGTATTATTTAACATGTTTTTTTATAGATCAACCATTCAATACTTCTCTTTTAACTATTTACATATTAAAATACAAGCTTACAAGCAGCTATTATTAATCTATAGATGTAATAAATGATTTTGTAACGTTATTGTTACAAAGCATACATAGATCAGTACTTTTAATGCACTATGCATATGTTGTGAACGTTTACATTCTAATTTACCTAAAAACAAACTATATACTAATTTGGGTGAGGAAATCTTTTGCAGACACCTCTAAAACAATCTATTTCGGAAGTTTTGACTAGAAATGCATGATATGGATTCTATTTTTAATTCTGGTTCTGTGAGAAGGAGTTTTCCGGAGTCTGATGTTGGCTAGGTGAGGAATTTGAGGTATGGAGTGATAGAACTGGTGGAGAAATACGTTATATGGTGTTGTATGGAGTTCATTTAGGATTCTTTGTGGAGCTGTGAGTTTGTGACAAACCAAGGAACATTTGTGATAGTTCTAAGAAACTGGTTCTGGACTATTTGAAGCTTGTTCACACTGAACAGGCGGGATCGTGAGAACAGGCGGGAGGCGTGATCTAATGAAGATTTTGTGGATGGTTATGGCTGTTGGGAATGGCAGGTGGGAAGATCGATTAATTATGGGTTTTAGTTGATGTAGCGTATTTTTTGCTTGTATTTTACAATTGATGTGTTGGTTCCAGTTCAGTTTAGTGTCTATATTTAGCTCGAGATAATAAATGGTTGAATGTTTGACGAGTGTCAGTAACGATGATACCACCTTAACGTGGACGATCGAGGCGCCTTCACTTTCTCTGGAATTCCTCAGGCGCGCCGCAACCAGCCATTACAGCGGTAGCTGCTTTCACAATTGGTCTCTAATGAGCCGGGCTCGGGGCCTGATGACCTAAAAACTATTTTAAAATGACCTCGAAAATTACGTCAAAATAAGAGGAAAATTACCTATAAAATGACTTGAAAATAAGGGGAAAATGTTTTAATTTTTTAAATTAAAAAATTAGCAAAAATGTTTATTTGATAAATTTTACAATTTTAAATAAAATGTATTTATATAAAATTATACTAAATAGTATAAATTCTTTATTTTAGGAGGAAATGTAATCATTAGCTCCAATCTTCCAACCGTCAATTTAGAAAGATCGAGGAAGTTATGAAAGATCCTTGTAATTTTGAGAGTTCAAAGAACAGAGTCTATTGTAGTAGTTTCTTCATGAACTGATTGTACTATAAAAAAAATATTTTAGTGCGTCATTGTAAATTCATGAAACATTCATTAACAAAAAACACGAAAAGGAAACAAAATGTATATAAATGACACAAAGCTCCCCCCCCCCCAAATGACCTAAAAATTGAAAAATGCCAAAACAATACCCAATAACAATGCATTTCTATTACGTATATGACGTGAGAAACATTCATTTTTTGTATTCCAGCATTATAAAATAACGTTTTCTGTTGCAAGCAATCGTTCATAATTGGGCATTTTACGGCACAAACGATGACACAAATGATTAGATTTTATGTCACGAATGATTGCGTCATCACACATTCAGCCAATCGTAGCGAGAGAATCGGGGGAGGTAGATCTAAATGGAACAGCCGACCACCGTTTACTCGCACGATGTCAAGTACCCGAGTCGTCACAGGGCACTTGTTTCGCAAAATTGAGTATGATTCTCTTATAAATGTATAATACTGTTATACAAAAATATAGTATGCAACTCGTTTATAATGTTGCTATATTACATTCGTACAAATGTGAAAACTCGCTTCTAAAGTCGCTCGTTTTCAAAACATGTACTCATAAACATTATAAACTAATTGCATAAACTACTATTTCAAGTTTAGTCAACGTCTAGAAAGCACCAATAAAAAGATGACATGACATAAGAATTCGAGTCATGATAATAAACACAGGTGTTTCTGGCCCTTACACTTTGAGAGGCACATCAGTGGAAGCAGATTGAAATCCTAGCAACTGCGGAATTAATAATGTAGCTTCTCTATGCGCAAATTTTGTTGAGCTTTCCTTTCACTAGTTGTGTTTTGTTTTTTACTAGTGGAGCCCGGCAGATGTTTTGTGCATCTCCCTCTTTCTCCTTCCCTCTCCCTTTCTCTCTCCGTCTCTTCCCCCCACTCCGTTCCCCCATTCCCCGTTTACTCGTTTTCCTACTTTGTTATGGGGAATTTGCACAATTTTTTGTTCTAGTGGAAACTCTTTGTTATGGTTTTTATTGCTTTCTCTTGCTTATTTAATATTTCAATTTAAAACATTTTTTAATGTGTAAAGTGGGTCAAGTTGCATGAGTATCTCATATCTTCACCTCTTAACGTTGTACCTCAGTTCACCCCCCTTATTATAGACAAGGATTTACGTTAACATAGAATCTAGAAAACATGAATGATATATTACCATTACGAGAGTAATGGTAACCATAGGCATGTATAAATTTACTTCGGAACAGAAGTTTTACATAAATAAAAATTGGGGTTTCCCTAACCAGGTATCTCGCACCAGCGGGGCCCCGCCCCAGACGGAACAAGCTCTAAGCTCACGACCGGCCTCCCGGCATGTGTGGTAGTATAGTGCATGTTAGTGTGTGTGTGTGTGTGTGTGTAAAGGGTGAGGATAGGGCAAGGAAGAGGAAGGAAAGATCGCGCGCGGTCCGTGATGCCGCCGTCGGAACTCGAACCTAGGACCTCCCGGTCAGAGGGACTGCAGTGAACAATGCTAGCGACGAGCGCAGGCAGAACTCCTCGATTGATATGATTGATATCGTGGCCCCTGGAGTTTGTAACGGATATTGGATGATTGGGGGTAGTTTACATAATGGCTCAACATTTTCAAAATTTTCCCACCAATGGCACAAATTGTTTTCATTCAATTTATCTCCGTAATAAGTCAAAGTACGCTTATAAAAACGGCGAAGATTCGTTATTCATTGAATTCTCTTTTGTATTTTTTTCAAAAATTTCAAAAGATAAAAACATTCCTCCAACTGCCATATTGAAGAGAAATATTTTTTAATCAAACCTCTTCTTCAAAATAGCTTCTTAAAAAGGTTATTGTTTTTCAAAATAAAAGTAATTTACGTCCAATTTCGCAATGCAATAAAAACAATTTAAAAAAATATTTTATCTCTAAAACGGCTACAAATGTTTTCTCTTATTTCTGTGAGATTGTACGATGATGGAAACGATCTTATTTTCATTGATCCCTCTGAATTGACGAAAATTAAAAAGAATTCGAAAAAGTACGTGGTGAGGTAGCCCCACTAGTTCTTATAAAACTATTTTATTAATTGCAATAATTTACACGATAAAATATAAATTATTATGATAAATTAATAACGAAGATAAAATATTTACCTATCTATATATTTAAGAAATTATCGGTAGTGTCGAATTAAATTTAAATCGTTTCAGTCTTTAAAAAAAGCTCATTGTTTCTGAAACTAAGTTTAATTGTTGTCTCATTGAATCTGAAATCAAGTTCCTCTTTTAAAGATTTTTCCAAACAACCCAGGAATAACATTTCATAATTATTAGAAAATAAATTCACGGTCGTTTGTATTTTAATTAATTCCTATATTATATTTTTCTCTGTGTTTATTGAAAAATATGGGTTTTCACTATATATTATTCACAATCTTTATCATTATATATGTTACTGGAGGAACTTGTGTTAGTACTAGAGTACTTTTTACATGAAAACATCAAATACATTATTTATACAAATCAATATCTGGAAAGGGCGACAAAAATAAAATTGCTTTGGGCGTCAAGCAAATAAGCCAGCGCCGTTGTTTTAGCTTTGACAACGTATTAATTAACAGTACCAGTTGAAAAAAACACAATCCTTGGAAATGTGCCCTATTATTTCCCACTGAACATGATCCATTGCTACAAATAAGCGATATCTTTTTTGCTGCATAAAATAATTTACAATAATATTTTATCTCCTTATTCTACTTTCTTCGTTTCTTATTTTTCTCATCTCTCACCACTCGTCTCTCCCCTTTTCCCTCCTTCTTTCACTCTCTTTTCTCCCCTTCTCCCTATACTATCCTTAATGCCATTCCTGATCTGTCTCATCACGACCTTTCTTTTCTATTTCATTCACTCATAAGATTTTTTTAAATTCCTAACCATTGTTAAACGCAAGGAAATAAACTCTCTCTCGAACTTTGCCTTGGGGTCACAAAGTAATTACTCAAAGGAACATGTTTACAAATCTCGCTCGTCTTACTAACTGCACGCATGATCTGATAATCTGCTCATTAAATGACAGATACCGTTTCATCGACTTATGACTGGGAACTTGGTGTTAGGAAACGAACCATTTTGGGATTTCAAAACAATATAAGTCGGACTGTTCGTAGGACTTCGGAATTACTGTGCCTGAGTCTCTGTCATCACAATGACGCCTGTCATCTTGCTTTTGTTTGTCGTCGCAGGAGTCTTGGTGAGTTCTACAGTCCAGGCGTTTTGGACACTTGCAGCACCGTCATCAAAATTCTATAAGAGTTATAATTGTTATGTGGGAATTCTAATGTAGTATTGTTGACGTAAATACATGATGGAATAATGGAAGCCGGGAATTTAGTCGGGAATTTATTGACAATTACTCGTGATATTACCTATAATTATTCCACTTGTGAAAATTAAAACCAAAAGTGTTTAACTATTCATACAAAATGCCCCAATCAGGACGGTGTATCTCAGAAAGTTTATCGCTTTTTCTACCCTATTTTTTACTGCTTCTACCTACTGGCCAATCATTAACTGTGACGTATCTATCTTAGGAGGCGTTATATATCGATCGCTATGTCAATTCCCAATAAACAGCGTATGTACAACAATATAACGTCTGACTTTAGTATACGCTTTCAATTATTTTCAATATTTGGCGCCTTTTGGAACTATGTTGGACATAATTTCACTCGTGGGATAGTCTTTTAAATACAACTCGTGCTTTGGAAACTCTCAGGTAAATCCCCTACTCGCTTCGCGAGTCGGGAATTTATCGACAAGTTCCAAAGCACTCGTGGTATTACCTATGATAAACGAGAAATATGGCTTTATGATTGGGTCCAGCTAGTTTCATTTTATATACAAAATAAACACATTCTTTATCCAAAATTCTTACCTTTGCAACGTGTTTCTACGCATTGCATCTGCGAATTCTTAAGCGCGGGAATATATAGTAATGCATATTTTCAAACTTACACCAAATGTTTTAAGACGTAATGTTTAGCAAACATTTCAATAAACGCAATGATTTACATTTCGTTTCTGTACAACCAGAATGTTTTATACTGTTTGATTAAAAAACACCTTCATTTTTCAGTATTTTTTTTTTTTTTAGCTTTCGAAACATCTCCATGCCCATTATCTTGATCGAAGTGAGATTTTCGGAAAATCGTAAAGGAAATCGTTTCGCAAAATAGAACTCTTCTGCAATAAGGAGATTTTGAATTAAAAACGCAGTTCATTTTGTGACCATTTGATTTATATATTATTGAAAATGAGAATTTTTAGTGTCCATAGCCTCAAAAAATTAAGGATTTTTTGAAAAACCATAATTAGAGGTACTTCATTGATTCTCTGTTAACAAATGTATTAAACTATGAAATACATCGATAACGTAAATTTCAACGTCATGAGACAGTTAAAAAGCCATATAAGTAATTTTTTTAAGTTTTAATTAAAAAAGTGCTTATGCCGTGTGGTTAAGTTATTTTGCTATACACGTTCTGAAAATTTAAAGGAAAATTTGGAGAAAATCTTGTTCTACAAATTACCCATATTTTACTAAAGATTGCACGGAATCATTATTCGTGAAGAATTTTATTTTTTTGGTTTATTGTTCTTGAGCACTGTACGAGCTACTTGGAATACCTATTTTGGGGGTTTCGTCCAGAACCATTTTTGCTGCCGTTGACCACTACTTTTGAAAAAAAATGGCTCATGGAAATATTAAAGAGTAATAGTTTTCCATAACCATTCATGTTCCTTATGTGTTGGTAACACAAATTTTAGGAGATATTTGTTCGAATCTTGTTCATCGTTGAAATGCACACAGATATCACTGCAGTTTCAGTCTTTCAACCTACGTTGCTTTCTTAATAATATATCAAACACATTAAGGCCCAATCTTTTTATTGACAACCACCATTTAATTACTTTGTTCACCTACGCATTGTTACGTTTCGGAGATAATTATTATCTCCATCTTCAGACAACTGAATATTGAATATTTATACATTATGTTATTATTCTTGATTCATTGCATAAGTATTATCATCACTGGTTTTCATACATATTCATTATATTCATAGTTAACGCCTGTGACCTCCCACTCGTTGTCCGTTATGTTAATCGCAAATGAACATTTTTAGTCGGAAGTCAGCGATGATCTACATCGTCTATAAATCTAATATAAAATGACACGATGAGTCATAAGTTTACATCCTAATAAAACAATGTAACAGGGCTAAATAGTTTACAGATTATTTTCTTAATCTTTTTACCTTTCCAGTCACCCAATTGCATTCTTTGGCATTGGTGCACTGCACGTTCTTTTTCTATATAATATAATCTATTGGATACTTATATTGCGTTACAGACAGTAAGTTGCGATAGTGAAATAATTATCCTAATTCTACATTAATTGCAAGAAGTTTGGAATAGTAATATCAAATGATGTCGAATCATTAAATTATTAATAATAACGAAATATTTCGAAATACATATTTAGATAATGTTTGAGCGAAATAACTTTTCATATCCTATACAAATCCATTTTTTATTTCAAATTATTAACAGAATATAAATTTCTTGAAACTGGGATATCTATTATTAAGACAGAATGAACTACAAAACTCTTGATGTGTAATAGTAAAAAGTATCAACTAAAGGTTAATAACTATTAATTTATTTATTATTGGTTTAACGACAAAAATAGTTTGGAGGTGAAAAACAAACAAAAAAACTGTACTTCCAATTTAATCATTACTGGTTCTTAATATGGATCATATATCCATTTTTACAAGTAGAAAAGAATATTAAATATTTATCAATATCAATCAAATTATTAATCGATATTAATCAAATAATTATCTCCTAGCAAATAATTGTTCTAACAAATGAGTGTGCTTTCTTTACAGGGGGAAGACACGTCTCCAGGAAGTCTCTACCGTGAAATCATTCGCCCTGATGCTCTGGATTGCCAGAAAGAACTTCACGCCAAAGACGGTAGGAGAGATGGGCCGCACAGCCAGTGTTAAGATAAGATAAATTTATTTAAATTGCAATTCGGTATAACCCGGTGGCAATTAATTACATAAATAAGGTAATATAATTTCGTGCAAATAATATTATAATAATAATGGTAATAATAGTAATATTATAAAAACCAATATTCAAGAAACATTAAATTACATGAAGAAAAAGAAAAACGTCTATAATCTAAATCCAAACGGAATGTTTCTTACAATTAAGATCGCGCTGCACTGTCCTTCACTTTACAGCACTTCACTTCTCTTCACCATAAAACTCTAGATTTAGATTTATTCAGTCAAAAAAAAAAAAAAAAAAAAAAAAAAAAACAGTAAAAACTGTATGTGACGTCGGGGGAAAAAGAAAAACACTTCCTTCATTATTTCTCTTCACATTGCACACATCACTTCACTATATAACCTAATATTCTTAGTTAAGGTCATAAACTTAGGAATTTCCTCAATTAACTTCTTGAACTGTTGAATGCTTCTAGGAAGGGGTTCTAAGTTCTTGTGCAGGTAATCTATTCTATTCCGTTATCTTGCGATTTGTGAAAGAGAATTTCCCGACATCCGTTCCCTGCCTGTAGCTAGCAGCACTATCGCCGAAATATTGTCTTTTCTCTGCGCAAATCAAGAGATTCACTCATTCTGTTCGAACCAGTTCGAACTTCGTAGTTTTGTGAACGGTTGGAGATTCTGTTTCTGGACAGAACATAAGCGATTTTTTCTTCTTATGCATTTGTGTGCTGAAGATTTTGAGAATATAAAATGCCAAAAAGGAAATTCAAAATTAACGATGCCCCAGCCAGTAAATATCCTGTGTTCGAAATGGAAAGGAAAGAATCTAAGTGCATAGTTTGCCCAGCTGGACAATCTTCGGCTCCATTTCAAATTAAGGTTCGTTAATTTTTGCATTTGGCAGTACTTTGCATCTATCAGAATACTTCCTTAAATATGGAATATAGTATATACAGACACAATGTACCACAGATTCCATTATATGTAAAACATCATGGACTACCCTCTTTTTTCACTAAACGACCTCCATTTTTTATTTCTTGATCTCCATTTCATCCTTGAGGATCTGGTCACACTACTTTAAATAACAGAGTGGAGATAATCGTTAGGTGGTGCAGTAGATTGATCGATTATTTCATGTTTCTGGGTGCGTCAGCAGCTATGGTAATTACTCCTGTAAGTAGTGGATGTTATATCTCGGGAGGTGGCGTTCCACGCTGGAAGCTGAGATTCGGGGTTCCCCATCCAGGTATCTCCCTCAGCAGGACAATCTCCGCGAGGAACACCGCCGCCTGCCAGTATACAACTTCACTTCACGGGAGTAAAGGACATAGCAGTTGTCGTGCCCGGAAACAGCAGTTAAATAATTAATAAATCATATAATGTGATATCAAACAATCAATAAAAGAAAAGTGGGGGTGATAAAAAAATCTGGGTTTTGAAGTAAATTAACAAAAGAAGAGAATAAGTAGTAGTGGAAGAAGAAGGAGAAGAAGAAAATGAAAATTGGCCATTTTTAGGAAAGGGATTCATTCAGAATGATGTGTGTTAATCGCCCACTGACTTTCACATATGGAATGTGTATGTATTGTAAGCACTAAATTCTGTAGTGCAACCATTTTGAGAAAGCTATGTTCTTATGCACGAAATTTAATTTACATAATAAATACTGTAAGACAGTTTATTAGTGTTCAATAAATGTTAAATCGTTGATCTCAGATATTATTTACTTATGATGATTACGATAATACATGTAGAAGTTTCACACACTGTTATTGTCTATATTTTTGTTTTGTTATCTTTTAGATGATGTACAAATACTGTTGGATATGAACACGGACAAGTTCACTGAGGTTGCAAAGGTGAGTTAAATGTTATGATCTTCAGTAAGTTTCTCTTTTTTTTTTTTAATGTAAATATCCTTTGACATGCAGGAACAGTTATGCAATGTTGAATGAAGAGTTGTAATTTGTTCATATGTTTAGATATATGTTGTAATAAAATTGTGCAATAAACATTAACAATATAAAGTGATTGTAAAGATAAAGTTTTTGAAGAAAACGGAATAACCTAGAATTGCAAAGGCAACTTATCCAAATAGTCCAAAAGGACTTTTTTTTTTCTTTTTCTTTTTTTTTTACCCCCATTTATTTATTATAGTCGTATAAACTTCTAGGTCATGAGTGACCACATTGTTTTTACAAAATATTTACAATATTTCAACCAAACAATTATTTAAAAATGATATTAAAAACACATACTATAAGTACAAATATTACAAAATGGTACACAAAAAATAAAAACAAATTTTATTACATTAATACGATCTTAAAATAATGGTATGATTTTTAGATACCTGGTATTTAACTTGATGAGAAACAAAAATAACATTTGCCATAACATCATATTCCTAGAATATTTGATTGTAATTTTATTTAATATACAGTTTTTTTTATTATTATTCTTAATTTATTTTTGCATAGGTTGGGAGCTACTGTACAATCATGAGAAATTTCCTAATTGGTCTAATTGGAATGAATAAATTAAATGAATTTCTGAGCCAAAGTAACATATTCATTGTTAATTATAAGTTTGTATATCGTATATAGTAAACAATCATCATATATTTTAAAAGTAAATAACATCAGTCACTTTCCATGTAAATGAGTTACTAAGCATAATTTAAATTGCAAGTATTATTGATTGTATTACTCTAATCATTAACAGGCATAGATCAAATGAATTGTATATTACATAATACCAAGATGAGATTTCACATGGTTACATATTTTCTTTACATATATCTTTGTCTTGAAGCATCAAATAAGTTAAGTTGTTTCTAGTAGTTTACAGATATTTTGTTGTTTAGCTCAACGAGAAAATGAATCACATTATATACATTACTTTTATCATTTAAAAGTGTTTGTATGTTGTTTGAAAAATTGTATTTTTTTCTTAAATAATTTAAATGTGGACAATGCACTAATATATGGATGACAGGGATAGGTAGATGACATGTTTGGGGATTTCTTTGCTATTAGATGTTTGTGAGTCAAGGCTGAATGGCCTATTCTCAAATGAGTAAGTAGCATTTGATCACTTCTTTTTTGAAGGTAAGGAGCATGGTCTTCAAGAACTGATTTTCTGATCATGTACAGTTTACTAGGTGGTGAACTTTTCCATTCGGTGTCACACAATTTCTTGGTTTTGTGAAGAAGTACCTTTTCTTATATCATTATGTGAAACATTATTGATGGTCAGAGGTAAGGAAGTAGCTAGTTTAGCTGCCCTGTCAACTAACGTGTTACCTGTTATACCGATGTGTGAGGGAATGCAAACAAATACTATTTCTTTGTTAATGTTTAACAATTTATTATACAGATTGATGTTGTTTTTTTTTTATTATTGGATCTAGTTTGGAGGTACTGGAGCTTTCTAGTACACTTCTCAAATCAGTGTAGATTACAAATTTTGAATTTGATGTATCTTTGATGTATTTTAGGGCTCTGTATATGGCGTAAGCTTCACAATAATATACAGAACATATATCACTAAGCTTGAAAGATTGTTTGACAATCAATTAATAGAGCACATCCAGAGCCATTAGTAGTTTTGGAACCATCTGTAAATATGCTGGTGTATTGACTGTATGTAGATGACAATTCATTGAAGAGAGTTAGATATATTTGTGGACATGTGTCAGTTTTCCTGCATACATTAAGACTTGTATTAATAGTTATTTTAGAAGGAAGCCATGGAGGTCTTTTAGTATTAGTATCAGGATTTACCAGGGGAAATGTGAAGTCTATTTCATTGAGGTATTATTTTAATAATTGATGTGCTGATTTTTTTTGGTATTGAGCTGAATATTTTGAGGAGAATATATTATTATATTTTGGGTTACAGAAAGAACACAAAATTTTGCTGGCATAAGAGAAAGTTATTTTACATCTTCTAATGTGAAGGAGCTCTTCTTTGGCTTCGGCATGGATACTAGAGACCGGACTTGTCCTAAAGGCTCCAATTGCCATTCGCAATTCTTTAATATGGAGAGGGTTGTCTGTTTAATATATATTTTTTTGTTGATTGATATATGATTGATCCATAATCTATTTTGGGATGAATGAGGGTTCTGTAAGTGGACATAATAATATTTTTATCTACATCCCATGAAGTGGAAGAAATAGCTTTAATGATATTCATTTTGAGATGGCATTCACTTTTTAATGTATAGATGTGTGGTTGCCAGGTTAGATTGTTGTCAAATATCATGCCTAGAATCTTGATTTTCCTTTTCACAGTTAATTGCTTGAGAATTTATATTAATTTTTAGTTGTACGTTGCTGTTCTTGTTCTTTCTGAAGATGATGCATTTTGACTTTGTGAGAATTTGAAACCAACTTTGTCAGACCAATTTTGTATTGATTCGAGGGAGCTTTGTAGTTGTTGCTGAATAGTTTTAGGGTTTTTTCCACTAACTAATATGGTGATATCATCAGCAAACATATATATTTTTACTGGTTTCTGATTAAGTTCAGTTATATCATTTATGAGTAAGGAACAAAGTAACACTGAGCACAGAGCCTTGGGGTAAACCGTTACATTGATTGTGTTTGTTGGAAAGGATGTTATTGAAGTTGACTTGGAGAACACTATTATGAAGAAAGTTGATGAAGATTAAAATATATCCCTCTATTCCCTTATTATACAGTAGTTGTAAGGTTATGTCTTTCCACACCAGGTCGTAGGATTTTTCTATATCGAGGCTGATTAGTGCTAGGTGATGGTTTGTCATGATTGCGTCGCATATGTTGCTGTGGATTTTGATGAGATGGTCCATAGTTGATCTATTTATTCTAAATCCACTTTGGAAGGGTGATAGTATGTCGTTGTGTTCTATGTGCCATATTAGTCTTCTGCTGATTACCTTTTCCATTAGTTTACAAAGGATGGAAGTTCATGAGATTGGTTCACAAGATTGTTTATGTCTTTATTTGGTTTAAGAATTGGTAAAACTATTGCTTCTTTCCACTAGTTAGGGAATGACCCAGCGATTAAAAGTTTGTTGAATAGGATAGTAATATATTCTGTGACACTGATTGGTAATTCTTTCAAAAAAATATTTAAAATGCAATCTGGGCCTTGGCTGGACTTTCTCAAATTGGAAAGAACAGAAGTAATTTCTTGAACTTGGAAAGGATAATTTAGTACTGAATGGCAAGAGGTATTTAGTTGGAGTATTTTATCTATTGTGACACTGGAATTTAGTTTGTACAATTGAAATTTATCACTGAAATTTTTGTCGGTTGAGTTATTAGTAAAGGTCTAAGCCAAGTTGCTATTTCTTTGAGAGATTTAAGCACTCTATTATTTACTGTTAACAATTTTGTATGAATGGTAGGTTTGTATACCATTTATTGCTTTGATGTTTTTCCAGTTATCGGATATGCTTGTAGAATTATTTGTAGATGAGATAAAGGTTTCCCATGATTTTTTTTTAACTTTATATGTTCTTCTTGCTAAGACTGTCATTCTTTTATATTCTATTTGATTTTCAGTTGTTGGGTGTCTCTTATATTTAATAAAGGCTTTTTTGTGTATTCTTTTGACATCCAAAAGAACTTTTATAATATCCTAAAAATTCAGGAAACTAAATCTTTCACTAGGTGTAACGATTTCCTTGATGTGGAATGATTTAAGAAGAGTGATAATGTCTGTCACCTCTCGTCATGGTAGTCTGTTGAATACGATGGCGATGATGAACTTGATGTTCCGGAGCTAATTTTAGCAAACGGTTTGAATACTTCAACGTAACAAGTAGTAATTGTATAATATAAATTTTAATATAGAATTTTTCAAATGTGACTGTGCATAGAGGTTAAAATAGATATTTAATACCACCTCAATTTTAATATTTGATTTCTAGGTGTATGTATTATTACAATAACTTCATGTCATTCTTGTATTCTGTAATAATATATGGAGAAATTTATTATTTATTGGAAAAAAAGTGATAATATTGAATTGTAATGAAACTTTCACAATTATGATAATTTCTAATTAGTCTGTTATGTTTGGCCTCTACAACTAAAAGTATTAATTTTCACAGACAGTAATTTTTGATTTCTCGCTAAGGAGTAGAGTAAAAGTTATGTAATGCTGTTCGAAACACGAATTTTCGGCAGAAAAACTCTAATTACTGGGTCCTGGCAACAAAAAGGTTGATAAATTTAGAAAGAAAAGTCTCTAACACTTTGAGTAGCGAGAATCCATGTTTTGTGAGTCCTTGATACCGAATAATCGAATGACGGCAAAACATCTGCCTGTGAAGAACGTCAGCGGCTAAACCGTTCAGTCGATTATGTCCAAAAATATTGGTAATATCGATATCTTCAATCGATCTGGGTGATGTCGCGGCCTCTTGACTTTAAATCCGATATTTTAATTTTAGGGGGTACTTTATATGAAGCCCCCGTGACATTCTTAAATTTTCAAAAAAATCCATCGTTTTTTTATTACATTTAGTTTGTTGGATAACGTAAAGCACGTTTAAAAAATGGTGGAGGTTTCGTGTTCTTTGAAAACCCTTATTTTTCGAAAATAGTAAAAGTTCAAAATATTTTCGGAATCTTCCAACAAGTAAAATATTGAGATAATTTTTTCCATTAATGAAATCTGTTCTTTAAAGATAGATTTTCAAATAAGGCTATGCACAGTTTTTAGTATCTTTGAGCACTTTTCGCATAACGTTGCGTCAAAATACGCTCGAGAAAATAGGTGTTGTTTTGACACCTAGTTTAATAACAACAAATGATATTGCGACAGTGCCTGGCGGCGTGCGTGCTGGAGAAGCTGGGCTTCATGAAGGACGGGCGGCTGGTGCCCTACGACAAGAACGAGGAAGAGTACAAGGTGCTCGACGTGGAAGAAGACGAAGTGAAGAAGTGCGGAAGGGAAGGTAAGACGTCGCCCACCGGCGGCGGCGGCGGCGGCGGCGGCTCGGAGACAACACTGTTGTTCCCGTTCACGCACCTTTCGCTAGACTCGAGCCGATCGCGTCCGAGCGAATCCTCTGGCCTCTCGTTGGGCTGACTCGAGGCCACACCGGTTTTTCGCTGATAGGGGCTGGGTCAGGGCACGCAAAGTGAGCCGATCACTTTGGTTTACAGCAACACACACACATTTCACTAGGCTAGAGTCGGTCACGCCCGAGCGCTCTCCCAACCTTCCTGTGGGGCTGCAGCGGGCTACGTCGGTTGCCTCAATATGAGTGCTGTGTCAGGACACGTCAAGTGGGCTGCTCGCTTTAGAAGCTCTGCTTTACAGCAACACTCGCCTTTCACTGAACTAGATCCGATCGCACCCAAGCGCCTCCCATCCCCTCCCCTCCTGCAGGGCTGAAGTAAGGTCCACCAGTTGCCCGAATGTAAGCGCTGGGCCAGGTCACGCCAAGTGGGCACTTGAGAAGCGAGTCCCTTCTCTTTGCCCAGAGCATTGGGACACTGCCAAGACGCATCCGAGAGCCCAACTGGGGGCCCCCCCGTACTAAGGTCCTGGCGGCTCGGATCCCCCAGTCCGTCTCCTCACTGCCTGCACTGTTAGGCTAACGACGTGAGTAGCGCCGGGAGCCTAGGCAACCTGACAGTAGGTAATTTCCCGTCGGAGTTTTATACATGGATTCCAGCGCGTTCCCAAAGGTCGGCACGTCAGGGGCCCAACTGGTGGGTTACCGGGTTGTACCGGCAACCAGAAGCTCTATCATTCCCAACTCATCTCTTCCACCGTGAAACTAACGGTGTGAGTTGCGCCGTGAAGCTAAGGGTTCGGGTGGTCGTCTACAACTCTCCACCAGAGACCATGCCCACCTACGCAGACACGATCAGCACCCCCTGCGGAGACTTACAGTGAACTGCCCCACCGGCGCTTGAGAGACCGAATATAAACCTGGCCGCCGCGTTTGGCGAAGACTCGCTCTCCGACTCAGTTCATGTGGAGCGTGATCAGTTCGCGCCGCTGACGCTAGTGGCGCTGCCTGGTCGCTTGCACGCCAATTCAATGTGGCGCGCAGCCATAACACTCGTACCTCTCCCTCCCTCTCTCTTCCTTCCTCCTCATCGCTCCGTCTCCTTCCTCCGCCCCAACCCATTCTCCCTTTCACTCCCCCCCCATTTGGCCTCTCACTACCCAATCGTGACAAATGACTATAGCGGTGGATGTATTTAATTGGCTGTCCTGGTGACGCCGCGTCCATGGCAAAGGTGCCGACGTTTCGGTCGCCATTCTGCGACCTTCCTCAGGGCGTGATGAGGAAGGTCGTTTCGGTCGCCATTCTGCGACCTTCCTCAGGGCGTAATGCAGAGGAAGGTCGCAGAATGGCGACCGAAACGTCGGCACCTTTGCCATGGACGCGGCGTCACCCAGACAGTCAATTAAATACTGACTCCGGCCGCGGAAGCCTACGCTCTCAGCGGTGGTTGTGCCCGGAAAAGCAATCCATCCATCGCACAATGTGCGACGTGTGTTTCAGCGCACGAGAAGTTCAGCGGAAAGAAGTGCCTCATCGCCCATTCCGCCATGGACTGCGTGCTCAAGAAGATGTTCGTTTAGCGCGGCCTCTAGCTGGGCGAACTGTGTGCATTGTGGAATAAAGATGCTACTGACAACTATGGCTGTCTTTTTTTTACTTAACGGTTTTTGCACTGTAGTGTAAACGTTAGGAACCCACTTTTCAGTATCTGCGCATGCTCCAACTGCAATGCAGGGGTTGTGCGTCGCGGCCATGTGGTAGGGGCGTCGCAGTGATTTATTAAAAAAGGATCTTTAGATTTGATTTACTTGAATCCTTGTGACATTTATGTCCGCAAAATAATTTTATACTATGATACTATAGGTTATTTTAAATTTATATGATTTATTTTACTAATTAGTTGTGGATTAATGGAACCTAGCGAATCCTTTACAAATAGCCTATTGGATCACTTACTAACTTGTGTTGTATCTTTAGCAGGCCTATATTAAACCTTATTGTCGCCAGGGGAGCCGCGGAAAGTTTCATTTTGGTCAGCGGAGTTGTGGACGATAAATGTTGGAAAACCCCAAACACCTGCGCTAAACTAATTGGGAGAACGCTATCCCACCTGTATTAGCCAGTGCTATTACATTACTTTGCTGCCCACTAAACTAGAGAGGTGATCACTAGGGCTTGGACCTTCAGGTAAATACATAGTATTTTCTTCTTAATCTTGAGCGTGGAAAGTTTCGTGGAAATTCAAGTAGCGCTACGGAGTTTCAAATTGGGTCCCGAATAGAATTTGCATATCACCTATAAATATATATTTTGCTTAAGTTGCATAAAAAATGTTGAAACTAATATTATTACATAGTTCGCTAAATATTATTAAATTGACATTGTGAGCATTTTCAAAATTAATACTTTCGAGTTTTTGGATATATGGGGAAAGACGTGTCAGTTTGGAATGCAGAGGTTGCTCACACATGTTACTGCGCGTCTTTCCCGATTGAGTAGAGCGACTAGTTCATGGCCTGTGACGACCTCTGAGGGCCATTCTAACACTACTGTCAATTCAAGCTAAGACACGCCGAACGATAATATTCCCCTGCAACACGAACTGCTTCTAGACGTTCTCTGACACACAGACCAAACGTGCAAAGTGTTAGAGGAAGACGTCTTGTTTTACTTTCAGAATTCTCTCAATTTTGATTACAGTTTCATATGAGTAATAAATAGTTTCGTCGTTTTAACCGAAATCGTGCTAAAATAGTTTAAATGCATTACATAATGTACTTTCGCTTTTTAAATGCACAATCCAGACAGGTGTACTGAAATGAAAGTCGTGCTGAAGTGAAGGAGTGTGCTGAGATAAAATAGGCATGTTGAGGTGAAAGAGGCGTCTTGTGTTGAAAAGGGCATGTTGAGGTGAAAGAGATGTGCTGAGGTAAAAGGTGTGCGGTGGTGATATGACCATGTTGCGGTGAAAAGGATGTGGTGACGTGAAACGAGTGTGCTGAGATGATAAAATGGCGAACTGAGGTGATACGGCCATGCTGAGATGAAAAGAGCAAGTTGAGGTGAAAGGGTGTGGTGAGATGAAAGGAGAGTGCTGGGGTGAAAGGGATGAGTTGAGGTGATAAGAGCATAATGATGTGAAAGACATGTGGTGAGGTGAAAGGGGTATAGTGACATGAAACGGGCGAGCTGAGGTGAAAGGGGTGTACTGGCGTGAAAGAGGCGAGCTGATGTGACGGTGTGTGTGGTGTGGTGAAGGGAACGTGCTGAGGTGAAAGAGGTGTGGTGAAGGCGACGTGCTGAGGTGAAAAGAGCAAGTTGAGGTGAAAGAGTGTGGTGAGATGCAAGGAGTATGCAGAGGTGAAGGGGCTAAAGTATATGCTTAGTTACAATTCAAATATTCTGCGCAGAAGTTAACAACATAAAGGAGGCCGGAAAACGAAGAGAAGTCGGCAGAAAGTTAACCTTTATTATGGACATAATCGCCTTCAATACAATTACACAAATGTTCTGCGCAACAGCAAATATTGATAACGTTGCCACTCCTCCCCCGTGACTTCATTAGGTGTTCGCTAACGTGCAAAATACGGCAAGGTGGGCCATGTCACATGTCTGCGTCGGGAATTTCTGTAGAGCTGCAACACAAACAAAGCATTTGAACTCTGTGATGACTAGAAAATAGAATTTATTGCAATAAAAAGGACATAATATATACTAATATGTATTTATACTTGTAGATATATATGTATGTATATATATATGTATATATATGTATGTATATATATGTATGTATATATATGTATGTATATATATGTATGTATATATATGTATGTATATATATGTATGTATGTATATATATGTATGTATGTATATATATGTATGTATGTATATATATGTATGTATGTATATATATGTATATATATGTATGTATATATATATGTATATGTATGTATATATATGTGTATATATGTGTATATATATATGTATATATATGTGTATATATATGTATATATATGTAAGATAATTATTATAGTGTTTAAAATTCCTTCGAATCAGCATTTTTCGATCACAGAACGTCGCTGACCACAACGTAACAAGGATTTGGAGACTTGAAAGACAGGTCCACCTCTACAGAAGGTGTGGAGGTGCAATGCGTGTGACATGGTCGCATTAACGAAACAGCATTTTCTCTACCACACACTAACACTCCGTATACTCGTGCAATTGTATCCCTCTTTATCCACTCGTTTCTATAATTACTATTGAGTTTAATTATAAAAGTTTTAGTAGAGTTAATTTGACGCCCTCTATGGATTTGTTTATTAGATATGAATCAACCTGTTTTTAGTATTTTTCTTAGGAATTTATTTTGAATAATTTCTTGATGTTAGTAGATAAGGCATTACACCAAATTAATTCAATTGAACAAATTTCTAATGGTTCACAAATTTAACCTTCTCGGTTACAAAATTTTATTGGTATGGAAAACTGGAACACCTTTAAATATGACAGTAAAGTTTTAATAGTAGGATCATGGTATGATAAATATTGAATGTTATTATTGTCACAAAATGTTTTGTAGTTTCTGAAATCATCGTAAACGAGGAAGTAAAAACCAGTTTCCAGTGTCAGTAGTATCATTGGCCCCCAAGTGGGCGGTCCTCGGGTTTGAGTCTCGTCGGTGGAGGATTTTAAATTTTACTAGATACTTCGATCGAATCTGTCTGCAGGAGAATTCCAGTGGCTGGCTGCTCTGATCGGCAGTTTTCAGTGTTTTCGATTAATACCAGGCGAATGGGGGAGCAGTACACTAACAAACGGGCAACGGACCGCGTGCGATCTTTCCTTGCATTTCCCTGTCCTGTCCCTTACACACACAGACACATATACTAACATGCACTACAGTCAGGGTTGCCATCTGTCCTTGTGGAGGACTTGTCTTCCTTATTCAACATTGTTCCCCCGTTCTCTCTCCTCTTTACACGGAATGTACTCCATTTTGTCCTGTTGAATTGAAAATAATTTTAAAGTAATTTAATTCATTAAAGGAACTTCAAGTCTTCAATATCTACATTTTTTGCTCATATACATTGTCTGCATAATAGATCATTTGGCTTATTGTGATATAAAACTTTTTTGTACTTTTTTGGTGGATAATGAAGGTGAGTGCGGAGGCGAAGTTATCCAATCGGAACTTTCATTTTTAATGACGCAAAGTCCAATACGCTTTTTAAAGACTATTAATGGTATGGAATTGTTGAGTATATTGTCTACACATCGTGGAGTATAAAATGTAAAATGTACTCCTTTTTATTGAAAAGTCCTCCTTTTGTCCTTTTTAAAGTAAAATGTCCACTGGGGAAAAACTCCGGTGACCTTCCTACACTACCACACATGTCAAGTTAACAGCTTAGAGCATGTCCTGGGCGGGGCGATGTCCTTCATGGGGGTATGTGGAAGGAGAAATAACACGAAAGCAACATGTAGAATCTCCATAATCCTCAGATGTGGGAAGTACACCGCCACCTTCCAAATTATAAATAATCACAACACAAACAGGACCAATGTCCACAGCAGTTAAACAATGCTAGGTAACACCAATTCGTCGATTTTTCATCTATTATGTCCTGCTTACTTGCGCGTCTCCTGCTGAAGACTTTATTCCCGTAATTGTTTTCTGTTTTTATCACCCCTGCTAGACGGTGAGATGCACCAACGACTTACACGTCAGATTGTGGGGATGCCCTCGTGCAGGTATCTCCCACAACTTAGGCATCGCTCTAGCCGCAACAATTCTCCCGACGTGTGCGGTAATGACATAGATGTGAATGTGTGTTTTAGTGAGGGGTGGGGATAGGACAAGGAAGAGGAAGGAAAGATCGCTCGCGGTCCATGGGCCAATTGTTAGGGTACTGCTCTGGCTTTCGCCTTCATTTCATCGGAGAAATCACTGAAAACTACCTATCAGAGCAGTCGGCAGCTAGAAATTTCTTCCAGACAGCGGCTGAACTCGACATAACCATCCAGCTAGAGTCGAACATTCTGCCACGGGATTCGGGACTCGAATCTAGGGCCTCTCGGTCAGAGATATTGCAATGAAATCAATTGATACCCTGAGCCACCACAGAGAGGGACCAGAAGGACCGCTGTCCCTCTGCACATTTTCAATGTCCCCAAAGGCATACGTGAAATTTTTTAAATATTTTCATTCCCTCATTTCTCCCTTTTTAATTTGACAGTAATGTTCAGCAGTTCTGGTAAGAGGCACAGCAGGCACATCAATTGACGCCCTGAGTTAACTCAATCGGTGTTTTTTTTGTAGGTTTTCATGATTGAATAGTGATTCCGGGTGCGTCAACTGCTAAGGTCATTATTCCCGTAAGTGTGGGGTATGTTTTTCGAGAGGTGACTGTGATCTTGCCCGCTGGATGGGGAGACCTACCGTCGGCTAGCGGGGTTTTCCTAACTAGGTCTCTCCCGCCAGCGGGGAAACACCCCAGCTGAGACAAGCTCTAAGCTCCCGCTCGGACTCCGGGCATGTGTGTTTGTGTAGTGCATGTTAGTGTGTAAGTAGGTGATGAGGACAGGAAGGGGAACGAAAGATCTCACTTGGTCCGTGGCCCGCTTGTTAGGGGAACTGCTCCGGCATTCGCCTGGTGTTTGTTCGAAGAAACCACAGGAAACTCCCGATCAGAGCAGCCGGCCTCTGGAATTCTCCTCCAGACAGTTTCGCGTGGGCGTGGGCGTGGGCGTGTGCTCACCTTCTACCCTGCAGTTCTTGACCACCTCCTCCCCCTTGGAGAGGCGGCGCGGGTCGTCGGCGAAGACGGCTCGGTAGGGCTTGAGGATCTCCTCCTCCGACGCCATGGTGCCGTTTCGCATCATCCCAATGGCCTCCATCACGCACGCCATCAGGCACTGCGACAGCGCATTTCAGGAAAAAATAAACACCAATACGATAATAGTAATGGCAATAATACAAATATTTTTTTTGTTTCTGATATATACATACACACACACTCACACACACATATGTATACATCTGTGTATATATATACATATCTATATATGTAGAGGTATATGTACCTGTTTATATGTACAGGTATATGTATGTATGTATATATATATATGTACAGGTATATGTACCTGTATATATGTACAGGTATATGTATGTATATATATACATATGTGTATATATCTATATAAGAATCACTTGATACATTACAAACAGTAATTTAGTTTTAGCTATAATGCAATGCAGTGGTTATATATAGTAGTTTATAGTGAGAAAAGACTCATCGGTTTTTGTCTATGGAGGATCGAAAAAATCTCTGGTTAATCCGGGGCTCAGTAATATAATCTCGGTGGCAGGTGCATGTAACTTTATCAGGGGATCAGCATTTTGCTGGATCCGATTTTTATCCCCCCAGGTTTGTTAGCCCGGGTGTATGGAAGATGAAATGATGATAGTGAGGGGTGAAAGGATGGCACACACATACACAAATGCACCCATACTCGAGGCGTGCCTCGAACCCGTGATCATCTGGTCCGATATCGCTACGACACTAACGCCTTAGCGATCTCGGCCATGTGATCGGCAAATAATGATAATGATAATAATAATAATAATAATAATAATAATAATAATAAATACATTATATTTATTTTCTAATTTTTGACCTCACATAGATACAATATCGAAGTCTGAAACCATTAGCATATTTAAAATCAACAAAACATGAAGGTATACGAACTTATTATAATAAATTGACAATAGTTTCAACAAAAAATTGGTACTTTCAGCTCGGCGTAGCGTTCAGCAATCGACAGCAATATTGATCTTCTGTGAATGCGCAGTTCGTTTTGCGCATGCGCAGATGTTCAAAGTGGTATAGAGTGGTGGAGATGTTGGTGTCGTTTGCAGTACGCCACACAAGGCTTTTAGACCCAAATAATAGTTTCGACAACAATGAATTTTATTTTATATAAAGTATTTTAGTTTCGTATGCAAATTAACTGTTTATCATAATTTTAAGGCAATTCGTCTTAGAAGAGAACATTGCAATGCAAAATGTAATTAATTTTACATGCAATTAATGTATGAAAAAAATTAACTACCAGTATTTAACGAGTTGCATTTGAGAAGTCTTCAATTCATGCCTTCAATTCATATTTTCCATTGATAAATACATGCCATGTATGTAAATGCGAGACATTACAGGGAGGCTGTTCAGTTTTCGTTTGAGAAAAGACACATTCAATTCTGTAATTTCTAAAAATCAATTGTTTTAAATCACACATGAACTGTTAAACACATAGATTAAAAGTATATAAGCTTATTAATTAGTCATGTCTGCCGAAAATAATTATTAGCGGAGAAATCATTATTATATCATTATCATGTAATCTTTTGATCGTGTGTATGTATTCACATGATGTTGGCCTTGCACTCCTCAGACGGGTTTACTGCGGGAACAGCGCTTTCTAATAGCTAAATGTATTATAATGATATCTATGATTGCCATCGCAATTTCAGAGTCGTCTATGAAACTTAACAATGATTGCCGACAGTCTTTCATTTAAACTTACCTTTCCTACTGGAGTGACGTCCCTTTTCAGATGAACAGCCGTTTCAACATCCTCTGAAAAATACAAAAGAAAAAAGAAACTTCATAATTTTTGTACACAATAATTTAAAATTAAGAAAAGGGCAAAATTATCCATAAAAAATAGCTGTCAGTGAGAATTTTTAGTCTCGATTAAAGTTATAAGTCGCCGAAAGTAAGACGAATGTTCAGTTCATCCGGACACAATTTGACGAAACGATTAGACGAAAGAAACATTTCTTCCGTCTGCCGATGCTTTTCGGATGTCGTCGCAAGAAGTTGTCTGGGTTCACTACGACTATTTTCAACTACCAGCACCTATTAGTTACGGTGTCTCAAGAAGGGGTCGATGTCAATGTTTTCAAAACACCGATGTTTCTGTAGAAACACTGATGTTTTAAACATCGATTTTTTGTGATCGATGTTTATTTCTTTTTCGATGTTTTGTGAAAATTTCCATGATCATCATACTGTAAAAGTTAAAATATGAAATAACTGATAGTAACTGTTATTCATGTGTTGGAACCAAAGGAACGCTGTTTCCACTACTTTCATCAACCAAACTCTCTCGCCCGAGATGAACTCTATGCCCGTGTGTTGCCTCTTTCTCCATGTTCATTTCGCACAGTGAGATATGGTCAACATATACGCTCTGAGCGTAGGGACTGTACCTTCTCAATATTCAGCGAATTGAGAAATACTAACACTGTTTACTTAAAATTTAATGCGTACGAATTTAATGTTAGAGGTTACTAATCCAG
This sequence comes from Gryllus longicercus, assembly GCA_038098605.1. Lineage (NCBI taxonomy): Eukaryota > Metazoa > Arthropoda > Insecta > Orthoptera > Gryllidae > Gryllus > Gryllus longicercus. Next base: position 1,511,292 of record JAZDUA010000039.1, on the reverse strand, counting down.
TCTACGAACATCGATGGGTTTTAGTCGATGTATTTTTAACGTCGATATTTTAACTTTGAACATCAATGTTTGCTAACATCGAAGTTTTGTTATCAATGTCGCATCACTAATCTAAAGAATGTATGTCCTGCAACAGTGTATGCACCCGAAGATGCCCGCGATCGTTCATATCTCCAATAAATTCAGCAGTTTTTCATTTACCCAACGGCGCTGTCCGTTCGCCTCTCTCTTCAGGTAATTTCAAATAAAAACACTTGAAATTCGAGCTCAAAGAAAATAATATATTGTTCGAGAATTCATGTTACCACAACCAACCTACTCTGTTTCCGCGGATATCTCGTTCCGTATCCTATATCCTCGTTCGTATTCTATATCCACCGTTTAATATTCTTAAAGACCTTCTTCAAGGTTTTGCCAATCTTCTAATCTTTTGAAGACGCCACTATTTGGGTATTTAAACCAGAATATCACATACAATATCTCGACCTACACTCAGGCATCCATTTCTTACGAACCCGATCCACTCTCTCTCTCTCTCTCCCCCCCTCTCTCCTTCTCTCTCCTCTCTCTCTCTCCCTCTCTCCTTCTCTCTCTCCTCTCTCTCTCCCTCTCTCCTTCTCTCTCTCCTTCTCTCTCTCCCTCTCTCTCTCCCCCCTCTCTCTCTCGAACATACTTGTATCCATAGCTACGTAACTCAATCGTCTCTTTCTTATGGTTGATACAACTTGAACAAATTCATACATTCGGACCTCCATATATCGGACTTTTATATAAATGGGTGGAGACCAGAACGGTATAAGTAACATTTTATAAATTCTGGAAAAAACGTGACTATATTTCAGTGGCAATGTATTTTCGTGGTTTTTATAAACAATGGAAATGCAGTGGTTTTAATGATGAAACAAAGCATCACGACTTACAGCGATATTGACTTAAATAAACATATTTCTTAGAATTTATAAAATGTCACTTATACAGTTCTGGTTTTCAACAATTCATATATCGAAATTCTCTATAAATCGAATTTTTTTCTGTCCCTTGAAAATTCTGTTTGAAAACGTTTCTATATATCGAAAATTATTACTATATTCGGACTTGACTCATTTTCGGACTTGACTTTTTTCTATGAAATAAAAATGTACAGTACATACTATAAATTATGTTTTCAAAACTTAGTATTGCTTGAAAGGAGAGTATTACTACTGCGGAAAATATAACAATATAACTTTGGTCTGGGCGTTTGTATAATTGAATATATGTTTATACTGCAACGTTGTGCCAATGTGACGGCTGGATCCCACATGTTTGGTGGCCGGCGAGAGGGCGGGGGCAGACCTTTGGCGGCAGACGAAAGGCCACCAAAGTCGGGGCCTCACCGAGGGGCCGGGGTGGGCGTGTCTCGGAACGCGCGTGTCAACTGGTTCAGAGGGAGATGATGGCTGAGAACAGCCTCTGGGCAAATGTACTCCAAATTGCAACGCTGCTGGCATGGGAGGTCGTGATTCCTAGAAAAAGCGGCTAGCGAAGGAACGACCGGTTTTCGAGTCCGAACCGAATCGCGGTGCGGAAAGCACTTGTCACCCGCCAGAGTTATCGCTAGCTTCGGCTGCGAGATGTGGCTCTGTTCGCCACGGGACGAGAGACCAGGAGCGGCGCAAAGTTAGCCGCTGGGGTGTGCGTCAGGCTGAGGCGGGTATGCCTCAAGGATGTGCAGTGCTGGGAGTGCAGAGCGAGTTCCTCAGGGGTGTAATTATTGTATAGAAAACCTTGTAAATTAATCTGTTCGTAATATTTCCGGGTCTGTGTTTCACTCGCGCGAGACGACGCCACAATACACGTTCTTTTACTTCTAGTTCCCAGATTTCTCATCAAAGTCACTTTTGCTAGCCTTCCTCGTGGGAACGTTTTAGTCACGGGAATGCGTTTGCTAAAGCTATCTAAAGGTCATCTCGTCACTCAGAGCAATGTCGCTCGCCTTTCATCAAGGAGGTTCTGGTTCGATCCCCGGACAATCTCATGTGAAATTTGTTCTAACAAAACGCGTTTGGCTGCTTCACAAGGGCGAGTACATATTCTGTGAAGTATCTTAAACCCTACCTTATCCTGATTCCTTCCCAATTCTCGCCGCTGGTTAGTGACGGGAGCGCGGAGTAGGAGACGCATACGCGGGGATACTAACTGGCGGTCTTTTTGACAATTGACTTCGACGAAGCGTGGCATTGGAGTGTATATATATATATATATATATATATATATATATATATATATATATATATCCAGGTCCCTTCGTATTTTGGCCTTACTCAATGATGTTAGTACGTCAGTTAAGAGCAGGTTTAGTTTGCTCAAGAAAGGAGTTCGAAACGTTGAAACGGAAATCTTCTGTTACAGAAAAAGCATTGCTAATTTCCTGTGCCTATTAAAAAATACGTGGTACGAATTAATAACACATATGTTAATGTTTTAATATTTTCATTTTACCCTATTTTTCGTCCTCGTCGCTATTGATCAGCGTGCTCGCTTTACTCTACGTGGCTCCGAGTTCGATTCCCGGTGAGGCAAGATTATAGTGAGCATTTTCCATGTAATGTCCCAGTATATGTTGCTGTGTGGCGATGAGAAAATTCACTTCTCAGGTTGAGAAGACTGGAATACGGCGTGAGGATGTCTACGTGTTAATCACACGTACGCCCTGAACCCATGGCCGCGAGGCAAGGACGTCGCCGGCAGGCCTGAGCCCGTTCACGCGCCAAGTACATAGATACATACATACATACGTACATACATAGATTATTTTTCCATATTTGTTGTAATAGAATTTGTTAAAATTTAATATTTCTGAATTTCATTTGGTAACAGTGTATGAAAAAATCAGGCATATCGAACACAAACGTCCGACATCGGCCGACCAAAATTTGGGCGCAAAACGGTACCTTGGTGTCCCCAGCCTTACGAATGAGAACAGTGCATGACTCACCGTCCGTGCCCTTTACCGTCTCTTTACAGTGCTCTGCTATGGGCCGAATGGTCTTCTGAAAGCCTTCCGTGGTCTCCGCCTGCAAATATTAAAACATTTCGTTTGTTATTTACGTCGGTAAACACACGCGTAGCTCCTTAACAACCAGCCATCTAAACAACGCTTCCAAAGAGCGCGTCCATAGCAACGGCTGTTAAGTTGCTCGAGAGACCGTTAAAATATTTTAGTGGACTCTCCGGTTTAGATTTTACCAGTGCTCATACACCATAGTATAAATATGTCAATTTTGTCCCCCTTGTCCATTTGATCCCATTTGTTGCTTTTGTCCCCGTGTTCCATTAGTGCCTTCGTGCCCTTTGACGTTGGTCCCCTTGTCCCATTTTGTATCCCTTGTCCCATTTTGTTCCGACGGCCAGTGTCCTGTCCTGTCCCCATATCCCATTTGCCCCCCTGTCCCATTTGTACCCTTCTCCCATTTGTACACTTGTCCCATTTGGCCCTGGTCCCATTCTGTCCCTTTGTCCCATTTCGTCCCCTTGTCCCTTTTTCCCATTTGTCTCATTATCTAATATATCTCCCTTTCCCCATTCTGTTAATTTATGCCATTTTACCAATTTTGTCTCCATAGTCTCATTTTGTTCCCATGTCCTCTTTGTCCCCATGTTCTCTTTGTCCCCATGCCCTCTTTGTCCTCCTTTCCCCTGCTTTGTTCCATTTGTCCCGGAGGTTATACTGTGTTTTTAAGTTCGATTCTACGATATTGTAAATCGACGAACATAAAAATGTCTCTCGTGGACTGCAATAGTGACACAAATCAAAATATACCAATTTTGAGTTAATGCTCTCTCCAAATTTGCAGATTGTCTACCATCTAGCAGCAACAGTAGCTTATCTTACAGTACAGTATTCCACCAACAAATGACAGAAGTGTGAATGCAAGAATGATTCAACACAAGGTGAAATTTACAACACAAGGACAATTTACAATTTACAATTTACAACAACAAAGGACAATTTACAACACAAGGTGAAAACTTGCAATTCATTTATCTCAACAACATATTACTTTGAGTTGTGTCACTGTTGCAGCCCACAAATGAAATATTCAAATAAGCGAAACTGCAAATTATGTCGCAGCGTGAAAGAAATATGTAGTAATAACTAAAATGTGTAAAAATGTGTAATTATACCAAAATATGTAAAATAACTAGTGGAGCTACAACAGCACATACTTTCTAACGATATTGGTAATGGCTATCTAATATCACAATATGACAATTTCTGTATTTCTAAAATGTCCTGTTTTTCCAAAATTGTAAAAATTAAAAATTTGTTCGACTACTTCCTACAACTACAAGTAAAAAGATACAATTTTTTCTTAATGAAATAAGTTCATCAAAATTGATCTTTAAAAAAGGTCATGTTCAGTTTTTCAAAAACATGAGTATTTTGTTGCGTAATATTGTGTCAAACATAGGCAATTTTTAGTGTCTTTAAAGCATTTGTTCTTAAGCGCAGAACATTTTTTTATTTAATTGTAACCTTATATAGCATAAACGACGCTTAAGAAAATAGTGCAGGTCTCATGTTTGTTAAAATGCCTAATTTTGCGAAAATTAAAAAAAATCCAAATTTGTTTGGCGTCTTCCTTCAACTACAATAATGAAGATACATTTTATCTTTATGAAATGTATTCATAAAAACAGATCTTCCAATATGGTCATGTTGCAGTTTTGGATAAAAAACTATTTTTTGTGTAATTTCGTTACAAACTTAATATCCCGCTCCCAATTGACTGTGCTCGTGAGCGTAATAAAAGTAATTCCACCTGGATGCATGGTACGTTAGATTTTGTAAAATATTTCATATTTCTTTGTTCGTTTCTTACAGTCGAGCTTTTGTTATACGTTTACAAATTAATCTTTAATAATTTATTTAAGACCTATTACGAAAATAAAATCGTGAAGAAGTATAACAAAAGGAAAAAGAGTAATGAGAAATGGGTAATTGAAGGAATTGAACTAGTGTCAACGTTGTTTTTCGTGGCTTTTGAAAATAGAACAAAAGAAGTTAATTTAGATAATAGAAAACTTTTGTCAAGCCATGATCCACTGTGATCTCGGAGTTTTGGAGATATTACAATTTTCTAAGCGGTTAATGCCACATTTTCTTCAGGATTATTTATCAAGGACCCTAAAACGCGTATTCGAATTCCATGAAAAAGAACTTTAAACGTGGTGTTTAAAATCGATTTCAAAATGTTCTTTATAAATAGATGAGAAGAAAAAATACAAAAAAGTACGTTTTACAATGCGGCAATTGATTTAAAGTATAGCTATAATATATAAAATTCCCCAAAAAATGTACGTGGGTACATGAATTTTATTTCTTTACCCAGATATCTTTATTATTTTTAGTTATACCGTGCGTGACGTTTGGGGGCGGGAACCCTAATAAGAAAACATGTTTTTTTTTGTAAGACAGTGAGTGAGGAAGACCGGGTATTTCCAGATGAGAGCAAGGTAGAGAGGATTGCGTAGAGCGGAACGAGGATATAGTAGAATAGAGAGAAATAGGATTCGACGAAGGGCGGAATACATGGAATTGCTCTTCCTATCTAATACCTCCTGACAAATATCCGGACAAAGACGGGTACTTCGGATACGTTTGAAACAAAATCACATCAGAAACAATATGAATGATTCTTATTCGAAGCATTAAAAAAAGAACATCGTAGGGTCAACTGATATCCCCCTCCTCATAATGCTGGCACTAGGAAAGCTTCTGCTGTTCTATCTACTGTCTGAAGAGAGTTCTACCTAGTGTCGGATGCATGATTATACATAGAAGTGGATTGACGATAATTATGACGAGAATGTCTCTTACAAATATTAAATATTAAAGTTAATATTTAATATGAGAAATGATTGTATTGACTTCATGGGTATATAAAACAAATACAATTGATAAATATTTGTATTAGGTTTGATTATATTTCCTTTTTTCACTCGGGGCCCGTGCGTCAAAAATCTTTCAGTCACTTTTCATGATTGCATATCTTATATACGAGACTACCTTCTCTTCAGGCACGAGGTTGCCAAAACACGGGAAAGGGGAGCGTAGTTGGGTTTATTTTTCAAATGCGTCGTGAGGTTGAGGTGTCGCATACATTTTTATCATTTACCGTATTATTATTTGTCATTCATCGTACTTCAAAAACTACCTAAGAGAATGGAGTATTTTTTTCGATACGTATTTCGAAACCTTACAAAAACAAAATCAATTAGTTTGGCTATTACCTGTTTCTTAGATTATTAGCAAATATAAACAACATTTTTTAGCAAAAAAGTTTTCAATTAATAAAAATTAGTAATTTTTTAAGTGTGACAAAAAACGAAATTGATTCAGATTAGAACATATTGTGGCAAAATTTTTGTGAAATATAAAATGTGTATATGTGAAATAACCACAGAGAAGGTTCTACATTACGTACCAGGAGATGAAAACTTGTTTTTTAAAGAAATAATTATTGTTAGATAAATAATTCATTATTAAACTGCAAAAAATTCAATTTGTTCACTAAATCTTTCAATATTATGTGGCAAAAATTTCATTCATTTGCTTAACTCAAAATTTTGCAATTTCAGAAACGTTCTAACGCCATTTTCTCCGAAACACCATTTCCAAAAATATTTTTCCTCAAACTTTTCCATCGGATAGTGCTAATTGCAATGATAAATATGCCATAAATTTCGTTTTGGAGTATTCTTTTATTGTTGTTTTTCAAAAATTATATAAATGTAATTTTTTAAATTTCTCAAATCCGTTAATACATGTTCAGCTATTTTTAATCACTGTGCCATTTATGAGTTAATGTGCTTTAAATGCCTTCTAATAAGGTTTTGTCGAAAACTCAAACGTACACACGTATACACGTATGTGTATTCTGTGAAAAATAGCTTCAAATTTCGCCTTTACAATAACGCTTAAATTCCATTTTCTTAAAATCGGTTCCAAATTTATTTAGAATTAGAATTTAGAATGAAAAATGCCTTAGTGAACGACATTTTACTGTTCTTTGATATTCTTAAAATAATATTTTGATTCTCCTATTAGGAAATTAAAAAAACTGAGAAAATATTTAAAAAAAATGTAATTTGGGCGGCGATAGACGGCAGCTGGAAAGAGGATGGGGAATACCGAAAAGCGAGCCCATACCAAATAAATTAGAATACTAACTAGTGCGGGAAAGTCTCTGCGTTTCTGTAGCACCACTAGTTATTTTATGTATAATTTACCATAACTCTGCATTTCTGTTAAGCACTTGGTTAACAACAAGTAAAAGTAATAGGTTTGAACACTCACCGAACTTGTAGCAACAAGGGTGAAGACCACCGCTACAACGAAAAAAGCCTGCATGGTACCTGACAAATAGACCTCTTGGGAGTCCGTCGTACGTTGCACAAATTCTCTCCCCGGTTGCCTGAAGCGCCTTATATGCTTCAATCGCAGACGGCCTTGAAGACTGAACCACTCCGCTTACTTGCCGTACTCTCTCGGCCATCCTGTTTTTGGTTAACAATGAGAAACAAAGGCGATGCGAATGAGATTATCCTTGCGTCACGGAAAATATCACTTGCCTCTTGATATATGAATCAGTGATTTTTGTCAAAAATAACTCACTTAAGTGCGGGAATATATTTTCAGCACACGCTGATATCTATAACTGCAACACTCGTCGTAGTAATCATATTCATCAGGTGCCAGTATCAACTGCTCACTTAAAAAAATTCACACATAATCCATGTACATTATTTCTCAACGCCTTGCCAGATGACATTGAACGATTAAATTCGGTACAAAAGTTTAAGTTCCAAGTAAAATTCAGTTTCCCTGATCCTTCAGAAAATGCTGAGATGGTCCTTTGTTTTGCTTCTGGACATAAATTATGTTCAAATTAACTTCTCCCCATAGCACGTCACAGTTTTTAACTGTTTGTGGCGTAAGTAAGTTTAGGGTGTAAGTGGCGTAAGTAAGTAAGTTTGTGGCGTAAGTAAGGAAAGAATGAAACAATCAAACAATAAAGAAATAAACAAACAAACAAACCCATAAACTTCCCTAATGTTGATTTTATGAACCAATTTATCCACATGCATACTCATACATTTTTTTGGTATCTCTAAATTGTTTCTGCATTTATTTCTCGTTACGTTAAAGTTGAGTATGAGTTATTCTGATTATCAAGTTCGCGAAGTTTTAACTAATTAAATAGCTTATTTTAAAAGTGACGAGGATTCAAAAAAGTAGTTTTTCATGCAGCGAAAATAAATTTTGCCTTATATTTCAATATTAGAAAAGTGCTATTTTCAACACAATATTTTGCAGTATGATACATTATTAAAAATACATTCATATGTAAAACCAGAAAACAAAAATTAATGTGTCACATTGAAAATAATCTATCAAATGTCGAAAGATCTCGAATATTCTTTACATTATCGTATTGGTAGTGTGATAAAAGTTGTTCGAATAATCGTGCAATATTTCGATCTCTAAATTTTGACGGAAATACATGCTTTGGGAAGAGAGAAAAAGAAATACGATATAAAGTAAGTGTTTTTTACAACAACTCCGTCATTGACACACGTTTCTAAAAACTCTGTACGATTTTTAAAAAGAGAACATTAAATTTCAAAAATGCGCATGCATTTTAAAAATCCTCTCAAAACCTCCGAATTTTGTCTTTCTACCTGTTGTTCGAATAGAGCAAATTTTACTAACACTTTTTTATTAAACTACTTAACGTAATTTTTGGAGATATTGTTATGAGAAAGTCTGTGCTATAGCACCATCAATTTTCACCTCTGGAAATTGCGTCCTAAGCACCTGACCGCATGTCATTGGGGTCCTAACATCTTTTGTAATGGTACGGTATCTTCCTCTCTTATTTTCAGAGTTCTTCATTTTTGTCATTGTAAACTACGTAAGAATACGTAGAATAAGTTGGTGAAGTGGAGTTCTATGAAAGATTGCACGGTAAAATGTTCATGAGATTTGTAACGTTTGTAGAGTTTGTATAGTTGTTAAGATCTGTAATGTTAAGTTAGTGTATTCTGCCACCAAGTTCTCACACTTAATTGCAGAATTATTAATAAATCTAATCTAATCTGATACATATCAGCATATAATGAAATGCTTTCACATTTGACTTGTCTACAGGGGCGCATCCAGGGACAAATTTGGGAGGGATTTGTATGTCTTGAATATAATATAAATTATCTTAAAATGTTTGTGATGTGATAATTTTTATAATTAAACTAAAAATATTACGTTTAATATTTAATGAATACTTTATAGTTTTAGATAAAAATAGTGATAATTTGTTATTAAAATCGTTGAATTGAGAGCTGCAAACTGACGAAGGATAAGGTAATTATATTTTTTATTCTATGATACAGATGTCAACAGAATTGAAAAAAAAGCGCAAAGTTTTGATTTACAAATTAAACATTCGCTTACATGTGTCCAGGACTGAAAAAAGTCGACAGGATTTCACAAAATATGTTTGGAGCTCCTTTTACTTTTTTCTTTCTATTAGATTTCTTTCCATTTCTTCTTATCCTTCTTAGATATTTTCTTTCTCTTCTTAAGTACTTATTAACCGCGCCGTCTCCAGGCGCGTGTAAGCGATAATGTCCTTTTCTTTTGTTTCGGGCACACTACGACTGCGCGAAATGTCACAGCGGGCTACGAGCACTCGCTTGGCACCTACAGATATTTTGGGGAGTATGTGGCCGTGAATTGACGGAAATATGTTATTTGTTTAAAATTGTTTTTCCTGGTTTCAGTCGAAGTTTTAATTAGTTGCTTGAAGTCTCAGATTATCACACCATTTGGCATGTGGCGCTGGTTTGGAGCTTAATTTGCATCTGGTTGCAAGACCGGTTTGGCGAGAAACTCGGCCATTCTGTTTACAGGGAATAGCAAAAAAGGAATGCTACCTGAAACGCGGGTCAAATGAGGGCATTGTGTTTCTACTTTCATTTTTTATATTTTTCACTTAAATTGTGTTGCATGTGATGCTACATTGGTTGCAAAAGTTAATTTGGTAAGTATATTATCCATTCAGTCGTTCACATATATTTTTTTTGTTGTTTGTAAATTTGTACTGTTTTTCTAAAACTGATTTCTTATAATTAGTATCACACTACACCGGAATAGGTAGCTCAGGGAAGTGCCTCTGACTGGGAGGTCCTAGGTTCGAGTCATGAGGGTAGCAGGATTTTCGACACTAAGCTAGGTGTAATTCAGTCAAAGTCTGGAGGAGAATACTAGCGGCCGGCAGCTCAGATCGGTAGTGTCCCATGGTTTCTCCGATCAACACTAGGAGAATGCCGGACTGCTCTGATCGGCAGTTTTTCGTGGTTTCTCCAATTAATACCAGGCGAATGCCGGAGCAGTACCCTAACAAACGGGCCACGGACCGCGCGCGATCTTTCCTTCCTCTTCCTTGCCCTATCCTCACCCCTTACACTAGCATGCTCCACACTCCACGCATGGCGGGAGACCGGTGGGGAGCTTAGAGCTCTTCCCGGCTGTGATGGTTAAGATCAACACCAGGCGAATGCCGGAGCAGCACCCTCACAAACGGGCCACGGACCGCGCGCTATCTTTCCTTCCTCTTCCTTGCCCTATCCTCACCCCTTACACTAGCATGCTCCACACTCCACGCATGGCGGGAGACCGGTGGGGATCTTAGAGCTCTTCCCGGCTGTGATGGTTAAGATCAACACCAGGCGAATGCCGGAGCAGCACCCTCACAAACGGGCCACGGACCGCGCGCGATCTTTCCTTCCTCTTCCTTGCCCTATCCTCACCCCTTACACTAGCATGCTCCACACTCCACGCATGGCGGGAGACCGGTGGGGAGCTTAGAGCTCTTCCCGGCTGTGATGGTTAAGATCAACACCAGGCGAATGCCGGAGCAGCACCCTCACAAACGGGCCACGGACCGCGCGCGATCTTTCCTTCCTCTTCCTTGCCCTACCCTCTCCCCTTACAATAGCATGCACCACACTCCACACATGGCGGGAGACCGGTGGGGAGCTTAGAGCTCTTCCCGGCTGTGATGGTTAAGATCAACACCAGGCGAATGCCGGAGCAGCACCCTCACAAACGGGCCACGGACCGCGCGCGATCTTTCCTTCCTCTTCCTTGCCCTATCCTCACCCCTTACACTAGCATGCTCCACACTCCACGCATGGCGGGAGACCGGTGGGGAGCTTAGAGCTCTTCCCGGCTGTGATGGTTAAGATCAACACCAGGCGAATGCCGGAGCAGTACCCTAACAAACGGGCCACGGACCGCGCGTGATCTTTCCTTCCTCTTCCTTGCCCTACCCTCTCCCCTTACACTAACATGCACCACACTCCACACATGGCGGGTGGGAGCTTAGAGCTCTTCCCGGCTCTGATGGTTAAGATAAACACCAGGCGAATGCCGGAGCAGTACCCTAACAAACGGGCCACGGACCGCGCGTGATCTTTCCTTCCTCTTCCTTGCCCTACCCTCTCCCCTTACACTAACATGCACCACACTCCACACATGGCGGGTGGGAGCTTAGAGCTCTTCCCGGCTCTGATGGTTAAGATCAACACCAGGCGAATGCCGGAGAAGTACCCTACCAAACGGGCCACGGACTGCACACCATCTTTCTTTCCTTTCTCTTGCCCTATCCTCATATTTTACATACACAGCCTTCACTTAAATGCACTATACTACCACACAAGTCAGGAGACCAGTCGCAAGCGTAGAGCTTGTCCCGGCCGGAGTGGTGACGCGCTGGTGGGAGATACCTGGTTGGGGAAAACACCTCTAGCCGACGTCAGGTCGGCGGTGGTTTCCCAATCCAATGGGGGAAAACCACCGCCGCCACCTCCCGAGGGAAAACATGCACCACACTTACGGGACTAATGACCTTAGCAGTTGACGCGCCCGAAATCAATAATCAGTCTGACACAGTCTGACGCGTCCGAAATCAATAATTGCACTGACGATCAATTATCGGCTCTCGTGCTAATTACGTACGAGTAGACAATTTCGTCACACTTGATACCTTGCTCTGGTCATGAAAAATGGAATTTTGCTGTTTGCATATGCCTAGTTTTCACTGCAAACTTCACGCACAATATGTGCGTTTTATGCTGTTCCACACTCTGCCGAACAGCGACAGTGTCAAAGAGTCTTTTGAAGTTCCTGTCTATAAGAGAACTGCATTAATTGCACTGGGCAAAGTGTTCAGTAAATAATTCAACAGGGCTCTCAATGCTGCCTGTGCTATGCAATCCGTCACGGACTTTAACTCCAGTATTCGGTTCAGTGGGACAACGTGATTTTGTCCTCTCTTTCAGAATACATAGTATAATAAGTTCTTTCCATGAAATGTGTATATTGAAATGAGTTGTAATTGTTTGTTTTAGCCACATTTCGTCTAAATCCTGCACTGATTAGAATCACCTTAACTGAGGTCTGTAGGGCTCTAGGCTGAGCATAAGTAATATACATGCAATATACAGTCTACTTTCTCTTTTTAAATGCACTGTCCAGATAGATGTACTGCAATGAAGGCCGTTCTGAAGTGAAGGTGCGTGCCGAGGTGAAAGAAGGGTTTTGAGATGAAAAGGGTTATACTGAGGTGAAAGATGGGTGCTGGGGTGAAAGGGATGAGGTGAGGATATAAGAGCATGTTCAGATGAAAGGGGTGTGGTGTGGTGAAGGGACGTGCTGAGGTGAAAGTGGCCTACTGAGATGTAAGAGGTGTGCTGAGGTGAAAAGATCAAGCTGAGATGAAAGAGACTGGTGAGATGGAAGGAGTGTGCTTAGGTGAGGGGCAAATGTATTAGTGTAGTTACAATTCAAATATTCAGCGCAAAAGTTAACAACATAAGGAGCCGAAAAAACAAGAGAAATAGACAGAAAGTGAACATTTATTATGGATATAATCGTCTTTGTTACAATTATACAAATGTTGATCTTGGCTTCTGCACAACAGCAAAGATCGACAACGTTCTCACGATCCCTCGTGACTTCAGTAGGTGTTCACTATGGTGCAAAATGCGGCAACATAGGCCACGTCGCATTTCTGCGATTTTTGTAGAGCTGCAACACAAGCAAAGTATTTTAACTCTATGGTTATCAACGTATTTCTGTTTCGCGCATAACTAGTGAGATTTTTTCATCTAATAAATAGTTGACGGAGAACAGACGTTTATCCTCCACAATTCCTTGTATGTTTACAACGAATTTCGAAGACCATTACTCATCAGTGTGTCATATAAGAAAATTAAAGAAAATCATTAATAAGTATTGCAGAACATAAAAGAATAAAATATGAAAAACAATACTAATACAACACAATTACTACCCAAGAAACGATACACTTTAATACTAAACAAGTGTGTCACAAAAATAATATTTGTAACGAAAATACGAACAAGTTGAGCTGTGATACTATGTAATACAAAACAAATATATTAGTAGCTGACGACTTAATATTGCTCTTGATAACGGCATATTTGTATATATTGTCGATAAATATAAACTTAAGATTTTTGCCAACAAGTTACAGAATGTTAGTTGCAGTTACAGAATGTTGCAAGTTACAGAATGTTACTTAGTACAGAATTAATTAAAAATCAAAATATCGCCTTTTTTTCGAGTGCATAAGAAATCAATAAGGGTTGGAATTGCAGACAAATTTGTCCGCAATAATTCAACCACTGAAAAAAGTTGCCCCATCTATTAATTTCTTATGTAAGCCAATGCGAAAAGTCCATGATTGAGTTGATATATTGTCGAAAATCAGTAGAAATACAACCGACTCGGGTCGTCCGGTCTGTGGGTCACCCGGCGCTTGGCTTCAGAATGGTGCTGACCTACCTTTCTTGTGCATGGTCGCTCCGCCCTGGCAGAAGTGGCCCCCCGCTAGAGCTAACCGGGTCATGACCCTGGTGATCCATTACCTGTAGCGCGGTGGAGATTAACCCTTCCCGTACCAAGCGGGGTTCACGTGTACCCCAATCTCGATTTTTTTTTACTTGTGTACGTCTTATTTTGTGATATTGAAATATCGTTGCATATATAAGACCAAAATATTAAAAAGTATGAAAAAATAAATTGATGCGGACCCGGAGTAAGCGCGTGAGCATTGCGGAGATAATAACGAGCACTGCGTTCACTTCTATTCCGCATTTTGTTCTACCTCCGACAAACGTATTTCAGTCAGTGAGACTAGTAATAATTCAAAACGCCCGTCTAATGTTACTCCAAGTTATATGGATTTTAAGTGTCTGTAGGAAATTGATTTGAACCGTTAAGGAAGAATTAGACAATAACACGGACCTCTCCAAAGAGTCGAAAGAAACTAAAAATCCACCAATACATACGAATCAAGAGACGTAGATTATTATGATTTTCCAAAGTTTCTCATAGGGAAAGACCATTGGATTACTCCATGGCAGCTCGAATTACACCAACATCACACTTACCCTACTAATATCAAACTTCGATAAAAATGCGTTGAAATATCATACTTATACTTGTCAAAAAAAACTGTTGTCAGAAATTACTAAAAACATCCCACCAACTATTTCGGAAACACCAATATAAGAAAGAAGAAGGAGCTGAATAAAAGTTTGACATATTCCGGTAGCAATTTTGAGTAATATTTCTCCCTTCCGTAATTCACTTGACTTTAATTATCCATTCGATTCATGTAAAGTCTTTATTCGTGAAATGGTAACACTAAATACCACTGGAAGTATTGTGATGTTACTTATGAATATATTCTTGCATAGCATTGGTTACTTACGACTCGAACAAACATGAGTGAAATAGTCTTTACAACCACGTAATTTCGGTACCATCCTGAAAACAGCAGTTTGAAGAAATTCTTTCGTTTTGGTTTGATAAGTACGCTGTTAATGGATTTTCTGCAATTCCCGTCTTCTAGACCAACGTGACGATATCTTTTATATATTTTCATATATTCCTGTTTAGGTACTTTTAGCTAGTAAGGACAGGAATGGATACGCGAGTATAGCGAATGAAATGAGTAAACTAATACTAAGTGGGGTATTCGGTTTTCGTTTTACTTTGCGGTAATTTCGTTCGATTGGTTAAAAATTGGTTTGTTAAAAAAAATCGCGAAAATGGTATGAATATAAACTTTGAAAAACTTTTCCACACATAAAAACTCCAAAATTAGTCTTCCATTGTTATTATCCTTGTATTACAGTATTGACCAGAACTTGTTAAGTAGGGCCCTTGTATATGAAGGCTTAATTTATGGAAATGATGCCTACTTGCATCTCCCCAATTCAAGATGATAATTTTCTTCACGTCTAAATGAATCTTGTTTAGGGTCCCGCCCTAGAATCCAAGACGATTTCTTGCAGTTACTGGCAGTGATGTGTAAACGCACGGGTCCGATGGGCCTGAATCTAATGTCCGCAATGTTCAAGAGACCCTGAGTGCTTTAAAAATTACTACATACTAAATTTTTTTAAAAATAAAATAAAAACGAATAAAAAGATATGTAAAATTAATCTTTACGCAACAAATTGGCGTTCCGGAGTAGTGTCACCATCATTCAATAATATACTTAAAATATGGAATATTGCTAGTTGATGTGTTTCAGTTTTATATTGTACAATTCAAAAAAATTTAACATAATTAGTAGCCTTTTATAATGTACTTATAAATCTTTTATTATTACTTATACAAAAATATAAGTTTAAATTTTTTGTTTGAATAATGTTAAATTGAAACACTTTCAAATCATTTTTTTAAAATACAAAATACAATGTGAATTGATAGGATTTTCTTTATATTTCGGCATCGAAATTGGACGGGGGGGGGGATATTGGTGAAAGTAAGAACCGGGGGCCCTCAAATTAACTGAGGCCAAGGGCCGCCAATGCTGTTAAAACGGTCCAGGTGACAGGACGCGAGTGTCGACCGCAGTTATCAGTACGAATCAGATGAGATTTCTCAACGACAGCAGCACCGCTGGATCTGCAGTGTCCATGACTGGGAGGCTGTAGGATTAGTGATTCTTGATACTGGGTAAATACCTAGGTCACATTCAGTCGCTGTCTGCAGAAGTATTTTAACGGTTAGTTGCTCTGGTCGGTAGTTTTCCGTTGTTTCTCCCAGTACCAGATCTCTCTCAATACCTGGCGAATGCCGGAGCAGTGCCTTAAGAAACGAGCAACGAACGGCGTGATATATTTCCTTCCTCTTCTTTGCCCCGTCCTTATCCCTTACTTACACACAATTACACTAACATGCACTACACTACCAGACATGCCGGGAGACCGGGCGGGAACTTAGAGCTTGTCTCGGCCGGGCCGGAGCCCCGCTGGTGGGAGACACCTTGTGGGGGAAAACCCCGCTAACCAACGGTGCGTCGGCGCCGGATCTCGCTTTAAAAACTACTTCATACTAAATTTTTAAAAAAATTAAATAAAAACGAATAAAAATATATGTAAACTTAAACTTTACGCAACAAATTGGCGTACCGGAGTAGTGTCACCATCATTCAATAATATACTTAAAATATGGAATATTGCTAGTTGATGCGCTTCAGTTTTATATTGTACAATTCAAAAAAATATAACATAATTTGTAGCATTTTCCAATGTACTTATAAATCTTTTATTCTTACTTACTTATACAAAAATATAAGTTTAAATTTTTTGTTTGAATAATGTTAAATTGAAACACTAAGAAACACTTTCAAAATATTTTTTTAAAATACAAAATACAATGTGAATTGATAGGATTTTCTTTAGATTTCGGCATCGGGATTTTGGTGAAAGTTGGTTACAGGACGCTTGTGTCGGTTATCAGTGCGAACAAGCTGAGATTGCTCAACGGCAGCAAAACCGTTGGATTCCGTCTCTGACTGGGAGGCTCTAGGATTAGTGCCTCATCAGTGACGGATTTTTGGTACTAGCTAGATACCTAGGTCAAATTCAGCCGCTGTCTGGAGAAGTATTTTAACGGTCGGTTGCTCCGATCGGTAGTTTTCCGTTGTTTCTCTCAGTACCAGATCTCTCTCAATACCCGGCGAAAGCCGGTGCAGTACGTTAAAAACCGCAGACAAAGAAACCGCGTGAAATGTTTCCTTTCTCTTCCTTGCCCCATCTTTACCCCTTACTTACACACAATTACACTAGCATGCACTACCATTACACTAGCACACCCAATTACACTAGCATTACACTACCACACATGCCGGGAGGACGGTCGTAAAATTAGAGCTTGTCCCGGCTGGGGCGGTGCCCCCTGGAGGGAGGTACCTTGTTGGGGAAAACCCCGCTAGCCGACGGTAGGTCGGCGCCGGATCTCGCTAATCAGCAGGGAAAGATCACCGCCATCTCCCGAGGGGAGGAAACATGCACAACACTTACGGGACGTTAGAACAGTACGCGCCCGGAATCACTAACATTTAATCAGTGAATCATTCCTCTCACCTTCCGCCCTGCACGTCCTGACCACCTCGTCCGCCTTGGAGAGACGGCGCGAGTCGTCGGCGAAGAGGGTGCGGTAGGGCTTCAGGATCTCCTCTTCGGACGCCATGGTGCCGTCACGCATCACCCCGATGGCCTCCAACACGCACGCCATCAGGCACTGCAACACGCGGCACGCCGTCACAGGGGCTGACCCAGCGCCATCATTTTTCGGGGAGGGGCATCGTAGATCTTTGTTAAATAATGAATATGTATATATATATATATATATATATATATATATATATATATATATATAGTGACGCTCACACGAGGCAGGCACCACAAATTTGAAATGCCCGCGCGATTGCCGCTCAGAATTGGACAACGCGACCTAGGCAAGTGAGTTCTGAACTCACGCCGGCCACCGACTCCAAAGAAGAAAACACTTCCAGTCGGTTGGGGTGGCGAGTGCGTGCTTGGAGACGAGGGTATTCGGCGAGTGAGACTGGAAGCGAACGGACGGTGGAGTGTGAGGCTGGGAGACTGAGCTGAGCCTTGATGCTGATGCCCTGAGCTGATCTTATTTCAGGGCCGTGGTAACGAGAATGCGGATACAACCATGTGCTAAATTTGGAAGAAAAATCGTCTAAGACATGGTGTAACCGGAATCCATGTTTTGGGGTCCTTGATACCCAAAAATCGAATGACGGCAAAACGTCTGTCCGTCTGTGAATCAATCTATCTGGCTGATGATGTGGTCCCTTGAATTTGAAACGATATTTTTTTTAGGGAGTACTTTACATATAGACCACGGGACGTTTTTTTATATCTTCAAAAAGTCACTCCATGTTTCTGATTTTTTTGGGGGCAGTTAACGTTAAACGTTTGGTACAGGTCTCATGTTCTTTAAAAACCTTGATTTTTCCAAAATTGCAAAAGTTCAAAATTTTTTTCGGTGTCTTCCTACAACTAAAATATTAATGATACAAATTTTTTCCTTAATTAAATATGTTTTTTAAAGATAGATTTGGAATAAGGTACTGTACCATTTTTCGAATTTTTGAGTACTTTTCGCGTAATTATGCGTGAAAGTACGAGCGAGAATATAGCACAAGTCAAATTTATTCCACCTATATCTGTGGTTGTCACCGCTATTTCAGGGTAAAAGTCCGTAAAAAAAAGGTTGCCAATAGTCCTTATACTCTAAACTCACCTTTCCTTCTGGAGTGAAATCCTTTTTCAGATGAACAACCGTTTCTACATCCTCTGGAAATTACAGAAAAAAACTGCATCATTATTGTACATAATATTTGGACATTAATAAACTCAGAATGTTATCTTCATATTTCGGAAGTCAAGTGATATTAAGTTTGTTATAATGGAGAGTTGCCGTTTTTGACATACTTTAAAACATTTTTAACTCATACATTATTTAAAAACACTGAAAAATAATCTTTCGCTGAATTATTTGATTATTAAAAAGCGACCTCCATTTACGTTTGATACCTGGAAATGAGATTTGAAGATATTGTGCGAAATCCTCGGGGACGTCTTGTTGATACTAATTATAATTAAGAAATTATTGCACAAAAAGATGCAGTAAAAGTGGATCCGCGATGGGAGTAGAAATATTAGAGTGTGAAAGGTCGCCTAATTCTATATAATGGCAATGGTCACATTCCATTTGACTGCATCAGACAACCGTCCCTTGTATACAGTGTAGTAAAAGAGTACGCATGAATAAGTGTGCAATACGTAATGAAAAGATAATCTTAAAACTGCCTGTTTATAACAATGTTTCATCCTCATACAATATTTGAGTAAAATTCAATGTGTGCGTATGTTCGGATGTGCTGTTCCGTCACTTACGGCTAAACCACTTCCCGGGCACCAAACAAGTCGTATTGTTTTCGGATCGGGGCAGAAGATTCAAAGAAATTTCCCAAACATGATTTTTCGTGTTTTGGCGCTTTTTAGTGATAATGCCAGGTATTTAACCAACGCTTCCTAAGTTGACCAATGTAGGTGGCGTTGATTAAACTTTAGTACCCAAAGGTAATTTTCTTGCACGATGTTAGCAAGCCTGATGTCGACATCTTTAAGTGAACAATATTTGATTACCAAGTGAATGGAGCTGTATATTCCAATTTTTATTGGAATTATTGCCCTTTTTTAAAATAAATGCATAACCTACCAACAGTATTCTCTCGAAATTTATTAAACTCTAAGGATTTCAAGTAAAAACGGAGAAAACAAAACTGTGAGTAATGCTAGAGAATGAATGAACGTTTGTATCTTCTACTTATCACTTTTACGTTCTTACATAAGTGTCCAAATACTGATTTTCAAATGAATGTGACCCACAACTTATTCTTATTAAACTTAACAAACATCTTATTCAGATAAACATACAAAACAGTCACCTTTTCATGTTAGATTCTCATGCAACGCTAAATTCTCATACAAAACGATTAATAGAGCAATTCCAGAAGTAGAAGTGAAAATAAAATAGACCGAGTTTGTAAATTTTTACTCCCTTAAAAAATTAGTGCTGAGAAATATAGAAGTATTAAGGAAATCCGAAAAAAAATGCAATTGTAAAAGATAGTGCGACAGAATTTTTAGAACTAATTGGGAACGATATGCATATTTGCATTTAGCATTTGTACAAATGCAAATGTGATATCTACATTTTTGTGCCTATTAGAAAAAACCGTAAAACGTAGCTGTACTAAAATTTAACTAACAGGATCAAAACCTGCAAGTATTTTTAAGGCTTTTATAATTTTGAAATTGTAATAAGTTCAGTTGAAATCCCATGTGGAGGTAAAGCATAAGGCTATTGAGTGTTGGAAACATTTCAACGTGAATGAATCATCAGCTACTACGATTCATTGTTAAGCCCAATGCCAGATACTGAAATAGCTGGGCATATATGAATACAGCTGGGCATGAACGAAACGAAGTATGAAAGAAATTTTCCACCCATTAATCGGTTTACAGCGTCAGCGACACCACATTTTGCCAGTAATACAAATAACTTGTTGGTTCAGTTGGTTCACAGTTTTCATTTACACGCTAGAGTGCAGTACGATCGCATTGCGTGTTCTGACAAATTTGACTGATCCTCCAGGTCGACAAAAAGGTATAAAATGAACATGAAATATTCTGTTGACCTACGCCAAACTGGTTTCGTTAGTGTACGAAATTCCCTGTGGAAGTCCGCCGCGGCACGCCGATTCAATAATTAAAAATTACCGCTGCAAATCGCAGAAGAAATCGATTAAGTGGGCTATTGATAATTTCTGCCAAATAGATATCTAAACTTCCCAATGCAAGACGGCGATTTGTTTACAAACTTATCTCTTATGTAACATCCAAAATATTCTCCACCAAAAATAGCTGCCAGCGAGAATTATTAGTCTTTTCGATTACGTTAGAAGTTGCCTAAATGTAATGTGAATGTTTAGTACAGTCGAATGCAGATTAGCCGAAAGAAACTTATCTTCTTCCAACAGCGGATGCTTTTCATCGTCGGAAGAAGTTATTTAGGTTCATTACGACCATGTTCAATTACCAAGACTAGTTTTCTTGCGGTACTATCTAAAGAACTTGTCCCGCAAACAGTGTATGCACCCGTAGATAGAAATATATTGTTCGTCAATTCGGATTACCACTGCCCTCTACTCCGCGAATATCTTGTTCCGTATTCTAGAACCACCGTTTAATGTTCTTCCTACCCCAAGAATTCGCCAATCTAATCTCTTGAAGACGCTACTATTTGGGTATTTAAACCAGAATATCACATACAATATTTCGACCTACATTTATGCATTTCATTGATCCATTTCTTACGAACCCGAGTCTCTCTCTCCCTCTCTCTCTCTCTCTCTCTCTCTCTCTCTCTCTCTCCCTCTCTCTCGCACACACACACCTACACACACACACACAAATTGAATCCATAGCTACATACCTCAATTGTCTCTTTCTTACGAGTTGATACAATTTAAAAAAATTGTATTTTCATTTCGTAGCAGTGTTTGAACAAATCCGGCACATCGGATGCAAACGTCCGACATCAGCCGACCAGAATTTGGACGCAAAACGGGTTCACTGTGTACGCCAGTCTTACGAATGAGAACAGAGAATTCGTTCAAAATGCAAACGTAAAGATAAGCATGACGCATAAACGTAAACATTAACATAAGTGACAGACTGAAGGATTCACAATGTCTAACATAAACGTAAGCAACATTAGAGTTTCTATGGGTACGAGACATTCTAGTTTACTATTGTTGAATGTGAGAATCAATTTCGAGATATCGACAGTGTCCATTGCCCATGGGTTCGATTTAAACTAGTGTCCACGCAGCACGCAATCAGTAAAACCAAATCTCAGTCGTTTGCAATGAGTTCTATACAGTATACTTCTGTAGTACTGATTGGGTTTTTGTTCGCCCCACGCGATCTATCGATTTCGATTCTATTTCGATACTATATTTTGAGTAAATGTACTGTACTTGGTTCATTTCTTACGTCTTAATTAAGCATTGGCAAAGAAGCGTGAAGCTTTAAAGTTAACATCTTACGTGTAATGCCCATGCGAACGCATTGTGAGTGTGCCCGCTTATTGACGTAGTCGTAACTTCTATATTTAATCCATACTTATGCTTCTGTTTGCTTTTTGAATAGGCCTTAAAGACTCACCGTCTGTAGCTTTTGCAGACGCTTTACATCCTTCTGCTATGGGCCGGATGGTCTTCTGAAAGACTTCAGCGGTCTCCGCCTGCAAATATTAAAGCATTTTTTTTAACACGCCGTGCGCGAAATACGATTTCTGATGCTTGTTTTCCCTGTGCAAAACAGCTAGTTTTGTCACAGTGTGTAAAACAATTCGGAGCGTGTATGAAACACCTCTGACGATTCGCAATTGTCTTTCGTCTTAGCAACGTCTCTGTTTTATTATTTACAAACAAAAGTGTTACGACACGGCTGGAATCCATTTGCTTTTGTACAATAAAGGGGTTTCTAGTTATTTCGTATTTATTTTATATACCTTTACTTAACGCATTGCGCATTATGTTGCTTGACGCTACCGGTTGTTAAAACACGGGGTTGGGTAGCGTGGTCACTTTATTCAAATTCGATGGAGAAAAATTTAACTTCTAGGAATAATCTTCATCTTCAATTTTGTATTTGTAGGAAGACGCCGGAAAAAATTCAAACAACCAATTTTCAAAAATTCAGAGTTACGAGTGAAAAAGTACCTATGTTATCTTTATTAGTATATTCTTATTATTGTATTCTTTCAAAAAATTTAAAGAAAACTTTTGCAGCTAATTTTGATAAAATTTTGAAAATGACCCTGGGGCTTAATGTAAAGTATCCCTAACTTTTAAAGAAAGATTTTTCAAAATCGCAACGCATTGAGTTCAGACATCGACTGGGTACTATCCGTTTTGGAAAAAAAAACCTAAGAATGGTTTAGGCGCTAGTGGTGTTCACAGATAACGATCGGACAGCCGGACGGACGGACGGACAGAGTGACAGAGAGTCAGACAGACAGACAGACAGGCAGGCAGGCAGACTAACGGACTTTTAAAAAAACCTTTTTTAACTTTCTTTATACTATGTATATTACTCCTATATACGTACGTATACGAGAAAGTACAAACTAATAGGTTTCTGAAATCAAGAACACTTTTACGCCAAAAAAATATCATTTTATTTTTGCTAATAATCTAAGAAATTAATGGCCAATCTAATTGATTTATTTTTTTGTAGAATGTTTTGAAATAAGTATCACAAAAAATACTCCACTCCGTTAGGTAGTTTTTGCTCCGTTAGGTTAGTTAGTCCTTTCAAAAACGTCACGTGTACTTTTTTTTGAAAGTTGTAGTA
Organism: Gryllus longicercus; assembly: GCA_038098605.1. NCBI lineage: Eukaryota > Metazoa > Arthropoda > Insecta > Orthoptera > Gryllidae > Gryllus > Gryllus longicercus. The sequence goes on along the minus strand of JAZDUA010000039.1, from coordinate 1,487,898 downwards.
GTTTTCGCGCACTGTTGCCTTGCAATACGAGCAATACTAAATAATAACAAAAACAAGATTTTCTCAAAAACGCCTACAATTTTTTCTTTAAACTTCTAATGGTATTAGTAATAAGTGTACTATATAAGATGACTTCAACGCCATATTGCTCTATTTTTGTTGTTGTAATTTTTTGAAAACTTACAAAATTTAATTTTTTGACTTCTCACACGACTTTAATATTTACATTAGCGGCAATTCGTTCACATTATATTTATGAGTGTATATGTTTTAAATAATGTCATATAAAGTTTCTCGGGAACTCAAAAGTTGTCTGTCAAAATTTTATTTAGCTCAAAATTTCGCTATTTCAGAAACGATCAAACGCCATTTTTTTAGAAACACCATTTCCAAAAAGTTTTTTCTTCAAACTTTTCCAACGGATAGTGCTAATTGCGGTGATAAATATGCAATAAATTTCATTTTGGAGTAATATGTTATTGTTGTTTTTTCAAAAATTATATATATGTATTTTTTTACATATCTCACGCCGTTAATACATTTTCAGCTATTTGTAATCACTATGACATTTATGAGTTAATGTACTTGAAATGCCTTCTAATAAAGTTTTTCGAAAACTCAAAAGTATTCTTTGAAAAAGTGCTCCACATTATGCCTTTAGTAACCCCATAAATTCAATATTCTTCAAATCGTCTCCAAATTTTTAAATGGAAATTTCCTGTAGGTCGACATTTTACTGTTTTTTAATATCCTTAAAGTCATATATTTCGGTTGCCCTATTAGAAAATTTAAAAACTGAGAAATTTTTTTTTAAAAAAATGTAATTTGGGCGGCGATAGACGACAGTTAGAAAGAGGATAGGGAATATCGAAAAGAGATCCTATACCAAATAAATTAGAATACTAACTTGTGCGGGAAAGTCTCTGCCATTCTGTAGCACCACTAGTTATTTTATGCATAATTTACCATAACTCTGCATTTCTGTTAAGCACTTGGTTAACATCAAGTAAAACTAATAGATTTGTACACTCACCGAACTTGTGGCAACAAGGGTGAAGACCACCGCTACAACGAGAAAAGCCTGCATGGTACCTGACAAATAGACCTCTTGGGAGTCCGTCGTACGCTACACAAATGCTCCTCGCTCGTCGACCCACCTTATATGCTCCAATCGCAGACGGCCTTGAACACCAAACTGCACCGCGTATGCTCCGTACTCACTCACTTGTTTAACAATTACAAAAAGACGGTGCTAACGAAATTGTCCTTGCACGGAAGGAACGCGAAAAACACGTCATCTCCCCTAATGTTGATTTTAAGACTCACGTTATGCACTCTAAATTGTTTGTGCATTTACTTCTCGTTTCGCTAAAAGTAGATATGAATCATACGAAACCTGAAGTTGCCCAAGTTTAATCAAATTGAAGACCTCGTTTTCAAAGTTACGAGTGTCTTCAAAACATAGTTTTTTTTACGAAAATAAATTAAAGCCGTGTTTTTCAATATTAGATTTAACAGTTTCGGACACCGTTTAATGTAAGAGAAACGCCATATTTGAACACGGTATTTATTGGCGTTTACTGCCTTAAATATACATGGATATGTAAAATCATGAAATTCATCAAATTGGAAATAATCTCTCAAATTCCGAAGGATATCGGAGAATTTTTTTCATTCTCATATTCGTAGTGTTCAGAAAGATGTTAGAATAATCGCGCAATATCGATCATTAAATTTCGATAGAAATACATGTTTTGGGGAGATAGAAAGAAAAACGATATAAAATAAGTGTTTTTACAAGAAGTGCGTTTCTCAGTGAAAAAAACACTTGCCCCTAAACGTTTTGCACGATTTTTGTTTTCAAATAAGACCATTCATTTTCAAAAATTAGCATCCTTTTTCAAAATCCCCTAAAAACCTCCAAATGTTGTTTTTCTATCTCTAGCTCAAATAAAGAGTACTGACATTTTTGACTAAACTATTTCACGTATTTTTTAGTGACAGTTATGAGAAAGCCTGTGCTGTTGTAGCACCATCAATATTCACTTCTGGTATCATTGTGATAATAACATCTTTTGAAACTGTTTTATCTACTTCTTCCTCTCTTATTTTCAGAGTTCATTTGTGTCATTTGAATGAGATAAACTACATAAGAATACATAACTTAGCACATAATGGAGTGTTTTTACATTGAACGTATGATTATATTTTGAAGCAGTGGATGCATCGTAGTAAATTATACCAAAATCGACTGTCTGATGATACACTCCGTACACTAGGAAAAATACAACGTACTTGCTACTAGTGTGAAATTATTTTTAGAGAGTATATTGCCATCAACTAACGGAACAATATAATTTTTTTTTAAAACGAATAGTCAAAAGAAGACTTTGGGTATAAGAAAGGGAAAATTTTCTGTTTTCGGAATCATCGAATGTACAGATTTAAACTATTTGTGCTAAAACAGCTTGTTTTTCTCGCCCGTATTTTCACGTAGAATTACGCGCAAAGTACTCAAATTCTCGAAAACTTATACATGATTTTATTTCAAAATTTATCTTTAAGAAACATATTTCATTAAGGGAAAAATCCATATCTTCGTAGCTTCTCTGCTTCGTAGTTGAAGGAATACGGGGAAAGTTTCAATTTTAAAAGGGAGGGGACTGACAGAGAGGCAGAGAGAGACAGATACAGTGAGAGAGACAGATACAGTGAGAGAGACATATGCAGTGAGAGAGACATATACAGTGAGAGAGACATACAGTGAGAGAGACATATACAGTGAGAGAGACAGATACAGAGAGAGACAGACAAAGAGAGAGAGACAGACACAGAGAGAGAGAGAGAGACAGACACAGAGAGTAAGACAGATACGCAGAGAAAGACAGATACACAGAGAGAGACAGATACACAGAGAGAGACAGATACACAGAGAGAGACAGATACAGATACACAGAGAGAGACAGATACACAGAGAGAGAGAGAGAGATACACACAGAGAGAGAGAGAGACAGATACACAGAGAGAGACACACACACAGAGAGGCAGATGATGAGAGAGGGAGGAGGGGGATAGGGGGACGGGGAGAGAGGAAGACGGGGAGAGAGGGAGATGAAGGGCAGAACAACGCCTGCCAGGTTCCGCTAGTTACAATATAATACTGATACACAAATAATACATCGCACATCACAAATCACACCACTCCTGCCCTCAGTTATCAGTATTCACTACCCCTCTTTAAAATCCGTATTGTTTACCTCAAACTTTTAACGGAAGGTTGTCTTTGCCACTCGCTTCGCATCATTTTCGTCTGAAAATGCTCGCTCCTAGGAAATCCCCTCCTCCCCTCCTTGAGCATTCGTCTTTGTTGGGCGTCGTACTAGTGATGTATGCACCACCTCTATCCAAGGCCGCCTGCTGGCGTTGAGGCAACAATTACACGCCTCTCTTTTGGAACTATTCTGGTTTCGCGTTAAAATCTGTGAGCAGCATGAAACAGTTGCAGCTAAGATATGCAGCGTGAAACAATAGACCCGTATGTTGATAGAGACCGGAAGTATTGGTAATTTAAAGAAGCTAAGACTGGTAAATTTTAATTGATTGATTGATTGATTAGCGATTCCAGCCGCGTCAGCTGCTCAGGTCATTAGTTCCGTAATAGCAGTGCTTGTTTTTATCGCGAGAAATGGCGGCGATGTTTTCCCGCTGGATGCGATATCCGGCGCCGACTAACACGACATGTGAGATTTGTCCCAACCAGGTATTTCCCACCAGCGAAACACCTCCCAAAGCTCTAATCTCCCGACCGGTCTCCCGGCATTGCGGTAGCGTAGGGCTTGTTAGTGTAAGTGAGTGTAAGTAAAGGGTGGGAATAGGTGTGGGTGTGTGTGTAGAAGTGTTGGTGTAACGTTAGCGTATCGGACTGTTATACCCAAGTTAGCGGCTTCAAACCCGATCGAAGACGTGAATTTTTAAGGTCGCAAAAATCCTTCGTGCGTCTTCCTTCGGATGGGAAGTAATGCCGGCTGTCCCGTGTTAGTAGATTTACTTACATGTAAAAGATCCTCAAGCCTAAATGACGCCTCTGAGATAAATTCAAATCGCCTGTTTCTCGCCCAAGAAATACCTCCTTCCTCTGCTAGTTGGTGAAAGGAGCGAAGCGAAATTTGCGTGGTCAGAAGAAAGAGCAGGCCTCATGGCCTGAGTGTCGCCACGTAAAATGAGGCATTAATTCAATTCAATTCAATTACCGCCATCTAACACCACTTAGTATGTGTAGGTGGTGTTGGTAGGAGACAGGTCGTGGGCTTAGAGCTTGTCTCGGCTGAGGTGGTGATCCGCTAGTGTGAGATAGCTTTTTGGGGAAACACCCGCTATCGAACGGTAGACCGGCGCCGGATCTCGCCATGCAGCTGGGGCAAGAGACTGCCCCCCCGTCCCAAGCGAACTATGCACGACACTTACGGGACTAACGACCCTGGTAGTTGGCGTGCCCGGATTCACTAACAATCCGAATTTGGGATTATATTAATAGTTTCGCATTTGTGTTAATATCTCGAAATCAATTGATGCATAACATCATTTGCTTTATCAACCCACTTACATTTTTCTTTATAATGTACAGCACACTACCAATTTATTTACAGCACAGATAATGGCACGTAAGTGACTTAAAAGTAAATTACACAAACAACATGAAGAAATGTTAGAATTATAATGTATTTTGTGTATTATTAACATTTTTAATTTTACAAATAAAAATACTTTTTTAAAAGCATAATCTCATATTCTAATTGCACAAGACTTCGATTTTCATTCATGTGAATGATGGTAAGTACCAAAAGAGGAGCTCATTTGTAGTTTATTAGATGAACACATAATATAACCGGAGAAATATTAAATGTAAAAAATAAATAATTGTCAACATTTTTAATATTTGTTTTACTATCAATAGCAACTTGTTTATGTGAATCAGTCTCTGACTCACACGAGGCTCTGGACCCTTGATTATCGTCGGCTCCTAGAGGGTCGATTTCGACCCACTTGGGAATCGCTGCACTTCAACATCAATTGATCACTTAAAAAAAATTGGAGTCAATTCAAATAGAAGTACTCACATTTTTTTAACAATTTTTAGTTTGATGGTTGAGTCACGTACAATCATTTTTATATTCCCTTGAAACAGTATATCACATGTGGACTGCAATAGTGCCACAACTCGAAAAATACACATTTTGAGCTAATACACTCTCCTGAATTGCAGGTTAGTCTACCTGCCAGGGGCAACAGTGGCATTTTTTTAAAATTTTTTTTTTTTCTGTGTGTTCACTTCTTACAATTTTTCAGGGATTTCAATAAAAACATATTTCATAACGGTTTGGTAAGATGCCAGCGATTTACGTAATAGGTATGTCATTTTTACGTATTGTAGAACAATTATGATTTTCAATCTATTAATTTTCTTAAATGAAATAATGTGCTGAAAACAAAAGATTTGGAATATATGTGTGTTACTGTGTGAATTTCAGGGTAATTGAAAACATATGTCGGAAAACGTAATTTAATGTTGGAAGAATTAGAGAGGTAATTTAAACCTAGTTCGTAGTGTTGAGAAGCGGGAGCGAACATTAAAGTTTTAACAATGTAGCGATACCAATTTGACCATACAAAATTTCATAAGGCTGAGGGCAGTTGGGAAATGAACAGACAGCGTTGCACGTGCAACCTCGCTTATCGCGACACTCGTTTGCGCCCCCGGCACATTAAGAAAATCTTTACAAGGGTCAGTCGTCGAAAGATTCACTGCGAGACGCACGTGGCCGCCCCGGCCAGCTGCAGAAATTTCTAGAACGCTCTTGAAATCGACATCCCGGGAATCCCAGAGCAATAAATTCTTTCACGGACAACGCCTGTCTTGTGCAAGCATGTTCTAGAAGGAATAGGAAAATTCGGGACGCTCACAGTGACGCAAAGAGTTGAAACTTACGTGGCTTCCCCGTCGCAATTGGCTGAAATAACATAATGCGCCATTTCTTAGGCCAATAGCGACGCCACTATCATAGGAGCTTGAACATACGAGAAATTGGGTGGGGGCAAAAGTTAACCTAATACAATTTCAACTTACAAAAATCAGAAGACGCAGGGCAGTTGGGGGAGAAACTTCTCTGGGGGGGATATTCTTCGGTCAGAGGCAAGTGCGCCTCTGTCGGACTTAGAAAATATCAGAAGAGCTTGGGCATCAGACGAGGCCGGAAGGGAATTAGACGCAGGGCAGTCGGGAGAGAAACTTCTCCTGGGGAGTAATTGTTCATCGGGGAGAGACCAGTGTGTCTCTGCCAGACTTTGAAAACTTCAGTGCGAGCCTGAGCTTTGGGGCTGATAACAATTGGGAGAGAATTTCTCTGGGGGGGTATTATTCGTCGGTTAGAGGCAAGTGTTCCTCCAAAAGACTTATTAAAAGGGGCAAGACGCAGCGAGTAGACTGCAGCAGGGAGAGAAAATTCTCTGGGGGGTGTTATTCGTTGAAGAGATGCGAACGTATCTGAAGGATTTCAAGACTTTCCAAAATTGTATTTGAGAAGGACACATAGTTATTTACTCCGTGCCTGAGGTCGGGAGAAAATCCCGACGATCTTCAAGTTCTACCAGAATCTACCAGAATCTACCTGAATCTATTAGTTCTACCAGAATCTACCAGAATCTACCAGAATCTACCAGACAGCGCGGTCAGACTCCGTTGAGCGCCGCAGACGCCGTCGCTCCACTGGTGACGTCACGAGAGGGCCGCTCAGCTGTTGGAGAGGGGTGGCACCGCCACCGCTGCGTTCCTGCCAAGGCCGCAACCGCCCCCCTGGTCTCCGCCGGGTCCGTCCCGGCTGCATAAAAGAACCGTTCCCAAGGCAGTATAAACCCAGGGCATTCACCCCTGTCAGACCTATGTAACGCAGTGCCGCGCTATGGCGCACTGATTTGTAATTTTTTTTTATTATTACCATTGTAATGTTAAGGATAATTCTTTCTAGTTTTTTAAGCTTTACTGTGATGTCTAACATCTAATTTTCTTTTCTTTCTAATTAATCTCTTCATTTCTTTTTTCCTTTAAATTTTTCAATTTGCAAATGTAACTTCCCTGGGGCATTTTAAATTATTTTTTGCCCAGGAATAAAAGTGAATTTTACCAGTGATCAAAGTGTTTGTCTCGTACTGCCTTTGTGCCTTGTCAACAATTCCTTCCATCACCGACTGAGCTACAACCGGTGCCGCTTACCGGGCGTTCTCTCCCGAGACGACCGGGGGTGTTACAACAAATTCATTCGTTTGAAGATTGATAGGGTTTTAATTTTGTCTATTTGAAGTTCACGGTGTATTTGTTTGTTGGAAATAAACCATTCGGATTTTAATAAATTTCTTAGAAAAATGTTTTGTATTGTTTGTATTTTATTTGTGTGTGTTGTAGGAGCATGGCACCGCATGGGGCAAGCATATGTTAGGGATGGACCAATTATTGATTTAAGAATGATTGATGGAAAAATTATTGATTTCGTAAATAACAAGAAGACACAGTCAACGCGTAATTTTGAGTGATTATTTAATAAAGGTTATAACATTGAAATTTTGTGATAAGTCGGTTGGATATGTTTTGAATATGGTGTTTCCATGTCAATATTTTATTCATACATAAAACTAAATATTTAATTGGAAGGTTATTTTCCATCCAGAGTACATATGTGTTATTTATTATTATTGGAGGGGGATTTATTGGTCTGCAAAGTGTAAATATTTTTGCTTGAGTTTTAAAAGGGTTTACCACAATTCACCAATTTTGTGTCCATATCACATATTTTTGTGTTGCAATTTGTATAGTATTTCTAACAATTACAATATTTTTATCAGTGAGAATAAAACAGTGTCATCAGCATAAATGGCAAATGTAGAAAAAGCAAAAACGAAGTAGCATGTCTTACAGTACAATTTCCACCCACAAATGGCAGAAATGTCAACTGTTGCATTAACTGCCTTGTTATTTGCATTGGCTGTAATACAGACACTTCTCAGTTGGCAACTTGTCCTTGGCAGTAAAGGAGCGTGTTCTGTTCGTCGAAAGGGATGAGGTGAGGTGATAAGGGCATGTTCTGATGAAAGGGGTGTGGTGTGGTGAAGGGACGTTCTGAGGTGAAAGTGGCCTACTGAGATGTAAGAGGTGTGCTGAGGTGGAAAGGTCAAGCTGAGATGAGACTGGTGTGATGGAAGGAGTGTGCTTAGGTTAGGGCAAATGTATTAGTGTAGTTACAATTCAAATATTCAGCGCAAAAATTAACAACATAAGGAGCCGAAAAAACAAGAGAAATAGACAGAAAGTGAACATTTATTATGGATATAATCGTCTTTGTTACAATTATAGAAATGTTGATCTTGGCTTTTGCACATCAGCAAAGATCGACAACGTTCTCACGATCCCTCGGGACTTCAGTAGGTGTTCACTATGGTGCAAAATGCGGCAACGTAGGCCACGTCGCATTTCTGCGATTTTTGTAGAGCTGCAACACAAGCAAAGAATTTTAACTCTATGGTAACCGACGTATTTCTGTTTCGCGCATAACTAGTGAGATTTTTACATCTAATAAATAGTTGACGGAGAACAGACGTTTATCCTCCACAATTCCTTGTATGTTTACAACGAATTTCGAAGACCTTTACTCATCAGTGTGTCATATAAGAAAATTAAAGAAAATCATTAATAAGTATTGCAGAATATTAAAAGAATAAAATATGAAAAACAATACTAATATAACACAATTACTACCCAAGAAACGATACACTTTAATTCTAAACAAGTGTGTAACAAAAATAATATTTGTAACGAAAATATGAACAAGTTGAGTTGTTATACTATGTAATGCAACACAAATATATTAGTAGCTGACGACTTAATATTGCTCTTGATAACGGCATATTTGTATATATTGTCGATAAATATAAACTTAAGATTTTTGCCAACAAGTTACAGAATGTTAGTTGCAGTTACAGAATGTTGCTAGTTATAGAATGTTACTTAGTTGCAGAATTAATTAAAAATCAAAATATCGCCTTTTTTTTCGAGTGCATAAGAAATCAATAAGGGTTGGAATTGCAGACAAAATTGTCCGCAATAATTCATCCACTGAAAAAAGTTGCCCCATCTATTAATTTCATTTGTAAGCCAATGCGAAAAGTCCATGATTGAGTTGATATATTGTCGAAAATCAGTAGAAATACAACCGACTCGGGTCGTCCGGTCTGTGGGTCACCCGGCGCTTGGCTTCAGAATGGTGCTGACCTACCTTTCTTGTGAATGGTCGCTCCGCCATGACAGAAGTGGCCCCCCGCTAGAGCTAACCGGGTCATGACCCTGGTGATCCATTGCCTGTAGCGCGGTGGAGATTAACCTTTCGCGTACCAAGCGGGGTTCACGTGTACCCCAATCTCGATTTTTTTTACTTGTGTACGTCTTATTTGTGATATTGAAATATCGTTGCATATATAAGACGAAAATATTAAAAAGTAAGAAAAAATAAATTGATGCGGACCTGGAGTCAGCGCGTGAGCACTGCGTTCACTTCTATTCCGCATTTTGTTCTACCTCCGACAAACGTGCTTCAATCCGTGAGACTAGTAATAATTCAAAACGCCCATCTAATGTTACTCCAAGTTATATGGATTTTAAGTGTCTGTAGGAAATTGATTTGAACCGTTAAGGAAGAATTAGACAATAACACGGACCTCTCCAAAGAGTCGAAAGAAACTAAAAATCCACCAATACATACGAATCAAGAGACTTAGATTATTATGATTTTACAAAGTTTCTAATAGGGAAAGACCATTGGATTACTCCATGGCAGCTCGAATTACACCAACATCACACTTACCCTACTAATATCAAACTTCGATAAAAATGCGTTGAAATATCATACTTATACTTGTCAAAAAAACTGTTGTCAGAAATTACTAAAAACATCCCACCAACTATTTCGGAAACACCAATATAAGAAAGAAGAAGGAGCTGAATAAAAGTTTGACATATTCCGGTTGCAATTTTGAGTAATATTTCTCCCTTCCGTAATTCACTTGACTTTAATTATCCATTCGATTCATGTAAAGTCTTTATTCGTGAAATAGTCACACTAAATACCACTGGTAGTATTGTGATGTTACTTATGAATATATTCTTGCTGGTTATGAATATTCTATATTGGTTACTTACGACTGGAACAAACATGTGTGAAATATTCTTTGCAACCACGTGATTTCGGTACCGTCCTAAAAACAGCAGTTTCAAGAAATTCTTTGGTTTTGGTTTGATCAGTACGCTGTTAATGGATTTTCTGAAATTCCCGTTTTCTAGACCAACGTGACGATATCTTTTATATATTTTCATATATTCCTGTTTAGGTACTTTTAGCTAGTAAGGACAGGAATGGATACGCGAGTATAGCGAATGAAATGAGTAAACTAATACTAAGTGGGGTATTCGGTTTTCGTTTTATTTTGCGGTAATTTCGTTCGATTGGTTAAAAAGGGGTATGTTAAAAAATTCACGAAAATGGTATGAATATAAATTTTGAAAAACTTTTCCACACATAAAAACTCGAAAATTAGTCTTCTATTGTTATTATCCTTGTATTACAGTATTGACCAGAACTTGTTAAGTAGGGCCCTTGTATATGAAGGCTTAATTTATGGAACGATGCCTACTTGCATCTCCCCAATTCTAGATGATAATTTTCTTCATGTCTAAATGAACCTTGTTTAGGGCCCCACCCTAGAATTCAAGACGATTTTTTGCCGTTACGGGCAGTGCCGTGTAAACGCAGTGGTCCGATGGGCCTGAGTTCAATGTCCGCAATGTTCAAGGGACCCTGAGTGCTTTAAAAATTACTTCATACTAAATTTTTTAAAACATAAAATAAAAACGAATAAAAATATATGTAAAATTAAACTTTACGCAACAAATTGGCGTACCGGAGTAGTGTCACCATCATTCATTAATATACATACTTAAAATATGGAATATTGCTAGTTGCTGCGCTTCAGTTTTATATTGTACAATTCAAAAAAATTTAACATAATTTGTAGCGTTTTATAATGTACTTATAAATCTTTTATTCTTACTTACTTATACAAAAATATAAGTTTAAATTTTTTGTTTGAATAATGTTAAATTGAAACACTAAGAAATACTTTCAAAATATTTTTTTAAAATACAAAATACAATGTGAATTGATAGGATTTTCTTTATATTTCGGCATCGGGATATTGGTGAAAGTAAGAATAGGGGGCCCTCAAATTAACCTAGGCCAAGGTCCGCCAATGCTGTTAAGACGGCCCTGGTTACAGGACGCGTGTGTCGGTTATCAGTGCGAACAAGCTGAGATTGCTCAACGGCTGCAAAACCGTTGGATCCCGTCTCTGACTGGGAGGCTCTAGGATTAGTGCCTCATCAGTGACGGATTTTTGGTACTAGCTAGATACCTAGGTCAAATTCAGCCGGTGTCTGAAGAAGATTTTTAACGGTCGGTTGCTCCGATCGGTAGTTTTCCGTTGTTTCTCTCAGTACCAGATCTCTCTGAATACCAGGCGAAAGCCGGTGCAGTACGTTAAAAACCGCAGACAAAGACCCCGCGTGAAATGTTTCCTTTCTCTCCCTTGCCCCATCTTTACCCCTTACTTACACACAATTACACTAGCATGCACTACACTACCACCCATGCCGGGAGGGCGGTCGTAAAATTACAGCTTGTCCCGGCTGGGGCGGTGCCCCCTGGAGGGAAGTACCTTGTTGGGGAAAACCCCGCTACCCGACGGTAGGTCGGCGCCGGATCTCGCTAATCAGGAGGGAAAGATCACCGCCATCTCCCGAGGGGAGGAAACATGCACAACACTTACGGGACGTTAGAAGTGGACGCGCCCGGAATCACTAACATTTAATCAGTGAATCATTCCTCTCACCTTCCGCCCTGCAGTTCCTGACTATCTCGTCCGCCTTGGAGAGACGGCGCGGGTCGTCGGCGAAGAGGGTGCGGTAGGGCTTGAGGATCTCCTCTTCGGACGCCATGGTGCCGTCACGCATCACCCCGATGGCCTCCAACACGCACGCCATCAGGCACTGCAACACGCGGCACGCCATCATCATTTTTCGGGGGCGGGGACATCGTAGGTCTTTGTTAAATAATGTTATACCGCGACTTCCCTACAAATTTTTACATGTGAATCCTAGGATCGTACGATCTCACAAGTAGAGAACGTTCTCCACATGATACTATACAATATTATTGTTAAAATAATTAAGTAATTCCAATATAAATAAATATTTAAATAAATTTTGCCAAAAAAGGAAGGTAAACATTTTGGAAGGGGCCATAGCCCGTGCGTCCGCCAGTAAGCGCACACAGTCAACTAAACAAGACACTGCAACACGCCGTTTCGTGTGAAGAGAGGGGCGTCCAGTAGAGGGGGGGGGGGGACAGCTGGAGCAACTTGCTCCAGGCTTCGACTTAATTGGGTCCCTGGTTTTTGCTTTCTGGCATCAAAGTTATGTAATGCTGCGCAAACAAACGACGCATTTTCGGCAACGAAATCTTATTCCAGGGCCGTGGTAAAGAGAATGCGGATACAACCATGTGCTAAATTTGGAAGAAAAATCTTTTAACACATGATGTAACCTGAATCCATGTTTTGGGGGTTCTGGATACCCAAAAATCGAATGACAGCAAAACGTCTATCCGTCTGTGAATTAATCTATCTGACTGATGATGTGGTCCCTTGAATTTGAAACGATATTTTTTTTCTTTTTAGGGAGTACTTTGCATATAGCCCCCGGGACGTTTTTTTATATCTTCAAATATATCACTCCATGTTTCTGATTTTTTGGGGGGCAGTTAACGTTAAACGTTTCGTACAGGTCTCATGTTCGTTAAAATCCTTGATTTTTCGAAAATTGCAAAAGTTCAAATTTTTTTCGGTGTCTTCCTACAACTAAAATATTAATGCTACAAATTTTTTGCTTAATTAAATATGTTTTTAAAGATAGATTTGGAATAAGATACTGTACAATTTTTCGAATTTTTGAGTACTTTTCGCGTAATTTTGCGTGAAAGTACGATGGAGAAAGTAGCACTAGTTAAATTTATTCCACTTATATCTGTGGTTGTCACCGCTATTTCAGGGTAAAAGTCCGTAAAAAAAGGTTGCCAATAGTCCTTATACTCTAAACTCACCTTTCCTTCTGGAGTGAAATCCTTTTTCAGATGAACAACCGTTTCTACATCCTCTGGAAATTACAGAAAAGAACTGCATCATTATTGTACATAATATTTGGAAATTTATAAACTCAGAATGTTATCTTCATATTTCGGAAGTCAAGTGATATTAAGTTTGGTATACATGCAGAGTTGCCGTTTTTGACATATTTTAAAATATTTTTAACTCCTACATTATTTAAAAACACTGAAAAATAATCTTTCGCTGAATCATTTGATTATTAAAAACCGACCTCCATTTGCGTTTGATACCTCGAAATGAGATTTGAAGATATTGTGCGAAATCCTCGGGGATGTCTTGTTTATACTAATTATAATGAAGAAATTATTGCACAAAAAGATGCAGTAAAAGTGGATCCGCGATGGGAGTAGTAATATTGTGAGTGTGAAAGGTCGCCTAATTCTATTGAATGGCAATGGTCACATTCCATTTGACTGCATCAGACAACCGTCCCTTCTATACAGTGTAGTAAAAGAGTACGCATGAATAAGTGTGCAATACGTAATGAAAAGAAAATCTTAAAACTGCTTGTTTATAAGAATGTTTCATCCTCATACAATAATTGAGTAAAATTCAGTGTGTGCGTATGTTCGGATGTGCTGTTCGTCACGGCTAGACCACTACCCGGGTACCAATCAAGTCGTATGAGGCGGCATTCGACGCGTCTCAGTCTTCTGATGAGGAACTGATTATTTGTTTTTGGATCCGGCCAGAAAATTTAAAAAAATTTCCCAAACGTGGTTTTTCGTGTTTTTGTGCTGCAATTTTAGTGATAATGCCAGGTATTTAACCAACGCTTCCTAAGTAGATCTATGTAGGTGGCGTTGATTAAACTTCAGTACCCGAAGGCAATTTTCTTTCACGACGTCTGCAAGACTAATGTTGACATCTTTAAGTGAACAATATTTGATTACCAAGTGAATGGCGCTTTATTTATTGGAATAATTGCTCTTTTTTTAAAAAAAAAAATCAAAAGCTTACGAACAGTTTTGCCTCGGAATTTATTAAACTCTAAGAATTTCAAGTAAAAACGGAGAAAACAAAACTGTGAGTAATGCTAGAGAATGAATGAACGTTCGTATCTTCTACTTATCACTTTTACGTACTTACATAAGTGTCCAAATACTGATTTTTAAATGAATGTGACCCACAACTTATTCTTATTAAACTTAACAAACATCTTATTCAGATAAACATACAAAACAGTCACCTTTTCATGTTAGATTCTCATGCAACGCTAAATTCTCATACAAAACGATTAATAGAGCAATTCCAGAAGTAGAAGTGAAAATAAATTAGACCGAGTTTGTAAATTTTTACTCTCTTAAAAAATTAGGGCAGTGAAATATGGAAGTATTAAGGAAAAAATCAAATGCAATTGTAAAACATAGTGCGACAGAATTTTTGGAACTAATTGGGAACGATATGCATTTCTGCATTTAGCATTTGTGCAAATGCAAATGTGATATCTACATTTTTGTGCCTATTAGCAAAAACCATAAAAACGTAGCTGTACTAAAATGTAACTAACAGGATCAAAACCTGCAAGTATTTTTAAGGCTTTTATAATTTTGAAATTGTAATACGTACAGTTGAAATTCCGTATGGAGGTAAGGCATAAGGCTATTGAGTGTTGGAAACATTTCAATGTGAATGAATCATCAGCTAATAGGATTCATTGTTAAGCCCAATGCCAGATACTGAAACAGCTGGGCATATATGAACACAGTTGGGCATGAGAGAAATTAAGTATGAAAGAAATTTTCCACACATGAAACGGTTTACAGCATCAGCGACACCACATTTTACTAGTAATACAAGTACTTGTTTGTTCAGTACACATTTTTCAAAACGTTATACACGCTAGAGTGGAGTATGATCGCATTACGTGTTCTGGCAAATTTGACTGATCCTCCAGGTCGCCACAAAGGTATCAAATGAACATGAAATATTCTGTTGAACTGACCTACGCCAAACTGGTTTTGTTAGTGTACGAAAACCCCTGTGGAAGTCCACCGCGGCACGCCGATTGAAGAATTAAAAATTATTGCTGCAAATCGCAGAAGAAATCGATTAAGTGGGCTATTTATAATTTCTGACAAATAGAAATCTAAACTTCCCAATGCGAGACGGCGATTTTTTTTACAAACTTACCTCTGATGTAACATCCAAAATATTCTCCACCAAAAATAGCTGCCAGCGAGAATTATTAGTCTTTTCGATTACGTTAGAAGTTGCCTAAATGTAATGTGAATGTTTAGTACAGTCGAATGCAGATTAGCCGAAAGAAACTTATCTTCTTCCAACAGCGGATGCTTTTCACCGTCGGAAGAAGTTATTTGGGTTCATTACGACCATGTTCAATTACCAAGACTTGTTTTTTACGGTAGTATCTAAAGAACTTATGTCCCGCAAACAGTGTATGCACCCGTAGATAGAAATAATTGTTCGTCAATTCGGATTACCACTGCCCTTTTCTCCGCTTCCGCGGATATCTTGTTCCGTATTCTAGAGCCACCGTTTAATGTTCTTCCGACCCCAAGGATTCGCCAATCGAATCTCTTGAAGACGCTACTATTTGGGTATTTAAACCAGAATATCACATACGATATTTCGATCTACATTTATGCATTTCATTCATCCATTTCTTACGAACCCGAGTCTCTCTCTCCCTCTCTCTCTCTCACACACACACACACACACGCACCCAAATTGAATCCATAGCAACATACATCAATTGTCTCTTTCTTACGAGTTGATACAATTTAAACAAATTTGTATTTTCATTTCGTAGCAGTGTTTGAACAAATTCGGCACATCGGACACAAACATCCGACATCAGCCGACCAGAATTTGGACGCAAAACGGGTTCACTGTGTACGCCAGTCTTACGAATGAGAACAGAGAATTCATTCAAAATGCAAACGTAAAAATAAGCATAACGCATAGACGTAAACATCAACATAAATGACAGACTGAAGTATTCACAATGTCTAACATAAACGTAAGCAACATTAGAGTTTCTATTGGCTACTAGATATTCTAGTTTACTATAGTTGTGTGTGAGAATCGATTTCGAGATATTGACAGTGTCCATTGCCCGTGGGTTCGATTTAAACTAGTGTCCACGCAGCACGCAATCAGTAAAACCAAATCACAGTCGCTTGCAATGAGTTCTATACAGTATACTTGTGTAGTACTGATTGGATTTTTGTTCGTCCCACGCGATCTATCGATTTCGATTCTATTTCGATACTAGATTTTGAGTAAATGTACTGTACTTGGTTCATTTCTTACGTCTTACTTAAGCATTAGCACAGAAGCGTGAAGCTTTAAAGTTAACATCTTACGTGTAATGCCCATGCGAACGCATTGTGAGTGTCCCCGCTTATTGACGTAGTCGTAACTTCTATATTTAATCCATACTTATGTTTCTGTTTGCTTTTTGGATAGGCCTTAAAGACTCACCGTCTGTAGCTTTTGCAGATGCTTTACATCCTTCGGCTATGGGCCGGATGGTTTTCTGAAAGACTTCAGAGGTCTCCGCCTGCAAATATTAAAAAAAATTTTAAACACGACGTGCGCGAATCACGATTTCTGATGCTTGTTTTCCCTGTGCAAAACAGCTAGTTTTGTCACAGTGTGTAAAGCAATGCGGAGCGTGTATGAAACACCTCTGACGATTCGCAATTGTCTTTCGTCTTAGCAACGTCTCTGTTTTATTATTTACAAACAAAAGTGTTACGACACGGCTGGAATCCATTTGATTTGTACAATAAAGGTGTTTCTAGTTATTTCGTATTTAATTTATATTCCTTTACTTAACGCATTGCGCATTCTATTGCTTGACGCAAACGGTTGTCAGAACACGGGGTTGGGTAGCGTCGTCGTTTTATTCAAATTCGATGTGAGATTGAGACGTCACATACATTATTACCATTTGCCGTTTATTTTATTCTTCGTCATTCAGCACAACCCAAAAATTACCTAACGGAGTGGAGTGTTTTTGTTGGACTTATTTCAAAACATTCTACAAAAAACTAAATCAATTAGATTGGCCATTAATTTCTTAAATTATTAGCAAAAATAAAATGACATTTTTGGGCATAAAAGTGTTCTTGATTTCAGAAACGTATTAGTTTTTACTTTCTCGTATACGTACGTATATAGGAGTAATATACATAGCATAAAGAAAGTTAAAAATGTGTTTTTTTAAAACGTCCGTTCTTTTGTCTGTCTGTCTGATTCTCTGTCTCTCCGTCCGACCGATCGTTATCTGTGAACACCATTAGCACCTAAACCATTCTTATGATTTTTTCCCAAATGGATAGTCCATGGTCGATGTCTGAACTCAAAATGTTGCAATTTTGAAAACTCTTTCTATAAAAATTAAGGGTTCTTTACATTAAGCCCCAGGGTCATTTTCAAAATTTTATCAAAATTAGCTGCAAAACTTTTCTTTAAAATTTTTGAAAGAATACAATAATAAGAATATACTTATAAAGATGGCATAGGTCCGCTTTCACTGTTAACTCTGAATTGTTGAAAATCGCTTAAGTTTGAATTTTTTCCGGTGTCTTCCTACAAAAACAAAATTGAAGATGGAGATTTTTCCTACAAGAAAAAAATTTCCTTCATAGTTAGTTCTATCAAAAACGTCACGTGAACTGTTTTTTTTTTTTTTTGTAGTAGTTTTCGCGCAATGTTGTCTTGCAATACGAGCAATACTAATAACAAAAACAAGATTTTCTCAAAAACGCCTACAATTTCTTTCTTTAAACTTCTGGTAGTGATAGTTATAAGTGTACCCTATAAGATGACTTCAATGCCATATTGCTCTATTTTATGTTGTAATTTTTTTCAAAAATTACAAAATATGGTTTTTTTGACTTCTCGCGCGTCTTTAATATTTAAATTAGTGGCAATTCGTTCACATTATTATATTTATGAGTATATAGGCTTTAAATAATGCCATATAAAGTTTCTCTGGAACTCAAAAGTTGTCTGTCAAAATTTTGTTTAGCTCAAAATTTCGTAATTTCAGAAACGTTTTAACTCCATTTCCTCAGAAACACCATTTCAAAAAAGTTTTTTCCTCAAACTTTTCCAACGGATAGTGCTAATTGCAGTGATAAATATGCCATAAATTTCATTTTGGAGTAATATTTTATTGTTGTGTTTTGTAATTTTTTTGTAATTTTTAATGTAATTTTATTAAATATCTCACGCCGTTAATACATTTTCAGCTATTTGTAATCACTATGACATTTATGAGTTAATGTACTTTAAATACCTTCAAATAAAGTTTTTCGCAAACTCAAAAGTATTCTGTGAAAAAGTGCTTCACATTACGCCTTTACAATAACCCTTAAATTCCATTTTCTTAAAATCGTCTCCAAATTTTAGAATGTAAATTGCCTTACAGTTCGACATTTTACTGTTCTTTAATATTCTTAAAGTAATATTTCGGTTGTCCTATTAGGACATTTAAAAACTGAGAAATTATTTAAAAAAATGTAATTTGGGCGGCGATAGACGACAGCTGGAAAGAGGTAAAGGAATATCGAAAAGCGATCCTATACCAAATAAATTAGAATACTAACTAGTGCGGGAAAGTCTTTGCCATTCTGTAGCATCACTAGTTATTTTATGAATAATTTACCCTAACCCAGCATTTCTGTTAAGCACTTGGTTAAAAACAACTAAAAGTAATAGGTTTGAGCACTCACCGAACTTGTGGCAACAAGGGTGAAGACCACCGCTACAACGAGAAAAGCCTGCATGGTACCTGACAAATAGACCTCTTGGGAGCCCGTCGAACGCTACACAAATGCTCCTTGCTCGTCGACCCACCTTATATGCTCCAATCGCAGACGGCCTTGAACACCAAACTGCACCGCGTATGCTCCGTACTCACTCACTTGTTTAACAATCACAAAAAGACGGTGCTAACGAAATTGTCCTTGCGCGGAACGCAGCGGGAAAACACGTCATCTCCCCTAATGTTGATTTTAAGACTCACGTTATGCACTCTAAATTGTTTGTGCATTTACTTCTCGTTTCGCTAAAAGTAGATATGAATCATACTAAACGTGCAGTTGCCCAAGTTTAATCAAATCGAAGATGTCGTTTTCAAAGTTACGAGTGTCTTCAAAACATAGTTTTTTTTACGAAAATAAATAAAAGCCGTTTGTTTCAATATTAGATTTAACAGTTTCGGACACCGTTTAATGTATTTTTGAACACGGTATTTATTGACGTTTACTGCCTTAAAAATACATGGATATGTAAAATCATGAAATTCATCAAATTGAAAATAATCTCTCAAATTCCGAAGGATATCGGAGTATTTTTTTTCATTCTCATATTCGTAGTGTTCAGAAAGATGTTAGAATAATCGCGCAATATCGATCATTAAATTTCGATAGAAATACATGTTTTGCGGAGATAGAAAGAAAAACGATATAAAATAAGTGTTTTTACAAGAACTCCGTCCCTCAGTGAACAACACACTTGCCCTTAAACGTTTTGCACGATCTTTGTTTTCAAATAAGACCATTCACTTTCAAAAATTAGTATCCTTTTTCAAAATCCCCTAAAAAGCTCCAAATGTTGTCTTTCTATCTGTAGCTCAAATAAAGAGTACTAACATTTTTTACTAAACTATTTTACGTATTTTGTAGTGACAGTTATGAGAAAGCCTGTGCTGTTGTAGCACCATCAATATTCACTTCTGGTATCATTGTGATAATAACATCTTTTCAAATTGTTTTATCTACTTCTTCCTCTCTTATTTTCAGAGTTCATTAGTGTCATTTGAATGAGATAAACTACATAAGAATACATAACTTTGCACATAATGGAGTATTTTTACATTGAACTTATGTTTATATTTTGAAGCAGTGGATGCATCGTAGTAAATTTTACCAAAATCGAGTGTCTGATGATACACTCCGTACACTAGGAAAAATACAACGTACTTGCTACTAGTGTGAAATTATTTTCAGAGAGTATATTGCCATCAACTAACGGAACAATATAATTTTTTTTAAAACGGATAGTCAAAAGAAGACATTGGGTATAAGAAAGGGAAAATTTTCTGTTTTCGGAATCATCGAATGTACAGATTTAAACTATTTGTGCTAAAACAGCTTGTTTTTCTCGCCCGTATTTTCACGTAGAATTACGCGAAAAGTACTCAAATTTTCGAAAACGTATAACTGATTTTATTTCAAAATTTATCTTTAAGGAACATATTTCATTAAGGGAAAAATCCATATCTTCGTAGCTTCTCTGTTTCATAGTTGAAGGAATACTGGAAAAGTTTAAATTTTGAAAGGGAGGGGACTGACAGAGACAGAGAGGCAGAGAGAGAGAGAGAGAGAGACAGACACAGATACAAAGACAGATACAGAGACAGACACAGATACAGAGACAGAAACAGATACAGAGACAGAGATACAGAGACAGATACAGATACACATACAGTGAGAGAGACAGATACAGAGAGAGACAGATACAGAGAGACAGACACAGAGAGAGGTAGACAGAGAGAGACACAGAGAGAGACACAGAGGCACAGAGAGAGAGACAGAGACAAACAGAGCGAGAGACACACAGAGAGAGAGAGACACACACACACACAGACACACACAGAGAGAGCCATGTGCTAAAGAGCAAGGAGCCGGCCCGACTCTGAGAGGTTGCGGGAACAACACCGGAATGATCGCAACGCCTTGAAAAATGCCATCAAAGCGAGCAAACGTCTCTGTTGGCGTGAGCTGTGTCGAGAGGTTGATGAGGACCCATGGGGCAGGCCGTACAAAATCGTTATGACCATGCTGAATGGCGCGGTCAACATGTCCCCGACCTGTCCAAACCTACTGCAGAACATCGTGGCCACTCTCTTCCCGTCCCAGACGGAGACGAACCACGCAGTCCCGATACATCGACTCACGGACGTGCCCCCAGTCAGCCCAGATGAACTTCGGAATGCTTGCCGCCGGATCCGGGACACTATAGCTCCGGGTCCGGACGGAATACCAAATGTGGCTCTGAAGGCTGCCATCGAAGCTCGCCTAGACCTCTTCTTGGGCGTTCTAGACATGTCTGAGGGAAGGTTCCTTCCCGCGCTGCTGGAAACGACAGCGGCTAGTGCTCTTGCCTAAGGGCAAGAAACTACCATGCGACTCGTCATCTTACCGCCCGATTTGCCTGTTGGACACAGCAGGTAAAATCCTGGAGCGAATTGTTTGCTGCAGACTTGAGACCTTCGTCGAAAGCAACAGCGGCCTTTCCGATAATCAGTTCGGTTTCCGAAAGGCGCGCTCAACAGTGGAGGCAATTGGTAATGTGGTGAGCATTGCTAGAGAGGCCATATCAAGAGCACGCTGGAGAAGGGGCACTAAGACGTACTGCGCCGTCGTGACCTTGGATATTAAAAACGCCTTCAACTCAGTGAGGTGGAGCTGCATTCTAAATGCCCTTCATCTCCTGGATGTCCCAGTGTACATCAGGACAATCATCAGCGACTACTTCAAAGATCGAGTCCTGTTGTACTACACAGATGACGGTCCGAGGAGCTATGACGTGACGGGTGGTGTTCCACAGGGGTCGATTCTGGGTCCCTTACTTTGGAACATCATGTACGACGCGGTACTGAGATTGGAGTTACCACATGGCGCGGAGACCATTGGCTTCGCTGACGACGTGGCGCTCGTCGTAGTGGACAAGCACCTGGAGGACGTTACCCTCGTGGCCAACCGCTCCGTCGCGATAATTCGCCGGTGGCTGTCTTTGGTCGGGCTGGTCCTGGCCGATCACAAAACTGAGGCAGTGCTGATTACCAGCAGGAAGACACGGGAGACCATCAGCCTCAGAGTGGAGAGACATGAGATCCAGTCCGGGCCACACCTGCGGTACCTCGGCGTATGGATCGACGCGCGTCTCCATTTAGACGAACACCTTCGAATCGTCAGCCAGAAAGCGGATGGTGTGATCTCTGCCCTGTCGCGCATTATGCCGAACACCGGTGGCCCCAGGCAAAGCAGGCGGAAGCTCCTCGCTACCGTGGTTAGCTCGACCCTGCTGTATGCAGCGCCCATTTGGGCCAGCACCCTGGCAACAGCAGCATACGCCAGGAGGACCATATCCGTCTACCGTCGGAGTGCTCTGAAAGTGGTCTGTGCGTACCGCACGGTTTCATATGACGCCGTATGCGTAGTAGCAGGAATGACGCCTATAGAGATTCTGGCGGACGAGCGCCGACGGATCTACTATCAGGGAAGACATGGCTCGCGAATAGAAGCCCTCGCTGCGCTGGAAGAAGAGAATATGGAAGCGATGAGACAGTGGCAAAACCGTTGGGACGCAACGCTGAACGGCAGGTGGACCCACCGTCTTATCCCACGGATCAACGAGTGGGCGTCGAGGGTTCACGGAGAAGTGGACTTCTTCGTGACTCAGTTGCTGACGGGGCATGGATGCTTTAGAGCGTACCTGCACCGATTTAAGCTCCATGACGACCCGACGTGTCCAGCTTGCCCAGGACAGGAGGAGGATGTGGAGCACGTGATATACAACTGCCCGCGATTTATAGGAGAACGAGACTAGCTGCAGGAAATCCTGCAACAGCGCCTGACACCGGAGAACACCATCCCATTGATGATGACCACGGAAGACAGATGGGCCGCAATTGCGACGTACGCTGACCGGGTCATGCGACGCCTCAGAACTAAAGAGCGTGCGAGAAGTGGAAGCCAATAAATAGGCGTAAAGGAGGAGGGCTAGAATAGCCCCACCACCCCACCTAACGAAGTAATGCCTGACGGCGGTTCCGTAAGTGGGGCGAAGGAGGACGCAGGGTTTTAGTGGGTATTATCCACGGATGAGTCCCACACGAATCGGCCCGGATATGTGAGTCTGGGTCGATAGTGCGTAAATGCATTTCCCCCATCGTTAAAAAAAACACAGAGAGAGAAAGACACACAGAGAGAGACACACAGAGAGAGAGACACAGAGAGAGAGAAGGAGAGAGAGAACACACAGAGAGTCACAGAGAGAGAGACAAACACACAGAGAGAGACACAGACACACTCACACACACGAGACAGATGATGAGAGAGGGAGAAGGGGGACGTGGAGAGAGGAAGACGGGGAGAGAGGGAGACTTGGAGTGAAAGAGAGAGAGAGATGAAGGGCAGAACAACGACTGCTGGGTTCCGCAAGTTACAATATAATACTGATACACAAATAATACATCGCACATCACAAATCACACCACTCCTTCCCTCAGTCATCAATATTCGCTACCCCTCTTTAAAATCCGTATTGTTTACTTCTAACGTTTAACGGCAGGTTGTCTTTGCCAGTCGCTTGGCATCATCTTCGTCTGAAAATGCTCGCTCCTAAGAAATCCCCTCCTCCCCTCTTTGAGCATTCGTCTTTGTTTGGCGTCGTACTAGTGATGTATGCACCACCTGTATCCAAGGCCGCCTGCTAGCGTTGAGGCTACAATTACACGCCTCTCTTTTGGAACTATTCTGGTTTCGCGTTAAAATCTGTGAGCAGCATGAAACAGTTGCAGCTAAGATATGCAGCCTGAAACAATAGACAATGAATGTTGATAGAGACCAGAAGTATTGGTAATTTAAAGAGGCTAAGACTGGTAAATTTCAATTGATTGATTGATTAGCGATTCCAGCCGCGTCAGCTGCTCAGGTCATTATTTCCGTAATAGCAGTGCTTGTTCTTATCGCGGGATATGGCGGCGATCTTCCCCAGCTGGATGCGACGCCCGGCGCCGACTAACACGACATGTGAGATTTGCCCCAACCAGGTATCTCCCACCGGCGAAACACCTCCCAAAGCTCTAATCTCCCGACCGGTCTCCCGGCATGTGCGGTAGTGTAGGGCTTGTTAGTGTAAGTGATTGTAAGTAAGGGGTGAGAATGGGATAAGGAAGAGGTAGGAAAGATCGCGCGCTGTCCGTGGCCCGTTTGTTAGATTGATTGTTAGCGTCATCTACTCAGGTCATTAGACTCGTAAGTGTAGTGCATGTTTTTGCTCGGGGAGGCGGAGTTTTCTGTAACCGGGAATCGCCCGCCTGCGACGCACCGCCTCTACAGGGACAAGCACTAAGCTTCCATCCGGTCTCCCAGCATGTGCGTTAGTGTAGTTCTTGTTATTGTAAGTGCGTGTATGTAAGGGGGAGAATAGGTGTGTGTGTGTGTGTGTGTGTGTGTGTGTGTGTGTGTGTAGAAGTGAGGATAGGACAAGGAAGAGGTAGGGAAAAATCGATAGGAACAACACCACCTAGATTTGCGCGCGGCGATGGTGTAACGTTAGCGTATCAGACTCTTATACCCAAGTTAGCGGCTTCAAACCCGATCGAAACAGTGAATTTTTAAGGGCGCAAAAATCCTTCGTGCGTCTTCCTTCGGAGGGGAAGTAAAGCCGGCTGTTCCATGTTAGTAGATTTACTTGCATGTAAAAGATTCTCAAGCCTAAATGACGCTCTGAGATAAATTCAAATCGCCTGTTTCTCGCTCAAGAAATACCTCCTTCCTCCGCTAGTTGGTGAAAGGAGCGTAGCGAAATTTGCGCGGTCAGAAGAAAGAGCAGGCCTCATGGCCTGAGTCTCGCCACGTAAAATAAGGCAATAATTCAATTCAATTCAATTACCACCATCTAACACCACTTAGTATGTCCAGGTGGTGTTGGTAGGAGACAGGTCGTGAGCTTAGAGCTTGTCTCGGCTGCGGTGGTGATCCACTAGTGTGAGATAGCTTTTTGGGGAAACACCCGCTATCGAACGGTAGACCGGCGCCGGATCTCGCCATGCAGCTGGGGCAAGACAACTGCCACCCCCTCCCAAGCAAACCATGCACGACACTTACGGGACTAACTACCCTGGTAGTTGGCGTGCCCGGTTTCACCAACAATCAGAATTTGGGATTATATTAATAGTTTCGCATTTGTGTTAATATCTCGAAATCAATTGATGCATAACCACATTTGCTTTATCGACCCACTTACATTTTTCTTTATAATGTACAGCACACTACCAATTTATTTACAGCACAGATAATGGCACGTAAGTGACTTAAAAGTAAATTCCACAAACAACATGAAGAAATGTTAGCATTATAATTTATTTTGTGTATTATTAACTTTTTTATTATTACAAATAAAAATAGTTTTTAAAAGCATAATCTCATATTCTAATTGCGCAAGACTTCGATTTTCATTCATGTGAATGATGGTAAGTACCAAAAGAGGAGCTCATTTGTAGTTTATTAGATGAACACAGAATATAACCGGAGAAATATTAAATGTAAAAAATAAATAATTGTCAACATTTTTAATATTTGTTTTATTATCAATAGCAACTTGTTTATGTGAATCTGTCTCTGACGCACACGAGGCTCTAGACCCTTGATTATCGTCGGCTCCTAGAGGGTCGATTTCGACCCACTTGGGAATCGCTGCACTTCAACATCAATTGATCACTTAAAAAAAATTTGGAGTCAATTCAAATAGAAGTACTCACATTTTTTTAACAATTTTTAGTTTGATGGTTGAGTCACGTACAATCATTTTTATATCCTTTTGACCAATATATCACATGTGGACTGCAATAGTACCACAACTCGAAAAATACACATTTTGAGCTAATACACTCTCCAGAATTGCAGGTTAGTCTACCTTCCTGAGGCAACAGTGGCATAACCATTTTTTAAAATTTTTATTTCTATGTGTTCACTTCTTACAATTTTTCAGGGATTTCAATAAAAACATATTTCATAACGGTTTGGTAAGATGCCAGCGATTTACGTAATAGGTATGTCATTTTTACGTATTGTTGAACAATTATGATTTTCAATCTATTAATTTTCTTAAATGAAATAATGTGCTGAAAACAAAAGATTTGGAATATATGTGTGTTACTGTGTGAATTTCAGGGTAATTGAAAACATATGTCGGAAAACGTAATTTAATGCGGGAAGAATTAGAGAGGTAATTTAAACCTAGTTCGTAGTGTTGAGAAGCGGGAGCGAACATTAAAGTTTTAACAAATTTATTCGTTTGAAGATTGATAGGGTTTTAATTTTGTCTATTTGAAGTTCACGGTGTATTTGTTTGTTGGAAATAAACCATTCGGATTTTAATAATTTTCTTAGAAAAATATTTTGTATTGTTTGTATTTTATTTGTGTGTGTTGTAGGAGCATGGCACCGGATGGGGCAAGCATATGTTAGGGATGGACCAATTATTGATTTAAGAAAGATTAATGGAAAAATTATTGATATCGTAAATAACAACAAGACACAGTCAACGCGTAATTTTGAGTGATTATTTAATAAAGGATATAACTTTGAAATTTTGTGATAAGTTGGTTGGATATATTTTGAATATGGTGTTTCCATGTCAATATTTTATTCATACATAAAACTAAATATTTAATTGGAAGGTTATTTTCCATCCAGGGTACATATGTGTTATTTATTATTATTGGAGGGGGATTTATTGGTCTGCAAAGTGTAAAGATTTTTGCTTGAGTTTTAAAAGGGTTTACCACAATTCACCAATTTTGTGTCCATATCACATATTTTTGTGTTGCAATTTGTATAGTATTTCTAACAATTATAATATTTTTGTCAGCGAGAATAAAACAGTGTCAACAGCATAAATGGCAAATGTATAAAAAGCGACAACGAAGTAGTATGACTTACAGTACAATTTCCACCCACAATTGGCAGAAATGTCAACTGTTGCATTAACTGCCTTGTTATTTGCATTGGCTGTA
Organism: Gryllus longicercus; assembly: GCA_038098605.1. NCBI lineage: Eukaryota > Metazoa > Arthropoda > Insecta > Orthoptera > Gryllidae > Gryllus > Gryllus longicercus. The sequence goes on along the minus strand of JAZDUA010000039.1, from coordinate 1,460,795 downwards.
ATGCAGACACTTCTCAGTTGGCAACTTGTCCTTGGCAGTAAAGGATCGTGTTCTGTTCGTCGAAAGGGATGAGGTGAGGTGATAAGAGCATGTTCTGATGAAAGGGGTGTGGTGTGGTGAAGGGACGTGCTGAGGTGAAAGAGGCCTACTGAGATGTAAGAGGTGTGCTGAGGTGAAAAGATCAAGCTGAGATGAAAGAGACTGGTGTGATGGAAGGAGTGTGCTTAGGTGAGGGGCAAATGTATTAGTGTAGTTACAATTCAAATATTCAGCGCAAAAGATAACAACATAAGGAGCCGAAAAAACAAGAGAAATAGACAGAAAGTGAACATTTATTATGGATATAATCGTCTTTGATACAATTATACAAATGTTGATCTTGGCTTCTGCACAGCAGCAAAGATCGACAACGTTCTCACGATCCCTCGTGACTTCAGTAGGTGTTCACTATGGTGCAAAATGCGGCAACATAGGCCACGTCGCATTTCTGTAATTGTTGTAGAGCTGCAACACAAGCAAAGTATTTTAACTCTATGGTTACCGACGTATTTCTGTTTCGCGCATAACTACTGAGATTTTTACATCTAATAAATAGTAGACGGAGAACAGACGTTTATCCTCCGCAATTCCTTGTATGTTTACAACGAATTTCGAAGACCTTTACTCATCAGTGTGTCATATAAGAAAATTAAAGAAATTCATTAATAAGCATTGCAGAATATTAAAAGAATAAAATATGAAGAACAATACTAATACAACACAATTACTACCCAAGAAACGATACGCTTTAATACTAAACAAGTGTGTCACAAAAATAATATTTGTAACGAAAATACGAACAAGTTGAGCTGTGATACTATGTAATGCAACACAAATATATTAATAGCTGACGACTTATTATTGCTCTTGATAACGGCATATTTGTATATATTGTCCATAAATATAAACTTTCGATATTTTGCCAACAAGTTACAGAATGTTATTTGCAGTTACAGAATGTTGCAAGTTACAGAATGTTACTTAGTTGCAGTATTAATTAAAAAATCAAAATATCGCTTTTTTTTCGAGTGCAAAAGAAATCAATAAGGGTTGGAAGTGCAGACAAATTTGTCCGCAATAATTCATCCACTGAAAAAAGTTGCCCCATCTATTAATTTCTTATGTAAGCCAATGCGAAAAGTCCATGATTGAGTTGATATATTGTCGAAAATCAGTAGAAATACAACCGACTCGAGTCGTCCGGTCTGTGGGTCACCCGGCGCTCGGCTTCAGAATGGTGCTGACCTACCTTTCTTGTGAATGGTCGCTCCACCCTGACAGAAGTGGCCCCCCGCTAGAGCTAACCGGGTCATGACCCTGGTGATCCATTGCCTGTAGCGCGGTGGAGATTAACCCTTCCCGTACCAAGCGGGGTTCACGTGTACCCCAATCTCGATTTTTTTTTACTTTTGTACGTCTTATTTTGTGATATTGAAATATCGTTGCATATATAAGACGAAAATATTAAAAAGTAAGAAAAAATAAATTGATGCGGGCCCGGAGTCAGCGCGTGAGCATTGCGATTTTTATAGCGAGCACTGCGTTCACTTTTATTTCGCATTTTGTTCTACCTCCGACAAACGTATTTCAATCAGTGAGACTAGTAATAATTCAAAACCCAAGTTATATGGATTTTAAGTGTCTGTAGGAAATTGATTTGAACCGTTAAGGAAGAATTAGACAATAACACGGACCTCTCCAAAGCGTCGAAAGAAACTAAAAATCCACCAATACATACGAATCAAGAGACGTAGATTATTATGATTTTACAAAGTGTCTCATAGGGAAAGACCATTGGATTACTCCATGGCAGCTCGAATTACACCAACATCACACTTACCCTACTAATATCAAACTTCGATAAAAATGCGTTGAAATATCGTACTTATACTTGTCAAAAAAACTGTTGTCAGAAATTACTAAAACCATCCCACCAACTATTTCGGAAACACCAATATAAGAAAGAAGAAGGAGCTGAATAAAGTTTCACATATTCCGGTAGCAATTTTGAATAGTATTTCTCTCTTCCGTAATTCACTTGACTTTAATTATCCATTCGATTCATGTAAAGTCTTTATTCGTGAAATAGTCACACTAAATACCACTGGAAGTATTGTGATGTTACGTATGAGTATATTCTTGCTTAGCATTGGTTACTTACGACTCGAACAAACATGAGTGAAATAGTCTTTACAACCACGTAATTTCGGTACCATCCTAAAAACAGCAGTTTCAAGAAATTCTTTCGTTTTGGTTTGATCAGTATACTGTTAATGGATTTTTTGCAATTCCCGTCTTCTAGTCCAACGCGACGATATCTTTTATATATTTTCATATATTCCTGTTTAGGTACTTTTAGCTAGTAAGGGCAGGAATGGATACGCGATTATAGCGAAAATGGCATGAATATAAACATTGAAAAATTTTTCCACACATAAAAACTCGAAAATTAGTCTTTTATTGTTATTATCCTTGTATTACAGTATTGACCAGAACTTGTTAAGTAGGGCCCTTGTAAATGAAGGCTTAATTTATGGAAACGATGCCTACTTGCATCTCCCCAATTCAAGATGAAATTTTCTTCATGTCTAAATGAACCTTGTTTTGGGTCCCACCCTAGAATCCAAGACGTTTTTTGCAGTTAAGGGCAGTGCCGTGTAAACGCACGGGTCCGATGGGCCTGAGTTCAATGTCCGCAATGTTCAAGGGACCCTGAGTGCTTTAAAAATTACTTCATACTAAATTTTTTTAAAAATAAAATAAAAACGAATAAAAATAGATGTAAAATTAAACTTTACGCAACAAATTGGCGTACCGGAGTAGTGTCACCATCATTCAATAATATACTTAAAATATGGAATATTGCTAGTTGATGCGCTTCAGTTTTATATTGTACAATTAAAAAAAAATTAACATAATTTGTAGCCTTTTATAATGTACTTATAAATCTTTTATTCTTACTTACTTATACAAAAATATATGTTTAAATTTTTTTTTGAATAATGTTAAATTGAAACACTAAGAAATTTTTTCAAAATATTTTTTTAAAATAAAAAATACAATGTGAATTGATAGGATTTTCTTTATATTTCGGCATCGGGATATTGGTGAAAGTAAGAATAGGGGGCCCTCAAATTAACCTAGGCCAAGGTCCGCCAATGCTGTTAAGACGGCCCTGGTTACAGGACGCGTGTGTCGGTTATCAGTGCGAACAAGCTGAGATTGCTCAACGGCTGCAAAACCGTTGGATCCCGTCTCTGACTGGGAGGCTCTAGGATTAGTGCCTCATCAGTGACGGATTTTTGGTACTAGCTAGATACCTAGGTCAAATTCAGCCGGTGTCTGAAGAAGATTTTTAACGGTCGGTTGTTCCGATCGGTAGTTTTCCGTTGTTTCTCTCAGTACCAGATCTCTCTCAATACCCGGCGAAAGCCGGTGCAGTACGTTAAAAACCGCAGACAAAGAAACCGCGTGAAATGTTTCGTTTCTCTCCCTTGCCCCATCTTTACCCCTTACTTACACACAATTACACTAGCATGCACTACACTACCACACATGCCGGGAGGGCGGTCGTGAAATTAGAGCCTGTCCCGGCTGGGGCGGTGCCCCCTGGAGGGAGGTACCTTGTTGTGGAAAACCCCGCTAGCCGACGGTAGGTCGGCGCCGGATCTCGCTAATCAGCAGGGAAAGATCACCGCCATCTCCCGAGGGGAGGAAACATGCACAACACTTACGGGACATTAGAAGTGGACGCGCCCGAAATCACTAACATTTAATCAGTGAATCATTCCTCTCACCTTCCGCCCTGCACTTCCTGACCACCTCGTCCGCCTTGGAGAGACGGCGCGGGTCGTCGGCGAAGAGGGTGCGGTAGGGCTTCAGGATCTCCTCTTCGGACGCCATGGTGCCGTCACGCATCACCCCGATGGCCTCCAACACGCACGCCATCAGGCACTGCAACACGCGGCACGCCGTCACAGGGGCTGCACCAGCGCCATCATTTTTCGGGGAGGGGGGCATTGTAGATATTTGTTAAATAATGTATATATATATATATATATATATATATATATATATATATATATATAGTGACGCTCACATGAGGCAGGCACCACAAATTTGAAATGCCCGCGCGATTGCCGCTCAGAATTGGACAACGCTACCTAGGCTAGTGAGTTCTGAACTCTCGCCGGCCACCGACTCCAAAGAAAAAAACACTGCTATTTGGTTGGTGTGGCGAGTGCGTGCGTGGAGACGAGGGGATTCGGCGAGTGAGACTGGAAGCGAACGGACGGCGGAGTGTGAGGCTGGGAGACTGAGCTGAGCCTTAATGCTGATGCCCTGAGCTGATCTTATTTCATGGCCGCGGTAACGGGAGTGCGGATACATCCATGTGCTAAATTTGGAAGAAAAATCCTCTAACACATGAATTAACCGGAATCCCTGTTTTGGGGTCCTTGATACCCATAAATCGAATGACGGCAAAACGTCTGTCCGTCTGTGAATCAATCTATCTGGCTGATGATGTGGTGCCTTGAATTTGAAACAATATTTTTTTTATTTTTTGGGAGTACTTTTCATATAGCCCACGGGACGTTTTTTTATATCTTCAAAAAAATCACTCCATGTTTCTGATTTTTTTGGGGGCAGTTAACGTTAAACGTTTGGTACAGGTCTCATGTTCGTTAAAAACCTTGATTTTTGGAAAATTGCAAAAGTTAAAAATTTTTTTCGTTGTCTTCCTACAACTAAGATATTAATGGTACATTTTTTTTCCTTAATGAATTTTGTTTTTGAAAGATAGATTTGGAATAAGATACTGTACAATTTTGCGAATTTTTGAGTACTTTTAGCGTAATTTTGCGTGAAAGTACGAGCGAGAAAGTAGCACTAGTTAAATTTATTCCACTTATATCTGTGGTTGTCACCGCAATTTCAGACTACTCTATAAAATTCCGTTAAAAAAAAAGGTTGCCAATAGTCCTTATACTCTAAACTCACCTTCCCTTCTGGAGTGAAGTCCTTTTTCAGATGAACAACCGTTTCTACATCCTCTGGAAATTACAGAAAAGAACTGCATCATTATTGTACATAAAATTTGGAAATTAATAATCTCAGAATGTTATCTTCATATTTCGGATGTCAAGTGATATTAAGTTTGTTATAATGGAGAGTTGCCGTTTATGACATATTTTAAAACATTTTTAACACATACATTATTTAAAAACACTGAAAAATAATCTTTTGCTGAATTATTTGATTATTAAAAAGCGACCTCCATTTGCGGTTGATATCAGGAAATGAGATTTGAAGATATTGTGCGAAATCCTCGGGGACGTCTTGTTGATACTAATTATAATTAAGAAATTATTGCACAAAAAGATGCAGTAAAAGTGGATCCGCGATGGGAGTAGAAATATTAGAGAGTGAAAGGCCGCCTAATTCTATTGAATGGTAATGGTCACATTCCATTTGACTGCATCAGACAACCGTCCCTTGTATACAGTGTAGTAAATGAGTACGCATGAATAAGTGTGCAATACGTAATGAAAAGATAATCTTAAAAGTGCCTGTTTATAACTATGTTTCATCCTAATACAATATTTGAGTAAAATTCAATGTGTGCGTATGTTCGGATGTGCTGTTCCGTCACTTACGGCTAAACCACTTCCCGGGCACCAATCAAGTCTTATTGTTTTCGGATCGGGGCAGAAGTTTCAAAGAAATTTCCCAAACATGATTTTTTGCGTTTTGGCGCTTTTTAGTCATAATGACAGGTATTTAACCAACGCTTCCTAAGTTGACCAATGTAGTTGGCGTTGATTAAACTGATGTGGACATCTTTAAGTGAACAATATTTGATTACCAGGTGAATGGAGCTGTATATTCTAATTTTTATTGAAATTATTGCCCTTTTTTTAAAAAAAATGTAAAAACCTACCAACAGTATTCTCTCGAAATTTATTAATCTTCATGAATTTGTATTAAATGTTAAAGTTAGATTTATTAATAATTCTGCAAATAAGTGTGAGAACTTGGTGGCAGAGTACACTAACTTAACATTACAGAACTTAACAACTATACAAACTCTACAAACGTTACAAATTTCATGAACATTTCACCGTGCAATCTTTCATAGAACTCCACTTCACCAAACTTCACTTCACCACACTTCACCGCACTGCGATACAGCGAGCTGTAATGTCTTTCTTACTCACTCGTTTCTCTCAGTTGCACAACGTCACTGCACTTCACGCCACTGCACCGCACATAATAATAGTAATAATAATAATGCTAATAATGATAACAACATTAAAATTAATAACAATAATAATAATACTTAATTACAAAGAAGACATAGGTAAATGCACTGAATTATATTAAATATATTTATAACATATCCACATTCAAGAAACTAATTTATTTTAAATTTGCTCAGGCTTTGAGGAAAGGGATCGAAGATTGTCACAGGCAAACTGTTCCAGTCCCTAATAGTGCGATTCGCGAATGAGTATTTCCCAACGTCCGTTTTCTGAATTCTTGTCTGAATTTTGTGTATGTGATCCGCTCTGCCGAAATATGTAGGTTTCCCTAATCGACTTTGAATTTCTTTCCACGCTCGAAGGCCTGTGTACGCTTTATACATTGCATAGAGACGTGACTTTAATCTTCTCCTTTCGAGTGACTCCCATACCCCTTTATTCTTGATACCCCTGAAAGTAAATTTTGATGCTCTACGCTGGACTTTTTCTAGATTTCTTTGTTGCAAAATTCTGTATGGGTCCCAACATACCGCGCCATATTCTAATATAGGTCGCACTAATGATATATATGCTTGTTACATTTATGCTAGTTACATATATGCTAGTTTCAATTAGAAATTTCTAATTTCATTGCTAATTTCAATGCTCATTTCAATGCTCATTTCAAGTAGAAACGGAGAACACAAAACTGTGAGTAATGCTAGAGAATGAATGAACGTTCGTATCTTCTACTTATCACTTTTACGTTCTTACATAAGTGTCCAAATACTGATTTTCAAATGAATGTGACCCACAACTTATTTTTATTAAACTTCACTAACATCTTATTCATATAAACATACAAAACAGTAGTCTTTTAATGTTATATTCTCATGCAACGCTAGATTCGCATACGATACGATTAATAGAGCAATTTCAGAAGAAGAAATTAACATAAATTAGACCGAGTTGGGGAAGTTTTAATCTCTTCTCAAATTAGGGAAGAAAAATATGGCAGTGTCAAATGTAGTTGTAAACGGATGTTGCGACAGAATTTTCGGAACTAATAGGGAACGATATGCATTTTTGCATTTATAGCATTTGTGCAAATGGAAATGTGATATGTACATATTTGTGCATATTAGAAAAAAGCGTAAAACGTAGCTGTACTAAAATTTAACTAATAAGATCAAAACCAGTAAGTATTTGTTAAAGCGTTTATAAATTTGAAATTGCAATAAGTGCAGATCAAATCCCGTATGGAGATAAGGCATAAGGCCACTGGGTGTTGGAAATATTTCAACGTGAGTATAACACCATCTGCTACTACGATTCATTGGTAAGCCCAATGCCAGATACTGAAACAGCTGGGCATATATGAACACAGCTGGGCATAGATGAACACAGCTGGGCATATATGAACACAGCTGGGCATATATGAACACAGCTGGGCATATATGAACACAGCTGGGCATATATGAACACAGCTGGGCATATATGAACACAGCTGGGCATATATGAACACAGCTGGGCATATATGAACACAGCTGGGCATGAAAGAAATGAAGTATGAAAGAAATTTTCCACACATGAAACGGTTTACAGCATCAGCGACACCACATTTTACTAGTAATACAAATATCTTGTTGGTTTAGTACACATTTTTCATTTACACGCTAGAATGCAGTACGATCGCATTGCATGTTCTGGCAAATTTCACTGATCATCCACGTCGACACAAAGGTATCAAATGAACATGAAATATTCTGTTGAACTGACCTACGCCAAACTGGTTTCGTTAGTGTACGAAAACCTCTGTGGAAGTCCACCGCGGCACGCCGATTCAAGAATTAGAAATTTCTGCTGCAAATCGCAGAAGAAATCGATTAAGTGGGCTATTGATAATTTCTGCCGAATAGAAATCTGAACTTCCCAATGCAAGACGGCGATTTGTTTACAAACTTACCTCTTATGTAACATCCAAAATATTCTCCACCAAAAATAGCTGCCAGCGAGAATTATTAGTCTTTTCGATTACGTTAGAAGTTGCCTAAATGTAATGTGAATGTTTAGTACAGTCGAATGCAGATTAGCCGAAAGAAACTTTTCTTCCAACAGCGGATGCTTTTCATCGTCGGAATAAGTTATTTGGGTTCATTACGACCATGTTCAATTACCAAGACTTGTTTTCTAACGGTAATATCTAAAGAACTTATGTCCCGCTAACAGTGTATGCACCCGTAGATAGAAATATATTTTTCGTCAATTCGGATTACCACTGCCCCCTTCTCCGCTTCCGCGGATATCTTGTTCCGTATTCTAGAACCACCGTTTAATGTTCTTCCTACCCCAAGGATTCGCCAATCGAATCTCTTGAAGACGCTACTATTTCGGTATTTAAACCAGAATATCACATACAATATTTCGACCTACATTTATGCATTTCATTCATCCATTTCTTACGAACCCGAGTCTCTCTCTCCCTCTCTCTCTCTCTCTCTCTCTCTCTCTCTCTCTCTCTCTCTCTCCCTCTCTCTCGCACACACACACGTACACACCCACACACACAAATTGAATCCATAGCTACATACTTTAATTGTCTCTTTCTTACGAGTTGATACATTTTGAACAAATTTGTATTTTCATTTCGTAGCTGTGTTTGAACAAATCCGGCACATCGGATACAAACGTCCGACATCAGCCGACCAGAATTTGGACGCAAAACGGGTTCACTGTGTACGCCAGTCTTACGAATGAGAACAGAGAATTCATTCAAAATGCAAACGTAAAGATAAGCATGACGCATAGACGTAAACATAACATAAGTGACAGACTGAAGGATTCACAATGTCTAACATAAACGTAAGCAACATTAGAGTTTCTATTGGCTACGAGACATTCTAGTTTACTATAGTTGAGTGTGAGAATCGATTTCGAGATATCGACAGTGTCCATTGCCCATGGGTTCGATTTAAACTAGTGCCCACGCAGCACGCAATCAGTAAAACCAAATCACAGTCGTTTGCAATGAGTTCTATACAGTATACTTCTGTAGTACTGATTGGTTTTTTGTTCGTCCCACGCGATCTATCGATTTCGGTTCTATTTCGATACTAGATTTTGAGTAAATGTACTGTACTTGGTTCATTTCTTACGCCTTACTTAAGCATTAGCACAGAAGCGTGAAGCTTTAAAGTTAACATCTTACGTGTTATGCCCATGCGAACGCATTGTGAATGTGCCCGCTTATTGACGTAGTCGTAACTTCTATATTTAATCCATACTTATGTTTCTGTTTGCTTTTTGAATAGGCCTTAAAGACTCACCGTCTGTAGCTTTTGCAGACGCTTTACATCCTTCTGCTATGGGCCGGATGGTCTTCTGAAAGACTTCAGCGGTCTCCGCCTGCAAATATTAAAGCATTTTTTTAACACGCCGTGCGCGAAATACGATTTCTGATGCTTGTTTTCCCTGTGCAAAACAGCTAGTTTTGTCACAGTGTGTAAAACAATGCGGAGCGTGTATGAAACACCCCTAACGATTCGCAATTGTCTTTCGTCATAGAGACGTCTCTGTTTTATTATTTACAAACAAAAGTGTTACGACACGGCAAGAATCCATTTGCTTTTGTACAATAAAGGTGTTTCTAGTTATTTTGTATTTAATTTATATTCCTTTACTTAACGCATTGCGCATTATGTTGCTTGACGCAAACGGTGTTCAAAACACGGGGTTGGTTGTCGTCGTCGCTTTATTCAAATTCGATGGAGAAAAATTTAACTTCTAGGAATTATCTTCATCTTCAATTTTGTATTTTTAGGAAGACGCCGGAAAAAATTCAAACAACCAATTTTCAAAAATTCAGAGTTACGAGTGAAAAAGGACCTATGCAATCCTAATAAGTATATTCTAATTATTGTATTCTTTCAAAAAATTTCAAGAAAACTTTTGCAGCTAATTTTGATAAAATTTCGAAAATGACCCTGGGGCTTAATGTAAAGTATCCCTAACTTTTAAAGAAAGATTTTTCAAAATCGCAACGCATTGAGTTCAGACATCGACTGGGTACTATCCGTTTTGGAAAAAAAACCCTAAGAATGGTTTAGGCGCTAATGGTGATCACAGATAACGATCGGACAGACGGACGGACGGACAGAGTGACAGAGAGTGAGACACACAGACAGACAGGCAAACAGGCACACAAACGGACTTTTAAAAAAACCTTTTTTAACTTTCTTTATACTACATATATTACTCCTATATACGTACGTATACGAGAAAGTACAAACTAATACGTTTCTGAAATCAAGAACACTTTTACGCCAAAAAATGTCATTTTATTTTTGCTAATAATCTAAGAAATTAATGGCCAATCTAATTGATTTAGTTTTTTGTAGAATGTTTTGAAATAAGTATCACAAAATATACTCCACTCCGTTAGGTAGTTTTTGCTCCGTTAGGTTAGTTAGTTCTTTCAAAAACGTCACGTGTACTTTTTTTTTAAAGTTGTAGTACTTTTCGCGCACTGTTGCCTTGCAATACGAGCAATACTAAATAATAACAAAAACAAGATTTTCTCAAAAACGCCTACAATTTTTTCTTTAAACTTCTGGTAGTGATAGTTATAAGTGTACTCTATAAGATGACTTCAACGCCATATTGCTCTATTTTTTTGTTGTAATTTATTGAAAACTTACAAAATATAATTCTTTTGACTTCTCACACGTCTTTAATATTTACATTAGTGGCAGTTCGTTCACATTATTATATTTATGAGTATATATGCTTTAATAATGTCATATAAAGTTTCTCTAGAACTCAAAAGTTGTCTATCAAAATTTTGTTTAGCTCAAAATTTCGCAATTTCAGAAACGTTTTAACTCCATTTTCTCAGAAACATCATTTCCAAAAAGTTTTTTCCTCAAACTTTTCCAACGGATAGTGCTAATTGCAGTGATAAATATGCCAAAAATTTCATTTTGGAGTAATATTTTATTGTTGTTTTTTGTATTTTTTTTGTAATTTGTAATGTAATTTTTTTAAAATATCTCACGCCGTTAATACATTTTCAGCTGTTTGTAATCACTATGACATTTATGAGTTAATGTACTTGAAATGCCTTCTAATAAAGTTTTTCGAAAACTCAAAAGTATTCTTTGAAAAAGTGCTCCACATTATGCCTTTACAGTAACCCTTAAATTCCATTTTTTTTAAATCGTCTCCAAATTTTAGAATGGAAATTGCCATATAGGTCGACATTTTACTGTTCTTAAATATTCTTAAAGTAATATTTCGGTTGCCCTATAAGAAAATTTAAAAACTGAGAAATTTAAAAAAAAATGTAATTTGGGTGGCGATAGACGACAGTTGGAAAGAGGATCGGCAATATCGAAAAGCGATCCTATACCAAATAAATTAGAATACTAACTTGTGCGGGAAAGTCTCTGCCATTCTGTAGCACCACTAGTTATTTTATGCACAATTTATCATAACTCTGCATTTCTGTTAAGCACTTGGTTAACGTCAAGTAAAAGTAATAGATTTGTACACTCACCGAACTTGTGGCAACAAGGGTGAAGACCACCGCTACAACGAGAAAAGCCTGCATGGTACCTGACAAATAGACCTCTTGGGAGTCCGTCGAACGCTACACAAATGCTCCTTGCTCGTCGACCCACCTTATATGCTCCAATCGCAGACGGCCTTGAACACCAAACTGCTCCGCATATGCTCCGTACTCACTCACTTGTTTAACAATCACAAAAAGACGGTGCTAACGAAATTGTCCTTGCACGGAACGAACGTGGAAAACACGTCATCTCCCCTAATGTTGATTTTAGGACTCACGTTATGCACTTGCACACTCATGCACGCTGTTACAATGTCTAAATTGTTTGTGCCTTTACATCTCGTTTCGCTAAAAGTAGATATGAATCATATTAAACCTGCAGTTGCCCAAGTTCAATAAAACTGAAGAGCTCGTTATCAAAGTTACGAGTGACTTCAAAACATAGTTTTTTTACGAAGATAAATTTTAAGCCGTGTATTTCAATATTAGATTTAACAGTTTCGGACACCGTTTAATGTAAGAGAAACGCCATTTTTGAACACGGTATTTATTGGCGTTTACTGCCTTAAAAATACATGGATATGTAAAATCATGAAATTCATCAAATTGAAAATAATCTTCCAAATTCCGAAGGATCTCGGAGTATTTTTTTCATTCTCATATTGGTAGTGTTCAGAAAGATGTTAGAATAATCGCGCAATATCGATCTTTAAATTTCGATAGAAATACATGTTTTGGGGAGATATCGGAAACATCGAATGTACAGATTTAAACTATTTGTGCAAAAACAGCTCGTTTTTCTCGCCCGTATTTTCACGTAGAATAACGCGAAAAGTACTCAAATTTTCGAAAACTTATAATTGATTTTATTTCAAAATTTATCTTTAAGGAACATATTTCATTAAGGGAAAAATCCATATCTTCGTAGCTTCTCTGTTTCATAGTTGAAGGAATGCGGGAAAAGTTTAAATTTTGAAAGGGAGGGGACTGACAGAGACAGAGAGGCAGAGAGAGACAGACAGAGAGAGACAGACACAGAGAGAGAGACAGACACAGAGAGAGACAGACACAGAGAGAGAGACAGATACAAGAGAGAGACAGATACACACAGAGAGACAGATACAGAGAGACAGACAGAGAGACTCAGAGAGAGAGAGACACACACAGAGAGAGACAGAGAGAGACACAGAGAGACACAGAGGGAGACACAGAGGAACAGAGAGAGACACAGAGAGAGAGACACACACACAGAGACACATACACAGAGAGAGACACACAGAGAGAGAAACAGAGAGAGACACTGAGAGAGAGACACAGAGAGAGAGAGAACTCACAGAGAGAGAGACAAACACACAGAGAGAGACACAGAGACACACACACACGCGAGACAGATGATGAGAGTTAGAGGAGGGGGACGGGGAGAGAGGGAGACTTGGAGAGAGAGAGAAAGAGAGAGAGAGAGAGAGAGAGAGAGAGCTGAAGGGCAGAACAACGTCTGCCGGGTTCCGCAAGTTACAATGTAATACTGATACACAAATAATACATCGCACATCACAAATCACACCACTCCTGCCCTCAGTTATCAGTATTCACTACCTCTCTTTAAAATCCGTATTGTTTACCTCTAACGTTTAACGGCAGGTTGTCTTTGCCACTCGCTTCGCATCATTTTCGTCTGAAAATGCTCGCTACTAAGAAATCCCCTCCTCCCTTCCTTCGTTTTTGTTGGGCGTCGTACTAGTGATGTATGCACCACCTCTATCCAAGACCGCCTGCTAGCGTTGAGGCAACAATTACACGCCTCTCTTTTGGAACTATTCTGGTTTCGCGTTAAAATCTGTGAGCAGCATGAAACAGTTGCAGCTAAGATATGCAGCGTGAAACAGTAGCCCCGTAAGTTGGTAGAGACCGGAAGTATTGGTAATTTAAAGAGGATGGGACTGGTAAATTTCAATTGATGGATTGATTAGCGATTCCAGGCGCGTGAGCTGCTCAGGTCATTAGTTCCGTAATAGCAGTGCTTGTTTTTATCGCGGGAAATGGCGGCGACCTTCCCAGCGGGATGCGAGATCCGGCGCCGACTATTACTCGGGCAACTTTTCTTGAACGATGGACAGACGATTTCGGGTGGAGTGCTGGTATTAGTTACAAAGTCGGTCACTAGAGTATTTTATGTAATACCAACGTGTGTGAAATGAAAGTTAAAACTGCATCTTGTTCTTGTTCAAAATCTTGTTCAAAACTTCAACTTTTTCGGGACTTTTAGGTGACTCCCTTGAATGACCTGGACCTGACTCAGCCATTTCTTTCGATATTGACAATAAACCTGAACAGGGGTTCTGCACTATGACAGCAACTGGCTTTGACTAGCTTCTGTTTCGCGCCAACAAAGTTTTAATGCTTGGAAGGTTGTCATCAGTTCCCGCTGCGAGCTTTTGCCTTCAACTGTCTATTGCACAAGGGAGGGGGATCAAGGTCATCGTTCAAGAAAAGTTGCGCGAATAATTACACATGTGAGATTTGCCCCAACCAGGTATCTCCCACCGGCGAAACACCTCCCAAAGCTCTAATCTCCCGACCGGTCTCCCGGCATGTGCGGTAGTGTAGTGCTTGTTAGTGTAAGTGAGTGTAAGTAAGGGGTGAGAATGGGATAAGGAAGAGGTAGGAAAGATCGCGCGCGGTCCGTGGCCCGTTTGTTAGATTGATTGTTAGCGACATCTACTCAGGTCATTAGACTCGTAAGTGTAGTGCATGTTTTTGCTCGGGGAGGCGGAGTTTTCTGTAACCGGGAATCGCCCGCCTGCGACGCACCGCCTCTACCGGGACATGCTCTAAGCTTCCATCCGGTCTCCCAGCATTTGCGTTAGTTTAGTGCTTGTTAGTGTGAGTGTAATTAAGGGGTGAAAATAGGTGTGTGTGTGTGTGGGTAGAAGTGAGGATAGGACAAGGAAGAGGTAGGGAAAAATCGATAGGAACAACACCACCTAGATTTGCGCGGGCGATGGTGTAACGTTAGCGTATCGGACTGTTATACCCAAGTTAGCGGCTTCAAACCCGATCGAAGCCGTGAATTTTTAAGGGCGCAAAAATCCTTCGTGCGTCTTCCTTCGGAGGGGAAGTAAAGCCGGCTGTTCCATGTTAGTAGATTTACTTGCATGTAAAAGATTCTCAAGCCTAAATGACGCTCTGAGATAAATTCAAATCGCCTGTTTCTCGCTCAAGAAATACCTCCTTCCTCTGCTAGTTGGTGAAAGGAGCGTAGCGAAATTTGCGCGGTCAGAAGAAAGAGCAGGCCTCATGGCGTGAGTGTCGCCACGTAAAATAAGGCATTAATTCAATTCAATTCAATTACCACCATCTAACACCACTTAGTATGTCCAGGTGGTGTTGGTAGGAGACAGGTCGTGAGCTTAGAGCTTGTCTCGGCTGCGGTGGTGATCCACTAGTGTGAGATAGCTTTTTGGGGAAACACCCGCTATCGAACGGTAGACCGGCGCCGGATCTCGCCATACAGCTGGGGCAAGACCACTGCCACCCCCTCCCAAGCAAACCATGCACGACACTTACGGGACTAACGACCCTGGTAGTTGGCGTGCCCGGTTTCACCAAATATCAGAATTTGGATTTATATTAATAGTTTCGCATTTGAGTTAATATCTCGAAATCAATTGATGCATAACAACATTTGCTTTATCGACCCACTTACATTTTTCTTTATAATGTACAGCACACTACCAATTTATTTACAGCACAGATAATGGCACGTAAGTGACTTAAAAGTAAATTACACAAACAACATGAAGAAATGTTATAATTATAATTTATTTTGTGGATTATTAACATTTTAAATTTTACAAATAAAAATAATTTTTTAAAAGCATAATCTCATATTCTAATTGCACTAGACTTCGATTTTCATTCATGTGAATGATGGTAAGTACCAAAAGAGGAGCTCATTTGTAGTTTATTAGATGAACACAGAAATTAACCGGAGAAATATTGAATGTAAAAAATAAATATTCGTCAACATTTTTAATATTTGTTTTACTATCAATAGCATCTTGTTTATGTGGATCAGTATCTGATGTACACTAGGCTCTGCACCCTTGATCAGCGTTGATATCTAGAGGGTCGATTTCGACCCACTTGAGAATCGCTGCACTAAAACATCAATCGATCACTTAAATAATTTTTGGAGTCAATTCAAATAGAAGTACTCACTTTTTTTAACAATTTTTAGTTTGATGGTTGAGTCACGTACAATCATTTTTTATAACCCCTTGAAACAATATATCACATGTGGACTGCAATAGTGCCACAACTCGAAAAATACACATTTTGAGCTAATACACTCTCCAGAATTGCAGGTTAGTCTACCTTCTAGGGCCAACAGTGGCATAACCTTTTTTTAAATTTTTATTCCTATGTGTTCACTACTTACAATTTTTCAGGGATTTCAATAAAAACATATTTCATAACGGTTTGGTAAGATGCCAGCGATTTACGTAATAGGTATGTCATTTTTACGTATTGTTGAACAATTATGATTTTCAATCTATTAATTTTCTTAAATTAAATAATGTGCTGAAAACAAAAGATTTGGAATATATGTGTGTTACTGTGTGAATTTCAGGGGAATTGAAATCATATGTCGGAAAACGTAATTTAATGTTGGAAGAATTAGAGAGGTAATTTAAACCTAGTTCGTAGTGTTGAGAAGCGGGAGCGAACATTAAAGTTTTAACAAATTTATTCGTTTAAAGATTGATAGGGTTTTAATTTTATCCATTTGAAGTACACGGTGTATTTGTTTGTTTGAAATAAACCATTCGGATTTTAATAATTTTCTTAGAAAAATGTTTTGTATTGTTTGTATTTTATTTGTGTGTGTTGTAGGAGCATGGCACCGGATGGGGCAAGCATATGTTAGGGATGGACCAATTATTGATTTAAGAATGATTGATGGAAGAATTATTGATTCCGTAAATAACAAGACACAGTCAACGCGTAATTTTGAGTGATTATTTAATAAAGGATATAACTTTGAAATTATGTGATAAGTCGGATGGATATGTTTTGAATATGGTGTTTCCATGTCAATATTTTATTCACACATAAACCTAAATATTTAATTGGAAGGTTATTTTCCATCCAGGGTACATATGTGTTATTTATTATTATTGGAGGGGGATTTATTGGTCTGCAAAGTGTAAAGATTTTTGCTTGAGTTTTAAAAGGGTTTATCACAATTCACCAATTTTGTGTCCATATCACATATTTTTGTGTTGCAGTTTGTATAGTATTTCTAACAATTATAATATTTTTGTCAGTTGAGAATAAAACAGTGTCATCAGCATAAATGGCAAATGTAGAAAAAGCGAAAACGAAGTAGCATGTCTTACAGTACAATTTCCACCCACAAATGGCAGAAATGTCAACTGTTGCATTAACTGCCTTATTTGCATTAGCTGTAATACAGTCACTTCTCAGTTGGCACCTGGTCCTTGGCAGTAAAGGAGCGTGTTCTGTTCGTCGAAAGGGATGAGGTGAGGTGATAAGGGCATGTTCGGGTGAAAGGGGTGTGGTGTGGTGAAGGGACGTGCTGAGGTGAAAGAGGCGTACTGAGGTGAAAGAGGTGTGATGAGGTGAAAAGATCAAGTTGAGGTGAAAGAGTGTGGTGAGATGCAAGGAGTGTGCTTAGGTGAGGGGCAAATGTATTAGTGTAGTTACAATTCAAATATTCAGCACAAAAGTTAACAACATAAGGTCCCGAAAAAACAAGAGAAATAGACAGAAAGTGAACATTTATTATGGATATAATCGTCTTTGATACAATTATACAAATGTTGATCTTGGCTTCTGCACAACAGCAAAGATCGACAACGTTCTCACGATCCCTCGTGACTTCAGTGGGGGTTCACTATGGTGCAAAATGCGGCAACATGGGCCATGTCGCATTTCTCCGATTTTTGTAGAGCTGCAACACAAGCAAAGTATTTTAACACTATGGTTACCGACGTATTTCTGTTTCGCGCATAACTAGTGAGATTTTTACATCTAATAAAAAGTTGTCGGAGAAGAGACGTTTATCCTCCTCAATTCCTTGTATGTTTACAACGAATTTCGAAGACCTTTACTGATCAGTGCGTCATATAAGAAAATTAAAGAAAATCATTAATAAGCATTGCAGAATATTAAAAGAATAAAATATGAAAAACAATACTAATACAACACAATTACTAACCAAGAAACGATACCCTTTAATACTAAACAAGTGTGTTACAAAAATAATATTTGTAACGAAAATACGAAAACGTTGAGCTGTGATACTATGTAATGCAACACAAATATATTAGTAGCTGACGACTTAATATTGCTCTTGATAACGGTATATTTGTATATATTGTCGATAAATATAAACTTAAGATATTTTACCAACAAGTTACAGAATGTTAGTTTCAGTTACAGAATGTTGCAAGTTACAGAATGTTACTTAGTTGCAGAATTAATTAAAAATCAAAATATCGCCTTTTTTTCGAGCGCATAAGAAATCAATAAGGGTTGGAATTGCAGACAAATTTTCCGCAATAATTCATCTACTGAAAAAAGTTGCCCCATCTATTAATTTCTTATGTAAGCCAATGCGAAAAGTCCATGATTGAGTTGATATATTGTCGAAAATCAGTAGAAATACAACCGACTCGGGTCGTCCGGTCTGTGGGTCACCCGGCGCTCGGCTTCAGAATGGTGCTGACCTACCTTTCTTGTGAATGGTCGCTCCGCCCTGACAGAAGTGGCCCCCAGCTAGAGCTAACCGGGTCATGACCCTGGTGATCCATTACCTGTAGCGCAGTGGAGATTACCCCTTCCCGTACCAAGCGGGATTCACGTGTACCCCAATCTCGATTTTTTTTACTTGTGTACGTCTTATTTTGTGATTTTGAAATATCGTTGCATATATAAGACGAAAATATTAAAAAGTAAGAAAAAATAAATTGATGCGGACCCGCAGTCAGCGCGTGAGCACTGCGTTCACTTCTATTCCACATTTTGTTCTACCTCCGACAAACGTATTTCAATCAGTGAGACTAGTTATAATTCAAAACGCCTGTCTAATGTTACTCTAAGTTATATGGATTTTAAGTGTCTGTAGGAAATTGATTTGAACCGTTGCCGGAAGAATTAGACGATAACCCGGACCTCTCCAAAGAGTCGAAAGAAACTAAAATTCTACCAATACATACGAATAAAGAGACGTAGATTATTATGATTTTACAAAGTGTCTCATAGGGAAAGACCATTGGATTACGCCATGGAAGCTCGAATTACACCAACATCACACTTACCCTACTAATATCAAACTTCGATAAAAATGCGTTGAAATATCGTACTTATACTTGTCAAAAAAACTGTTGTCAGAAATTACTAAAACCATCCCACCAACTATTTCGGAAAAAACAATATAAGAAAGAAGAAGGAGCTGAATAAAAGTTTGACATATTCCAGTAGCAATTTTGAGTAATATTTCTCCCTTCCGTAATTCACTTGACTTTAATTATCCATTCGAATCATGTAATGTCTTTATTCGTGAAATAGTCACACTAAATACTACTGGAAGTATTGTGATGTTACTTATGAATGTATTCTTGCTTAGCATTGGTTACTTACGACTCGAACAAACATGAGTGAAACAGTCTTTGCAACCACGTGATTTCGGTATCATCGTACCAACCGCAGTTTCAAGAAATTCTTTCGTTTTGGTTTGATCAGTACGCTGTTAATGGATTTTCTGCAATTCCCGTCTTCTAGTCCAACGCGACGATATCTTTTATATATTTTCATATATTCCTGTTTAGGTACTTTTAGCTAGTAAGGACAGGAATGCATACGCGAGTATAGCGAATGAAATGAGTAAACTAATACTAAGTGGGGTATTCGGTTTTCGTTTTATTTTGCGATAATTTCGTTCGATTGGTTAAAAAGGGGTTTGTTAAAAAAAATCACGAAAATGGTATGAATATAAACTTTGAAAAACTTTTCCACACATAAAAACTCCAAAATTAGTCTTCTATTGTTATTATCCTTGTATTACAGTATTGACCAGAACTTGTTAAGTAGTGCACTTGTATATGAAGGCTTAATTTATGGAAACGATGCCTACTTGCATCTCCCCAATTCAAGATGATAATTTGCTTCACGTCTAAATAAATCTTGTTTAGGGTCCCGCCCTAGAATCCAAGACGATTTCTTGTAGTTACTGGCAGTGCTGTGTAAACGCACGGGTCCGATGGGCCTGAGTCTAATGACCGCAATTTTCAAGAGACCCTGAGTGCTTTAAAAATTACTACATACTAAATTTTTTTAAAAATAAATAAAAACGAATAAAAAGATATGTAAAATTAATCTTTACGCAACAAATTGGCGTACCGGAGTAGTGTCACAATCATTCAATAATATACTTAAAATATGGAATATTGCTAGTTGATGCGCTTCAGTTTTATATTGTACAATTCAAAAAAATTTAACATAATTTGTAGCCTTTTATAATGTACTTATATATCTTTCATTCTTACTTATACGAAAATATAAGTTTAAATTTTTTGTTTGAATAATGTTAAATTGAAACACTTTCAAATCATTTTTTTAAAATACAAAATACAATGTGAATTGATAGGATTTTCTTTGTATTTCGGCATCGAAATTGGACGGGGGGGGGATATTGGTGAAAGTAAGAACAGGGGGCCCTCAAATTAACCTAGGCCAAGGGCCGCCAATAATGTTAAAACGGTCCTGGTGACAGGACGCGAGTGTCGACCGCAGTTATCAGTACGAATAAGCTGAGATTTCTCAACGACAGCAGCACCGCTGGATCTGCAGTGTCCATGACTGGGAGGCTGTAGGATTAGTGATTCTTGATACTGGGTAAATACCTAGGTCAAATTCAGCCGCTGTCTGAAGAAGATTTTTAACGGTCGGCTGCTCCAATCCGTAGTTTTCCGTTGTTTCTCCCAGTAACAGATCTCTCTCAATACCTGGCGAATGCCGGAGCAGTACCTTAAGAAACGAGCAACGATCCGCGTGATATTTTTCCTTCCTCTTCCTTGTCCCGTCCTTACCCCTTACTTACACACAATTACACTAACATGCACTACACAACCAGGCATGTTGGGACACCGGTCGGGAACTTAGAGCTTGTCCCGGCTGGGGCGGTGCCTTCTGGAGGGAGGTACCTTGTTGGGGAAAACCCCGCTAGCCGACGGTAGGTCGGCGCCGGATCTCGCTAATCAGCAGGGAAAGATCACCGCCATCTCCCGAGGGGAGGAAACATGCACAACACTTACGGGAGGTTAGAAGTGGACGCGCCCGGAATCACTAACATTTAATCAGTGAATCATTCCTCTCACCTTCCGCCCTGCACTTCCTGACTATCTCGTCCGCCTTGGAAAGACGGCGCGGGTCGTCGGCGAAGAGGGTGCGGTAGGGCTTGAGGATCTCCTCTTCGGACGCCATGGTGCCGTCACGCATCGCCCCGATGGCCTCCATCACGCACGCCATCAGGCACTGCAACACGCGGCACGCCATCATCATTTTTCGGGGAGGGGCATCGTAGATCTTTGTTAAATAATGTTATACCGCGCCTTCCCTACATTTTTTACATGTGTATCCTAGGATCGTACGATCTCACAAATAGAGAACGATCTCCACATGATACTATACAATATTATTGTTAAAATTATTAAGTAATTCCAATATAAATAAATATTTAAGTAAATTTTGCCAAATAAAGGAAGGTAAACATTTTGGAAGGGGCCATAGCCCGTGCGTCCGCCAGTAAGCTCACACAGTCAACTAAACAAGACACTGCAACACGCCGTGTCGTGTGAACAGAGGGGCGTCCAGTAGAGGGGGGGGGGGGGGGCAGCTGGAGCAACTTGCTCCAGGCTTCGACTTAATTGGGGCCCTGGTTTTTACCTTCTCGCTACAAAGTAGAGACAATGTTATGCAATGCTGCGCAAACAAACGACGCATTTTCGGCAAAAAATCTTATTTCAGGGCCGTGGTAACGAGAATGCGGATACAACCATGTGCTAAATTTGGAAGAAAAATCTTTTAACACATGATGTAACCCGAATCCATGTTTTGTGGGGTTCTTGATACCCAAAAATCGAATGACGGCAAAACGTCTGTCCGTCTGTGAATCAATCTATTTGGCTGATGATGAGGTCCCTTGAATTTGAAACGATATTTTTTTTAGTTTTAGGGAGTACTTTACATATACCCCACGGCACGTTTTTTTATATCTTCAAAAAATCACTCCATGTTTCTGATTTTTTTGGGGGCAGTTAACGTTAAACGTTTGGTACAGGTCTCATGTTCGTTAAAATCCTTGATTTTTCGAAAATTGCAAAAGTTCAAAATTTTTTTCGGTGTCTTCCTACAACTAAAATATTAATGATACAAATTTTTTCCTTAATTAAATATGTTTTTTAAAGATAGATTTGGAATAAGATACTGTACAATTTTTCGAATTTTTGAGTACTTTTCGCGTAATTTTGCGTGAAAGTACGATCGAGAAAGTAGCACTAGTTAAATTTATTCCACTTATATCTCTGGTTGTCACCGCTATTTCAGGGTAAAAGTCCGTAAAAAAAAGGGTTGCCAATAGTCCTTATACTCTAAACTCACCTTTCCTTCTGGAGTGAAATCCTTTTTCAGATGAACAACCGTTTCTACATCCTCTGGAAATTACAGAAAAAAAAATGCATCATTATTGTACATAATATTTGGAAATTAATAAACTCAGAATACTGTCTTCATATTTCGGAACTCAAGTGATATTAAGTTTGTTATACATGCAGAGTTTCCGTTTTTGACATATTTTATAACATTTTTAACTCATACATTATTTAAAAACACTGAAAAATAATCTTTTGCTGAATCATTGGATTATTAAAAACCGACCTTCATTTGCGTTTGATACCACGAAATGTGATTTGAAGATATTGTGCGAAATCCTCGGGGACGTCTTGTTGATACTAATTATAATTAAGAAATTATTGCACAATAAGATGCAGTAGAAGTTGATCTGCGATGGGAGTAGAAATATTAGACTGTGAAAGGTCGCCTAATTCTATATAATGGCAATGGTCACATTCCATTTGACTGCATCAGACAACCGTCCCTTGTATACAGTGTAGTAAAAGAGTACGCATGAATAAGTGTGCAATACGTAATGAAAAGATAATATTAAAACTGCCTGTTTATAACAATGTTTCATCCTTATTCAATATTTGAGTAAAATTCAGTGTGTGCGTGTTTTCGGATGTGCTGTTCCGTCACGGCTAGACCACTTCCCGGGCACTAATCAAGTCGTATGAGGCGGCATTCGACGCGTCTCAGTCTTCTGATGAGGAACTGATCATTTGTTTTTGGATCTGGCCAGAAAATTCAAAGAAATTTCCCAAACGTGGTTTTTCGTGTTTTTGTGTTGCAATTTTAGTGATAATGCCAGGTATTTAACCAACGCTTCTTAAGTTGACCAATGTAGGTGGCGTTGATTAAACTTCAGTACCCGAAGGCAATTTTCTTTCACGACGTCGGCAAGACTAATGTTGACATCTTTAAGTGAACAATATTTGATTACCAAGTGAATGGGGCTTTATTTATTGGAATAATTGCTCTTTTGTTTAAAAAAAATTCAAAAGCCTACGAACAGTTTTGCCTCGGAATTTATTAAACTCTAAGAATTTCAAGAAAAAACGGAGAAAACAAAACTGTGAGTAATGCTAGAGAATGAATGAACCTTCGTATCTTCTACTTATCACTTTTACGTACTTACATAAGTGTCCAAATACTGATTTTCAAATGAATGTGACCCACAATTTATTCTTATTAAACTTAACAAACATCTTATTCAGATAAACATACAAAACAGTCACCTTTTCATGTTAGATTCTCATGCAACGCTAAACTCTCATACAAAACAATTAATAGAGCAATTCCAGAAGTAAAAGTGAAAATAAATTAGACCGAGTTTGTGAATTTTTACTCTCTTGAAAAATTAGGGCGGAGAAATATGAAAGTATTAAGGAAAAAATCAAATGCAATTGTAAAAGATAGTGCGACAGAATTTTTGGAACTAATTGGGAACGATATGCATTTCTGCATTTAGCATTTGTGCAAATGCAAATGTGTCATCTACATTTTTGTGCCTATTAGCAAAAACCGTAAAAACGTAGCTGTACTAAAATTTAACTAACAGGATCAAAACCTGCAAGTATTTTTAAGGCTTTTATAATTCGGAAATTGTAATAAGTTCAGTTGAAATCCCGTATGGAGGTAAGGCATAAGGCTATTGAGTGTTGGAAACATTTCAATGTGAATGAATCATCAGCTACTACGATTCATTGTTAAGCCCAATGCCAGATACTGAAACAGCTGGGCATATATGAACACAGCTGGGCATGAAAGAAATGAAATATGAAAGAAATTTTCCACACATGAAACGGTTTACAGCATCAGCGACACCACATTTTACTAGTAATACAAATAACTTGTTGGTTCAGTACACATTTTTCATTTACACGCTAGAATCCAGTATGATCGCATTGCGTGTTCTGGCAAATTTGACTGATCCTCCAGGTCGACACAAAGGTATCAAATGAACATGAAATATTCTGTTGAACTGACCTACGCCAAACTGGTTTCGTTAGTGTACGAAAACCCCTGTGGAAGTCCACCGCGGCACGCCGATTCAAGAATTAGAAAATACGGCTGCAAATCGCAGAAGAAATCGATTAAGTGGGCTATTGATAATTTCTGCCAAATAGAAATCTAAACTTCCCAATGCAAGACGGCGATTTGTTTACAAACTTACCTCTGATGTAACATCCAAAATATTCTCCACCAAAAATAGCTGCCAGCGAGAATTATTAGTCTTTTCGAGTCTTTCTATCTCTAGCTCAAATAAAGAGTACTAACATTTTTTACGAAACTATTATACGTATTTTTTAGTGACAGTTATGAGAAAGTCTGTGCTGTTGTAGCACCATCAATATTCACTTCTGGTATCATTGTGATAATAACATCTTTTGAAATTGTTTTATCTGCTTCTTCCTCTCTTATTTTCAGAGTTCATTTGTGTCATTTGAATGAGATAAACTACATAAGAATACATAACTTAGCACATAATGTAGTGTTTTTACATTGAACGTATGATTATATTTTGAAGCAGTGGATGCATCGTAGTAAATTATACCAAAATCGACTGTCTGATGATACACTCCGTACACTAGGAAAAATACAACGTACTTGCTACTAGTGTGAAATTATTTTCAGAGAGTATATTGCCATCAACTAACGGAACTATCTAAATTTGTTTAAAACGGATAGTCAAAAGAAGACTCTGGGTATAAGAAAGGGAAAATTTTCTGTTTTCGGAATCATCGAATGTACAGATTTAAACTATTTGTGCTAAAACAGCTTGTTTTTCTCGCCCGTATTTTCACGTAGAATTACGCGAAACGTACTCAAATTTTCGAAAACGTATAACTGATTTTATTTCAAAATTTATCTTTAAGGAACATATTTCATTAAGGGAAAAATCCATATCTTCGTAGCTTCTCTGTTTCATAGTTGAAGGAATGCGGTAAAAGTTTAAATTTTGTAAGGGAGGGGACTTACAGAGACAGAGAGGCAGAGAGAGACAGAGACACAGAGAAACAGACACAGATACAAAGACCGATACAGAGACAGACACAAATACAGAGACAGACACAGATACAGATACAGACACAGATACAGAGACAGACACAGATACAGAGACAGATACAGAGACAGACACAGAGACAGACACAGATACAGAGACAGATGCAGATACAGAGACAGGCGCAGATACAGAGACAGACGCAGATACAGAGACAGGCGCAGATACAGAGGCAGACGCAGATACAGAGACAGACGCAGATACAGAGACAGACGCAGATACAGAGACAGACGCAGATACAGATACAGAGACAGATACAGAGAGAGACAGATACAGAGAGAGACAGACACAGAGAGAGACAGACACAGAGAGAGACAGATACAGAGAGACAGACACAGAGAGAGGCAGACAGAGAGAGACTCAGAGAGAGAGACACAGAGAGACAGAGAGAGACACAGAGGCACAGAGAGACAGAGAGAAACAGAGAGAGAGACACACACACAGAGACACACACACAGACACACACAGAGAGAGACACACAGAGAGAGAGAGACACACACACACAGAGAGACACAGAGAGAGAGGCAGACAGAGACACACAGAGAGAGAAAGAGAGAGAACACAGAGAGAGAAAGAGAGAGAACACAGAGAGAGAGACAAACACACAGAGAGAGACACAGAGACACACACACACACACACACGAGAGAGATGATGAAAGAGGGAGAAGGGGGACGGGGGGAGAGGAAGACGGGGAGAGAGGGAGACTTGGAGTGAGAGAGAGAGGGAGAGAGAGAGAGAGATGAAGGGCAGAACGTCTGCCGGGTTCCGCAAGTTACAATATAATACTGATACACAAATAATACATCGCACATCACAAATCACACCACTCCTGCCCTCAGTCATCAATATTCGCTACCCCTCTTTAAAATCCGTATTGTTTACTTCTAACGTTTAACGGCAGGTTGTCTTTGCCACTCGCTTCGCATCATTTTCGTCTGAAAATGCTCGCTCCTAGGAAATCCCCTCCTCCCTTCCTTGAGCATTCGTCTTTGTTGGGCGTCGTACTAGTGATGTATGCACCACCTCTATCCAAGGCCGCCTGCTAGCGTTGAGGCAACAATTACACGCCTCTCTTTTGGAACTATTCTGGTTTCGCGTTAAAATCTCTGAGCATCATGAAACAGTTGCAGCTAAGAAATGCAGCGTGAAACAATAGACCCGTATGTTGATAGAGACCAGAAGTATTGGTAATTTAAAAAAGCTAAGACCGGTAAATTTTAATTGATTGATTGATTGATTAGCGATTCCAGCCGCGTCAGTTGCTCAGGTCATTAGTTCCGTAATAGCAGTGTTTGTTCTTATCGCGGGAAATGGCTGCGATCTTACGCAGCTGGATGCGACATCCGGCGCCGACTAACACGACATGTGAGATTTTCCCCAACCAGGAATCTCCCACCAGCGAAACACCTCCCAAAGCTCTAATCTCCCGACCGTCTCCCGGCATGTGCGGTAGTGTAGTGCTTGTTAGTTTAAGTGAGTGTAAGTAAGGGGTGAGAATGGGATAAGGAAGAGGTAGGAAAGATCGCGCGCGGTCCGTGGCCCGTTTGTTAGATTGATTGTTAGCGACATCTACTCAGGTCATTAGACTCGTAAGTGTAGTGCATGTTTTGCTCGGGGAGGCGGAGTTTTCTGTAACCGGGAATCGCCCGCCTGCGACGCACCGCCTCTACCGGGACATGCTCTAAGCTTCCATCCGGTCTCCCAGCATTTGCGTTAGTTTAGTGCTTGTTAGTGTGAGTGTAATTAAGGGGTGAAAATAGGTGTGTGTGTGTGTGGGTAGAAGTGAGGATAGGACAAGGAAGAGGTAGGGAAAAATCGATAGGATCAACACCTAGATTTGCGCGCGGCGATGGTGTAACGTTAGCGTATCGGACTGTTATACCCAAGTTAGCGGCTTCAAACCCGATGGAAGCCGTGAATTTTTAAGGGCGCAAAAATCCTTCGTGCGTCTTCGTTCGGAGGGGAAGTAAAGCCGGCTGTCCCGTGTTAGTAGATTTACTTACATGTAAAAGATCCTCAAGCCTAAATGACGCCTCTGAGATAAATTCAAATCGCCTGTTTGTCGCTCAAGAAATACCTCCTTCCTCTGCTAGTTGGTGAAAGGAGCGTAGCGAAATTTGCGTGGTCTGAAGGAAGAGTAGGCCTCATGGCCTGAGTCTCGCCACGTAAAATAAGGCATTAATTCAATTCAATTCAATTACCGCCATCTAACACCACTTAGTATGTGTAGGTGGTGTTGGTAGGAGACAGGTCGTGAGCTTAGAGCTTGTCTCGGCTGAGGTGGTGATCCACTAGTGTGAGATAGCTTTTTGGGGAAACACCCGCTATCGAACGGTAGACCGGCGCCGGATCTCGCCATACAGCTGGGGCAAGACCACTGCCACCCCCTCCCAAGCAAACCAAGCACGACGCTTACGGGACTAACGACCCTGGTAGTTGGCGTGCCCGGATTAACCAACAAACCGAATTTGGGATTATATTAATAGTTTCGCATTTGTGTTAATATCTCGAAATCAATTGATGCATAACAACATTTGCTTTATCGACCCACTTACATTTTTCTTTATAATGTACAGCACACTACCAATTTAATCACAGCACAGATAATGGCACGTAAGTGACTTAAAAGTAAATTACACAAACAACATGAAGAAATGTTAGCATTATAATTTATTTTGTGTATTATTAACATTTTTAATTTTACAAATAAAAATATTTTTTTAAAAGCATAATCTCATATTCTAATTGCACAAGACCTCGATTTTCATTCATGTGAATGATGGTAAATACCAAAAGAGGAGCTCATTTGTAGTTTATTAGATGAACACATAATATACCCGGAGAAATATTAAATGTAGAAAATAAATAATTGTCAACATTTTTAATATTTGTTTTACTATCAATAGCAACTTGTTTATGTGAATCAGTCTCTGACGCACACGAGGCTCTGGACCCTTGATTATCGTCGGCTCCTAGAGGGTCGATTTCGACCCACTTGGGAATCGCTGCACTTCAACATCAATTGATCACTTAAAAAAAAAAATTGGAGTCAATTCAAATAGAAGTACTCACATTTTTTTTAACAATTTTTAGTTTGATGGTTGAGTCACGTACAATCATTTTTATATCCCCTTGATATAGTATATCACATGTGGACTGCAATAGTGCCACAACTCGAAAAATACACATTTTGAGCTAATACACTCTCCAGAATTGCAGGTTAGTCTACCTTCTAGGGCCAACAGTGGCATAACCTTTTTTTAAATTTTTATTCCTATGTGTTCACTACTTACAATTTTTCAGGGATTTCAATAAAAACATATTTCATAACGGTTTGGTAAGATGCCAGCGATTTACGTAATAGGTATGTCATTTTTACGTATTGTTGAACAATTATGATTTTCAATCTATTAATTTTCTTAAATTAAATAATGTGCTGAAAACAAAAGATTTGGAATATATGTGTGTTACTGTGTGAATTTCAGGGGAATTGAAATCATATGTCGGAAAACGTAATTTAATGTTGGAAGAATTAGAGAGGTAATTTAAACCTAGTTCGTAGTGTTGAGAAGCGGGAGCGAACATTAAAGTTTTAACAAATTTATTCGTTTGAAGATTGATAGGGATTGATAGGGAATATTGATATATTTAATTTTGTCTATTTGAAGTTCACGGTGTATTTGTTTGTTGGAAATAAACCATTCGGATTTTAATAAATTTCTTAGAAAAATGTTCTGGATTGTTTGTATTTTATTTGTGTGTGTTGTAGGAGCATGGCACTGGATGGGGCAAGCATATGTTAGGGATGGACCAATTATTGATTTAAGAATGATTGATGGATAAATTATTGATTTCGTAAATAACAAGAAGAAACAGTCAACGCGTAATTTTGAGTGATTATTTAATAAAGGACATAACTTTGAAATTTTGTGATAATTCGGTTGGATATGTTTTGAATATGGTGTTTCCATGTCAATATTTTATTCATACATAAAACTAAATATTTAATTGGAAGGTTATTTTCCATCCAGGGTACATATGTGTTATTTATTATTATTGGAGGGGGATTTATTGGTCTGCAAAGTGTAAAGATTTTTGCTTGAGTTTTAAAAGGGTTTACCACAGTTCACCAATTTTGTGTCCATATCACATATTTTTGTGTTGCAATTTGTATAGTATTTCTAACAATTATAATATTTTTATCAGTGAGAATAAAACAGTGTCATCAGCATAAATGGCAAATGTAGAAAAAGCGAAAACGAAGTATCATGTCTTACAGTACAATTTCCACCCACAAATGGCAGAAATGTCAACTGTTGCATTAACTGCCTTGTTATTTGCATTGACTGTAATACAGACACTTCTCAGTTGGCAACTTGTCCTTGGCAGTAAAGGAGCGTGTTCTGTTCGTCGAAAGGGATGAGGTGAGGTGATAAGAGCATGTTCTGATGAAAGGGGTGTGGTGTGGTGAAGGTACGTGCTGAGGTGAAAGTGGCCTACTGAGATGTAAGAGGTGTGCTGAGGTGAAAACATCAAGCTGAGATGAGACTGGTGTGATGGAAGGAGTGTGCTTAGGTTAGGGGCAAATGTATTAGTGTACTTACAATTCAAATATTCAGCGCAAAAGTTAACAACATAAGGAACCGAAAAAACAAGAGAAATAGACAGAAAGTGAACATTTATTATGGATATAATCGTCTTTGATACAATTATACAAATGTTGATCTTGGCTTCTGCACATCAGCAAAGATCGACAACGTTCTCACGATCCCTCGTGACTTCAGTAGGTGTTCACAATGGTGCAAAATGCGGCAACATA
This sequence comes from Gryllus longicercus, assembly GCA_038098605.1. Lineage (NCBI taxonomy): Eukaryota > Metazoa > Arthropoda > Insecta > Orthoptera > Gryllidae > Gryllus > Gryllus longicercus. Next base: position 1,430,360 of record JAZDUA010000039.1, on the reverse strand, counting down.
GGCCACGTCGCATTTCTGCGATTTTTGTAGAGCTGCAACACAAGCAAAGTATTTCAACTCTATGGTTACAGAAGTATTTCTGTTTCGCGCATAACTAGTGAGATTTTTACATCTAATAAATAGTTGACGGAGAACAGACGTTTACACTCCACAAGTCCTTGTATGTTTACAACGAATTTCGAAGACCTTTACTCATCAGTGTGTCATATAAGAAAATTAAAGAAAATCATTAATAAGTATTGCAGAATATTAAAAGAATATAATATGAAAAACAAAACTAATACAACACAATTACTACCCAAGAAACGATACTTTAATTCTAAACAAGTGTGTTACAAAAATAATATTTGTAAAGAAAATACGAACAAGTTGAGCTGTTATACTATGTAATGCAACACAAATATATTAGTAGCTGACGACTTAATATTGCTCTTGATAACGGCATATTTGTATATATTGTCGATAAATATAAACTTAAGATTTTTGCCAACAAGTTACAGAATGTTAGTTGCAGTTACAGAATGTTGCTAGTTATAGAATGTTACTTAGTTGCAGAATTAATTAAAAATCAAATTATCGCCTTTTTTTCGAGTGCATAAGAAATCAATAAGGGTTGGAATTGCAGACAAATTTGTCCGCAATAATTCATCCACTGAAAAAAGTTGCCCCATCTATTAATTTCATTTGTAAGCCAATGCGAAAAGTCCATGATTGAGTTGATATATTGTCGAAAATCAGTAGAAAGACAACCGACTCGGGTCGTACGGTCTGTGGGTCACCCGGCGCTCGGCTTCAGAATGGTGCTGACCTAGCTTTCTTGTGAATGGTCGCTCCGCCATGACAGAAGTGGCCCCCCGCTAGAGCTAACCGGGTCATGACCCTGGTGATCCATTGCCTGTAGCGCGGTGGAGATTAACCCTTCGCGTACCAAGCGGGGTTCACGTGTACCCCAATCTCGATTTTTTTTTTACTTGTGTACGTCTTATTTGTGATTTTGAAATATCGTTGCATATATAAGACGAAAATATTAAAAAGTAAGAAAAAATAAATTGTTGCGGGCCCGGAGTCAGCGCGTGAGCATTGCGGTTTTTATAGCGAGCACTGCGTTCACTTCTATTTCGCATTTTGTTCTACGTCCGACAAACGTATTTCAATCAGTGAGACTAGTAATAATTCAAAACGCCCGTCTAATGTTACTCCAAGTTATATGGATTTTAAGTGTCTGTAGGAAATTGATTTGAACCGTTAAGGAAGAATTAGACAATATCACGGACCTCTCCAAAGAGTCGAAAGAAACTAAAAATCCACCAATACATACGAATCACACTTCGCTCTGCGCTCTCGACCGAGCAACATCGCTCCGAACGTTCCGCAGAACAGTGGTGAAACATTTATTTCAGTGTTTGTACGAATCAGTATTAAGTTGACGGAAGTGCGTGTTTAGTGTTAGTGCACGATACTGATGTCAAAAAATGATCTTCTCAGCACAGGGCATTTAGTTTCTCAAGCCCTAGAATCAATTTACAACCCAGAATATTCAACCAACATGGCGGTCGCAGAAAGCAGCCTGAACTTTACGGGCAGCAGCATGGAGTACATCGAGGACAATACGTCCCAGCCTCAACAACATTCTCTCAACAGTTCTCATGTGACTGGATCATCATCGGCGCCTGTCGAATCTCGGCAAGTAGCATCACAGCAACAAATAACCGGATCAACCCATTCAGTGACGCAACAAAACAAGGTAATGCAAGGCAAGCGAATCCGCGAGGACAGAGGCGACGCCAGTGACAGAGACGCCAAACGCATGACCTCGACAGAACTTTCCTCAGAACTGAACCCCGATAACAACTTGCAAAAACACTATAACGTAGATGTGTCAAATAGATTCAGTTTTTTAAACGAAGAGTTACCTGAAGTACCAGTAGAAGTTAAAAAAATCCCCCCTATCTATTTAACAGGAATTAACAATCATACTGAACTTATAAAGGAAATCAAATCTAAGTTAACCGAAAACTTTACCACCCAACTCAAGAACAATAAAATCAAAATACAATTCACGACTATATCCGACTTCAGAACTGCAGTTAAATACTTTATCAATTCTAATAAACAATTCCATACCTACTCAGACCCCAGTGTAAAGAAATATTCAATTGTGATAAAGAACATTCATCCCACAATTCCGGAAAACGAAATTTTTGAAGACATCGCATCTCAATTTCCATCAGTTACAAAGGTCACGAGACTAAACAAGAACAATATCCCGATCCCAGTAGTCGGTGTAGAATTCAACGGCACCGAAAAAATCGAAAGTGTTCTGGAATTAAAATACATTTGCAACTCCGTAGTTAAGCCGGAAAGAAGAAGGAAAACTGTAGGTCCAATTCAATGCTACCGTTGCCTAGACTATGGACACAGTAGAAATAATTGTAACTACGAAGTTTCGTGTGTGTTCTGCGCAAAAAACCACCTTTCAGCAAACTGTCCATCAAAAAAATCAACTCCTACTTGTAAGAATTGCATGGGGAAACACAGGGCTGACCTCAGGTCTAATGAATGTCCATATTATAGGAACATTGTGGAAACTAACAGCAAAAATGTAAATTCCAGTCCCAGATCTCGACAACCGCGCACGCCACCACCCAATCATGACACAACGAACTTTCCATTCTTGCCTACAACTAACAATATTCCTAATTTCTCGCAAAGAATTAATAATCGCTATCAACCAATAAATGCAAATAATGTTCACCAACAATATCACAATCAACAAACAAACAATCAATTTAACCAACACGACAACAATAACTCCTTCATAACCAACATCACACAATTTATCACCAATCACATAGTTAACCTCATCAACTCGCTAATTCCAACAATAATACAAAGTATTCAGAACTCCATCACCTCCACATTTAGTAACAGCTATGGCAGATTCACATCATAAAGCATTAACCATTCTTAATTGGAATGCTAATGGCATAATAAGCAAAAAAAACGAACTAGAACATTTCCTACAGGCAAAAAAGATAGACATCGCATGTATCACAGAGACGCATTTAAACCCAAGCAAAGCATTCACCATACCAGGATTCAAAATCATTAGAGCCGACAGAAACGAAAACTATGGAGGTGGTGTCTTAATATTGATAAAGTTTAGTATTCAACACCACCAAATAACCTTGCCACGCACTCCAGGCATTGAAAAAATCGGGATAAATATAACATATAACAACAATCAAACACTAACTGTAGTCACGACGTATAAACCACCTAACATAAATATAAAAACTACCTCTATCAATAAATTACTACAATTGCCCAACTCTTTCATCATAGTAGGAGATCTAAACTCAAAGCATTCTGCCTGGGGATGTCGGACCACAAACACTGCCGGTGAATATTTAAATAGAATACAAAACACAATGCAGCTTAAAATACTTACGCCCACAGAACCAACCCATTTCCCATATGATCCCAATAAAAACCCAGATATATTAGATATAGCAATAACAAATCTCAAAGACCCATTATATTCCACAGCTCATCATGAATTAGACTCAGACCACATTCCTGTTATTATAACAACTAAATTAATAAAATCTCCATCCCCCCCTCCTCCCACACTGAATACTTACAATATAAATTGGAATTATTTCAAAAATTCTGTTGAAAAATTAATACCAAAATTTCAAATCCTCAACTGTCCAACTGAAATTAATCAAGCAATCACTAAATTAAATAACATAATAATCAAAACAATCAATGACTTTCATTATAAAACACTAGACACCAGAAGAAATCTTAAAAAACCATTGCCTCCCAGTATTACTGAACTAATAAAAGTTAAAAACAAAACCAGAAGGCTATGGAACACCCTAAAAATCCCAGAACTGAAAAAAGAATTAAATCACCTAACAAAAATCTGCAAAAAGGCAATCAGTAAACACAACCAAGAAAAATACAATCAATTTATCGAGGGACTAAATACCAAAACTAATTCTCTTTGGCAACTCACAAAGAAAATTTTAAAGAAAAGGAACAGCATTCCCCCACTTTCAACTGAAAATGGGAAAAAATACTCGCCTATGGAGAAAGCAGAGATTTTAGCAGCCCATTTTGCTAACACATTCACTCCTAATGACTCCATAAAAAATTCCAAGCATGATGAAATATTAACATTTTCAAACGCTCCTCTATACAACGTTCCTCACAAAATTAAATTCATCTCTCCCTATGAAGTTAAACAAATAATCAAAAAAATGCCTAATAAAAAATCCCCAGGTCACGACCGAATTAATACTATCATTCTCAAAAGATTACCAAACAATGCAATCGCATTTTTAAACAATATATACAACTCCATACTAAGAACAGGTTATTATCCCCAATCATGGAAACATTCAATAATACATCCAATAGCAAAACCAAATAAAAACCATTCACATGCAGAAAATTACAGACCAATCAGTCTTTTACCCACCATGTCAAAAATTTTAGAAAAATTAATTCTCACCAGACTAAACAAACATATAAATAAAACCAACTCAATTCCACCTCATCAATTCGGCTTCATCTCTCAACACTCAACGACGCACCAGCTATTGAGACTAACTGAACATATCCACTCTGCTTTCCAAAAGGGATTCCACACCACCACTGTATTTCTAGATGTGTCACAAGCATTCGACAGAATATGGCATCCAGCCCTATACTTCAAATTAGTCAAAATCGGTACGCCAAATTATCTAATTCAAATAATCAAAAATTTTTTATCTAACAGAACCTTCTCAGTAACAATAGATGGTCACTGTTCTAACCCCAAACCAATTACCGCAGGGGTCCCCCAAGGTTCGCCGCTATCCCCAACTCTCTTTAATCTATACACTGCAGACATCCCTACTTCTCATCAAATAAATACCGCCCAATTTGCCGACGACACTGCTTTATTTATCTCCGGCAACTCATTACAAACTCACCAATTCCAGCTCCAACAGCACCTAAATCTTATAACAAATTGGGCAAATAACTGGAAAATTAAATTAAATCCATCAAAATCAGCAGCTAAAATCTTCTCATTAAAACCATTTGCACATCCACCCCCGCTACTTATAAATAATAATCCTATAAACTGGACCCCAATTACTAAACCAATAAAATATCTCGGATTGAATTTAGATACCAAACTCAACTGGAAACAACACATTGAAATAAAAGTACAACAGGCAAAAATCAAACTCATCCAATTAAGACCATTACTAAACTCATACAACCACCTCTCACTCACAAATGCACTAACACTATACAAATCAATCATCCGCCCAATATTATTATATGCATGCCCGATCTGGACCAATGCCGCAAAAACCAACCTCAACAAATTCCAAGTGATTCAGAACAAATACCTAAGATCAATAACAAGAGCACCATGGTTCATTAGTAACAAACAACTTCACAACGACCTAAACATAAAAGAAATAAATCACCATATAGCATTCCTATCTAACAACTTCTACACAAACTTATCATTCATAAAGGCATCAACCCACTACAGACTCGGCAAAGATCCCAATCACAAAACCAGAATCAAGAACAGATTCCCGCTTCATTCTTTCCTACAGATATTTGCAAATCTTGAATAATTCTCCTGAGGTGCTTTTTGTTTCCTCTCCCTAGATTAAGATTAAGTACAATTTTAACCTAGACTAAGGAAATTAGATTAAGCCACCAAACAATTGAAAAAGTTTTTATCTGTTAACTGATCATTGTAATTCAACAAACGATAAAATAAATTAAAAAAAAGAACATACGAATCAAGAGACGTAGATTATTATGATTTTACAAAGTGTCTCATAGGGAAAGACCATTGGATTACTCCATGGCAGCTCGAATTACACCAACATCACACTTACCCTACTAATATCAAACTTCGATAAAAATGCGTTGAAATATCATACTTATACTTGTCAAAAAAACTGTTGTCAGAAATTACTAAAAACATCCCACCAACTATTTCGGAAACACCAATATAAGAAAGAAGAAGGAGCTGAATAAAAGATTGACATATTCCGGTAGCAATTTTGAGTAATATTTCTCCCTTCCGTAATTCACTTGACTTTAATTATCCATTCGATTCATGTAAAGTCTTTATTCGTGAAATAGTCACACTAAATACCACTCGTAGTATTGTGATGTTACTTATGAATATATTCTTGCTGGTTATGAATATTCTATATTGGTTACTTACAACTGGAACAAACATGTGTGAAATAGTCTTTGCAACCACGTGATTTCGGTACCGTCCTAAAAACAGCAGTTTCAAGAAATTCTTTCGTTTTGGTTTGATCAGTACGCTGTTAATGGATTTTCTGCAATTCCCGTCTTCTAGTCGAACGCGACGATATCTTTTATATATTTTCATATATTCCTGTTTAGGTACTTTTAGCTAGTAAGGACAGGAATGGATACGCGAGTATAGCGAATGAAATGAGTAAACTAATACTAAGTGGGGTATTCGGATTTCGTTTTATTTTCCGGTAATTTCGTTCGATTGGTTAAAAAGGGGTTTGTTAAAAAAATCACGAAAATGGTATGAATATAAACTTTGAAAAACATTTCCACACACAAAAACTTGAAAATTATTCTTGTATTGTTATTATCCTTGTATTACGGTATTGACCAGAACTTGTTTAGTAGGGCCCTTGTATATGAAGGCTTAATGTATGGAAACGTTGCCTACTTGCATCTCCCCAATTCAAGATGATAATTTTCTTCATGTCTAAATGAACCTTGTTTAGGGCCCCACCCTAGAATCCAAGACGTTTTTTGCAGTTAAGGGCAGTGCCGTGTTAACGCACGGTCTGATGGGCCGGAGTCCAGTGTCCCCAATGTTCAAGGGACCCTGAATGCTTAAAAAATTACTTCATACTAAAGTTTCAAAAAATAAAATAAAAGCGAATAAAAAGATATGTAAAATTAATCTTTACGCAACAAATTGGCGTACCGGAGTTGTTTCACACATCATTCAATAATATACTTAAAATATGGAATATTGCTAGTTGATGCGCTTCAGTTTTATATTGTACAATTCAAAAAAATTTAACATAATTTGTAGCCTTTTATAATGTACTTGTAAACCTTTTATTCTTACTTACTTATACAAAAATATAGGTTTAAATTTTTTGTTTGAATAATGTTAAATTGAAACACTAAAAAATACTTTCAAAATATTTTTTTAAAATACAAAATACAATGTGAATTGATAGGATTTTCTTTATATTTCGGCATCGGGATATTGGTGAAAGTAAGAATAGGGGGCCCTCAAATTAACCTAAGCGAAGGGCCGCCAATGCTGTTAAAACGGCCCTGGTTACAGGACGCGAGTGTCGGTTATCAGTGCGATCAAGCTGAGATTGCTCAACGGCAGCAGAACCGTTGGATCCCGTCTCTGACTGGGAGGCTCTAGGATTAGTGCCTCATCAGTGACGGATTTTTGGTACTAGCTAGATACCTAGGTCAAATTCAGCCGGTGTCTGAAGAAGATTTTTAACGGTCGGTTGCTCCGATCGGCAGTTTTCCGTTGTTTCTCTCAGTACCAGATCTCTCTCAATACCAGGCGAAAGCCGGTGCAGTACGTTAAAAACCGCAAAGAAACCGCGTGAAATGTTTCCTTTCTCTTCCTTGCCCCATCTTTACCCCTTACTTACACACAATTACACTAGCATGCACTACACTACCACACATGCCGGGAGGGCGGTCGTAAAATTACAGCTTGTCCCGGCTGGGGCGGTGCCCCCTGGAGGGAGGTACCTTGTTGGGGAAAACCCCGCTAGCCGACGGTAGGTCGGCGCCGGATCTCGCTAATCAGCAGGGAAAGATCACCGCCATCTCCCGAGGGGAGGAAACATTCACAACACTTACGGGACGTTAGAAGTGGACGCGCCCGGAATCACTAACATTTAATCAGTGAATCATTCCTCTCACCTTCCGCCCTGCACTTCCTGACCACCTCGTCCGCCTTGGAGAGACGGCGCGGGTCGTCGGCGAAGAGGGTGCGGTAGGGCTTGAGGATCTCCTCTTCGGACGCCATGGTGCCGTCACGCATCACCCCGATGGCCTCCAACACGCACGCCATCAGGCACTGCAACACGCGGCACGCCGTCACAGGGGCTGACCCAGCGCCATCATTTTTCGGGGAGGGGGGCATTGTAGATATTTGTTAAATAATGTATATGTATGTATGTATATATGTGTGTATATATATATATATATATATATATATATATATATATATATATATATATATATATATAGTGACGCTCACATGAGGCAGGTACCACAAATTTGAAATGTCCGCGCGATTCCCGCTCAGAATTAGACAACGCTACCTAGGCTAGTGAGTTCTGAACTCACGCCGGCCACCGACTCCAAAGAAAAAAACACTGCCAGTCGGTTGGTGTGGCGAGAGCGTGCGTGGAGACGAAAGGATTCGGCGAGTGAGACTGGAAGCGAACGGACGGTGGAGTGTGAGGCTGGGAGACTGAGCTGAACCCAGATGCTGATGCCCTGAGCTGATCTTATTTCAGGACCGTGGTAACGAGAATGCGGATACAACCATGTGCTAAATTTGGAAGAAAGATCGTCTAACACATGATGTAACCGGAATCCCTGTTTTAAGGGTCCTTGATACCCAAAAATCGAATGACGGCAAAACGTCTGTCCGTCTGTGAATCAATCTATCTGGCTGATGATGTGGTGCCTTGAATTTGAAACGATATTTTTTTTATTTTTAGGGAGTACTTTACATATAGCCAACGGGACGTTTTTTTTTATCTTCAAAAAAATCACTCCATGTTTCTGATTTTTTGGGGGCAGTTAACGTTAAACGTTTGGTACAGGTCTCATGTTCGGTAAAAACCTTGATTTTTGGAAAATTGCAAAAGTTCAAATTTTTTTTCGGTGTCTTCCTACAACTAAGGTATTAATGATACATTTTTTTCCGTAATGAAATTTGTTTTTGAAAGATAGATTTTGAATAAGATAATGTACAATTTTGCGAATTTTTTAGTACCCTTCGCGTAATTTTGCGTGAAAGTACGAGCGAGAATGTAGCAGTAGTTAAATTTATTCCACTTATATCTGTGGTTGTCACCGCAATTTCAGGGTGCTCTATAAAATTCCGTAAAAAAGGTTGCCAATAGTCCTTATACTCTAAACTCACCTTTCCTTCTGGAGTGAAATCCTTTTTCAGATGAACAACCGTTTCTACATCCTCTGGAAATTACAGAAAAAAACTGCATCATTATTGTACATAATATTTGGAAATTAATAAACTCAGAATGTTATCTCCATATTTCGGAAGTCAAGTGATATTAAGTTTGTTATAATGGAGAGTTGCCGTTTTTGACATACTTTAAAACATTTTTAACTCATACATTATTTAAAAACACTGAAAAATATTCTTTCGATGAATCATTGGATTATTAAAAACCGACCTCCATTTGCGTTTGATACCACGAAATGAGATTTGAAGATATTGTGCGAAATCCTCGGGGACGTCTTGTTGATACTAATTATAATTAAGAAATTACTGCACAAAAAGATGCAGTAGAAGTGGATCCGCGATGGGAGTAGAAATATTAGAGTGTGAAAGGTCGCCTATTTCTATATAATGGTAATGGTCACATTCCATTTGACTGCATTCGACAACCGTCCCTTGTATACAGTGTAGTAAAAGAGTACGCATGAATAAGTGTGCAATACGTAATGAAAAGATAATCTTAAAACTGCCTGTTTATAACTATGTTTCATCCTCATACAATATTTGAGTAAAATTCAATGTGTGCGTATGTTCGGATGTGCTGTTCCGTCACTTACGGCTAAACCACTTCCCGGGCACCAATCAAGTCGTATTGTTTTCGGATCGGGGCAGAAGATTCAAAGAAATTTCCCAAACATGATTTTTCGTGTTTTGGCGCTTTTTAGTGATAATGCCAGGTATTTAACCAACGCTTCCTAAGTTGACCAATGTAGGTGGCGTTGATTAAACTTTAGTACCCAAAGGTAATTTTCTTGCACGATGTTGGCAAGCCTGATGTCGACATCTTTCAGTGAACAATATTTGATTACCAAGTGAATGGAGCTGTATATTCCAATTTTTATTGGAATTATTGCCCTTTTTTAAAATAAATGCATAACCTACCAACAGTATTCTCTCGAAATTTATTAAACTCTAAGGATTTCAAGTAAAAACGGAGAAAACAAAACTGTGAGTAATGCTAGAGAATGAATGAACGTTTGTATCTTCTACTTATCACTTTTACGTTCTTACATAAGTGTCCAAATACTGATTTTCAAATGAATGTGACCCACAACTTATTCTTATTAAACTTAACAAACATCTTATTCAGATAAACATACAAAACAGTCACCTTTTCATGTTAGATTCTCATGCAACGCTAAATTCTCATACAAAACGATTAATAGAGCAATTCCAGAAGTAGAAGTGAAAATAAAATAGACCGAGTTTGTAAATTTTTACTCCCTTAAAAAATTAGTGCTGAGAAATATAGAAGTATTAAGGAAATCCGGAAAAAAACAAATGCAATTGTAAAAGATAGTGCGACAGAATTTTTAGAACTAATTGGGAACGATATGCATATTTGCATTTAGCATTTGTACAAATGCAAATGTGATATCTACATTTTTGTGCCTATTAGAAAAAAACGTAAAACGTAGCTGTACTAAAATTTAACTAACAGGATCAAAACCTGCAAGTATTTTTAAGGCTTTTATAATTTTGAAATTGTAAGAAGTTCAGTTGAAATCCCATGTGGAGGTAAAGCATAAGGCTATTGAGTGTTGGAAACATTTCAACGTGAATGAATCATCAGCTACTACGATTCATTGTTAAGCCCAATGCCAGATACTGAAATAGCTGGGCATATATGAATACAGCTGGGCATGAGCGAAACGAAGTATGAAAGAAATTTTCCACCCATTAATCGGTTTACAGCGTCAGCGACACCACATTTTGCCAGTAATACAAATAACTTGTTGGTTCAGTTGGTTCACAGTTTTCATTTACACGCTAGAGTGCAGTACGATCGCATTGCGTGTTCTGACAAATTTGACTGATCCTCCAGTTCGCCAAAAAGGTATAAAATGAACATGAAATATTCTGTTGACCTACGCCAAACTGGTTTCGTTAGTGTACGAAATTCCCTGTGGAAGTCCGCCGCGGCACGCCGATTCAAGAATTAAAAATTACCGCTGCAAATCGCAGAAGAAATCGATTAAGTGGGCTATTGATAATTTCTGTCAAATAGAAATCTAAACTTCCCAATGCAAGACGGCGATTTGTTTACAAACTTATCTCTTATGTAACATCCAAAATATTCTCCACCAAAAATAGCTGCCAGCGAGAATTATTAGTCTTTTCGATTACGTTAGAAGTTGCCTAAATGTAATGTGAATGTTTAGTACAGTCGAATGCAGATTAGCCGAAAGAAACTTATCTTCTTCCAACAGCGGATGCTTTTCATCGTCGGAAGAAGTTATTTGGGTTCATTACGACCATGTTCAATTACCAAGACTAGTATTCTTGCGGTACTATCTAAAGAACTTGTCCCGCTAACAGTGTATGCACCCGTAGATAGAAATATATTGTTCCTCAATTCGGATTACCACTGCCCTCTACTCCGCTTCCGCGGATATCTTGTTCCGTATTCTAGAACCACCGTTTAATGTTCTTCCTACCCCAAGGATTCGCCAATCTAATCTCTTGAAGACGCTACTATTTGGGTATTTAAACCAGAATATCACATACAATATTTCGACCTACATTTATGCATTTCATTGATCCATTTCTTACGAACCCGAGTCTCTCTCTCCCTCTCTCTCTCTCTCTCTCTCTCTCTCTCTCTCTCTCTCTCTCTCCCTCTCTCGCACACACACACCTACACACACACACACACAAATTGAATCCATAGCTACATACCTCAATTGTCTCTTTCTTACGAGTTGATGCAATTTAAAAAAAATTGTATTTTCATTTCGTAGCAGTGTTTGAACAAATCCGGCACATCGGATGCAAACGTCCGACATCAGCCGACCAGAATTTGGACGCAAAACGGGTTCACTGTGTACGCCAGTCTTACGAATGAGAACAGAGAATTCGTTCAAAATGCAAACGTAAAGATAAGCATAACGCATAGACGTAAACATTAACATAAGTGACAGACTGAAGTATTCACAATGTCTAACATAAACGTAAGCAACATTAGAGTTTCTATGGGTACGAGACATTCTAGTTTACTATTGTTGAATGTGAGAATCAATTTCGAGATATCGACAGTGTCCATTGCCCATGGGTTCGATTTAAACTAGTGTCCACGCAGCACGCAATCAGTAAAACCAAATCTCAGTCGTTTGCAATGAGTTCTATACAGTATACTTCTGTAGAACTGATTGGGTTTTTGTTCGCCCCACGCGATCTATCGATTTCGATTCTATTTCGATACTATATTTTGAGTAAATGTACTGTACTTGGTTCATTTCTTACGTCTTAATTAAGCATTGGCACAGAAGCTTGAAGCTTTAAAGTTAACATCTTACGTGTAATGCCCATGCGAACGCATTGTGAGTGTGCCCGCTTATTGACGTAGTCGTAACTTCTATATTTAATCCATACTTACGTTTCTGTTTGCTTTTTGAATAGGCCTTAAAGACTCACCGTCTGTAGCTTTTGCAGATGCTTTACATCCTTCTGCTATGGGCCGAATGGTCTTCTGATAGACTTCAGCGGTCTCCGCCTGCAAGTATTAAAGCATTTTTTTAACACGCCGTGAGCGAAATGCGGTTTCTGATGCTTGTTTTCCCTGTGCAAAACAGCTAGTTTTGTCACAGTGTGTAAAACAATGCGGAGCGTGTATGAAACACCTCTGACGATTCGCAATTGTCTTTCGTCTTAGCAACGTCTCTGTTTTATTATTTACAAACAAAAGTGTTACGACACGGCTGGATTCCATTTGCTTTTGTACAATAAAGGTGTTTCTAGTTATTTCGTATTTATTTTATATACCTTTACTTAACGCATTGCGCATTATGTTGCTTGACGCAAACGGTTGTCAAAACACGGGGTTGGGTAGCGTGGTCACTTTATTCAAATTCGATGGAGAAAAATTTAACTTCTAGGAATAATCTTCATCTTCAATTTTGTATTTGTAGGAAGACGCCGGAAAAAATTCAAACAACCAATTTTCAAAAATTCAGAGTTAGGAGTGAAAAAGGATCTATGCTATCTTTATAAGTATATTCTTATTATTGTATTCTTTCAAAAAATTCAAAGAGAACTTTTGCAGCTAATTTTGATAATATTTTGAAAATGACCCTGGTGCTTAATGTAAAGTAGCCCTAACTTTTAAAGAAAGATTTTTCAAAATCGCAACGCATTGAGTTCAGACATCGACTGGGTACTATCCGTTTTGGAAAAAAAAACCTAAGAATGGTTTAGGCGCTAGTGGTGTTCACAGATAACGATCGGACAGACGGACGGACGGACAGAGTGACAGAGACAGACAGACAGACAGGCAGGCAGGCAGGCAGGCAGACAAACGGACTTTTAAAAAAACCTTTTTTAACTTTCTTTATACTATGTATATTACTCCTATATACGTACGTATACGAGAAAGTACAAACTAATAGGTTTCTGAAATCAAGAACACTTTTACGCCAAAAAAATATCATTTTATTTTTGCTAATAATCTAAGAAATTAATGGCCAATCTAATTGATTTAGTTTTTTGTAGAATGTTTTGAAATAAGTATCACAAAAAATACTCCACTCCGTTAGGTAGTTTTTGCTCCGTTAGGTTAGTTAGTCCTTTCAAAAACGTCACGTGTACTTTTTTTTGAAAGTTGTAGTAGTTTTCGCGCACTGTTGCCTTGCAATACGAGCAATACTAAATAATAACAAAAACAAGATTTTCTCAAAAACGCCTACAATTTTTTCTTTAAACTTCTAATGGTATTAGTAATAAGTGTACTATATAAGATGACTTCAACGCCATATTGCTCTATTTTTTTTGTTGTAATTTTTTGAAAACTTACAAAATTTAATTTTTGACTTCTCACACGACTTTAATATTTACATTAGCGGAAATTCGTTCACATTATATTTATGAGTGTATATGTTTTAAATAATGTCATATAAAGTTTCTCGGGAACTCAAAAGTTGTCTGTCAAAATTTTGTTTAGCTCAAAATTTCGCTATTTCAGAAACGATCAAACGCCATTTTTTTAGAAACACCATTTCCAAAAAGTTTTTTCTTCAAACTTTTCCAACGGATAGTGCTAATTGCGGTGATAAATATGCAATAAATTTCATTTTGGAGTAATATGTTATTGTTGTTTTTTCAAAAATTATATATATGTATTTTTTTACATATCTCACGCCGTTAATACATTTTCAGCTATTTGTAATCACTATGACATTTATGAGTTAATGTACTTGAAATGCCTTCTAATAAAGTTTTTCGAAAACTCAAAAGTATTCTTTGAAAAAGTGCTCCACATTATGCCTTTACAGTAACCCCTAAAATTCAATTTTCTTCAAATCGTCTCCAAATTTTTAAATGGAAATTTCCTGTAGGTCGACATTTTACTGTTTTTTAATATCCTTAAAGTCATATATTTCGGTTGCCCTATTAGAAAATTTAAAAACTGAGAAATTTTTTTTTAAAAAAATGTAATTTGGGCGGCGATAGACGACAGTTAGAAAGAGGATAGGGAATATCGAAAAGAGATCCTATACCAAATAAATTAGAATACTAACTTGTGCGGGAAAGTCTCTGCCATTCTGTAGCACCACTAGTTATTTTATGCATAATTTACCATAACTCTGCATTTCTGTTAAGCACTTGGTTAACATCAAGTAAAACTAATAGATTTGTACACTCACCGAACTTGTGGCAACAAGGGTGAAGACCACCGCTACAACGAGAAAAGCCTGCATGGTACCTGACAAATAGACCTCTTGGGAGTCCGTCGTACGCTACACAAATGCTCCTCGCTCGTCGACCCACCTTATATGCTCCAATCGCAGACGGCCTTGAACACCAAACTGCACCGCGTATGCTCCGTACTCACTCACTTGTTTAACAATTACAAAAAGACGGTGCTAACGAAATTGTCCTTGCACGGAACGAACGCGAAAAACACGTCATCTCCCCTAATGTTGATTTTAAGACTCACGTTATGCACTCTAAATTGTTTGTGCATTTACTTCTCGTTTCGCTAAAAGTAGATATGAATCATACGAAACCTGAAGTTGCCCAAGTTTAATCAAATTGAAGACCTCGTTTTCAAAGTTACGAGTGTCTTCAAAACATAGTTTTTTTTACGAAAATAAATTAAAGCCGTGTTTTTCAATATTAGATTTAACAGTTTCGGACACCGTTTAATGTAAGAGAAACGCCATATTTGAACACGGTATTTATTGGCGTTTACTGCCTTAAATATACATGGATATGTAAAATCATGAAATTCATCAAATTGAAAATAATCTCTCAAATTCCGAAGGATATCGGAGAATTTTTTTCATTCTCATATTCGTAGTGTTCAGAAAGATGTTAGAATAATCGCGCAATATCGATCATTAAATTTCGATAGAAATACATGTTTTGGGGAGATAGAAAGAAAAACGATATAAAATAAGTGTTTTTACAAGAAGTGCGTTTCTCAGTGAAAAAAACACTTGCCCCTAAACGTTTTGCACGATTTTTGTTTTCAAATAAGACCATTCATTTTCAAAAATTAGCATCCTTTTTCAAAATCCCCTAAAAACCTCCAAATGTTGTCTTTCTATCTCTAGCTCAAATAAAGAGTACTGACATTTTTGACTAAACTATTTCACGTATTTTTTAGTGACAGTTATGAGAAAGCCTGTGCTGTTGTAGCACCATCAATATTCACTTCTGGTATCATTGTGATAATAACATCTTTTGAAACTGTTTCATCTACTTCTTCCTCTCTTATTTTCAGAGTTCATTTGTGTCATTTGAATGAGATAAACTACATAAGAATACATAACTTAGCACATAATGGTGTGTTTTTACATTGAACGTATGATTATATTTTGAAGCAGTGGATGCATCGTAGTAAATTATACCAAAATCGACTGTCTGATGATACACTCCGTACACTAGGAAAAATACAACGTACTTGCTACTAGTGTGAAATTATTTTTAGAGAGTATATTGCCATCAACTAACGGAACAATATAATTTTTTTTTAAAACGAATAGTCAAAAGAAGACTTTGGGTATAAGAAAGGGAAAATTTTCTGTTTTCGGAATCATCGAATGTACAGATTTAAACTATTTGTGCTAAAACAGCTTGTTTTTCTCGCCCGTATTTTCACGTAGAATTACGCGCAAAGTACTCAAATTTTCGAAAACTTATACATGATTTTATTTCAAAATTTATCTTTAAGGAACATATTTCATTAAGGGAAAAATCCATATCTTTGTAGCTTCTCTGTTTCATAGTTGAAGGAATACGGGGAAAGTTTAAATTTTAAAAGGGAGGGGACTGACAGAGAGGCAGAGAGAGACAGATACAGTGAGAGAGACAGATACAGTGAGAGAGACATATGCAGTGAGAGAGACATATACAGTGAGAGAGACATACAGTGAGAGAGACATATACAGTGAGAGAGACAGATACAGAGAGAGACAGACAAAGAGAGAGAGACAGACACAGAGAGAGAGAGAGAGACAGACACAGAGAGTAAGACAGATACGCAGAGAAAGACAGATACACAGAGAGAGACAGATACACAGAGAGAGACAGATACACAGAGAGAGACAGATACAGATACACAGAGAGAGACAGATACACAGAGAGAGAGAGATACACACAGAGAGAGAGAGAGACAGATACACAGAGAGAGACACACACAGAGAGAGGCAGATGATGAGAGAGGGAGGAGGGGGATAGGGGGACGGGGAGAGAGGAAGACGGGGAGAGAGGGAGATGAAGGGCAGAACAACGCCTGCCAGGTTCCGCTAGTTACAATATAATACTGATACACAAATAATACATCGCACATCACAAATCACACCACTCCTGCCCTCAGTTATCAGTATTCACTACCCCTCTTTAAAATCCGTATTGTTTACCTCAAACTTTTAACGGAAGGTTGTCTTTGCCACTCGCTTCGCATCATTTTCGTCTGAAAATGCTCGCTCCTAGGAAATCCCCTCCTCCCCTCCTTGAGCATTCGTCTTTGTTGGGCGTCGTACTAGTGATGTATGCACCACCTCTATCCAAGGCCGCCTGCTGGCGTTGAGGCAACAATTACACGCCTCTCTTTTGGAACTATTCTGGTTTCGCGTTAAAATCTGGGAGCAGCATGAAACAGTTGCAGCTAAGATATGCAGCGTGAAACAATAGACCCGTATGTTGATAGAGACCGGAAGTATTGGTAATTTAAAGAAGCTAAGACTGGTAAATTTTAATTGATTGATTGATTGATTAGCGATTCCAGCCGCGTCAGCTGCTCAGGTCATTAGTTCCGTAATAGCAGTGCTTGTTTTTATCGCGAGAAATGGCGGCGATGTTTTCCCACTGGATGCGATATCCGGCGCCGACTAACACGACATGTGAGATTTGTCCCAACCAGGTATTTCCCACCAGCGAAACACCTCCCAAAGCTCTAATCTCCCGACCGGTCTCCCGGCATGTGCGGTAGCGTAGGGCTTGTTAGTGTAAGTGAGTGTAAGTAAGGGGTGGGAATAGGTGTGTGTGTGTGTGTAGAAGTGTTGGTGTAACGTTAGCGTATCGGACTGTTATACCCAAGTTAGCGGCTTCAAACCCGATCGAAGACGTGAATTTTTAAGGTCGCAAAAATCCTTCGTGCGTCTTCCTTCGGATGGGAAGTAATGCCGGCTGTCCCGTGTTAGTAGATTTACTTACATGTAAAAGATCCTCAAGCCTAAATGACGCCTCTGAGATAAATTCAAATCGCCTGTTTCTCGCCCAAGAAATACCTCCTTCCTCTGCTAGTTGGTGAAAGGAGCGAAGCGAAATTTGCGTGGTCAGAAGAAAGAGCAGGCCTCATGGCCTGAGTGTCGCCACGTAAAATGAGGCATTAATTCAATTCAATTCAATTACCGCCATCTAACACCACTTAGTATGTGTAGGTGGTGTTGGTAGGAGACAGGTCGTGGGCTTAGAGCTTGTCTCGGCTGAGGTGGTGATCCGCTAGTGTGAGATAGCTTTTTGGGGAAACACCCGCTATCGAACGGTAGACCGGCGCCGGATCTCGCCATGCAGCTGGGGCAAGAGACTGCCCCCCCGTCCCAAGCGAACCATGCACGACACTTACGGGACTAACGACCCTGGTAGTTGGCGTGCCCGGATTCACTAACAATCCGAATTTGGGATTATATTAATAGTTTCGCATTTGTGTTAATATCTCGAAATCAATTGATGCATAACATCATTTGCTTTATCAACCCACTTACATTTTTCTTTATAATGTACAGCACACTACCAATTTATTTACAGCACAGATAATGGCACGTAAGTGACTTAAAAGTAAATTACACAAACAACATGAAGAAATGTTAGAATTATAATGTATTTTGTGTATTATTAACATTTTTAATTTTACAAATAAAAATACTTTTTTAAAAGCATAATCTCATATTCTAATTGCACAAGACTTCGATTTTCATTCATGTGAATGATGGTAAGTACCAAAAGAGGAGCTCATTTGTAGTTTATTAGATGAACACATAATATAACCGTAGAAATATTAAATGTAAAAAATAAATAATTGTCAACATTTTTAATATTTGTTTTACTATCAATAGCAGCTTGTTTATGTGAATCAGTCTCTGACTCACACGAGGCTCTGGACCCTTGATTATCGTCGGCTCCTAGAGGGTCGATTTCGACCCACTTGGGAATCGCTGCACTTCAACATCAATTGATCACTTAAAAAAAATTGGAGTCAATTCAAATAGAAGTACTCACATTTTTTTAACAATTTTTAGTTTGATGGTTGAGTCACGTACAATCATTTTTATATTCCCTTGAAACAGTATATCACATGTGGACTGCAATAGTGCCACAACTCGAAAAATACACATTTTGAGCTAATACACTCTCCTGAATTGCAGGTTAGTCTACCTGCCAGGGGCAACAGTGGCATTTTTTTTAAAAAAAATTTTTTTCTGTGTGTTCACTTCTTACAATTTTTCAGGGATTTCAATAAAAACATATTTCATAACGGTTTGGTAAGATGCCAGCGATTTACGTAATAGGTATGTCATTTTTACGTATTGTAGAACAATTATGATTTTCAATCTATTAATTTTCTTAAATGAAATAATGTGCTGAAAACAAAAGATTTGGAATATATGTGTGTTACTGTGTGAATTTCAGGGTAATTGAAAACATATGTCGGAAAACGTAATTTAATGTTGGAAGAATTAGAGAGGTAATTTAAACCTAGTTCGTAGTGTTGAGAAGCGGGAGCGAACATTAAAGTTTTAACAATGTAGCGATACCAATTTGACCATACAAAATTTCATAAGGCTGAGGGCAGTTGGGAAATGAACAGACAGCGTTGCACGTGCAACCTCGCTTATCGCGACACTCGTTTGCGCCCCCGGCACATTAAGAAAATCGTTACAGGGGTCAGTCGTCGAAAGATTCACTGCGAGACGCACGTGGCCGCCCCGGCCAGCTGCAGAAATTTCTAGAACGCTCTTGAAATCGACATCCCGGGAATCCCAGAGCAATAAATTCTTTCACGGACAACGCCTGTCTTGTGCAAGCATGTTCTAGAAGGAATAGGAAAATTCGGGACGCTCACAGTGACGCAAAGAGTTGAAACTTACGTGGCTTCCCCGTCGCAATTGGCTGAAATAACATAATGCGCCATTTCTTAGGCCAATAGCGACGCCACTATCATAGGAGCTTGAACATACGAGAAATTGGGTGGGGGCAAAAGTTAACCTAATACAATTTCAACTTACAAAAATCAGAAGACGCAGGGCAGTCGGGGGAGAAACTTCTCTGGGGGGGATATTCTTCGGTCAGAGGCAAGTGCGCCTCTGTCGGACTTAGAAAATATCAGAAGAGCTTGGGCATCAGACGAGGCCGGAAGGGAATTAGACGCAGGGCAGTCGGGAGAGAAACTTCTCCTGGGGAGTAATTGTTCATCGGGGAGAGACCAGTGTGTCTCTGCCAGACTTTGAAAACTTCAGTGCGAGCCTGAGCTTTGGGGCTGATAACAATTGGGAGAGAATTTCTCTGGGGGGGTATTATTCGTCGGTTAGAGGCAAGTGTTCCTCCAAAAGACTTATTAAAAGGGGCAAGACGCAGCGAGTAGACTGCAGCAGGGAGAGAAAATTCTCTGGGGGGTGTTATTCGTTGAAGAGATGCGAACGTATCTGAAGGATTTCAAGACTTTCCAAAATTGTATTTGAGAAGGACACATAGTTATTTACTCCGTGCCTGAGGTCGGGAGAAAATCCCGACGATCTTCAAGTTCTACCAGAATCTACCAGAATCTACCTGAATCTATTAGTTCTACCAGAATCTACCAGACAGCGCGGTCAGACTCCGTTGAGCGCCGCAGACGCCGTCGCTCCACTGGTGACGTCACGAGAGGGCCGCTCAGCTGTTGGAGAGGGGTGGCACCACCACCGCTGCGTTCCTGCCAAGGCCGCAACCGCCCCCCTGGTCTCCGCCGGGTCCGTCCCGGCTGCATAAAAGAACCGTTCCCAAGGCAGTATAAACCCAGGGCATTCACCCCTGTCAGACCTATGTAACGCAGTGCCGCGCTATGGCGCACTGATTTGTAATTTTTTTTTATTATTACCATTGTAATGTTAAGGATAATTCTTTCTAGTTTTTTAAGCTTTACTGTGATGTCTAACATCTAATTTTCTTTTCTTTCTAATTAATCTCTTCATTTCTTTTTTCCTTTAAATTTTTCAATTTGCAAATGTAACTTCCCTGGGGCATTTTAAATTATTTTTTGCCCAGGAATAAAAGTGAATTTTACCAGTGATCAAAGTGTTTGTCTCGTACTGCCTTTGTGCCTTGTCAACAATTCCTTCCATCACCGACTGAGCTACAACCGGTGCCGCTTACCGGGCGTTCTCTCCCGAGACGACCGGGGGTGTTACAACAAATTCATTCGTTTGAAGATTGATAGGGTTTTAATTTTGTCTATTTGAAGTTCACGGTGTATTTGTTTGTTGGAAATAAACCATTCGGATTTTAATAAATTTCTTAGAAAAATGTTTTGTATTGTTTGTATTTTATTTGTGTGTGTTGTAGGAGCATGGCACCGCATGGGGCAAGCATATGTTAGGGATGGACCAATTATTGATTTAAGAATGATTGATGGAAAAATTATTGATTTCGTAAATAACAAGAAGACACAGTCAACGCGTAATTTTGAGTGATTATTTAATAAAGGTTATAACATTGAAATTTTGTGATAAGTCGGTTGGATATGTTTTGAATATGGTGTTTCCATGTCAATATTTTATTCATACATAAAACTAAATATTTAATTGGAAGGTTATTTTCCATCCAGAGTACATATGTGTTATTTATTATTATTGGAGGGGGATTTATTGGTCTGCAAAGTGTAAATATTTTTGCTTGAGTTTTAAAAGGGTTTACCACAATTCACCAATTTTGTGTCCATATCACATATTTTTGTGTTGCAATTTGTATAGTATTTCTAACAATTACAATATTTTTATCAGTGAGAATAAAACAGTGTCATCAGCATAAATGGCAAATGTAGAAAAAGCAAAAACGAAGTAGCATGTCTTACAGTACAATTTCCACCCACAAATGGCAGAAATGTCAACTGTTGCATTAACTGCCTTGTTATTTGCATTGGCTGTAATACAGACACTTCTCAGTTGGCAACTTGTCCTTGGCAGTAAAGGAGCGTGTTCTGTTCGTCGAAAGGGATGAGGTGAGGTGATAAGGGCATGTTCTGATGAAAGGGGTGTGGTGTGGTGAAGGGACGTTCTGAGGTGAAAGTGGCCTACTGAGATGTAAGAGGTGTGCTGAGGTGGAAAGGTCAAGCTGAGATGAGACTGGTGTGATGGAAGGAGTGTGCTTAGGTTAGGGCAAATGTATTAGTGTAGTTACAATTCAAATATTCAGCGCAAAAATTAACAACATAAGGAGCCGAAAAAACAAGAGAAATAGACAGAAAGTGAACATTTATTATGGATATAATCGTCTTTGTTACAATTATAGAAATGTTGATCTTGGCTTTTGCACATCAGCAAAGATCGACAACGTTCTCACGATCCCTCGGGACTTCAGTAGGTGTTCACTATGGTGCAAAATGCGGCAACGTAGGCCACGTCGCATTTCTGCGATTTTTGTAGAGCTGCAACACAAGCAAAGAATTTTAACTCTATGGTAACCGACGTATTTCTGTTTCGCGCATAACTAGTGAGATTTTTACATCTAATAAATAGTTGACGGAGAACAGACGTTTATCCTCCACAATTCCTTGTATGTTTACAACGAATTTCGAAGACCTTTACTCATCAGTGTGTCATATAAGAAAATTAAAGAAAATCATTAATAAGTATTGCAGAATATTAAAAGAATAAAATATGAAAAACAATACTAATATAACACAATTACTACCCAAGAAACGATACACTTTAATTCTAAACAAGTGTGTAACAAAAATAATATTTGTAACGAAAATATGAACAAGTTGAGTTGTTATACTATGTAATGCAACACAAATATATTAGTAGCTGACGACTTAATATTGCTCTTGATAACGGCATATTTGTATATATTGTCGATAAATATAAACTTAAGATTTTTGCCAACAAGTTACAGAATGTTAGTTGCAGTTACAGAATGTTGCTAGTTATAGAATGTTACTTAGTTGCAGAATTAATTAAAAATCAAAATATCGCCTTTTTTTCGAGTGCATAAGAAATCAATAAGGGTTGGAATTGCAGACAAAATTGTCCGCAATAATTCATCCACTGAAAAAAGTTGCCCCATCTATTAATTTCATTTGTAAGCCAATGCGAAAAGTCCATGATTGAGTTGATATATTGTCGAAAATCAGTAGAAATACAACCGACTCGGGTCGTCCGGTCTGTGGGTCACCCGGCGC
Organism: Gryllus longicercus; assembly: GCA_038098605.1. Lineage (NCBI taxonomy): Eukaryota > Metazoa > Arthropoda > Insecta > Orthoptera > Gryllidae > Gryllus > Gryllus longicercus. Next base: position 1,407,159 of record JAZDUA010000039.1, on the reverse strand, counting down.
TTGGCTTCAGAATGGTGCTGACCTAGCTTTCTTGTGAATGGTCGCTCCGCCATGACAGAAGTGGCCCCCCGCTAGAGCTAACCGGGTCATGACCCTGGTGATCCATTGCCTGTAGCGCGGTGGAGATTAACCTTTCGCGTACCAAGCGGGGTTCACGTGTACCCCAATCTCGATTTTTTTTACTTGTGTACGTCTTATTTGTGATATTGAAATATCGTTGCATATATAAGACGAAAATATTAAAAAGTAAGAAAAAATAAATTGATGCGGACCTGGAGTCAGCGCGTGAGCACTGCGTTCACTTCTATTCCGCATTTTGTTCTACCTCCGACCAACGTGCTTCAATCCGTGAGACTAGTAATAATTCAAAACGCCCATCTAATGTTACTCCAAGTTATATGGATTTTAAGTGTCTGTAGGAAATTGATTTGAACCGTTAAGGAAGAATTAGACAATAACACGGACCTCTCCAAAGAGTCGAAAGAAACTAAAAATCCACCAATACATACGAATCAAGAGACTTAGATTATTATGATTTTACAAAATTTCTAATAGGGAAAGACCATTGGATTACTCCATGGCAGCTCGAATTACACCAACATCACACTTACCCTACTAATATCAAACTTCGATAAAAATGCGTTGAAATATCATACTTATACTTGTCAAAAAAACTGTTGTCAGAAATTACTAAAAACATCCCACCAACTATTTCGGAAACACCAATATAAGAAAGAAGAAGGAGCTGAATAAAAGTTTGACATATTCCGGTTGCAATTTTGAGTAATATTTCTCCCTTCCGTAATTCACTTGACTTTAATTATCCATTCGATTCATGTAAAGTCTTTATTCGTGAAATAGTCACACTAAATACCACTGGTAGTATTGTGATGTTACTTATGAATATATTCTTGCTGGTTATGAATATTCTATATTGGTTACTTACGACTGGAACAAACATGTGTGAAATATTCTTTGCAACCACGTGATTTCGGTACCGTCCTAAAAACAGCAGTTTCAAGAAATTCTTTGGTTTTGGTTTGATCAGTACGCTGTTAATGGATTTTCTGAAATTCCCGTTTTCTAGACCAACGTGACGATATCTTTTATATATTTTCATATATTCCTGTTTAGGTACTTTTAGCTAGTAAGGACAGGAATGGATACGCGAGTATAGCGAATGAAATGAGTGAACTAATACTAAGTGGGGTATTCGGTTTTCGTTTTATTTTGCGGTAATTTCGTTCGATTGGTTAAAAAGGGGTATGTTAAAAAATTCACGAAAATGGTATGAATATAAATTTTGAAAAACTTTTCCACACATAAAAACTCGAAAATTAGTCTTCTATTGTTATTATCCTTGTTTTACAGTATTGACCAGAACTTGTTAAGTAGGGCCCTTGTATATGAAGGCTAATTTATGGAAACGATGCCTACTTGCATCTCCCCAATTCTAGATGATAATTTTCTTCATGTCTAAATGAACCTTGTTTAGGGCCCACCCTAGAATTCAAGACGATTTTTTGCCGTTATGGGCAGTGCCGTGGAAACGCACGGGTCCGATGGGCCTGAGTTCAATGTCCGCAATGTTCAAGGGACCCTGAGTGCTTTAAAAATTACTTCATACTAAATTTTTTAAAACATAAAATAAAAACGAATAAAAATATATGTAAAATAACTTTACGCAAGAAATTAGCGTACCGGAGTAGTGTCACAATCATTCAATAATATACTTAAAATATGGAATATTGCTAGTTGATGCGCTTCAGTTTTATATTGTACAATTCAAAAAAATATAACATAAATTGTAGCATTTTCCAATGTACTTATAAATCTTTTATTCTTACTTACTAATACAAAAATATAAGTTTAAATTTTTTGTTTGAATAATGTTAAATTGAAACACTATGAAATAATTTCAAAATATTTTTTTTAAAATACAAAATACAATGTGAATTGATAGGATTTTCTTTATATTTCGGCATCGGGATATTGGTGAAAGTAAGAATAGGGGGCCCTCAAATTAACCTAGGCCAAGGTTAGCCAATGCTGTTAAAACGGCCCTGGTTACAGGACGCGAGTGTCGGTTATCAGTGCGAACAAGCTGAGATTGCTCAACGGCAGCAAAACAGTTGGATCCCGTCTCTGACTGGGAGGCTCTAGGATTAGTGCCTCATCAGTGACGGATTTTTGGTACTAGCTAGATACCTAGGACAAATTCAGCCGCTGTCTGGAGAAGTATTTTAACGGTCGGTTGCTCTGATCGGTAGTTTTCCGTTGTTTCTCTCAGTACCAGATCTCTCTCAATACCAGGCGAAAGCCGGTGCAGTACGTTAAAAACCGCAAAGAAACCGCGTGAAATGTTTCCTTTCTCTTCCTTGCCCCATCTTTACCCCTTACTTACACACAATTACACTAGCATGCACTACACTACCACACATGCCGGGAGGGCGGTCGTGAAATTAGAGCCTGTCCCGGCTGGGGCGGTGCCCCCTGGAGGGAGGTACCTTGTTGGGGAAAACCCCGCTAGCCGACGGTAGGTCGGCGCCGGATCTCGCTAATCAGCGGGGAAAGATCACCGCCATCTCCCGAGGGGAGGAAACATGCACAACACTTACGGGACGTTAGAAGTGGACGCGCCCGGAATCACTAACATTTAATCAATGAATCATTCCTCTCACCTTCCGCCCTGCAGTTCCTGACTATCTCGTCCGCCTTGGAAAGACGGCGCGGGTCGTCGGCGAAGAGGGTGCGGTAGGGCTTCAGGATCTCCTCTTCGGACGCCATGGTGCCGTCACGCATGATCCCGATGGCCTCCAACACGCACGCCATCAGGCACTGCAACACGCGGCACGCCGTCACAGGGGCTGACCCAGCGCCATCATATTTCGGGAAGGGCGCATTGTAGATATTTGTTAAATAATGTGTATGTATGTATATATATATATATATATATATATATATATATATATATATATATATATAGTGACGCTCACATGAGGCAGGTACCACAAATTTGAAATGCCCGCGCGATTGCCGCTCAGATTTGGACAACGCTACCTAGGCTAGTGAGTTCTGAACTCACGCCGGCCACCGACTCCAAAGAAAAAAACACTGCCAGTCGGTTGGAATGGCGAGTGCGTGCGTGGAGTCGAGGGGATTCGGCGTGTGAGACTGGAAGCGAACGGACGGTGGAGTGTGAGGCTGGGTGACTGAGCTGAGCCCAGGCGCGAGGCGTCGAGGCAGAGGCCACGTCAGGAAACTGGTCCCTTTCGGAGCCCTGCAACTCTCCATCAATCCGGGAACAAAGCTGGAGGGCGCTACTACGAGTATAGGAGGCGCTAGTGTCGCCGGACACAGCTGCAGGTTAGGTTCACCTACTTTCCCACATACAAATTGGCTAATTTGTGAGAAATAAGAAACGTTCTTCTAAATGTTCAGTTATATTCATAATATGTTATCTTTTGTAACATTATGGGCCTGCTTGCGACCCGCGAGCTCACGCAGCAGCCACGCACGTTGAAAGTATCGTTGGCAGCAGGTCGTGTTTTAGTTCCAATAAGAAGGCGCTGCAGCAGAGCGCGCCACCGTAATGGTCCCCACCACTTCATATGAGTCACGTCATGGGAGTTCGTCTGGTTCCTTCGCAGCATCGCGACCCGCGACCATACGCGGGAGGAGGTAAAAGTTTTTTTTTCAGATTTTGCAGCGGGACAGAATCCCCGGCCAGTTGTCACATGGTCGCGCCGAATGAGTGCGCGGTTTCCCGGCTTCCGGGAGTTCGTACGAAAAACCAATGACTGTGGAGTAAATATCGGGAGGGACATGAAATCAGTTACTGCATATCTTTTGTGTGTCGAAGACAGACGAGAACTCTTGCCACTTCACAAAACTTCTTGGCTTGCATTATAAGATATTGGGTATTTGATTATTGTGTAAGGTTATGTTTCTGTATGCCTTTGATTGATGTTTTAGTTGCCACGTATCACTAGTAAAGGTAGACTGAAATACTGTACAGGATTTTGTAACATGTGTTTTTTAATTATATTAAGTACGCAGGGATTGGACTTGTTTTTGTGTGTGTGTGTGTGTGTGTGTGTGTGTGAAATTCCTCAAAATTTCATTCAAAGAGCCCCGAACTCATTAATATTCATTTTGATGCTTGGCTTCTCTACAGGGTTTTCCATGCGTCCTAGGATCATATGATCTCAGAAATAGAGAACGATCTCCACATGATACTATAAAATATTATTGTTAAAATAATTAAGTAATTCCAATATAAATAAATATTTAAGTAAATTTTGCCAAATAAAGGAAGGTAAACATTTTCGAGGGGTCCATAGCCCGTGCGTCCGCCAGTGAGCCCACAGTCAACTAAACAAGACACTGCAACACGCCGTGTCGTGTGAACAAGGGGCGTCCAGTAGAGGGGGGGGGCTCCAGGCTCCGACTTAATTGGGGCCCTGGTTTTTACGTTCTCGCTACGAAGTAGAGACAATGTTATGCAATGCTGCGCAAACAAACGACGCATTTTCGGCAAACAAATCTTATTTCAGGGCCGTGGTAACGAGAATGAGGATACAACCATGTGCTAAATTTGGAAGAAAAACCGTCTAACATATGATGTAACCGGAATCCATGTTTTGGGGTCCTTGATACCCAAAAATCGAATGACGGCAAAACGTCTGTCCGTCTGTGAATCAATCTATCTGGCTGATTATGTGTTGCCTTGAATTTGAAACGATATTTTTTTATTTTTAGGGAGTACTTTACATATAGCCCACGGGACGTTTTTTTATATCTTCAAAAAAATCACTCCATGTTTCTGATTTTTTTGGGGGCAGTTAACGTTAAACCTTTGGTACAGGTCTCATGTTCGTTAAAAACCTTGATTTTTGGAAAAATTGCAAAAAGTTCAAAATTTTTTTCGGTGTCTTCCTACAACTAAGATATTAATGATACAAATTTTTTCCTTAATTAAATATGCTTTTTAAAGATAGATTTTGAATAAGATAATGTACAATTTTTCGAATTTGTGAGTACTTTTCGCGTAATTTTGCGTGAAAGTACGAGCGAGAAAGTAGCACGAGTTAAATTTATTCCACTTATATCTGTGGTTGTCACCCCTATTTCAGGGTAAAAGTCCGTAAAAAAAGGTTGCCAATAGTCCTTATACTCTAAACTCACCTTCCCTTCTGGAGTGAAGTCCTTTTTCAGATGAACAACCGTTTCTACATCCTCTGGAAATTACAGAAAATAACTGCATCATTATTGTACATAATATTTGGAAATTAATAAACTCAGAATGTTATCTTCATATTTCGGATGTCAAGTGATATTAAGTTAGTTATAATGGAAAGTTGCCGTTTTTGACATATTTTAAAACATTTTTAACTCATATATTATTTAAAAACACTGAAAAATAATCTTTTGCTGAATTATTTGATTATTAAAAAGCGACCTCCATTTACGTTTGATACCTGGAAATGAGATTTGAAGATATTGTGCGAAATCCTCGGGGACGTCTTGTTGATACTAATTATAATTAAGAAATTATTGCACAAAAAGATGCAGTAAAAGTGGATCCGCGATGGGAGTAGAAATATTAGAGTGTGAAAGGTCGCCTAATTCTATTGAATGGCAATGGTCACATTCCATTTCACTGCATCAGACAACCGTCCCTTGTATACAGTGTAGTAAAAGAGAACGCATGAATAAGTGTGCAATACGTAATGAAAAGATAATCTTAAAACTGCCTGTTTATAACAATGTTTCATCCTCATACAATATTTGAGTAAAATTCAATGTGTGCGTGTTTTCGGATGTACTGTTCCGTCACTTACGGCTAAACCACTTCCCGGGCACCAATCAAGTCGTATTGTTTTCGGATCGGGGCAGAAGATTCAAAGAAATTTCCCAAACATGATTTTTCGTATTTTGGCGCTTTTTAGTGATAATGCCAGGTATTTAACCAACGCTTCCTAAGTTGACCAATGTAGGTGGCCTTGATGAAACTGATGTCGACATCTTTAAGTGAACAATATTTGATTACCAAGTGAATGGAGCTGTATATTCCAATTTTTATTGGAATTATTGCCTTTTTTTTAAAAAAAATGTAAAAACATACCAACAGTATTCTCTCGAAATTTATTAATCTTCATGAATTTCAAGTAGAAACGGAGAAAACAAAACTATGGGTAATGCTAGAGAATGAATGAACGTTCGTATCTTCTACTTATCACTTTTACGTTCTTACATAAGTGTCCAAATACTGATTTTCAAATGAATGTGACCCACAACTTATTTTTATTAAACTTCACTAACATCTTATTCATATAAACATACAAAACAGTCGTCTTTTAATGTTATATTCTAATGCAACGCTAGATTCGCATACGATACGATTAATAGAGCAATTTCAGGAGAAGAAATTAACATAAATTAGACCGAGTTGGGGAAGTTTTAATCTCTTCACAAGTTAGGGAGAAAAATATGGCAGTGTCAAATGTAATTGTATGTGATGTTGCGACAGATATTTCGGAACTAATTGGGAACGATATGCATTTTTGCGTTTAGCATTTGTGCAAATGGAAATGTGATATCTACATATTTGTGCATATTAGAAAAAAGCGTAAAACATAGCTGTACTAAAATTTAACTAATAAGATCAAAACCAGTAAGTATTTGTTAAGGCGTTTATAAATTTGAAATTGCAATAAGTGCAGATCAAATCCCGTATGGAGATAAGGCATAAGGCCATTGGGTGTTGGAAATATTTCAACGTGAGTATAACACCATCAGCTACTACGATTCATTGGTAAGCCCAATGCCAGATACTGAAACAGCTGGGCATATATGAACACAGCTGGGCATGAAAGAAATGAAGTATGAAAGAAATTTTCCGCCCATGAAACGGATTACAGCATCAGCGACACCACATTTTACTAGTAATACAAATAACTTGTTGGTTCAGTACACATTTTTCAATAACACGCTAGAGTGCAGTACGATCACATTGCGTGTTCTGGCAAATTTCACTGATCATCCAGGTCGCCACAAAGGTATCAAATGAACATGAAATATTCTGTTGAACTGACCTACGCCAAACTGGTTTCATTAGTGTACGAAAACCCCTGTGGAAGTCCACCGCGGCACGCCGATTCAAGAATTAAAAATTACGGCTGCAAATCGCAGAAGAAATCGATGAAGTGGGCTATTGATAATTTCTGCCAAATAGAAATCTAAACTTCCCAATGCAAGACGGCGATTTGTTTACAAACTTACCTCTTATGTAACATCCAAAACATTCTCCACCAAAAATAGCTGCCAGCGAGAATTATTGGTCTTTTCGATTACGTTAGAAGTTGCCTAAATGTAATGTGAATGTTTAGTACAGTCAAATGCAGATTAGCCGAAATAAACTTATCTTCTTCCAATAGCGGATGCTTTTCACCGTCGGAAGAAGTTATTTGGGTTCATTACGACCATGTTCAATTACCAAGACTTGTTTTTTACGGTATTATCTAAAGAACTTATGTCCCGCTAACATTGTATGCACCGGTAGATAGAAATATATTGTTCGTCAATTCGGATTACCACTGCCCCCTTCTTCGCTTCCGCGGATATCTTGTTCCGTATTCTAGAACCACCGTTTAATGTTCTACGTACCCCAAGGATTCGCCAATCGAATCTCTTGAAGACGCTACTATTTGGGTATTTAAACCAGAATATCACATACAATATTTCGACCTAATTAATGCATTTCATTCATCCATTTCTTAAGAACCCGAGTCTCTCTCTCCCTCTCTCTTCCTCTCTCTCTCTCTCTCTCTCTCTCTCCCTCTCCCTCTCTCTCGCAGACACATACCTACACACACACACACACACACAAATTAATTCCATAGCTACATACCTAAATTGTCTCTTTTTTACGAGTTGATACAATTTAAACAAATTTGTATTTTCATTTCGTAGCAGTGTTTGAACAAATCCAGCACATCGGACACAAACGTCCGACATCAACCGACCAGAATTTGGACGCAAAACTTGTTCACTGTGTACGCCAGTCTTACGAATGAGAACAGAGAATTCATTCAAAATGCAGACATAAAGGTAAGCATAACGCATAGACGTAAACATTAACATAAGTGACAGACTGAAGTATCACAATGTCTAACATAAACGTAAGCAACATTAGAGTTTCTATTGGCTACGAGACATTCTAGTTTACTATAGTTGAGTGTGAGAATCGATTTCGAGATATCGACAGTGTCCATTGCCCATGGGTTCGATTTAAACTAGTGTCCACGCAGCACGCAATCAGTAAAACCAAATCACAGTCGTTTGCAATGAGTTCTATACAGTATACTTCTGTAGTACTGATTGGTTTTTTGTTCGTCCCACGCGATCTATCGATTTCGATTCTATTTCGATACTAGATTTTGAGTAAATGTACTGTACTTGGTTCATTTCTTACGTCTTAATTAAGCATTGGCACAGAAGCTTGAAGCTTTAAAGTTAACATCTTACGTGTAATGCCCATGCGAACGCATTGTGAGTGTGCCCGCTTATTGACGTAGTCGTAACTTCTATATTTAATCCATACTTATGCTTCTGTTTGCTTTTTGAATAGGCCTTAAAGACTCACCGTCTGTAGCTTTTGCAGACGCTTTACATCCTTCTGCTATGGGCCGAATGGTTTTCTGAAAGACTTCAGCGGTCTCCGCCTGCAAATATTAAAGCATTTTTTTTAACACGCCGTGCGCGAAATACGATTTCTGATGCTTGTTTTCCCTGTGCAAAACAGCTAGTTTTGTCACAATGTGTAAAACAATGCGGAGCGTGTATGAAACACCCCTAACGATTCGCAATTGTCTTTCGTCTTAGCGACGTCTCTGTTTTATTATTTACAAACAAAAGTGTTACGACACGGCTGGAATCCATTTGCTTTTGTACAATAAAGGTGTTTCTAGTTATTTCGTATTTGATTTATATTCCTTTACTTAACGCATTGCGCATTATGTTGCTTGACGCAAACGGTTGTCAAAACAAGGAGTTGGGTAGCGTCGTCGCGTTATTCAAATTCGATGTGAGATTGAGACGTCACATACATTATTACCATTTGCCGTATATTCTATTCTTTGTCATTCAGCACAACCCAAAAACTACCTAACGGAGTGGAGTGTTTTTTGTGATACTTATTTCAAAACATTCTACAAAAAACTAAATCAATTAGATTGGCCACTAATTTCTTAAATTATTAGCAAAAATAAAATGACATTTTTGGGCATAAAAGTGTTCTTGATTTCAGAAACCTATTAGTTTGTACTTTCTCGTATACGTACGTATATAGGAGTAATATACATAGTATAAAGAAAGTTAAAAAAGGTTTTTTTAAAAGTCCGTTTGTCTGCCTGCCTGCCTGCCTGCCTGTTTGTCTGTCTGTCTGTCTCTGTCACTCTGTCCGTCCGTCCGTCTGTCCGATCGTTATCTGTGAACACCACTAGCGCCTAAACCATTCTTAGGTTTTTTTTTCCAAAACGGATAGTACCCAGTCGATGTCTGAACTCAATGCGTTGCGATTTTGAAAAATCTTTCTTTAAAAGTTAGGGATACTTTACATTAAGCACCAAGGTCATTTTCAAAATATTATCAAAATTAGCTGCAAAAGTTTTCTTTAAATTTTTTGAAAGAATACAATAATAAGAATATACTAATAAAGAAAACATAGGTACTTTTTCACTCGTAACTCTGAATTTTTGAAAATTGTTTGTTTGAATTTTTTCCGGCGTCTTCCTACAAATACAAAATTGAAGATAGAGATTATTCCTAGAAGTAAAATTTCTCCATAGTTAGTTCTATCAAAAACGTCACGAGTACTTTTTTTTATGTTGTATTAGTTTTCGCGCACTGTTGCCTTGCAATACGAGCAATACTAAATAATAACAAAAACAAGATTTTCTCAAAAACGCCTACAATTTTTTCTTTAAACTTCTGGTAGTGTTAGTAATAAGTGTACTCCATAAGATGACTTGAACGCCATATTGCTCTATTTTTTTGTTGTAATTTTTTGAAAACTTACAAAATATAATTCTTTTGACTTCTCACACGTCTTTAATATTTACATTAGCGGCAATTCGTTCACATTATATTTATGAGTATATATGTTTTAAATAATGTCATACAAAGTTTCTCGGGAACTCAAAAGTTGTGTGTCAAAATTTTGTTTAGTTCAAAATTTCGCAATTTCAGAAACGTTCAAACGCCATTTTTTTAGAAACACCATTTCCAAAAAGTTTTTTCTTCAAACTTTTCCAACGGATAATGCTAATTGCGGTGATAAATATGCCATACATTTCATTTTGGAGTAATATGTTATTGTTGTTTTTTCAAAAATTATATATATGAATTTTTTTTACATATCTCACGCCGTTAATACATTTTCAGCTATTTGTAATCACTATGACATTTATGAGTTAATGTACTTGAAATGCCTTCTAATAAAGTTTTTCGAAAACTCAAAAGTATTCTTTGAAAAAGTGCTCCACATTATGCCTTTACAGTAACCCTTAAATTCAATTTTCTTCAAGTCGTCTCCAAATTTTTAAATGGAAATATCCTGTAGGTCGACATTTTACTGTTCTTTAATATCCTTAAAGTAATATTTCGGTTGCCCTATTAGAAAATTTAAAAATTGAGAAAAATTTTTTAAAAAAATGTAATTTAAGCGGCGATAGACGACAGTTGGAAAGAGGATAGGGAATATCGAAAAGAGATCCTATACCAAATAAATTAGAATACTAACTTGTGCGGGAAAGTCTCTGCCATTCTGTAGCACCACTAGTTATTTTATGCACAATTTATCATAACTCTGCATTTCTGTTAAGCACTTGGTTAACGTCAAGTAAAAGTAATAGATTTGTACACTCACCGAACTTGTGGCAACAAGGGTGAAGACCACCGCTACAACGAGAAAAGCCTGCATGGTACCTGACAAATACACCTCTTGGGAGTCCGTCGAACGCTACACAAATGCTCCTTGCTCGTCGACCCACCTTATATGCTCCAATCGCAGACGGCCTTGAACACTAAACTGCACCGCGTATGCTCCGTACTCACTCACTTGTTTAACAATCACAAAAAGACGGTGCTAACGAAATTGTCCTTGCACGGAACGAACGCGAAAAACACGTCATCTCCCCTAATGTTGATTTTAAGACTCACGTTATGCACTCTAAATTGTTTGTGCATTTACTTGTCGTTTCGCTAAAAGTAGATATGAATCATACTAAACCTCCAGTTGCCCTAGTTTAATCAAATTGAAGAGCTCGTTTTCAAAGTTACGAGTGTCTTCAAAACATAGTTTTTTTTTACGAAAATAAATTAAAGCCGTGTTTTTCAATATTAGATTTAACAGTTTCGGACACCGTTTAATGTAAGAGAAACGCCATTTTTGAACACGGTATTTATTGGCGTTTACTGCCTTAAATATACATGGATATGTAAAATCATGAAATTCATCAAATTGAAAATAATCTCTCAAATTCCGAAGGATATCGGAGAATTTTTTTCATTCTCATATTCGTAGTGTTCAGAAAGATGTTAGAATAATCGCGCAATATCGATCATTAAATTTCGATAGAAATACATGTTTTGGGGAGATAGAAAGAAAAACGATATAAAATAAGTGTTTTACAAGACGTGCGTTTCTCAGTGAAAAAAACCCTTGCCCCTAAACGTTTTGCACGATTTTTGTTTTCAAATAAGACCATTTTCAAAAATTAGCATCCTTTTTCAAAATCCCCTAAAAACCTCCAAATGTTGTCTTTCTATCTCTAGCTCAAATAAAGAGTACTAACATTTTTTACTAAACTATTTTACGTATTTTGTAGTGACAGTTATGAGAAAGCCTGTGCTGTTGGAGCACCATCAATATTCACTTCTGGTATCATTGTGATAATAACATCTTTTCAAATTGTTTTATCTACTTCTTCCTCTCTTATTTTCAGAGTTCATTTGTGTCATTTGAATGAGATAAACTACATAAGAATACATAACTTAGCACATAATGGAGTGTTTTTACATTGAACGTATGATTATATTTTGAAGCAGTGGATGCATCGTAGTAAATTATACCAAAATCGACTGTCTGATGATACACTCCGTACACTAGGAAAAATACAACGTACTTGCTACTAGTGTGAAATTATTTTCAGAGAGTATATTGCCATCAACTAACGGAACAATATAATTTTTTTTAAAACGGATAGTCAAAAGAAGACTTTGGGTATAAGAAAGGGAAAATTTTCTGTTTTCGGAAACATCGAATGTACAGATTTAAACTATTTGTGCTAAAGTAGCTTGTTTTTCTCGCCCGTATTTTCACGTAGAATTACGCGCAAAGTACTCAAATTTTCGAAAACTTATACATGATTTTATTTCAAAATTTATCTTTAAGGAACATATTTCAGTAAGGGAAAAATCCATATCTTCGTAGCTTCTCTGCTTCGTAGTTGAAGGAATACGGGGAAAGTTTAAATTTTGAAAGGGAAGGGACTGACAGAGAGGCAGAGAGAGACAGAGACAGAGAGAGACAGACACAGATACAGAGACAGATACAGTGAGAGAGACAGATACAGTGAGAGAGACAGATACAGTGAGTGAGACATATGCAGTGAGAGAGACATATACAGTGAGAAAGACAGACAAAGAGAGAGAAACAGACACAGAGAGAGAGACAGACAAAGAGAGAGAAACAGACAGAGAGAGAGAGAGAGACAGACACAGAGAGTAAGACAGATACGCAGAGAAAGACAGATACACAGAGAGAGACAGATACACACAGAGAGACAGGTACACAGAGAGAGACAGATACAGATACACAGAGAGAGAGAGAGAGATACACACAGAGAGAGACATACACAGAGAGAGACACACACACACAGAGGCAGATGATGAGAGAGGGAGGAGGGGGATAGGGGGACGGGGAGAGAGGAAGACGGGGAGAGAGGGAGATGAAGGGCAGAACAACGTGTGCCAGGTTCCGCTAGTTACAATATAATACTGATACACAAATAATACATCGCACATCACAAATCACACCACTCCTGCCCTCAGTTATCAGTATTCACTACCCCTCTTTAAAATCCGTATTGTTTACCTCAAACGTTTAACGGAAGGTTGTCTTTGCCACTCGCTTCGCATCATTTTCGTCTGAAAATGCTCGCTCCTAAGAAATCCTCTCCTCCTCTCCTTGAGCATTCGTCTTTGTTGGGCGTCGTGCTAGTGATGTATGCACCATCTCTATCCAAGGCCGCCTGCTGGCGTTGAGGCAACAATTACACGCCTCTCTTTTGGAACTATTCTGGTTTCGCGTTAAAATCTGTGAGCAGCATGAAACAGTTGCAGCTAAGATATGCAGCGTGAAACAATAGACCCGTATGTTGATAGAGACCGGAAGTATTGGTAATTTAAAGAAGCTAAGACTGGTAAATTTCAATTGATTGATTGATTAGCGATTCCAGCTGCGTCAGCTGCTCAGGTCATTATTCCCGTAATAGCAGTGCTTGTTTTTATCGCGGGAAATGGCGGCGATCTTCCCCAGCTGGATGCGACATCCGGCGCCGACTAACACGACATGTGAGATTTGCCCCAACCAGGTATCTCCCACCAGCGAAACACCTCCCAAAGCTCTAATCTCCCGACCGGTCTCCCGGCATGTGCGGTAGTGTAGGGCTTGTTAGTGTAAGTGAGTGTAAGTAAGGGGTGAGAATGGGATAAGGAAGAGGTAGGAAAGATCGCGCTCGGTCCGTGGCCCGTTTGTTAGATTGATTGTTAGCGTCATCTACTCAGGTCATTAGACTCGTAAGTGTAGTGCATGTTTTGCTCGGGGAGGCGGAGTTTTCTGTAGCCGGGCATCGACCGCCTGCGACGAATCGCCTCTACCGGGACAAGCTCTAAGCTTCCATCCGGTCTCGCAGCATGTGCATTAGTGTAGTGCTTGTTAGTGTAAGTGAGTGTAAGTAAGGGGGAGAATAGGTGTGTGTGTGTGTAGAAGTGAGGATAGGACAAGGAAGAGGTAGGGAAAAATCGATAGGAACAACACCACCTTGATTTGCGCGCGGCGATGGTGTAACGTTAGCGTGTCAGACTGTTATACCCAAGTTAGCGGCTTCAAACCCGATCGAAGCCGTGAATTTTTAAGGGCGCAAAAATCCTTCGTGCGTCTTCCTTCGGAGGGGAAGTAAAGCCGGCTGTTCCATGTTAGTAGATTTACTTGCATGTAAAAGATTCTCAAGCCTAAATGACGCTCTGAGATAAATTCAAATCGCCTGTTTCTCGCTCAAGAAATACCTCCTTCCTCTGCTAGTTGGTGAAAGGAGCGTAGCGAAATTTGCGCGGTCAGAAGAAAGAGCAGGCCTCATGGCGTGAGTGTCGCCACGTAAAATAAGGCATTAATTCAGTTCAATTCAATTACCGCCATCTAACACCACTTAGTATGTGTAGGTGGTGTTGGTAGGAGACAGGTCGTGGGCTTAGAGCTTGTCTCGGCTGAGGTGGTGATCCGCTAGTGTGAGATAGCTTTTTGGGGAAACACCCGCTATCGAACGGTAGACCGGCGCCGGATCTCGCCATGCAGCTGGGGCAAGACCACTGCCCCCCCGTCCCAAGCGAACCATGCACGACACTTACGGGACTAACGACCCTGACGTGCCCGGATTCACTAACAATCCGAATTTGGGATTATATTAATAGTTTCGCATTTGTGTTAATATCTCGAAATCAATTGATGCATAACAACATTTGCTTTATCAACCCACTTACATTTTTCTTTATATTGTACAGCACACTACCAATTTATTTACAGCACAGATAATGGCACGTAAGTGACTTAAAAGTAAATTACACAAACAACATGAAGAAATGTTAGAATTATAATGTATTTTGTGTATTATTAACATTTTTAATTTTACAAATAAAAATACTTTTTTAAAAGCATAATCTCATATTCTAATTGCACAAGACTTCGATTTTCATTCATGTGAATGATGGTAAGTACCAAAAGAGGAGCTCATTTGTAGTTTATTAGATGAACACATAATATAACCGGAGAAATATTAAATGTAAAAAATAAATAATTGTCAACATTTTTAATATTTGTTTTACTATCAATAGCAACTTGTTTATGTGAATCAGTCTCTGACTCACACGAGGCTCTGGACCCTTGATTATCGTCGGCTCCTAGAGGGTCGATTTCGACCCACTTGGGAATCGCTGCACTCAACATCAATTGATCACTTAAAAAAAATTGGAGTCAATTCAAATAGAAGTACTCACATTTTTTTAACAATTTTTAGTTTGATGGTTGAGTCACGTACAATCATTTTTATATTCCCTTGAAACAGTATATCACATGTGGACTGCAATAGTGCCACAACTCGAAAAATACACATTTTGTGCTAATACACTCTCCAGAATTGCAGGTTAGTCTACCTTCCAGGGGCAGCAGTGGCATAACCTTTTAAATTTTTATTTCTATGTGTTCACTTCTTACAATTTTTCAGGGATTTCAATAAAAACATATTTCATAACGGTTTGGTAAGATGCCAGCGATTTACGTAATAGGTATGTCATTTTTACGTATTGTAGAACAATTATGATTTTCAATCTATTAATTTTCTTAAATGAAATAATGTGCTGAAAACAAAAGATTTGGAATATATGTGTGTTACTGTGTGAATTTCAGGGTAATTGAAAACATATGTTGGAAAACGTAATTTAATGCGGGAAGAATAAGAGAGGTAATTTAAACCTAGTTCGTAGTGTTGAGAAGCGGGAGCGAACATTAAAGTTTTAACAAATTTATTCGTTTGAAGATTGATAGGGTTTTAATTTTGTCTATTTGAAGTTCACGGTGTATTTGTGTGTTGTAAATAAACCATTCGGATTTTAATAATTTTCTTAGAAAAATGTTTTGTATGGTTTGTATTTTATTTGTGTGTGTTGTAGGAGCATGGCACCGGATGGGGCAAGCATATGTTAGGGATGGACCAATTATTGATTTAATAATGATTGATGGAAAAATTATTGATATCGTAAATAACAACAAGACACAGTCAACGCGTAATTTTGAGTGATTGTTTAATAAAGGATATAACTTTGAAATTTTGTGATATGTCGGTTGGATATGTTTTGAATATGGTGTTTCCATGTCAATATTTTATTCATACATAAAACTAAATATTTAATTGGAAGGTAATTTTCCATCCAGGGTACATATGTGTTATTTATTATTATTGGAGGGGGATTTATTCGTCTGCAAAGTGTAAAGATTTTTGCTTGAGTTTTAAAAGGGTTTACCACTATTCACCAATTTTGTGTCCATATCACATATTTTTGTGTTGCAGTTTGTATAGTATTTCTAACAATTATAATATTTTTGTCAGTGAGAATAAAACAGTGTCATCAGCATAAAGGGCAAATGTAGAAAAAGCGAAAACGAAGTAGTGTGTCTTACAGTACAATTTCCACCCACAAATGGCAGAAATGTCAACTGTTGCATTAACTGCCTTGTTATTTGCATTGGCTGTAATACAGACACTTCTCAGTTGGCACCTGGTCCTTGGCAGTAAAGGAGCGTGTTCTGTTCGTCGAAAGGGATGAGGTGAGGTGATAAGAGCATGTTCTGATGAAAGGGGTGTGGTGTGGTGAAGGGACGTGCTGAGGTGAAAGTGGCCTACTGAGATGTAAGGGGTGTGCTGAGGTGAAAAGATCAAGCTGAGATGAGACTGGTTTGATGGAAGGAGTGTGCTTAGGTTAGGGACAAATGTATTAGTGTAGTTACAATTCAAATATTCAGCGCAAAAGTTAACAACGTAAGGAGCCGAAAAAACAAGAGAAATAGACAGAAAGTGAACATTTATTATGGATATAATCGTCTTTGATACAACTATACAAATGTTGATCTTGGCTTCTGCACAACAGCAAAGATCGACAACCTTCTCACGATCCATCGTGACTTCAGTAGGTGTTCACTATGGTGCAAAATGCGGCAACATAGGCCACGTCGCATTTCTGTGATTTTTGTAGAGCTGCAACACAAGCAAAGTATTTTAACTCTATGGTTACCGACGTATTTCTGTTTCGCGCATAACTAGTGAGATTTTTATATCTAATAAATAGTTGACGGAGAACTGACGTTTATCCTCCACAATTCCTTGTATGTTTACAACGAATTTCGAAGACCTTTACTCATCAGTGTGTCATATAAGAAAATTAAAGAAAATCATTAATAAGTATTGCAGAATATTAAAAGAATAAAATATGAAAAACAATACTAATACAACACAATTACTACCAAGAAACGATACACTTTAATACTAAATAAGTGTGTCACAAAAATAATATTTGTAACGAAAATACGAACAAGTTGAGATGTGGTACTATGTAATGCGACACAAATATATTTGTAGCTGACGACTTAATATTGCTCTTGATAACGGTATATTTGTATATATTATCGATAAATATAAACTTAAGATTTTTGACAACAAGTTTCAGAATGTTAGTTGCAGTTACAGAATGTTACTTAGTTGCAGAATTAATTAAAAATCGAAATATCGCGTTTTTTTCGAGTGCATAAGAAATTAATAAGGGTTGGAATTGCAGACAAATTTGTCCGCAATAATTCATCCACTGAAAAGAGTTGCCCCATCTATTAATTTCTTATGTAAGCCAATGCGAAAAGTCCATGATTGAGTTGATATATTGTCGAAAATCAGTAGAAATATAACCGACTCGGGTCGTCCGGTCTGTGGGTCACCCGGCGCTCGGCTTCAGAATGGTGCTGACCTACCTTTCTTGTGAATGGTCGCTCCGCCCTGACAGAAGTGGCCCCCAGCTAGAGCTAACCGGGTCATGACCCTGGTGATCCATTACCTGTAGCGCAGTGGAGATTACCCCTTCCCGTACCAAGCGGGATTCACGTGTACCCCAATCTCGATTTTTTTTACTTGTGTACGTCTTATTTTGTGATATTGAAATATCGTTGCATATATAAGACGAAAATATTAAAAAGTAAGAAAAAATAAATTGATGCGGACCCGGAGTCTGCGCGTGAGCATTGCGGTTTTAATAGCGAGCACTGCGTTCACTTCTATTTCGCATTTTGTTCTACCTCCGACAAACGTATTTCAATCAGTGAGACTAGTAATAATTCAAAACGCCCGTCTAATGTTACTCCAAGTTATATGGATTTTAAGTGTCTGTAGGAAATTGATTTGAACCGTTAAGGAAGAATTAGACAATAACACGGACCTCTCCAAAGAGTCGAAAGAAACTAAAAATCCACCAATACATACGAATCAAGAGACGTAGAATATTATGATTTTACAAAGTGTCTCATAGGGAAAGACCATTGGATTACTCCATGGCAGCTCGAATTACACCAACATCACACTTACCCTACTAATATCAAACTTCGTTAAAAATGCGTTTAAATATCATACATATATTTGTCAAAAAAACTGTTGTCAGAAATTACTAAAAACGTCCCACCAAATATTTCGGAAACACCAATATAAGAAAGAAGAAGGAGCTGAATAAAAGTTTGACATATTCCGGTTGCAATTTTGAGTAATATTTCTCCCTTCCGTAATTCACTTGACTTTAATTATCATTCGATTCATGTAAAGTCTTTATTCGTGAAATAGTCACACTAAATACCACTGGAAGTATTGCGATGTTACTTATGAATATATTCTTGCTTAGCATTGGTTACTTACGACTCGAACAAACATGAGTGAAATAGTCTTTACAACCACGTAATTTCAGTACCATCCTAAAAACAGCAGTTTGAAGAAATTCTTTCGTTTTGGTTTGATCAGTTCGCTGTTAATGGATTTTCTGAAATTCCCGTTTTCTAGACCAACGTGACGATATCTTTTATATATTTTCATATATTCCTGTTTAGGTACTTTTAGCTAGTAAGGACAGGAATGCATACGCGAATATAGCGAATTAAATGAGTAAACTAATACTAAGTGGGGTATTCGGTTTTCGTTTTATTTTGCGGTAATTTCGTTCGATTGGTTAAAAAGGGGTATGTTAAAAAATTCACGAAAATGGTATGAATATAAATTTTGAAAAACTTTTCCACACATAAAAACTCGAAATTTGGTCTTCTATTGTTATTATCCTTGTATTACAGTATTGACCAGAACTTGTTAAGTAGGGCCCTTGTATATGAGGGCTTAATTTATGGAAACGATGCCTACTTGCATCTCCCCAAATCAAGATGATAATTTTCTTCATGTCTAAATAAACCTTGTTTAGTGCCCCACCCTAGAATCCAAGACGATTTTTTGTAGTTACGGGCAGTGCCGTGTAAACGCACGGGTCCGATGGGCCTGAGTCCAATGTCCGCGATGTTCAAGGGACCCTGAGTGCTAAAAATTACTTCATACTAAATTTTTTAAAAAATAAAATAAAAACGAATAAAAAGATATGTAAAATTAAACTTTACGCAACAAATTGGCGTACCGGAGTAGTGTCACCATCAGTCAATAATATACTTAAAATATGGAATATTGCTAGTTGATGCGCTTCAGTTTTATATTGTACAATTCAAAAAAATTTAACATAATTTGTAGCCTTTTATAATGTACTTATAAATCTTTTATTCTTACTTACTTATACAAAAATATAAGTTTAAATTTTTTGTTTGAATAATGTTAAATTGAAACACTAAGAAATACTTTCAAAATATTTTTTTAAAATACAAAATACAATGTGAATTGATAGGGTTTTCTTTATATTTCGGCATCGGGATATTGGTGAAAGTAAGAATAGGGGGGCCTCAAATTAACCTAGGCCAAGGTCCGCCAATGCTGTTAAAACGGCCCTGGTTACAGGACGCGCGTTATCAGTGCGAACAAGCTGAGATTGCTCAACGGCAGCAGAACCGTTGGATCCCGTCTCTGACTGGGAGGCTCTAGGATTAGTGCCACTTCAGTGACGGATTTTTGGTACTAGCTAGATACCTAGTCAAATTCAGCCGGTGTCTGAAGAAGATTTTTAACGGTCGGTTGCTCCGATCGGCAGTTTTCCGTTGTTTCTCTCAGTACCAGGTTTCTCTCAATACCAGGCGAAAGCCGGTGCAGTACGTTAAAAACCGCAGACAAAGAAACCGCGTGAAATGTTTCCTTTCTCTTCCTTGCCCCATCTTTACCCCTTACTTACACACAATTACAGTAGCATGCACTACACTACCACCCATGCCGGGAGGGCGGTCGTAAAATTAGAGCTTGTCCCGGCTGGGGCGGTGCCCCCTGGACGGAGGTACCTTGTTGGGGAAAACCCCGCTAGCCGACGGTAGGTCGTCGCCGGATATCGCTCATCAGCAGGGAAAGATCACCGCCATCTCCCGAGGGGAGGAAACATGCACAACACTTACGGGACGTTAGAATCGGACGCGCCCGGAGTCACTAACATTTAATCAGTGAATCATTCCTCTCACCTTCCGCCCTGCAGTTCCTGACCACCTCGTCCGCCTTGGAAAGACGGCGCGGGTCGTCTGCGAAGAGGGTGCGGTAGGGCTTCAGGATCTCCTCTTCGGACGCCATGGTGCCGTCACGCATCACCCCGATGGCCTCCAACACGCACGCCATCAGGCACTGCAACACGCGGCACGCCGTCACAGGGGCTGACCCAGCGCCATCATTTTTCGGGGAGGGGGGCATTGTAGATATTTGTGAAATATTGTATATATGTGTGTGTATATATATATATATATGTATATATATATATATATATATATATATATATATATATACACACACATATACACGACCCTACCTAGGCTAGTGAGTTCTGAACTCTCGCCGGCCACCGACTCCAAAGAAAAAGACACTGCCAGTCGGTTGGTGTGGCGAGTGCGTGCGTGGAGACGAGGAGATTCGGCGAGTGAGAGTGGAAGCGAACGGACGGTGGAGTGTGAGGCTGGGAGGCTGAGCTGCGCCCATGCGCGAGAGGTCGAGGCAGAGGCCTCGCCAGGAAGCTGGTCCCTTCCGGAGCCCTGCAACTCTCCATCAAAACCGGGAACAAAGCTGAATTCGCTACTACGTGTATAGGAGGCGCTAGTGTCGCCGTACACAGCTGCAGCTTAGGTTCACCAACTTTCCCACATACAAATTGGCTAATTTGTGAGAAATAATAAAAGTTATTCTAAATGTTCAGTTATATTTATAATCTATACTTATAAGAAACCTCTAAAGAAAGCGCAAACATAGACGTTATCTTTTGTCACATTATGGGCCTGCTTGCGACCCGCGAACTCACGCAGCAGCCACGCACGTTGAAAGTATCGTTGGCAGCAGGTCGTGTTTTAGTTCCAATAAAAAGGCGCTGCAGCAGAGCGCGCCACCGTAATGGTCCCCACCACTTCATATGAGTCACGTCATGGGAGTTCGTCTGGTTCCTTCGCAGACCCGCGACCTTACGCGGGAGGAGGTATAAGTTTTTTTTCAGATTTTGCAGCGGGACAGAATCCCCGGCCAGTTGTCACATAATGGCGCCGAATGAGTGCGCGGTTGCCCGGCTTCCGGGAGTTCGTACGGAAAACCAATGACTGTGGAGTAAATAGCGGGAGGGACATGAAATCAGTTACTGCATATCTTTTGTGTGTCGGAGACAGACGAGAACTCTTGCCACATCACAAAACTTCTTGGCTTGCATTATAAGATATTGGGTATTTGATTATTGTGTAAGGTTATGTTTCTGTATGCCTTTGATTGATGTTTTAGTTGCCACGTATCACTAGTAAAGGTAGACTGAAATACTGTACAGGAGTTTGTAACATGTGTTTTTTAATTATATTAAGTACGAAGGGATTGGACTTGTTTTTTTTTTGTGTGTGTGTAATTCCTCAAAATTTCATTCAAAGAGCCCCGAACTCATTAATATCCATTTTGATGCTTGGCTTCTCTACAAGGTTTTCCATGCGTCCTAGGACCATATGATCTCAGAAATAGAGAACGATCTCCACATGATACTATACAATATTAATGTTAAAATAATTAAGTAATTCCAATATAAATAAATATATTCGAGTAAATTTTGCCAAATAAAGGAAGGTAAACGTTTTCGAGGGGGCCATAGCCCGTGCGTCCGCCAGTGAGCCCACAGTCAACTAAACAAGACACTGCAACACGCCGTGTCGCGTGAACAGAGGGGCGTCCAGTAGAGGGGGTGCAGCTGGAACTACTTGCTCCAGGCTCCGACTTAATTGGGGCCCTGGTTTTTACGTTCTCCCTACGAAGTAGAGACAAAGTTATGTAATGCTGCGCAAACAAACGACGCATTTTCGGCAAAAAATGTTATTTCAGGGCCGTGGTAACGAGAATGCGGATACAACCATGTGCTAAATTTGGAAGAAGAATCGTCTAACACATGGTGTAACCGGAATCCATGTTTTGGGGTCCTTGATACCCAAAAATCGAATGACGGCAAACCGTCTGTCCGTCTGTGAATCAATCTATTTGGCTGATGATGAGGTCCCTTGAATTTGAAACGATATTTTTTTATTTTTAGGGAGTACTTTACATATAGCCCACGGGACGTTTTTTTATATCTTCAAAAAAATCACTCCATGTTTCTGATTTTTTTGGGGCAGTTAAGGCTAAACGTTTGGTACAGGTCTCATGTTTGTTAAAAACCTTGATTTTTCGAAAATTGCAAAAATTCAAAAATTATTTTCGGTGTCTTCCTACAACTAAAATATTAATGAAGCAAATTTTCTCCTTAATTAAATATGTTTTTAAAGATAGATTTGGAATAAGATACTGTACAATTTTTCGAATTTTTGAGTACTTTTCGCGTAATTTTGCGTGAAAGTACGAGCGAGAAAGTAGCACTAGTTAAATTTATTCCACTTATATCTGTGGTTGTCACCGCAATTTCAGTGTAAAAGTCCGTAAAAAAAGGTTGCCAATAGTCCTTATACTCTAAACTCACCTTTCCTTCTGGAGTGAAATCCTTTTTCAGATGAACAACCGTTTCTACATCCTCTGGAAATTACAGAAAAGAACTGCATCATTATTGTACATAATATTTGGAAATTAATAAACACAGAATATTGTCTTCATATTTCGGAACTCAAGTGATATTAAGTTTGTTATACATGCAGAGTTGCCGTTTTTGACATACTTTAAAACATTTTTAACTCATACATTATTTAAAAACACTTAAAAATAATCTTTCGCTGAATCATTGGATTATTAAAAACCGACCTCCATTTGCGTTTGATACCACGAAATGAGATTTGAAGATATTGTGCGAAATCCTCGGGGACGTCTTGTTGATGCTAATTATAATTAAGAAATTATTGCACAAAAAGATGCAGTAAAAGTGGATCCGCGATGGGAGTAGAAATATTAGAGTGTGAAAGGTCGCCTAATTCTATATAATGGCAATGGTCACATTCCATTTGACTGCATCCGACAACCGTCCCTTGTATACAGTGTAGTTAAAGAGTACGCGTGAATAAGTGTGCAATACGTAATGAAAAGAAAATCTTAAAACTGCTTGTTTACAACAATGTTTCATCCTCATACAATATTTGAGTAAAATTCAATGTGTGCGTATGTTCGGATGTGCTGTTCCGTCACTTACGGCTAAACCACTTCCCGGGCACCAATCAAGTAGTATTGTTTTCGGATCGGGGCAGAAGATTCAAAGAAATTTCCCAAACATGATTTTTCGTGTTTTGGCGCTTTTTAGTGATAATGCCAGGTATTTAACCAACGCTTCCTAAGTTGACTAATGTGGGTGGCGTTGATTAAACTTTAGTACCCAAATGTAATTTTCTTGCACGATGTTGTCAAGCCTGATGTCGACATCTTTAAGTGAACAATATTTGATTACCAAGTGAATGGAGCTGTATATTCCAATTTTTATTGGAATTATTGCCCTTTTTTTTAAAAAAAATGTAAAAACCTACCAACAGTATTCTCTCGAAATTTATTAATCTTCATGAATTTCAAGTAGAAACGGAGAAAACAAAACTGTGAGTAATGCTAGAGAATGAATGAACGTTCGTATCATCTACTTATCACTTTTACGTTCTTACATAAGTGTCCAAATACTGATTTTCAAATGAATGTGACCCACAACTTATTCTTATTAAACTAAACAAACATCTTATTCAGATAAACATACAAAACAGTCACCTTTTCATGTTAGATACTCATGCAACGCTAAATTCTCATACAAAACGATTAATAGAGCAATTCCAGAAGATGAAGTGAAAATTAATTAGACCGAGTTTGTAAATTTTTACTCTCTTAAAAAATTAGGGCAGAGAAACATGGAAGTATCAAGGAAATCCGGAAAAAAACAAATGCAATTGTAAAAGATAGTGCGACAGAATTTTTAGAACTAATTGGGAACGATATGCATCTTTGCATTTAGCATTTGTACAAATGCAAATGTGATATATACATTTTTGTGCCAATTAGAAAAAACCGTAAAACGTAGCTTTACTAAAATTTAACTAACAGGATCAAAACCTGCAAGTATTTTTAAGGCTTTTATAATTTTGAAATTGTAATAAGTTCAGTTGAAATCCCGTGTGGAGGTAAAGCATAAGGCTATTGAGTGTTGGAAACATTTCAACGTGAATGAATCATCAGCTACTACGATTCATTGTTAAGCCCAATGCCAGATACTGAAATAGCTGGGCATATATGAACACAGCTGGGCATGAACGAAATGAAGTATGAAAGAAATTTTCCACCCATGAATCGGTTTACAGCGTCAGCGACACCACATTTTGCCAGTAATACAAATAACTTGTTGGTTCAGTTGGTTCACATTTTTCATTTACACGCTAGAGTGCAGTACGATCGCATTGCGTGTTCTGACAAATTTGACTGATCCTCCAGGTCGCCACAAAGGTATAAAATGAACATGAAATATTCTGTTGAACTGACCTACGGCAAATTAGTTTCGTTAGTGTGCGAAAATCCCTGTGGAAATCCGCCGCGGCACGCCGATTCAAAAATTAAAAATTACCGCTGCAAATCGCAGAAGAAATCGATTAAGTGGGCTATTGATAATTTCTGCCAAATAGAAATCTAAACTTCCCAATACAAGACGGCGATTTGTTTACAAACTTACCACTTATGTAACATCAAAAATATTCTCCACCAAAAATAGCTGCCAGCGAGAATTAATAGTCTTTTCGATTACGTTAGAAGTTGCCTAAATGTAATGTGAATGGTTAGTACAGTCGAAATCAGATTAGCCGAAAGAAACTTTTCTTCCAACAGCGGATGCTTTTCACCGTCGGAAGAAGTTATTTGGATTCATTACGACCATGTTCAATTACCAAGACTTGTTTTTTACGGTACTATCTAAAGAACTTATGTCCCGCTAACAGTGTATGCACCCGTAGATAGAAATATATTTTTCGTCAATTCGGATTACCACTGCCCCCTTCTCCGCTTCCGCGGATATCTTGTTGTGTATTCTAGAACCACCGTTTAATGTTCTTCCTACCCCAAGGATTCGCCAATCGAATCTCTTGAAGACGCTACTATTTCGGTATTTAAACCAGAATATCACATACAATATTTCGACCTACATTTATGCATTTCATTCATCAATTTCTTACGAACCCGAGTCTCTCTCTCCCTCTCTCTCTCTCTCTCTCTCTCTCTCTCTCTCTCACACACACACACACACACACACACACACACACGCGCGCGCACACAAATTGAATCCATAGCTACATACCTCAATTGTCTCTTTCTTACAAGTTGATACAATTTGAAAACAATTGTATTTTCATTTCGTAGCAGTGTTTGAACAAATCCGGCACATCGGATACAAACGTCCGACATCAGCCGACCAGAATTTGGACGCAAAACGGGTTCACTGTGTACGCCGGTGTTACGAATGAGAACAGAGAATTCATTCAAAATGCAAACGTAAAGATGAGCATAACGCATAGACGTAAACATTAACATAAGTGACAGACTGAAGTATTCACAATGTCTAACATAACGTAAGCAACATTAGAGTTTCCATTGGCTACGAGACATTCTAGTTTACTATTGTTGAGTGTGAGAATCGATTTCGAGATATCGACAGTGTCCATTGCCCATGGGTTCGATTTAAACTAGTGTCCACGCAGCACGCAATCAGTAAAACCAAATCACAGTCGTTTGCAATGAGTTCTATACAGTATACTTCTGTAGTATTGATTGGTTTTTTGTTCGTCCCACGCGATCTATCTATTTCGATTCTATTTCGATACTAGATTTTGAGTAAATATACTGTACTTGGTTCATTTCTTACGTCTTAATTAAGCATTAGCACAGAAGCTTGAAGCTTTAAAGTTAACATCTTACGTGTTATGCACATGCGAAAGCATTGTGAATGTGCCCGTTTATTGACGTAGTCGTAACTTTTATATTTACTCCATACTTATGTGTCTGTTTGCTTTTTGAATAGGCCTTAATGACTCACCGTCTGTAGCTTTTGCAGATGCTTTACATCCTTCTGCTATGGGCCGGATGGTCTTCTGAAAGACTTCAGCGGTCTCCGCCTGCAAATATTAAAGCATTTTTTTTAACACGCCGTGCGCGAAATACGATTTCTGATGCTCGTTTTCCCTGTGCAAAACAGCTAGTTTTGTCACAGTGTGTAAAACAATGCGGAGCGTGTATGAAACACCCCTAACGATTCGCAATTGTCTTTCGTCTTAGCAACGTCTCTGTTTTATTATTTACAAACAAAAGTGTTACGACACGGCTGGAATCCATTTGCTTTTGTAAAATAAAGATGTTTCAAGTTATTTCGTATTTAATTTATATTCCTTTACTTAACGCATTGCGCATTATGTTGCTTGCTGCAAACTGTTGTCAAAACACGGGGTTGGGTAGCGTCGTCGTTTTATTCAAATTCGATGTGAGATTGAGACGTCACATACATTATTACCAATTACCGTATATTCTATTCTTTGTCATTCAGCACAACCTAAAAACTACCTAACGGAGTGGAGTGTTTTTTGTGATACTTATTTCAAAACATTCTACAAAAAACTAAATCAATTAGATTGGCCATTAATTTCTTTAATTATTAGCAAAAATAAAATGACATTTTTGGGCATAAAAGTGTTCTTGATTTCAGAAACGTATTAGTTTTTACTTTCTCGTATACGTACGTGTATAGGAGTAATATAAATAGTATAAAGAAAGTTAAAAAAGTGTTTTTTTAAAACGTCCGTTCTTTTGTCTGTCTGTCTGTCTGACTCTCTGTCTCTCCGTCCGACCGATCGTTATCTGTGAACACCACTAGCACCTAAACCATTCTTATGATTTTTTCCCAAATGGATAGTCCATGGTCGATGTCTGAACTCAAAATGTTGCAATTTTGAAAACACTTTCTATAAAAATTAAGGATTCTTTACATTAAGCCCCAGGGTCATTTTCAAAATTTTATCAAAATTAGCTGCAAAACTTTTCTTTAAAATTTTGGAAAGAATACAATAATAAGAATATACTTATAAAGATGGCATAGGTCCGCTTTCACTGTTAACTCTGAATTGTTGAAAATCGCTTATGTTTGAATTTTTTCCGGTGTCTTCCTACAAATACAAAATTGAAGATGGAGATTTTTCCTACAAGAAAAAAATTCCTTCATAGTTAGTTCTATCAAAAACGTCACGTGAACTGTTTTTTTTTTTTTAATTGTAGTAGTTTTCGCGCAATGTTGTCTTGCAATACGAGCAATACTAATAACAAAAACAAGATTTTCTCAAAAACGCCTACAATTTCTTTCTTTAAACTTCTGGTAGTGATAGTGATAAGCGTACCCTATAAGATGACTTCAATGCCATATTGCTCTATTTTATGTTGTAATTTTTTTTTAAAAATTACAAAATATGTTTTTTTTGACTTCTCGCGCGTCTTTAATATTTAAATTAGTGGCAATTCGTTCACATTATTATATTTATGAGTATATAGGCTTTAAATAATGTCATATAAAGTTTCTCTGGAACTCAAAATTTGTCTGTCCAAATTTTGTTTAGCTCAAAATTTCGTAATTTCAGAAACGTTTTAACTCCATTTTCTCAGAAACACGATTTCCAAAAAGTTTTTTCCTCAAACTTTTCCAACGGATAGTGCTAATTGCAGTGATAAATATGCCATAAATTTCATTTTGGAGTAATATTTTATTGTTGTTTTTTGTATTTTTTTGTAATTTGTAATGTAATTTTATTAAATATCTCACGCCGTTAATACATTTTCAGCTATTTGTAATCACTATGACATTTATGAGTTAATGTACTTTAAATACCTTCAAATAAAGTTTTTCGCAAACTCAAAAGTATTCTGTGAAAAAGTGCTTCACATTACGCCTTTACAGTAACCCTTAAATTCCATTTTCTTAAAATCGTCTCCAAATTTTAGAATGTAAATTGCCTTACAGTTCGACATTTTACTGTTCTTTAATATTCTTAAAGTAATATTTCGGTTGTCCTATTAGGACATTTAAAAACTGAGAAATTATTTAAAAAAATGTAATTTGGGCGGCGATAGACGACAGCTGGAAAGAGGTAAAGGAATATCGAAAAGCTATCCTATACCAAATAAATTAGAACACTAACTTGTGCGGGAAAGTCTCTGCCATTCTGTAGCACCACTAGTTATTTTATGCATAATTTTCCTTAACTCTGCATTTCTGTTAAGCACTTGGTTAACATCAAGTAAAAGTAATAGATTTGTACACTCACCGAACTTGTGGCAACAAGGGTGAAGACCACCGCTACAACGAGAAAAGCCTGCATGGTACCTGACAAATAGACCTCTTGGGAGCCCGTCGTACGCTACACAAATGCTCCTTGCTCGCCGACCCACCTTATATGCTCCAATCGCAGACGGCCTTGAACACCAAACTGCACCGCGTATGTTCCGTACTCACTCACTTGTTTAACAATCACAAAAAGACGGTGCTAACGAAATTGTTCTTGCACGGAACGCAGGCGGAAAACACGTCATCTCCCCTAATGTTGATTTTAAGACTCACGTTATGCACTCTAAATTGTTTGTGCATTTACTTCTCGTTTCGCTAAAAGTAGATATGAATCATACTAAACCTGCAGTTGCCCAAGTTTAATCAAATTGAAGATGTCGTTTCCAAAGTTACGAGTGTCTTCAAAACATAGTTTTTTTTACGAAAATAAATTAAAGCCGTTTATTTCAATATTAGATTTAACAGTTTCGGGCACCGTTTAATGTAAGGGAAACGCCATTTTTGAACACGGTATTTATTGACGTTTACTGCCTTAAAAATACATGGATATGTAAAATCATGAAATTCATCAAATTCAAAATAATCTCTCAAATTTCGAAGGATATCGGAGTATTTTTTTCATTCTCATATTCGTAGTGTTCAGAAAGATGTTAGAATAATCGCGCAATATCGATCATTACATTTCGATAGAAATACATGTTTTGCGGAGATACAAAGAAAAACGATATAAAATAAGTGTTTTTACAAGAACTCCGTCCCTCAGTGAACAACACACATGCCCCTAAACGTTTTGCACGATCTTTGTTTTCAAATAAGACCATTCATTTTCAAAAATTAGTATGCTTTTTCAAAATCCCCTAAAAAGCTCCAAATGTTGTCTTTCTATCTCTAGCTCAAATAAAGAGTACTAAAATTTTGTACTAAACTATTTTACGTATTTTTTAGTGACAGTTATGAGAAAGCATGTGCTGTTGTAGCACCATCAATATTCACTTCTGGTATCATTGTGATAATAACATCTTTTGAAATTGTTTTATCTACTTCTTCCTCTCTTATTTTCAGAGTTCATTTGTGTCATTTGAATGAGATAAACTACATAAGAATACATAACTTAGCACATAATGGAGTGTTTTTACATTGAACGTATGATTATATTTTGAAGCAGTGGATGCATCGTAGTAAATTATACCAAAATCGACTGTCTGATGATACACTCCGTACACTAGGAAAAATACAACATACTTGCTACTAGTGTGAAATTATTTTCAGAGAGTATATTGCCATCAACTAACGGAACTCTCTAAATTTGTTTAAAACGGATAGTCAAAAGAAGACTTTGGGTATAAGAAAGGGAAAATTTTCTGTTTTCGGAATCATCGAATGTACAGATTTGAACTATTTGTGCTAAAACAGCTTGTTTTTCTCGCCCGTATTTTCATGTAGAATTACGGTAAAAGTACTCAAATTTTCGAAAACTTATAACTGATTTTATTTCAAAATTTATCTTTAAGGATCATATTTCATTAAGGGAAAAATCCTTATCTTCGTAGCTTCTCTGTTTCATAGTTGAAGGAATACAGGAAAAGTTTAAATTTTGAAAGGGAGGGGACTGACAGAGACAGAGAGGCAGAGAGAGAGAGAGACAGACACAGATACAAAGACAGATACAGAGACAGACACAGATACAGAGACAGAAACAGATACAGAGACAGACACAGATACAGAGACAGACACAGATACAGACACAGATACAGAGACAGATACAGATACACATACAGTGAGACAGACAGATACAGAGAGAGACAGACACAGAGAGAGATACAGATACAAGAGAGAGACAGATACACACAGAGAGACAGATACAGAGAGAGACAGATACAGAGAGAGACAGATACAGAGAGACAGATACAGAGAGACAGACACAGAGAGAGGCAGACAGAGAGAGACACAGAGAGAGAGACAGACAGAGAGAGACACAGAGGCACAGAGAGAGAGACAGAGACAAACAGAGCGAGAGACACACAGAGGGAGAGAGACACACACACACAGAGACACATACAGAGAGAGCCATGTGCTAAAGAGCAAGGAGCCGGCCCGACTCTGAGAGGTTGCGGGAACAACACCGGAATGATCGCAACGCCTTGAAAAAGGCCATCAAAGCGAGCAAACGTCTCTGTTGGCGTGAGCTGTGTCGAGAGGTTGATGAGGACCCATGGGGCAGGCCGTACAAAATCGTTATGACCAAGCTGAATGGCGCGGTCAACATGTCCCCGACCTGTCCAAACCTACTGCAGAACATCGTGACCACTCTCTTCCCGTCCCAGGCGGAGACGAACCACGCAGCCCCGATACATCGACCCACGGACGTGCCCCCAGTCAGCCCAGATGAACTTCGGAATGCTTGCCGCCGGATCCGGGACACTATAGCTCCGGGTCCGGACGGAATACCAAATGTGGCTCTGAAGGCTGCCATCGAAGCTCGCCTAGACCTCTTCTTGGGCGTTCTAGACATGTC
Source organism: Gryllus longicercus (assembly GCA_038098605.1). Lineage (NCBI taxonomy): Eukaryota > Metazoa > Arthropoda > Insecta > Orthoptera > Gryllidae > Gryllus > Gryllus longicercus. Next base: position 1,375,829 of record JAZDUA010000039.1, on the reverse strand, counting down.
TGAGGGAAGGTTCCTTCCCGCGCTGCTGGAAACGACAGCGGCTAGTGCTCTTGCCTAAGGGCAAGAAACTACCATGCGACTCGTCATCTTACCGCCCGATTTGCCTGTTGGACACATCAGGTAAAATCCTGGAGCGAATTGTTTGCTGCAGACTTGAGACCTTCGTCGAAAGCAACAGCGACCTTTCCGATAATCAGTTCGGTTTCCGAAAGGCGCGCTCAACAGTGGTGGCAATTGGTAATGTGTTGAGCATTGCTAGAGTGGCCATATCAAGAGCACGCTGGAGAAGGGGCACTAAGAAGTACTGCGCCGTCGTGACCTTGGATATTAAAAACGCCTTCAACTCAGCGAGGTGGAGCTGCATTCTAAATGCCCTTCATCTCCTGGAAGTCCCAGTGTACATCAGGACAATCATCAGCGACTACTTCAAAGATCGAGTCCTGTTGTACTACACAGATGACGGTCCGAGGAGCTATGACGTGACGGGTGGTGTTCCTTAGGGGTCGATTCTGGGTCCCTTACTTTGGAACATCATGTACGACGCGGTACTGAGATTGGAGTTACCACATGGCGCGGAGACCATTGGCTTCGCTGACGACGTGGCGCTCGTCGTAGTGAACAAGCACCTGGAGGACGTTACCCTCGTGGCCAACCGCTCCGTCGCGATAATTCGCCGGTGGCTGTCTTTGGTCGGGCTGGTCCTGGCCGATCACAAAACTGAGGCAGTGCTGATTACCAGCAGGAAGACACGGGAGACCATCACCCTCAGAGTGGAGAGACATGAGATCCAGTCCGGGCCACACCTGCGGTACCTCGGCGTATGGATCGACGCGCGTCTCCATTTCGACGAACACCTTCGAATCGTCAGCCAGAAAGCGGATGGTGTGATCTCTGCCCTGTCGCGCATTATGCCGAACACCAGGGGCCCCAGGCAAAGCAGGCGGAAGCTCCTCGCTACCGTAGTTAGCTCGACCCTGCTGTATGCCGTGCCCATTTGGGCCAGCACCCTGGCAACAGCAGCATACGCCAGGAGGACCATATCCGTCTACCGTCGGAGTGCTCTGAGAGTGGTCTGTGCGTACCGCACGGTTTCATATGACGCCGTATGCGTAGTAGCAGGAATGACGCCTATAGAGATTCTGGCGGACGAGCGCCGACGGATCTACTATCAGGGAAGACATGGCTCGCGAATAGAAGCCCTCGCTGCGCTGGAAGAAGAGAAGATGGAAGCGATGAGACAGTGGCAAAACCGTTGGGACGCAACGCTGAACGGCAGAAGGACCCACCGTCTTATCCCACGGATCAACGAGTGGGCGTCGAGGGTTCACGGAGAAGTGGACTTCTTCGTGACTCAGTTGCTGACGGGGCATGGATGCTTTAGAGCGTACCTGCACCGATTTAAGCTCGATGACGACCCGACGTGTCCAGCTTGCCCAGGACAGGAGGAGGATGTGGAGCACGTGATATACAACTGCCCGCGATTCTTAGGAGAAAGAGACCAGCTGCAGGAAATCCTGCAACAGCACCTGACACCGGAGAACACCATCCCATTGATGATGACCACGGAAAACAGATGGGCCGCAATTGCGACGTACGCTGCCCGGGTCATGCGACGCCTCAGAACTGAAGAGCGTGCGAGAAGTGGAAGCCAATAAATAGGCGTAAAGGAGGAGGGCTAGAATAGCCCCACCACCCCACCTAACGAAGTAATGCCTGACGGCGGTTCCGTAAGTGGGGCGAAGGAGGACGTAGGGTTTTAGTGGGTATTATCCACGGATGAGTCCCACACGAATCGGCCCGGATATGTGAGTCTGGGTCGATAGTGCGTAAATGCATTTCCCCCATCGTTAAAAAAAAACACAGAGAGAGAGAGAGACACACACAGAGAGAGACACACAGAGAGAGAGAGAGACACAGAGAGAGAGGAGGAGAGAGAGAACACACAGAGAGAGACACAGAGAGAGAGACAAACACACAGAGAGAGACACAGACACACTCACACACACGAGACAGATGATGAGAGAGGGAGAAGGGGGACGTGGAGAGAGGAAGACGGGGAGAGAGGGAGACTTGGAGTGAAAGAGAGAGAGAGATGAAGGGCAGAACAACGACTGCCGGGTTCCGCAAGTTACAATATAATACTGATACACAAATAATACATCGCACATCACAAATAACACCACTCCTGCCCTCACTCATCAATATTCGCTACCCCTCTTCAAAATCCGTATTGTTTACCCCTAACGTTTAACGGCAAGTTGTCTTTGCCACTCGCTTGGCATCAACTTCGTCTGAAAATGCTCGCTCCTAAGAAATCCCCTCCTCCCCTCTTTGAGCATTCGTCTTTGTTGGGCGTCGTACTAGTGATGTATGACCCACTCTATCCAAGGCCGCCTGCTAGCGTTGAGGCAACAATTACACGCCTCTCTTTTGGATCTATTCGGGTTTCGCGTTAAAATTTGTGAGCAGCATGAAACATTTGCAGCTAAGATATGCAGCGTGAAACAATAGACCCGTATGTTGATAGAGACCGGAAGAATTGGTAATTTAAAGAAGCTAAGACTGGTAAATTTCAATTGATTGATTGATTAGCGATCCCAGCCGCGTCAGCTGCTCAGGTCATTAGTTCCGTAATAGCAGTGCTTGTTTTTATCGCGGGAAGTGGCGGCGATGTTTTCCCGCTGGATGCGATATCCGGCGCCGACTAACACGACATGTGAGATTTGCCCCAACCAGTTATCTCCCACCAGCGAAACACCTCCCAAAGCTCTATCTCCCGACCGATCTCCCGGCATGTGCGGTAGTGTAGTGCTTGTTAGTGTAAGTGAGTGTAAGTAAGGGGTGAGAATGGGATAAGGAAGAGGTAGGAAAGATCGCGCGCGGTCCGTGAACCGTTTGTTAGATTGATTGTTAGCGTCATCTACTCAGGTCATTAGACTCGTAAGTGTAGTGCATGTTTTGCTCGGGGAGGCGGAGTTTTCTGTAACCGGGAATCGCCCGCCTGCGACGCACCGTCTCTACCGGGACAAGCTCTAAGCTTCCATCCGGTCTCGCAGCATGTGCGTTAGTGTAGTGCTTGTTAGTGTAAGTGAGTGTAAGTAAGGGGTGAGAATGGGTGTGTGTGTGTGTGTGTGTGTGTGTGTGTAGAAGTGAGGATAGGACAAGGAAGAGGTAGGGAAAAATCGATAGGAACAACACCACCTAGATTTGCGCGCGGCGATGGTGTAACGTTAGCGTATCAGACTGTTATACCCAAGTTAGCGGCTTCAAACCCGATCGAAGCCGTGAATTTTTAAGGGCGCAAAAATCCTTCGTGCGTCTTCCTTCGGAGGGGAAGTAAAGCCGGCTGTCCCATGTTAGTAGATTTACTTGCATGTAAAAGATCCTCATGCCTAAATGACGCCTCTGAAATAAATTCAAATCGCCTGCTTCTCGCTCAAGAAATACCTCCTTCCTCTGCTAGTTGGTGAAAGGAGCGTAGCGAAATTTGCGTGGTCTGAAGGAAGAGTTGGCCTCATGGCCTGAGTCTCGCCACGTAAAATCAGGCATTAATTCAATTCAATTCAATTACCACCATCTAACACCACTTAATATGTCTAGGTGGTGTTGGTAGGAGACAGGTCGTGGGCTTAGAGCTTGTCTCGGCTGAGGTGGTGATCCACTAGTGTGAGATAGCTTTTTGGGGAAACACCCGCTATCGAACGGTAGACCGGCGCCGGATCTCGCCATACAGCTGGGGCAAGACCACTGCCACCCCCTCCCAAGCAAACCATGCACGACACTTACGGGACTAACGACCCTGGTAGTTGGCGTGCCCGGTTTCACCAACAATCAGAATTTGGATTTATATTAATAGTTTCGCATTTGCGTTAATATCTCGAAATCAATTGATGCATAACAACATTTGCTTTATCTACCCACTTACATTTTTCTTTATAATGTACAGCACACTACCAATTTATTCACAGAACAGATAATGGCACGTAAGTGACTTAAAAGTAAATTACACAAACAACATGAAGAAATGTTAGCATTATAATTTATTTTGTGTATTATTAACATTTTTAATTTTACAAATAAAAATAATTTTTTAAAAGCATTATCTCATATTCTAATTGCACAAGACTTCGATTTTCATTCATGTGAATGATGGTAAGTACCAAAAGAGGAGCTCATTTGTAGTTTATTAGATGAACACAGAATATAACCGGAGAAATATTAAATGTAGAAAATAAATAATTGTCAACATTTTTAATATTTGTTTTTCTATCAATAGCATCTTGTTTATGTGGATCAGTCTCTGACGCACACGAGGCTCTGGACCCTTGATTATCGTCGGCTCCTAGAGGGTCGATTTCGACCCACTTGGGAATCGCTGCACTTCAACATCAATTGATCACTTAAAAAAAAAATTGGAGTCAATTCAATTAGAAGTACTCACATTTTTTTAACAATTTTTAGTTTGATGGTTGAGTCACGTACAATCATTTTTATATCCTTTTGACCAATATATCACATGTGGACTGCAATAGTACCACAACTCGAAAAATACACATTTTGAGCTAATACACTCTCCAGAATTGCAGGTTAGTCTACCTTCCAGAGGCAACAGTGGCATAACCATTTTTTAAAATTTTTATTTCTATGTGTTCACTTCTTACAATTTTTCCGGGATTTCAATAAAAACATATTTCATAACGGTTTGGTAAGATGCCAGCGATTTACGTAATGGGTATGTCATTTTTACGTATTGTTGAACAATTATGATTTTCAATCTATTAATTTTCTTAAATGAAATAATGTGCTGAAAACAAAAGATTTGGAATATATGTGTGTTACTGTGTGAATTTCAGGGGAATTGAAAACATATGTCGGAAAACGTAATTTAATGTTGGAAGAATTAGAGAGGTAATTTAAACCTAGTTCGTAGTGTTGAGAAGCGGGAGCGAACATTAAAGTTTTAACAAATTTATTCGTTTGAAGATTGATAGGGTTTTAATTTTGTCTATTTGAAGTTCACGGTGTATTTGTTTGTTGGAAATAAACAATTCGGATTTTAATAATTTTCTTAGAAAAATGTTTTGTATTGTTTGTATTTTATTTGTGTGTGTTGTAGGAGCATGGCACCGGATGGGGCAAGCATATGTTAGGGATGGACCAATTATTGATTTATGAATGATTGATGGAAAAATTATTGATTTCGTAAATAACAACAAGACACAGTCAACGCGTAATTTTGAGTGATTATTTAATAAAGGATATAACTTTGAAATTTTGTGATAAGTTCGTTGGATATGTTTTGAATATGGTGTTCCCATGTCAATATTTTATTCATACATAAAACTAAATATTTAATTGGAAGATTATTTTCCATCCAGGGTACATATGTGTTATTTATTATTATTGGAGGGGGATTTATTGGTCTGCAAAGTGTAAAGATTTTTGCTTGAGTTTTAAAAGGGTTTACCACAATTCACCAATTTTGTGTCCATATCACATATTTTTGTGTTGCAGTATGTATAGTATTTCTAACAATTATAATATTTTTGTCAGTGAGAATAAAACAGTGTCATCAGCATAAATGGCAAATATAAAAAAGCGAAAAGGAAGTAGCATGTCTTACAGTACAATTTCCACCCACAAATGGCAGAAATGTCAACTGTTGCATTAACTGCCTTGTTATTTGCATTGGCTGTCATACAGACACTTCTCAGTTGGCACCTGGTCCTTGGCAGTAAAGGAGCGTGTTCTGTTCGTCGAAAGGGATGAGGTGAGGTGATAAGAGCATGTTCTGATGAAAGGGGTGTGGTGTGGTGAAGGGACGTGCTGAGGTGAAAGTGGCCTACTGAGATGTAAGAGGTGTGCTGAGGTGAAAAGATCAAGCTGAGATGAAAGAGACAGGTGTGATGGAAGGAGAGTGCTTATGTTAAGGGCAAATGTATTAGTGTAGTTACAATTCAAATATTCAGCGCAAAAGTTAACAACATAAGGAGCCGAAAAAACAAGAGAAATAGACAGAAAGTGAACATTTATTATGGATATAATCGTCTTATATACAATTATACAAATGTTGATCTTCGCTTCTGCACAGCAGCAAAGATCGACAACGTTCTCACGATCCCTCGTGACTTCAGTAGGTGTTCACTATGGTGCAAAATGCGGCAACATAGGCCACGTCGCATTTCTGCGATTTTTGTAGAGCTGCAACACAAGCAAAGTATTTAAACTCTATGGTTACCGACGTGTTTCTCTTTCGCGCATAACAACTGACATTTTTACATCTAATAAATAGTTGACGGAGAACAGACGTTTATCCTCCACAATTCCTTGTATGTTTACAACGAATTTCGAAGACCTTTACTCATCAGTGTGTCATATAAGAAAATTAAAGAAAATCATTAATAAGTATTGCAGAATATTAAAAGAATAAAATATGAAAAACAATACTAATACAACACAATTACTACCCAAGAAACGATACACTTTAATACTAAACAAGTGTGTCACAAAAATAATATTTGTAACGAAAATACGAACAAGTTGAGCTGTGGTACTATGTAATGCAACACAAATATATTAGTAGCTGACGACTTAATATTGCTCTTGAAAACGGCATATTTGTATATATTGTCGATAAATATAAGCTTAAGATATTTTGCCAACAAGTTACAGAATGTTTGTTGCAGTTACAGAATGTTGCAAGTTACAGAATGTTACTTAGTTGCAGAATTAATTAAAAATCAAAATATCGCCTTTTTTTCGAGTGCATAAGAAATCAATAAGGGTTGGAATTGCATCTGTGGGTCACCCGGCGCTCGGCTTCAGAATGGTGCTGACCTACCTTTCTTGTGAATGGTCGCTCCGCTTTCACAGAAGTGGCCCACCGCTAGAGCTAACCGTGTCATGACCCTGGTGATCCATTGCCTGTAGCGCGGTGGAGATTAACCCTTCGCGTACCAAGCGGGGTTCACGTGTACCCCAAACTCGATATTTTTTACTTGTGTACGTCTTATTTTGTGATTTTGAAATATCATTGCATATATAAGACGAAAATATTAAAAAGTAAGAAAAAATAAATTGATGCGGGCCCGGAGTCAGCGCGTGAGCATTGCGGTTTTTATAGCGAGCACTGCGTTCACTTCTATTTCGCATTTTGTTCTACCTCCGACAAACGTATTTCTATCAGTGAGACTAGTAATAATTCAAAACGCCCGTCTAATGTTACTCCAAGTTATATGGATTTTAAGTGTCTGTAGGAAATTGATTTGAGCCGTTAAGGAAGAATTAGACAATATCACGGACCTCTCCAAAGAGTCGAGAGACACTAAAAATCCACCAGTACATACGAATCAAGAGACGTAGATTATTATGATTTTACAAAGTGTCTCATAGGGAAAGACCACCAAAATTACACCAACATCACACTTACCCTACTAATATCAAACTTCGATAAAAATGCGTTGAAATATCATACTTATATATGTCAAAAAAACTGTTGTCAGAAATTACTAAAAACATCCCACCAACTATTTCGGAAACACCAATATAAGAAAGAAGAAGGAGCTGAATAAAGTTTCACATATTCCGGTAGCAATTTTGAGTAATATTTCTCCCTTCCGTAATTCACTTGACTTTAATTATCCATTCGATTCATGTAAAGTCTTTATTCGTGAAATAGTCACACTAAATACCACTGGAAGCATTGTGATGTTACTTATGATCATTTTCTTGCTTAGCATTGGTTACTTACGACTCGAACAAACATGAGTGAAATAGTCTTTACAACCACGTAATTTCGGTACCATCCTAAAAACAGCAGTTTGAAGAAATTCTTTCGGTTTGGTTTGATCAGTTCGCTGTTAATGGATTTTCTGCAATTCCCGTCTTCTAGACCAACGTGACGATATCTTTTATATATTTTCATATTTTTCTGTTTAGGTACTGTAACTAGTAGGGACAGGAATTGATACGCGAGTATAGCGAATGAAATGAGTAAACTAATACTAAGTGGGGTATTCGGTTTTCGTTTTATTTTGCCGTAGTTTCGTTCGATTGGATAAAAGGGGGTTTGTTAAAAAAATCACGAAAATGGTATGAATATAAACTTTGAAATACTTTTCCACACACAAAAACTCGAAAATTAGTCTTCTATTGTTATTATTCTTGTATTACAGTATTGACCAGAACTTGTTAAGTAGGTCCCTTGTATAAGAAGGCTTAATTTATGGAACGATGCGTACTTGCATCGCCCCAATTCAAGATGATAATTTTCTTCATGTCTAAATGAACCTTGTTTAGTGCCCCACCCTAGAATCCAAGACGATTTTTTGCAGTTAAGGGCAGTGCCGTGTAAACGCACGGGTCCGATGGGCCTGAATCCAATGTCCGCGATGCTAAGGGACCCTGAGTGCTTTAAAAATTACTTCATACTAAATTTTTTTTAAAATAAAATAAAAACGAATAAAAATATATGTAAACTTAAACTTTACGCAACAAATTGGCGTACCGGAGTAGTGTCACCATCATTCAATAATATACTTAAAATATGGAATATTGCTAGTTGATGCGCTTCAGTTTTATATTGTACAATTCAAAAAAATATAACATAATTTGTAGCATTTTCCAATGTACTTATAAATCTTTTATTCTTACTTACGTATACAAAAATATAAGTTTAAATTTTTTGTTTGAATAATGTTAAATTGAAACACTAAGAAATACTTTCAAAATATTTTTTTAAAATACAAAATACAATGTGAATTGATAGGATTTTTTTTTACATTTCGGCATCGGGATATTTGTGAAAGTAAGAATAGGGGGCCCTCAAATTAACCTAGGCCAAGGTCCGCCAATGCTGTTAAAACGGCCCTGGTTACAGGACGCGAGTGTCGGTTATCAGTGCGAACAAGCTGAGATTGCTCAACGGCAGCAGAACCGTTGGATCCCGTCTCTGACTGGAGGCTCTAGGATTAGGGCCTCATCGGTGACGGATTTTTGGTACTAGCTAGATACCTAGGTCAAATTCAGCCGCTGTCTGAAAAAGATTTTTAACGGTCGGTTGCTCCGATCGGTAGTTTTCCGTTGTTTCTCTCAGTACCAGATCTCTTCAATAACAGGCGAAAGCCGGTGCAGTACGTTAAAAACCGCAGATAAAGAAACTGCGTGAAATGTTTCCTTTCTCTTCCTTGCCCCATCTTTACCCCTTACTTACACACAATTACACTAGCATGCACTACACTACCACACATGCCGGGAGGGCGGTCGTAAAATTAGAGCTTGTCCCGGCTGGGGCGGTGCCCCCTGGAGGGAGGTACCTTGTTGGGGAAAACCCCGCTAGCCGACGGTAGGTCGGCGCCGGATCTCGCTAATCAGCAGGGAAAGATCACCGCCATCTCCCGAGGGGAGGAAACATGCACAACACTTACGGGAGGTTAGAAGTGGACGCGCCCGGAATCACTAACATTTAATCAGTGAATCATTCCTCTCACCTTCCGCCCTGCACTTCCTGACCACCTCGTCCGCCTTGGAGAGACGGCGCGGGTCGTCGGCGAAGAGGGTGCGGTAGGGCTTCAGGATCTCCTCTTCGGACGCCATGGTGCCGTCACGCATCACCCCGATGGCCTCCAACACGCACGCCATCAGGCACTGCAACACGCGGCACGCCGTCACAAGGGCTGACCCAGCGCCATCATTTTTCGGGAAGGGGGCATTGTAGATATTTGTTAAATAATGTGTATGTATATAATGTGTATGCCTGCCTCATGTGAGCGTCACTATATATATATATATATATATATATATATATATATATATATATATATATATTGTGGCGTCACCAATTAATTAATGTAATTTTATTATGGCATCGCCAATAACAAATAATTTCAACATCTGGAAATAGCTCGCGTCGAGAAAGAAGTGGGGCAAGGGACGCTGCCTTCGCCGCGACGGTTTCTTTCGTTCCGCAGCGGGGCCCGCCCCGACCGCACTCGGCCTCCTTTTCAGAGGCGGACCGTTCAGAGGCCCCCCTCATAAATAGACATAATGTCCCTGGCCGGAGCCCAGTAGGACAATGTGCACCCTCGCGTCCTTTCTTCTGCCGCGCGACCGGGGGAGAACACGGAGCCCCCCAAAGGGGCTGGCCGGGTGTCAATTAAGACGACGACGCATTTACAACACGTCGTGAGCGAAACCTTTTCTTGGCCATCAACCGATCCCTTTTCAAACAATGCTCGCCCCCGCATCCGTTTTGGCACGCGATTGGACTAGGCACCCGAATTCCCGCAGGGGCTGTTTACAAACTAAATACAGTAGGCTGTCGATTAGCCCATGCCGACCGTCGAGGATCCGTGAAATGCGCTTCTGCACGCGTACGTGTCCAGACAACTGACAAAGGGAAGCGAGCGAGAGAGAGAAGACAGTGTCAGGCAGAGAACAATCGACGGAAAAATACGGGAAAATTGCCACATGATTGGTTAATCAGGATTCTGCGACGCAGCCACCCTCAGCCAATGGGAAGCTTCGCCATGAGGGAAGGGAGAAATTCAGAGCTAGGAACATTTTGGGAAGGGGAAAGGAACTTCTTTTAAAAACGCGATGCACAGTGGAAAGAGGAGAGACTTCTAAGATTTTTTCGGCCAGACGTCTAAGATTTCTTCGGCCAGACTTCAAAGACTTTTTCGGAACGCTCCTAAGATTTTTTTGAGAGCTAATTTTTTGTTACTTAGAGCTACTTCGGAGATACTTCGAGATACTTCCAAGATACTTCTTGGTTGCCAATTCGCTCGATTACTCAGTTACTTACGATCGGGACGCGAGTTTGGGAAAGACTTTCCCAGAATCGAATTAGTTAGGACGCGACTAGTGGACTTGTCGCGGAGGACACTCGGGCGGGAGACTACCGGATCCCGCGCCGTTTCCGCATCGGCCCACCAGCCTTTGCCGCCTCCCGCTTCGGGCCCGGTGACAGCCCACCGCGTTACGTCAACGCCCGTGGCCATTCGCCCCTCTGAGCCTGCTCGAGCCGGCGACCTGCCGAGAGGGGGACGCGCCGCTGCCTGCCGAGAGAGGACGCGCCGCTGAAGGTCAGCGACCCGGGACTGCCGCCGCCTCTGCTCCGGAGCCGCAGCTCGGCCCGCCCGCGGAGACAACGCAGCCACTGGTAAAAAAATGCGAGACGGAGCCGTCTCGCAGAACAATCGTAACGGCGAGAAACTGCAAGTGGCCGCGCTCAGGCCCCGCAGACCTTAAATGATGAATAGCACGTTTCATCAAAGAGTAAGCATAATGTGTTAGCTGTAAGGGACTTAGCAAATAGTAATTAGGACAATCAGTCCACAAAGTAGACTTAGTAGAAAACTTGCGTCGCCCTTTGCGACATGTAACTTCCCTGGCAGCTTTTGGTGCCAGGAATAAATTGTTATTTGTCACAAATGACTCTGTGCTAATTCATGACCTCCCAACTCTTCCATCCAGTCACATTTCAGGAGCTGAACCTGGCGCCCTCCCCCGCTCACATCACATCATTAGGTTAGTTTACAATATATATATATATATATATATATATATATATATATATATATATATATTGTAGATATTTTTTAAATAATGTATATATATGCATATATATATATATATATATATATATATATATATATATATATATAGTGCCGCTCACATGAGGCAGGTACCACAAATTTGAAATGCCCGCGCGATTGCCGCTCAGAATTGGACAACGCTACCTAGGCTTCTGAGTTCTGAACTCACGCCGGCCACCGACACCAAAGAAGAAAACACTGCCAGTCGGTTGGTGTGGCGAGTGCGTGCGTGGAGACGAGGGGATTCGGCGAGTGAGACTGGAAGCGAACGGACGGTGGAGTGTGAGGCTGGGAGACTGAGCTGAGCCTTCCTGCTGATGCCCTGAGCTGATCTTATTTCATGGCCGCGGTAACGGGAATGCGGATACAACCATGTGCTAAATTTGGAAGAAAAATCCTCTAACACATGAATTAACCGGAATCTCTGTTTTGGGGTCCTTGATACCCATAAATCGAATGACGGCAAAACGTCTGTCCGTCTGTGAATCAGTCTATCTGGCTGATGATGTGGTGCCTTGAATTTGAAACAATATTTTTTTATTTTTAGGGAGTACTTTTCATATAGCCCACGGGACGTTTTTTTATATCCTCAAAAAAATCACTCCATGTTTCTGATTTTTTGGGGGGCAGTTAACGTTAAACGTTTGGTACAGGTCTCATGTTCGTTAAAAACCTTGATTTTTGGAAAATTGCAAAAGTTCAAAAATTTTTTCGTTGTCTTCCTACAACTAAGATATTAATGGTACATTTTTTTTCCTTAATGAATTTTGTTTTTGAAAGATAGATTTGGAATAAGATACTGTACAATTTTGCGAATTTGTGAGTACTTTTCGCGTAATTTTGCGTGAAAGTACGAGCGAGAAAGTAGCACTAGTTAAATTTATTCCACTTATATCTGTGGTTGTGACCGCAATTTCAGGCTACTCTATAAAATTCCGTTAAAAAAAAGGTTGCCAATAGTCCTTATACTCTAAACTCACCTTCCCTTCTGGAGTGAAGTCCTTTTTCAGATGAACAACCGTTTCTACATCCTCTGGAAATTACAGAAAAAACCTGCATCATTATTGTACATAATATTTGGAAATTAATAAACTCAGAATGTTATCTTCATATTTCGGATGTCAAGTGATATTAAGTTTGTTATAATGGAGAGTTGCCGTTTTTGACATATTTTAATACATTTTTAACACATACATTATTTAAAAATACTGAAAAATAATCTTTTGCTGAATTATTTGATTATTAAAAAGCGACCTCCATTTGCGTTTAAAACCAGGAAATGAGATTTGAAGATATTGTGCGAAATCCTCGGGGACGTCTTGTTGATACTAATTATAATTAAGAAATTATTGCACAAAAAGATGCAGTAAAAGTGGATCCGCAATGGGAGTAGAAATATTAGTGTGTGAAAGGCCGCCTAATTCTATTGAATGGTAATGGTCACATTCCATTTGACTGCATCAGACAACCGTCCCTTGTATACAGTGTAGTAAAAGAGTACGCATGAATAAGTGTGCAATACGTAATGAAAAGATAATCTTAAAACTGCCTGTTTATAACAATGTTTCATCCTCATACAATATTTGAGTAAAATTCAATGTGTGCGTATGTTCGGATGTGCTGTTCCGTCACTTACGGCTAAACCACTTCCCGGGCACCAATCAAGTCGTATTGTTTTCGGATCGGGGCAGAAGTTTCAAAGAAATTTCCCAAACATGATTTTTCGCGTTTTGGCGCTTTTTAGTGATAATGACAGGTATTTAACCAACGCTTCCTAAGTTGACCAATGTAGTTAGCGTTGATGAAACTGATGTCGACATCTTTAAGTGAACAATATTTGATTACCAAGTGAATGGAGCTGTATATTCCAATTTTTATTGGAATTATTGCCCTCTTTTTAAAAAAAATGTTAAAACCTACCAACAGTATTCTCTCGAAATTTATTAATCTTCATGAATTTGTATTAAATGTTAAAGTTAGATTTATTAATAATTCTGCAAATAAGTGTGAGAACTTGGTGGCAGAATACACTAACTTAACATTACAGAACTTAACAACTATACAAACTCTACAAACGTTACAAATTTCATGAACATTTCACCGTGCAATCTTTCATAGAACTCCACTTCACCAAACTTCACTTCACCACACTTCACCGCACTGCGATACAGCGAGCTGTAATGTCTTTCTTACTCACTTGTTTCTCTCAGTTGCACAACGTCACTGCACTTCACGCCACTGCACCGCACATAATAATAGTAATAATAATAATAATAATAGTAATAATAATAATAATAATGCGAATAATAACAATAATAATAATGCTAATAATGATAACAACATTAATAATAATAACAATAATAATAATACTTAATTACAAAGAAGACATAGGTAAATTCACTGAATTATATTAAATATATTTATAACATATCCACATTCAAGAAACTAATTTATTTTTAAATTTGCTCAGGCTTTGAGGAAAGGGATCGAAGATTGTCACAGGCAAACTGTTCCAGTCCCTAATAGTGCGATTCGCGAATGAATATTTCCCAACGTCCGTTTTCTGAATTCTTGTCTGAATTTTGTGCATGTGATCCGCTCTGCCGAAATATGTAGGTTTCCCTAATCGACTTTGAATTTCTTTCCACGCTCGAAGGTCTGTGTACGCTTTATACATTGCATAGAGACGTGACTTTAATCTTCTCCTTTCGAGTGACTCCCATACCCCTTTATTCTTGATACCCCTGAAAGTAAATTTTGATGCTCTACGCTGGACTTTTTCTATATTTCTTTGTTGCAAAATTCTGTATGGGTCCCAACATACCGCGCCATATTCTAATATAGGTCGCACTAATTACATATATGCTACTTACATTTATGCTAGTTACATATATGCTAGTTTCAATTAGAAATTTCTAATTTCATTGCTAATTTCAATGCTCATTTCAATGCTCATTTCAAGTAGAAACGGAGAAAACAAAACTGTGAGTAATGCTAGAGAATGAATGAACGTTCGTATCTTCTACTTATCACTTTTACGTTCTTACATAAGTGTCCAAATACTGATTTTCAAATGAATGTGACCCACAACTTATTTTTATTAAACTTCACTAACATCTTATTCATATAAACATACAAAACAGTAGTCTTTTAATGTTATAGTCTCATGCAACGCTAGATTCGCATACGATACGATTAATAGAGCAATTTCAGAAGAAGAAATTAACATAAATTAGACCGAGTTGGGGAAGTTTTAATCTCTTCACAAATTAGGGAAGAAAAATTTGGCAGTGTCAAATGTAGTTGTAAACGGATGTTGCGACAGAATTTTCGGAACTAATTGGGAACGATATGCATTTTTGCATTTATAGCATTTGTGCAAAAGGAAATGTGATATCTACATATTTGTGCATATTAGAAAAAAGCGTAAAACGTAGCTGTACTAAAATTTAACTAATAAGATCAAAACCAGTAAGTATTTGTTAAAGCGTTTATAAATTTGAAATTGCAATAAGTGCAGATCAAATCCCGTGTGGAGATAAGGCATAAGGCCACTGGGTGTTGGAAATATTTCAACGTGAGTATAACACCATCAGCTACTACGATTCATTGGTAAGCCCAATGCCAGATACTGAAACAGCTGGGCATATATGAACACAGCTGGGCATATATGAACACAGCTGCGCATATATGAACACAGCTGGGCATGAAAGAAATGTATGAAAGAAGTATGAAAGAAATTTTCCACACATGAAACGGTTTACAGCATCAGCGACACCACATTTTACTAGTAATACAAATAACTTGTTGGTTCAGTACACATTTTTCATTTACACGCTAGAATGCAGTACGATCGCATTACGTGTTCTGGCAAATTTCACTGATCATCCACGTCGACACAAAGGTATCAAATGAACATGAAATATTCTGTTGAACTGACCTACGCCAAACTGGTGTCGTTAGTGTACGAAAACCCCTGTGGAAGTCCACCGCGGCACGCCGATTCAAGAATTAAAAATTACCGCTGCAAATCGCAGAAGAAATCGATTAAGTGGGCTATTGATAATTTCTGCCGAATAGAAATCTAAACTTCCCAATGCACGACGGCGATTTGTTTACAAACTTACCTCTTATGTAACATCCAAAATATTCTCCACCAAAAATAGCTGCCAGCGAGAATTATTAGTCTTTTCGATTACGTTAGAAGTTGCCTAAATGTAATGTGAATGTTTAGTACAGTCGAATGCAGATTAGCCGAAAGAAACTTACCTTCTTCCAACAGCGGATGCTTTTCATCGTCGGAATAAGTTATTTGGGTTCATTACGACCATGTTCAATTACCAAGACTTGTTTTTTTACGGTACTATCTAAAGAACTTATGTCCCGCTAACAGTGTATGCACCGTAGATAGAAATATATTTTTCGTCAATTCGGATTACCACTGCCCCCTTCTGAGCTTCCGCGGATATCTTGTTGTGTATTCTAGAACCACCGTTTAATGTTCTTCCTACCCCAAGGATTCGCCAATCGAATCTCTTGAAGACGCTACTATTTGGGTATTTAAACCAGAATATCACATACAATATTTCGACTTACATTTATGCATTTCATTCATCCATTTCTTACGAACCCGAGTCTCTCTCTCCCTCTCTCTCTCTCGCACACACACACACACACACACACACACACAAATTGAATCCATAGCTACATACCTCAATTGTCTCTTTCTTACGAGTTGATACAATTTGAAAAAAATTGTATTTTCATTTCGTAGCAGTGTTTGAACAAATCCGGCACATCGGATACAAACGTCCGACATCAGCCGACCAGAATTTGGACGCAAAACGGGTTCACTGTGTACGCCAGTCTTACGAATGAGAACAGAGAATTCATTCAAAATGCAAACGTAAACATAAGCATGACGCATACACGTAAACATTAACATAAGTGACAGACTGAAGTATTCACAATGTCTAACATAAACGTAAGCAACATTAGAGTTTCTATTGGCTACGAGACATTCTAGTTTACTATAGTTGAGTGTGAGAATCGATTTCAAGATATCGACAGTGTCCATTGCCCATGGGTTCGATTTAAACTAGTGTCCACGCAGCACGCAATCAGTAAAACCAAATCACAGTCGTTTGCAATGAGTTCTATACAGTATACTTCTGTAGTATTGATTGGTTTTTTGTTCGTCCCACGCGATCTATCGATTTCGATTCTATTTCGATACTAGATTTTGAGTAAATGTACTGTACTTGGTTCATTTCTTACGTCTTAATTAAGCATTAGCACAGAAGCTTGAAGCTTTAAAGTTAACATCTTACGTGTTATGCACATGCGAAAGCATTGTGAATGTGCCCGTTTATTGACGTAGTCGTAACTTTTATATTTACTCCATACTTATGTGTCTGTTTGCTTTTTGAATAGGCCTTAAAGACTCACCGTCTGTAGCTTTTGCAGATGCTTTACATCCTTCCGCTATGGGCCGGATGGTCTTCTGAAAGACTTCAGCGGTCTCCGCCTGCAAATATTAAAGCATTTTTTTAACACGCCGTGCGCGAAATACGATTTCTGATGCTCGTTTTCCCTGTGCAAAACACCTAGTTTTGTCACAGTGTGTAAAACAATGCGTAGCGTGTATGAAACACCCCTAACGATTCGCAATTGTCTTTCGTCTTAGCAACGTCTCTGTTTTAATATTTACAAACAAAAGTGTTACGACACGGCTGGAATCCATTTGCTTTTGTACAATAAAGGTGTTTGTAGTTATTTCGCATTTAATTTATATTCCTTTACTTAACGCATTGCGCATTATGTTGCTTGACGCAAACTGTTGTCAAAACACGGGGTTGGGTAGCGTCGTCGTTTTATTCAAATTCGATGTGAGATTGAGACGTCACATACATTATTACCAATTACCGTATATTCTATTCTCTCTCATTCAGCACAACCTAAAAACTACCTAACGGAGTGGAGTGTTTTTTGTGATACTTATTTCAAAACATTCTACAAAAAACTAAATCAATTAGATTGGCCATTAATTTCTTAAATTATTAGCAAAAATAAAATGACATTTTTGGGCATAAAAGTGTTCTTGATTTCAGAAACGTATTAGTTTTTACTTTCTCGTATACGTACGTATATAGGAGTAATATATGTAGTATAAAGAAAGTTAAAAAAGTGTTTTTTTAAAACGTCCGTTCTTTTGTCTGTCTGTCTGTCTGACTCTCTGTCTCTCCGTCCGACCGATCGTTATCTGTGAACACCACTAGCACCTAAACCATTCTTATGATTTTTTCCCAAATGGATAGTCCATGGTCGATGTCTGAACTCAAAATGTTGCAATTTTGAAAACTCTTTCTATAAAAATTAAGGGTTCTTTACATTAAGCCCCAGGGTCATTTTCAAAATTTTATCAAAATTAGCTGCAAAACTTTTCTTTAAAATTTTTGAAAGAATACAATAATAAGAATATACTTATAAAGATGGCATAGGTCCGCTTTCACTGTTAACTCTGAATTTTTGAAAATCGGTTAAGTTTGAGTTTTTTCCGGTGTCTTCCTACAAATACAAAATTGAAGATGGATATTTTTCCTATGAGAAAAAAATTTCCTCCATAGTTAGTTCTATCAAAACCGTCACGTGAACTTTTTTTTTTTTTGAAAATTATAGTAGTTTTCGCGCAATGTTGTCTTGCAATACGAGCAATACTGATAACAAAAACAAGATTTTCTCAAAAACGCCTACAACTTCTTTCTTTAAACTTCTGGTAGTGATAGTTATAAGTGTACCCTATAAGATGACTTCAGTGCCATATTTCTCTATTTTATGTTGTAATTTTTTTCAAAAATTACAAAATATGGTTTTTTTGACTTCTCGCGCGTCTTTAATATTTAAATTAGTGGCAATTCGTTCACATTATTATATTTATGAGTATATAGGCTTTAAATAATGCCATATAAAGTTTCTCTGGAACTCAAAAGTTGTCTGTCAAAATTTTGTTTAGCTCAAAATTTCGTAATTTCAGAAACGTTTTAACTCCATTTTCTCAGAAACACCATTTCCAAAAAGTTTTTTCCTCAAACTTTTCCAACGGATAGTGCTAATTGCAGTGATAAATATGCCATAAATTTCATTTTGGAGTAATATTTTATTGTTGTTTTTTGTATTTTTTTTTGTAATTTGTAATGTAATTTTATTAAATATCTCACGCCGTTAATACATTTTCAGCTATTTGTAATCACTATGACATTTATGAGTTAATGTACTTTAAATACCTTCAAATAAAGTTTTTCGCAAACTCAAAAGTATTCTGTGAAAAAGTGCTTCACATTACGCCTTTACAATAACCCTTAAATTCCATTTTCTTAAAATCGTCTCCAAATTTTAGAATGTAAATTGCCTTACAGTTCGACATTTTACTGTTCTTTAATATTCTTAAAGTAATATTTCGGTTGTCCTATTAGGACATTTAAAAACTGAGAATTTATTTTAAAAAATGTAATTTGGGCGGCGATAGACGACAGCTGGAAAGAGGTAAAGGAATATCGAAAAGCGATCCTATACCAAATAAATTAGAATACTAAATAGTGCGGGAAAGTCTTTGCCATTCTGTAGCACCACTAGTTATTTTATGCATAATTTACCATAACTCTGCATTTCTGTTAAGCACTTGGTTAACGTCAAGTAAAAGTAATAGATTTGTACACTCACCGAACTTGTAGCAACAAGGGTGAAGACCACCGCTACAACGAGAAAAGCCTGCATGGTACCTGACAAATAGACCTCTTGGGAGCCCGTCGTCCGCTACACAAATGCTCCTTGCTCGTCGACCCACCTTATATGCTCCAATCGCAGACGGCCTTGAACACCAAACTGCTCCGCGTATGCTCCGTACTCACTCACTTGTTTAACAATCACAAAAAGACGGTGCTAACGAAATTGTCCTTGCACGGAAGGCAGGCGGAAAACACGTCATCTCCCCTAATGTTGATTTTAAGACTCACGTTATGCACTCTAAATTGTTTGTGCATTTACTTCTCATTTCGCTAAAAGTAGATATGAATCATACTAAACCTGCAGTTGCCCAAGTTTAATCAAATCGAAGATGTCGTTTTCAAAGTTACGAGTGTCTTCAAAACATAGTTTTTTTTACGAAAATAAATTAAAGCCGTGTATTTCAATATTAGATTTAACAGTTTCGGACACCGTTTAATGTAAGGGAAACGCCATTTTTGAACACGGTATTTATTGACGTTTACTGCCTTAAAAATATATGGATATGTAAAATCATGAAATTCATCAAATTGAAAATAATCTCTCAAATTCCGAAGTATATCGGAGTATTTTTTTTCATTCTCATATTCGTAGTGTTCAGAAAGATGTTAGAATAATTGCGCAATATCGATCATTAAATTTCGATAGAAATACATGTTTTGCGGAGATACAAAGAAAAACGATATAAAATAAGTGTTTTTACAAGAAGTGCGTTTCTCAGTGAACAGCACACTTGCCCCTAAACGTTTTGCACGATCTTTGTTTTCAAATAAGACCATTCACTTTCAAAAATTAGTTTCCTTTTTCAAAATCCCCTAAAAAGCTCCAAATGTTGTCTTTCTATCTCTAGCTCAAATAAAGAGTACTAACATTTTTTACTAAACTATTTTACGTATTTTGTAGTGACAGTTATGAGAAAGCCTGTGCTGTTGTAGCACCATCAATATTCACTTCTGGTATCATTGTGATAATAACATCTTTTCAAATTGTTTTATCTACTTCTTCCTCTCTTATTTTCAGAGTTCATTTGTGTCATTTGAATGAGATAAACTACATAAGAATACATAACGTAGCACATAATGGAGTGTTTTTACATTGAACGTATGATTATATTTTGAAGCAGTGGATGCATCGTAGTAAATTATACCAAAATCGACTGTCTGATGATATACTCCGTACACTAGGAAAAATACAACGTACTTGCTACTAGTGTGAAATTATTTTCAGAGAGTATATTGCCATCAACTAACGGAACTATCTAAATTTGTTTAAAACGGATAGTCAAAAGAAGACTTTGGGTATAAGAAAGGGAAAATTTTCTGTTTTCGGAATCATCGAATGTACAGATTTAAACTATTTGTGCTAAAACAGCTTGTTTTTCTCGCCCGTATTTTCACGTAGAATTACGCGAAACGTACTCAAATTTTCGAAAACGTATAACTGATTTTATTTCAAAATTTATCTTTAAGGAACATATTTCATTAAGGGAAAAATCCATATCTTCGTAGCTTCTCTGTTTCATAGTTGAAGGAATACGGGAAAAGTTTAAATTTTGAAAGGAAGGGGACTGACAGAGACAGAGAGGCAGAGAGAGAGAGAGACAGACACAGATACAAAGACAGATACAGAGACAGACACAGATACAGAGACAGAAACAGATACAGAGACAGACAGAGATACAGAGACAGATACAGATACACATACAGTGAGAGAGACAGATACAGAGAGAGACAGACACAGAGAGAGATACAGATACAAGAGAGAGACAGATACACACAGAGAGACAGATACAGAGAGAGAGACAGATACAGAGAGAGACAGATACAGAGAGAGACAGATACAGAGAGAGACAGATACAGAGAGACAGACACAGAGAGAGGTAGACAGAGAGAGACACAGAGAGAGACACAGACAGAGAGAGACACAGAGGCACAGAGAGAGAGACAGAGACAAACAGAGCGAGAGACACACAGAGAGAGAGAGACACACACACACATACACAGACACACACAGAGAGAGCCATGTGCTAAAGAGCAAGGAGCCGGCCCGACTCTGAGAGGTTGCGGGAACAACACCGGAATGATCGCAACGCCTTGAAAAATGCCATCAAAGCGAGCAAACGTCTCTGTTGGCGTGAGCTGTGTCGAGAGGTTGATGAGGACCCATGGGGCAGGCCGTACAAAATCGTTATGACCATGCTGAATGGCGCGGTCAACATGTCCCCGACCTGTCCAAACCTACTGCAGAACATCGTGACCACTCTCTTCCCGTCCCAGGCGGAGACGAACCACGCAGCCCCGATACATCGACCCACGGACGTGCCCCCAGTCAGCCCAGATGAACTTCGGAATGCTTGCCGCCGGATCCGGGACACTATAGCTCCGGGTCCGGACGGAATACCAAATGTGGCTCTGAAGGCTGCCATCGAAGCTCGCCTAGACCTCTTCTTGGGCGTTCTAGACATGTCTGAGGGAAGGTTCCTTCCCGCGCTGCTGGAAACGACAGCGGCTAGTGCTCTTGCCTAAGGGCAAGAAACTACCATGCGACTCGTCATCTTACCGCCCGATTTGCCTGTTGGACACAGCAGGTAAAATCCTGGAGCGAATTGTTTGCTGCAGACTTGAGACCTTCGTCGAAAGCAACAGCGGCCTTTCCGATAATCAGTTCGGTTTCCGAAAGGCGCGTTCAACAGTGGAGGCAATTGGTAATGTGGTGAGCATTGCTAGAGAGGCCATATCAAGAGCACGCTGGAGAAGGGGCACTAAGAAGTACTGCGCCGTCGTGACCTTGGATATTAAAAACGCCTTCAACTCAGCGAGGTGGAGCTGCATTCTAAATGCCCTTCATCTCCTGGATGTCCCAGTGTACATCAGGACAATCATCAGCGACTACTTCAAAGATCGAGTCCTGTTGTACTACACAGATGACGGTCCGAGGAGCTATGACGTGACGGGTGGTGTTCCACAGGGGTCGATTCTGGGTCCCTTACTTTGGAACATCATGTACGACGCGGTACTGAGATTGGAGTTACCACATGGCGCGGAGACCATTGGCTTCGCTGACGACGTGGCGCTCGTCGTAGTGGACAAGCACCTGGAGGACGTTACCCTCGTGGCCAACCGCTCCGTCGCGATAATTCGCCGGTGGCTGTCTTTGGTCGGGCTGGTCCTGGCCGATCACAAAATCGAGGCAGTGCTGATTACCAGCAGGAAGACACGGGAGACCATCAGCCTCAGAGTGGAGAGACATGAGATCCAGTCCGGGCCACACCTGCGGTACCTCGGCGTATGGATCGACGCGCGTCTCCATTTCGACGAACACCTTCGAATCGTCAGCCAGAAAGCGGATGGTGTGATCTCTGCCCTGTCGCGCATTATGCCGAACACCGGTGGCCCCAGGCAAAGCAGGCGGAAGCTCCTCGCTACCGTGGTTAGCTCGACCCTGCTGTATGCAGCGCCCATTTGGGCCAGCACACTGGCAACAGCAGCATACGCCAGGAGGACCATATCCGTCTACCGACGGAGTGCTCTGAAAGTGGTCTGTGCGTACCGCACGGTTTCATATGACGCCGTATGCGTAGTAGCAGGAATGACGCCTATAGAGATTCTGGCGGACGAGCGCCGACGGATCTACTATCAGGGAAGACATGGCTCGCAAATAGAAGCCCTCGCTGCGCTGGAAGAAGAGAAGATGGAAGCGATGAGACAGTGGCAAAACCGTTGGGACGCAACGCTGAACGGCAGGTGGACCCACCGTCTTATCCCACGGATCAACGAGTGGGCGTCGAGGGTTCACGGAGAAGTGGACTTCTTCGTGACTCAGTTGCTGACGGGGCATGGATGCTTTAGAGCGTACCTGCACCGATTTAAGCTCGATGACGACCCGACGTGTCCAGCTTGCCCAGGACAGGAGGAGGATGTGGAGCACGTGATATACAACTGCCCGCGATTCTTAGGAGAAAGAGACCAGCTGCAGGAAATACTGCAACAGCACCTGACACCGGAGAACACCATCCCATTGATGATGACCACGGAAAACAGATGGGCCGCAATTGCGACGTACGCTGCCCGGGTCATGCGACGCCTCAGAACTGAAGAGCGTGCGAGAAGTGGAAGCCAATAAATAGGCGTAAAGGAGGAGGGCTAGAATAGCCCCACCACCCCACCTAACGAAGTAATGCCTGACGGCGGTTCCGTAAGTGGGGCGAAGGAGGACGCAGGGTTTTAGTGGGTATTATCCACGGATGAGTCCCACACGAATCGGCCCGGATATGTGAGTCTGGGTCGATAGTGCGTAAATGCATTTCCCCCATCGTTAAAAAAACACAGAGAGAGACACACAGAGAGAGAGACACACAGAGAGAGAGAAGGAGAGAGAGAGAGAACACACAGAGAGAGACAGAGAGAGAGACAAACACACAGAGAGAGACAAAGACACACTCACACACGCGAGACAGATGATGAGAGAGGGAGAAGGGGGACGTGGAGAGCGGAAGACGGGGAGAGAGGGAGACTTGGAGTGAAAGAGAGAGAGAGAGATGAAGGGCAGAACAACGACTGCCGGGTTCCGCAAGTTACAGTATAATTCTGATACACAAATAATACATCGCACATCACAAATAACACAACTGCCCTCAGTCATCAATATTCGCTACCCCTCTTCAAAATCCGTATTGTTTACCCCTAACGTTTAACGGCAGGTTGTCTTTGCCACTCGCTTGGCATCATCTTCGTCTGAAAATGCTCGCTCCTAAGAAATCCCCTCCTCCCCTCTTTGAGCATTCGTCTTTGTTGGGCGTCGTACTAGTGATGTATGCACCACCTCTATCCAAGGCCGCCTGCTAGCGTTGAGGCAACAATTACACGCCTCTCTTTTGGAACTATTTTGGTTTCGCGTTAAAATTTGTGAGCAACATGAAACAGTTGCAGCTAAGATATGAAGCGTGAAACAATAGACAATGAATGTTGATAGAGACCAGAAGTATTGGTAATTTAAAGAGGCTAAGACTGGTAAATTTCAATTGATTGATTGATTAGCGATTCCAGCCGCGTCAGCTGCTCAGGTCATTATTTCCGTAATAGCAGTGCTTGTTCTTATCGCGGGATATGGCGGCGATCTTCCCCAGCTGGATGCGACATCCGGCGCCGACTAACACGACATGTGAGATTTGCCCCAACCAGGTATCTCCTACCAGCGAAACACCTCCCAAAGCTCTAATCTCCCGACCGGTCTCCCGGCATGTGCGGTAGTGTAGGGCTTGTTAGTGTAAGTGAGTGTAAGTAAGGGGTGAGATTAGGTGTGTGTGTGTGTGGGTAGAAGTGAGGATAGGACAAGGAAGAGGTAGGGAAAAATCGATAGGAACAACACCACCTAGATATGCGCGCGGCGATGGTGTAACGTTGGCGTATCGGACTGTTATACCCAAGTTAGCGGCTTCAAACCCGATCGAAGCCGTGAATTTTTAAGGGCGCAAAAATCCTTCGTGCGTCTTCCTTCGGAGGGGAAGTAAAGCCGGCTGTTCCATGTTAGTAGATTTACTTGC
The DNA here is from genome assembly GCA_038098605.1 of Gryllus longicercus. Lineage (NCBI taxonomy): Eukaryota > Metazoa > Arthropoda > Insecta > Orthoptera > Gryllidae > Gryllus > Gryllus longicercus. Next base: position 1,350,908 of record JAZDUA010000039.1, on the reverse strand, counting down.
ATGTAAAAGATTCTCAAGCCTAAATGACGCCTCTGAGATAAATTCAAATCGCCTGTTTCTCGCCCAAGAAATACCTCCTTCCTCTGCTAGTTGGTGAAAGGAGCGTAGCGAAATTTGCGTGGTCAGAAGAAAGAGCAGGCCTCATGGCCTGAGTCTCGCCACGTAAAATAAGGCGTTAAATCAATTCAATTCAATTACCACCATCTACCACCACTTAGTATGTGTAGGTGGTGTTGGTAGGAGACAGGTCGTGAGCTTAGAGCTTGTCTCGGCTGAGGTGGTGATCCACTAGTGTGAGATAGCTTTTTGGGGAAACACCCGCTATCGAACGTAGACCGGCGCCGGATCTCGCCATACAGCTGGGGCAAGACCACTGCCACCCCCTCCCAAGCAAAACATGCACGACACTTACGGGACTAACGACCCTGGTAGTTGGCGTGCCCGGATTCACCAACAATCAGAATTTGGGATTATATTAATAGTTTCGCATTTATGTTAATATCTCGAAATCAATTGATGCATAACAACATTTGCTTTATCAACCCACTTACATTTTTCTTTATAATGTACAGCACACTACCAATTTATTTACAGCACAGATAATGGCACGTAAGTGACTTAAAAGTAAATTACACAAACAACGTGAAGAAATGTTAGAATTATAATTTATTTTGTGTATTATGAACATTTTTAATTTTACAAATAAAAATATTTTTTTAAAGCATAATCTCATATTCTAATTGCACAAGACTTTGATTTTCATTCATGTGAATGATGGTAAATACCAAAAGAGGAGCTCATTTGTAGTTTATTAGATGAACACAGAATATAACCGGAGAAATATTAAATGTAAAAAATAAATAATTGTCAACATTTTTAATATTTGTTTTACTATCAATAGCAAACTTGTTTATGTGAATCAGTTTCTGACGCACACAAGGCTCTGGACCCTTGATTATCGTCGGTTCCTAGAGGGTCGATTTCGACATCAATTGATCTTTTAAAAAAAAATTGGAGTCAATTCAAATAGAAGTACTCACATTTTTTTAACAACTTTTAGTTTGATGGTTGAGTCACGTACAATCATTTTTATATCCCCTTGAAGCAGTATATCACATGTGGACTGCAATAGTGCCACAACTCGAAAAATACACATTTTGTGCTAATACACTCTCCAGAATTGCAGGTTAGTCTACCTTCCAGGGGAAACAAAGGCATAACCTTTTTTTAAAATTTTTATTTCTATGTGTTCACTTCTTACAATTTTTCAGGGATTTCAATAAAAACATATTTTATAACGGTTTGGTAAGATGTCAGCGATTTACGTAATAGGTATGTCATTTTTACGTATTGTTGAACAATTATGATTTTCAATCTATTAATTTTCTTAAATGAAATAATGTGCTGAAAACAAAAGATCTGGAATATATGTGTGTTACTGTGTGAATTTCAGGGGAATTGAAAACATATGTCGGAAAACTTAATTTAATGTTGGAAGAATTAGACAGGTACAAGGTCTGTCCCAAAAGTTGAATGACCTTACGCCTCCGAAGCAAGCCACTAGCAAGGCGCGCCAAGTGACGTGAATGGTTGTGTGGGGTTCAGGGAAGCTAAGGACAAGCATGTCAGTTGTCTGCAGGCTCTTTCACAGTGCGCATCGCTGCTAGTTTGAACCCTTGTATTTGTGACACGTCGGAATTTTAAGATGCCACGTTTCAAGGACCAGCGTTACGCAATAAAATTTTGTGTTGCGCTCAAGAAGACGGGCGCTGAGAATGTTGCCATGCTAAGGGAAGCTTATGGCGATAGCACCATGTCCAACAATATGATTTACCGCTGGCACAAGGTGTTTCGAGAAGGCAGAGAGGACGCCGAGGATGAAGACCGCTCTGGACGCCCGTCAACGTCACATTCCGATAAAAATGTGAAGAAAGTGAGGGACATGCTGAACTCAAATCGACGCCTGAGTATTAGAATGCTGGCAGATGAGTGTAATATCCCTAAAAGTACTGTACATCGCATTGTTACCGCAGATTTGGGCATGCGGAAGATCTGTGCGAAGATGGTCCCCAAGGTGCTTTCCGATGAACAGAAGGCTGCTCGTGCAAGGATTTCGCGTGACCTCCTGGAGCAATGTGAAAATGATCCGAATTTTTTGTGTAATGTGATTACGGGTGAAGAAACATGAGTTTTCGAGTATGACCCAAAAGACCCTTTCGGAGACCAAAAGACAAAGTGCTGAGTTGCACACGCCAGCTTCCCCGCGCCCGAAAAAGGCGAGAATGAGCAAGTCCCGTGTAAAGGCCATGCTCATCGTGTTTTTCGACAAAAGAGGCATTGTCCACTCAGTGGTTGTGCCACAAGGACAAACAGTGATCAGTCATTTTTACTTGCAAGTCCTCAAAAGGCTCCAAAGCAGACTCAAACGCGTCAGGAAAGGAGATCACTTGCACTTGGCGTCTTCACCATGACAACGCGCCGTCGCACACCTCCATTATTAGAGAGTACTTAGCCAAACGCGGTGTGGCAACATTGCCCCAGCCGCTGTACAGCCCCACTTGGCACCACTGGACTTCTTTTTGTTCCCGAGGATCAAGAAGGAACACTAGGGCCACCATTTCGCGACTTTGGAAGCCGGCAAAGAAGCAACGACGAGGTGCTTAAAGGAGGTCTCCGTATACGCCTTCCAGAAAGCGTTCAGCGACTGGGGAAAACGCTGGCGCAGGTGTTCCGAAGCGGAAGGAAGCTACTTTGAAGAATTTTAGTTACTTGTATTTTTTCTACAATAAATCTTTTTTCTTGGACTTATTCAACTTACTTTTGGGACAGACCTTGTATTTTAAACCTAGTGTTGAGAAGCGGGAGCGAACATTAAAGTTTTAACAAATTTATTCGTTTGAAGATTGATAGGGTTTTAATTTTGTCTATTTGAAGTTCACGGTGTATTTGTTTGTTGGAAATAAACCATTCGGATTTTAATAATTTTCTTAGAAAAATGTTTTGTATTGTTTGTATTTTATTTGTGTGTGTTGTAGGAGCATGGCACCGCATGGGGCAAGCATATGTTAGGGATGGACCAATTATTGATTTAAGAATGATTGATGGAAAAATTATTGATTTCGTAAATAACAACAAGACACAGTCAACGCGTAATTTTGAGTGATTATTTAATAAAGTATATAACTTTGAAATTTTGTGATAAGTCGGTTGGATATGTTTTGAATATGGTGTTTCCATGTCAATATTTTATTCATACATAAAACTAAATATTTAATTGGAAGATTATTTTCCATCCAGGGTACATATGTGTTATTTATTATTATTATTGGAGGGGGATTTATTGGTCTGCAAAGTGTAAAGATTTTTGCTTGAGTTTTAAAAGGGTTTACCACAATTCACCAATTTTGTGTCCATATCACATATTTTTGTGTTGCAGTTTGTATAGTACTTCTAACAATTATAATATTTTTGTCAGTGAGAATAAAACAGTGTCATCAGCATAAATGGCAAATGTAGAAAAAGCGAAAACGAAGTAGCATGTCTTACAGTACAATTTCCACCCACAAATGACAGAAATGTCAACTGTTGCATTAACTGCCTTATTTGCATTGGCTGTAATACAGTCACTTCTCAGTTGGCACCTGGTCCTTGGCAGTAAAGGAGCGTGTTCTGTTCGTCGAAAGGGATGAGGTGAGGTGATAAGGGCATGTTCGGGTGAAAGGGGTGTGGTGTGGTGAAGGGACGTGCTGAGGTGAAAGAGGCGTACTGAGGTGAAAGAGGTGTGATTAGGTGAAAAGATCAAGTTGAGGTGAAAGAGTGTGGTGAGATGCAAGGAGTGTGCTTAGGTGAGGGGCCAATGTATTAGTGTAGTTACAATTCAAATATTCAGCGCAAAAGTTAACAACATAAGGTACCGAAAAAACAAGAGAAATAGACAGAAAGTGAACATTTATTATGGATATAATCGTCTTTGATACAATTATACAAATGTTGATCTTGGCTTCTGCACAACAGCAAAGATCGACAACGTTCTCACGATCCCTCGTGACTTCAGTGGGTGTTCACTATGGTGCAAAATGCGGCAACATGGGCCATGTCGCATTTCTCCGATTTTTGTAGAGCTGCAACACAAGTAAAGTATTTTAACTCTATGGTTACCGACGTATTTCTGTTTCGCGCATAACTAGTGAGATTTTTACATCTAATAAAAAGTTGACGGAGAACAGACGTTTATCCTCCACAATTCCTTGAATGTTTACAACGAATTTCGAAGACCTTTACTGATCAGTGTGTCATGTAAGAAAATTAAAGAAAATCATTAATAAGCATTGCAGAATATTAAAAGAATAAAATATGAAAAGCATTACTAATACAACACAATTACTAACCAAGAAACGATACCCTTTAAAACTAAACAAGTGTGTCACAAAAATAATATTTGTAACGAAAATACGAACAAGTTGAGCTGTGATACTATGTAATGCAACACAAATATATTAGTAGCTGACGACTTAATATTGCTCTTGATAACGGTATATTTGTATATATTGTCGATAAATATAAACTTATGATATTTTACCAACAAGTTACAGAATGTTAGTTTCAGTTACAGAATGTTGCAAGTTACAGAATGTTACTTAGTTGCAGAATTAATTAAAAATCAAAATATCGCCTTTTTTTCGAGCGCATAAGAAATCAATAAGGGTTGGAATTGCAGACAAATTTTCCGCAATAATTCATCTACTGAAAAAAGTTGCCCCATCTATTAATTTCTTATGTAAGCCAATGCGAAAAGTCCATGATTGAGTTGATATATAGTCGAAAATCAGTAGAAATACAACCGACTCGGGTCGTCCGGTCTGTGGGTCACCCGGCGCTCGGCTTCAGAATGGTGCTGACTTACCTTTCTTGTGAATGGTCGCTCCGCTTTGACAGAAGTGGCCCCCCGCTAAATCTATCCGGATGATGACCCTGGTGATCCATTGCCTGTACCGCGGTGGAGATTGACCCTTCCCGTACCAAGCGGGGTTCACGTGTACCCCAATCTCGTTTTTTTTACTTTTGTACGTCGTATTTTGTGATATTGAAATATCGTTGCATATATAAGACGAAAATATTAAAAAGTAAGAAAAAATAAATTGATGCGGACCCGGAGTCAGCGCGTGAGCACTGCGTTCACTTCTATTCCGCATTTTGTTCTACCTCCGACAAACGTATTTCAATCAGTGAGACTAGTTATAATTCAAAACGCCTGTCTAATGTTACTCCAAGTTATATGGATTTTAAGTGTCTGTAGGAAATTGATTTGAACCGTTGCCGGAAGAATTAGACGATAACCCGGACCTCTCCAAAGAGTCGAAAGAAACTAAAATTCCATCAATACATACGAATCAAGAGACGTAGATTATTATGATTTTACAAAGTGTCTCATAGGGAAAGACCATTGGATTACTCCATGGAAGCTCGAATTACACCAACATCACACTTACCCTACTAATATCAAACTTCGATAAAAATGCGTTGAAATATCATACTTATACTTGTCAAAAAAACTGTTGTCAGAAATTACTAAAACCATCCCACCAACTATTTCGGAAAAACCAATATAAGAAAGAAGAAGGAGCTGAATAAAAGTTTGACATATTCCAGTAGCAATTTTGAGTAATATTTCTCCCTTCCGTAATTCACTTGACTTTAATTATCCATTCGAATCATGTAATGTCTTTATTCGTGAAATAGTCACACTAAATACCACTGGAAGTATTGCGATGTTACTTATGAATATATTCTTGCTGGTTATGAATATTCTATATTGGTTACTTACGACTGGAACAAACATGTGTGAAATAGTCTTTGCAACCACGTGATTTCGGTACCATCGTACAACCAGCAGTTTCAAGAAATTCTTTCGTTTTGGTTTGATCAGTACGCTGTTAATGGATTTTCTGCAATTCCCGTCTTCTAGTCCAACGCGACGATATCTTTTATATATTTTCATATATTCCTGTTTAGGTACTTTTAGCTAGTAAGGACAGGAATGCATACGCGAGTATAGCGAATGAAATGAGTAAACTAATACTAAGTGGGGTATTCGGTTTTCGTTTTATTTTGCGATAATTTCGTTCGATTGGTTAAAAAGGGGTTTGTTAAAAAAAATCACGAAAATGGTATAAATATAAACTTTGAAAAACTTTTCCACACATAAAAACTCCAAAATTAGTCTTCCATTGTTATTATCCTTGTATTACAGTATTGACCAGAACTTGTTAAGTAGTGCCCTTGTATATGAAGGCTTAATTTATGGAAACGATGCCTACTTGCATCTCCCCAATTCAAGATGATAATTTGCTTCACGTCTAAATGAATCTTGTTTAGGGTCCCGCCCTAGAATCCAAGACGATTTCTTGCAGTTACTGGCAGTGATGTGTAAACGCACGTGTCCGATGGGCCTGAGTCTAATGTCCGCAATGTTCAAGAGACCCTGAGTGCTTTAAAAATTACTACATACTAAATTTTTTTTAAAAATAAAATAAAAACGAATAAAAAGATATGTAAAATTAATCTTTACGCAACAAATTGGCGTTCCGGAGTAGTGTCACCATCATTCAATAATATACTTAAAATATGGAATATTGCTAGTTGATGTGTTTCAGTTTTATATTGTACAATTCAAAAAAATTTAACATAATTTGTAGCCTTTTATAATGTACTTATAAATCTTTTATTCTTACTTACTTATACAAAAATATAAGTTTAAATTTTTTGTTTGAATAATGTTAAATTGAAACACTTTCAAATCATTTTTTTAAAATACAAAATACAATGTGAATTGATAGGATTTTCTTTATATTTCGGCATCGAAATTGGACGGGGGGGGGATATTGGTGAAAGTAAGAACCGGGGGCCCTCAAATTAACTTAGGCCAAGGGCCGCCAATGCTGTTAAAACGGTCCTGGTGACAGGACGCGAGTGTCGACCGCAGTTATCAGTACGAATAAGCTGAGCTTTCTCAACGACAGCAGCACCGCTGGATCTGCAGTGTCCATGACTGGGAGGCTGTAGGATTAGTGATTCTTGATACTGGGTAAATACCTAGGTCAAATTCAGTCGCTGTCTGGAGAAGTATTTTAACGGTTAGTTGCTCTGATCGGTAGTTTTCCGTTGTTTCTCCCAGTACCAGATCTCTCTCAATACCTGGCGAATGCCGGAGCAGTGCCTTAAGAAACGAGCAACGAACGGCGTGATATATTTCCTTCCTCTTCCTTGCCCCGTCCTTATCCCTTACTTACACACAATTACACTAACATGCACTACACTACCAGACATGCCGGGAGACCGGGCGGGAACTTAGAGCTTGTCTCGGCCGGGCCGGAGCCCCGCTGGTGGGAGACACCTTGTTGGGGAAAACCCCGCTAACCAACGGTGCGTCGGCGCCGGATCTCGCTAATCAGCAGAGAAAGATCACCGCCATCTCCCGAGGGGAGGAAACATGCACGACACTTACGGGACGTTAGAAGTCGACGCGACCGGAATCACTAATATTTAATCAGTGAATCATTCCTCTCACCTTCCGCCCTGCAGTTCCTGACCACCTCGTCCGCCTTGGAAAGACGGCGCGGGTCGTCGGCGAAGAGGGTGCGGTAGGGCTTCAGGATCTCCTCTTCGGACGCCATGGTGCCGTCACGCATCGCCCCGATGGCCTCCATCACGCACGCCATCAGGCACTGCAACACGCGGCACGCCGTCATCATTTTTCGGGGGCGGGGCATCGTAGATCTTTGTTAAATAATGTTATACCGCGCCTTCCCTACAAAATTTTCCATGTGTATCCTAGGATCGTACGATCTCACAAATAGAGAACGATCTCCACATCATACTACACAATATTATTGTTAAAATAATTAAGGAATTCCAATATAAATAAATATTTAAGTAAATTTTGCCAAATAAAGGAAGGTAAACATTTTGGAAGGGGCCATAGCCCGTGCGTCCGCCAGTAAGCTCACACAGTCAACTAAACAAGACACTACAACACGCCGTGTCGTGTGAACAGAGGGGCGTCCAGTAGAGGGGGGGGGCAGCTGGAGCAACTTGCTCCAGGCTTCGACTTAATTGGGGCCCTCGTTTTTGCTTTGCCTCGTTTTTGCTTATGTAATGCTGCGCAAACAAACGACGCATTTTCGGCAACGAAATCTTATTTCAGGGCCGGGGTAACGAGAATGCGGATACAACCATGTGCTAAATTTGGAAGAAAAATCGTCTAACACATGATGTAACCTGAATCCATGTTTTGGGGGTTCTTGATACCCAAAAATCGAATGACGGCAAAACGTCTGTCCGTCTGTGTCCATCATCATCTATCTGGCTGATGATGTGGTCCCTTGAATTTGAAACGATATTTTTTTTTATTTTTAGGGAGTACTTTACATATAGCCCACGGCACGTTTTTTTATATCTTCAAAAAAATCACTCCATGTTTCTGATTTTTTTGGGGGCAGTTAACGTTAAACGTTTGGTACAGGTCTCATGTTCGTTAAAATCCTTGATTTTTCGAAAATTGCAAAAGTTCAAATTTTTTTTCGGTGTCTTCCTACAACTAAAATATTAATGATACAAATCTTTTCCTTAATTATATATGTTTTTTAAAGATAGATTTGGAATAAGATGCTGTACAATTTTTTGAATTTTTGAGTACTTCTTGCGTAATTTTGCGTGAAAGTACGAGCGAGAAAGTAGCACTAGTTAAATTTATTCCACTTATATCTGTGGTTGTGACCGCAATTTCAGGCTACTCTATAAAATTCCGTTAAAAAAAAGGTTGCCAATAGTCCTTATACTCTAAACTCACCTTTCCTTCTGGAGTGAAATCCTTTTTCAGATGAACAACCGTTTCTACATCCTCTGGAAATTACAGAAAAAAAACTGCATCATTATTGTACATAATATTTGGAAATTAATAAACTCAGAATATTGCCTTCATATTTCGGAACTCAAGTGATATTAAGTTTGTTATACATGCAGAGTTGCCGTTTTTGACATACTTTAAAACATTTTTAACTCATACATTATTTAAAAACACTGAAAAATATTCTTTCGATGAATCATTGGATTATTAAAAACCGACCTCCATTTGCGTTTGATACCACGAAATGAGATTTGAAGAAATTGTGCGAAATCCTCGGGGACGTCTTGTTGATGCTAATTATAATTAAGAAATTATTGCACAAAAAGATGCAGTAAAAGTGGATCCGCGATGGGAGTAGAAATATTAGAGTGTGAAAGGTCGCCTAATTCTATATAATGGCAATGGTCACATTCCATTTGACTGCATCCGACAACCGTCCCTTGTATACAGTGTAGTAAAAGAGTACGCATGAATAAGTGTGCAATACGTAATGAAAAGATAATCTTAAAACTGCCTGTTTATAACAATGTTTCATCCTCATACAATATTTGAGTAAAATTCAATGTGTGCGTATGTTCGGATGTGCTGTTCCGTCACGGCTAGACCACTTCCCGGGCACCATTCAAGTCGTATGAGGCGGCATTCGACGCGTCTCAGTCTTCTGATGAGGAACTGATCATTTGTTTTTGGATCCGGCCAGATAATTCAAAGAAATTTCCCAAACGTGGTTTTTCGTGTTTTTGTGCTGCAATTTTCGTGATAATGCCAGGTGCTTAACCAACGCTTCCTAAGTAGATCTATGTAGGTGGCGTTGATTAAACTTCAGTACCCGAAGGCAATTTTCTTTCACGACGTCAGCAAGACTAATGTTGACGTCTTTAAGTGAACAAAATTTGATTACTAAGTGAATGGCGCTTTGTTTATTGGAATAATTGCTCTTTTTTTTAAAAAAAAAATAAAAACCTACGAACAGTTTTGCCTCGGAATTTATTTAACTCTAAGAATTTCAAGTAAAAACGGAGAAAACAAAACTGTGAGTAATGCTAGAGAATGAATGAACGTTTGTATCTTCTACTTATCACTTTTACGTTCTTACATAAGTGTCCAAATACTGATTTTCAAATGAATGTGACCCACAACTTATTCTTATTAAACTTAACAAACATCTTATTCAGATAAACATACATAACAGTCACCTTTTCATGTTAGATTCTCATGCAACGCTAAATTCTCATACAAAACAATTAATAGAGCAATTCCAGAAGTAGAAGTAAAAATAAATTAGACCGAGTTTGTGAATTTTTACTCTCTTAAAAAATTAGGGCAGAGAAATATGGAAGTATTAAGGAAATCCGGAAAAAAAACAAATGCAATTGTAAAAGATTGTGCGACAGAATTTTTGGAACTAACTGGGAACGATATGCATTTCTGCATTTAGCATTTGTGCAAATTCAAATGTGATATCTACATTGTTGTGCCTATTAGCAAAAACCGTAAAAACGTAGCTGTACTAAAATTTAACTAACAGGATCAAAACCTGCAAGTATTTTTAAGGCTTTTATAATTTTGAAATTGTAATAAGTTCAGTTGAAATCCCGTATGGAGGTAAGGCATAAGGCTAATGAGTGTGTGAAACATTTCAATGTGAATGAATCATCAGCTACTACGATTCATTGTTAAGCCCAATGCCAGATACTGAAACAGCTGGGCATATATGAACACAGCTGGGCATGAACGAAATGAAGTATGAAAGAAATTTTCCACCCATGAAACGGTTTACAGCGTCAGCGACACCACATTTTACCAGTAATATAAATAACTTGTTGGTTCAGTTGGTTCACATTTTTCATTTACACACTAGAGTGCAGTACGATCGCATTGCGTGTTCTGCCAAATTTCACTGATCCTCCAGGTCGCCAAAAGGGTATAAAATGAACATGAAATATTCTGTTGAACTGACCTACGCCAAACAGGTTTCGTTAGTGTACGAAAACTCCTGTGGAAGTCCGCCGCAGCACGCCAATTCAAGAATTAAAAATTACGGCTGCAAATCGCAGAAGAAATCGATTAAATGGGCTATTGATAATTTCTGCCAAATAGAAATCTAAACTTCCCAATGCAAGACGGCGATTTTTTTTACAAACTTACCTCTTATGTAACATCCAAAATATTCTCCACCAAAAATAGCTACCAGCGAGAATTATTAGTCTTTTCGATTACGCTAGAATTGGCCTAAATGTAATGTGAATGTTTAGTACAGTCGAATGCAGATTAGCCGAAAGAAACTGATCTTCTTCCAACAGCGGATGCTTTTCACCGTCGGAAGAAGTTATTTGTGTTCATTACGACCATGTTCAATTACCAAGACTTGTTTTTTACGGTACTATCTAAAGAACTTATGTCCCGCTAACAGTGTATGCATCCGTAGATAGAAATATATTTTTCGTCAATTCGGATTACCACTGCCCCCTTCTCCGCTTCCACGGATATCTTGTTCCGTATTCTAGAACCACCGTTTAATGTTCTGTTGTAATATGTAATGTTTAATGTACCCCAAGAATTCGCCAATCTAAACTCTTGAAGACGCTACTATTTGGGTATTTAAACCAGAATATCACATACAATATTTCGTCCTACATTAATGCATTATTTGATCCATTTCTTACGAACCCGAGTCTCTCCCTCTCTCTCTCTCTCTCTCTCTCTCTCTCTCTCTCTCTCTCTCACACACACACACACACACACAAATTGAATCCATAGCTACATACCTAAATTGTCTATTTCTTACGAGTTGATACAATTTGAAAAAATTTGTATTTTCATTTCTTAGCAGTGTTGGAACAAATCCGGCACATCGGACACAAACGTCCGACATCAGCCGACCAGAATTTGGACGCAAAACGGGTTCACTGTGTACGCCAGTCTTACGAATGAGAACAGAGAATTCATTCAAAATGCAAACGTAAAGATAAGCATGACGCATAAACGTAAACATTAACATAAGTGACAGACTGAAGGATTCACAATGTCTAACATAAACGTAAGCAACATTAGAGTTTCTATGGGCTACGAGACATTCTAGTTTACTATTGTTGAATGTGAGAATCGATTTCGAGATATCGACAGTGTCCATTGCCCATGGGTTCGATTTAAACTAGTGTCCACGCAGCACGCAATCAGTAAAACCAAATCACAGTCGTTTGCAATGACTTCTATACAGTATACTTCTGTAGTATTGATTGGTTTTTTGTTCGTCCCACGCAATCTATCGATTTCGATTTTATTTCGATACTAGATTTTGAGTAAATGTACTGTACTTGGTTCATTTCTTGCGTCTTAATTAAGCATTAGCACAGAAGCTTGAAGCTTTAAAGTTAACATCTTACGTGTAATGCCCATGCGAACGCATTGTGAGTGTGCCCGCTTATTGACGTAGTCGTAACTTCTATATTTAATCCATACTTACGTTTCTGTTTGCTTTTTGAATAGGCCTTAAAGACTCACCGTCTGTAGCTTTTGCAGATGCTTTACATCCTTCTGCTATGGGCCGAATGGTCTTCTGAAAGACTTCAGAGGTCTCCGCCTGCAAATATGAAAACATATTTTTAACACGCCGTGCGCGAAATACGATTTCTGATGCTTGTTTTCCCTGTGCAAAACAGCTAGTTTGTCACAGTGTGTAAAACAATGCGAAGCGTGTATGAAACACCCCTAACGATTCGCAATTGTCTTTCGTCTTAGCGACGCCTCTGTTTTATTATTTACAAACAAAAGTGTTACGACACGGCTGGAATCCATTTGCTTTTGTACAATAAAGGTGTTTCTAGTTATTTCGTATTTAATTTATATTCCTTTACTTAACGCATTGCGCATTATGTTGCTTGACGCAAACTGTTGTCAAAACACGGGGTTGGGTAGCGTCGTCGTTTTATTCAAATTCGATGTGAGATTGAGACGTCACATACATTATTACCAATTACCGTATATTCTATTCTCTCTCATTCAGCACAACCTAAAAATTACCTAACGGAGTGGAGTGTTTTTTGTGATACTTATTTCAAAACATTCTACAAAAAACTAAATCAATTAGATTGGCCATTAATTTCTTAAATTATTAGCAAAAATAAAATGACATTTTTGGGCATAAAAGTGTTCTTGATTTCAGAAACGTATTAGTTTTTACTTTCTCGTATACGTACGTATATAGGAGTAATATATGTAGTATAAAGAAAGTTAAAAAAGTGTTTTTTTAAAACGTCCGTTCTTTTGTCTGTCTGTCTGTCTGACTCTCTGTCTCTCCGTCCGACCGATCGTTATCTGTGAACACCACTAGCACCTAAACCATTCTTATGATTTTTTCCCAAATGGATAGTCCATGGTCGATGTCTGAACTCAAAATGTTGCAATTTTGAAAACTCTTTCTATAAAAATTAAGGGTTCTTTACATTAAGCCCCAGGGTCATTTTCAAAATTTTATCAAAATTAGCTACAAAACTTTTCTTTAAAATTTTTGAAAGAATACAATAATAAGAATATACTTATAAAGATGGCATAGGTCCGCTTTCACTGTTAACTCTGAATTGTTGAAAATCGCTTAAGTTTGAATTTTTTCCGGTGTCTTCCTACAAATACAAAATTGAAGATGGAGATTTTTCCTACAAGAAAAAAATTCCTTCATAGTTAGTTCTATCAAAAACGTCACGTGAACTTTTTTTTTTTTGAAAATTGTAGTAGTTTTCGCGCAATGGTGTCTTGCAATACGAGCAATACTAATAACAAAAACAAGATTTTCTCAAAAACGCCTACAATTTCTTTCTTTAAACTTCTGGTAGTGATAGTTATAAGTGTACCCTATAAGATGACTTCAACGCCATATTGCTCTATTTTATGTTGTAATTTTTTTCAAAAATTAAAAATATAGTTTTTTTGACTTCTCACACGTCTTTAATATTTACATTAGTGGCAATTCGTTCACATTATTATATTTATTAGTATATATGCTTTAAATAATGTCATATAAAGTTTCTCTGGAACTCAAAATTGTTTGTCAAAATTTTGTTTAGCTCAAAATTTCGCAATTTCAGAAACGTTTTAACTCCATTTTCTCAGAAACACCATTTCCAAAAAGTTTTTTCCTCAAATTTTTCCAACGGATAGTGCTTATTGCAGTGATAAATATGCCATAAATTTCATTTTGGAGTAATATTTTATTGTTGTTTTTTGTAATTTTTTTGTAATTTGTAATGTAATTTTTTTTAAATATATCCCGCCGTTAATACATTTTCAGCTATTTGTAATCACTATGACATTTTTGAGTTAATGTACTTTAAATTCCTCTTAATAAAGTTTTTCGAAAACTCAAAAGTATTCTGTGAAAAAGTGCTTCACATTACGCCTTTACAATAACCCTTAAATTCCATTTTCTTAAAATCGTTTCCAAATTTTAGAATGGAAATTGCCTTACAGTTCGATATTTTACTGTTCTTTTATATTCTTTAAGTAATATTTTGGTTGTCCTATTAGAAAATTTAAAAACTGAGAAATTTAAAAAAAAATGTAATTTGGCGGCGAAAGACGACAGCTGAAAAGCGATCCTATACCAAATAAATTAGAATACTAACTAGTGCAGGAAAGTCTCTGCCATTCTGTAGCATCACTAGTTATTTTATTTATAATTTATCATAACTCCGCGTTTCTGTTATGCACTTGGTTAACAACAACTCAAAGTAATAGGTTTGAGCACTCACCGAACTTGTAGCAACAAGGGTGAAGACCACCACTACAACGAACAAAGCCTGCATGGTACCTGACCAATAGACCTCTTGGGAGTCCGTCGAACGCTACACAAATGCTCCTTGCTCGTCGACCCACCTTATATGCTCCAATCGCAGACGGCCTTCAACACGAAACTGTTCCGCGAATGCTCCGTACTCACTCACTGTGTTTTTATTTAACAATGACAAAAAGACGGTGCTAACGAAATTATCCTTGCACGGAAGGAACGTGGAAAACACGTCATCTACCCTAATGTTGATTTCAAGACTCACGTTATGCACTTGCACTCTCATGCACGCTGTTACAATGTCTAAATTGTTTGTGCATTTACTTCTCGTTTCGCTAAAAGTAGTTATGAATCATACTAAACCTGCAGTTGCTCACACCATAGTTTTTTTACGAAAATAAATTAAAGCCGTGTTTTTCAATATTAGATTTAACAGTTTCGGACACCGTTTAATGTAAGAGAAACGCCATATTTGAACACGGTATTTATTGGCGTTTACTGCCTTAAATATACATGGATATGTAAAATCATGAAATTCATCAAATTGAAAATAATCTCTCAAATTCCGAAGGATATCGGAGTATTTTTTTTTCATTCTCATATTCGTAGTGTTCAGAAAGATGTTAGAATAATCGCGCAATATCGATCTTTAAATTTCGATACAAATACAATTTTGGGGAGATAGAAAGAAAAACGATATAAAATAAGTGTTTTTACAAGAACTCCGTCCCTCAGTGAACAACACACCTGCCCCTAAACGTTTTGCACGATTTTTGTTTTCAAATAAGACCATTCATTTTCAAAAATTAGCATCCTTTTTCAAAATCCCCTAAAAACCTCCAAATGTTGTCTTTCTATCTCTAGCTCAAATAAAGAGTGCTAACATTTTTTACTAAACTATTTTACGTATTTTTTAGTGACAGTTATGAGAAAGCCTGTGCTGTTGTAGCACCATCAATATTCACTTCTGGTATCATTGTGATAATAACATCATTTGAAATTGTTTTATCTACTTCTTCCTCTCTTATTTTCAGAGTTCATTTGTGTCATTTGAATGAGATAAACTACATAAGAATACACTCCGTACACTAGGAAAAATACAACGTACTTGCTACTAGTGTGCAATTATTTTCAGAGAGTATATTGCCCGCAACTAACGGAACTACTTAAATTGGTTTAAAACGGATAGTCAAAGGAAGACTTTGGGTATAAAAAAAGGAAAATTTTCTGTTTTCGGAAACATCGAATGTACAGATTTAAACTATTTGTGCTAAAACAGCTTGTTTTTCTCGCCCGTATTTTCACGTAGAATTACGCGAAAAGTACTCAAATTTTCGAAAACGTATAACTGATTTTATTTCAAAATTTATCTTTAAGGAACATATTTCATTAAGGGAAAAATCCATATCTTTGTAGCTTCTCTGCTTCGTAGTTGAAGGAATACGGGGAAAGTTTAAATTTTGAAAGGGAGGGGACTGACAGAGAGGCAGAGAGAGACAGAGCCAGAGAGAGACAGACAGAGACAGACACAGATACAGAGACAGACACAGACACAGATACAGAGACAGACACAGAGACAGACACAGATACAGAGACAGACACAGATACAGACACAGATACAGAGACAGACACAGATACACAGACAGATACAGTGAGAGAGACAGATACAGTGACAAATATAACTTTTTAAATTTTACAATTAAAAATAATTTTTTAAAAGCATAATCTCATATTCTAATTGCACAAGACTTTGATTTTCATTCATGTGAATGATGGTAAATACCAAAAGAGGAGCTCATTTGTAGTTTATTAGATGAACACAGAATATAACCGGAGAAATATTAAATGTAAAAAATAAATAATTGTCAACATTTTTAATATTTGTTTTTCTATCAATAGCATCTTGTTTATGTGGATCAGTATCTGATGTACACTAGGTCTAATCGCTGCACTAAAACATCAATCGATCACTTAAACAATTTTTGGAGTCAATTCTATTAGAACTACTTACATTTCTTAACAATTTTAATTTGATGGTTAGGTTGCGTAAAATAATATTCGGATGCTGTTAAAACAGTATATGATGTGTGGGCGGCAATAGTGTCACAACTCGAAAAATACACATTTTGAGTTAATACACTCCAGAATTTCAGGTTGGTCTACCTTCCAGGGGCAACAGTGGCATATCTTTTTTTAAAATTTTTATTTCTATATGTTCACTTCTTACAATTTTGCAGGGCTTTCAATAAAAACATATTGCATGACGTTTTGGCAATATGCCAGCGATTTACATAATAGGTATGTCATTTTTTCCTCTTGATGAACAATTATGATTTTCAATCTATTATTTTTTTAAATTAAATAATGTGTTGAAAACAAAAGATTTGGAATATGCGTGTATTTGTGTTTCTGTGTGAATTTAAGGGGAATTGAAAACATGTGTCGGAAAGATTTAATGCGGGAAGAATTGTAATTAAAACCTAGTTCGTAGCGGTGAGAAGTGGGATCAGAAGGTTTAAAAAGGTTTTTAAAAAATTATCCCTTTGACGATTGATATGGTTTTAATTTTGTCTATTTCAAGCTCACTGTGTATTTGTTTGTTGGAAACAAACCATTCAGATTTTAATAATTTTCTTAAAAAATATTTGTATTATTTGTATTTTATTTATGTGTGTTTTAGAAGCAAGGCACCAAATGGGGCAAGCATATGTTAGGGATGGACCAATTATTGATTTAAGAATGATTGATGGAAAAAATATTGATTTCGTAAATAATAACAAGACACAGTCAACGCGTAATTTTGAGTGATTATTTAATAAAGGATATAACTTTGAAATTTTGTGATATGTCGAATTGGATATGTTTTGAATATGGTGATCCATGTCAATATTTTATTCATATATAAACCTAAATATTTAATTGGAAGGTTATTTTCCAACCAGGGTACAGATGTGTTATTTATTATTAATGGAGGGGGATTTATTGGTCTGCAAAGTGTATAGATTTTTGCTTGAGTTTTAGAAGGGTTTACCACAATGCTTCAATTTTGTGTCCATATCACATATTTTTTGTTGCAGTTTGTAGAGTATTTCTAACAATTATAATATTTTTGTCAGTTGAGAATAAAACAGTGTCATCAGCATAAAGGGCAAATGTAGAAAAGGGAAAACAAAGTAGCATGTCTTACAGTTCAATATTCCACCCACAAATGGCAGAAATGTCACTGTTGCATTCTTTGCCTTGTTATACCGACACTTCTCAGTTAGCACCTGGTCCATGGCAGTAAAGGAGCGTGTTCTGTTTGTCAATAGTGACTCTTTTCAAGTTGTGCCAGTCTCACAGACATATTTATTTGTTTTTTGACATCCTGTGCCTCCATATCACAATTTGTGTCTTGAAGAAAGGTGGGCTGAATTAAATCTACTGCTACCTATGGCATAAAGACGATGGAAAAAGATGTGATATTGAAATTGGAACGTGCTTGATAAGAGAAAAAGCTGGTACATGCTAAAAAAGTATTGAGAAAGAACACCCTATTCATACATTTGCTACAAAAGAAAATAAATACCTTATTGCCTGTTGCTCGTACGCCGAGTCAAGATTTCCAATTAAAAGGATAAAATACTAATTTTTCGTTGTGGTACACACAAAAAACGAAGGTGATTGTGTTCAATTTGTTAAAGAAAAAAAACTATTCAACGATCACTGGAATTAGATCCAATTAACGTCTCATCACAATACGTAACTTTAATTGGGATGACAAGGAAAATTGCAAACCTTTCCAACTGTTTGAAATGGGTTACGAAGACGTTCTTGTAAAGGATCTCACAGATAGGATATCTCATAATTTTGTTGTACACGCAATGATAATTTTTTCTTCAACCACATTTCTGTTTTGAAGATAGAAAATAATCATTGGATTGCTTTTTCTGCAAAACGTCCTTCAAATAAACAGAATATAAAACTGTAAACAAGGTCCCGAAAGAGTTTGCAATTGTTTCAGAAAGCAACACTGAAATAAGCTTATAATCTCTTCCAATATCTAAGAAGAAATTAGACGACCTACAAAGTTTGATTGTTGTCGTCCGGATGGCAGAAATTGTTAAGGCAGTAGTGCCGAAGCGATTTCGGACTGAAAGATCGCAGGTTCGAGTCCAGCATCGGACATGGCTGTATTTGTGTTCGTCTTTTCATCCCCTATCATGTCATCTTCACAGTTACCACACCATTCAATCCAATAGTGGTCGCTAATGACCTAGGTGTTGATACGACTTTAAATAACAAAAAAACAAAACAACAACGTTTGATGGTCGGCAATGCAGTACCAAGATGTTATTCAACGTTTCACAACAACCTCACATTCGAATCTTAAGAGTAGGTTTCACTTTCAAAATTACATAGAGTTATAGATTTCCGTCGTATTGCTTCTTGTTTATGTTGTGATAATAAATAATGTAGTATTGGAACAGTCATGATACAATGGAACAAATTACATCAAATCTCTTCCCATATCTATGAACGATTTAGACAATCTTCGGAGTTTGATCACCCACAATTGGCCAAATTGTTACTTAATATTTTACAATCTAAACTTTCAAGGATATAGATATTATTTCTTAGTGTTTATTTTGTATTACGTTTTTAATTTTTTTATATTGTATCTTGTGACTGATTACCACTGGAACATTAGATTTCACTATGAAACGTATGTTAATATAGCTATGGTGTTGATGTTGCAACTTACTCTGACAACTTACTACTGATGTTACTCATTACGCTATTTTAAACATTACCTCTCACATTTACTCCCAGAATAGTCCAACGAAATGTATTAGAAACATTCAGCAGTAGTTATACATCTGAAAACATTAGTCATGGGAACAAGTAAAGTGGGAGGGGATAATTTTTTTATGATGTTGATTTAACCCTTTTGGAGCCTTTTAGTACTGTTGACCATTCATTCCATCAATGAATTCTACGATTTTCAATACGATATGAAACTTGGAACGTATTTATCTCAACACCGTGGCCGAGATCGCTAAGGCAGTAGTGCCGTAGCTATCTCGGACCGAAGGATAAGCTCTTAGGACAATTTAAGCATATTTTGTCTAATAAACTACTTGAATATTCCGAATGGCTAATCCGCAATAAGTACTCAAAAGTTCGTTTGAAAAAAAAATGCTTTCTATGCAAAAATTTGCATGGAAGAAGCATAGAAACACTCCAAAAATATGTAAATTGTTTATTATTTACAAAAGAAATTAACGCAGAAATAAAAAAGCAACCAACTTACAAAATTCGACTGCTACTTTATTTCTCGGTTAATTTTTCTTTCTGAACAAATACATTCCTTTTTTCTAAAGAATAAACAATTTACTTGTTTCTGGTGTGTTTCTATGCTTCTGCAATGCAATGGCCCACAAAGCATTTTTTCCAACCAACTTTTGAGTGCTTATAGCGGCTCAGCCATTTGGAATATCCACGTAGTTTATTAGACACAATATGCTTAAAATTGCCGATCCGGTGGCGAGAACGCTAAGGCAGCAATGCCGTCCGGGTTCGAGTCCCGTCTCGGGCATGATTGTATTGTGTTTGTCCTTTCACCCCTTATCATCATCATTATCGTGTCATCCTCACAGTTACCATACCGTTACAAGCCGTAGTATCCGGGCCCCCTTTATAAAAGTGCATAGTAAACATAAGTAGTGTTGGTACTTTATAGCTATTAACGTACCTAGAAATTATATGCGTGTTATTACTGCCGATGCCAAAAGTTACAAATCCAGGCGGAGCCTAGCGGAGCCGGGATTTTTAATTTGGACGAGGCAGTAATAACACTGTAACATTTCCTGGTATGTTCAGCGTTTTATCATAAAATATTTCATATTTTTACCATAAAATCCCAATTTTTTTGAGAAAATTTACATTACTGCAATATGAAACAAATGAATTCTTTTGTTGCGGCATGGTAATCGATATTGTTGGTTATTGCTTGCAATATATCTATTTTATCAATACACTTGTGTACCGTGCCGTACCTTACATTACTGCTCGAGGAAGA
This sequence comes from Gryllus longicercus, assembly GCA_038098605.1. Classification (NCBI taxonomy): domain Eukaryota; kingdom Metazoa; phylum Arthropoda; class Insecta; order Orthoptera; family Gryllidae; genus Gryllus; species Gryllus longicercus. The sequence continues at coordinate 1,330,160 of JAZDUA010000039.1, read as the reverse complement.
TGGACGTTGAAAATTCGTCTGTACATCAAGAAATTTTGAATGCAACTTCGGAAGCCACGCGAGATTTAATCCCTGAAAAATCTAAAGCACGATACGAGAAGGCATACGAAGAATTTAAAACTTTGGCAGTTACAAAATCACGTAGCCGTGATTACAGAAGTTGTAATACTTGCGTACTTTAAGAACTTGGTAAGGTAATTTACACTTATTCCATTTATAAAGACTAAATAATGCTAATTTACCAAATATTTATTTTTCAAACTGCACAATTAATAACATAATTAATAATGAACATCCCCAAAAATAATGCGTTTCTTTGATTACTATTTGTCTTGTAAATTACCATGTGATTGTTTCGTAATAATGTTGACTTGCGATGAATTAATGGTTGCTTATTTAGGTTACTGAGGATGTTAAAACCCGTTGCTAAGGATTTTAAATTTCTTACCATACAGGTAGGTACAAGTACACTTAACAAACTTATAGGGTTGCATGTTAACAAGCGTTAAAGATGCATGTGACCGATAAAATTATAGAAATATCTATTGGAAATACTGCCTCTTTTACTTGGGTCCGCCCGCATTGCAGGCCCGATCGTTTTGCCACCGAGTCCCACAAAATAAATCCTTCAATCAAAGAAAGACAAAAAATCTGAAAATGCGGAAAAATGGAAAGCAGAGTTCAGGGGGAAAATGCAACAGTTTTGTGAATTTGAAATACGTTTCGTAACTTCAAATACTTCGATTTTCTGCCCTTTTCTGAGCGCGCGTTAGCAAGGGGAACACTACGTGACCTTGTGTGACGTACTGTTACATTAAAAATATCCGTGAAACACGAGTGTCAAAAAAATCAAAATTACTCAAAAAAATGCTCATCTAAATATGACAATCATTGGATTTGTATTTTTGCGCTCGTCAAGATAGACTAAAAAATATGTATAGTTTCCTTTGAATTAAACAAAATTACATCACTATCTCGTAAAATACAAGTGATAAAATAGAAATGAATACAAGTATTAATTAGCCCCATTCAATCATGCACTTCCGTGAAAATTGCATAGTAATACCTCCAGCCTTTCAAAAGCTGCAGGAGGTGCTAGAGTTACGTAACTCACCTTGTATATTCAAAAGTTTTAATGTATTTTTAAATCCAATGACCTTCGACCCACGTCAAGGGCTTCTGTGTTTGTGTACCATACGCGTACACTGAGGTGTAAAATATGTTTCTTTTTATATCTGGTAATGTGAATGCAGCTGTTGCACTGAAAAGACCTTGAGTAGAGCTGTTCAAGCTGTTCTTCGTGGAAAAGTCATTTAGAAGGGCATCTTTATATTACGACGTAACCCAAACAACACTTAAAATAGATATAAAAAATGTTCATAATAAATCTTATCGTCTCCAAGATACGAAAAAATCTACTTTCACCGAAAGTCGCTACTCTAAGCTCTTTTGCTTGCTTCAATGAAAGCTATTCAATTACAATAGAAGACTTCTTACATGGGACCTTTCGACAGGTACAGGTTGAAGTCTGGTTACATCGTTTTCAATTTTTTTTTTTTTGTTCCATAGCGTGAAAAACGTTTAAGAGAATGGGGCCGGTCTCGTGTTCGTTAAAACCCCTGATTTTTTCGAAAATTGCAAAAATTCTGAATTTTACAGCGTCTTTCTACAACTACACTTATAAAGATAGATATTTTTCCCTTAATGAAATCTGTTCCTTATAGATATATTTTGAAATAAGGTCGTGTATAATGTTTCGAAAATGTGAGTACTTTTCCCGTAATTTAGCGTGAAAATACGGGCGTGAAAATACTGGCGTGAAAATACTGGCGTGAATATTTTACTAGTAAATAAATAAAACAACACAAGTAGAATAAAATAACTTCAGTGATATAATTAATAAATACAACTAATTTATGTTGAACCATTTAAAGGGTTTCTAGATGGTTTGGAGAGCCTCTTCCCCAAATATCATTTAAAACGATTTCCCTTCAAGTTTTTGTGAAAATATTTTCAGCTTTTGAGGTTGAGACGCAGACAGCGACATTTCTTTTTCTTGAAGAAGAAAAAGAGAAAAAAAAGAAAAAAAGAAGAAAAAAACAACCATCGATCCACTTTCACTAAGTTGCTCCTATTTCACAACTATTCTCAACATCGACAAATTCTGAAATAAGATTGCAACATGTTTATGGGCGGGTCTGTACGAGAACTGCGTTTTCATTAAGCAATTACGCAGAGCGGCGGGTTGTACCGACTGCATCCCGCAGGCAAATTTTTCTAAGCCGTTTACCTGTCTCCTCGAAAAAATATAGCCCGACTGCATCCCGCGGACTTTTTCTAAACAGTTTACCTACCTTCTCAAACAGGAATACCCCGACTCCATCGCGCGTTCAACTTTGTTTTAACCTTTTACCTACCTCCCCGAAAAGGTATATAGCCCGACTGCATCCCGCTGTCAACCATTCCTAAGCCGTTTATCTACCTCCCCAGAAAGACACAGCCCGACTGCATCCCGTTCCGTTTTCCTCCTTAGTAAGGAGTGATTTCTACTTGTGTGTATGTGCTGTGGTCTCTTATTATATTGGCCGAGTAAATTTGATCCACTGTCCTGATTGATCCACTTCTGTTTTCAGGAAACAAGTGCACGATATAACATTGACAAGGTTCAAAACCACACGTAAGATTTTGGTGAAAACAAAACATGAAATATGTCTTACTTGAGTATGTTCTTACACCGTTGAAACAATCCCGAAAATTCTGCCGTGTTCACCTGTGATCGAGGTTTTCTCTGAACTGGAGCGAGAATATCTACCTGAGCTACTTATGAATAGAAATGTAACAAACATTTTTTTCTCCTTCCGAAACACCGGTTGAACAAAACGGGATGCACTTGGTCTATGCTTTCTCAGTTAACTTCCTTCAATTGCCTTCTAAATTCTCATTTAAAAGAGAAAGGGGATTCACTAGGAAGCGGAGTGAGGGAAGAACTGATCGCGGGATGCAGTCGGGTGATTCAGGCTTTGGTATCGAATTGTAAAAGTCTCCGATGAGCGTTGAAAGACTAAACTTCTCGTATCATTAATAGAGACCAGATTTTTATGTAATTACATGTTTTCTTCTTTCTTCTTACCGTTCTGAAAAGAGTTATCTTGGCGAATCGTCGCCGTCCTAAGAAAATATCCAATTTTTTCGTTACATATTTTTACATATTTAGTACTATATTACACATTTTGCTATTTTCACGAATATTGTTTTTAATTTTATCAATTTTCTTCTATGCTATACAACGAAGTATTTTCAAAAAACAAAATTCAGAATGTTTTTCTACATTATCACTGAGTACCGTCGAATGGAGATGGGCTACATTAAGACGCGGTCAAATGTTCTTACAGGATGCTTCAATTATCTCAGTGGCGGGAAGTGTGCAGCATTTTCACCTTTAGGTGTGAAGAATATCACAATCGTCGGGTTTCGAGATCTTTAACAGTAATCTCCGAGAAATTGTCGATCGCCGACGTGTCACACCGATGAGAGTTCTGCGCGCTGTTCAGATTGTTTGCTGGACGTAGATATCGCCGATTTGTACTAGGTCTTCTATTGCTTGCACAGTGGCTCCTAAACTACCGTCCTGGATAGCAATAGACGAAGCTTTTGTTACTCACGAGAAAAGTTGATAGTGCCAAATGTGAATTAACTGGTGCTCTCCAAATAATTTTTAAAGCGTTCGTATTATTTTTAAAATTTGTTTAGGAAATTTTTGATAAATGTAATTTCGAATTAGAAAATTGTGTTTTATAATTAGTATATTTCAATAGTACATATTGTATCCGATTTTACATATTTATTACATATTCTCGCTGTTTTCTTTACATATCTATATACATATTTTGACGTTTGATACTGCATATTTTTCCGATCTCTAGTCATTAATACCGGGAGAGATATCTCAGGGCATCAACTGACGTCACTGCAGCCCCTCTGACCGGGAAGTCCAAGGTTCGAGTCCCGGCGGTGGCAGGATTGGTGGATCGACACTAACTCGTCAGCTAGATCGAATTCTGTCGCTGTCAGGAGGGGAATTGTGGCGACCGGCTGCTCTGATCGGTAGTTTTCCGTGGTTTCTTCGATCAACACCAGACGAATGCCGAAGTATTACCATAACAAACGGGCCATGGACCGCACGCAATCTTTCCTACCTCTTCCCAGTCCTATCCTTCCTCCTTACACACATACTTACACTACCACGCACTACACAAGCACACTTGCCGGAAGACCGATCGGGAGCTTAGAGCTTGCCCCGGCTAGGGCGGTGCCCCGCTGGTGGGAGATACCTGGTAACGAGTAACTCCTCCTCCCGAGGAAGAAAATATGCACTGCACTAGCACAAAGGCCGGGAGAGCGGTCGGGAGCTTAGAGCTTGTCCCGGCTGGGGCGGGGCCCCGCTGGTGGGAGATACCTGGTAACGAGTAACTTCTCCTCCCGAGGAAGAAAATATGCACTACACTAGCACAAAGGCTGGGAGAGCGGTCGGGAGCTTAGAGCTTGTACCGGCTGGGGCGGTGCCCCGCTGGAGGGAGATACCTGGTAACGAGTAACTCCTCCTCCCGATGAAGAAAATATGCACTACACTAGCACAAAGGCCGGGAGAGCGGTCGGGAGCTTAGAGCTTGTCCCGGCTGGGGCGGGGCCCCGCTGGTGGGAGATACCTGGTAACGAGTAACTCCTCCTCCCGATGAAGAAAATATGCACTACACTAGCACAAAGGCCGGGAGAGCGGTCGGGAGCTTAGAGCTTGTCCCGGCTGGGGCGGGGCCCCGCTGGTGGGAGATACCTGGTAACGAGTAACTTCTCCTCCCGAGGAAGAAAATATGCACTACACTAGCACAAAGGCCGGGAGAGCGGTCGGGAGCTTAGAGCTTGTACCGGCTGGGGCGGTGCCCCGCTGGAGGGAGATACCTGGTAACGAGTAACTCCTCCTCCCGATGAAGAAAATATGCTCTACACTAGCACAAAGGCCGGGAGACCGGTCGGGAGCTTAGAGCTTGTCCCGGTTGGGGCGGTGCCCCGCTGGTGGGAGATACCTAGTCTAGGAAAATCCCCCTAGCCGACGGTAGGTCGGCGCCGGATCTCTCCGTTCACTAAGGGAAAGAACACTGCCACCTCCCGAGCAAAAACATACACTACACTTACGGAACTATTAACCCTGGTAGTTGACGTGCCCGAAATCACTAAAACAATCTAATCATTAAGTATTCAAAGTGGTTCAACGCTGGGGCCTTCCTTTCCCTTCCCCTCCCCGTCTGCAGTTATTAATAGATAGCGCTTGTTTTCAGTTCTATGTCACGTGGCGTCATTTTTCAATTTTGTCATGAAATTACAATAATTACAGAATAGACTTTGAAACGATTGCTACTGGAACTAAAACGACAAAAAATTTCAGCAAAATAATATGAAGAAACTGGCGAAGAAAAAGAATTCTCAGCAGATTACAGCGTTAGAAGCCAATTACTTCTCTGCTGCTACTTTCGTCTGGTGATTAGTGCCCATGACACAACACAATGAACCAAGCGGAAAGAACACCTCGTAACCTTGACTCATGCATGCAGACAGACGTCAGCGTAAATCAGAGGCGACTTCGGATTACAATCTAACTTTTTTACTTTCTCGCGTTACGAATTATTCGTATGAAGAGAAAGTTATGTAATCGTGCATCAGGAAACGCCATAAAAAATCTTTTTTTTTTAAATTTAAGGTCGCAGCAACTACTAGGTCATTAGCGACCACATTGTTGATTTTTTAACGTTAGGGTATCCGTAAGGGTAGACCGTCTGTTGTCAAGAGGACGGCCACGCGCCAAAGCTGAACTAATTCAACTACGACCCTTACTGAATCAACGCAGTCAACTCTCCAAAGCTAATGCTCTATTACTCTACCAAACAATAATCCGGCCGACATTACTTTATGCTTGTCCCATCTGGACCAATGCTGCCAATACCAACGTAAACAAAACGCAAGTTATCCAAAGTAAATTCTTAAGATTAATTACAAAAGCACCATGGTTCATCAGTAACAATCAATTGCATAATGATTTAAATATAAACACAATAAAAAACCAAATAGCGTACCTCGCACACAATTTGTACACTAACCTTCCCCTCATTCAAGCATCATCCTTCTATAAACTAGGCAAAACCCCTAATTATGAAACGAGCATTAACAACAGGTATCCTTTCCATTCATTTTATAAAATGTTCGCAAACCTGGAATAATACTTATCTGACGTGCTTCCTGCATCCTCTCCTACTATGCTCTTTTTTTTATTTTATTTTTATATAATTGTAATGTATAATTTTAAGTTAGTGTAAGTTAGTATAAGCTAGATTAAGACCATCGAACATTTGCACAGTTAATGTGTAAAGTGAACAATGTAAAGTCTAGCAAAAATAAAATTACAATAAAATAAAAAATAATAAAAAAAGGCGGCCAGGTAGCTTCACCGCTTACGCGCCTCTTTATACGCGCTCTTGCGTTACCCAGCGACTAGAATTGGGAAAGAATCACTTCACAGGGGTTGAATTAGCCCCCTTTTGTCGGAACAAATTTCACATGAGATTGCCCGGGATTCGAATCCGGGTTTCCATGATGAAAGGCAAGCGACTTTCGCTGTAAGCCACGATATGGCTGTTACAATCTTTGGGAGAATTAAATTCGGATTGTTTTATAATATTATTTTGTTTTTGTAACGATTCGGTGTATTATGTACATTTTACTCGTGTAAAATTATATAATAAATACCATAGGTTAGGGGATAATAATTGTTTAGCTAATATTAGTATCATATTTAAATTTTGCTTCTCGCACACAGTTTCTACATTTTCATTATGGAAGCTATATTTATTAACAATTAATAATCATCTTTGGGATTGAGGTCGGAATATTTACGTTAAGGATACACCGAAGTTTCCCGACCCAATGTTTGTCACTGCCCCTTGATGCCCATACCAGCTTAGGGGATTCAAGACATCGTTTGATGTCAATATAGGACATGTGACCGAAAGGTCCAAGGGTTCGAATCCCGACGACGGCTGGATTTTCTTTACTATCGAGATAGCTAGGTCGATTTCGGCCGCTATCTGCATGAGAATTCTAGCGGCCGGCTGCTCTGGTCGGTAGTTTTCCGTGGTCTCCGATCAACGCCAGGCGAACGCCGGAGCAGTTCCGTGGCAAACGGGCCACGGACCGCGCGCGATTTTACCTTCCTCCTCCTCCTCCTTCTATCCTTGTTCCTTAACATACACTACACTACTACTCATGTCGGGAGACAAGCACGGAGCTAAAGGCTTGTCCCGGCTTGGAAGTTGTGTATCGCAGGTGGGCGAAACTTAGACAAAACCCCGCTGGCAGACGGTAAGTCGACGCCGGATCTCGCCCTCCCGCAGAGGACGACCACCGCCACCTCCCCGAGCAAAACATTCACTACACTTACGGGAATCATGAAGTTATTAGTTGCCGCGACTGGAATCACTAACAATCAATCAATCAATCAATTTCATCTGCACCCTTCTTCGGCAAATTGAGGACTGACCTTTTGATAGTGCCCTAGGCGATCAAACTTAGTTTTGTTCATTATTATTATTATTATTATTATTATTATTATTGCTGCTTTGTTTTCAGTTAAATCTTAATTATAAATTAATAAAGACGGCGATTGTCAAATTAAATTATATTGCGCACGAATTTAATGTTTAAGCAGGAGTTCCTAGCGGGGTCGTTATTGACCCTTTGGTGGTCGATGAAAGTTTGAAGGGGGTCAGTTATGATCAACGGGTCGATTGGGTCAAATATGAACCGGCGATTGACTGGTTTAATCAAGTTCCTATTTATTTAAAAAAAATAACTTGACTATTTCACTCGCAAAATTAAAACAAATAGTGTTTAATATAAAATGCCCCAATAATGACGCTGTATCTAAATAAAATGTATCTCTTTTTTCTATCCGCCACTCTCTACTCGCCAATAATAAGCTGCGAGTCATCTATCTTAGCAGGCAGTATATGTGTCGATCGCGATGCTGACATGTAGGAAACCGCATATTTACTATTACATAACCTCTTTGATTTTAAAATGCTTTTAGTTCTTTTCAATATTTGGCACATTTTGGGACTTGGATGTAATTTCATTCGTAGAATAGTCCAATTAAATAATCGTGATTTTTTTAATTGAATTTTCCTTATTTTACGTGGCAAGACAGTGATTTGACAATTCTCTGATAAATCCCCTCCTCTCTTTCGAGGGTCGGGGATTTATCGATAATTTCCAAATCACTTGTCGTATTACCTATGATCAGTAATTGCTTTCTGAAAACACACACACACTCACTTATATTATCTTACACCGCAGGACACCCCGCGGCAGGGGGTGTTACTTAATAGGTGGTAAAACGTCCTTATTTGAAAGTAGTGGTGGGAGGGACAAGAGAGTGGTGGGGGAGACGGTGAGAGGGGAGGTAAGTCCGCCATTATCTGCCACCCTGGCAAGTAGCGCTATACAGGAGATTTTGCGAACTAATTTTAAAAACAAAGTGTGATTTTGTGGATTTGTTCGTTGCAAGGACGACAGTGAACAACGGTTTTTGTTTGTGATATTCGCATTCTCTGCACGTTTGCCAAAGAGTGAGTTATTTTTTGGTTGTTTGGCAATTTTGCTAACAAATGCCGAAATATAGGCGTTGTTGGGTACCCAGTTGCCACAATACCAGAAGGGCAAATTTGGAAAAGACAAGGTTATTTTCTTTTCCAAGTGATCCTGGACGGTAAGTGAAATGAAATATATGGCATGATTCTTACGAATGGTTTAACATTATTCGAATAATGTATATTTACAAATAAGCTGTGTCTATTTTATAAAAAACATCTAATTTTGCTAACATAACCTAACTAGTTTTAACAATTGTTAACAAACAATTTATTATTTATAGTCATTTTTGTACCAACAACCTTAAATCTAATACATATTTTGTTTCTTATTATTTAGTAATTTATGTAATACAAACATTATTACATAATATAGGTGTATGAATTGGTTGATGGCAATTGGAGACCAAACATTGGCTGTTTGCCCATTGCAAACACTGATACACAGAAGGTATGTGTGCATGGAACATTTAATGCCTAGAATATTGACTGCAGCAGGAAGAGCAGGGTGGAATGCAGTACCTATCATATTCAATGATGTGCGTCCTGAATTGCAAGAAGAAGCCACGTAAAATAAGCCATTAATTCAATTCAATTCAAGAAGCACTCAGAACATTTTTAGAAGGCATACCACCAGACAGGCGTAAGTTATGTTTTTAGCCTCTATTAAAAGAAATAAGACATTTTTCCAATTACAATTTGTATTCAGATCAAAGACCCATGTCTCTTTGATTTGCATGGCCAGCTCCACCTTCTCTGAATGTCACGGTCAACATGTCGTCCAATGTCCTCGCATTTCCTGGTGAGTACAAAAACATTTTTTTCACATTTTTAGTGAATGCACGATTCCTTTTTTAAGTCAATAACACTTCCTCAGTTGGTGTTACAGACTCTTCTCCTCCGGCTGGAGAGGAGAGAACAGAACCTGTGGAAGGGGTTATTGCAGCTCACCTCTTCCAATGTGCTATGTTTCTAAGAAAATGTGTGCTAGCTCTATGTTGCATTTATGAGGAAAAAACACTGATGACATGAAATATAATACCGCCAATTTTGGTAATCTCTTGGTATTGCTGTGCAATAAATTTGGATTTGAAGTGACACTATAATAGTAGTAGTAGTTTTCATGAGTGATTTACATTACTCCAATGTCATCCCTAAAAACAGTATTTTAATAATTTATATAAGTCATATTTAAATGGAGATGAGAATACGTGAGTTAAGAAATGGATGTATCTGATATAAACAGACAGCCATAAATACCGAATTTTGAAGAGTCCAGGTAGTTTACTTTCATTAAACGCTTTTCATGATAACAATATTTCTAACACAGAATTATGCATGTATATAACACAAACATGTATTCTTATGTATGACATAATATCTCTTCTTCTAACACATTCTGTGATGGATTTTTTATTGTGCATTATCACTAATTGAATACGTCCAAACTGCAGGACTCCAATATTTTTCATTAATCAAAAGAATAGAAGAAATTTGTCATAGCAATGTACATAAATCAGAAACATACTTCAATCAACTTGGTGAGCTTCACTTTCCTACACAAGATATGTACAAAATTGAAGAGGTTTTTGTTTTATATAATAAAAAGATAATTGTGCTGGATAACTGTCTCATGTTATGGCTGTTATTTTTTAATTCTTACTATTTTTCTTACATGTATGCCTTGTGTACTATATACATAGCTCATTGGATAACAGTTTGGGATTGTTACTAGGGAATTTATATTACTTTCTAAACATTCTCACAAATGCAACATGACTATTTTTGAGATTTGTTTTAGGAATCGTATAATTTAATTAGTATGTTTGATAGTACAATAATTTTATAATGTTAATTAGTATAATAATTTAATAAGTATGTTTTTGTATTTTTATATTTAGTTATATAAACTAATAGTCGAATTGACGTCTGGTTTGCACCATTGAATTTCTCGTGGAGAGTTGTACTTGTATACGTGATTTCAGATCGATTCTACGAAATTAAGTTTTTTCCCATTTTTTGCCCCAATTTCGGGTTTTGGGCTTCATTTCTTTTCAAGCGTTTAATTTCGAAACTAATAGTCGGATTGACGTCTAGTTTGCACCATTGCATTTCTCGTGGAGAGTTGTACTTGTATACGTGATTTCAGATCGATTCTACGAAATTAAGTTTTTTCCCACTTTTTGCCCCAATTTCGGGTTTTGGGCTTTTTTTCTTTTCAAGCGTTTAATTTCGAAAGTAATAGTCGGATTAACGTCTAGTTTGCACCATTGAATTTCTCGTGGAGAGTTGTACTTGTATATGTGATTTCAGATCGATTCTACGAAATTAAGTTTTTTCCCATTTTTTGCCCCAATTTCGGGTTTTGGGCTTCATTTCTTTTCAAGCGTTTAATTTCGAAACTAATAGTCGGATTGACGTCTAGTTTGCACCATTGAATTTCTCGTGGAGAGTTGTACTTGTATACGTGATTTCAGATCGATTCTACGAAATTAAGTTTTTTCCCATTTTTTGCCCCAATTTCGGGTTTTGGGCTTCATTTCTTTTCAAGCGTTTAATTTCGAAACTAATAGTCGGATTGACGTCTAGTTCTTTACCAGTTACCAGTTCTTTTTGTAGTTTTCTACTTCTTCCTGTACTTTAAAGGTACGACAGAAACGTCAAGATGTAATTGCCTTGAAGCTTGTACCTCTTCCTTAATGTTCCCCAGCCAGTTATATTTCAAATTAATTTTTTTTTCTTAATAACATTCCTTGTTTCCCATGTTTAATATTTAGTAAAAAATACGGTAAATGTAGATGTTAATTTTTTGACTTGTATTGTTTCAGGTGCAGATCCTCTCGGAGGTGTTTGTGTTGAGGTGCAGTGGGAGCTCCCCCCCCCCCCTGCCCTGGCTAGGGTGTTGGCATATAGGTAATCCGTGAGAGCGTGGAGCGTCGGAGCAAAGGAGCACAGACACAGGCACGGCCGGCTGGCTGGCTGGGCCTGTACTCCCAGCCGATAACATTATTTTAATAAAGTTTACTTTCAATTCCAAAATAGTATTCTTCCTTCTTTTCCCTGACTTCCTATTAAGATAAGATTGCATGAAAGGAAACAAACTTAAGGGAATTCAAGCGAAGCTATTAGAGCAGGACTGGAACAGACTTTGAAACATGAAAACTATATTTTTTTATTTAATTGGCTTCCTAGGGCATGACGCCCAGAGGAAGGTCACAGAATTGCCAGGGTGCAGCATCTTTAGGACACACCCTAGCTGCAGAAGCTTGCGTTCTCATCAAAACTACATAAAACCTGGCTAACATTATTAGCCAGACACTAAGCAATGGTATGTTTACATATGCAATTAGGGTTCAAGAGAATTTTGGACAAAACTTCCACTTTGAAGGAAACTTACAAATTTATATGGGATGAAACTTCAGTAAAAAGTTTAGATGCACATGCTAAGAAATGGTAGGAAGTTACTCAATTAACATTTATCAATCATTGAGCCAAATAAACTTTAGAAAATAAAGTTGTCTGAAGTGTCCAGGTGATAAACTTAAAATGAAATTTGGGGAAAATGGTTATAATACACACTAAGCAATAAGAACACTTATGCCACTTCTTAACTACTCCTGCAATTAAGATGATTAAACCAAATGAAGAAAAAACAAGACAGACAAGAGACGTGAACATCAATTAACAAAAAAAAACTTCGGAGACAAAGGATTATTAGGCACTTATCTTTAGGGATGTCAAGGTTAAGAATTATAGGAAAATTAACATTTATTTACTTTAATGTAAATAGTGTTGGAATGTAAAATCATTTTAATCATTCATTGATGGACACATTTCACAATACATAACTTTTCTTCCATCTTCAACCAACAAGTTAACTTTTCTAACGATTTCTCCTTTACCCATATAATCTGTGAACACAAAAAAATAACTCACATTAATTCATTACAATACAAATCATTTTCAAGTGAAAGCTATTTCAACACCATTTCCTCTCATATGACCTCCCTGAATTCACACTTATTTCATGTCACACAATCAATCGTCTATAACACACATCCAGAGGAAAATTATACCTACCAACTATCTACAAACATCCATTATAAAGCAAACCTACAGCTAAATATCACTCATAAAAACTGCAGAATCAAACAAATAAACTTTAATAAACCTCGTACACTCCTATAATCTAGATACAATAATCAACAAGCCAACTAGACAATCCAAGAACATCCAAACTGCAATAGACCAAATCCTACTGGGCAAAACAAAACACACATACACCAACACTAATAATACAGGGCTCAGTGACCATAATGCACAAATTCTCACTCACTCACTCTTAAAACAAATTCCACCTCACTAAAAGCAAATCCAATAAAGGAGACAACAATTTGCAAAGAGAAAGAGCATAAAAGACTCAAATACTCATCATGGTCAAGAATATATGAAAAACTGACATCAACCAAAAGTTTAACACTTCACTTCACTTTACTATAATCAAACACTAGTTCAACATCTCACATCCACTATAGTATCCCAAAACAAACACACAAAATTGCAAAGCATGGATAACAAGTATTATCAACATCTCTTGTGAAAGAAAAATAGCTTCATACACTTACTAAACAACTCTTACAATCATCAAATAATCAAATACTGTGCAAGTACAACTCTTATCAATATAATCTAGATCAATATAAACTAGTACTAATAATTTTTGCATTTTCTGTTGCACATTTTCAAACCCCCTAAACTGGTTGTTGGATATAAAGGACTGACCCAGCGTAGGCACGAATCTATGAAGAATTTCTTTTTTTATTATTATTGATATTTAAATTAAGTCTTCTTACACTACCATGTATAAAATTAATTACCTTTCCATGATATTGTATTTAATACAAGAATTGAATTTTAAATTTAATTTATGTCTTATATTCAATTTTTAGAAATATCTCTATTGTGTATTGTATGCTTATATATATTAATTTATACTGACTTGTCATGCATGGGCGTATGTTGTATTTGTGACAAATTTATTATTATTGTTGTTTTGTTTAGCAGCAGTGATATTTAGTATAATGATAGTATCACAAATGATGATTGACCATGATTTGTTCCTTTGTTTCACATAACAGGATTTTTTCATGCACATTGTTATTTTTTTGTATATGTACCAATTTTACAAATAAATATTATTTATGTAAAATACCTTTTTTAATTTTCACTTCCTATCATTACAATTTACTTCACTTCCTCACAATTACATATCCTTTAAGAATTACTGACTTCTACATAACCTTGGGCATTCATTTTTATGTCAAATACATTGTATTTAGTACACAACCATGTCCGCCATATTGAAAATTTATTAAATAATGTAATTTCAAATAGCCCGGTTCACGTCCGTCCTCCATTTCAATTGGTTTACTGCCTTTCGACGCCTATTGGCTGGCGGGGATAGAATATGGCTGCCTCTTTCTCATTCGTTGTTTCTGTTGGGGTGGGAGATTCGAATTTCTCCCCTCCACGAAAATAAGGGCTTTCCGTTTAACATTGACTGCCGTCTCTGATATATACTCTGACTATGGACAGGAGCTGATTGTATACACAACAATACAGTCAGTAAATGACGGGTATAAAGCTCTAACAACAGTTCTAATACATCAAAATCTCACTTTTTGGACTATTTTTTTTAAACACTTCAAATGTTTTAGAAGTACGATGAAATTATTTACCTGCTAACAGAAATTTGTGTCTAAATTTGTCATCAGAGGCAGATGCCAATGTGGAAAACAAAAATGCTGATAATGATGACAACTGTGGCGAAGAACTATAAGTTGGTCAATAATATTCAAAATTGATTAAGTGCATTAACACCTTACATTATTCTTTGAAATATTGTAATATTAATGCCCCAATAAATATCTTTGATGTACAAATTTCTCAAAACAAAACACCAACACCATAAAGCATCTACGCCCCGCTTTATCCAACAATTACCACAATACAGTTCGCGCTTGAACTACACTCGAGCGTTCATTAGTATTTACAATAGCTTGGGAAAGTGCACAACAATTTTCATGGTTCGAATGCATTCTATCAATTTCGTCATGGTTCGTTTTTTCACTCATGAAAAATAGTGTTTTTGGACAATGTTCGTTTTAAAAAAAACCTTCGATTAAAACCTAAAATTAAAATAATTATAATACAGATTAACCCTTATTTTAGAATAAGCTTAATGTTACTTCCCAGATACTGAGTGATTATCTATCATTATCCAATGATCTTTACCGGAGAGGAGGCTTAGGGCATGAACTGATATTTTTTATTATCACTGCACTTCCTCTGACCAGGAGGTCCTAGGTTCGAGTTTCGACGGTGGTAGAATTTTCAACACTAGGTGGACATTTTCAAAGCTATGTGGAATTCAGTCGCTGTCTGGAGGAGAATTTTGGCGACCGGCTGCTCTGATCGGTTGTTTTCCGTGATTTCTCCGATAAACACCACGCGAATGCCCGAACAGTACCCTAACAAACAGACCACGGACCGCGCGCGATCTTCCCTACCTTTTCCTTGTCCTATCCTCACTATACTACCACACATGCCTTAGAGCTTGTCCCGGTTGGGGCGGAGCCCCGTTGATAGGAGATACCTGGTTGGGGAAAACCCCGTTAGTCGACAGGTAGATCTGCACCGGATCTCACCATCCAGCGAGGGAAGAAAGATCACAGCCACATCCCGAGAGAAGAACATGCACTACACTTACGTGAACAGTGACCTTAGTAGTTGACGCACCCCGAATCGCTTATCAATCAATCCAAAAAATCAATGACCTTTATCAATAGTAGTACGACCACGAGATTGCCAGTGATTTGGAAACATAATAGTGTCTGTGGCGAACAATTGTACGAAAGAAATTGAAACAAAGAATTATCACCGAGAACACTACAGAGGACTTCCCAAAATAAATTGTAAATCAATTGCACCTAGAAGTCGGGATTTCAAAAATACCGCACAGCATAATGAATGCACCTAATTCGTCGAATATGTCTTACATCATAACCCCACTACCCTGCGGTCTAGCTTAGTAATATCGCCACCCATTAGAGCGCAGCTCGGATGCACTGCTAACCCGGGGCAAATGCTTTGCATTTAATGCTGAAGTGTTTGTACGTTTGGAATTGTTGGGAGAGGTGATAGTTATGTTACGAAAACGAATAATATAATACGTTTGTTTCTATTGCCTTTTCAGTGTATGAATTATTCTTATCCAGCTTCCTGTACATTGACATGTTTCAAAAGATATGTACAGTGCTTTAAGTTCATATCTGCCATGTGTAGTAAACAAACTTTTTCATTAATGTCGTATGAGAATTTAAGTTGTCATTAGGTAAAACAATGCCAGGAGGAGAACCATTATTACCATTTGTCAGTGGATGGGATGATGATTCAACAGGGATTGAAGAAGATCCTAATCCTAGAGGTAAATAAACCTAACCTATGCAGTTATTACTGCATGTAAAGTAAACATTAGTGGTTGGAACAGCAGAGTACTCACTCTCATTTCAAAAATCTGAAGTAAATATTTCAGAATTTCATTTTACCAAACTTTGGTTTTCCTCTGGCTGACAAAAATTACAGAAATGTGGGTTAGTATTATGTGCCCTTTTAATTTTATTAATTCTTCATTTTAGATTAGTATCCTAGGCTGTCAGTTTAACTTGTAGTATCAGTAGAATGATCCAAAATTGTTTATTTATAGACAGCGTTATTTCTATTGTCACATTTAGTGCTATAAGTTAAGATTTTTAGTTATTTAGTGGTATAAGTCCAAAGTTTTGAAACTTCTTCTGGTTTCTTCTCAAGGTAAAATTTGTGTGAAATTATAAACAAGAATTGATAATAGTCAATAAAATGTAATGCTAAAATTGTGATCTTAAATTCATAGGCAAAGCAAAAGAAAACTTGCTACAAGAATTAAGGAGCATAAAAATAACATTAAAAAAAGCGATAAATGAACAGAAGTCACTTTCTAAACATCATCTTGATAAAAATAAAGAAATAGAGAAAAAAAGAAACATATTTCCACAATGTTGAAATTTTAGATGAAGATAGATATTTCCAGAGGCTTGCTTCAGAAAATATTCATATTTAACTGAATGAATACTATGGTTGGTAGCAACCTAATATCAAATATTTATAATAACCTAGTGATGAAAATTAACTGCCAATTAGTTTGCCAACTTTATAAATCTCCACTTGAGATTAATACTTTATATTGTAAATAAATCCCCGTAATCTTACACCCTACCTTCCCCTAGCCTTGCCGTGACTGTGATGTAGTTCTTTTCCTACCTGGCAAGTTGTCGGTCACCACTCGGTCCCTTTGCCAATGTGCATGTGCCCTTTGCAATGTGCAGTATTGTTGTCAACCTACACTATTCAGTAATGCAAGCAAATTTTAACTATCTCTTACTATTAAATAAAAGGATTTATCTTTTGGGCATGGCCTATAGATGTGTGAACTAATACATTTTATTGTTTAATTATGATAGGTATATTATGGTGGTTTGATTAGGATAGATATATTAAAGTAATACTTGGTGCATTTTGTGATTAAATTTGTTAACGATGTTTATCCAATTTTGGGTCAGTTAACTTTTTATGAATATTGTGATTATCAATTCTTGTTTATAATTTTATACAAATTGTACCATTTACAATTTTACAATATATGTAATATTTCAGTAAACCTTGAGAAAGAGACTTCGAAACATTGGATAATAAACGTATACTAATAAATGTGACTAGAGAAATTAAGATGACTGTCTATAAATAAACAATCCTGTATCATTCTCCTAATAATATAATTCTTCAGTTCAATGAAATTTATATAACATAAAAAAAAAAAAAGTGTGTGACATACAATGAATGAAAAGTGTAGTCTGTGTTTGTATTAATGAGGTCTGGGGTCCCTAGCCTAACTCACAGTACATGACATTGATTTAAAAAAATATAGGTATTATCGGGTGTATTTTGCAAGATTGATGTAGACATCAGTATGTGTGCCTACCCTTGTAAGTTAGTTTTGTCAAAAACCACTTATTTGTAAATCAATTGGTCAGGTAATGGTAGAATTCTTAGCTTCATAAAGAGAGACTTGGAGGAGGAGAATAATGTGGATAGGAGTGCTTTTAGTCATGCAATTCTTTTTTTAAATCTAAAAGTTCTGGAACTATAGGATGTGTTTCCTCAAAATACTATACTGTATCTCAGATGGGGCTGAACATTTGCGAATATACAGAACCAGCTGTGTGAAGGCTTCCAAATTGCTTCTCTGCCCAGCATTTCTTAGAAGTTATAACCAAAGAATAGTTGTTAGCCTGCATAATGGTGAATTTGCAGAATTTGAATGAAATTCAGTATGTTTTGTGCCGTATCAGAAATAAATCTGTGGTTGAAAGAAAATAAAAGGTCTTCACAAAATATTTGTATGTTTTGTACAGTAATTTATGTTGCGAAGGCCAATGTTTATAAAGATTATCATTAATACATGTGTGCTGAGTTTTATTCTCACCATTTCAGGTTTATTAAGAGTAATCTCTACTTCTTTACATTTCACGATAAGTTTGCTCATCTTCAAATCTATAAAGTTACATTACAATTTCTATACAGTTATTAACTTGCTATTGTATAATAATTACATAAAACCTCACGAGTTTAAATGTTTCTATTAAAATACAAGAATTCAAGAAAACAAAGCCAAATACTTGCCTTATGTAAGTTATACTTTATACATAGCCACAATTTCATTGAGAAGAATTGCACTTCTTTAACAGAGGTGGCCACATTCTATCTGCTGATGTCACCTCAAGCAACCAGTGGTGTGTAAGCATCCACAAATTTGGTGCTTCAATGAACGAGTAATTGATGGCCCATCTACTGGCAGACCTCACAAACGATTACTGCGTCTCAAGTCAGGAGAGGGAAATGCTGTGTTTGAATGACATGCTAAGTCAGAAATGGTTATTAAGCGAGCCATCAGTTAATATCTTGGATTTTATTTTTATTTTTGGAGCAGCTATTACATTGTCATACATTTTAGTCATGTTAGTGCATTTTTTTTTAGTATTCATTGTATCCTTTAATTTCATGTTTAAGCATTCTGAAATCAGTCTTGGTCTTAAACGTGGTTCGTTTACACGAATGTTATTGAAGTCAATGTTGTGAGATAGGTAAAATTCTGTGTTTAGTGATGGTGTTTTGTATTTTTCTCATATCTTTGATATTGTTTTGATGTTCTTTAATTATGGATTTTACATTTCTTTTTGTCTGCCAAATGTATTTTGATTCACAATCTTTGCAGCCAATCTCATAAACAACATAAAACCTATCTGTTGTAGACAATCTACCTTTGTGGTTTAATTATAAAATTGTTTTTCTGATAATTGTTTGTAATCCATCTGTATTCTCATTTATCCACTTTGTTGTCATATTTAATAATTTAAGGTAAAACGGTAGATTAATGTAATTGAGTGCATTTTTTATCTTTCATTTCGCTGTTTGTGTTTTTTGATCTAAAAAAAGTATTTTACTCTATTTTTAATGAGTTTGTTAATAAAACTGCTGGGATATCATTACTCTGGAAAATGCAGTAAACTATGTTTAAATTACTACTTACTTTTTTTACTTTTTCGTGTCCGGTCTTTCAAATTTTTCCAGCCCAGAAGTGGGCCAGGTCTTCTGAAGGTGCATTCCCCCTCCAGAGGTCATCATCTGTGCAGTGAACAGGGCACAGTGGGCACTGTGTGAGGTGGTCGGTGCCCTGTGCCTCTCCGCAGTCACAGTAGATGTCGTCCTCCGCTAAGTAGCCCCACCTTGCAAGGTTGGTCTTCACAGAGGCCACTCCAGTTCTTATCCTATTCAGTGCCCTCCAGGATTTCCATGGCAGACTGGTTCCAGTAGTCTCAGGATCCCGGAGTGGGTACCAGTCTGGAGGTTCTGGCTGTGTGAACCTCATGAAACTTCTCCTGGATTTGAGTCGGCTGCGCGATGGCTCCAGCTGACCGTACATTACGTGCCTCTCATCGAAGGTCTGTTTGAACCTCTCCAAGTATTCGTGGTTTGCTCTTCTGATCTTAGGAGTGTTCATTCCTGTAGAGTTTGTCGATGGGAGTTGGTTTCATGCAACCAGTTGCAATGCGACACGTCTCATTAAGGGATGTATCAACCTTCTTTGTGTGGGCTGACCGACACCAGACAGGGCAGGCGTATTCCCCAACAGAGAAGCAGAGAGCCCTTCCTGATGTCAGGAGCACGCTGGGATTTGCTCCCCATTGGCTGCTGCATAGCTTCCTGATGATGTTGTTCCTGGAGTTGACTTTTGATGATGTATTCTGACAGTGCTGTTTGTATGTCAAAGTTCGGTCCAGGGTCACGCCAAGATATTTTGGTGAGTTGGTGTGTTCCAGGGCCTTGCCCTCCCAGGTGACGTTCAGTCTTCTCCTAGCCTCCCTAGATCTTAGATGGAAGGCGCATACCTGTGTTTTCCCTGGGTTTGGTTTGAGGTGACTCTCCTTGTAGTAGGTTGATATTTCCTCCAATGCATGAGTCAGTCCTTGTTCCACTCCTTCGAAAGAACGATCCTTGACCAATATAGCCAGATCATCGGCATACAAGAAGTGGAGAGCATTTGGCGTGATGGGCTGGTCATTTGTATACACATTGAAGAGCAGCGGTGCCAGAACGCTCCCTTGGGGTAGACCGTTCTTCTGAATTCTCCATCGGCTCTTTTTTCCATTCAAGCAGACATAGAATCGTCGGTTCTGAAGGAGGGTATGGATAGTACCTGTGAGGTGCTTGTCTCCCGTCATCTTGTACACCCTGGAGAGCAAGAGATTATGGTTGACCATGTCGTATGCTGCTGTTAGGTCTATTAGAGCCATGCCTGTGACGACACCCTCCTCAAACCCATTCTCAATTTGCTCGGTAAGGTTCAATATCTGGCTTGTGCAAGATTTACCTGGCCGGAATCCTGCCTGCTGTGGGATAAGCCTCCCCTCAAAGAACTGCACAATGCGCTGAAATATCACACGCTCATAGAGCTTGAAGAGATGGCACAGGAGTGAGATCGGCCGGTAGCTGGAGTCAGAGTCTGCAGGTTTACCTGGTTTCAGAAGTGCGATGACCTTTGCTTTCCTCCAGACTTTCGGGAGGGACAGCGATGACAGGCAGCTATTAAAAAGGTTTAGGAGCCAATTTTTAGTCCCAGGTCCAAACTGTTTGATTTGTTCGGTGCAGATGTCATCCTCTCCCGCAGCCTTCCCATTCTTCAGTTGGGTTATTGCTTTCTCCAGCTCGTCCATTTGGATGGGTTCCTCCAGCAATTTGGGGTCTGGCTGTTCTTGTTGCTCCATTTTGAACTTCTTTGCTCGGCCCTCTGTCTTTCCATTCAGGAGCAGCCGGTGTGCAACTTGGTTTGCTGTTACCTTACCAAAGTGTGGAGTTGTTCCTTTGTCACCACTGAGTTTTTTCAGAAGGTTCCATGCAATCTTGCTACTATGTGTCATGTCCATGCCCTCAAGGGTCTCAATCCACTTGGCTTGTCTGGCTTCACTTGTCATCCGCATGATTTGCTCTCCAAGTGCAATGGTGTCATCGTTGAATGGGTCCTCCTCATAGCATTGCTGATATTCTGCAAGTGCATCCTTCATTTCTGTGGTTACACCAGGGATGTATCGTTGTCTGCATCCTCGTGGGATGTGCTTGCATGACACCTCTCTCAGGCGCTGCACGAACCTATCATAGTTCTGCGGGGTTGGTGGAATTTCTGCCACAGCCTGGTCCAGGTCTTCGGCGAAACCGTTCCAGCGGGCCTTTCTGAAGTTGAAGCGCCTTCTATAAGGTATAACGTGTGTCTTCACAGCCGAGTAAACCTTGATACCAATGGGTCGATGCTGGCTCCTTGGGATGGGATCGTACACAACTCTTTCACACTCAGCTGAGACTCTACTTGTGACAAAACACAGGTCTGGATTGTAGCCACGTCTCCAGGCACGGCTGTTGAAGGAGTGTGGGAGTTTATGGTCGTGCAGTAGAGATAGATTGTTCGTCTCAGCCCACTCTTCTAATTTGTGTCCATTTGGGTCTGTGTTGTCGTAGCCCCAAGAGGTGGAGTGGCAGTTGAAATCTCCAACCACAAACTGGATCTTCTGAGCATGAAGGTTGTTTGTTGGTTCAAAAGAGAGGTCCCTGCTGGGTGGCTTGTAGATGGACGACACAGTGCAGTTGCTGAGTTCTACTGTGATGAATGTCGTCTGTGATACATGTCGTCTTGTTGTTTTGTGTCAGTGGATGTGATGGTGATATCGCTTCTGGTGAACATAGCGCTGCCATAGGCTTTGTGTGGAATCTCAGCAACTAGAGTCATTCCCTGAATTCGAGGTCGGGCACTGTCTTTGTCCCTGTGTGTTTCTTGTAGGCACAGTACATCTATTTTCTGTTCACTGCATATTAATGCTAAAATATCCTCTTTAGATCTAGATAAGCCTTCAGCATTAAAGCTTACTATCGTCAGAAATGGGCCTGATGCTCCGTTGTACATTTGGAAGTCCGGTGGTAGAAGGATTGGCCGTCACTATATAAGTGACGTTTCCAGGGGACGCCGGCAAAAAGCTTTTGGTATATAACTTGGTAGGTGCTTATTGCTCGCGTGGAGGCTCCTTCTATGTCCCTTTAAATTACTATTATGGTATGGTGTTCACAGAATCTTGTGGATGTAACAAACATAAGGTTTTGAATGTTTTCCGAGTTATGCTGCCTTGAAGAGAAACTTAAATGATTCCCTTTTTGAAAGTGTATCCGAATCTCATTGTCTTTTACTTTTCCTTTATGTCTTCTGTTGTTAAACTTAACAATTTTGGCTAGAGTATATATTTCATTAAGGTAATTTACAAAAATGTGTTGAAATGTTTTTTGGATAAAAACCCATCTAGAATCTCTTTTGCAAGAGTTTGCAACCGAGTTTACTTTAGTAACATTGCATTTTTTGGTGCAGAGAATCCTGAAAAAGAGATACTTTTGGCTGCTGAAAATGGAGAACTTGAAGTAGTTCGAAACATAATTATGAATAATCGAGAGTGCATACATGTAAAAGACGGTGATGGTTACACCCCGCTACACCGAGCTTGTTACAATGACCACGTTGAAATAGTTGATGTAAGTGAAATTCACTTGATATTTCCTTTTATGATTGATTGAAAATAGTTTGAAGTTCTGCCAATGTAGTGCTGGATATGAAAGTCGGTTTTAATACAGAACAAGCATGCAATGGTATACTATAATTATTAAGTGCGAGAAAGTTAAAAGTTCAGATATTTGGCATGGAAAAAATGAATTAAATTGTGTATTCTTTTATTGGGCGAAATATTTATTTTGTCAATAGTACTATCACATCACAAATAATAACAACATCTTGTGCACTTATTAATACTAACTACTATTTTGAATCATTTAATATTAAACAAATATTAATTAATGCATTTAATTTTATATGATAATCAAAATGACATTAATATTTCAGAATAATAAAGAAATTCAGAATAATGAATGTTTGTAGTTGTTTTTTCAATACTTAAAAAGTTCAAACATAAGTGAAATACAACTATAAACAGTCACTTACACCACCTTTTCTCCAACATGAAAACAAATCTAAAAAGTAGTTAAACTTTCAACATGCTTACCGGACGCACAATGGCCATTTTCTAGAAAAATGAGAAAAATCAGTGAATTTATAGATTTGTTAGTATTCAGAAAATTTTGTGACTGTTACATAATTGGATTTTATTCCTAAAAAAATAATGACTCGATTTTTGTTTATTGAGACTTTTTTTGCGCTTGGAATATTTTTCTCTGTGTATCTAGTGAGCAAGTATATATTTAACTTTCGCACTCTGTATCTAGTGTGCAAGTATATATTTAAATTATTTTTCCTCAAAATGTCACTTGGCCTTGTTTTCCTCTTAGTCTCAGATTTTTTACCGAAAAATATACCAATTTTTTAAAATATTAATGCCCAAATTAATTGTGTTTGCATAGCGCTTGCCCATTGTTGGGCCAAAAACCACAGTCATTCTTAAAGTGCTTTGGTAGCATGTTTTTGGAACTTATAGTGCTAATCCTTATGCAAATTGCTAAATGATACCACTAGACTGCTACAAAACACCAACAGCTCATTGTATGAGCACTTTTTTATTCTAGAAAATGTACCAAACCTATTGGAACTTGGCTATATATGCGCCACCTGCTTTGGAGCACATTCTGTTACCCAAAAATACAACAACCTTTCTGAATATTAATTTTTCCCCATAATATTAATTTACACTTAGTGACTTTAAAGAATATACGTAAAGAAATGATATGAATCTCCAGGAAACATGATAAAATTAGCATTTCCTTAACACTTACATACAAAAATTTCAAATTAAAGGAAACATCTCTGTCGATTTGTATTCATTGAATATTTTATTCAATAATAATATCATGAAACTATCACCAAAGAGAAAAAGGGAAAGAAGAAGCAAATATGATGATGCAATTGAATGAGTACATTTTTCTGATTTGTGTTATTGAGTTGCATTTAATTAATTGGCTGTTTGGGGTCAAACTGATTTAAAGTTTTTCATATTCTGATTGTTTAGTGTAGAGGTTCTCAATTTTTTCTGGCCCACCGTGCCCTATAGACGAAAAAGAAAATTCATTGCCCATAGGTCATAACAGTTAATTTTATATGAAATATCCAAATATTGTAGCACATTATCTGTTTCTATTTTATGTGTCTATTCATGTTTTAGAAATCATTAGGTAGAAATTAATAAAGCTACAAGCATGAACCATAACCGTTAAGAAATGAATGTGAGATAAAAAAAGTCATACTTCTTTTTCATACTTACCTTATCATCTCTTCCATAAAATCGCTTCAACTGATGCAGCCATTCGATGAAGCGTGTTTAAAGGTGCTTTTGCTGTATATTATTTTCAAACCACATGTACTGCATCTCTGATTTTTGCATATATCTCCGTAACCATCAATCCTACTAAAACTTATGTTCTATACAAAATTTAAGTAGATAAAAGTTCCCACGTTTTGTTATAACTGCTGATGTGGTCTGCTCATGAGAGCATCATTTGTAAACTATATATTATAAATTTATATTTCTTAAATATTATAAATAAACATTTTAAAACTATCTCAATATTGATAGGACAGATATACCATGGTGCATATGCCATGGATTGATACACCTTGACACTGCGTCAATGCCCCCTCGATTTACTCCCTGGCTCCAGCAGACGCATTGGAAATCTACGGTTTAGTGTTGCGTTTTAAAACCTATTAGAAATGTTCATGGTTCATTGTGTTTTAGATTTTGTTAGAGCATGGGGCAGACATTCATGCGCGAACAAAAGATCAATGGCAGCCCTTACACTCTGCTTGTATGTGGAACAACACCAAATGTGTGGCGAAACTCTTAGAACATGGGGCAGATGTCAACGCTACCAGTGAAGGGGGTATGTAAAGTCCTTGAAATGAAACGGGACAAAACGAGAGTGCTTTTATCAAGAGATGTACTAGATGAAGTTACAATGTGTTTTTAGAATTTAAAATTTATATTTAGAACTTTGTAATGGAATGACACATTTTATTAATTTGTTATTAAGACTGAAAGGATTTTGGAGCCATGAATATAACTCAAACTTGCTCTAAGAAGTATGTGTACTATATTGTTTGTTAATGCTTGAAACCAATCAGTTTCTGTGGTGAGAGCAAAACCAAATTGTTGTTCTTTCATTAATATTGCTGGAAATAGTTGCATGAAATGGTTTCAGTTTTTAAACAACCTTGGTTATTTTGGATAGTATGTTGCATTTTATTCCATTTAGAGAAAGTGACTCAAATAGAAATTTGATATATTGAAGTTCTATTGCAATATAATTAATTTATTGCTATATAATTAATTATTCCTATTATTAATAGAAATAATAGGAAAACCTAATTTGGAACCTAAATTTTCAAAATCTAAATGTTTTGTTATCAAAACCTAAATATTTTATCCACTAAAATTGATACACTATTTGAAAAGATTGGATGTTTTAATGTGTATTTATTATTACAATTTATAAAAATATAAAAAATATAGATTGAAGAAGCTGTAAGTAATGCTCATTTGTGTACAGGTCAAACACCATTACATCTTGCTGCAGGCAACAGTGAATCCATTGCCACTCTAGCACTGTTGCTCACCCATCCACTACTGAAACCTGACATACGCAACAAAAGTGATGAAACAGCAGCTCAGATAGCGAGACGAAGTAATCCTAATTATTGGATTTTTGAAAGTGTCGAACCATGTCTGAATGTTTTCACACATGATGGTTGATTGTTATCTATCTCTGTGGTGTTTTTTTATTCTAACAATTACAGATGGTATTTTAGCTAGTATTTCTCTGCAATTGTAACTTTCAGAAGCTTCTTGATATAACTTCAAGAAACTGCATTCTTTTTATAGAGAAGATTTTTTCTGAAATAATTGACTGCATATTCAAAGAGTATGTTGGAAATTACTTTGTCATTGCAAGCCTCGAGAAACTAACATTGATATGTTCAAAAATTACATGAAAGTAAAAAATAAATAGGGACAGTCAATTAATCTTTTGATTTAATAATCACTCGGTATGTAATTTGATTTTTGGATATTGAGCTTTTCTTCGAACCAAGCCTGATTAGAATCATTTGAAAAGAGTGGAAATATTTCAATAGGTCCAACTAGTTTAATGTGTACTGATGTTAATTTATTGTTTATTAGTAATGTTTAATAAAAGCTTTAAATAGTTTAAATCTCTTCCAATTTTATATTTATGACCCATTTAACTATATGGGAGAAAGAAAATGAATTGAAGATATTCCAAGGTGTACTTACCTTTTTTGAATATAAATAAGGAAACCTCCCATATACCAACTTTTTTTGAAACAAGATGTACACAAATGCACTTTGTCATCCATACTCTGCTGTCATTTGTAACCCATTTTATTTGAAAATCTTGATTGATGGCACCCTAGCAAACGTGCTTGCTACCCTCTGTCGATATTTGTTGAAATGTTACACCTGCATTTTGAGTGTTGAAGAGTGTCAGTTGTTGATTTCTTTACATAACATCATATCAAGAAAGGGGAGCAAGAGGGATTTTACTTTTTGTGGTGTGAAACACAAGTCTTAAAGTTTCCTTTATTGTGGACATTTAAGTATCCATAATATAGCCCAGCCCTTGTTGACACCTGCATATTATTCGAAACATCCTGAAATATTTGTGCGTGTGTGTGGGAAGGGGGGCGAGGGTTTAAATGTGTTTTTCTGCGTGTTTTGCTTATATCTTCTTAACTCTCAATCCTACTGAATCTTATGTTCTATACAAAATTAAAGTAGACAGAAATTCCTATAATGTTTTGTCGTAAAATTAACCCTTTTAAAGTTATGGGTTCAAAAACATCGTCTTTTATTTATGGCAATCCCCTACCTTACATTTTTCACTTATATGTAAACATGAAGTCATGATTTCATAAATACAAAGAGTGAATTTTATTTTATTTTTTGTTTTCAATATCTACCAACAATCTTTATTCTTTTTTTTTTCTCCCCTTAAAAAACATTTTACATCTCATCAAATCTTATTTCTGTAAATTCTTTTGAGTATCAGGTTGTGTCCTAGATTACCTCAGGTACGAAAACTGATAATCCACAATTAATTTGATAAGCATCATACATAAAACAAGATGCAATTACCATTACTGTAAATAATCTTGTCTTGTCTTGAAAACTCAAAAATTTTTTTGTAAAAATGTACTCAAATTTCCGCACTTACAGAAGCATTCAAATGCCATTTTTGTAATATGACATAAAATTAATTTTGCTGTATTCGTTTTTTCTTTCTTTCTGAAGTTACACAAATTTAATTTTTTCAAATCTCTCTCTCACCTTTAATATGCACATTTCCAGAGATTTGTATACATTATTGCATTTGTGAGTGGAAGTGTTTGAAATTACCTTTCTTGAGCTGCCTCTACTACAATTGGTTACCACAAAACCACATATGCCACCATTTATAACTATTTAATTGCTAATTAATTACGCAAAAATTAATTTTTTTGCTCTTCAAATTTGTGCATAATTAATGGTAAGCTGGCTTAAGATTGAGCCGGCACTACCATAATGGGTTACCATAAAAAGAAATAAGCCATCTTGAAGGGCGATTTAATTACTAATTAATTACGCAACTATTAAATTAATTGCTCCTCACACTTCCGAGTAATTAATGGTGAGCTTGCTTAAGACTAAACTGGCACTATCACAATCGGTTACCACAATACCAAATATGCCACATTGTAGAGCGATTGAATTGCTTATTAATTACGAAAAAATTAATTTAATTGCTGTTCAAAAATACGACCGGGAGAGTTGACTCAAGGCATCAACTTATGTCATAGCAGTCCCTCTGACCGGGAGGTCCTAGGTTCGAGTCATGACGATGGCAGGATTTTCGACAGTAGCTTGTTAGGTAGATCAAATTCAGTCGCTGTCTGGAGGATAATTCTAGCGGCCGGCTGGTCTGATCGGCAGTTTTCGTGGTTTCTCCGTCCACCACCAGGCGAATGCCGGAGCAGTACCGTAACAAACGGACCGCGGGCGATATCACCTTCCTCTTCCTTGTCCTTTCCTCGCTCTTTATGTACACTTTCTCTAACCCGCACTACACTACCACACATGCCGGGAGACCCGTCAGGAGATAAGAGCTTGTCCCGGCTGGGGCGGAGGGAGATACCTGGCTGGGGAAAACCCCACTGGCCTACGGTAGGTCGGCGCCGGAACTCGCCGTACAGCGGGGGGAATATCACCGCCACCTCCCGAGAAAAAAACATGCATTACACTTACGGGACTAATGACCCTGGTAGTTGACGTGCCCGGACTTACTAAACAATAAAATAAACGTCCGAGTAATTACTTGTGAACTGCCGAAGGCGCCCGCCGGGCGGTCGGCTACTGTCTCGCAGTGGGCCGCCCGTCTGATTTAAATGAAATACTCGGACTGGCCTAGGGACAACTGCGTGGGTGACAGTTGCGTCTCGCGCGAGCGCCGGGGCGATATAGTCATGTTCCTGTTACGAAGTAAATAAGCATTTTTGCATAACATAGTATGTAATGCTAATTAATCAGCCCAATTTTCTTCAAATAATTTCCCATAGTTACATTACTTTATTCACCCAGAAAGCAATTTAATAATTTGGTCAGCCATTAACGCTTTAAAACATATCTCCATTACGTCGTATTTATCGGAAATCTGGAATTTGAAGAAAAAATTCCCGGATGTTTTTTCATTAAATCGAATAAGGTAATGCACTCGAGTTGTAGAATTTGTTGTGTTGTATGACGAATACGTGGTTACTTTAAGCGAATCAAAATATTTCCATTCTTCATATCGTAATCGATACTTAGGAATTAATAATTACGTAATCGATAATTATGGAACGCGTTGGCATTTCCTGGACTATAACGAGTATTGTAGAACCTAAGATAGTATTAGAGGAGGGCTATGTATATGTCTTCAAACATTGGTCTAAATCTGTGCTTCACTTTTCAGTAGCACTGTGAAAGAGACAGTTGCACAATAACTGTCACTTTCTCTTTGAAGCAAAACGAAGCGACTGCCCTCATCGCCAGTCCTACACTCCGCTTGGACTGGTTATACCAAGATCACGAGTAATTCGTAGAACATAATTATTTTATTCGCCAAGTCAAGTTAATGTGACAAAACCAATGGCCCAAATTCTTATTTCGAATTTACTACGTGCATCCAAACCGTTCGTAAACTATTTCTCTACATTGCAATAATGAAATGACATAATCACTAACTACCTCAAAACAATCTGAAATTGACCATTCATTTGCTTCTCGCGGATTTTGTGGTGCATTTGTTTTTGTTCATGCTGCTCTCTGATGGTCCTTCGGTAGAATTCCGACACAAAGTTAACGTTACGTTAACTTAACGGTTACGTCATGGCGTTGCCAATTTTCTCTCTTAACTCATTTCTAAGTTTTTTCGGTCCGAGATTTTTCTTTCAAATAAAATTTGTTCTCTATAGCGAGTTCCTTCATTAAGGTCATGTACATTTTTTTTGAAAATTTTAGTAGTTTTCGCGCAATATGTGCAATTTTAAAAATAACACAAACAAGGTTTTCTCATAAACTGCTCCAGTTTTTTCTTTAAAGTTTTGTTAGGGATAGTGCTAAATGCTCTCTATAAGATGACACAAACTCCATTTTGCTTTATCCTTTTGTTTTTTCAAATATTACAAAAATGTATTTTTTTACTTGTGTCTCACGTCGTTAAAATGCACATTTACAGCAATATGTAAACTATTGTTTTTGTGAGATAATGTGCTTCAAATTACTTTTAATGAAGTTTTTCGAAAATTCGCTGTGAAAAAGGCTTGAATTTTCGAATTAACAGTAGGGTTTAAACGCCATTTTCTTAAAAAGGGTTCCAAATTTTTCAAAGAAAATTGCCATTTAGGACGAGGTTTTACTGTTCTTTAACATTCTTAAAATAATATTTCCGTTCTAATATTAAAAAAACGAAACAATAAGAAACTTTTTAAAAAATTTACTTTGGGCGGCGATAGACGGTAGCTGAAAGGTGTATGTGGTAAGTCCGAATAGCTAACCGAGACCAAAGGAAATATAAAACTAATACTCTATGCCATTCTGTAGCACCACTAATTTCGGTATCAAGGGACCCCAAAACGCGTATTTCCGTCGAAAACTCGAAATCGAATTTTCCGCCCCTTTACGTAATTTTCCCTATACCACGTTTATTATTCCGTATATACGTATGTATAGGGGAAAGTAAAAATTGAAGCTATCTATTACAGTTTTTTTTTTGAGAAAGTCCCACGGGCTTCATGTGAAGTACTCTCAAAATTTAAATAGTTGTTTTCAAAATCGCGGATCTTGAAGTCGAACCAGATCTATCGGGTGATACTCATTTGACAAAAATCCTTCGAATAGTTTATACGTTAATGTTTCTCATGGGCGGACAGACAGGCAGATGGGCGATTGGTAAAAAAAAGTGTTTTTTTTTTTCGTTATTCAGGAACCACAAAATGCAAATACTGATAGGTATAAGAAAATGTAATTTATTAAAAGTAGGAGCAAGAAACATCCTCTTTTATGGCATTAGGAAGCCATAAAATAAATTGTTCTGTCAAAAAAACGGTATTTTTCGACGCAGCATTGCCTATTTTTTATATTCTGCGAGTATTACTCTTTACTTTCAGACGTGTAGGAGTTAGTACTCGTATTTTGCGATATTGTGGATTACGAAAATGTGTAATTTCCGTGGAAATCTCGACATTGTATTACGTACATTTATCTACACTATACTGCGATTTATTCAGTTCTGCCCCCGGTAGGTATCGGCTGTTGACGGTTTCATCCAAAGCTTGAACGTTACCCTAGTGACGTCACTATGGTGACGTTCATGCTCTGGATTGGATGAAACCGTCAACAGCTGATAACTGCCAGGGTTAAAATTGAATAAATCGCAGTATATGTATATTACTTCTTAGTTGGAAGTATTGTTCGTACGTATCCGAAAAAGTAAGTAGTGGCACTTCAACATCTTCCTCTCATTGTTTGTATCTTTTACAATTTTCAAACATTCAGAGAGATCACCGAAACCTTACTTTTATATCGCCGTGCCTTGCACCTTAAGCATTATTTATTTATTTACGTCAAAAATAGTTAAAAACTATGTGTGACGTGCTATGGGGAGAAGTTAATTTAAAGTTACATTTTTGTCCAAAAGCAAAACAAGGGGCCATCTCAGCATTTGCCCGAGAATCAGAGAAATTGGACGAAAACCTGATCGAGGTGGGGTCATTGACCCAAAAGCTGAAGTAAATACTTGTAACAGATTCTTTACAATTATACAATCAAATGATATATAATACATTAAATGTCCTTGTTAGAATTAATATAACTTTTCTTTTGGGTGCTCGGTATAGTCTCTAATTGTATAGAAACATATATGCAGCAGAAAAGATTTTACTTGGGACTTAAACATTTGTATCGAATTTAATCGTTTAATGTCATCTGGCAAGGTGTTGTGAAATAATGTACATGTATTATAAGTTAATTTTTCGTAGTGAGCTGTTGATACTGTCACCTGATGAATAAGATTACTACGTCGAGTGTTGTAGTTATAGACAACGGCGTTTGCTGAAAATATATTCCCGCCCTTAAGTAAGTCATTTTTGACATTGCTTGTCACAACCACGAACACTTTAGTTCAT
Source organism: Gryllus longicercus (assembly GCA_038098605.1). Lineage (NCBI taxonomy): Eukaryota > Metazoa > Arthropoda > Insecta > Orthoptera > Gryllidae > Gryllus > Gryllus longicercus. Next base: position 1,298,060 of record JAZDUA010000039.1, on the reverse strand, counting down.
AACATTCAAACTGCGTCCATCAGGTTTGTTCCGCGCAGTTATAATTACGTATAGTAACACTGGAATTATGTGATGGTGTGATGTTCATGGCTTAGTGACTTTAGCCCTTACGCATAGACTAAGGAATCATTATTCTATGCCTTAAGCTTTGATCTAAATTTCTTGCATGGATTTCACGCACTCTTAAAATTAATACACATCACTGCAAATGCTTCAGCGATATTTAATTAATTTTCCCAGGACTTTCGCGTGAATGCTACGGATGAACTAATGAACGCTCTTGGCGTAATCTTTCGGCGCTCTGCCAGACTGAATCCATCGCGCGTTACCTGCTACATACTATAAAGAAACTACTAATTCTTGAACGTGCAATTATTCTATTCTTATCAGTTCTATGTACATATTAAATTTTAAGTCATAATCACTGAATACCTTAAGTTATTCGAACACGGCTATGGCACGAGGTCATCTCCCAGCCTCTCCACGTTACAGCCTGACCTGTTTCCCCATCTCGATCAGTTTTTCGTCCAGTTTTCCTGTTCCTCGAGCAAATGATGAGACGGCCCCTTGTTTTGCTTCTGGGCAAAAATGTAACTTCAAATTAACTTCTCCCCATAGCACGTCACGCAGTTTTTAACTGGTTTTTCACATAAATAAAAATACATACGCAAACGATTCTATTTCCCTGTGCTCCTATTTTTTCTTTTCCTTTTTTTCAGTACATAAAAGTGTATGAACTTTCAGTAACACTTAATAATTTGACTTTATTCACAAAACTACTTTCTATGCACAGATTCACACGCGATTGACATTTCAATCGTCTGCACAGTGCGCAATCTCTTCTTACTCGCGGTCGTTATTCAAACTGGTTGCCCGCTTCGCGTCACTTCCGTTTCCCGCTTGGAGATCCATCTTATTTTGCAACTGTGTTCTGCATGAAATGGCCGAGCGACTTTGCTGGAAGGCGCGTTTGGATTTTAAGAAAATTATGATGATCAACTAATTAAATTGTTTTCACCCCAGAACAACATATAATTCGTTTTTGAGTGGTCATATTACAAGATTCAATATCTTCTGAGATGATAGCACTACGGAACAAGATGTGTACCTCCATGAAGGTAGAGTGCGCACATGCTCAATTTTATAAGTACATTACGAATATCACAATAAAGACGTCATAGCACGTCACACGTTTTAATATACCGTATTTTGTTATTAATGCAAATACATTTAAGTTGCACATGTAAGTTATGTAGAATCAATACGCATAAAATATATTTAAAAATAAAATATTTGTTTAGTTCATCTATGCCACTTTCATGAGATTTCTACAAAATTAGGCTTTCGCATCTTTTTTTACTTTCTATATTCGAAGATTACCGTCTTTATTCCCGCGTCTGGTAGTTGCGCACAATTACGTATAGGTCTTAGTGGATACTTTGAAAAGAAGTCACATGCACCCTCATATTTCCTACAGCGCATCAGTCACCGAAAGGAATTATTTTAGCCACTTATCTTATCACAAGTATTCAACTGTTGGGGTGGTTAGGTTGGCGCATACCTGATAACTTCTGTTACGTTTGTTTACACTCAACTTACATTTACAGTCATTACACGATTTACCCCCAAACATGAAGGGGGAAATGCGTACTCTTTATTCTTTGATGTCGTGTTTGTGATCAGTACAAACCATGGGCTGCTCACCAGTGTTGTGTCACCTGTACATCGAACCTTTAGTGGGGGTTGTATGAAAAATTCAAATCATTGTCATTCGCTCTATAAAAAACAGTGTTGTAGGGGAATACCAACCAACCATTTTAATGTCGGCATATTATTCATATTGCACGAATATGGGTATTCCAATTTTAACTTCTCGTATTATTTCTCCAATTTTAACCTCGCATAAAGCATGCTCATAAAATTTTGTAGTAATATAGTAACTGGAAAGACAATGCGGAAATTAGTATAGGATTTTGTTTATTTCAAATATTAAATATGTTCATGTCTTTTGAACCTTGCATGATAGAAACTTTTTAAAATGATTTTCGAAATCACCTACTTTCATCCTGAGGGATGAAAAGAAAATTGTTCTTCTCCGGTATTTTTTTTATCCATTGTTAAAATGAACTTAAAATTCTTATACCTAGCGTATGTACACGTATGTTCAGAAAATTTAATATAGATTTAAAGAATTTGCCTCAAACTTTATTGAAATTAATTACGAAATTTATACATTTTGATCTGTTTCTCCACATATTCTTATGGGACGCAGACACAGTTTCTTAGAATTTTCTCGGCAATTGAAAATAAAATGGATGCTATTTTGCGTGTGTCTAGTTCGCCACCGAACACACTAGAAACGAAAAGATTGTTTTTCGCAAATTGGCGCGTAGTCGGTTAGTAGCGCGTGAATTAATGATAGCCATATACGTTACGATATACTTCCGCAAACATACGTATTTTCCAAGTGACCACAGATGGCTCAAGTATGCTTGAACGGTGCCATTTCTGTAGTGAGCGACCAGGTGTATTGTGCAGCGATGGATGACACTTTGACCATAGTTGGATTAATAATTGCTACAAAAAAGTTGAAAAGACTTGAAAGATATCGGTCTATATGGTGTAAAGACTGGTTACAAAAAAAGAGAGCAATATTCGCACATCAATTTATTAACTGAATTGAAATTCGCACCCAAAGACTGGCATAACTACCTATGAATTAATTATATTAATGAATTCCTCCAAAATCTCTCGAACTCCATGCATCTCATCACAAGTCATTTTTGGCAAGTAATGCGACTGCAAGATGTACGCACTTATCAAAAACAGCATGTCTACTACCTAAACGCGACGTGAGCTGCCACAGACGTTCAAGTAAACTTGCGCAAACGCAACATTGCACAAGTTTTACAATCGAAATTTGCAACGATCTTCAAACTTGGACAAGTCTATAAATTAGTGCGAAAATCTTCCAACACACGTTGAGATATACTTGTACAAGTCTAAACTTGCGCAAGTATATCGTAACGTGTATGGCTACTATTACAGTTTAGGAGAAAAACGTGTTTGAAATATTTCATTATACTGTTACGGGACGCTGCCATATTTTATAAGAAATTTAACAGTTAAAAACAAAAATGGATGGCATTTTGCGTAGGTCTAGTTCACCATCAAACACCAAAGGAACGATATTAAAGGAATATTACTGTTGGTTACAATGGCGTAAGTTCCATAGGGACTTACAGGACCATGCCCAGGGGCCCCGTTCAACTTAGGTCCCCAAATTCAAACAGATCTACAACTGTGTCTGATAAAATCGTAGAAGAAATAAATGATGTGCATTTTTTTGTATTATAATGGGCACAATGCCAGACGAATCAAACGTCGATCAATTAATGCAGATGTTACATCGCACCACAAGTGACCCAAGTGCGAATGTCTGATTTCTCAGAAATTGCAATTTTAAGTTTCGTAGTTCTGTAATACTCGTTATAGATTGTACCAAATATTCACCTTCTGGCGGACAGTAATTGAACTAATTCAAAATCAACTTCAGAATAGTAGCAGTACCTCTTGGTAACCTCTTTATCAGCTTTTAGCTTAAAAATTGACTATTTCGCACTTGTCACATTTGTATTGGAGGTGCGACATATGATCGAGCAAACTGATTTACATAAAAACTAATGTATCTTTTGTAGGGTACAAGAAAATCGAAGCCCAATCATAGACTGTATTTTGATATTGTCGAGAGCATTAAATAACAAGGAATTTGTTTATCTAAATGTGGAGGTAGTGCAGCAGTTATGGTGCTCAGAAAAAAAATTCGATGAAGTTGACAATGCATTATTTGTGCATAACTGCTCATAATTTAAATCTTGTGCTTAATGATCCCATGAATGGCACTTTAGAAGTTCAGACTTTTTACTGTTTGCTGAAATGATTTTTTCTTTGGTCATAGCATTAATCAGTGGAAAATTTATCGGTGATGGGTTTAGATAAAAGGAGCAATTAATCTTACAAGAAAATGAGTATGCCCTACGTAAATTCCATCGTCCGAAAGTGCTTTCAGAAAAAACGAGCTTGATAGCCATCAAGGACGATTTCCTTGTAGCTGTAAGATCAAGGTATTTTAATATATTGCAAGGTTTAACGAAAATTACATTTTCTAACAAAATGTCTGAACTGTTCAGCCAATCGGCATTCAGTCGATTTTCTCCAAAATTGACATTCTCTAATCGATCTGGCTGATGCTACGGCCCGTTCAATTTGAAACCGATATTTTAATTCTGGGAGGGGGGTACTTTACACAAAGTACCTGAGACATTTTTCAAATTTAAAAAAAAAAGAAAATGGTTCCATCGTTTTTTGATTAAATTTTTTGTGGGATATTGTGAAAGAAGGGTATTTTGTTAGATAGTGAGAAGAGAACGGTGCAGGTCTCATGTTCGTTAAAAACCCTGATTTTTTAGAAAATTAAAAAGGTCACATTTTTTCTCTCTATAACGAAAATATTAAATATAAAGATTTTTGCCCCTCAATGAAATCTGTTCCTTAAAAATAGATTTTGAAGGTCATGTACAATTTTTGAAAATACAGGCGAGAAAGTGCGTGGTGTTTTAGCACTCTATTTTCCCATAGCATTACAATACTTTCTCTATACTTTAGATTTATTCAGTACAAAAAACAGTAAAAACGGTATGTCACGTAGGGGGAGATATATTATCTGCGCACGTTTTCTTGAGTTCCAGAATTCCCGTCATTTTAACTATGAATATGAAAGATGAGTAAAAGTTTAAAATAAATAAATAAAAATAAATTTAAAAATATTGCGAGATTAGCAATATTTGAAAAAAAAAAAAACAGACATTTCTGTTTCCGAGTTATAGAAAACTTACTTGCATCGGTACACGAATTGCAAGTATAGTTTTTCTGCATTGCTAACAAAATAGCAACTCGCCCTTACCTCTACTCTTACCATTACAAGCAAAAGAAGAGTTCAACAAAACGTGCGCTTAGTGAAGCTACATTTACGTTCCAAAGCAAAACAAGGGGGCCATCTCAGCATTGGCTCAATGGATCAGGGAAACTGAACAAAAACCTAATCGAGATGGGGCGCAAGCAGTAGCGAGGACGTAAAAACCACACAATAGAATTGCTCAAAGACTGGAAAGTAGACGTGAAATTTTGCGATAAATAAGTAAAGGAAATGAAACTTCGTTTTGGTGAAAATCGCGCGGATCAACGGCTGACTGATGGCGAACCAAGGGCTGAAGTCTGATACACGGTACAACTCCCGGAAGACGTTTAAACCAGCACTTCGCACCGCTCCTGCGGCAACTGCGCAGTTTGAATTCTGGGGGCTTTCTTGAAAAGTGCTTTCTTATAAAAGTCAATTGGTAATTATGCGGTGGATAGGCTCAGGGATGTTTACAGTGAACGCGAGGACCGAAGGCCCGTGCCTCGCCGTGACGTGGATCCGGGCGAGCGAAGCGAGAAAACTTGCCTTTGAAAGTCAGTTGACGTTACAATGCGGCGGGGACAAAGCTTATGAAGGGCGAGACATGAAAATCGCCTGTCCGTAATTTCTATCAAAGCGCGGAGCGTAATTTGAGGGCTCTGAGGGTGTACCGTGTACCGTACTTTTACCGAACTAAGTTTTCTTTTTTTTTTTTTTTAATTTCTTGCGACACTTAGACGCATGTTACAAAAGTAATGTCTTAATTTCTGCAGATTTTACGGAAAAAAATGTCGACTCAGTAATTGTCATTGCGCATTTGTTTAACGAATACAATTTCTAAACTAAGATCTGTTAAAGATCTTGCAAACTTTTTAATAACTGAGCATTGCTCATTAATCATTATTAACCAGTTTTCACGGAGGGTGTACAGTATTAAGAATAGTTTCATGTCCCAGTCGCCAGCGCCGATATAACGTTTCCAAAAGTAAAGTTGATTAAAAATTATTTACGAAGTAGTTTGGCATAACACCGAGTCATTTTAAGCGTTTTGTCAATTGATCACGAAAAAACCACCTGGTTGAAAAATAGTATTTCTACTAACATTGATAAATTTGTAAATGCGAAGAAAATATCAATCTTAAAATTTTATTTTGCATAAAATTGCAAAAATTATAATTTTTTCAGTAATAATTTATTGTAATTGTTTTCACCCCGAAAAATTAGTTTGTAATCACGAATTTAAATTAATGACATTTTTTAATTAAGGGGCCCCCATATTGTGTCGGTCCACGGAGTTTCTCTTACTTCTCTGTCGGTCCACGGGGTTGAACTTGCGTCACTGGTTGATTATCTCAATTTGGCACCTGAATATGCAGCATCTTCAGTTTTGAGTAAAAATCACTGGGCTGAAATATAGTATACGGTACAACGTAGGGAAGTCGTTTAAACCGGCACTTCGCGCCGTTGCGGCGTTAACTAGGCAGAATTCTGGAGGCTTTCTTGAAAAGTGATTTCTTATAAAAGTGAATTGGTAATTATGCGGTGGATTGGCTCAAGGATGTTTATAGTGAACGCGATTGAAGTAAATTGGCATTACAACGCGGCGGGAACAAAGCGTATGAAGGGCGAGGCATGAAAATCGCCTACCTGCAAGTTTTATTCATTTCTATTAGAGCACGTACAGTAATTAGGGCTTAAGTCCCGCCGCCACGCTTCTCTAAGAGTGTACCGTATACTAAATTTTAACCAATCACTGAATAACTTACGTGACCCGAACACAATTATGGCACGTGGCCACCGAACAGTCTCTCTGCGCGCAAACGATTATATTTTCTGTCCCTACTGTTTCTTTCACACAAAAGTACATTCATTTTCAGTAGCCCTAAAAAATATGACTTTTTCACTTAAACTGCAATTTTAACACAGATTCACACGCGATTGATACTTGGATCATCTGCACACACCCTTCTCACACGAGGTTGCCAGTCGAACTGGTTTCCCGCTTGTTCCTACGTCATTTCCGGTTCCTCCCCCCGCGAAGACGCATCTTATCATTTCGAGGGAATTGAAACACTGCGCACAGTTCAGCAGTCGACAGCAATCTTCTGCGCGTGCGCAGTTGCAGTTGCTCGGCCTTGTTGAGCATTAGCGCATGCGCAGAAGAGATATTTGTTGTCGATGGCTGTACGCTAGGCCGTAGTCAACGCGCTGCTGACCAGGGTTGTGCATTAAACCGACCAAGCGACTTTCCGAGAAAAGCGTGTTTGAAGTTTAATCGCAAATGTAACTTACGGTTGCTGTCCACAATTCATATAAATTTTAACGGCGTTTGAAAATTGAATGGCTGATTGTTTTTGCGCGGGACTACTTCATCATCAAACACCCAAGGAACGTTAAGATTGTTGATTTTCTGAAATTGGCGCTTAGTCGGTTGATGAATTCATTCATTGCATGATGCAAGGATGTTGCATCACGGCCGTGCTTAGCGAGGAGAAAAGAGTAGAACAAGGAGAAAAAGGAGGAGGAGGAGAAGAAAAAGGAGAAGAAGAAGAAAAAGGAGGAGAAGAAGTAGAAGAAAAGGGAGAAGAAGAAGAAAAAGGAGAAGAAGAAAAAGGAGGAGAAGAAGAAAAAGGAGGAGAAGAAGAAAAAGGAGGAGAAGAAGAAAAAGGAGGAGAAGAAGAAGAAAAGGGAGAAGAAGAAGAAAAGGGAGAAGAAGAAGAAAAAGGAGAAGAAGAAGAAAAAGGAGAAGAAGAAGAAAAAGGAGAAGAAGAAGAAAAAGGAGAAGAAGAAGAAAAAGGAGAAGAAGAAGAAAAAGGAGAAGAAGAAGAAAAAGGAGAAGAAGAAGAAAAGGGAGAAGAAGAAGAAGAAAAGGAGAAGAAGAAGAAGAAAAAGGAGAAGAAGAAGAAAAAGGAGAAGAAGAAGAAAAAGGAGAAGAAGAAGAAAAGGGAGAAGAAGAAGAAAAAGGAGAAGAAGAAGAAGAAGAAGAAAAAGGAGAAGAAGAAGAAGAAAAAGGAGAAGAAGAAGAAGAAAAAGGAGAAGAAGAAGAAAAAGGAGAAGAAGAAGAAAAAGGAGAAGAAGAAGAAGAAGAAGAAGAAGAAGATGAAGAAGAAGAAGAAGAAGAAGAAGAAGAAAAAGGAGAAGAAGAAGAAAAAGGAGAAGAAGAAGAAAAAGGAGAAGAAGAAGAAGAAGAAGAAGAAGAAGAAAAAGGAGAAGAAGAAGAAGAAGAAGAAGAAAAAGGAGAAGAAGAAGATGATGATGATGATGATGATGATGAAGAGGAGAAGTTTCACATGATCTGCCGCATGACAGTGCTAGGGCTCCCTCTCTCTTCTTTTTCTCTCGCTCTCCCTTCTCTCTCTCAATCCACAACTTGTATGCTATGGCGCGTCCTAAGTTACGAATGACGTGTCTTATGAAAACAGTGATGCCAAAGGTGGCGCTTCTCTGCTGTACTGTATGAAGCGAAAGTTACACGCTCGTTGGTGACAACGAATCTCGATGAAAAATTTTATTAATGAGTATTTAAAACAGTTTTGAAATCTTAAAAATGGGAAGGATGTTTATTTCCTGGAAAAAACCATAAAACCCTATACTTTAGTCTTACCCTCAGACGCTCTTTAGATATTTTAGCAACTGCAGTAATGGTTTTTATCGTTCGTTTGTTCATTCATTCGTTTCACTCACAGAATCTAATCACAGAATTTCTTTTCATGACAAAATTATTTTATTTATTTGTTTGCAACCATAACTATTTCAATGCGGTGAAGTACTACTATTCTCAGTTTTCAAGGTGTGAGAAGACCAAATGCCATTAAGTATGGAATATAGGGAAGTTTTCACCACTGGTCCAAGACCAAAGTAATAACCCTGCTGCAAAGAAAACTATAAATTCTATTATTGAAATTGTATCGTTTGATCTCTAAGATTCCTGGCAATATAGTGGACTGCCATAGTGCCAGCTTTCTTATCTGTATGCCTGCTATATCCCAATGTGATATAGCAGACATATTAAAACTATAAAGCTAACCTTATGAAATTATTTTTATCTGTTAATCATCCTAAATGATGATCCACAGTGATTGGACTGAAAGCTTTCCATTTACATTGAAGTGTGCCCTTATCAAAAGGAGTGTTTAAAATTATTGGTGTATATAAGGCACATTTGTGAATATAGAAATTTTTAATTATTCATCATCCTCCTAAAGGCCAAAAAGTGCCTAGTTGCTGTCGCCTTGTTATTCTGTCCTCTATCCTTTTCATCTGTGCATAGTTTTGAATTGTAATTCGGTTTCAAGTTATAAAATTTTCACTCTAGGTCACCCCCTTTCCTCTTTTTCAAACTATTTAGTTTTAATTAACACAATCTTTATTAATAACCAATCAGTTAAAAATTACATCAAATTTTCTTGAGACTGAAATATAGAATAAAGAGTGAGGGAGATTGTTTAGGGTTTAGTAAAATAACTTTAATTTCTGATAGTACTTTTATTAAAACAACAACAATGTTTTATACAATGTTCAGTTAACATTATTATAAAATCAATTTATAGCACATGTACACAAATATGAAAATATCTTTTCAGAAAATATATTGTTAAGTATTTACAATATCACAAAACGAATGTATTATCTTGTGAGAATCAAGATTTTAAATTTTTGTATATTCAATTTTTACCCCTTGCGATATACATATAGAGGACATATTCACTTTAATAATATATACCTTGTCATGACGACACTCATACACGTTTCACATTTGACTTTTATGATACTTTCCACAATATAGAATTATTTGAGCAGATAAACTTAAAATTCTATTCAGAAATACATCTTTAATTCATAAAGAAATGGGGAAATCTTAAATAAATCCCTTTATTTGCTATGATTAGTATATGCTAAAAATTATTCAGAAAATCAGTCTTGTCATGGATAACTTGTTGACTAGATACATTTTGCTACAAGTTTTCAGTGACAATACCCAATAATGTAATATATATCTCACAAATTTACAAACACATCATTTATGTAAAGGAGTACATCACAGGTGTGCGTATCATCAATTATAATTAGCACACTTCTGAACTTTCCTTTCTAATCTTTTAACAAGACTAAATGCAATGTCATTGCCACAAATCTAAATAAATCAAGTTCCTGTCAAAGTTTGGAAATGATCTATTCATGAGGTGGTGACAAGATGACCATGAAGTGAACGAAGTTGCTGATCACTAGATAAATATTTTGCAACTGTTGAAAGTTATTTTTTTTTTTTTTCCTTTTTCTTTTTTTTCCCCTCTTCAAAATATAACAAATACAGAAATACATGGATATTTGAACTTGCTTTTAAAAACTTAGCTCAGTCGTAAAATGAAGAATGAAAAAGAGTGAAAGAAGAATGCAAAATATTGACAATATGTACAACATATATAAAAAAGGTACTTTAAAAGTCTGATGAAGTGCAGATTCAAATGTCCTCATTTTTCAGTGCAATTTTTTCCTACCATTAGTTTTCAAAATATTTAATAACTGTATTACAATCTGAATGCCTTCAGATATTGACGTTAGCGGGAAGTATTTCAAATAATGAAAACTAAACTAAGTATGCTTTCACTAGCAGTACCATTAAATAATCGTTCTCAAAGTTCTCACTATTCCATGTTAAAGTAAAACATTGAAGTTGGGTATTCTGGAGCCCCAGAAAACTCACAATTCTTCATCCCATCCTTCATCCATGAAGTAATTCTTTTTTGTTGCTTTGTGTTGAATGAATGAATGCGTGAATGAATAAATAAATAAATAATTAAATAAGCTTCATAGTCGCAGAGACATTTAGAAGTATCAAATTGTGAAGTCAGTCAATGTCTCTTACAGATAGGATACACTTTCTAGTCTTTCTTTGAATCTACATTCCCATAGCAATAGATGTGCTGTTTGTCTCAATCGTTTTAAACAGGCAAGGAGATCTCAAATCATGCCACTGAGCCAAGATGGCAAAGCAAAAAGAAAATAAAATACAGAAGAGTATAAGTTTTGAATACAGTAAGATGTGTTATTAAGTTGATAACACAATTTAATAGTGTCAAGTAACATACTGAGAGCCCTAATTTCACATTTCTAGAATGTCATGGAATTGTCTCCCACAAAAAGGTAACAACAACAAAATAACATAATTGATGTATGAACATATTTTCTTCAGTATGTATATAGAAAACAGCAATAAGGTATACACAAACTGAGGCATGTCTGGATTTACAGAAACTTTTTTCCTTCTTATAAAACCTGCGAAAATAATCACTTCTAATTCCAAAGCTTTTCCTCAAAAAACAAAAAGTATGGTATCTACTGCATGTGTTCTTTTATCTTAATTCCAGTATGAACACTGTAGACCCATGCTTTTGCGGTTTGTTTTGACAAATGAACTCTGACAAGTTTCTTTGATTATTTTCTACACTAATTAAAATTGTATTTTATGATAAAATATGTAAAATTTTAGCTTTTATTGTTCTTATTCTTGCCTCAAGATTTGTTTGCATATACGTAATGACTACCTGCAGAATTCAGGCATTGGATGAGGGCCAGCAGACAGCCCTGTAAAAAACAAAAATAATATGTTGATCAGTAATACAGAAAAAATTACACTAACACAATTCAATAACATACAACCGGCCTAGGTACCATGAAAATTAGGTAATATTAGTGGTATTATAATTAGTGCTACATTTTTTTCAGTCTTCTTTAGTATTGTCAATGTGTCCTTGCAAAATTTAGAAAAGACTATTTAATTTTTGCATTGAATTGTATTAATGTTGGTAGATGCACCAAGAGCATTATTTTTTGCCTGTCACTAACAAAAGATGCTGACCGTCAGTAGGCTGTACCGTCAGTCCCCAGTAGTGGTGAGGCACAATTGGCACGTAATAGTTCTGTTTCTAACACTTGTGTAGGATGACAGAGATGGAAACTTCGAAAATAAGCCCTTAAGACCATTTTAAGCGTATTTTGTCTAATATACTTCTTGGATATTCCGAATGTCAGCCTCAAAAATATCTCAAAAATTGGTTTCAAAAACAGAAGCATATAATCATTCCAGAAACATGCAAATTGTTTATTATTTATAAAAGAAATTAATATATTTGTTCAGAAATAAAAGTTGAATTTAAGCCTTATTTAACGTGGCGAGAAGTTTACCCAGAAATAAAAAAAAAGCAGTCGAATTGTGCAAACTGGGTGCTTTTTGCTTATTTTTGTGTGAACCACACATTTGTGCATGTGTGTTGATTGATTACTAGCGTTTACGGGCGCGTCAATACTAGAGTCATTAGTCCCGAAAGCGTAGTGCATGTTGCTCGGAATGTGGCGGTAGTCTTCCCTCGCTGTATGGCGAGATCCGGCGCCGACCTACCGTCGGCTAGCGCTTGTTTTTTTTTTTTTTTTTTTTTTTTTCAAACGGGTATTTCCCACCAGCAGGGTACCGCCCCAACTGGGAGAATCTCTAAGCACCCCGACCGGTCTCCCGGCATATGTGGTAGTGTAGCGCATGTTAGTGTAAGGGGTGAGGATAGGACAAGGAAGAGGAAGGAAAGATCGCGCGCGGTCCGGTAGGGTACTACTTTTTAGGGTACTACTCCGGTATTCGCCTGGTGTTGATCGGGAAGACACGGAAAACCACCGATCAGAGCAGCCGGCCGCTAGAATTCTCCATCAGACAGCGGCTGAACTCGACCTAGCTAACAAGCTAGGGTCGAAAAAAGGGTATTTCTCCGGCATTCGTCTGGTTTGGATCGGAGGAACCACGGAAAACTACCGATCAGAGCAGCCGGCCGCAAGAATTCTCCTCCAGACCGAGACTGAATTCAACTTAGCTGTCGAAAATCCTGCCACCGTCGGGACTCGAACCTAGAGGTCATCCCGGCCAGTTCATGCGTGTAGAGTAGTACTCACATTTGTGCGTGGGCGCGTGGGTTCACGGGCGGGAGGATTGGTTGCGGTAGTTGATGCTGCTGTAGTTGCGGCGGCGGTGGTAGCAGCTGCTGGTCGAGCTGAATATGCGGGTGCATTTGCTGCCATCGCAAGGCGTGGGCCCTCAGTGTGCTCAGCTCCAAACGCAGCTCCAAGTTTTCCTGAGGACACACACGACGAGGACCTCTGTTACTCACCGTCGCAGGCGTGCGTAGAGGGGAGGTTGTATCAACCTCAAGAGGCTGCTCCACATATTCGGCGTACGCCGAGTTGCGAGCCCAATCCCGAGCAGCGGATGTGCTCGGCGAATGTTCGCTCCCTTTGATGTGCCCTAAAGGCGGCTCCACACATTTGGCATTCGCCACGTTGCGAGCGACTACTCGCCCAGTCCCGAGTAGTGTGGACGGGTTGCTTGCGATTCGCCGAGCGCCGAACGTTCGGTAGTCGCCCTATCCACCGCGGATCGGTCTTTAGAACACATCAAAGGGAGCGAACATTCGCCGAACACATCAGCTGTTCGGGATTCGCCGAACATATCAGTAGCTCGCTGCTCGGCGAATGCCGAATGTGTGGAGCTGCCTTAAGGCGCCCTAGTACTGCTCGCCCAATCCTGAGCAGCTGATTAGCTCTGCGAATGTTCACTCCCTTTAATGTGTCCTAAAGGCGGCTCCACACATTCGGCATTAGTCACGTTGCGAGCGACTGCTCGGCGAATATTCGCGACCTTAGATGCGTGCAAACGACTGTGGGCAGGGCGAGCGCCGAACGTTGGTCGCCCGACAAACAGAAAGCAAATCGTCGAATCTACTTGTGATTAGTCTTATGCTACTCTTATACCGAATGTGAGGAGCCACCTTAAAAGGGATCACCGAATGTTCGTCGCGTGGCAACGAGCATGTGCGTTAATTGCGGACCAAACCAGGTAACGGAAAGGACTAATTGAGCAGGTAAACGCTTTAGGGGGAGTACCGCGCAGCTATCCAGCTTTCCTTGTGCCTTATTGAACATTTTTCAAACTCTCCTATATTAAAATGAAAAGGAAAGCACGGAAAGTGTGTCCAAATTTAAAGTTCAGTGATATACTATATCAGATGAAAAAATATAAATATAAAATTTAAAGAATTCTGCTTTTCTTTCCATCAACGAATGATTCAATTAACTGAAAACCAACTTTAACCAAACCATATTTCGAAGGAAATATGCTAGTCTTAAGTGTGAAAAATTGAGGAGGGAGTTGTGTTATAAAACAAATGGGTATGAAAATGTTCTTCGAAAATAAAGTGTCGCCTTCCACTTGGATGAAGTAGTTGGTTCGCAATTTACGTATGCCCTTCTCTGGGTCGGCCCGCAATTTACATATGGATTAAACTTTTTGCTTTTATTCCGCAATTTACATATGGTTTAAACACTTTCATTCTGGTCCACAATTTACATACGGGTTAAAATCATTTTCCTTGTGGTTCGAATTTATATGTGGGTCAAACACTTCAATTTTAGTCCGCAATTTACATATGGGTCAAACACTTTTGCGGACTAGAAAGGAAAAGTGTTCAACCCATATGTAAATTGCGGACTAGAATGAATGTTACATATGGTTCAAACACTTCTTCATTCCGGTCCGCAAATCACGTTTGTGCCAAACAATTTACACATGGATTAATTTTTTGTTCCGGTCCGCAATTTCCATGCGGGTTAAACTCTTTGATTTCGCTTGCGGTCCGCGAACGCCCTCACCTGCTCGAGGAAGGCGGCGCGGATGGCCACCTCGTCCTCCTTGGCGCGGCGCGCGTCCCGCGAGCGCTTGGCCGCCTCGTTGTTACGGCGCCGTCGCTCGTAGTAGGCAGAGTCCTTCTGCTGCTGCAGCTGCGACTTGCCGTCGCCGGACGCCGCCACCACCGCCCCCGCCTTCGACGGAGGCGACTCCGCACGCGAGCAGTCGTCGCCTGGAACACGAACACGCGCACGCGGTCAGCTACAGGCCATTCACTGTAGCGGTGTGTCGGTTGGCTTATCGGACTGTTATACCCAAGTTCGCGGGTTCAAAACCGATCCAAGCCGCGAAAAAAAAATCCTTCAGAGGGGAAGTAAAGCCGGCTGTCCCATGTTAGTAGATTTGCTAGCATGTAAAAGATCAAGCCTAAATGACGCCTCAGAGCAAAATTCAAATCGCTCGTTTCGTCGCCCAAGAAATACTCCTTTGTGAAAGGAGCGTAGCGAAATTCGCGTTGTCAGGCAGAAGAGCGGGCCTACTGGCCCGAGCCTTGCCACGTAAAATAAAGCATCAATTCAATTCACAGTAGATCGTAACTAATTGGGGCGTAGGTTGCGTCGGATTGTTGAAATGGTTGTTTACGTAACTAGTGCGGGAAGTGGATGAATGGCATACGAAAGAAATGTGGACTGACGAGGCCAAGATTTGTCTAGTGCACAGTTTTGAAATGAGCATGTCAAACGCACATGCTGTTAACTTCCATCGACAGTACAGGGTCAGTCATTGAGAAAAAATCGTAGTTATGTAGTTGGGTCGTAGGTGTTTCGTAAATTCTAAAAGTTCTTACTTTCGAAATGCTTATTTACAAAACTGAAACAGGAAGCGAGTCTTCGGCGTACGAATGAAATGTTAACGGACGAGGCGACGAGATGAGGTAGGTTCCGCATTTTGAGAAGAGTACGCCAAAGATACTTTGGTACGAGTTGCATACATTAATTTATACTTTCTCGCCTATGTAATCTTGCAATCTTGCG
The DNA here is from genome assembly GCA_038098605.1 of Gryllus longicercus. NCBI lineage: Eukaryota > Metazoa > Arthropoda > Insecta > Orthoptera > Gryllidae > Gryllus > Gryllus longicercus. The sequence continues at coordinate 1,282,402 of JAZDUA010000039.1, read as the reverse complement.
TCGGAAACGCCCAAATTTCACCAGAAAAAAAGCACGAATGTTTTTTTGTTTGTTGGTTTTTTGTTATTTTTTTTACACGAATTCATGGAGAAGTATATATAATCTTGGGATCATTCTCATTAGACGGGACGGCAGCCACGTTGATTCACGTCGCCGCAGTGTTTAGCTCACTTTGTAGTAAAAGAGAGAAGAGCGAGAGCGGGCGAGCAAAACATCGAGCGTGAGAAAGACAGAGAGCGAGTAAAACATCGAGCGTGAGAAAGAAAGAGAGCGAGCAAAACATCGAGCGTGAGAAAGAAAGAGAGCGAGCAAAACATCGAGCGTGAGAAAGAAAGAGAGCGAGCAAAACATCGAGGGTAAGAAAGAAAGAACGAACGAACAAAAATTCAATCGAGAAAGATCGCGAGCGAATAATCACTCTGCTCACATAACTCACCGGTTTGGGCGTCGGAGGAGCTGGGCTGCTGCACCGGGCTGGCGGGCCGCTTCACGCCCGCGCCGCTGCCGCCAGCCGCCCTGCGCTGCACTGCGCCGCCCGCCGTCTGCGCCAGGACCTGCGCGCGCACACACACACACAGGTCACACGCAGATCAAAAATCGACGAATCAAAAATTTTTATCGGTCTTTGCAGTGGTTCATTTTGCCCTGGCTGAGGAATGGCGTTAGAACAGAAAGTACGCCAACTAATTGGTTTAATGAAACTAGAAATCTTATGGAAAAAATTAAATGATTGGAAAGATTCGGAAGAAAAAAATATTAACTTCAGTCACGCGCCTCCTCTACGGATGATAGTTCAAGCATGAGGTAACCAACGAAGTTCCTCCCAAAACAAAATTAAGTAATAAAAGTGTAAAACAAAAAAAGCAGTAATCTGAAGCTTTTTAATGCTAGGAAGTTTTAGTCTTCAGTTGGCGATTTCTGCAAAATGTCATGGTGGAGGGGATGTATAGAGTGAATAGTCGAGGCGTGGTTGTGTGAAGGAGGAGCGTTACGGGGTGGTGAAGATCGGATTGTTGCATGTGACCGGCTATGCAGAGTGGTGAGTATTAGTGTGGGTCGTGTCGGGTGGGTGCTTACGTTGTGTCTGAAGAGCATGAACCGCTCGATGCGCTCGTTGGCGTCGGGCAGCAGGGCGTCGGACACCTGCAGGCCGGCCGTCAGGCTGAGCGGGTCGCGCGGGTACGCCTTGAACGGCCGCGTGGGCTTGCCGCCGCGCCCGCCGCTGCCGCCGCCGCTCGCCCCCGCGCTCAGCACCTGCAACACACACACACACGTACACTCGCAGCGAGGGATGGGGATTTCAACCCGATTGCTACAATAAACCTTCGCCAAAGCCCAGTCGTCCCTTCGCCAATCTACGCATCGAATAATTTTCCGATCATTTAGCTCGCATATTTTAATTTAAATGTTAATTTTTAAGACAATATACCAATAGCCCTTTTTTTACACAAACTAAAGAAAAGAAAAATAATCTGTCTTTATTCTCGACTACAAAAAAATAATAGAAACTCACAAAACCTATCGATTTCGAGTTAGCAAAACTAATTGAACGAAAAATCACTATGCATGTGATCTGGTAGTTTATTCACGGCGTATTTGATAATGAAACGTTAATGGGAGCTTGTTTTAACATCAAAAGTACAACGAATCTCTTGCTCGGTCGTACTCGAAACTTCCCAATCGCACGCTCAAAAGGCGTTGCCAGAACGATCGGGGGAAAGGGATCTAACGGGGAAAATCGCCCATTTTAGCAATGGAATATTATTGTCATGTTACATTATGAAGTCATTTTAACATTCATTCCTGTACTAAGGACAATTTTGGGTAGCTCGTTATTATGCTCTTAGTCTCCCAACTACTAGTTCACTCGTCATCTGTCCTCGTCCTTTCCCCAACTGACCTATTTTCGCTCTATCTCTCCTACAATTTTTATCTGTCGTGGCCGTCGTAGACGTCTCAGAGACTAGAGAGGTCAAAGTGCTCAATACATTGACTTCGCTCTAGTTTGTTGTGTTTTGAATATTCTGGACGGAATTCCATTCATTGCTAGGCAGAATGGAACTGACCTTCGGTCTTGGTAACTATACTAACAGTCGTGGCGTCGCTTTTCAAAATTCTCGTATTATTGATTCTCAGATTACTCTTACGTCATTGCTATCCTCGTTGGTATTCCCGCTATTCATTTCTTGTCATACTTTGAAGTGCTCGCGTCGGTCAAATTACATATTATATTCAGTTTCGTAGATAGGTCTTGTTACACTTCCTTGTCATTTGAAATCCGACCGTTTCTTTGCTATGTGGTGTCGACCGCTCGAAATTTGTGAGCCTGCCGAACTCCTTTTGCTCGTGTAGTATCGCCAACGTCGTTTACTAGCATTTAAATTTCTCAAACACGAAGCTGATAACGTAACTGCGATAGGCTAAATGGGGCTGTCAGTGAACGTTCCGTTCTGTAGAGCACGGAAGTACTGCGGGTTGCGGTTCGAAGCGTCGCAGGCGTCTCGACAAGACGCTAAAAATGGAGAAAGAAAGAAAAAAAAAAAAAAAAAAAGGAAAAAACGGTGCGGCAAAACAAATGATGAAGTCAGTTTCATGGTGGTGGGGGGACTAGCGAACAGCAGCGACAACTTAATATTTATGCATTTGTGCTGTAAATAACTTCTTAAGTATGCCCCATAAATGATCAACCCATCTTAACTCAATTTTTATGCTTTTTTTGCAAGGAAACAGGCCTCATTTTTGTAAAATATGACTTAGGACAACCCCAAAATATTTGTGGCCGTGAGGGTGGCGTATCGGACTGTTCTACCCAAGTTGGCCGGTTCAAATCCGATCAAAACAGTGCATTTTCAAGCACGAATAAAATATTTCATATGCACTCATTCGAAGGGTATGTAAAGCCGGTTGTCCCACGTTGTAGATTTACTGCGTGTAAAATATCCTCAAGCTTAAGAGAACTCTGAGCTAAATGCTAATCGCCTGTTTCAAGGCCAACATGATGTCTTCTGTCTCTGCTAAATGGCGACAGATGCGTAGAGAATTTTGGAAGGTCAGGCGTGACCTTGAATTAAAAATAAATCAGAATAAGAAAGGTCTAGATTTGCCGCAGCGTAGGGGTTAGGTCACACGTTTACTAACCTGAGAGATCAGAGTTCAAATCCCAGCATAGCTTGATTTTCAACAGGTCATAAGGTCCACTCAGCCTTCTTTTCAAACGAGTTTACTGGCTTTGGTAACAGTAAATATTGGATAAAAATGTGCGGTTGAAGCATGACGCTTGGCACACAACTTTCACGCCACTTCCAAAATCGTAATGACACCATCCACAAATACCTGTTAAACTATACAGGTGGAAGTGGGTAGTAACCGGAGAAGGCTAAATGAAAGGATTCCTAACACCATTGCTGGTTAGAACCTGCAGTGGATGAATAGTTTAGGCATTAGTGTTTTTCACAAACTACGAACGGACTTTTTTTCCCTTTCAAAACTTAGTTTTTCAGTATCAGGGGACACCCGAAATCCATCGACTCGACATCTCGAAATCGATTTTCCCCACCATTACTTAACTTTCTCTCTACTACGTACATTACTCCGAATGTACGTTACAATAGAGTAAAAAATAAATAAAAAATAAATATTTTTAATGTAAATTTTTTAAACAAATGTTTATTAAAAAATTAGAATTTTTTAATATAAAAATAAATTTAAAAATAAAACAAAAATTTAATGTAAAACTTTAATTATTTTTTTTAAATATAAAATATTTTTAATATTTTTTAACAATTTAAAAAATTTGAAACATTTTTAATAAATTGTTTAAAAAATAAAAGGAGCACGTGACGTACCTGCGAGGCGAGCGGCAGCATGAGCGGCACGGCCTCCTGGAAGGCCAGCCCGGAGGCGGAGGCGGCGGGCGCCAGGGGGCGCTGGCCCGCGGCGGAGCAGGAGGGCGTGGGCGAGGTGCTGGACTGCGCGGGCAGCGGCAGCGGCGGCGAGCGCGCGTGGAGGTCCGGCTGCGGACACACACACACACTCATGTGATGCAAACTGAAAGCGAGGCGGTCTTTAGATTTTTGTTTGTTTATTTAATCAGTATCAAACGGTAAAAACTGTATGTGACGTATGGGGGAGGAGATTATCTGCGCACGTTTTCTTGAGTTCCAGAATCCCGTTCCCGTCATCTTAACTATAAATAGTTGACATCGAATTTTAAGGTTTGTTTCCGTTTGATTGGAATCAACCAACTGTGGATTAATTATTATCGTTTTGTTGATTCTTGAAAAGTAACTACAAGAGGTAGCACTTTAAGGATTTTCAATAAGTTACGTACAACTAAAGTTTAGTACTCTACATAAAAATAGCAAATACCGATGTATGTGTGTGTGGGATGGACTTCCCACGTTGTAGATATCTACGTCCAGTACTAAAAATGTCTGCCACCGTCGGAAGTAGAACCCCAGAACATTCCGGTCTGAGCCACTGCAGGGACCTCTGTTGATGCCCTGAGCAACCGCAGCCAGTTTGTGTGTGTGTATGTGTGTGTGGGGGAGGAGTGGACTTCTCCATAGTAGATATCTAAGTCCACTACTGAAAATCCCTGCCACTGTCGGAAGTGGATCCCTTGGACATCGCAGTGAGAGTCACTGCAATGACACGAGTTGGTGGCCTGAGCCTGCGCGGCCGGTTGGTGCGTGCGAGGGCGGACTTACCACGTAGTAAGGCGAGTCAGCCAAGCAGAGCGGCCGCGTCACGTATCGCGGGGGCGACGACAGGATGCGCACGCGGTGCACCTTCGGCTGCAGGGGCTGCTGGGACTGCTCTTGCGGCGCGCCAGGGAACGCCTGCCCGGAAGCAGGCTGCTGCTGCTGCTGCTGCTGCTGCTGCTGCTGCTGCACCGGCATCGGGGCCACGTGCATCACGGGCGGCGCCTACCAAAGAACAGTTCACGTGCAGAAGCTTCACTACTCCAAATTAATGGTCTTAACGCTTTTTTATGTTAGCCGTCCGTTGCTACCCTGTGTGTTCTACACCCATAGAGAAAAAAACTTATTTTACATTTTTCTGGGGTTGGTATTACTTAACGCTCTTCAGATTTTCGTAGCTACATTGTTTTTGGTAGTAATTAGTTCCTTCAATTGTTGCGTTTACCGACAACGTTTCATAGAATATTTATTTGAAAGAGCAAAAAATTAGTCATTGTAAGATGAAAACACAATGTTGTGCTTTTCCTTTTGCATTATTGTGGACTTACTAATGATGGAAAAGGTTTTGCCGAAAGTTGACTTTGGGTACTAAATGTTTTGATGAACATAAAAAAATGAAAGTTTTAATTTTATTTCATGTCGTTGAGTGCCTCAAGGTTTCTGATATCACCATTGAATTTCTTTTAAACAAATTCCATTATAAACATTTTTGAATACCAGCATTATAAATAACATTTTCTGTTGCAAAAATCGTTCATAATATGGCATTTTACGGCAGAAATAATGACGTATTAGCCTACTTTGTGGCTAGCTCTTTGTCAGCGTGCTCGCTTTCCACTACGCGGTCCCGGGTTCGATTCGTGGTCGAGTCAAGATTATAGTGTGCGTTTTCCTCACAACGTGCCAGTATATAAGTACGGTACTTTTTTTCTTCTTTGGAGAATGCGAACAGACCACGCCCCCCCCCCCCGGTTAGTTCCGATTAGCGTGTTTCTACTGTAGTTGCCTTAACCCTCCACGAAGCGTGTGCGCGTATAGAACGATTTTCTTAAGAATGGGATAAAGTGACAGTTCGCGAAACAAGTGAACATAACGTGTACTTCTGAGAAGTAAACACGTGCACTGTCACGAGTACGCATCTCACATTCAAGATTCTGTTTTAAAACAAACATAATACCTATCACATAAAAACTAAATTCAATGTAATTTTTATAAAAAATAATTTTTACAGAAGAGCACAAAGCTCTGCACTTCCTAATTTCAATTATTTCTCGTGGCACACTATATTTTCGTCGGACGAGGACATCACAGCCAGGGAGCGTCGTAACTATTTACAAGTTAGCCAACTGCAAACGAACAAATAGAGAGGAAGGAGAGTCTTATAAGTCCAAGGACATAACGATCAGAGAATCGTCAGTTGTGTTGCCAGCGCTAGCTGTCAAATCATCCCATTCTAAAGAAAATCGGACAATACCTGGAGCTGCTGCTGGAGCACGTAGGTGTTGCCGGCGGCGGCGGGGCGGGTGAGGGGCTCCGGGGGCGGCGAGGGCCCGGCCGCCGAGGGCGGGGGCGACGGCCAGTGGGCGGGGGCGTCCGTGGGCGGCGAGGAGCGGGCGTGCGGGGGCGAGGCGGAGGGCGAGGGCGAGTGCCAGCGCCAGTGGGCGGCCGCCGGAGAGCCGATCTGCTCTCGTGCCTGGGCCTGGGCCTGGAAGCGGAGGGGCTGGTCGTGGGGGCCGGGGGGCAGCGGGGGGCTGGGGCGGCGCACGCACAGGTCCAGCACTTCCGCCCCCGCGCGATCGGCCTCCGCAGCCGGGAGCGCGGACTCCAGGGGAGGCAGTTTGTTCTCCATCTGAAATCGACCACCCAACACAGTCAGCAAGTCTTAGACATGATTAAAATACAGTAAACCCTCATTAACGCCAATTCCAAGGGACCGAAATAATCGGAATTCGTGTTATTCGATCATTATAAATGACCGTATAACAGTAATTCCTTGCCGGGATCCTTTACCAAGTTATGTTCGTGTTATGGCGAAATTCGTGTTAAACGAGTTCGTGATAACGAAGGTTTGCTGTAATAACAATAACAACAATAAATTGCAAAACTGCGAAGATATTCAAAAGAATGGAATGTGCAAAACATTGTTTTATTTGGAATAGCCCACGATTTGCTCAAAGTATATTAGAAGCACCCACAGTCCTTATACCTGCTATAATGTTTAACCGGCTCATCACCTCTTTAGTCGTGAATTAGAGGAATAACAATAATAATTATTATAATTACTTTACATTAAAAAAATAAAATAATCTAGGATTCGTGGTTTTTGTAATGTTTGAAACATTGGATTGTACAATGAAGTTGGCAAACTTTGTCCAACTGGTGGAGCGTCTAACCTCTTAAAACCAACGACTCAATATCTACTCTTTTCCTATAACTTCATTATATTTCCTTAAATGTCTTCAAAGTTGTTCCAATTAATCTTGCTCAAACTAGTAGTTGATTCTTTCATTTTTAAGCTCAACAGAAGAGGGTATAATAGTTAAAATGTTATGTACGCAGTGTTTAGGTTGCAGTCTCACCAGTCACTTCAGAAAAATCAATTACAAGAAATACATACACACCTACGAATATCATGCGCAATATGCCAAAATACCAAAAATATACAATAACTTCTAAGTACTTTTGAAGTTGTTAGCAAGATACAGAAACGTTTGAACGAAAGTTGTCAGAGTGACATTCAGATTGACGTCAATAGAAGCAGTACTTATTAACGGTCAATATTTCTGTCCTTTCTTACGGAAAGCTGTACTCCCAATCCAACACGTGGAGTTGCGTCGGCAGAACATTCCACAAACGAGGAAAAAGACTCCGACAAAAGCGAAGCAGGTAAAAACAGGTAGGGAGTGTGGATAGCGGGAAGGCCATAGAACTCGAGCTCCCTCTGCAGAATAGTCGAACCTTTCCGTAATTAGTAAACTGAAAGATTAGAAAGTTCTTCGCAATCTCTTTTGGCCTTTTACTCTTCATGAAATTACTTCTGGGAATTGTCCGCGCGTGTAGGATATTTTTTCTTTAACATTTAAATTCAATTTTTTAGAGGAGTTTGCAAGATTTATAACTAATTTACAAATGTGTTTTGGTTGATGGAAAGTTACTTCGGAATTTGCGTTAAAAGCTAAACCACTTTTCTAAGTATAAAATATAATGACTTATTTACCCGTTAATTTCCGTTATTAAGTTTTTGGCATTGATAATTCATTTAATTTAACTTCAATTCCGTCTTCTGGAAAACTAGTTTTGAAAAATTAAAATAAAAAACTTAAGATTTGCTCTATGATCGCGGTTGACTATTTAAAAATATATTACATTTATTCCTCTTTATTTCTATTCAATATATTTTTTAATGGTCGTATAAAACTTAATTTTAAGATTTTTGTCATACAATTTTTAACTTTTAATAATACTTTTATTGTATTTATCACAAGTTTAGACAGATTTAATTTTAGCTTTTAACTACCGTTGCTATGTACTCCTAGAATCCACTAAATTCAATTCGCATTATTAATTCATTGTTCGCTTCCTTCGTCGTAATAATTTCTGCTTAATAACTTTAGTCCATAACTTTGTTTAGTCTGTTTCAATATAAATTTTTAATTCAGTCGAAAGTCGATAGAATTATTGTATTTTATTGTAGCTTTCTCATAAACCACCCATCCATCAATTTCTATTGAAGTCAGATTGGTTTGTCAATCTTGATTATACTTAGTAATATATACTACAAAGAAATGTTTTGGATTCTATCGTTTAGAATCGATACATTATTATTTAGCTTTTAAAATCTTACTTATTAGTAATTCTTGATCATTAGTAGTATATACTATAAAGACAACTTTGGCCATTATCTTTTAGGATCGATACATAATTATTACCTAGTTTATAAAATCACTCTATCATTATGTGAGGTGTTTTAATGTAGTTTTTAATGAATATCATTACATTAACTACAACGTTCGGGAACTTCATTTTATTCCCATTTAATTTCTATGTTAGGGTAAACTTTTCGACATGCGCCACTACAACGCCGATTTGGAAAATGGATTTCCTCGTGGCCTAATTTCGAGCGCAAGTCTGCCCATTGTCCACGCAATGGAAACCGTTCTGGCCAAGCGGCATATAGATGAGAGTGCCGTTTGGTCAGCAGTTACGACTTTCGCCCCCCCCCCCCCCCTCTCTCTACCTCTCCCTTTCTCACCGCGTCCAGCTATCAAACCCAAACCTCCCCCACCCTTCCTCGAGAAAATTCCTTCGAAACGCAGGAAATCACGTCATCCGCCAGGGTTCGAAGACTAAAAAGGCTATTAATTACGCTCGTGATTGGAACAATCTCCGTGGCAGCCGTGGGTGTAAAAATGTGGGAGGTTTCACTGGTCTGATCATTACAATTTGCAACATCAATCTTTTGACAGCTCGTGATAATTGAAATTCAGATTCAATGAATGACTCAATTTAGTGATCAACGAGGGTTTAAGAACGCATGAGGGAATATTACAATAATATTAAATTTTTAAAATAATACGTTGCAATTTAACAGTAAAATGCATTATTTTCTAAGATAGTTTACGAGTGAGCTCATTTTATCATTTCCCCCACTCTTCTAGTGCGAAATAATCAGTCTTTGCCGATATTAAAAGCGTTCTCCAACAAAACAACAATTTAGTAATGTTCAAATTTTGCGTGCCAACGATTTCATACTTTTTAATTGATATAATATTTATAGATCCATTGAAAATGCTAGTCCAGTTAAAAACCTTTCATTCCGCCCGAAAATCAAAGGAAGCTGTAATTCCTTGGTGTGAATTGCCAAAAAGGCTCTCCGAAACTACAAAGTAAAAGAAAAACTCATTTCGGAAACTCCTTGTTTGCGCTGTATCTCGTCGAGGTCGTCCACTGCCTCGTCGCGGTCTTTGATAAACGCCATCAACTACGCGTCGTCCGCTGTCGGAAGCGTACCCTGTGGAAAATAAGGAAAACAGCCCCCCTCCCTTCCCCTGCCCTCCCCTGGCATTCTCACACGTCGAATCACGTCCTTGTAGGTCAAGTGCACCGAGTCGCCGGCCTTGTGTATGCGCACGCTAGAAAACAAAACTTGCCGGTAAGGAGGGTGCCTACCCTCCCTCCAACCCTCTAGAAGAGAGAGGGAAAAATGCAGAAAGTTTAATCCCAGAGTGGCAGAGCGGTCTGTTTGTAGGATCGCGGTTGTAGGAAGATCCGAAAATAGAATCCATCTTCAAATTTGATTAAATACACCATTTTGTGTCAGTACGAAGTTCCCGTGTTAACAAATTAATAAAAATCAAAAGATACTTCACTTGCTTAATAATAATAATAATAATAATAATAATAATAATAATAATAATAATATTATTAATAATTTTAGATTTATTACAATTAAAAATGCATTAAATGTTAATTTCTCCCTTTTTTGCATAGGATTTTTCAGAAAGATTGTCATTTTAAAAATATTTTATTTGTGCATTTTGAAAATATCGTTTTATATTTAATGATTGAAGAATTTAAAGTAGTTTTGCACGGAGTTCAGTATTGTCTAGCTATCACACCTTGAAGGGTAGAAACACGAAAGAAAACTATAATAACTGACAAAATGGAGCATGTAGTGGGAATTTCATATGGTCATGTTGATATACCTTTTTCTCCAATGTAAGTTTTATTTCACTGTCTGATGCATTTACTTCTTGATGCAGTTTTAGAGTTTTGAAACACGCATTTCGATTTTTCAGTCTAATGTTATAGACTAGTATTTTCTCTAAGCCGTTATTTAGTGAGATAAAAATGCTGCTAACACTTTTGCATTAAATTAAAGTTAATTTCACAAAATGTAAGATTTTCTGAGGATACTTTGAACAATGTTAACGAAAAATTTCATGTCGGGATGAATTAGCTTAGATTGTAAGCATAATTAAAATTTCGCACCTTTTTTAATATTTTATATAGAATTCGTGATTGTAATATAAAATTGTGAATTATATGTATTTTCTGAAAGTTTTTGGGGTGTAATTTTCTTCGCATTTCAGAGTTTTCCAAGAACTAGCACTCCTCAAAGATGCTTCTATCGAAATTGACTGATATCGAACGCGATTTGGTATTTTTGTCATATTTCGTTTCATATTTATGGCACGGACGTTAAAATGCTTTCGCGTTGTGTAAATTTTCACAATTTAAGACAGCTTTTTTGGAATATTATCTTCATTTTCTATATTTTTGATTGTCCATTTTTGATTTTAATTTATTCAAAATCATTCTCTTTTGTTAACCAAATACAATTTTGCCAGCACGAACTTAAGTTTCTGATTCAGTGATAACTTAAGTATAATACTAAAAATGCCGGTCCGGATGGCCGAGATCGCTAAGGCAGTAGTGACGTATCGATCTCGGACCGAAGGATCGTGGGTTCGAGTTCCGCCTCGGGCATGGTTGTGTTGTGCTCGTCCTTTCACCCCCTATCATCATCATATCGTGTCATCCCCACAGTTACCATACCGTTACAAGCAATAGTGATCGCTAATGACCAAGAAGTTGATGCGACGTTAAATAACAAAACAAAATACTAAAAATAGTTTCATTCAATAATTTAAAAACGACTAGGTTTTACAAATTATAATCTTAAAATATAAAAGCTGATTTATCATTTACGAAACGAAATTGTAGTTTACAACCAAACTAACTATATATCAACAAAGAATGACCTTGCAATTCGGGGAGATCATTCTGATATAATGTTTACTTTTTTTTATAACAGGCCGCACGTGGCATTACTCATTGGTGATTCAGGGACTTAATAATTTAGTTTCTTATCAACATCCGGGCATGATTTGATTACAAGACGCTTTGTGAAAATGACAACGGCATTACAATCTAAGGGAATGCGAAAAAGCCGTTTCAGAAAATTAAACCTTGTGAGTCATGAGTTGCAATAAATTACTGCCATTAGATTTTTGTTCAATGTAATTTGGAATACAATAAAACATATCTTGTGCATAAGGACACAAACATGCTCTCCCAAGCGTAAATTATACTCTTCTCGAATAAAAAAATACAAATTTAATATATTTAAAACTATATTATGCGAAATATTTGGATATTATGGATAGTTAAACGATTTTACAAAATGCATGTGAAAGCATAAGGAAGAGTAACATATGTAAAAGTTTGTTTCTTCCCTCGTCTTCGATTCTTCTTTCTCGAATTCTGAGTAGTGCACGGAAGACAATACGGAGTAGTACATTTAGTATATAAAAGGTTTTGTATCTGAGGAAATTCATGACGAAATTTTAACGAAAATACAGTTTTAGGGATTGAAAACAGTTTCATTTGACTTTGAAAAACTGTTGTTTTTAAAACTTCCATCCGTCAACAATATTAGTGTCTAAATCATTCGTAGGATTTTTTCCAAAATCATCTACGATAAATCTGACCCGACTCCATGCCCGGCGATTTTGAAACTAATTCTTCAAATTTTGACGGTAATTTCTCATGAATCCTATTGGACGTTTTCAAATTTTAACATTTACTTCAAATTTGCTCTTTAGATTTCATGCAAGAATAGAGGGAAATACGCTTACTAAGATGGCACAGGTTCGAATTGTGTGAAGTCTTGAATTGTGGAAAATTGCGAAAATATGCAATATTTAGCTATCTCTCCTACAGTCACAATTTTGAAAATAAAAATTTTTAAAATCAAATTTATTCTCAAAATTTAGTTCTTTGATTAAGGTCATGCACAATTTTTGAAAATATTAGTATTTTTTGTGCTCTTTTGAGTGAAATTTGAGCAATATTAAATATAAGACTTTTTGAAAATTTGCTTCAATTTTTATCTTTAAACGTTTTGAACTGATAATGCTTAATGCATTGAACAACATGACCAGTTCAGTTTAGATGCATCTTTTGATTTTTCAAAAATTACACAAATTGAATTTTGTTAATTACCTCTCACGTTCCCGCATTAATGTTTACACAATGAGCGTTTTTGTAGTATTTCCATTTGTGAGAAAGCATTTCATATCGAAATAAGTTTTAAAAAACGCGGTAAATAAATCCGTTGGATATACGGAAATCTTGTCGGATTCGAGAAGGCAGTGATTTTGTCACTTCTGCTTAGTCCAATTTAATGCATCTTACCTTCTCGTCCCATTTTATTAAATAAAACTCTTTCTTAAAACTCCATGATACCAGTATACAGAAAGAACACTACTCCTGACTAAACCTCAGGGCCCCTAGCCGTAGTACCATTCAGCAGCCTTAGTCACAGATTCTACGAGCACCCTCAAAACCGAACTTCGCCTCTACCCCCTGGATTGCCTCATCGTCTGAGCAGCTTCATTGTACCAGTCTTTCCCAATCAACCAAAGGACGAAATTAGCGAGAACAGAGATAAAATTTGCACTTTTCCCCCCCTCAACAGTAGCACAAATTTTCAAGCGTTTTCGTATCAAGAATACACGTACGCACAGTTGTACACACACACACACACACACACACACGCACACACACACGCACACACACACACACGCACACACACACGCACACACACACGCACACAGCACACTCTTGCAGATTATTAATATTTTTCGGAGAAAAAAAATAATGCTCTTTCGTGTGTAGTAAAAAAACAGATGTTTTAATAGGCGATACGTGATCAAAAAGTTAAAAATATTTCGAAATAACCATTACTTAAAACATACTTTCAAATTTCGCATAAAATTCGTCAACGTGTTCTTTATTCTTTCATCGTTTAATAATCATAAAAGAAACCAAGTCTACAACTGGTCCCGAATTTAGTTTGAGAACGTATTTCTAGAATACAAATTATTATTACTATTTACAGTTTTTAACAATCTCAACTAAGATTTAACAAAAACTTTATTGAACTAATTGATTATGTAATTCGAACTTCATATTTTCCGAGTTAAACACAGTTAAAACTATTCTTTAAACTAATCACAGCCAAGAAATTTATAGTTATCAAATAATTTAAGTGGAGGGATAAGAGCAGAATTGGCTTTCAAATTTCGCTTGCTATTGTTCGAAGTCCCAAAGTTCCAACAGTAAGCGGCGGCTTCTCACTATTATTTGAAATTCCGTTAACGAAAGGAACAAGTTTATACGACGAATGCAAACACTCAATGCGAGATGGTGTAGCACGAGTTACACGGAGGATATCACTCGTTGTGAATAGCAAAAGTATTTTTGTTGCTCATTTCTGCATTTAGATTTTTTTAAACAGATAGTGTACTTCTTAACATTAATTCTGCCGTTTATTATTTCTTATTTTATTTTTTGCAAAATGAACTGGTCCGAAGGACAAATTTATTGTGGTTGAAAGAGGAAACAGATGGAAGTGGTGCATGTTAGTTCGCTGTTTATAAACTTTTTTCCTCCTTTTGAAAATGCTAATGCGTATGTTTTGTTTGTTTCGACTAAAAACTAGACATAATGCGTTTCGCATGCTGTGATTACAAAAGCAGATGAGAGCAAGACAAGGTTTTTTCCTTTATATTAGTCCCAATCACCACGAGAGTATCGGATGTCAGAAGGAAAAGACCCTCGTCGGCAAGTGTAATGTCGCAGTATTCGTTGATATCAAATTCTGTGTGCCCTGGCATGCATCAGTTTTCCCCCTTTGTTTCTATCCTCAAGTTTTCTTTGAGTAATTTCTGACCAAAATGGAGATTCGTGAAAAAGTATAAAATAGTGTTAACAAAGCGTGATAATAAGTAAAACAAATACACGATTCGCAACAGACCACCTGCTCCAATGCTTGAAGGGAAAAAAATATAGCATATTAAAATAGAGTTTAAAAAATAAAGATTACGAAATAGTGCAAATGTATATCTTACTGATTGACTTTAATGTAAGTACAATAGAACATTGTTAATTCTAATTAAATGGGATCGTTCCACTTCGAGTTATCAAATTGTAGGAATTTTCAATTTGAGCCAATGAAAACCGGTGTAAATAAACGTAAAAATTGTTAAAATCGTTCACAGTTTACCCGCGTGGTTATAATACAGAAGTTGAGCGAATGGCAATTGATGCTAATAAAAGATTTAATAAAATATTCTACAGCCGCTTTAAAACGCCTCTACATTCAAAATTCACTTCACGCTTTTTCCTCGCCAGAATCGAATCCGGACTATCGATAGTACGCACACTCGACATCCAAAGTGACAGTCAACACAGTTGTTGAGAGTCTACTGTAGTTTAAGTTACAAGTGATCCGGCCTGGATAGCAGAGGTCGAAGCCGTGCCTGAAGAGCCGCGGTTTCGCATACCTTCCGAGGCATGAATGTTTGCGTGTGACCGTATACCGTTACTAACAATATCCAGTGGTCGCGAAATGACCTTAGTAGTAGAGAAGCGACCTTAAATAAAATTTTAAAAAATTCAAGCTGGCCACTGCACTCACCCTGAACGTACGGAATTGAAGTATATAGCGAGTTTTAATCACTTGTTGACAAGGGCCAATTAATACCAGCCTTGTAATCACTATTTGACATTGCTTTCACAATGTTCATGCACGTTTATCCAGGCACGTTTACTGGAATTAGATGGGGCATGTGATAGGTTCCAAATCTACTAAAACACGACACTCCAACAAATGTAAAGAACAACTTGATTTAAACGGACCAAGGGTCACGATCGAACTTTCCTTACTTATTCCTTTTCACATCACACACACACACACACACACACACACACACACACACAAACGCACGCGCTTATTCCATCACACAGTTACACTAACGCGCGTGTCGGCAGTAGGGATGCGACATCGGTGTCGGCGTTTTGTGACGATGTATCAACACCGATGTTTTGTAATTGATTTTTTTTTCCTTTTCTGATGTTTTGTTTCTGAATGAACAATTCTCATGATCACAATACTGTAAAAGTTAAAATACGAAATTATAACTGATAGTAACACTTATTCATGTTTTGGAATCTAAGGAACGCTGTTTGCACTACTTTTATCGACCGAAATAAACTCCATGCCCGAAATAAACTCCATAACATTGTATTTGGTCTTTCTTCATATTCATAGAGACATGATCAACAAATACGCTGTGGGCCTAGGATCCATCCCTTCTCGTACCCTTATTCGGCGAACTGATAAACACGAACACTATCAAACTGAATTTTAATGCACACGAATTTAATGTTGGAGGTTACTAATCTAGTCTAAAAACATAGATTATTTTTAATACCGGTGTTTGCTAGTATCGATGTTTTGTTATCGATGTCGCATCACTAGTGGGGAGAACATTCGGGAGCTGGGTGCTTGTCCAAGGTGGGACGGTGTCGGTCATATCTAGAGAGAGTCCCTGCAAGTCTGTCCGGGATCTAACATTGTAGCGGCTGAGGTACCCCGCAGCTCCCGTCATACGTACTACACGCACGAGAGCAATTATCAGACTAGTTCACGTGCATGGAAACAAAACAATCACTGAATCAAATTTCCCTATGTCTATTTTAACTGATCCTTGACAATATGTATTAACCCTAGAATGTATGGGGCTGTGAAACTACACGAATACATACGCAGGGCTTCCTAGACCCTGCGCAATACGCACTCGAAAAAAGCACATATTTTTATTATTAATACCTTTATGTTTTAAGAAGGTAAATAGAAGTCAACTCTTAATGCTAAACAAATGATTATTTCGTTCATGGGCTGGAATAGCAGCACGACTCCAAAAAGAAAGTGTTGAGATAAACGAGTTCAAGTTTCCGCCTTGTACTGAAATGCATTATTCTGTCGTTCACACTTATTGGCGGAATAAATGACTGCTGTTGCTGCTGGAAGGTAGACCGATCTAAAATCCTGGAGAGTTCATTAACTCAAAATTCCCATCCAAGACCTCATTTTTTCTGAAGTAATGAAAGTTAAAGGTAAAAATTATACTTCGGGTTTTTGTTTAAGTGATTTTAGGTTCTAAAAACCATAGACGCACTCAGTGAATATAATTTCCAACTCGTTGACAACTATTAAATCCAGAGGCAGACGACAAAGCATGCAAAACCTATGAATCTGGCACCTAACATTTTTTAACTTGCAAAATTTATTTTAACCGAGTAGTAATTAACAGATGTAATATTGAATTACAATCACAGTAAATATTCCACAAATTTCCTGTAAATTATCTGAGCTAAAAGAAAGTAAAAACATTAATGATATACATATTTTTTGTGATAAAAAACCCATCACGATCAGAAATATTAAGAAACCAATTTTTAAGACTGGAATTTAACAAGACAAGCATTAGATACCATGTGATATAACCCAAATCAATGCACGTTCGTGCACTATTCAGCTATTATTATTATATTTATTTTCCTCTACTCCACGTTGCAACTAGCTACCCTAGGAGCAGATCTAGGGGGCTGTCGGTGCCTCTACAATACTTTGCGCAAAATGTGAGCTATTCCCAATAAAGCAATGTCTTGCTTTTCCCAGTCTTTTGAAAGACCTGGGAGATTTGACAAGTTGTTATCGTTATTAATATTATTGACTCAAAATTAGTAGTCTTTTTTTTAAGCTGTGCAACTATTGCAGCCCACGAGTAAATGATGCCAATAACTATGAAGTACGCAAGTTGGATGGCAGGCTGGCAGAAATCTCACCGTGTAACCGAAGTGTCGGAACTGTAGTATCGCCACAACGGCAGCCGGGGTGCGTCTGGTCGCTGAGGACGGCGCGGCTGTGGTGGCGGTGTCGGTGGCGACGGCGGAGAAGGAGGGGGGGGGGGTGAGCGAACCGTCCTTCTCAGCGCCCGTCAACTGCCAAGGCGTGCGTCCGACTGACTTGTGATGCGGCAGGCAGCTACCCCTTGCGTTTTCTACGCGCGCCCGCCCCCCTCCCCGCTCCCTCCCTCGGCCGCAAGACGCCCTTTCGCCGGACGCCCCGGGGGGGGGGCGTTGCGCGTGACCAGATCGCAACCCCCACCGTTAAACTTCCGGTTGACGCAAAGTTGCGATTAGTTGTTTACATTGCGGGCGGGTGGGAGTGGGAGAGAAAAAGACGACGGAGAGGAGACGAAGGAGGAGGACAAAGAGGAGAAAAGGAAGAAAATGAACAAGAAGAATCCTTAAAAAAACGGAATAAATTGAAACAACGAGAGAGGAAAATTATTAAGTAATAGTAATAATAGTATTAACTGTAAAATAACACGTATTTTGTGCAAAGTATTTTATGAACATATTGACGCATGGTTGCGATTAGTTGTTAACACTGTTTGTTGATCGGGTGTGAAAGAAGGAGACGAAACACATGAAGGAGGAGGAGACGAAGGAGAAGGAGGAGAAAATGGGGACGAACCAAAAGAATCCTTCAGAGAACAGAATAAATTGTCGAAAACAAGAAAGAGTGAAATATAAGTAAAAAAAGAATAATACTGGTACAAAAGAACAATACCAAAACAATTTAGCGAAAAGTATTTTTGAACCAACAACACACTCACACCAGATTGGTTGACGCACGGTTGCACCTAGTTATTAACATTGTTGTTTCATGCACGAGGTTTAGGCGTGAAAGACGAGGGAGAAGAACAAATAATGAATAAAATGGAGCCTTAAGAGAACGAAATAAACTTTCCAAATTAAAAAAAGAGAAATAAATAATTAAAAAGAAGAAGAACAATAAAATAACTTATATTTTGCGCAAAGCACTCACGTAAACTAGATCGGTTGACCCATGGTTGTCATTATTTGTTAAAATCAATGTCAATTCGAATGTGAAAGGAGAAGAAGAAAAAGGGAAGAACACGGAGTAGCAGAACACGGAGGAGAAGAAGAAGAAAATTATGATGAACAAAACGAAGCCTTGAGAGAGCGATATAAATTTGCGATGGATTGAGTAAGATAAAGAAAAAGAATAATAATAACAATAAACAGCAAGCAAAGTATTGTGGAAGCACCGATATTTACTAGATTGCCTTCTTAAGATCCTGGTTGAAATCTGAAGGAGATTCTTTACCTAACCATTATCTAACATTTTGTCGTGAATTTAGTGATTAATAATAATAATAATAATAATAATAATAATAATAATAATAATAATAATAATAAAGTTCCTGATATTTTTGCTAATGAAATAAAGAAGTTTGCCGTAGCCTACAATTTATCACGCACAATTGCGATGAGTTATTCCAATGTTTGTTGTTACTGGTGAGAAAGAAAATGAATTAAAAAATCTTATCAAAGACCAAAACCATCAAAATAGGGGCGGGAAACAAAAAAGAAAATGACGGTAGTAATAGCTCCCTGAAATTTTATGTTAATGAAATAAAGTCATCTTCCATAAACTCAGGAAACTGGTAGAAGAAAATTATGATAAGCTAAACTTCCGTGAAAATAAGAATCCTTATAAAAAATCAGCTGTCAAAACAGGTTATTTCCCAATACAACCAGCCGGGAGAACAACAATACTGATATAATTATATTATTGTTATTAAGTCTGCTATTCAAGCTAGCAATTTATGCTTTATTATAATTTCGTATTGTCTCATAAGAGTACGTGAGTGACGAAAGAAGTATATGAAAATAGAATGAAAGGGAACAATAAAAAGACGACTTGAGAAAGGTGACAGAAATAGAACAGATGACATTATGCCATAAGAAAATTAAAGAAGAATGGTTGTTAAATAGTACCTTTCAATTTGAAAATTCATTATCATGATACAAATAGTACGTTATGAACGTATTCTAAAAAACATACATTTGAATTTACACACTTTACCTTGAATATTACTTTAATGAAAACGTACAAATTGTGTAAATAATTGTAAATAATGATATACTATAATTCAATATGAAAAAATGTATATTAACGTGTGTATTCAAATCAATAAAGCATTTTCGTTCAGAAGAAAATAGAAATATCAAAAAAATGTAATGTAAGAAGCTTTTAACATATAGTAGCATTTCTTAAACTATGATCTGTTTATTTACAAAAAAACAAGCGCGTTATGTGCCCTTAATTGTTTTATAGACATGTACATAAGGGCGTAACATGAGCCAGTAAAAGAACATTCGCAAAAGTAGGTTCGTCATTATTAAATCAGAAGGTATCATTTAACGTCTCGTCTTGTGAAAACTACTTATATTACAAATTCTGATTACAAGAGATTCGCGGAAATTTTCAAGGAAATAGAAATACCCTTGCCAGATATTTTCAACGTAAGGGGCATTCTAATTATAAACGTTGCAGAGAAAGTGATTGTTAAGCAAAAGAGCTATGACGCAACGCCCATTGTACACAGCAAGGCCTTCTGTGTCTTTGCTTTGCTTATCCTTTCCCCCGTCTCCACAAACCATCTATAATCCACTTACCTGAAGGGGAAGAAATAGTGAAAAGAGATGCTGCTGACTCAGGTATACGTAACTCACTTCTTTGTTTCCTGCGAGTTCTAGTCGTGCAAGAACTCTACGCCTTTAACATAAACGCCGAACAGTATACACATCAGTAACAAGAGATGCGCTCATGTTGCCGTTATATACTCACTAGTTGAATGTGCAGCCGCCGACGCTGCAACCTGATTTAAAAGTATTTTCCTTTTTTTGAAAATGTATGTCATGCAGAGCTTTGTTCAAATAAGTTCCTACAGTCTCTAGCAGTGAATCGTAGTAGCTAATAATGTTTTACCCCTGTTCAAAAATTCTCAACGCCCAATGGCATTGTATGTTTCCGCCGTAGGGGATATGAACTTATAATACTACAAATTCAAAATTATAAACGCTATTAAAAGATTCTTGCAGTTATAAATGATTCCAAATAGTTAGAATTTAGCACTACTAAATGTTATTAGTGGCAGTGCTTGCGTTTTCTTACGAGGAAGCACATTGAAAACTTCACAAATTGACACAAGTTAAATGAAATTCAGAGCAACTTCGATTACATACAATGCATTGCGAGAGACAGACAGATAGATACAGAGCCTAAGCGTGGTCCTTGTCAGAGAGAAACAGAAGACACAGAGAGAGAGAGAGAGAGAGAGAGAGAGAGAGAGAGAGAGAGAGAGTGAAAGAGAGAGCAAGAGCGAGCGAGAGAGCAAGAGCGAGCGAGAGAGCAGGAGAGCGAGAGAGCAGGAGAGCGAGAGAGAGATAGAGAGCGAGAGAGAGATCAAGAGAGAGCGAGCGAGAGAGAGTGAGGGAGGGAGGGAGAGAGACTGCCTTGACTCTTATGTGTACGAAGAAAGGCGCACAGTAACGCATTGATATAGTTGAAACGAATTCCTCTAGATCGCAGTGCAATGGAGGAGCTCTTCATTCCGTTCAGGATTACGTGGCTCGGACCTCGAATGATGTCACAGCAGTGTCTCTGACCAGACGCTTCCTCGAGTTCGGGTCTCCACGGCGGTAGGAATTTCGATACTAGCTACACAGGTAGATCAAATGCCCATGTAGCTAGGTCGAGTTCTGTCGCTGTTTGGAGGCGAATTCTAGCGGCCGGCTGCTCTGATCGGTAGTTTTCCGCGGTTTCTCCGATCAACACCAGGCGAATGCCGGAGCAGAAGCCTGATAAACGCCCTACGGACCGTAGACGATCTTTCCTTGCTCTTGCTTGTCCTATCCTCTTCTCTTACACTCACAAGCAATACACTTCCACATGTGTCTGGAGAGTGTTCGGGAGCTTAGAACTTGCCTCGGCTGGGACGGTGCCCCGCTGGTGGGAGATACCTGGAAGGGGAAATACCCCGCAAGCCGGCGTTTAGTTGGGCTCCGGACCTAACGAACGGGAGAGGTACGCCGCCACCTTTCGACATAAAAAGGCATTCACCACATTAATTGAACTAATAACCGTAGCAGTTGGCGTGCTTGGAAGCATCAATAAATAAATCAATCATACAAAAACTCACATTCGACCGTTTCCGACAAACCGTTCTTCTGTTAATTGATTGATTAATGATTCCCGACACGTCGAATTCTAAAGTCATTTGGTCCGTACATGAAGTGCATGTTTTTATCGCGTGAGATGGCGGTGAAACGAAATTTCCCCGCTGAATGGTGAGATCCGGAGTTTTCCCCAACGAGGTATCTCCCACCGTCCCATCCGGGACAAGCCCAGAGCTCCCGTCTGGCCTCCTGGCATGTGTGGTAGTGTAATGCATGTAAGTGTACGTGTGTGTGTGTAAGTAAAGGGTAAGGATAGGACAAGGAATGGGAAGGAAAGATCGCCCCCGCTCCGTGGCCCGTGGGTACTACTCCGGCATTCGCCTTGTGTTGATCGAACAAACCACGCAAAACTACCGACCAGAGCAGCCGGCCGCTAGAATTGTCATCCAGACAGTGCCACTGTCGGGACTCGAAACTAGGACTTCCCGGTAAGAGGCACTGCATAGACATCAGTTAATGCCCTGAGCCACCTCTCCCGGTCCATGCTTCGAAGTAGGTGAATCCTGCAAATATGTAATAAAATGTACAACACTTGTTGTGTAGAGTAAGATAAGAAACACTCGCGATACTTGGAATACATGAAAATGTGTTTTTAAGGGTGTAATACCCATTATTTTCGCCTTATTCAAGTTGGTTTCGTAAGTTGAAATGTGACCTATGTAGTTAGTGGCGCCTGTTGTTCCCCTTATACCATAATCTAATAATAATAATAATAGTTTTATTTGGCTACAATTGGCTGATTGCCAGGTGGTAGCCATAACTCTACAGTTTTACAATATATGAGCATTTACAATTCAAAAACAATTTACCATATAAAAACAATTTACAATACACTCCTTTCGAGCATACACACTCAATATATAAACATACACAGACCTGTATACATATATACACCCATACACACACACACACACACACACACATATATATATATATATATATATATATATATATATATAAACACATATATATATATACATACATATACATGCACACATACATACACACACATACATACATACACATTCCTATACATGAATGCTCACTCTCACGTTCACACATAACACGAACACACACACACACACACTTGCCCTACATATTATACATGCCTACATTTAAATGAAGAACATATATTTAGTTACACCTAGTAAACATGCACATATATACATATACATAAAATTAACCAGTTACACAATTTGTTTTTTAAATATAAACACAATGTGGATTTTTAAAGTTAGCTCTTTAAGCATTTAGATTTGCTTCCCACCTACTGTCGCACTTCACTTCACTACATTACACTACACTACACTACACTACACTACACTTTCACTACATCTTTCTTTGGTTATGCCATATAACTAATTTAAGTAGCTTTCCACTGCACTGCACTGCACTGCACTACACTACACTACACTTTATCTATAATAATTTACAAATTGTGTTTTCTGAACTGTGCGGTAAAATACATCCTCTACAAGTACTTATTTAGTCGTCTTCTAAAAACACCAACAGAGCCAGGAAAAGGCTCTACGACCGCTGCAGGGATTTCATTCCAATTTTTAACCGTACGATTTACAAATGAATATTTCCCTATGTCGGATCTCTGACATCTACTTTTTATTTTACATTTGTGATCGTTTCTCCCAACTCTTAAAGGGGAGTCCAGTCTTTTCGTTATTTCTGCCCATGCAGGTGATTTACTGTACGCCTTGAAGAGGCAGCACAATCTGGCTTTTTTTCTTCGTACACTGAGGGCCTCTATAGGTTTTGGTGGATTTGAACTACTCGAAGATCCCTTATTTATGAATTTGATTGCTTTCTTTTGAATTTTTTCTAACTCTTCAATCTGACCTAATCTGTATGGGTCCCATCCAGCTGATGCGTATTCAAGAATCGGCCTAACTAAAGATGTGTATCCTATTTTTCGACTCTCCATGTTTCCCTTTCTAAGTGTTCTCATTACAAAGTGTAGTGACTTCCACGCTTTTCGGGCAATAGAAGTAACGTGTTCCCCCCATCCCAAGTCTTGGCGTAATATGACACCCAGATACTTACAACACGATACTTGTGGAATGAATACGCCTCCCATTTGGTATTCTAAAGAAACCTTCTTTGCTGATTTCGAAAAGCTTAGTGATTTACTTTTTACGGCATTTATCTTCATTTTATTAATGGTAGCCCAGGAATGAATGTTATTAAGATCGTTTTGAAGTGTGAGGATATCTTCATCCGAATCTATTCGCCGATAAATTATGCAGTCGTCCGCAAATAAGCGCATTACTGACTTAATACAAGATGGCAGATCGTTGATGAATGCCAAAAACAACAGCGGTCCTAAGACACTTCCCTGGGGGACGCCGGACGTAATTAGAGTTTCCTCTGAATGTTCATGTCCAACTCGAACTTGTTGAACCCGATTTATCAGGAATTCCCGTATCCATGCTATTACGCGATGGTCAACTCCCGTAGATGCTATTTTCGTAAGTAGTATATCGTGCGAAACAAGATCGAATGCTTTTGAAAAATCTATAACAATTGCGTCTGTTCTCTTACCCGAATCTAAAGTTTCAGCAATATCTTATATATAATAAACTTAGCTAGCAAACTAGTATAAGTTTTGTCTTAAATTTATTTGTTTCTGGTATACAGAGAAATTCCCTGCCCTTTTGTGAGGATGAATTCTTATAAATGGTACACAAACGCCATCTTTTCTAAGCGTGTTCTGTATAGAAAGAATTTGACCTGTTTTGTTCTCTAAAATCTACAAGGTGTTTCCACTTTTGGGCGATAAATATCTTCTGACCCTTCATTCTTTTGTGCTGAAACTATTGATGAAGATAAAGGAAGTCGAGAGCCTATTAATACTTTACTCTTTGCGCTCGTGACGTAACACACTTCGCAAACATTCGCTGAAATCACTTGGCAAGCAATTTGCACATCATATTGAGCAAAACCTTACTCCGATATGGCAACACGTGACACAGGAGTAGAGTGCTCAAATGAAGCAGTAGTTTTAATGCAGGAATATTTTATTTGAAGGTTGATTTTGATATTTTATTGGAAGGTTGAATTTCGCGAATTTTAGTGCTTGCGAATTGCTATGGGCTTTCAAATGAAATTTTAGAGCGCGATTTTTTGATGATTCAGATGATTACGTCACTCATGTGCTCAGTGTCCAATGGTAAGAAAAAGTAGATCCAAACTTCATCTATATCCAATTATGCGCAAAAAACTATCAACATTTATTATCAGTGTAGTTTTCTCTCCTAACACATTTTTTTTGTTCATTAATCAAATATATCACCTGTTTATTGCTTTCTTGTGTAAAAAGAAAGGGACACCATTAAACAATTAAGAAAATGTGTGAAAAGAAAGGGACAGTGTTAAAGCTAATGAAATGTTTCGGTGCAATTTCATGTGCAGATATAAATGACAAAATAAGCAATATAATATCCAAAAATTGGGAACCTTTTTTGAAATAGTGAGAGCAGGACCACTGAGGAAAATGTTACGGACTTTCATCACTGATCTAAAATGCAGAAATGTCAATATTTTGAATGACTGGGCTAACGAAAACTGTGCTTCTAATAATTGATCATTTGCCCCTGTAATGCTCATTTTATGTGTTTTGCAATTCTATATGTTATTTTTATATGTTGTTTGTTATTGTTGCTAAATAGGTATTTTTCAGTACACATATACACGAAACATTGTGAGTTCATTGTTGTAGAACAAAATCCATGACCTAGATGCTTGACGTTTTGTAACGAATTGGTATATTAAAATTAAAGTATCCACTTTGTTCCGTCGCATTTGTTTATTAATTTTTTAACTTTATGAACGCATTTAATTGCGAAATAGTGATGAAATCTGTATTAATAATGCTAATGTGCGCAGAAATTAAAAGAAACTTTTGCAGTTTCCGATATGCTTAAGATTTTGTTTTGAAAGATGTGTAATTTATTTAATGGGATTGGAGCGGAAGAAATCCACACAGAGCAGGCGTAAGTTAATATCGGACGACGAATTTCTTCGTATATAATTAAAGAGGAATGGATTTTTAAAGAAGAGTTGCTGTTGAAAATCGGACATAAAATACCGGATCGTCTGTTGGCTTCATTTATTTTCGATGAGATGTGACTGTGCTAATTTACTTTCGTGTCTAGGAGAACGCTTAGATAACGAGTAGATGAATTTAGTGAAGGCCACGGAATAATAAACTGCTGACCTACGATTAATGTAACTTGATGTAGCACTGATAAGGAGTGTAGCGCGTTCTGGTTGCAGTAAAATGTTGCGAGCACATAAGTGAAGAACAGATACAAACCGCACATAAATTATTAACGCTACAACAAAAGTTATTATAAAATCGCATAGTACGCGCACATCTTTGAAAAAAAAGTAGATCTTCTAATTCGACTTTGCTTAATAGTGCACTCAATAATTTGCCATGTTTGTCATTCATGAAGAAAAGAAATCGTAAGAGATCTAATAAATAAGAGATCTTAAGCATGCTCTTTTAAGGAGAATGGAATGTAACTGACTCTGCATCTATAGCAGAGTTGACGAAATCTATGCTGAGAAGATTGGTGACAGTCATTAAAGCAAAGGAAAACCTTTCACAGTACTCAATGATGTATTTTTTGTGATGTAGGAGTACTATGACGTTTTGTATGTGCAAAAAAGGAGTAGTTTCTTTTATTTATAAATACCAGGGCTTTTGCGGTATTTTGATTTTTCTTAATACGAGGGAATCAAAAGGGGGTTTTCTGGTATTTGTATACCTCTATAACACAAACATTTCTCGGACATCTTGGTGGACAGACGGATGGACCGACGGACCTACAGGCAGACGTTTTCGACGAAAAAACAACCCTTTTTCGATGTCAGGTAACAATAATTTACAGATTGACCTAACTTTCCCTCTACCTCGTCAACGAGGAAACAAAATTACGATTTTGGAGATGTGTGACTCGTGTACCGACAGTATGCGCAGTGATCTTAGTTCGAGGGATCTTCGTTTGATATGCAGTTTATGGTGAAAATGTACTTCGAATCGTGTCGCGGAGTGCCTCAAACCGTACCATGTTTCTATCCATTGACTAGAATCCATCGCGAACATTGTGAAGGCTCGTACACATTTTCTTCTTCTCTCTCAGCTCGTGCAGGAGTGCTTTCGTGTGTCTCACAATCCCTCAAGAACCCTTTCAGCCAAGTTCCACTGACCGGAAATTGCAGCATAAAACAATATTGCTGAAGTAAACACCCAACTGTGAGTCCTTTACGCCCATGCCGGATGGGACATGTCCTTACTATTCATTTCTGCACTACTTCAAAAGTGGGTCATTCGGCAAACTCCCCCTCTGGTCGAGAAAAGAAGACCTTTTTTTACACAACCTCATAAAGAAGGGCTTCGGGTAATCGACGAACAAATGGGGCGCCGAAACTCGGGAGTTGTGCCAGGGGCGAGTGAAAGTAGCAGCAGGTACTTTGCACGGAGGGTCGCGGAGGCGCCTGGGGTGGATTGTGTAGGGTGAGTGTGAAGAGGAGCTGTGAATCGCTTGTCTTGGCAGAACCCAGAGAATGTAACGGGGCTTCTTACCCATCCGCTTTACCGGAGATTCATAAGCTGACAAATAATAGTGTGCAGAATTTTCAAGTGAGTATATTGCGCACAGTCGGACGAAGCCAAAAGGGATTTCTCCTTCTTCTGCCTCTTCTCCTCTTTCTTCATCCTCTTCTTATCTTGCTTGTTCCTCTTCTTTTTTTTCTTCCCCTTTTTCCTTATTTTTCTTCCTCTTCTTCTGTTTCTTCTTTTTCCTCCACTTTTTCCTTCTTCTTATTTTTCTACCTCTCTCTCTTTCTTCTTCTTCCTCTTCTTCTTCTTCGTCCTATTTTTCCTTCTTATTCATCTTTCTCTTCTTGTTTCTTCTTACTCCTCATTTTTCCATTTTATTTTTCTTCCTCTTCTTTATTCTTCCTCCCATTTTTTGTTCATCCTCTTTTTTTTCTCACCCCCACCTTCCCTTCTTTCTCCTCTTTCTTGTTCCTTTTCTCGTCATGCTCCTTCTAGTTCGTCCTTTTTTCTTCTTGTTCTTCTTTTCCTCTATGTTCTTCTTCTACTTCTTCTTTTCTTCTATCTTCTTATGTTTCTTCTTCACCCTTTTCACTTCTTTCGTCATCTTCTTTTCATTTTTTTCTTTTCATTCTCGTTTTCGTCACGCCTACGCCCGTAACTGCTTAGGAGAAAAGGGACCCAGCGAATTTCGTTGCTTAAACGTCTTTTAGCATCACGAACTAATATAATTCGTTATTTAAGTGACTTACATCCTTAACTAAACTTATCGAGTACTTATTTCAAATTCTTAATAAAAATTGATAATGTTAATTTGAGAATGTATGGGTAATCTTCACTTGTAACTTTTACACGCAATATTTACGAACAAACAATCAAGGTGTTTTACATACTTATGTTTTCTTGCACTTTTTACTTTAACGGAATGATTTACAGCTCACATTTTTTTGGCAAATTTTCATCTTGTCTGACTAGTTTGCTTTCTTGCAACTTGTGCCTTTTGGTTTGTTCTGAATTTTATCCTATTTTATATGTCAACTCTCTTGGCAATTCTGTTCTCGTGGCCTACTGATCTCACTGTAAGCCAAGGGCCAAAATGAAGCAAACTTTCGACAGTAATTCTTGTTTCTGCAGATTGCTGGAACTATCAGTAATGTTTTAATACCCCTGAAAATTTATATTCTAAATTTAATTGTGGCATAGGAAATGGAGATGTTTACTCCGTGGGCGTAGTCCCGGCAGGATATGAGGTACAGGCTTCATAGCTATGCCGTGTTCAGTCGCTGTCTGGGGGAGAATTCTAGCGGCCGGCTGCTCTGATCGGTAGTGTTCCGTGGTTTCTCGGATCTACACCAGGTGAATGCCGGAGCAATACCCTCACAAAAGGACCACGGACAGCGCGCGATCTTTCCTTCCTCTTGCTTGTCCTTTCCTCGCCCCTTACACACACTTACACTAACATGCACTATACTACCACACATGCCGGGAGAGCGGGCGGGGGTTCAGAGCTTGTCTCAGCTGGGGCTCGGCTGTCAAGAGATACCTGATTGGAGAAAAAACACCTGCGACCCGAGGCCGACGGCATAGGTCGGCGCCGTCTTTCGCCATTTAGCTGGGGAAGATTATCGCCATCTCCTGCAAGGAAAACATGCACTACATTTACGGGATTAATGACCGTAGCTGTTGACGCGCCCGGAATCAATAATCAATTAATTAAAAAACAAACAAAAAACAAGATTACATAACAGTTTCAGAAAAAATAACTACATGAAATAATCAAGCGGGAGGTTCAAATCCTCCCACGTGACCGCCCACCACCCGGGTTGAGGACGATGACCTCGTTTTCCGCACAGAAACAACAAACAACCCGACGTTGCAGCAACACGCGCGTTCTGCTTGCTGTCCGCGTCGGGCGGACTTGCGTTCTCGGAATAGGGAGGGGAGGTCAGGACTAGGGATGCGACATTGATGTCGATGTTTTCCAAACATCAGTCTTTTTTTGTAGAAACATCGATGTTTTAAACTAGATGTATTAAAACCGATGTTTTATTAACATCGATGTTTTGTGATCGATGTTGCTTTTTTCTTTCCAGTGTTTTGTTTCTGAATGAAACATTTCCATGACGACAATACTATGAAGTTAAAATATGAAATAATAACTGGTAGTAACACTGTTATTCATGTGTTGGAATCAAAGGAACGGTGTTTGCACTACTCATTTTTATCGACCAAACCCTCTCGCCCGAAATGACCTCCATGCCCTTCCTTATATTTGCTAGTTGCTCTTTTTTCATATTCATTTCGCACATAGAGATATAGTCAACAAATGCACGGCGGGCGTAGGGTCTGCTTCTTCTCGTTCGCGTATTCGGAGAATTGATAAATACGAACGCTGTCAAATTCAATTTTAATGCACACGAATTTAATGGAAGGGGTTACTAAAACATCGGATGTTTTTTCGCCGATGTATTTTTAACGTCGATGTTTTAATTTTGAACATCCACGTTTGCTAACATCGGTGTTTTGTTATCCGCTTCGCATGAGTAGTCGGGACGCCAGTGGCGGTGGCGGCATCCGGATGTGCATGTGGGGCTGGGGCTTTCTAGGGCTTTCTCCATTGCGAAGGTGCGCAGCGGCGGCGCGCGAACGATTTAACGGGAAAGTCGTAACTGCGGCCCGGCTCAAGAATTCCACCCACCCCCACCCCCGCCCTTCGCTGCCGAGTCCGATTTCGGCGGCCTGCATCGAGAGAGATGTCACTTCAGTCCCTCTGACCCGGAGGTCCTGATAGGTCCGAGACCCGCTGGTGGCTTGTCAGTTAGGTCGAATCCAGTCGCTGTCTGGAGGAGAATTCTAGCGGCCGGCTGCTCATATCGGTAGTTTCTCGTGGATTCTTCGATTACTATCAGGCGAATGCCGGAGCAAACGGGCCCCAGACAGCGCGCAATATTTCATTCCTCTTCCTTTTCCATATTCACCTTTTACACACACTTACACTTACATGAACTAAATTACCACATATACCTTGAGACTGGTTGAGAGCTTAGAGTTTGTCTCGGCTGGGTCGGTCCCCCGCTGGTGGGAGATACTTCGTTGGGAAAACCCCGCTAGCAGACGGAAGGTCGGCCCCGGATCTCGCCATCTAGTGGGGAAGGACTAGCACCCTATCCTTCGGAGTAAAACATGCACCACACTTACGGGACTAATGACCTCAGTAGTTAATGTGCTCGGAATCACTAACAATCAATCAATTGGCGGCCTGCCTCGTATCACTTGAAGATGTAGAGAAGACCTGTCAAGATTGCGGGCATTGCAACATTTTTTTTTACTTCCTCGCTACAAAGTAGAGAGAAAATGCGCAAACAACGGCGAACGGGAGAAAAAACTCTTATTACATAGCCCTGCTCGCAAAAAAGTGGATAAATCCAGTTGCTAAATTAAAAAAAAAATCCTCTACTGGCACACTGGCGGACATACTGACGGACGGACAGACGTTTTACCGTCATTCGATTTTTCGGTATCAAGGACCCACAAAACGGATTCTGGCTACACAAAGTGTTAGAGACTTTTGTTTCTAAATTTATCAACCTTTTTGTTGTCAGGGTCCAGTAATTAAAGTTTTTCTGCCGAAAATTCGTGTTTCGAGCAGCATTACATAACTTTCTGAAAACGGATTCTGGTTACACAACGTGTTAGAATTTTGTTTTTCAAATTTAACAACTAGATTGATTGACTTTTTCGTTTCAAGGACTGTGTAATATGAGCTTTTCTGCCGATAATTCCAAGGATTTTTTTTCGCGCAGAATTCCATAACTTTCTTTCTACCGCGTAAGCGGCAGCGAGACAGTAAAATCCGTGCCAAATTGTGGTTAGCTCGCACCAGTTACCAGTTTCACGCTAGTTTCGTTGCTAGGCGTCCAGATTCTCCGGTTCCTGTGAAAGGGACAGGCAGTCGAAAGGGCTTATACTACGAATAACACTTCTACTTCACAGCTCCCGTCTCCTAGTGATGCGAAATCAACAAGAAAACATCGATGTTGCGAAAACATGGATGTTCAAAATCAAAACATCTATGTTAATTATACAACGATCAAAAACCATTGATTTTTTTAATCATAACTGGTTTCGTAACCTCTAACTTTAAATTCGTGCGCAACAAAATTTAATTTGAGAATGACCGCACGTATTAATTTATAATTAAAATTTAACTGAAAACAACGACTGTCCTGTGCGAAATGCAGTAAAGACGAAGGAAATACCAGGCCATCAGGATCATATGGAGATAAGGATGGTAATCAACTCGATAAATATAGAACAAACCGCGTTCGTTTCGATTGAATACTAACACATACTGGTAACATCAGTTATTATTTCGTATTTTAACTATTGCAGAATTGTGATAACGGGCATCCTTCATCCAGAAAGAAAACATTGAAAACGTAAAAACATACCCAAAACATCGATGTAAAATCATCGGTTTGAGTACGTCGATTTTTAAAATATTGATATTTTCA
The DNA here is from genome assembly GCA_038098605.1 of Gryllus longicercus. Taxonomy (NCBI): domain Eukaryota; kingdom Metazoa; phylum Arthropoda; class Insecta; order Orthoptera; family Gryllidae; genus Gryllus; species Gryllus longicercus. Next base: position 1,250,642 of record JAZDUA010000039.1, on the reverse strand, counting down.
TTAAAAGATGGATGTTTTCAACACATCAACATGGGTGTCGAATCCCTTCCGGCTGTCAGAGGGGTGGGGGCTCCGTTATCCAATCAGAGGCTTGAAATTGTGATGATGTCACTGCAGAGTTGTCGATGGTTATTAAGAAAGAAAAAAAAAACTGAAATCTCATCACGCGAAGCAACTGTACGTTTAAGAGCTCTATTACTTCTTCGGTTTGCATCGTGTGTGCAGTTCTGTGTCGTCCTCTGTTGTGTGCTCTTACTGCGGTTTGTTTCTCGGTACTGTTGTGATCAGATGCAAGAACGACCACAGGACCACGAATCGGCTTCTTGAGTAAGCGACGACATCGCACTACCCCCACTCCAGCTGTCAAGTAGTCAGACATATTATTCGGACAGCAGCTATTTGCCTTATCTGGTCGTCTGTGTGTACGAGCCGGGCCGAGCAGCAGGGCGGGCAGGCACTGCGACGCGGCGCTGGCTACCGTATTCCGCAGATCTAGCGCGACAGCGGCCGAGAGGCGAACAGCGACATACATCGGTCTCGTCTACGGAAAGGACCGAAGCCCGACGCCTTCACCTTCCGCGCGCTGCCCCACGACACGCTTGCTACCTGGTGCGAGAAAGCGGATGCAGCGGAGGGGAAGACACGCCATCGGCCGAGGGACGTGACGCAGCGCCGCACCTCCTAATGAACCCGCCGTCCCACAGACACTCGAGTCAAGTCAGCGCCGTGCCGGACTTCTGTTTAGTGTAGTGCAGGTGGAGAGTGAATGGGATGAGTTCATGGTTATGTATGTAATGAAACAAGAATGAATGATGTGTTAATGAAATACATATATACCAAGAACATTACATAGCTTTAAGAAATCAAATTATGTTTTTTTGTTAAAGTTAGTTATGTGAAAGTGCTGAAACGCAACGTATAAATTAGATTTAACCGAAAGTTAAGTTACTTTTAGTTAATTATTAAGAAAAGCCCTCCCTCGAACCTGCTTAAGCCGTAAGGCAGCAGTATACTGTAACCCCAATCGAGCAAATAAATTCCCGCCTCCTCAGGGGATACTGTGGAGGGGAAATAAACAAAAACAAACAAAAAAACCGCAGACAGACGGGTGCGACAGTCTCCATTCACCTCCGACAGCTGCTGTGTACTGCGCCTCCAGCCCCCCGACCCCTTTCGCCTTCTTCGTCCTCACGGGCCACCGCCCCTTCGTCAGGCCGCCGATCGGCCGTCGAAATTATAGAGAAGTTGTTTTACAGTACCGGTGGCGTATAAGCGGCTCTGACAGTTCTCTCGGCACGTGCTGTGTGGGTCATGTGACCTGCTCTGAAGCAATCAGCTTGCGAGGATTTGTTTTCTTTCCCACAGCCAGGGTTCGGCGTTGAAGCTCATCTGACGCACACGAAGTCGCGGAGGCGATAAGGTTCGGCTTTGGCGGACGTTATGAACATGATCTCAAGACGTGTCATCGCCTATCGGTAGGTGTTCAATATTTTGAGACTTAATTTGTCTGCCCTGTAGGTGGTGCCATCACCGTGGTAATGTGTGGCAACAGCGCATGGTCGCTTACAAGCTGCCGATACTATAGTGCGTCCAGCTACACGGCCTATCTCGCCTGCTGGGGTTGCCCTTATCGGCCATTGCCCCCTTCATTCGGTCGCCGAGGTCATTCAGAAGTTGCTATAGGAAGAGAGGAGCTGCGCATGACGTGAAACAAAAGGACGTCAAGTCAGACGAACGCATTGACGAATTGAGCGCATGGACGTAATCTGCAGTTTTGTTGCCAACAGTAGACAAGCAGTTGATGTCAAAGCGGTCCCTTCTTACAGTAATCTCTCTATACCCTCATCGCACGTTTCACAGATTTCTTCTCCCTCGGAAGAGTGAAGGGGCGGTCTCCTACTTCAGCCCCGTAATCCGCAGCTAGGCATCAAAACTTCTTAATTAAGACTGGGTCTCTTTATGAATTTATATTGTTTGTCGAAGTTTCTTAAACGCGAATGTGGTATGTTTATCTGTAGAACTATTGTAGTCTTACTGAAATCCTGTTTTCCATGGATACAACACGTATATTCGCCGTAAATATTGTAGATAATTGTTTAGAAATTAGGGGTCTTAAAAAAACGAAGCCTCTGACATTCTCAGAGAGTGTGGTGAAATTTATGTTATGAAAGTCAACTATAATAATGTACAGGTACTAATATGTACCGTTTCAAGAAAATGTTACTTATGCAAAACAACAAAATTTGTATTATTGTCCTAATGAATGAACATATTTTAATTAAAGCAATAATTTAAAAAAATATAAAATAAAACTGCAATACAAACATTCACATATTTCGCAAGCTAAACTAATTGCTATAATGACGCTCCAAAATAGATACGTCACATGCCCTTTGATATACAATATTTTCACTCGAGATGCACTTACTCTCGAATTGCAGTCGAGATTAAGTCCAACAGAAAAGAGAGGTCTTGATCTTTGGTTGTGCAATTGTGATCGCCCATTATTTCTTGGGAACTAGTTACATTCGTAACGTTGCATTGCCTTTAATGGCGTTGCCAACTGCTTGGAAAGATGAGAGAAAACACGTGACGTCGCAATGTCTCTATAATATTGATGTAGCTGTTGGCCAATTATGAGCTGCCTCAATGGTTCATGTTCTTCGCCTTACAATATTTACTCTCGCATTGTGGTAAAGTGTTGCAACTCAACTGATGATAGAGGTCCTGGGCATTGGTTACGCTATCGTCTTTGATCCTTACTTCTTAGGAACTAGTTATTTTCGTAATGTTACATTGATTGCTGTAGTGACGATGCCAACAGCCTGAAAAGAAAAAAAAAACTAAACGCCATTCACTGCATTCTATTTATGTTGCTGTTCATCAATTTAATGAGATGCCTTTTTAGTTCATGCTATTAACTTCAAATATTTACTCTTCAGATGTAGTCACGCGACTAAGAACAACAGAAGAGAGAGGTCTTGAGCTTCCGTTGTGCAATCACCTTTGCTCCTTATTTCTTCTGGGCTAGTTATTTTGGTAGTCTTGCATTGCTTACTATAGTGACCTTGTACATTACCTGAAAAGATGAAACTAAACATGTGAGGTCGCCATTTACTGCGTACTTTTATTGTACTGTTGGCCAATTTCATGAGCTGCCTGATTGGTTCACGATCTTCATCTCACAATATTTACTCTCGAGATGCAGTCAAGCGATTACGCCCAACATATGAGAGCGGTCTCGAGATTTAGTTGTGCAATCGACTTCACTCCTTATTTCTTAGAAACTAGCTACTTCAGTAATGTTGCATTGCTTAGTATAGTGACGATGCCAATTGCCTGGAAAGATGAACCCAAACATGTGAAGTCACCATGTCCTGCATAGTATTTATGTTGCTGTTTGCCAATTACACGAGCTATCTGAATGGTTCAAGCCATTAACCTCCCAATATTTACTCTCGAAATGCAGTCAAGGTATTACGCTCAAGAGATAAGAACGGTCTCGAGCTTTGGTTGTGCAATCGACTTGGATCCTTATTTCTAAAGAACTAGCTATTTCAGTGATGTTGCATTGCTTAGTATAGTGACGATGCCAATTGCCTGGAAAGATGAACCCAAACATGTGAAGTCACCATGTCCTGCATAGTATTTATGTTGCTGTTTGCCAATTACACGAGCTATCTGAATGGTTCAAGCCATTAACCTCCCAATATTTACTCTCGAAATGCAGTCAAGGTATTACGCTCAAGAGATAAGAACGGTCTCGAGCTTTGGTTGTGCAATCGACTTGGATCCTTACTTCTAAAGAACTAGCTATTTCAGTAATGTTGCATTGCTTAGTATAGTGACGTTGACATCTGCCTGAAAAGTTGAGAGCAAGTACGTGGTGTCGCCATTTACTGCATTATATTTATGTTGGTGTTGGCTAATTTCATGACCTCACTGAACAGGTCTTTGCTTTTTATTTTTGGTGGACACCTTCCCCTCGAAAGCTTGATTGGATTCCCAGCTGAGGCGCTCCCAGCCGCCTGAAATGTCGAAAGCGATAAACGGGTACTCGCCATTCACTTACACTCCTGTCAAGCGAGTAAGCTCGCCAGATTACAGAAGAGCAATCGCGCTTCTCGTTATTTTTTGTGGGGTCGTTTGTTTTGAAACTTTCTTATCGGAAGAATTGGCTCAGAGCATCAACTGATGTCACTGCAGTGCCTCTGACTGGGAGGTTCTGGGAGTCCAGTCCCGATAGCGCTAAGTCTTTCGACCCTAGCTAGATAGCTAGATCACGTTTTGTCTCTGTCTGGGTTAGAATTATAACAGCCCGCTGCGTTGTTCGGCGGTTTTCCGTGGTTTCTCCGATCAATACAATGCGAATGCCGGAGCAGTACCCTAACAAACGGGCCACGGACCGCGCGCGATCTTTCCTTCCTCTTCCTTGCCCTATCCTCTCCCCTTACACTAGCATGCACCACACTCCACATATGGCGAGAGACCGGTGGGGAGCTTAGAGCTCTTCCCGGCTGTGATGGTTAAGATCAACACCAGGCGAATGCCGGAGCAGTTCCCTAACAAACGGGCCACGGACCGCGCGCGATCTTTCCTTCCTCTTCCTTGTCCTATCCTCTCCCCTTACACTAGCATACATCACACTCCACACATGGCGGGCGACCGGTGGGGAGCTTAGAGCTCTTCCCGGCTGTGATGGTTAAGATCAACACCAGGCGAATGCTGGAGCAGTACCCTAACAAACGGGCCACGGACCGCGCGCGATCTTCCCTTCCTCTTCCTTTTCCTATCCTCTCCCCTTACACTAGCATGCACCACACTCCACACATGGCGGGAGACCGGTGGGAAGCTTAGAGCTCTTCCCGGCTGTGATGGTTAAGATCAACACCAGGCGAATGCTGGAGCAGTACCCTAACAAACGGGCCACGGACCGCGCGCGATCTTCCCTTCCTCTTCCTTTTCCTATCCTCTCCCCTTACACTAGCATGCACCACACTCCACACATGGCGGGAGACCGGTGGGGACCTTAGATCTCTTCCCGGCTGTGATGGTTAAGATCAACACCAGGCGAATGCCGGAGCAGCACCCTAACAAACAGGCCACGGACTGCGCGCGGTCTTTCCTTCCTCTTCCTTGCCCTACCCTCTCCCCTTACACTAGCATGCACCACACTCCACACATGGCGGGAGACCGGTGGGGAGCTTAGATCTCTTCCCGGCTGTGATGGTTAAGATCAACACCAGGCGAATGCCGGAGCAGTACCCTAACAAACAGGCCACGGACTGCGCGCGGTCTTTCCTTCCTCTTCCTTGCCCTATCCTCACCCCTTACACTAGCATGCACCACACTCCACACATGGCGGGAGACCGGTGGGGAGCTTAGATCTCTTCCCGGCTGTGATGGTTAAGATCAACACCAGGCGAATGCCGGAGCAGTACCCTAACAAACAGGCCACGGACTGCGCGCGGTCTTTCCTTCCTCTTCCTTGCCCTATCCTCACCCCTTACACTAGCATGCACCACACTCCACACATGGCGGGAGACCGGTGGGAAGCTTAGAGCTCTTCCCGGCTGTGATGGTTAAGATCAACACCAGGCGAATGCTGGAGCAGTACCCTAACAAACGGGCCACGGACCGCGCGCGATCTTCCCTTCCTCTTCCTTTTCCTATCCTCTCCCCTTACACTAGCATGCACCACACTCCACACATGGCGGGAGACCGGTGGGGACCTTAGATCTCTTCCCGGCTGTGATGGTTAAGATCAACACCAGGCGAATGCCGGAGCAGTACCCTAACAAACAGGCCACGGACTGCGCGCGGTCTTTCCTTCCTCTTCCTTGCCCTATCCTCACCCCTTACACTAGCATGCACCACACTCCACACATGGCGGGAGACCGGTGGGGAGCTTAGATCTCTTCCCGGCTGTGATGGTTAAGATCAACACCAGGCGAATGCTGGAGCAGTACCCTAACAAACGGGCCACGGACCGCGCGCGATCTTCCCTTCCTCTTCCTTTTCCTATCCTCTCCCCTTACACTAGCATGCACCACACTCCACACATGGCGGGAGACCGGTGGGGACCTTAGATCTCTTCCCGGCTGTGATGGTTAAGATCAACACCAGGCGAATGCCGGAGCAGTACCCTAACAAACAGGCCACGGACTGCGCGCGGTCTTTCCTTCCTCTTCCTTGCCCTATCCTCACCCCTTACACTAGCATGCACCACACTCCACACATGGCGGGAGACCGGTGGGGAGCTTAGATCTCTTCCCGGCTGTGATGGTTAAGATCAACACCAGGCGAATGCTGGAGCAGTACCCTAACAAACGGGCCACGGACCGCGCGCGATCTTCCCTTCCTCTTCCTTTTCCTATCCTCTCCCCTTACACTAGCATGCACCACACTCCACACATGGCGGGAGACCGGTGGGGACCTTAGATCTCTTCCCGGCTGTGATGGTTAAGATCAACACCAGGCGAATGCCGGAGCAGTACCCTAACAAACAGGCCACGGACTGCGCGCGGTCTTTCCTTCCTCTTCCTTGCCCTATCCTCACCCCTTACACTAGCATGCACCACACTCCACACATGGCGGGAGACCGGTGGGGAGCTTAGATCTCTTCCCGGCTGTGATGGTTAAGATCAACACCAGGCGAATGCTGGAGCAGTACCCTAACAAACGGGCCACGGACCGCGCGCGATCTTCCCTTCCTCTTCCTTTTCCTATCCTCTCCCCTTACACTAGCATGCACCACACTCCACACATGGCGGGAGACCGGTGGGGAGCTTAGATCTCTTCCCGGCTGTGATGGTTAAGATCAACACCAGGCGAATGCCGGAGCAGTACCCTAACAAACAGGCCACGGACTGCGCGCGGTCTTTCCTTCCTCTTCCTTGCCCTATCCTCACCCCTTACACTAGCATGCACCACACTCCACACATGGCGGGAGACCGGTGGGGAGCTTAGATCTCTTCCCGGCTGTGATGGTTAAGATCAACACCAGGCGAATGCCGGAGCAGTACCCTAACAAACAGGCCACGGACTGCGCGCGGTCTTTCCTTCCTCTTCCTTGCCCTATCCTCACCCCTTACACTAGCATGCACCACACTCCACACATGGCGGGAGACCGGTGGGGAGCTTAGATCTCTTCCCGGCTGTGATGGTTAAGATCAACACCAGGCGAATGCCGGAGCAGTACCCTAACAAACAGGCCACGGACTGCGCGCGGTCTTTCCTTCCTCTTCCTTGCCCTATCCTCACCCCTTACACTAGCATGCACCACACTCCACACATGGCGGGAGACCGGTGGGGAGCTTAGATCTCTTCCCGGCTGTGATGGTTAAGATCAACACCAGGCGAATGCCGGAGCAGTACCCTAACAAACAGGCCACGGACTGCGCGCGGTCTTTCCTTCCTCTTCCTTGCCCTATCCTCACCCCTTACACTAGCATGCACCACACTCCACACATGGCGGGAGACCGGTGGGGAGCTTAGATCTCTTCCCGGCTGTGATGGTTAAGATCAACACCAGGCGAATGCTGGAGCAGTACCCTAACAAACGGGCCACGGACCGCGCGCGATCTTCCCTTCCTCTTCCTTTTCCTATCCTCTCCCCTTACACTAGCATGCACCACACTCCACACATGGCGGGAGACCGGTGGGGAGCTTAGATCTCTTCCCGGCTGTGATGGTTAAGATCAACACCAGGCGAATGCCGGAGCAGTACACTAACAAACGGGCCACGGACCGCGCGCGATCTTTCCTTCCTCTTCCTTGTCCTATCCTCACCCCTTACACTAGCATGCACCACACTCCACACATGGCGGGAGACCGGTGGGAAGCTTAGAGCTCTTCCCGGCTGTGATGGTTAAGATCAACACCAGGCGAATGCCGGAGCAGTACCCTAACAAACAGGCCACGGACTGCGCGCGGTCTTTCCTTCCTCTTCCTTGCCCTATCCTCTCCCCTTACACTAGCATGCACCACACTCCACACATGGCGGGAGACCGGTGGGAAGCTTAGATCTCTTCCCGGCTGTGATGGTTAAGATCAACACCAGGCGAATGCCGGAGCAGTACCCTAACAAACAGGCCACGGACTGCGCGCGGTCTTTCCTTCCTCTTCCTTGCCCTATCCTCTCCCCTTACACTAGCATGCACCACACTCCACACATGGCGGGAGACCGGTGGGAAGCTTAGAGCTCTTCCCGGCTGTGATGGTTAAGATCAACACCAGGCGAATGCCGGAGCAGTACCCTAACAAACAGGCCACGGACTGCGCGCGGTCTTTCCTTCCTCTTCCTTTTCCTATCCTCACCCCTTACACTAGCATGCACCACACTCCACACATGGCGGGAGACCGGTGGGAAGCTTAGAGCTCTTCCCGGCTGTGATGGTTAAGATCAACACCAGGCGAATGCTGGAGCAGTACCCTAACAAACGGGCCACGGACCGCGCGCGATCTTCCCTTCCTCTTCCTTGCCCTACCCTCTCCCCTTACACTAGCATGCACCACACTCCACACATGGCGGGAGACCGGTGGGGAGCTTAGATCTCTTCCCGGCTGTGATGGTTAAGATCAACACCAGGCGAATGCCGGAGCAGTACCCTAACAAACAGGCCACGGACTGCGCGCGGTCTTTCCTTCCTCTTCCTTTTCCTATCCTCACCCCTTACACTAGCATGCACCACACTCCACACATGGCGGGAGACCGGTGGGAAGCTTAGAGCTCTTCCCGGCTGTGATGGTTAAGATCAACACCAGGCGAATGCTGGAGCAGTACCCTAACAAACGGGCCACGGACCGCGCGCGATCTTTCCTTCCTCTTCCTTGTCCTATCCTCTCCCCTTACACTAGCATGCACCACACTCCACACATGGCGTGAGACCGGTGGGGAGCTTAGAGCTCTTCCCGGCTGTGATGGTTAAGATCAACACCAGGCGAATGCCGGAGCAGTACCCTAACAAACAGGCCACGGACTGCGCGCGGTCTTTCCTTCCTCTTCCTTGCCCTATCCTCACCCCTTACACTAGCATGCACCACACTCCACACATGGCGGGAGACCGGTGGGGAGCTTAGATCTCTTCCCGGCTGTGATGGTTAAGATCAACAGCAGGCGAATGCTGGAGCAGTACCCTAACAAACGGGCCACGGACCGCGCGCGATCTTTCCTTCCTCTTCCTTGTCCTATCCTCTCCCCTTACACTAGCATGCACCACACTCCACACATGGCGTGAGACCGGTGGGGAGCTTAGAGCTCTTCCCGGCTGTGATGGTTAAGATCAACACCAGGCGAATGCTGGAGCAGTACCCTAACAAACGGGCCACGGACCGCGCGCGATCTTCCCTTCCTCTTCCTTTTCCTATCCTCTCCCCTTACACTAGCCTGCACCACACTCCACACATGGCGGGAGACCGGTGGGGAGCTTAGAGCTCTTCCCGGCTGTGATGGTTAAGATCAACACCAGGCGAATGCCGGAGCAGTACCCTAACAAACGGGCCACGGACCGCGCGTGATCTTCCCTTCCTCTTCCTTTTCCTATCCTCTCCCCTTACACTAGCATGCACCACACTCCACACATGGCGGGAGACCGGTGGGGAGCTTAGAGCTCTTCCCGGCTGTGATGGTTAAGATCAACACCAGGCGAATGCCGGAGCAGTACCCTAACAAACGGGCCACGGACCGCGCGCGATCTCACCTTTCTCTTCCTTGCCCTACCCTCTCCCCTTACACTAGCATGCACCACACTCCACACATGGCGGGAGACCGGTGGGGAGCTTAGAGCTCTTCCCGGCTGTGATGGTTAAGATCAACAGCAGGCGAATGCTGGAGCAGTACCCTAACAAACGGGCCACGGACCGCGCGCGATCTTTCCTTCCTCTTCCTTGTCCTATCCTCTCCCCTTACACTAGCATGCACCACACTCCACACATGGCGGGAGACCGGTGGGGAGCTTAGATCTCTTCCCGGCTGTGATGGTTAAGATCAACACCAGGCGAATGCTGGAGCAGTACCCTAACAAACGGGCCACGGACCGCGCGCGATCTTCCCTTCCTCTTCCTTTTCCTATCCTCTCCCCTTACACTAGCATGCACCACACTCCACACATGGCGGGAGACCGGTGGGGAGCTTAGAGCTCATCCCGGCTGTGATGGTTAAGATCAACACCAGGCGAATGCCGGAGCAGTACCCTAACAAACGGGCCACGGACCGCGCGTGATCTTCCCTTCCTCTTCCTTTTCCTATCCTCTCCCCTTACACTAGCATGCACCACACTCCACACATGGCGGGAGACCGGTGGGGAGCTTAGAGCTCTTCCCGGCTGTGATGGTTAAGATCAACACCAGGCGAATGCCGGAGCAGTACCCTAACAAACGGGCCACGGACCGCGCGCGATCTCACCTTTCTCTTCCTTGCCCTACCCTCTCCCCTTACACTAGCATGCACCACACTCCACACATGGCGGGAGACCGGTGGGGAGCTTAGAGCTCTTCCCGGCTGTGATGGTTGAGATCAACACCAGGCGAATGCTGGAGCAGTACCCTAACAAACAGGCCACGGACTGCGCGCGGTCTTTCCTTCCTCTTCCTTGCCATATCCTCATCCCTCACTCTCACTTACACTAACATACACTACACTTCCACACATGTTGGGAGACTGGTCGAGAGCTTAGAGCTTGGCTCGGCCTGGGCGATGCCCGGCTGGTGGAACATTCCTGGATGGAGAAACCCTGCTAGCCAACGTTAGGTCGGCGCCGGATCTCGCCATCTAGCGGGGAATATCTCTGCCACTTCCCAAGCAAAAAAATGCACCACGTTTACAGGACTAATTACCTTATCAGTTGAGCAGGAAATCACTTGTAATCAATCATTAAAAGCTTTCTTGTTTTAGAATAGTGACGTTGCCAACTGCCTGAAAGGGTGAAATCATTAACGTTATATCGCCCTTTACTCCATAATATTGCTGTTGGTCCTTTTCACCTACTGCCAGCAATGTACAAATCCATCATCCCCCTGTATTTATTCCTGAGATGCGATCAAGCCCGAGAGATGAGACGAGTCCTAAGTGTTGGTTGTGCAATCAATGTTCCCCATATTTTTGTGGGATCGTTTGTTTCGAAAGCTTGCGATAATTACTATAATAATGTTGTCACGTACCTGAACAATTGAGAACATTGGCATTATAAGTGATGTCTTCCTTTATCCCATAATATTTTTGTTGTTGTGTGCCAATTTCTCCTGATGCCCGAAATGAGCGGAGAATAACGTGAGGTAGCTTTTTACCCCATAATAATTACTCTTAAGTTGCGGTCACTTGATTAAGCATGACAACCAATAGAGTTCTTTCTTTTCAGTAATTTCGTGTAGCCGCAGTCCTATTCATTGTGAATCAGTTTGTTTTTGCTCGCTCTGATATTGTGCTTACACAGCAAAAGGTCAGTTTTAACTTTTTTTTGCCAAGAATGTGGTTTTGTGTGTGATTTTACCAAAAATTGAATAACTTGTGGTGTTACACGTCCTTTTCATAGTTTCTATCGGTGCTTCTTGAGTGACACCTGAACAGTGGGCTAGCCTTGTGCGGTGCGATATCATGTTGGATTACGGGTTAGGGCAAAAATAATCTGCAAATTTCCATTGTAATGATCTCAGTTGCTGTGGCTGTGTGACGAAAGAAGAGCTCAGGCAGTTTACGCGTGGTGGATACAGGGAAGGAAATAGGTCATGCTTGCCACGTGCCTCTCTTACCCTCAGGCGTGGAAATGGAAGCGTTCTATTAAGCGTCCTTTACGCTATCCAATGGCAAAGTGTAATTAAAAAAATAGATCATTTTTTAGAGAATGTTGCAGCTTCATGTAAAGTAGATCCCAAAATCAAATTCGTTTCAAACTATGAGGGCATGTAGTTCACTGAAATTGATCAATTTTGGAAAAAATTGGCTGGACGGTTTTGGGGCAAGCTTTGATCACAGAACCAGTGACCCACGAACAGACAGATGGACGGACAGACAGACGTTCTGCTACCAATCGATTTTGCGGTATCCAGGACCCGCAAAACATGGATTCTGGCTAAACCACGTGTTAGAGGATGTAATTTACTATCCATAGCAACAGGAGTTATCCACGTTTTCGTTTCTAGGGCCCGGCAATATGAGAGTTTCTGTCGAAAATTCGCCGTTTTTTGGCGCACAATAATTTCTCTTACTGCGAAGTAAGGGCGAGAAAATAAAAAAAATCTCTATCACCAGAATTGTAGTTGAACGATGCTATTTTTCATTTGGGTTTTCAAAAGTACAGAGAATTCACCGACAATGGGATCTGGGCCAGTTCTTATACGTCATTTGCTCCATCCGAAGAGGGTAAAAAAATAACTAAAAATGTGGAGCCGTTTTTAATGTTAATTTTTCGCGGTTTTCGATCATACAGAGTTGCGCAATTTTTTCAAAAGATCTATTACCCTATCAGAGGAAAAATAAATGAAATTGTTTGAACGTTTTGAGAAAATAATTGTTTAAAAATTGCCTTTTTTCACGCACAATTGCGTAAAATCTACTGGTTTTTTGAATATTTTAAATGACCTTATTTCAAAACCTGCTTTAGAGGAACAGATTTCACTCGGGAAAAAAATATGGCATCAGTATTGCAGTTGTTTAAAGACGTTGAAATTGTTTTTGATTTTAGCAATTTTCGAAAATTGAAATATTTGTAAAAAATTGAGACCTGCACCATTTGAAGCGTTTTTTACGCTATCAGAGGAAAAAGGTGAATTACAAAATTGAAACAATTTTTGAGAAAATTTTGAGACTTCATGTAAAGTACTCGTACCTCCCAAATCCAAATATCCTATTCAATCTCCGAGGGCCTCGAGTTCCTTTAACTGATTGGGGGATATCAAGTTTGGAGAAAATCAGCAGACGCTTTAGATGCTAGATGCTTAGATGCTTTAACCGACCGGACGGACAGTCAGACGTTTCGCGATCAATCGATTTTTCTGTGTCAAGCCCTTACAAAAAGCATAGTCTTATAGCACTTATAAAAAGCACTTACAAAAAGCACTATCAAAAAGCACTTATAAAAACAAGATTCATCCCCTTTTCCGATACCAGGGTCCCAAAATACGAGTTTTTCTGTTGGAAAATCGCCGATTTCTGTTGGATCATTACAATTCTTTCTCTTTAACTTCATACGTAGTAAATCGAGAAAGTAAAATACTCATTCGGTATCTGTGGCACCCTCCTCAAAAAAAGTGTATTTCCAGCAAATTATCGTGATTGATTTTTGTAGTATTACCAATTACTACATTGTATATCTTCCGTGTATCTTGTACTAACAAAAGTGAATTAAACTTCATGTAACCGGTTTCAATACCACACAAGTAATGTATCAATAGACTCAATTTTTTATAGGGTCTTCTTAAGGATTGTCGCAGTGCCAATTTCGGTAAAGATTAATAAAACACAAATGCCGAAAATAAATAATTGAAATAATATGTTGGTAGATGCACCACGATCATTCATTTTTGTCTGTAACTTAAAGCAAATTGATTCCTAATATTTTCCGCCAGAGGCCCGTAACAGTGCGTAAGATAAAAAATGTTGATGTAATAGCAATGTACTCTAAAATAAAATAAAATAAAATTATAGTATTTTATCAAAATTTGAACCAATTACATTAAAAAACGTGGTTTACATAAAATATAAAATTATGCAAAAAATATAAAATGTAATGTACACTCTATAAAACACACTTACTATTAAACATCGTGTTTTGCATAATTTTTTTTTTCTCTTTCACAAGGATTGGATTTGAAGCAGTCCGGGCAACGCCAAGTATTTTCATAGTACTACATATACTACGAGAACCTAAAATGTGTATCCTATAAATATATAAAATACAATATAACAAAAAAACGAATGTTTTATGAATCGGAGAAAGTTAAAAAGCTATTATATAATCATTTGTTATATTAGCAGCGATAATTGAATGTAGTATGTATTTCCTTTAAACATTAAGTTAGTGGGCGATCCCTATTTCTTCCATAATGCGTGACTTAGAATCTGGTATTTGTTTTAGCAATCAATACCAGTGTTGAAATACAACGATTAAGTGTGTACAAGTGCATTAACTGTTTGAAAGATAAAATGGATAACGCAATCTAAATGGTGGAAAGGGTTGCACTTTGTTACCATGTCATTGTTCAGCTATTGAGTCACGACTTAATCGCTTCGTGTCGCAACCAGCTCATGATGTGTTTGAGATGATGTGTTCTACACACGGTTAGCGTGCCTTTGTTCTAAAAGCACAAAATGTATGGATGAAATGTTTTAAACGTCTGTGATTTGGTGTTAACGTGACGATCACTATTGGTTATTTCTATCGGTTCAGTAACGTACACAACACTCAATTGAAGAAGACGTAATTCGTTATTGCAATCGGACTAATTGTTTATTCATTTTATAGCTACTCTTTGCGATAAACGAGCCTAATGACTGTACTTTCAAAGCCACAAATCTCTTGCATGTGTCTTTCCCTAGAGGCGAACGTGTATTGATTGATCCATTACTTATTTCGTGATTTCAGGCGCATCAAGGGTTATGGCCATAGTCTTGTAAGAATAGTGATTTTTTTCATCACGGGAGGTGGCGGTTCCTTGTCCCGCTGGAATGTAAGATCCGACGACGACTTACACAACGGAGTTTTCCCCTATTTAGGTATCTTTATTTATTTTATTTAATAGGTAATTATTACAAACAAATTAGCTTACTTGATCCTATGTGGCTAGGCCGAAGGCCTTTAAGCCATTACAATACCTACATCCTTTCGCGTTCTAATCTTTCGAATTCTGGTATTTACCCCAAATGGTCTCTCCATCGCATCAAAGCCGCGGAAAAGAGACCATAAGGTACGGCTAAGGAAAAAACCCCTGAAGGGGGAAAAACCTGCCGTCAGAAGCCGAGTACATTCTAATCTATCCTACGTTTATTTTAATTATTTATTTTCTGGCGCCGGCGTCCCGCCGTCTCGTTCCAGTGCTTGGCCTCCTCAGCACCCATTTTAGGTATCTCCTACAAGCAGGGTACCGCCCCAACCGGGACAAGCTTTGAGCTCCCTATCTTTATGCGAAAATATGTTTGCCAGATTTTTTCTATCAAATAACCCAGAATTGTAGTATGATTACATTTTTCACAACGTATTACTATTTATGTTTATTTTCATACTAAATTCTCCCTTGTACATCTTTTCTAAGTGACAGGAACATATTGGAATGGAAAATTATTTTCTTTTTTATGTGTGTCGTGTTATTAAATCATTCAGTTATGTATTGTACTTAGGAAAAATGTGAAATAAATTTAAAAAGTCTGTATAAGTTAACAACTCTCGCTTACAGATGGTCACTGCTTGTAACAGACAAGAATATTTTTCTGTTAAACTGTCTTGTCTGAACATACAAAAATTCATGCTTTTTTATCACTCGTAAGTAAACAAGATTACATAATCAACATTCTTTTGATTAGTTTTTGAAAGTTTTACTCTCAATTGAGAATTGAAAATTTGACTGATGTATTATATCATTTTAATGGATCATTTCTTTGTCTTAAAGAGAAAATGGGAATTAATGTAGCTAAAGGGGCAATAACTGTCAACTGACTTCTCGAAAAGACTGCCATGGGCCAGATATCCAGCGACGTTCCGCCACTCCGTAGTTTTGTGCAACTTTTACTTTTAAATCTCGCGCCATTTCTCTAGACGGAGGGCCCGCTAGATCTAGTAAGCGTGTTACATTGCTCACGACCTTGATAGGCCTGGTATAAAGTTTCCTCACTGTGGCCCACTTAATTATTTATCTCCAATATCTTGTACTATTAAATATGACTATTAATATATAAGTATTATTTAATTAATATAGAAGTATTATTTAATTAATATAGAAGTAGTATTTAATTAATATAGAAGTATTATTGTAAAATTAATAACAAATAGTGAGCTATCAAAAAACTTTTCTAAGCGAAAATACACCTAGAGCCGCCAAGCTAAGGTAGTGATAGCATTACTGGGGAAGTAACTCAACCCCCTACTTCTAATACAATACAATCTTCCACGTCTAATACAAACAGAGGCCAACAAAATGAGCGCAAGTGGTGGAGCAATATTTACTGCCCGGAAGCCAAGCAACGCGCTATCTCATGCGCAAAGGTCAAGGAGAACCCACGAAAAGGCGGATGCTGTTGGAGTCATTGACCGGAGGGTAACTTACAGTTTTTACAGGTATACATGAGGCGCGTTCAGAAAGCACGTTTCCCTAGAACGTCAACAAAAAGAAGACACAATTTCATGGAATAAAATTCATCGTAGATGTTGCACTATTGATGATCAGTTATACCACGACTGCTTTGGAAACTGTAGATAAATTGTCGAAGTGAGGCCCCGTGTAAACATTCCTCACTTTTTAAATCTTTGAGTTAAAAGTGAAAGTATATTCACACTGGAACCGATCATCGTGCCACCCAACTACCAATCAGGCGTGATATGAATTTTTGGAGGGAAGCTTGTCTCGCGTGATAGATTGGCTAAGTGAATAATGCCTACGGAAATGATGGAGAAGCTGTAGAAAGGGAAAACAGATGAGAGCGAGCGAGAGAGAGAGGGAGAGGGAGAGAGATGGAGAGAGAGCGTGCGAGCGAGCGAGAGAGAGAGAGCGTGCGAGCGAGCGAGAGTGAGAGAGAGCGTGCGAGCGAGAGAGAGAGGGAGAGAGAGCGTGCGAGCGAGCGAGAGAGCGTGCGAGCGAGAGAGATAGAGCGAGAGAGAGAGCGAGAGAGAGAGATGCAGGGGAGAGGGTAGGGCTCCAATTGGATGGAAATGACGTAGTTATGAGCATATTTCTGACGCGATATAATGAAGCCAATGCGTCACGAAGGAAATTAGGGGAACCGCTAACCGCTCCATAAACAAGGAAGGTAGCTCCGGTTTGTACCGGATTCCAGCGATGGAAGCATTACTGAGCATATTTCTTACAGGTGGAAACCTTTGGGGAGAAAGTTTTTGTTTTAGATGAACAACTGTTAACGAGATTTATATTATCAACATCTGTTACTTCCCCCCCTTGTAACTTTTACTTTCTCGAATACTACTGACGTAGTATAGTACTTCCTTGCATTCTATTTACTCCTAATACAAAGAACTTATTGTAATTTTTGCTGCAAAAAACTGCGATTTTTGACAGAAATACTCGTATTGTGGGGCTCTGGCACAGAAAAACAGAATACATTTGGTTCGTGTATGAAGTAAATTACTTCCTCTAAAACACTGCGTAGCCTACCTCTAGATTTTGGGGAACTTGACACGGAAAAATTGGTTTGCGGCAAAACGTCCTTTCGTCCGTCTTTCAAGAAAATAACACTAGCGGCTAGACCGTAGGCAGAATTGTTCTGGGTGATGTTGCGATTGCTTGAATTTGGAACGGATGATTTGTGTTTGTTTTTTTTTTACATGGAGACTCGACATTTCACAAATTTTCTCAAATATAGCACAATTCTTTTTTATTCAATTTTTTTCTTGGGACAAAACCACTTATGAAAATGGCACATATTTAATTTTTGTTGAATTCTCTGAATATTTCAAAAATGCAGAAGATTTTTTTGTCTTCCTTCAACTACAATATTGAAGATAGAGATTTTTTTATTATTTGAATCTGTTTTTCAAAGTTGGGAATTAGTTCATATACAAGTTTCGAAAAAATCTGAATCGTTTATGCGTAATTTGCATAGAAAGGAACAATTATTTCTCTAAACTGGCCGCCCGCCCTTCCATCCACCCGCCCGTCCGTCCGTCCGTCGGTCAGTCCGCCCGTCCGTCCTCCGTCCGCCCGTCCACCCATCCGCCCGTCCGCCCGTCCACCCATCCGCCCGTTCGTCCGTCCGTCCGTCCGTCCGCCCGTCTTGTCGTCCACCTGCTCGCTCGCCCGCCTCTCTACCTACCTGCTCACACACTTGTTCGTTCTCCGGTGAGCCGGCTCGAGCGCCCGACCGCCGTTTCCGACCGCCCACTCTCCCAACTGCCCACCTGTCCGCCTAACCAACCGCGCGCCCACCCACCCTCAGTCCGCCCTCAGTAACGTCAACCATAGCTGCGTTAAATTTACATAGGGCACGCCCATTGAGTGATACGATTCTTTTCGTATTTACCTAAAACTATCTATGTAGCTTTGTAGTCGAACATCCTGCAATTTTAGTTGTGGAGGTCTTTAAATGTGCACACGACACGACCATTGAGTGATATGATTCATTTTCACACTTAACAGTAGCTTTGCTGTTTCAGTTGAGTGGTTGTTTGTCTTATAGAGTTGTGAGTGTGACTAGATACAGATTTTCTGTAATTTTCCATGAGGAATGAAACTGATTTCTGCTTTCTTATCTTCCGGTCAAAAGTTTGTGGCCCATGCAATCATTTATCCAATCCTCATTCTTCGCCGCTTCTACGTATTGTTGAGCTTCTTCTTACTAGTCGTGGTAGTAGTAGAGTCGGAGTTATGAATTACCATTTTGTATTACTAAAATGTCAAATCTGTAGTTCGTTTACTGACGCAAATAAGTTTTCTATTATTCGGGACCGAAAACCTTGAGAAATTTGTCTGCACTGAAAGATAAACTGAACGAACACAGAAAATATTCATTTTTCTGATAAAGTAACTTGGGTTGGGATCAGCTGTTATTATTCGGAGCTCCCCAATTTTCTACATCTATGAACACAATTTATCAATTTTTTCGATATTTCATGTAATTATACGAGTATTGTTTTAATCGAAAGATTCCCGTTTTTGCTACAGCAACACAACACCTAACACTACATAAGATCCCTCCATCAACAGCATCTTATTTAGGAAAAAATATCTCTCTCTTCAATAATATAGTTGTAGAAAGTCACCGAAAAGTATTTGAACTTAATGTTCAAAACATGGTAGATTTTAAAAAAATGAGACTAATGTATTTTTTTTATTAAAAAGAATAATGAAGGGGGAGAATAATAAAAAGTCGGAGAATTTTTTAAGAAATTTCGGACATGTCTTTGAGGATTCATATAAATAACTCTCAAAATGAGAATGTCCATTCGAATCTCACAGCGTCTCGATTTCGTTCAGATCGATCGGGGATCAATTTGAAGAGAAAGCGGCAAAAGTTGCTCAGGGTATCAAAAGTGTTGTCACTGAAGTATCTCTGACTGGGAGGCCGTAGGTTCGAGTCCCGACGGCGGCAGGATTTTCGATACTAGCTTCATAGCTAAGGTCCAGTTCAGCTGCTGTCTTCAGAAGAATTCTAGCTACCTGCTGCTCCGGTTGGTAGCTTTACGCGGTCTGTACGACCTAAAGTACCAGGCTTAATGCCAGAGCAGTATGCATTTGATGTCAAACACTGAAATTATTCATTGTCTTCTTGCTCATTTAATTTTCGACTTGGAATATTAGGAAGAGATGAATATTAAAATTGGTTTTATTTGAGCGTTTACAGAATTTTGGGTCGCAAACGGTGTGTTTTAACGAAAGTTACACTTGTCCCAACCGGCATCAAACATGGAAATTATTCAATATTTTTCTATTCGTTTTTTTCTTTAACTTCAACATTATAAACCGGAAATTATTAAAACTATTTTTGGTTTCAGTTTTTTGCAAGACATCTCCTCGTCCTCGTTACAAACATAGCCCCTCAAAGTTTGATTATTGGCTCAGCGTGCCGGTTGACATTTTATTATGTTTCTTACTTGTAGTATACGGAGGTTCTTCAGTTAAGCCATCAACTCTGGTAGACACCTGTTAATTAACGGGGCTGAAGTAGGTCTTTCGATTGTGACGTTAAACAAGTGTGAATGATGCGTGAATGTAAAAGAGAGAGTGAGAGAGAGAGAGAGAGAGAGAGAGAGAGAGAGAGAGAGAGAGAGAGAGAGAAGAAAGATGGAGGGAGGAAAAGTAAATCTAACCCATCAAAGAAACCATCTTCCAATATTTAAGATTACATTTTTTAAAAATTCTTGCCCATAAGTTAGGTATACCAAAGCTGACTACGTCATTAAATTAGATTAAATTTTAGTAAGTAAGACAAGGCTTCCCTCTAGCTGCTTAAGCCGTAAGGAAGTATCTCAATTGTACAGCGATACGCAACTAAATTCCCGCCTTCATAGGGTTGCAGTAGAGGGAAAATCTTTAAAAAGGGGTATATATGAAGCCACGGACCACAGGCCATGCGGTACCGCGCTGATACCACGTTCCACAACTGATGCCCAATGAACGAACAGACTCTACCGATGCAACTAACATGGCGAATATTTACAACCAATGTTTTTTTTCTGCGTCAAAAAGACGAACGGCCACGCAACCACTTCCTTTCTCGCCCACTCACAACCTCACTTTCCACACACACAAAAAAAAAAAAAAGAAGAAGAAAAAAAGTTACACGCAATGCGGTGCCCTTGTTGCCGCCACATTCTTTTATTAGCGGCGGTCCCTTTGGCTCGCATTGAGGCAGGTGCTATAAATACTCCCCGGGTGCCTTCCGCACCCCCAAGAAACATTTTACGCAACGTAGGCGTGGGCGGGCGGAGTAGGTTCCGTTACGTCGCAAACGAAAGATGCTTCGCCAAGGCCTTCTGTGCCCGAACACAAAAGACGAACGGGAATGTTTGCAGGGGGCGGTGCAGTTGTGTTTCGCGAGAAAGTGGGTCTTGACAAGCGACACTCGGCTTCTAACAGGGAGAAAGGAAACCGTATTCACGACACGGCGCGGTGCTTGCACAACTGGCAGCTCTTCTCCCCGAAGATGGCGCAAACCACTAGGAGACGCCCAGAATATACCTGCATGCAGCCGCTGCGTGCATGCACCTGGAATGCGCGGAGCGCACTGCATAAAGCCCAGCAAATAGGCGAGTTCATTCGAAAGCATGATCTCGATATCATGGCGATACAAGAGACGTGGTTCAACGCCCGGAGCGACTTCCGAATTCAAGGATTCGCAACATACCGGAGAGACCGCGAAGGCAGATTGGGAGGTGGAGTCGCATTGAGCATTCGCCGCGACATCCCTCAGCTCCAGGCAAACCTCTCGACTCTAATGCTGACATCACTCGAAGCTGTTGGAGCGCACATCTGGGTGGGAAAGAAACGACTCCTTGTCGTGTCCGTCTACTGCCCAGATCAAACTCTCAACGCCTCTGAGATTGAAGCAATTCTAGCGCTGGACACCAAGGTTCTGCTACTTGGTGATTTCAATGCAAGACACCGGTCATGGGGATGCTTAGGTTCCAACAGGAACGGCACCAATCTAGCCACTCTAGCAGCGACGAGACGGGGCGTATGTGTATGCGCACCGAAAAGTCCCACATATTTCCCGACAGCCCAGCGCGGAACGCGCAAGCGACCGGGTATTATTGATTTTGCGATCGCGAAGGGGGTTGACGGCGATGTACCGTCGTCATTACCCGAACTGGACTCCGATCACAATCCGGTAATATGTGTGGTGGCATCTCTTGTCGCAGTACGCCAGCAAAGAATGCGAACAACGCGCGACACGGACTGGGTCGGTTATCAAGCTCAAGTGAGCGATTTGCTCGAGCAGAGACCGCTGATGACAAACATGGATATAGAATCTGCGGTGAACTTGTTCACTGACACGGTTATGTCCGTTTACAAAAAGGTCACGAAAGTGACGCGCGTGCCGGATTCTCGTCCCGAGCTCACAGAGGAGCAAAGACGGACACTGCAAGCGCTCCGCAGAGCAGTAAAGCTTCATCGCCGATTTGGTGATCCCGCAGACGGGGAGCGGGCGAGAGCGCTGAGCCGAGAATTCCGTGCGTCTCTGAGAGACGAGAGAAACGCTCGGTGGAAAAGTACAATAGAAGAGTGCAATCTCCACGATAAACGCCTATGGGGCTTATCCAAAGCGCTGGGGCGGCAACCAGGAGTAAATCACCCCATTCAAACCAACGCGGACACCCCAAGGCTCCCTGGCCAACCTCCTCCGGCACCGGTGTATGTGTGGGACGACGCTGCAAAAAGCGAAGTCTTTGCTGACTCGCTCGAGCGGCAGTTCCGACCCAACGACGCCGGAGCCTGCGATGCCCACGTGACTGCGGAGCGCCTACGGTGCCTCCTGGCAGTCACACCGAATACATCAGCCCGTCGCGTGACTGACGGAGAACTCCGCGGAGTGCTCCGCCACCTCAACCCAAAGAAATCTTGCGGCCCTGACGGCATCACCGTCGCCCACTTGAGATCCGTTGGTGACAAAGGGATTGAATTTCTCCTGGCACTTTTCAATGCCTGCCTAGCACAAGGATATATCCCGCGCCCGTGGAAAACAGCTAACATCTGCTTAATACCCAAGTGCGGTAAGAGCCTCTTCCTGCCGAGTAGTTATAGGCCCATTAGTCTACTCTCGCTCCTAGGAAAGACTCTAGAACGCCTCATACTGGTGCGCTTGCAGCAGGAAATACGGCGTCTAGGTCTCCTCCGAGACGAACAATTCGGGTTCAGAACGGGTCACAGCTCCGCGCAGCAGCTGACGCGCCTCTGCACCGAGATCGGCCTCTCTCTCGAGAGGCGGCAGAATCTGCCTACCGTCTTCCTGGACATGCGGTCGGCCTTCGACACGGTGTGGCATGAGGGGGCACTCTTATGTCTCATCGAGTCAGGGATAAGCGACTGCTACACCAGACTGATCGGTAGTTTTCTCACAGAGAGAACGTTCAGAGTGAGAGTTAACGGCGTACAATCGTCCCTAAGACGCGCCGAGGCGGGAGTTCCACAGGGGAGCGTTCTCTCCCCCACCCTCTTCGGCTTGTACGTCAATGATGCGCCTCTGCTAGCAGAAAGGAGAACGGGAATTCAGCGTTGCGGGCTCCTGATGTACGCGGATGACTTTGCGTATTACGCGAAATCGGCGAACAGCAGGCAAGCAGTGAGATACCTGAACGAATGCCTCGCCGCCTTTCCCACCTGGCTTCGCCAGAAACGCCTCACCCTAAACCTTGAAAAATGCGTGGCCGTTAACTTCACCCGTCAGAGGGCAGACCCCGAGGAAACGGTGTTGCTTGCGGGCGCGCATCTTCCTTGGTCCCCAAGCGCGAGGTACCTTGGCGTGACTCTAGATCGTGGCCTCTATTGGCACCAGCACGCCAAGGATCTTCGCCACAAAATTCTTGCGAGGACATCCCTCTTGCGTCCCCTCCTTAGCTCCCCGGACCTATCTCTCTCGCAGAAGCGTCTCCTTTTCACCGCCTGCATACGAAGTTTATGGACTTATGCTTGCGAAACCTTTGCGGCAGCGCCGGTCTCGACCCTACGCCCGATTTGGGCGGCCGAGAACCGAGCGGTACGGACCGCCACGCGGCCGCATCTCCCTCTTCCTCCTCCTAACCGCCACCATAGGAACAGTGCAACCTACGGGGCCCTGGGCGTGAGTCGGCAGCTGCCAGAGGAGATCCGCCGCAGGGCACACACGGCGCTCACGCGGGCACTGGGCCCGAAAGCTCCGCGGCTCTTGCGCGAAACCGGTCGGGCAGTGAACTGTGAGGTCCACCGGACGTATTTTGCGCCGAGAGGGCCCAAGCAAGTGGCCTCCACGTTCCGGGCGCTACCGCCGCAGCTTCTCGCAGAACTCTGCGAGCAGCGGCGTGAGGCTCCCAGCGGGACGAGTGAGGCTCATTGTGCCTAGCCGCCACGGACGCTTGGAGCAAAGTCGGCGCCGTGGCGCACACAGTGTAAATAGTGTAAATAGTGTTTAGGATGTATATAGTGTCGTGTGAAAGTGCGTATGTCAAGTGATCTAGTGTGAATGTGCGTGTGAATGAGAAAAAAAAAATACCCAAGAAAACAAATACTAAAGCATGACGAAGAACAAAGACTTGTGTTAATCTTAGGTTGCCGGCCAAAGTGCCGGCTTCATCCATAGGTTAAGTTAGAAATAAGTTAGTAAGTAAGTTCAGCCCCCTTCTTTGCCGCATAAGCCATAGAGCTGCGGCGTATATTGTACCCCAATAACTAAATAAACTCCCGCCTCGCCAGGGCTACTGGCGGGGGGAAAGTTAAAAAACACGGCGCGGGGCATAGGGGAGGAAACACTGTAATATCTTTCCTGTGCGTTAGCATCTTCTAGTAGTGAACTAAAGAAGAGAATCGGAAATATGTTACGAAAGAGACCACGGAACTGCAAAGCGGCGGCTCTAAACACCGAAATGCTTTCTGGGCAAACGAGGGGTTGATATGTAGCAGTACATTTACTATCAAGCGATTACAGTTCTGATTCATTGCGTGAATAATTTGAACGCTCCTTAGTTTACGAACTTATTAAAATAGTTATTTAACTATTACGCGTGTGAAAGTATTTTTTTTTTTTTTTTTTTTTTTGCAAAATCGATATTAAGTTGTTGGGTTTTTTCGAGAAAAATTGTTCGAGGCAAGAAACAATCATTTTGCATGCGAAATGTGAACGATTTCCCAAGTTCGTATACAAATGTTTACATTGCGAATTATTATTTGTTTCATAGCCATGGTCCTCGTGGTTTCGTCAAAAGAAAGCGCCATCTTTATGAAACGTGAACCAGCATTGCCGCTGTCTTGGCTGTGACTCTAGCAGGGATGTTCTAGCCTTCGAGTCGCGACGGTCGTAGATTTTGAACACTAGCCGCATAGCTAGATCGCATACAGTCCCTATCTGGAGGGGAATTCTAATGGTTGACTGCCCTGATCTGCAGTTTTCCCTGGTTTCTACGGTCAAAACAATCACTTGGGGTGACTGTAAGCCATGTAGAATGGCTTTGCATGCTCCACTTTTATAAATGTTTCTTAAATTAAATGTTAAGGTTTGTATTTTCATTTGCTATAACCATTAGTCGATTGTGACTAGTTGACAGAATAAACTAATGCTAAAGTAACTGAAAATACATACGCCAACATTTAATTTAACAAACATTAATTAAAGTGATACATAATACAATGGTCTAAAGTCAGTCCATGAGACTGCACTTGGTGAATGCCGGAGCAGTACCCTAAAAAACTAGCTATGAACTGCGCGTGATTTTGATTTTCTCTCTACCGCTTACACAGTAGAGAGAAAGTTATGTAATGTTGCGCGAAAAAAACGGCAATATTTTTCGGCAGAAAAACTCTTGTGTACGAAATGGAAGATTAATTCAGGTGCTGAATTTAGAAAAAAAATCCTCTAACACTTGGTGTAGACCTCTCTCCGTCTATGAACAACGCTAGAATAAAAATCATTTAGCCGATTTTCTCCAAAATTGATATTCTCCAATCGATCTGGCTGATATCGCGACCTTGAAAATTGAAACCGATATTTTAATTTTGATGAGTACTTTAAATAATGATAAGGGGGCATTTTCAAAATTTGCAAAAAAAAAGGTCTCCATCGTTTTTATTAAAATTGTGTTGTTATATAGTGTGAAGAATAATAAGAATAGTTAACGAAGAAAAAACAGTTTCAATGAACTTTTGCATTTTAAATCAGCAATCGCATGCTCCATTGAAAATGAACAATATGCAATTGGCTGATGTTAAGGTAACAAAATTTCTAGGTCTCTCGATTCAGTCAAACCTTAAATAGAATATACACACAACAGAATGAAACACTAAATTAAGTTCATTATGTTACGTATTCAGAATTCTTACATATTCTGTCAGCCTTCATGCAGCTCGTTGCGTGTATTTTGCAAATGTGCATTCCTGCGTGAGATACGGCATAATATTTTGGGGAAGATCACCGTGTAGTAACCAGACATTTAGATTGCAAAAGAAAATTATTCGAATAATGAAAAAATGCCAACTGCATTATCCTTGCAAGCCTCTCTTCAATGAGCTTGGAATCTTACCATTGCCTTGCCTATTTATTTACAAATCTGAAATATTTGTCAAAACTGACTTACTTAACGGTGGGAACATATTTTCCTGCAATACAGATATTTATAATTACAACGCACGTCGTAAAAATCACGTTCACCAAGTGTCAGTTACAACAGCCCACTATCAGAAATCCACATACATTACTTTACAACGCTTTGCCAGATGGCATAAAACAATTGAAGTCGGTTCACAAATTTAAGTTAAAAGTAAAATCTTTTCTGCTGCAAAACTTTTTAATACAATTAGAGGCTACACGATCATCAAAAAGAAAAATAATGTTTATTTTAACAAAAGAGTGATATATAATGAATTAGTTTACATTTGTATTGTATACTTTAGCTTCCAGGTCAATGGCACCCATTTCGATCAGTTATTTGTCCAGCTTCCCTGACACTTTGAGCAAATGCTGAGATGACACCCTTTTTTTGTTTCTGGACGTAAATGTAGCTTCACTATGCGCACGTTTTGTTGAGCTCTCCTTTTGCTTGTAGTGGTAGGAGTAGAGGTAAGGTCGAGTTACTATTTTGTTAGCAATGAAGAAAAATCATACTTGCAATTGTTTACCGATGGAAATACATTTTCTATAACGTGCACACGAAAATGTCTATTTTTTCAAATATTGCCAATCTTGCGATTTTTAAAATTAATTTTTATTTATTTATTTTAAACTTTTACTCACCTTTTAACTATTTATAGTTAAAACGACGTGAAGGGATTCTGGAACTCAAGAAAACATGCGTAGATAATCTCCCCCATATATCACATACAGTTTTTACTGTTGTTTTTTTTTTTTTACTAAATAAATCTAAATCTACTGTTTGTTTCAAATATTCTTTTGTGTTAAAATCCGACCTCGGTTCAATTGGTGAATAGATTGCTGAAGATCTATGACCATCTGTGAGTTGGCAAGTCGCATGACTGGTGCAAAGTGTGTGATTTCGAAATCCGGGCCAATGCTCTTGTCAATGAAGAAACAGTTATCTGTATCGCTTCGAATATTAGCTAAGCAACTTCATTTTTCCAAACAATGGCTACGTGCAAATTTGTCAGTCGATTGTTCTTCCGTCAATTCATATCAACCTTTGCTTGCATTGGGTCCCAATACAACATTGTTACAGGATGTTTTCGTTTAGATTAGCATGAAACATAGCTAAATATTTACTTGGTACTCATGTTGTATGCTCTCCATTCGAGTTTTTATGACAGTATGGTTATTTGAGCTCATTTTAATGAAACTCATTTTGATTTCATCATGATTTTTACTTTCTCGCGCTTAAGAAGGATCTTCTTAAGAAGAGAAAGTTATATAATGATGCGCGAATTTTCGGCCGAAAAACTCTTATTACTTGGCCCTATCAACTAAAAGTAGATAAATCTAGATAACCAGAATCCGTTTTGTGAGTCCTTGCTACCGAAAAGTCGATAGACGGCAAAATGTCTGTTCGTCTGTCTGTCCGTCTGTGAACAACGCTAGCAGCTAAACCCAGGCTAAACCGTTCAAACGATTTTCTCCAAAAAAATATTTCCAATATCTGGCGCATACCGTGGCCTATTGAATTTGAAACTGGTATTTTAATTTTGGGAGGTAATTTACATAAACCCCTTGGGACATTTTCAATATTTTGAATAAAATGGCTCCATCGATTTTGATTAAAATTTGTTGTTGAATAAAGTGAAGAACGTTTTAGAGAATGGTGCAGGTCGCATTGTCGTTAAATCTGTGAATTTTAGAATTTTGTAAAAATTCAAAATTTTTGCCGGGGTCTTCCTTCAATTAAAATATTAAAGAAGGAAATTTTCCCCTTAATAAAATCTGTTCCTTAAAAATAGACTTTCAGATTCATGTACAATTCTTCGAAAATTTTAGTATTGTCGCATGATTTTTTGTGAAATATAGACAATGTTTAATTTTGTTTAAACATTTTTTCTCAAAAACGGCTCCATCGTTTTTGATGGAAGTTTGTTGTTGAACATTTAAGAAAATTGTGCAAGTGTCATGATGGTTAAAACCCCTGATTTTCCAAAAATTGAAGAAAAAAAAAGAAAAAAAAAGGAATTCGGCGTCTTTTTACAACCACAACTATGAAGATGAATGAAATGTGTTCATCAAAAACAGATCTTCAAATAAGCTCATGTTCAATTTTTCAAAAACATGAGTATATTTTTTCAAAATTGTGTCAAACATAGACTTCGAAAATCCGGCACTTCATGATCGTAATTTTAGAAGTGTTTTGAGGTAGTTGGATGCTACGTAAGTTAGAATGTGTATATTATTTCATATTTCATTGCTCGTTTCCTACATTGGTAGGTAAGCTCTATATGACTTATATTGAGTAGTTATTAAATTTTAATGTGTTTCTTATTTAGATATTATCTGTTTTTGTAATGAACTCTTGGAAAGTAAGTGTAATATTTCATAAGCCATTTTCCCATTGTTATCTTCAATATCTTTTTTTTTATAGCCTGATGATGAGGGCAGCACTATCTTCGAAACTGTCTGGATTATAAATTACAAAATGTATATGTAGTTGTATTATTTATATAGATGTACCTACAATAGTTAATGAAGATCCGTTCCCAATTAAACAGCCAAATTATGAATATATAAATAATATTACATAACTTTTACTAAAAGGAGAAGGTACGTGTTGTTTTAGCACTACTATTATACCTATTACCGTGATTTTTTAAGCATTTTTGGCTGATTTAATCGATTTTAATACGATTTTAATGATATTTGCTTCAAATAATATTTAAGAGATGCAACAAATGTTCTCCACGTAATTCCTGCGTAGACTATTCGTTTTCTTTGAGTTGTTAATCTGAATTGTTTTTGATCAAATTATTTAAGTCATCATTTCTTTGCTTTTAGGACATTTTAAACACATTTTAAGAGCATATTATTGATAATTTTTGGGATGTTTTAGGTCATCAAAATCCGCGAGAAAACGGACGCGTATTAAATGTCGAGTGCACAGATATTTGAAAGGGCGAAAACCAGAACAGTGTCAGTGACATTTTGTAATTTCTGAAAAAGCTGTCTATTTAAGTCAATATCACTGTAGAGTCGTGGTGCTTTGCGTCGTCATTAAAACCACGAAATTTTATTCCTT
The DNA here is from genome assembly GCA_038098605.1 of Gryllus longicercus. Classification (NCBI taxonomy): domain Eukaryota; kingdom Metazoa; phylum Arthropoda; class Insecta; order Orthoptera; family Gryllidae; genus Gryllus; species Gryllus longicercus. Next base: position 1,221,633 of record JAZDUA010000039.1, on the reverse strand, counting down.
CTTTAGAATCACGAAAATGCATTGTCACTGAAACATAACCTAAAACACACACGTTTTCTCGGAATTTATAGAATGTCCCTTGAACCGTTCTGGTTGTCACCCATTCAGTTGCGAACTTTTCGATTGCACCGACCGGTGCAGACGTCACACTCGTCAAATGTTATCTCCAGCTGTCACATCCGTGCGCTTTGCTGTATTGAGTGGCTTGTGCTATGCTCGACCTCGTAGCACAGACGGTCCACGCTTCTAGAGGGGGGGGGTGTGGCAGCACTGCAAGCAAGCACTATCTGATGCACACAGTATTATCTAGTAAGCAGTGTGTTGTAGCGTCACTCTTTTGTTTGCTTAGAATAATACAGACATTAAGGGTTATTATTGATGTTTTCTAACCCTATTTACAGATGTCACTCATTTCTCTTTGAGAAATGTGGCGCTCAGAATAAATACAACCGTTCCCACACGAAGTTCGTTTTGAGAAAAACGAATTTTTCTCTTTTCGTTCTCATTCATTTGGGTTTCGGACAAACTTTAGAAGATGGCATTTGAGGTTTTTGCAACTTTTTAAAAATATTTCTAACCCTACTTACAGATCGTCACGCATTTTCCTTTGAGAAATGTGGCGCTGAAAATAATAACGGCAGTTCCCAACCGAAGTTCCTTTTGGGAAAAAATTATTTTTCTCTTTTCATCCACGTTCATTTTCATTCCCGACAAACTTTTGAAGGTTGTTGCAGAAGGTGGTTGTTGAAGAAGGTTGTTGCACGTTTCTGAAAGATTTACACTGAAACAAATAGACATTAGGAGGTTGATGAGGGAATTGTGTATTCTCTAAAATCCACATGAATGCCAATTGTTTATATATTCTTCAAAATGTAGTTTGAAACAAGTGAAATAATTCCACAGATGAGTAATGCAAAATTGAAGGAAACAATTTTCGTCGGCCCGTAAGTTTTAAAACTCGCGATGTATGAAATATTGGAAGAAATTGAGTTATTGAATATTAAGAAATTGCGAGATATTGAGTTATCAGCTTGGCAATTCTTTAAGAGAGTTGTGCATGCATTTCTCGCGGAAAAGAAAGAACACAATTATAAAACATTGGTCACAGAATGGTTGCAAAGCTAGAAAAATATGAGGGGTAGAATGTCTTTGAAAATACATTTTCTTAATTTTTTCCGACATAATTTGGGCAAATTAGTGATTATTACGGTGTTTTATCGCGGTATTGCTACTGTGGAGAAGAGATACCAAGAGTGCAAGGAACCTGCAATCATGGGAGATAATTGCTGGTTTCTTGTCAGAGAGAGAGAGAGAGAGAGAGAGAGAGAGAGAGAGAGAGAGAGAGAGAGAGAGGTTTGAGGGAGAACGAGCGAGCGAGAAAGAAGGAGAGAGAGATTGAGAGAGAGTGATAGAGGGACAGAGAGAGAGTGGTAGAGGGACAGAGAGAGAATGAGAGAGACGAGAGAGATTGGAGGGAGAGCGAGCGAGCGGAAAGAGAGAGAGAGAGAGAAAGAGAGAGAGAGAGAAAGAGAGAGAGAATAGGAATACAGAGTAAAGTTACGAGGCGCAAAGCATTTTCAAACAATACAATAGAAATTTCTCCTTCCAAGATGTTTCAATATTGCCCGAATATGCGTATTCTATTTTTAACTTATTCTTACCTCATATGAAGCATGCTCATAAAAAAGTTTGTAGTTATATAATCGGAATGGTAATGCGACAAGTTGTAAAGGTTTGGTTGTGTTTTTTAAATTACTCCCATCTCTCTCTCTGTCTCTCTCTCTCTCTCTCTCTCTCTGCCCCTCCACTACTCTCTCTTAATCTCTCTCTCCCTTTCTCGCTCTCCCTCCAATCTCTCTCGTCTCTCTCATTCTCTCTCTGTCCCTCTACCACTCTCTCTGTGTCCCTCTATCACTCTCTCTCAATCTCTCTCTCCCTCTTTCTCGCTCGCTTGTTCTTCCTCAATTATCTCTCTCTCTCTCCCTCTCTCTCTCTCTGAGCGCAGGCGCAGGCGTGAAGGGGGCTTAACAAACACGTCAGCCGGCGTCGGGCAGGCGGGCGGGCGGGCGGCCGGCGTGTCGCGTGGAGGGGGCAGGCGAGTGAGCTGTCGCGCTGGCAGCAGCCCCCCGAATTAAAGGCCACTTCCAACCCTGTTGGCCCCTCAGCCGCCTGCCCGTCATCCTTTGCGTTGTTTGCGCCCGCAACAAGGCCGCTTGCCACGCCACGCACTGTCACCCAATCCCGAAAAGGTGGACAAAATTATTAATAAATAAATAAATAAGTAAATAAGTAAATAAATAAATAAATAAATAAATAAATAAATAAATAAATAAATAAATAAATAAATAAATAAATAAATAAATAAATAAATAAATAAATAAATAAATAAATAAATAAATAAATAAATAAATAAATAAATAAATAAATAAATAAATAAATAAATAAATAAATAAATAAATAAATAAATAAATAAATAAATAAATAAATAAATAAATAAATAAATAAATAAATAAATAAATAAATAAATAAATAAATAAATAAATAAATAAATAAATAAATAAATAAATAAATAAATAAATAAATAAATAAATAAATAAATAAATAAATAAATCGTTTTTGTTTATATTTAGCAACTGGATTTATCCACTTTTTCAATATTAGAGTGTAGTAATAAGAGTTTTCTGCCATAAATTCGCCGTTTTTTCGCCCAGCATTACATAACTTTTTCTCTACTACATAAGGGGTAGCGAGAAAGTAATAAATTATTTAAGAAACTAGCGGAACCTGGCAGACTTTGTTCTTCCCTTCATCTCCCTCTTTCTTCTTCCCTCTCTTTTCATCTCTCTCTCTCTCCGTCTCTCCCTCTCATTCTCTTTCTCTCTCGCTCTCTCTGTGTGTCTGGCTGTCTTTCTCTCTGTCCCTGTCTACAAGTAGTCACCTCTACATTAGGTGCAGATTCTGCGCGTCTTTCAGCAGGTGGGGTAATATCGAGAAGCACCGGACCAGAAAAAATGTAATAGAATGTTCAAGAAGATCTTATCTTGCAGATTGAGGTGTGAGAAACATATCTTTGTGGCCTTCGGTTTCAACATTTTAGTTCTTAAGGTCCTAGGACGCTTCGTTTACAATTTATTTATCGGCACAGAGTAAACAATCTTGCAGTGTGTCGCGGGTTGCGTTTGATATGAATATTTTGTGCTTTGTTCTTTTTTTCAGGAATTTCTCCGATATTTCCTGCTGTTCGGAGCGGAGACGAATCCAACAAATAATACATAATTAAAATTGGTCCTTCCGTAAAGTTGGTTCGACTAATATTCAAAGTGTGACATCCCACAGTTTCGAAAAGAGTTTCACGCGTAGTACTGTCTACCCTTCTGCTTTAGTTGAAAAGTGATGCTCGTGTGAAAGGCTGACCTAAAGAAACGCAAGCAAGGAACGGTTCCTTCAATCACGTGGCAAACTGGGTAACCTTGTTTCTGGGTAACCATCATTTTCTTCATTTAGTAGGGACAATATTAAATATGCATAATAACTATTGGTCTTTTAATGTTTTTCAAATTTATTTAACATCAAAAAACAGTTAAAACTGCGTGTGACGTATTATGAGGAGAAATATATTCTCTGCACGTTCTGGGATCTTAAGTTTAATAATGAATACAAGTGAAAAGAGCGTTTTTGCAACAAATAATTGATAAGTTCCCGTGTAAAACAAACTATTTTTAAAAGAAAAAAAACTTAGATTTTGGCTAATATCCGTCATCATGTCAGCCATGAAGGAATCGACGTACTACAGCAAGAACATATAATTTAAACACAGCCAAATCTTAAAATTGATGTGTTTGTCTCAAGAATTAACAATGAGAACCTAAATATTGTGTCCAGCTGTTTGGGGTTTGGCCCAGTGTGCTCCGCGGATGCGGGTCCAACTGACCAGTGGCCACTGGTGGCTGCGCCGGCAGTGGAGGCGGCGGCGGCGGAGTCGGTCGTGCGGGCAATGGATCTAAGGCCGGTATTACAATGTAAAAGATCTTTGTTAAAAATATTTTATAAAAGAAGATATGACAGTGTTACAGCTAATATTTTATAAAAGATTTTTTTTCATAAAATTCCTTTGATAAAATGTAGCCACAATCGTCCAAGTTGTGTCATAAGTTTGGTAACATGGCGTCCAATAGTTATACGTGGGGTATCGTTTCAACCAAAATTTTAATTGCAGAGTATGAGCAATTAAAATGTTTATATAATACAGTTCATCCGGCCTACAAAAAAAAGACCAAACGAATTAACACGTAAGGCATATTTCCCCGAAATGTGGAAAATGCCCAATTCATGAAGTTAATTTCTTTTATAACTTCAAAATCGGAGGACCCAATTTCGAAAGAAGGAAGAAGAACAACAGAGATAACTGAATATTTCCTCGTCCATCCTCAAATAACTCTTCATTTCTAAGTTCTTTACTTAATACTTCACAATGTGCGACCCATAGCATCATCCTCAAACGTCTACTTTTTACTTTTTACTTCTTCAGGATTAAACCAACTCTCTCTAGGTGGCGTTGAATAAACGTAGATTTGTTATTAATAAGCATAAAGTAGAACAAACACAACTATTTTTGCGTCATCCATGTTGAATCGCGAGCAAAACTACATACAATATTGGACGAAATGTAATACGTTAATCAAATTTCTTTGTCAAAGTTTCCTTCGTCAAAGTTCAAAGAACTTTGCATTACAGAAGGCCCCTAAATATTTATCAATCTACATTTTTACTAAGGAATTACTGCCCAACAGGACCCCCCAAATCTGCAATGATAAGCATATGTTGTCAAATCCATAACAGCTTCCGTGCTCCCTGCAGTAGTCACGGTGGCAGTGGGGTAGGGTCGGTCTAGCTGCCAGGTAGAGGCGGAGGGGCGGGTGCGGCAGTGGATACAGTGGAGGTGGCTATGGCGATAGTCTTACCCTCTTCACCATCATTGGAAAATCACTAACACGACACTTCACTAACAATTTAGGACCGAAAATTCGTGATCATATTGTTCAGGAGAAACTAACACTTTATTCATGTTCAAATGATGTTCAGAATGTTAAAAGAAGCTTTTTGTAATAAAAAATTAATATGAAAGAAAGCAGATGAAGTAAATGATTCAATTGTTTATGAAAATTGGCCAGAGAAAACCAATTGTATCTCTAATTCTTTTCCTCTCTGTATTATAGTATAGGGAGGAAAAGTAAAGCTCAATTTAACATCTTTGCAATTTTTCGCATTGTGTGTCTCAGATTATATTCTCCAAAATTTTGTTTGTTGCGGGTTTTTGCAATTGTATAATTTTACAAACGTTTTACGAAATAATTTCAAAATGGTAAAGTTACGATAATGTTTGAGTAAATAAAAAATATCCCATGTTGTGTTTTTAATTTTTGTTTCAAGCGTATAAACTATTTTCTTCAAATGTTTATTTATGTGTGATACATAGGCGTCCGTGTACAGTTCATCTTGGAAACGTTGGTCATTTGCACTACTTATTTAGATCCGTATGTAGAACATTCCAGGGAGTATATATTTCCTATACATCGAACATTCCCTCTTCTGTTTATCTCTTTTCCACGTGTTGTAAGCTTATTTTAGTGTCACATTTATTTTTTCACAAATATACTCTTTTTTAGATACAATTTAATGTACTAATCATCAAATAGTAAAATTTAAAAAAAAGTAAAAAAAATTGTGGCAGCGGTGGGATTCGAACCCACGCCTCCGAAGAGACTGGTGCCTTAAACCAGCGCCTTAGACCGCTCGGCCACGCTACCATATGGTTCGTTATGTTAATCATTTGGTTAGAGCAGAAAATCCCATGCCCGTATGGGCACAATTTACGAATCATATATAATGTAATCATAACCTTAAAAGTTGTAATCGAATTCATGTTGTTTACCATAACATTGTAAAAGGTGTTAGTATGTGATTTTCAAAATTCTGAGTAGAAAGTTTGTTAAAACATTTTTCCTTTATTAGTATAAAATGGTGCAGTGAAATTAAAAAAAAAAAGAAAAAACAGGCAGATAAGGGTTAATATGTAATTTTGAAACAATTAAAGTCAGAATTAGTGGGCGATTCTAGCTGCTCCTAACAATAAGAATGGAGGCAATTTTTGAATAAATGAAGGACGTATAGACGTGAAATTTGCCGACTACAAGCCGAACATTTGTCGTGGATGTCGAAGGAGAGTAAACCGCGCGAATTTAATTGAATTCGTGAATATTCTAGAAACACATCTGTTTTGAATATTGTCTTCGTAATCTATCAGATTCAAAAAATATACTACTGATGAACAAGTATTTCCATTGTTTGTAAATCTTAATTTCTGACTTTTTAATTTATTTATATGTTTAAAACATTTTTTGTTAATATTTTTATATTGTAGTAGAAGCCTGAAAAAAGTTCATTTTGAAAATTTAAAATAAATAAAAAAATAAATATGAGAGTTACATGACAACCATCTAACACTCCCCACCCCTACGTAATGCACTGTAACCTGCCCGAACCCTCCCCCTCTTTATCGTTACGTAATTTATGAACGTCCTTTTGCGGTATTTGCACCCAGGTACTTACGCATTACATCTGGGCTGAGTTCGATTCCCGCGAAGGAAACCCCGCCAGCCGATGGTAGGTCAGTGCCGAATATCGCCATCTACTTGGGAAGATCAGCGCCTCCTCCCGAGGAAAAAACATGCACTACACTTGCGGGACGAGTCACCTAAGTAACTGACGCGTCCGAAATCACCATCAATCAATCAATCACGACGTGATTTCCTAGCCCACTGTTGGTACCTAGATCCCCAATTCTTATTCTTAATTTCTTCCTTTTCTCCGTAAGTTGCGTGAGCGGTAATTAGAGCACGTTTCAAACTATGAGAGTAAATGCGTTGAATGAATTTGTATGTATACGAGTGTATTGTAATAAGTGAGAATGATGCGTGGATAAGAAATAAAAATCTATACATAAATAAAAGGGAATGTGCATATGTGTGTCGCACATACACGTAAAACGTACTGGACCGATTTCGCTGAAATTTTCATGTTTCTTATTAGCAATGGGAGTCTTTCCAGAGTGGTTTGGTTTAAATCGGACTTATAGGAACATTGTTTATGATGATTTATACGCTTATGACGCTATTGACCCTATTTATTTGCTTATGACATGATGTATTCGCTGATGGCGCTTATAACTACGCAACCCGCCGCATGGTCGAGTAGTATTAAGCGCGTCTTCACTGCGTACAAGTATTCTGTCCCTGTGATTATGAAATATCGACCGGAATTATTACTTGAATCTGAGACAAGTTAATCAAACTTTTCCAAGAGAGTGTCATAGCGAACGCATGCCCCAAATTTGAGGGAAAACGTTTTAACAATTGTATATTTGACAACCATGTCCAAACTAGGACAGAGAACAAACCTATACTTGCGAGAAAGTATTTAATCTATTACAAGTTTTACACAGCGTAGCGTAAAACATGATTAACAATCAAGTGACAATCGTGTGCTATGTAACACATTCAATTGCGAAGCATTGTCGGATCCACTAGTTTATAAATAAGAGAAGCCGAAAGAAAGACATAACTGAGGAATAAGGAACAAATATGTAATTAAGTCACGCTAAAGTGCATATGTAATAACCGTATATTTAGTTTCAACGAAAATTAATTTAATCTTATTCAGTTAGTAAGAAAACCCTCCCCCCTTTAGCTATTTAATAAGTGAGGCAGCAACACACTGTAATAATATTAATAAAAATAAATTGCCTCCTCCGCACTGGTACTGTGGAAGAAAACTAGTGGTGCTAAAACAGCACTCGACCGTATTTCCACGCAAAATTACGCGAACATTTTTCGAAAAATTGTTCATGACCTTATTTCAAAATCTATCTTTAATGAACAGATTTCATTAAACGAAAAATCTTATCTTCATAATTGTGTAGTTGTAAGTAAATGCCAAAAACATTTTGAATTTTTTGCAATTTTCGAAATATCAGCGTTTTAACGAAAATGAGAGCAGCACCATTCACTCTATCCAACAACAAAATTTAATCAAAAAACAATTTACCTTTCTAGAAAATATTCAAAATGTTCTAGAGGCTTGATGTAAATTGCCCTCCAGAATTAAAATATCGGTATCAAATTCGAGAGGCCGCGACATCAGCCAGATAAATTGGGGAATATCAATTTTGGAGAAAATGGGCTGAACGGTTTAGCCGCTAGCGTTGTTCATGGATGGATGCACGAACAGACGTTTTGCCGTCAGTCGATTTTTCGGTATCAAGGACCCACAAAACATGGATTCTGACTACATAACGTGTTAGAGAATTTTGTTTTCCAAATTTAGCAACTCGATTTATCCCCTTTCATTAACGGTTTTTGTTACCAGGGCCCGGCAATACGAGTTTTTGTGCCGAAAATACGCCGATCTTTCGCGCAGCGTTACATAACTTTCTCTCTTTTGCGTAAGCGGTAGCGAGAACAAAATAAAAAGTAAGGAATAACAGCAGGAGCGCGACCTACGCTCTCATAAGTCACTTCGGATTTACAGCGCCATCTAGGAACACTATGACACACTTCCCTCATACAGTACTAAAGGCCAATGTTTCACAATCTAGATTAGCCCTACAGTATATTAGCTTAACGTGACACTTGTGGCGAGTATTTACATGAGTAATAGTTTGATTTGAGCTTTGCAAGTTCATCGACATAAATTTAGTAAACACAAATTTTGAAGATATTGTAATTGGCCATCGTGTCAATTTTCGGGTAAAATAAAGTATATGAAAATATGTCGATTAAAATTCTTCTTTAATTTCTTTTTTCTTTGCAAAATCACCTTTAGTTAGTGTGGGTGTGATGAATCACGTCTTCACGATTCATGTAAATGTCAGAAAGAGGGTGTAGTAATTTTCAGCCTTCTGACAATGTACTTGTTGTTGCATTGAAACAATGTAAAACAGGTTTTTGTAGCTTTTGTTTTCAGAATAATCTAGAGGAAATAGATAAAGGACCTCCGGGAGGTGGGAGCTCCTGCACATCGTATCTGACTTTAGCCAATGATGTTCAGACATCAGTTTGCGTCACACTAGTAGCGGGAATTTTAAATGCAATTAAGCGAGAGGAGCAGTCGAGTTGTGTAAATTGGATGTTTTTTTTAATTCCTGGGTTAATATTTCCTTTTGAACAAATATATTCATTTCTTTTTTAAATAATAAACCATTTCCATGTTTCTGGGGGGGGGGTGTTTGTGCCTTTATAATGCAAATTTTTGTCAATAAATCATTTTTTCAAACCAAATTTTGACTGCTTATTGTAGCTCAGACATTTGGAACATTTACGTAGTTTATGAGACAAAATATACATAAAATTGCCTTAAGAGCTTATTATCGAAGTTCGTCCCCTAATCGAGAGCCCACATCCGTTATTGTTAAATACAGGATGTCCGGGGACGAAATGTCGGAACTTCGATAATAAGCTCCTAAGGCAAACTATATATATATATATATATATATATATATATATATATATATATATATATAGTTTATTTATTTTACATGAATACAGTTAAAACTATGTGTGATATACGGTGAGAAGTGTTCTGAGCACTTTCTCTTAATTCTGGGGTCTCTATTCGAAGCCAAATACAACTTGAATTCTGAATGCGGAAGGGGGTTAGAGTTTTTGGCAAGAATTGATAAGAACTATTTGCAAGGGCAAAGGAGCTATAGATTCGGTCTCTTATCCTTCATCGTGCCCTTCGTGAGGGAATCGACTTCCTGCCGCAACAACATGGAGAGCGATCATTTGAATAAAATAAAATAAATGCAGACAATGAAGACAGCAATTGAAGACAACAGCAGTGGTTTCTACAATTTATTTCATTATTCATCAGTGGTTGTGGTTTTACAATAATCATTTCAAAAACTATATTTCTCACTGAAGTTTACAAGACGTTCACAGACAAAATTTATTTTTTCAATTATGTAATTATCAGAAGATGTTGAAAAATGTGATCATTGCAGTTTTCTAAAATTAAGAATGTTAAACGAAAATGGAACTTGCACCATTTTTTAAGCGTCCTTCGTTCAATTTGAGGAAAAAGTTTAATCAATAAATTTTGAGTTTTTTTTTTAGAAAATCTTTCAATTTCAAGGCTTCGCGTAAAGTTCTTCCACAAATCAAAATATCAATTTCAAACTCGCAGGACCTGGAGATCAGCCAGGTCATGAAGATAGGACAAAGAAGAGGAAGGAAAGATCGCGCGCGGTCCGTGGCCCTTTCGTTAAGGTATTGCTCCGGCTTTCGCAGCGCAACCGGTCGCTAGAATTCATCTCCAGACAGCATCAGAACTCGATCTAGCTGATCTCTCGAAAATGCTGCCACCGTGGGGACTGGAATCTAGCACCTCCCTGTCAGAGGCACTGCAGAGACATCAGTTGATGCCCTAAGCCACCTCTCCCAGTAACTTCGCTCGTAACCTAGCTGTGTAGGTAGTGTGGAAAATGCTGCCACCGTGGGGAGTGTAACCCTAGGACCTCCCGGTCAGAGGCACTGCAGTGACATCAGTGGATGCCCTGAGCCACCTCTCCCAGTAACTTCGCTCGTAACCTAGCTGTGTAGGTAGTGTGGAAAATGCTGCCACCGTGGGGAGTGTAACCCTAGCACCTCCCTGTCAGAGGCACTGCAGAGACATCAGTTGATGCCCTAAGCCACCTCTCCCAGTACCTTCGCTCGTAACCTAGCTGTGTAGGTAGTGTGGAAAATGCTGCCACCGTGGGGAGTGGAACCCCAGGACCTCCCGGCCAGAGGCACTGGAGTGACATCAGTTGATGCCCTGAGCCACCTCTCCCAGTAACTTCGCTCGTAACCTAGCTGTGTAGGTAGTGTGGAAAATGCTGCCACCGTGGGGAGTGTAACCCTAGTACCTCCCGGTCAGAGGCACTGGAGTGACATCAGTTGATGCCCTGAGCCACCTCTCCCAGTAACTTCGCTCGTAACCTAGCTGTGTAGGTAGTGTGGAAAATGCTGCCACCGTGGGGAGTGTAACCCTAGCACCTCCCTGTCAGAGGCACTGCAGAGACATCAGTTGATGCCCTAAGCCACCTCTCCCAGTACCTTCGCTCGTAACCTAGCTGTGTAGGTAGTGTGGAAAATGCTGCCACCGTGGGGAGTGGAACCCCAGGACCTCCCGGCCAGAGGTACTGGAGTGACATCAGTTGATGCCCTGAGCCACCTCTCCCAGTAACTTCGCTCGTAACCTAGCTGTGTAGGTAGTGTGGAAAATGCTGCCACCGTGGGGAGTGTAACCCTAGCACCTCCCTGTCAGAGGCACTGCAGAGACATCAGTTGATGCCCTAAGCCACCTCTCCCAGTACCTTCGCTCGTAACCTAGCTGTGTAGGTAGTGTGGAAAATGCTGCCACCGTGGGGAGTGGAACCCCAGGACCTCCCGGCCAGAGGCACTGGAGTGACATCAGTTGATGCCCTGAGCCACCTCTCCCAGTAACATCGCTCGTAACCTAGCTGTGTAGGTAGTGTGGAAAATGCTGCCACCGTGGGGAGTGTAACCCTAGTACCTCCCGGTCAGAGGCACTGGAGTGACATCAGTTGATGCCCTGAGCCACCTCTCCCAGTAACGTCGCTCGTAACCTAGCTGTGTAGGTAGTGTGGAAAATGCTGCCACCGTGGGGAGTGTAACCCTAGGACCTCCCGGTCAGAGGCACTGCAGTGACATCAGTTGATGCCCTGAGCCACCTCTCCCAGTAACTTCGCTCGTAACCTAGCTGTGTAGGTAGTGTGGAAAATGCTGCCACCGTGGGGAGTGTAACCCTAGGACCTCCCGGTCAGAGGCACTGCAGTGACATCAGCTGATGCCCTGAGCCACCTCTCCCAGTAACTTCGCTCGTAACCTAGCTGTGTAGGTAGTGTGGAAAATGCTGCCACCGTGGGGAGTGTAACCCTAGCACCTCCCTGTCAGAGGCACTGCAGAGACATCAGTTGATGCCCTAAGCCACCTCTCCTATCACTGAGTGTATCTATTCCGGTGGAGATGCTGCAGAGACAGGGGCAATGTTGGTTCCGAGCTCAGTGGGAGTTGCGGGATCAATAGAGTTTAAGTATGTCACAGCACCTGGCGCCCCCCCCCCCCATTTCCTGAAGACGGGTTTGGCTGACGGTGACAGGGGCTGCGTCGGCGGTGTCAGCAGAAGCGTCCGCGGGAGCGGCAGGTGTGACTGCCTCTGTGTGTGTGTGTGCGTGGGTGGGAGGCAGCTGTGACCCACATCTGACCGAGCGCTGACCACTTGCAGGGGGGGGGGGGAAGGGCCATTGTGAGCGCCCGCCCTCCGCTTAGCCGCCGCGACCACAAAGGGGCCCCTGTGGTCCTGCCACTGCGCACGCGGCAGCCGCCCTTCCCGCGCCAGGCGGCCCTCTTTCCAGCTTCTAGCCCTTCCGCGTGGACACCGCCCCCTCCCCCTCCCCCCTCCCTGTTGACCGCCCGCTGCCTTAGGTTGCCACCGCGGACACACTACAGCTCCATCGCTTTTTAATGAATCCGCTCTCATACGCACGCAACTGACTTTGGGCCTCAATCACAATGCAAACTTAAGCCTGTTTTTCACGGTCATTTTTTCATCATTTTTCGTCGTTCCAGAAAAGATACAGACCAGTGTGGGTGTAATTTGTACGAAAAAATGACGCACGATTAATTTTTCAGTAGAGATTTCATACAGTGTGACTACCGCGCTCCTGGCGACCCTCCTTCCAGCTTGTATCCCTTGCACGTGGACACCGCCCCCTCCCCCTCCCCCTCTCCCTCACCCCTTCCCCTCCCCCCGTTGACCGCCCGCTGCCACCGCGGACACACTACAGCTCCATCGCTTTTTAATGAATCCGCTCTCATACGCACGCAACTGGCTTTGGGCCTCATTCACAATGCAAACTTAAGCCTGTTTTTCACGGTCATTTTTTCATCATTTTTCGTCGGTCCAGAAAAGATACAGACCAGTCTGGGTGTAATTTGTACGAAAAAATGACGCACGATTAATTTTTCAGTAGAGATTTCATACAGTGTGACTACCGCGCTCCTGGCGACCCTCCTTCCAGCTTGTATCCCTTGCACGTGGACACCGCCCCCTCCCCCTCCCCCTCTCCCTCACCCCTTCCCCTCCCCCCGTTGACCGCCCGCTGCCACCGCGGACACACTACAGCTCCATCGCTTTTTAATGAATCCGCTCTCATACGCACGCAACTGACTTTGGGCCTCATTCACAATGCAAACTTAAGCCTGTTTTTCACGGTCATTTTTACATCATTTTTCGTCGGTCCAGAAAAGATACAGACCAGTCTGGATGTAATTTGTAGGAAAAAATGACGCACGCTTAATTTTTCGGTAGAGATTTCATCCAGTGTGACTACCGCGTGCCAGGCGGCCCTCCTTCTAGCTTCTATCCCTTCCGCGTGGACACCGCCCCCTCCCCCTCCCCCTCCCAGTTGACCGCCCGCTGCCTCGGGCTGCCACCGCGGACACACTACAGCTCCATCGCTTTTTAATGAATCCGCTCTCGTACGCACGCAACTGACTGTAGGCCTCATTCACAATGCAACTTAAGCATGGTCATTTTTTCATCATTTTTCGCCGATTCAGAAAAGATACAGACCATTCAGGATGTAATTTGTACGAAAAAATGACGCACGCTTAATTTATCGGTAGAGATTTCATCCAGTGTGACTACCGCGTGCCAGGCGGCCCTCCTTCCAGCTTCTATCCCTTCCGCGTGGACACCGCCCCCTCCCCCTCCCCCTCCCAGTTGACCGCCCGCTGCCTCGGGCTGCCACCGCGGACACACTACAGCTCCATCGCTTTTTAATGAATCCGCTCTCGTACGCACGCAACTGACTGTAGGCCTCATTCACAATGCAACTTAAGCATGGTCATTTTTTCATCATTTTTCGCCGATTCAGAAAAGATACAGACCATTCAGGATGTAATTTGTACGAAAAAATGACGCACGCTTAATTTATCGGTAGAGATTTCATCCAGTGTGACTACCGCGTGCCAGGCGGCCCTCCTTCCAGCTTCTATCCCTTCCGCGTGGACACCGCCCCCTCCCCCTCCCCCTCCCAGTTGACCGCCCGCTGCCTCGGGTTGCCACCGCGGACACACTACAGCTCCATCGCTTTTTAATGAATCCGCTCTCGTACGCACGCAACTGACTGTAGGCCTCATTCACAATGCAACTTAAGCATGGTCAATGTTCCATCATTTTTCGCCGGTACAGAAAAGATACAGACCATTCTGGATGTAATTTGTACGAAAAAATGACGCACGGGACTTTCTCTGGTTTGTTATGCGTGTGGAGCGATTTGTTCATTTTGTAGTAGAGTAATAGCGTTCTGATGTGTTGAATTGTAATGTGAAGTGATTATATAGTGAGAAATAAATTATGGACTGTATTATAATATCGTCGCATCTGTGCTCAGTCCTAATATAACCTCACTTAATTTGTTACTATAGATGCGATGTTCAAATGTTTGAGCTTCTGCGCTATTTGCGGCGCCCGGAGGAAGTATTTCTTCACAATTACGTACAAACACAGAAATGACCGTTTAAAAGCTGGAATCACTCTCATCCAGTTTCGACACCGAATCATACTGCGTAGAAACGAACGTCCTTTTTCCATCCACTTTCTGTACCGAAAAATGATGAAAAAATTACCATGTAAAATAGGCTTTAAACGTAACGTAAAGCCGTCAATTTAGCAGTAAAACTTACACGTGTAAACAAGCATTCACAATGACGAACGTGAGCTGAACGAAGGTGTCTGAGCCAATCAAATTTCAACGTTTTGCAGCTTGATCGATTGTCGATTCGTTTCTCGCATAATAAAAAGATCTTTTCAGCAGGGTTTCTAGCTTTTTCTTCGATATTCCTATCGATTTGTCTTAATATATAAATGCGAGTAGTAGCTATCGTATTAGTGCGCGCTTTTCCTTTATTTTATAAACAAGGATTCTCTTGTAATACATTCACGAGTAATTCGTGGAACATACTTATTTTATTCAACACGTCAAGTTAAAGTCGAAGAAAAAACCCAAAATTCTTACTTTGAATTAACTACTCGTATCACAACTGTTCGTAAACTAGTTCAGTTCATAATAGTAATGAAACGACATAACCACAAACTACCCTACTACAGGCTATGTTTCAGCATTGCTCCGGGCCCAAAAGTGTCTAGCATCGACACTGCTAGGCACGCAACCGACATTACAAAATGGTGAAGTTGTTAAGTGCCCAATCAAAAAACATGCATTTTTATATCTTCTGCATTATTATTTCATTATGTACGAGGAGTGTAGTAAATACCTTCTAAAAATTTACGATTGTTTTTTTATTTTTTTTTAAATTTATAAATGAAAGAGTATTTCTTAAACTACTTTTCTACATAGTTCTCATCATTGTCCAGACATTTTTATCACAGCGGAAAACCAAGTTTTATATGTCATCATCGTAGAATGATGCTGCCAGTAAGAACGACATCTGAACGCCGTTCTTGGACGCAAAAGTTGTTGAGCTAGCTGAAATTCTTCTCCAATTTTTAGATGTTTATGGTGAGAACGTAATGAGTGATGAAATAGTCAGAAAGTGGGTTAGACAATTCAATAACAGACTAATCCATTTTAATCGCGAAGCACGGAGTACGCTGCCTATGTTGTCGACGATGGGTTGTTTAAAAATATATGTGAAAACAGATGGTTCAAAATAAGAATGCTGTGTCATGTGTTTTCCACAAATCGCAGTACCGTTTTCGCCAAAAACGATGTTCAGAACGACTAACGAAATGGAACAGAAAAGTTGAATTCCTGCACATATTCACAGATCTGCGCACAATCCACAGATCTTTGTGTATGACGAATAAATATAGAGGTTTGTATTGTTAATGTAATATGAATGTGTGTTTGTATGTAATTAGAATTTTGTTGTTCTTTTGTCATATGTGTATGTTATTGATCCTATAGCAACAAAAGGGGGTGTTTAAGAATAAATGGGTAACAGCTTTATTGCGGGTTAAAAAGAATTCGAATAATTTTTTCAATTTGGTAATAATTAGAATATTCAACTAAAAATCACCAAATGTGAAAAAGATCCGCCAATATCTCGTATAGCGGTAATTGTTCAAACAGGGTGAGGTGTCTTAAGGCATCAACAGATGGCACTGAACTGCCTCAGATCGGGAAGTCATTGGATCGAAATCCGACGGTGACAGGATTTTCGATAATAGCTAGTTAGCTAGGGACTAATAACGTTATCAATTTACGCACAAGAACCACAAATCTATAAAAAACAATGTGCTTTCACGCCATTACAATAAGAACAAAACATTCCCTAATAAAATACTATTTCTAATTGTAATTGAACTATCTATAAATATATTACATCCATTACACTGTAAAATATCACCCTAAAAAAATAGTAGTAAGAGTATACAGAAGGAAAACTATGACGACTCCCGTAATACCTATTATTTTTGGTTTTGCCAATGGCTAGATGTGTTATTGACAAGGAGGTAGCGTGGCCGAGCGGTCTAAGGCGCTGGTTTAAAGCACGAGTCTCTTCGGAGGCGTGGGTTCGAATCCCACCGCTGCCAGATATTTTCCCTTCCATTTACTAGGATGTTCCATAATTAGCATGATTTTCAATCGAAAGGGTGGTAGCGTGGCCGAGCGGTCTAAGGCGCTGGTTTTAGGCACCAGTCTCTTCGGAGGCGTGGGTTCGAATCCCACCGCTGCCAGATATTTTCCCTTCCATTTACTAGGATGTTCCATAATTAGCATGTGTGATTTTCAATCGCAGGATGGTAGCATGGCCGAGCGGTCTAAGGCGCTGGTTTTAGGCACCAGTCTCTTCGGAGGCGTGGGTTCGAATCCCACCGCTGCCAGATATTTTCCCTTCCATTTACTAGGATGTTCCATAATTAGCATGTGTGATTTTCAATCGTAGGGGTGGTAGCGTGGCCGAGCGGTCTAAGGCGCTGGTTTTAGGCACCTGTCTCTTCGGAGGCGTAGGTTCGAATCCCACCGCTGCCAGATATTTTCCCTTCCATTTACTAGGATGTTCCATAATTAGCATGTGTGATTTTCAATCGCAGGGGTGGTAGCGTGGCCGAGCGGTCTAAGGCGCTGGTTTTAGGCACCAGTCTCTTCGGAGGCGAGGGTTCGAATCCCACCGCTGCCAGATATTTTCCCTTCCATTTACTAGGATGTTCCATAATTAGCATGTGTGAATTTCAATCGCAGGTGTGGTAGCGTGGCCGAGCGGACTAAGGCGCTGGTTTAAGGCACCTGTCTCTTCGGAGGCGAGGGTTCGAATCCCACCGCTGCCAGATTTTTTCCCTTCCATTTACTAGGATGTTCCATAATTAGCATGTGGGATTTCAATCGCAGGTGTGGTAGCGTGGCCGAGCGGTCTAAGGCGCTGGTTTAAGGCACCTGTCTCTTCGGAGGCGAGGGTTCGAATCCCACCGCTGCCAGATATTTTCCCTTCCATTTACTAGGATGTTCCATAATTAGCATGTGTGAATTTCAATCGCAGGTGTGGTAGCGTGGCCGAGCGGTCTAAGGCGCTGGTTTAAGGCACCTGTCTCTTCGGAGGCGAGGGTTCGAATCCCACCGCTGCCAGATATTTTCCCTTCCATTTACTAGGATGTTCCATAATTAGCATGTGTGATTTTCAATCGCAGGTGTGGTAGCGTGGCCGAGCGGTCTAAGGCGCTGGTGTAAGGCACCAGTCTCTTCGGAGGCGTGGGTTCGAATCCCACCGCTGCCAGATATTTTCCCTTCCATTTACTAGGATGTTCCATAATTAGCATGTGTGATTATCAATCGTAGGGGTGGTAGCGTGGCCGAGCGGTCTAAGGCGCTGGTTTTAGGCACCAGTATATTCGGAGGCGTGGGTTCGAATCCCACCGCTGCCAGATATTTTCCCTTCCATTTACTAGGATGTTCCATAATTAGCATGTGTGATTATCAATCGTAGGGGTGGTAGCGTGGCCGAGCGGTCTAAGGCGCTGGTTTTAGGCACCAGTATCTTCGGAGGCGTGGGTTCGAATCCCACCGCTGCCAGATATTTTCCCTTCCATTTACTAGGATGTTCCATAATTAGCATGTGTGATTATCAATCGTAGTGGTGGTAGCGTGGCCGAGCGGTCTAAGGCGCTGGTTTAAGGCACCAGTCTCTTCGGAGGCGTGGGTTCGAATCCCACCGCTGCCAGATATTTTCCCTTCCATTTACTAGGATGTTCCATAATTAGCATGTGTGATTATCAATCGTAGGGGTGGTAGCGTGGCCGAGCGGTCTAAGGCGCTGGTTTTAGGCACCAGTATCTTCGGAGGCGAGGGTTGGAATCCCACCCCTGCCAGATATTTTCCCTTCCATTTACTAGGATGTTCCATAATTAGCATGTGTGATTTTCAATCGTAAGGGTGGTAGCGTGGCCGAGTGGTCTAAGGCGCTGGTTTTAGCCACCAGTCTCTTCGGAGGCGAGGGTTGGAATCCCACCCCTGCCGGATATTTTCCCTTCCATTTACTGGGATGTTCCATAATTAGCATGTGTGATTTTCAATCGTAAGGGTGGTAGCGTGGCCGAGTGGTCTAAGGCGCTGGTTTAGCCACCAGTCTCTTCGGAGGCGAGGGTTGGAATCCCACCCCTGCCAGATATTTTCCCTTCCATTTACTAGGATGTTCCATAATTACCATGTGTGATTATCAATCGTAGGGGTGGTAGCGTGGCCGAGCGGTCTAAGGCGCTGGTTTTAGGCACCAGTCTCTTCGGAGGCGTGGGTTCGAATCCCACCGCTGCCAGATATTTTCCCTTCTATTTACTAGGATGTTCCATAATTACCATGTGTGATTTTCAATCGTAAGGGTGGTAGCGTGGCCGAGCGGTCTAAGGCGCTGGTTTTAGCCACCAGTCTCTTCGGAGGCGAGGGTTGGAATCCCACCCCTGCCAGATATTTTCCCTTCCATTTACTAGGATGTTCCATAATTAGCATGTGTGATTTTCAATCGCAAGGGTGGTAGCGTGGCCGAGCGGTCTAAGGCGCTGGTTTTAGCCACCAGTCTCTTCGGAGGCGAGGGTTGGAATCCCACCCCTGCCAGATATTTTCCCTTCCATTTAGTGGATGTTCCATAATTAGCATGTGTTATTTTCAATCGTAAGGGTGGTAGCGTGGCCGAGTGG
This sequence comes from Gryllus longicercus, assembly GCA_038098605.1. Lineage (NCBI taxonomy): Eukaryota > Metazoa > Arthropoda > Insecta > Orthoptera > Gryllidae > Gryllus > Gryllus longicercus. Next base: position 1,202,358 of record JAZDUA010000039.1, on the reverse strand, counting down.
TCTAAGGCGCTGGTTTTAGCCACCAGTCTCTTCGGAGGCGAGGGTTGGAATCCCACCCCTGCCAGATATTTTCCCTTCCATTTACTAGGATGTTCCATAATTAGCATGTGTGATTTTCAATCGTAAGGGTGGTAGCGTGGCCGAGCGGTCTAAGGCGCTGGTTTAAGGCACCAGTCTCTTCGGAGGCGTGGGTTCGAATCCCACCGCTGCCAGATATTTTCCCTTCCATTTACTAGGATGTTCCATAATTAGCATGTGGGATTTCAGTCGTAGGTGTGGTAGCGTGGCCGAGCAGTCTAAGGCGCTGGTTTTAGCCACCAGTCTCTTCGGAGGCGAGGGTTGGAATCCCACCCCTGCCAGATATTTTCCCTTCCATTTACTAGGATGTTCCATAATTAGCATGTGTGATTATCAATCGCAGGGGTGGTAGCGTGGCCGAGCGGTCTAAGGCGCTGGTTTTAGGCACCAGTCTCTTCGGAGGCGTGGGTTCGAATCCCACCGCTACCAGATATTTTCCCTTCCATTTACTAGGATGTTCCATAATTAGCATGTGGGATTTCAATCGTAGGGGTGGTAGCGTGGCCGAGTGGTCTAAGGCGCTGGTTTAAGGCACCAGTCTCTTCGGAGGCGTGGGTTCGAATCCCACCGCTGCCAGATATTTTCCCTTCCATTTACTAGGATGTTCCATAATTAGCATGTGTGATTTTCAATCGTAAGGGTGGTAGCGTGGCCGAGCGGTCTAAGGCGCTGGTTTTAGGCACCAGTCTCTTCGGAGGCGTGGGTTCGAATCCCACCGCTGCCAGATATTTTCCCTTCCATTTACTAGGATGTTCCATAATTAGCATGTGGGATTTCAATCGAAGGGGCGGTAGCGTGGCCGAGTGGTCTAAGGCGCTGGTTTAAGGCACCAGTCTCTTCGGAGGCGTGGGTTCGAATCCCACCGCTGCCAGATATTTTCCCTTCCATTTACTAGGATGTTCCATAATTAGCATGTGTGATTTTCAATCGTAAGGGTGGTAGCGTGGCCGAGCGGTCTAAGGCGCTGGTTTTAGGCACCAGTCTCTTCGGAGGCGTGGGTTCGAATCCCACCGCTGCCAGATATTTTCCCTTCCATTTACTAGGATGTTCCATAATTAGCATGTGGGATTTCAATCGTAGGGGTGGTAGCGTGGCCGAGTGGTCTAAGGCGCTGGTTTAAGGCACCAGTCTCTTCGGAGGCGTGGGCTCGAATCCCACCGCTGCCAGATATTTTCCCTTCCATTTACTAGGATGTTCCATAATTAGCATGTGGGATTTCAATCGTAGGGGTGGTAGCGTGTCCGAGCGGTCTAAGGCGCTGGTTTTAGGCACCAGTCTCTTCGGAGGCGTGGGTTCGAATCCCACCGCTGCCAGATATTTTCCCTTCCATTTACTAGGATGTTCCATAATTAGCATGTGTGATTATCAATCGTAGGGGTGGTAGCGTGGCCGAGCGGTCTAAGGCGCTGGTTTTAGGCACCAGTCTCTTCGGAGGCGTGGGTTCGAATCCCACCGCTGCCAGATATTTTCCCTTCCATTTACTAGGATGTTCCATAATTACCATGTGTGATTATCAATCGTAGGGGTGGTAGCGTGGCCGAGCGGTCTAAGGCGCTGGTTTTAGGTACCAGTCTCTTCGGAGGCGTGGGTTCGAATCCCACCGCTGCCAGATATTTTCCCTTCCATTTACTAGGATGTTCCATAATTAGCATGTGGGATTTCATTCGTGGGGGTGGTAGCGTGGCCGAGCGGTCTAAGGCGCTGGTTTTAGGCACCAGTCTCTTCGGAGGCGTGGGTTCGAATCCCACCGTTGCCAGATATTTTCCCTTCCATTTACTAGGATGTTCCATAATTAGCATGTGTGATTATCAATCGTCGGGGTGGTAGCGTGGCCGAGCGGTCTAAGGCGCTGGTTTAAGGCACCAGCCTCTTCGGAGGCGTGGGTTCGAATCCCACCGCTGCCAGATATTTTCCCTTCCATTTACTAGGATGTTCCATAATTAGCATGTGGGATTTCAATCGTAGGTGTGGTAGCGTGGCCGAGCAGTCTAAGGCGCTGGTTTTAGCCACCAGTCTCTTCGGAGGTGAGGTTTGGAATCCCACCCCTGCCAGATATTTTCCCTTCCATTTACTAGGATGTTCCATAATTACCATGTGTGATTATCAATTGTAGGGGTGGTAGCGTGGCCGAGCGGTCTAAGGCGCTGGTTTTAGGCACCAGTCTCTTCGGAGGCGTGGGTTGGAATCCCACCGCTGCCAGATATTTTCCCTTCCATTTACTAGGATGTTCCATAATTAGCATGTGTGATTATCAATCGTAGGGGTGGTAGCGTGGCCGAG